>CM057340.1:682001830-683342239 GCA_030015575.1 Agapanthus africanus
ACCACAGTCGCCACAATCTGCTGCAGATCATCCCTTGATTTGCAAGGCCCCTCGAAGAACCATCCCACCCCTCGGGATGCAGGACACTGACCGTCCTTGCAAGGGATTAGGCAAAAGACGAGGATGCCCTTTACTGCATCGAGAAAGAACTCTTTGACAGAATAGAACCAAAGTGGTCTTGAGATCAAGTCCGTGGTTGTAAAGCTTTCTAAAGGTAAATATGTTGAGCTGGTCTAACGGCACGATGAACACTGTTGGTTTCATGGGCACCCTTGGTTTTGCCTCCGCCTTGAGCAGTTCAATAGGATTGGTCTCCGGAGATCCCAGTGAAGAACCCTATTAAGGGGAGGAACCGAGAAAATAAAATCATATATATGATATAAATTATGACTTCTTATATTTTGTGTTTTGAATTTAATTATGACTTGTTATGTTTTGTGTTTTCACTTATTAAATGTTGTTTTCTATATTTTATTGGTTTGCAGGGAAGAAGATTGGAAATTTGATTATCCTCCACTTTTTATTAACTAATTAACTGAAACCTCACTATTTAATCCTGTTGTCATAATTTTTTTACATGTTTAGGTCCCGGTGCTATTATAACAGATCAGGTGGAACTGAAGGAGAAAGATAACACAAGGCATTTCATTTCATTTCATGCATGTAGATGTCCCTTTTTTATCTCTAAGCTAACCTATAGATTAATACAGCTATAGGTTAATATCCATTATTAATACCATTGCAATGTGAGCAGCGATGCAAGATCTACAAAATAGGAGGGCTTCGTAAGTTATTACTTACAGCCTAATATATAATAAAACAAAAGAAAAGGTAACTTTTCATGACATGAATTCTTTGTTTGCATTGTGCCGTGATTTTTCAATGGTTTGATCCATTAGAATATAAATCACATTCAGCGAAAATATAAATTATAGAATTTCTAATCATGCCGTTATTCATTTTCTTAAATATGCACATAGCCAAACTAAATATAATCTTGACAACATTCATACATATCCTAATTATCATGCATCTAATCTACCATACATACTGTAACTATAGCCTTAAATTGGTTTTGAAGCATCCTCCTGTGACACAAGATTCAAACAACGAACACCCACATTAGATAGCAAAGTTGTACCGCCCTACACTCCTCTATTCTATACTTTGTATGGATTTATAACATGATATCATTTATTAACGAGGATAAAATATAGCCAATAAAAATGGTGAAAGTGAAGGAATGATAAAACTTTAATCATAATAATATATGCATGAAATCATACATACCACTCACACTTGATATGTCAATGATGTTTATCTCAATGACGTCGACTTTCCAAAAAGTTGGTAATGTAACTATGAAATTGTCTCATAGGCTCATAGCGACGCCGAATGGATAAAGCGAAGAAAGCAAATATTATAGATGACCTTTATGAATTGAGATATAAGTTGTTATGGTGGAGTGAACATAAAATCAAGTTTCATCTTGAACGTATAGATCGCAGTATGAGTCTTCTTTTGTTCCACTATTTTAAGGCCCATTTTCTCAAATAAATTGCAACTAAAATCTTTTTTTACCATATTTGAGGAGTGTTGTAATTAATATTTGAGAGAGTACACGGGCCTTCACCATGATTTGGGTTCATCTAAAATAGACTTAAGCCTTCTTAGGGGGAGGCAATTATATAATATACCCTTATACCTCTCTTAGTTTTTCCAATGTGGGACTATTAATCCCACATATCTCAACAACCATTATTCTTAACAAATGCCTCTATCGTCCAAAATTGTACATGTTCAAACCATCTCAAATTTTCCCCTTCTCATTTTGTCCTCTATGGAAGCTCCCTCCAACTTACTACGTACGTATACCTGTTTCATCGTATCTTTTCGATTATTGTATATACAACCGTATATGCAAAAATACAAAAGGCTACCACATACTAAAAGTGTTTGAACAATACTCAACAACCAAACATGTAAAATAATCCACCCTGGAATGTATCAACTAAGTGCTACATAGAAAGTAAAATAAGCAGAAATCATATTATGGTGATCGAGCGACCAGCAGCATACTGATCCTCTAAACAAGGACCAAGTCCAAAGCAACGGGCGAGACGGTATTTTTTTCAACTAGAATCACTAAATAACATATAAGTCAGACTGCAAACTTCGTAAAGGTCTTGTGCTAAAGACTATTAGGCCAATTCACCACAGAAAATCTAAAAAACATCCAGTTTCAAGCTCATGAAACAAAGGAGAAAAGCCACAGTCATCAATTTCCGAAAATAGCTTACAACTATCTGAAGATATCAACTTCTCTAATCACAAAATTATGCACAACAGACTAACAAACGAAGCTATGCGAAACAATCACAAAAACGAAAGCTTGATCTTGGCGTAGATCACAGATCTTTCGATCATACGTGCTAAATCCCTAGCATCAGATCAAAACCCTAAAATTAGGGGGGCGATCGAAACCGATTGCTCATAGATCTATCAAGAATCTACAATCCAAACAGAAACCCTAATTTTCGGGGGAAAAGGGGAGAATCTCACCGACGACGCTAGATCCACCGGAACTTCCCATTGTCATCAAGCGATTGTCTTTCTCTCTCCTCTCTCTATCTCTCTTCGAAGAATGAGAGATTCTAATTCTCTTGTAGCTGAATAAAGAAAGGGGAACAAACAATCGAAACAATACGCTCTCAATTGGGCCTTAATCAATTGATCTTAAGCGCATCCCCCCTTGAGCTTTACAAGATTGTAAAAATTGGTTTGTTGAGATGAATGGCAATTTTCATTTAGAATCCTGATAGTTTGCAATTTGCAAGGAGGTATCAGAACCATGAACCAATTCTTTTTAGTGTTAGCTGAGGCGAGGCAGAACGAGCCGGACTTGGGCCGACCCTCTGGGTCATCATGTATCTGCCAGATTGTTATGTATCAGCTTAGTTTTGACTCATCATCTTTTTCTTTCAAATTTCTACTTTCAAAAGAACCAGAACCCGTATTTTCATAATTCCCATTTGGTTGAGTATTCCTAAATTTTTATCATTTTTTTGGTGAAAAATATCTTTACTATTATAGCTAGAAATCCTTAGATGATGTCATTAATTCACAAAATAAAAAATATAAAAAATGACAAATTTTCATTAGCCAAATTTGAGAATTGAAGATGTCCACCTCATCCACCAGAAAAGACAAAAATAAGGATATGAAAAGTCGACAATCCTCTCTCTCAAAGGTCATATTAAAAAAATTTTAAAATGAGAGGGCGAGTATATATTTTATTTATGAGTGTAAACGGGATTTTGATATAAGTGGGTTTCATCAATAAGACCCACGCCTTATTGAGATCCCATCTTATATTTTATACCCATGCGTCTCTCATAGTTTTTCCAAGCGTGAGACTATTCCCAAACACATCTTAACATTACACATTCTCTCTCATGCTCAAAATCCCAAAAAGAAGAAGAAACATGCCCTACAAATTTATAAATAAGTCATTAAATCTTTGTTATTTTATATAACTCATAAATTTCTCAATTCTAATATTAGAACTAACCGTATTCATTTGATTTAAATTTAGAAAAACCGTATATATCTTCAGAAATTTTCATGTAATGTCCAGGATAAAAAAGTTTTATACATATCTTCAGTGCGTTGTATACATCTTGTTCAAAATACACACGCCTCGCTAATGCAAAATACAAGTTTCTATATAACTAAGCTAATCTGAGCTTAAATTTAGGTAAATTTCCATTGTCATTAATTGCTCGTTATTAAAAAGGGACCAAGCTTTTCCCTCTCTTGAACTTAAAACCTTCATGATTTTCAGCTAAAAAGGTGAGTGATCTCTTTTCCGTCTAGTGCGGTAAAGAGACATGCATGCGGTTTCCAAAATTAAGGTCAAAGAATCTACTTGTAATACATGAGTGAGAATTAAGCCAAAAAAAGTTATTTTGCTCTTTCTTTAATTATTTGGTTACTTTGTTTCCAAGTAGATATGGCCACTTAATCTCTCATATAAAGTATGCTATAAAAATATTCTCGTCGTGAGAATTGAGGAAAAAACCACTTTACTAATGATAGTTGGAGCTTACTCTCTACTAGTTGAGGGCATATTTTACGGAGCCAAACCAGTATTCTTTGCACGTATAATTGGACATTTATGGGGCTGCAGACACAAGATGTCAAGATGGAAGCATCTCACTTGGGTTTAAGTGGGGTGGGATCCACATACACATCTCGTCACACACACATCCTCTCTATGGCGTCCGTAGTCAAGTGGTCGTGGACAACCTCAGCCAAATTAAAATCATATGTTCAATACGGTCTGGAAAACTTGAAATTTTTGCAACGGCAAACGATATTTATTATATCACAAACAATGTTCAACAATAGAAGCTAACTTTGTGCATTTGTAAAAAAAAGCAAATTACAATTATATTTGTGCTTGCTAACTAATCATGGATGATGGATCATCATATGCTAAATTTCACTATGCCCTTTAACCTCTTCCGTAATCATAATCAAAATATGTGTGTTTATTTGAGAATGTATGATATTTTCGGCAGATTTGAAACAGGGAATTTCATTGGAAATTTGTTATTATCTCATTTCACCAATGATTAATCCTCTAGAAATATATAATTACAAAACCCAACCTCAACTTTTTGGTTAGGTCAAACAAAATCAAAGTTTCTCATGTCACTTTGCGTAGAGACTAATGCTTGTTTGCTTAATTTACTTGCTTAGATATCACTCATGATCAATGCACAAGTAATCGCCAATGTCAAAATCTTGTATATATTAATTCATTCCTAAATTATTCAATCTTATAAATTTTGGTCCGTGTATCTTTTTCCCTTCGTCAGGATCGCTGGCCAACAAAGCCATCATCAACCAGATCATCCTCTCCTACTCGTACGTCCTCCTATGGCTCTCCCTTAGCTCCGCCGTCATCGTCCTCAACAAATACATCCTCGACCCAAAGCTATAGAACTTCCCTTTCCCGATCTCCCTCACGTTAATCCACATGGCCTTCTGCTCTGCCCTCAGCTTCATCCTCATCTGCGTGCTCTGCTTTCCGTGGACCCGCTCCCATGTCATGCGACCTCTACGTCTCCTCCGTGGTCCCCATCGGGGCCCTCTACTCTCTTTCTCTCTGGCCGTCGAACTCGGCCTACATTTACCCGTCTGTGTCGTTCATTCATGTTCAATTTAGACGACGTAGATACATAATATACAAATATACGCAGCAGAAATACATGTATCTACCCTAAAACTTAACGATATACCCGATCTGATTGATTAGATCGATCACTTTATCCACGTCACATAGAAGATTAGCGCCTCCAAGTAACGGCCGGAGGGAAACCATATTTTAATAGAAAGCGAGAATCTTTCTTTTGATCACCCCGCAACCCAATCCAAAGTAGAAGAGGATGAGAAAAAGGAGACGATGACTCTCTCTTATTTTTCTTTTAGAAAAACTCTTTATATTGCATCATCTGTCTAACCCTAGGCTCCATATATGAATATATAAGGTACCCATTCATACGGGTGGGTATTGGGCCGGTTCGGACCCAATGGCTAACATACTCCCACTCACATATTTGAGTGGGCGCCGTCCATAGCTCCTTGAGCTGGTTCCCTAAATCATTGATTCGCTGAATCAATTATCTCCCTGAGAATCTTCTCATTCTCTTCCTCATTCTTACCCATATATATATGTTGGAACGGTATGGACCATTGAGAACCTGTAAGCGGGTAGCCTTATAGACAGATCCGTTAGGACCGACACAAGGATCTCCTTAAAAGAAAACAACCATCATGCCTCGCTTCCCAAAATACGGGATACAGGAGGTGACTAGGCCAGCCATGCTCCTACGATCAAGGAAAAATCTTGCTGTAGCCACACTTCGGCTTCTAACATTATATGCTAATCAGTAAAACACAACACGGATAAAGAGATTGTAGTCACTAGAACCATCAGATATAAAGGAGACCGAGCGTAATGGAAGTAAACAAAATGGACAACTAACCAGGGATATCAAAGAAAAGATACAACTGGTTCACTAGGCTGGATCCCTGTGATCTTCTTGAAATCAGACGGATTCACTTCTATCACTGGGCATGCATACTCAGGTCGTCAGGGTGACGCAATAGCAACAATATGATAACAATAATGTGGCATGAAAAATAGAAGATAATAACAGTGGAGACAGTGAATGAAGGAAATCATTATATCATTATCGATGTAGTATATGAGCTATGTTCCTATTGGTCTCTAGGTCAATTTGAAATCGAATCGTGGAAAAGAGTGATCATGTTTAACGAGGGTCTCGTACGTACCCAAGACTATGGCCCACTGTTGCCCGGGTCAGCCGGACCGCTAAGTCCAAACTTAATATATATAAGAGTCGTTGTTTGAATGATCATCCTCTAAATTGCTAATCTCGTTAAATACAAGTTCCTTTCCATTTCGATTTTCCCCTTTTCCCCAGATTTCAATAACTATAAGTATGGACTAGTTGTGTACAAGTACGCACCAATAACACTGCTTTATTCACTTTTCACTGCACTGTTCACTATCACAAATCGTTCACTTTTTACTGACGTACTCGACACAACTAATCCGATACCACTCGCGTTCGACAATGCAATATTCACTAAGAATCGGTAAGAGCGCTCGCTATCACTAAAGGTATCACGGTCGGGTAAACATGTGGATTATACCGCTAAACAAGACATGTGCAATAATAAGTCACTACACGCCTCAAGACTTCAGAAAATAATATCAAATCGTACCATCGTAATAGGCAAAAAGATACAAAAGGGGTAAAAAGTACACTTAATTAGATATTCAACGAAATTGGTTTCAAAACCATCGGGTTCTGGGTTTGCGAATTACAGTCATTTCTTTTTAAGTGATCTCTACTGGAAATTCAATTCCTGAACTAAAATTCCATTTCGTAACACAGTTTTCACCCTGTTAGGATCATAATTAGGCGACACTACAGTTGGATAATATTTAGATCTATTAATTATATTTCCAATGCGCCAGACGGATCGTCAATATCCGCTGTGCGCTGGAAGGTATGCACCGTTTAAGATTAGAGTATACGTTTTGTCCCTGCTTGGGACTGTAACGATGGTTTAAAATATGATTAAAATAGCAAATGATAGTAAAAACGAATGAAACCATCTCCAATAGTTAGCTAACAGAATAATCTTCGCAACGGTATAGGGTTACACATAATATCGTTTTCACACAGAGTTATAAGAACCTTTTAATCCAGGTGTCGACAATCAGTGCAGTCCAGAGCCGCACTCCCAAATAGTTTTCGTCGTCATTTTAAAACGGTATCAAAATATAAATTACAGGGGGCTCTAGGGTGTCGAGTCGGATTTGATACGATCCTTTAAACACACCATTCCTGTATGTATCCAAATTACTATGATTTTCGCAAGTTATGTGTACGTGGAAAATTCTGGGTCTAGATGGGGGTGTCATTCTAAGGTGGTAAAGTCCGTGTTTTCATCCCAACTTTTTACATGTTATCCTTTATCTCTAAAGTAATCTAGTAGACATAAGTTTCGCCATGTTTGATTTATTTTTCGCATCGAGCGCTTAACCGGTGTACACAAGTGATGATCGAACCCGATTAATTCATGAAAAATCTAAATGATATTCATACTATCAATAAACCCAAGATGGGTTCGATCCCAAAATAACCAAACACGATAGCTTACGGTATAGATGTTCGATTAAACTCATCTCTATTCTAGTAACGATATGTCTACGTACCATAACACACATAGGTATATATATCACAAATTATTTAACCATATGAATTTGGTGAACTAAAGTAGCATGCTTTTGCAAGTGAAAATGATTCCACTTGCCTTGGATCGCTGATATAGACACGGCGTGTAGAGTTCGTCTCGACACACGAGACATCGCGATACTGGACACAGTGCGTGGCGTGTGCGTGATGCGTGGCGATCTGGTACTGGACGTGGTGGTGACGCGAGCATGGTACGGTAGTGGGTACGGTTGTGGTTCGGTGCGTGGTGCAGGTGTGACACGATGCGACGCGGGAGTAGGCCCATGGGTGGTGCGGTGCTGGGTATAGAGTGGGTGCTGTTGTGGCACATTGATGGGCACGGGTGTTCATATTAGAATCTTGCACTTTTATACCACCCATTCTTGATCGCATTGCATATAGGTAGGTATTTTTGATCCGTGTTTGCTACATAATTGCAGGTTACAGGTTCTCAGTTCAAAACAATGAAAATCAGGAGTAGTCACGACAAATTCAGGACAACTGCCAACAACAGATAAAAATACGGGTTTCCGCTCACCATCCGTCAGGTGCCGCCTGCCAGTTCGAGAGACAAATGTCAATCAAGGGTCATTCATGCACAAAGCACAAGAGAGGCAACACAAGAATCGAGATGATAACGCGGAGCTCAAGAAAATCAAGGCAAAAAGTCCACATTCTTTCATCTTTTTGGACTGTTGAGAATCTGGGAGAAAAATGGAATGATTCTGAAAAACCAAGTGTACTAAACAAAGCAAGAAAGCGTCATGGAATACCCTAGAAAAAACGAGACAGAAACTCATCCAAAGCGCGGCGGAACCACGGCCGATGTGGCATTTATGCGGCGGTTCCGCGGCCGAGTTGACTCGGAATCAGAAGATATTTTTAGGGTAGTTTTGTAATTGTGTAAGGGATCAGATTTTGGCCCTAGGGTTTTATCTATCTGCCAATAAATACCAATTTCAAGCCAAGTGAGGATGCTTATTCTTTTGCTAGGATTTAGTCTAGTTTTGTTTGTAACTTCTCCTCCTTCTCATCTTTCCTCCATTAACATTGTAGTGAGCATTTGAGTGAATGATGAATAAAGAAAAGTTTTTTTCATATGCATGTTTTATAATTTAGTTCTTGTATTTGTTGCCTGTAATTCTCTTTGTTAAGTAGTTGTTGTTTGTTTGTTTGTTCTTCTTCTCTTTTTTTTATCTTTGCAATCATGATGCTTAAGTGTGATCCTTACCTAAGTGAGGTCCCAAATAGCTAGTTGTGATTTTCTACCTCATTTCTTTCCTTCTTCTTTGTTTGTTTTATTTTCTTTTTTATTTTATAATGGGTGAGTAGTTTCTCACTTGTTAGGATAGGATAAGAAAAGTTTGAGAGAAGGAAATCTCTCTCACTCTTTTCTTTGCCCAACATCTTGATTCGAACTCCCGTCAAGGCAACCACAATCCGTTCCCTATGGCACCCTATCCTACATGATAACGGTGACACCCTAGTTAAACCTGTTGTGGTTGAATTGACCGGAAATTATGGCTAAGAGCCAAGAACGGACGGACAATGACCAAAAGGAAGGAACTAAGCGTTGGAAAGCTTAGCTTATACTCGCAAGTTTCCTTTCTAGTCGTGCTAATCCCCGTTGTTGCCGATTACCATAACATTGATATTAAAAGTAGTAAACGAAAGAAGTGAGCGAACTCCTAACTCAAACTAACCTAATCCTAACCCTAACAAGCTCTTTTGTCATACATATTTAGCACATAGTTAATCTTGAACAAACTCGGAAAATTTGGACTTAACTCGTTAAAACATTAAGAAAAAGATTCTCATCTCTCCATAGACCGACCCATACTCATCCGCTAGCTACCAAGCGAATGTCTTAATTGCGGTAATTAAAACTAGCATACTAAAAATCTATCAATCAAATGGCGCCGTTGTCGGGGAGATAGTAGTTTATTTCTTTGTGTCGTTTCAGGTTAATTTGTGAATATATATATATATAAAACTATAAAAATCATCTTGTTATTTTTGATTCTTTTTGTGCAAGTGTGCAGAATAGAGAGAAGATCAAGTTCAGTGCCAAAGTCGTCGGGAGTTAGACTTATATCTCGCGGCTACACTGCGACGGATCAAGACGAAACCACGGCTAACCGTACAAATTTTGGAGCAAATCCAGTAACCAATTCAAGACCCAGGGACTCTAACCAAGAAGAGAAGATTAAATTTAGCACAGGGAAGAATTTGGAAGCTCTAACTCGTCTATTGCACCGCGGAACCGCGGCGAAAGTATAGGTTTGACCGCGGAACCGCGGTCAACCTGTCACTTCAAATCCCAAAAACTTTTGTGAGTATTCCATTCTTCTGTCTACCCCCTTTGAATTCCACTGAACTACTTTTTCTGCAGTATTCTTTGCGCAAACTCTTTTCCCCTTTCCAATAAAACTGTTTTTGTGCAGGATTCTTTACGCCGCCACCAAATAAATTTTTTGAAAGTGTTTTAGATTTTTGTTTGTTATTGTTTTACATAAATAATACGGACTTTAAGGGGCTATAACACCAATTCAGATTGGGTAGGGATTTCATCACCCTTCCTAAGACCCTAAAAATCACTAAAAGTATACGCATTACCCTTGAGCTTAATTAAAAAATATCTAGACTCAGTCAACTAAGGACTTGTCGTACTCAATAGGACATATGAAGGTTGTGAGCATTCGGTCGTTTATCTAAACTTGACTTTGTGGTGTCTAGGCTAGACAAGTGAGGAGGTAATTTTAAAAGGCCTGTCTCACGGTGATTCGTGAGCGGAACCCTCCTTACCTCACTTGTGCTTACCTGGCCACAATTGGCAGTGAAGAGAAGATTTGAGAGCTATCTCACAACTTGTCACTCTGGAACAGTTAGAAGCAGTCTAGTGGATTTTGAAGACCATAGCTCTAGGTGTGATTGTGCATGTTGTGACTGTGATCGTTTGAAGTTGAGTCCATAAATCCGTATATATTTTGCAAAAGTCTATAAAAAAAAACCAAAAACTTTGCCATTTGTCGCCAAATTTCCATTTCACCTAACTTTCACCGACTTTTCTCCATTGACATTTTCTTACCCTCACATTCTACGCTTTGACTACACTAAACTCATTTAGTGTATGTCCGGTTGGACTCGGGACACTAGTGCCCGCCTAGTCCGCGTTACGTTAGTCGCTACCGACTACACGATCGACTCCGACGTTGAAACTCCTTCCACGCCTCTTTCATCCTTACCTTTACCGGACAACTCCGACGTTGACCGCGATTCTGTTCATACATCTTCACCTTCACCTTCACTTTCACCGTCACCAAATTCTTCTTATGAGATGTCGGGATTTTCTCCTAACATCAATTTACCTTTCCCGGGAATAATTCCACCTCCACTTGGTGCGAATAACCCGCAACCACATCCAGCAGTGCCACAGTAAATTGCGCTCCAAGATCGTTTCTACCCAACACGCGCTGCACTTTCGACTTGTCTTTCACTTCCACCGGCCAATGGGGATAATTTCGAAATTAAGCCACACTTCATCAATGTGTTGCCTAAATTTCACAGGCTTGAATCTTAAGATGCCTACATCTTCATCAATAAATTCCAGAATGTATGTGCGATGATGAAGACAACCCAACTGTCTGATGATGCTATATGGCTACGAGTTATTCTTTTCACTCTGTGTGACCTTGCTGAAAAGTGGCTGTATAGCACCGCATCTCATTCGATAACAGTTGGGACAAGTTTGTAAAAACGTTTCTAAAAAAATTCTATCTGAATCATAAGACCGCACAGATCCGAAACGAGATAAATCAATTCACCCAGCTTCCAATCGAACCTTTTTGGAAGTGCTTTGACCGGTACAAGGACCTTCTTGTTCAGTGTCCTTATCACGGTATAAAGAAATGACAACTTTACCAAACTCTGTACGAGGGCCTGAATCCAGCAACCAGACAGTTGATGGAGACCATCTGTCAGGGCCACTTGCTATCTAAATCCGATGAGGAGGCTTGACAATTCTTTGACGATCTTGCGGAACAAACGCTGCAGTCGGAGAGTACCCGACCGAACACCTCAACTTCTTCTTCTTCTTCAGGTCTCTCTCGGACAGGAGTTCATCAACTCGATATCTCAATTGTAATGAAGGCCGAGATGTCTGCAATCACGTGGAAAGTGGAAGCAATTGAGAGCAAATTCTCATCTCCTTCTCCTGCCCCTGTTCTTCCCCTCATACCAATTGCACTTGTTGTTCGGATCCATCTCATTTGACCGAAGAGTGTCCTTACAATCCACCATCTCAAGGACATGATCAGGTTAATACTGCATTTTAGCAAAGACCAAGAAACGATCCATATGATCAGGTTAATACTGCATTTTAGCAAAGACCAAGAAACGATCCATACTCTTCCACATACAATCCCGGTTGGAGGAACCACCCTAATTTCTCCTGGAATCAGAACCAGCATCAATTCTAAGGCCAAAACAACTTCCAGAGGCCTCCTCCTCCTCAACAACAAGCTCAACAACAATTTCAGCAGCCTTTCCAACCCCAACCTTTTCAGAATCCGACGAACAACTTTGCACCCTGCAACAATTCTTTTTCTCAAAAAAACTCTGTTCCGTCAAATAACGATAAGGTTTCCTCACTAGAACGGAGTCTAGAGGCTTTTGTAAAGTAATCGACTTAATCCACCGCCAACATCCAGTCTTCTATTCAGTCTCTGGTGCAACACATCGCTGCACATGGGCAAAGCATCAAGACCATCAAAGCCTAGATTGCACAGCTGAACGCGGTTTTAAGCGAGCGAGAGAAAGGAAGGTTTCCATCTTAACCACTCCCAAATCCTGGTCACCCACATAATGTACATGTTGCTCTTGAACAACAGAACCATAATGTGAGTGCCGTGACTACGTTGAGATCTGGAAGAATGCTGAACAACAACATCGGCACATGAATTGATGATGATGACACCCTGGCCGTTTTTTCCTCTCCTTCTTCTTCTTCTTTTGAGCCTATTCTCCATTCTTCAAAAGGCCCTTCTTCTTCACCTGCTGCTTCGAATGGATCCACATCTCACTCCACTCAAACTCCAGTTTTGGGTTCCGTTCTAACTCCATAATCTCCTCCATAAGCATTGGACTCAACCAATTTAAAAAATGTTCCATTTCTAAACCGGTTGAGATCCAATAAACAAAATCCACAAATGCAGAAGATTATGGAGTTGTTCAAATAGGTTAACATCAACATTCCCTTCTTAGATGCAATTCAGCAAGTCTTGTCTTACGCAAAAATCTTGAAAGACTTGTGCACTGAGAAGAAGAAATCTCAGATACCAAAGAAAGTTTTCTTGGCTAGTAACGTGAGTGATACTCTTACCCAAGATTTACCACAAAAACGGAAGGACTCTGCTGTCCTACGATTTTAATAACCATTGGGGATAAGAACATCAATCACGATCTTTTGGATCTTGGTGCCAGTGTTAACATTCTTGCTTATTCAGTATATGAGCAACTCGGTGTAGGAGAACTGAAACCTACATATTGTACTCTTCAAATGGCTGACCGATCTATCACCCATCCTAGGGGCGAGCTAGAGGATGTGTTAATTAAGATTGGGGACTTCATATTTCCTGTTGACTTTATTGTTTTAGATACACAAGCTGTAGCTAACCCGTAGAATCAAATTCCGATGATCCTCGGTCGCCCATTCCTTGCAACCTCAAATGCTGTGATCAATTGTCGAAATGGTTCCATGAACCTATCTTTTGGCAACATGACAATTGAACTCAACATATTTAGGTTAGGGAATCAGCCATCCGAACCGAACGCTTATATACTGGATGTCTGTTCCATTCAGGAGATCGCCCCCGAGGACTGTGAATTTGAAGAATTCTTGTTTGATCACAGTGATCTTGACGTCACTAGTGCGTTCCTCTTTGAACTTGCTGCTTCCGCTTCCGACAACGAATACGAGTGCTTCACGTTTTTAAATGATCTTGGTTTGTCACTACCCAAGTTTGAATCTTTTGAATTTTTGGATACGTTAGTTGGACCATCCGACTTGGTTGCATACACTTGCTTCGAGCCCCTGTTGGAATCCTTTGAGTTCGAGACATTTTCTCCGATCTTGCCTTCAGTCGTTTCACCTCCGACGCTTGAACTCAAGCCTCTGCCGTCTCACCTTAAATATGTTTACTTAGGTGAAAACGAAACCTTGCGAGTCATCATCTCGACTTTTCTAGCTCTAGAGTAAGAGAAAGCCCTTCTCACGGTCTTGCAATCCAATCGGCAAGCATTCTGCTGGACGATGGCGGACATCAAGGGGATTAGTCCCCTAATCATTGAACATCACATTCATATGATGAATGATGCCAAACCAGCTAGGGATTCACAGAGGCGATTAAATCCAGTCATGTAGGAGGCTGTGAAAAAAGAGATCGTCATATGTCTGGATAGTGGTATCATTTACCCTATTTCAGACAGCCAATGGGTCAGTCCTATACACGTTGTCCCTAAGAAGTCGGGCATTACGGTCATCACAAACGAGGCGAATGAGTTGATCCCTACTCGCACCCAGACCGGATGGCGAGTATGTATTGATTATCGAAAACTCAACGCTGCAACGCTGAAGGATCACTTTCCGCTACCATTCATTAACCAAATGCTCAAAAGATTAGCTGGACATGAGTATTACTGTTTTCTGGACGGTTACTCAGGCTATAACCAGATTCCCATCGCCGAGAAAGACCAGGACAAAACCACTTTCACTTTTCCTTTCGGCACGTTCGCTTATTGCCGCATGCTCTTTAGGCTATGCAATGCTCCCGCTACTTTTCAGTAGTGTATGATGGGAATATTCTCTGATATGGTTGAGAAATTTCTGGAGATATTCATGGACTATTTCTCCATCTTTGGCAATTCCTTTGACAAGTGTCTGCAACATCTTGACGCTGTCCTTACCCGATATAAGGATAAAAATCTCACTTTAAACTGGGAGAAATGCCACTTCATGGTGCGCGAAGGTATTGTCTTAGGACATATCATTTCGCGAAATGGCATCGAGGTTGACAAAGTAAAGATTGATGTCATTTCTAACCTCCTTCTTTCTAAATGCGTCAGAGATATCCGAGCTTTCCTTGGCCATGCCGATTTCGACAGATGGTTTATCAAGGACTTTAGCAAGATTGCTAGACCCTTGACTCTTCTTCTGGCCAAGAATACCACGTTCAATTTCGACTCTAGCTATTTGACTGCTTTCGAATCACTGAGAAGCTCACACACCACTGCTCCCAATCTTTCTTCACCCGACTGGATGCATCCTTTCGAAATTATGTGCGATGCATCCGACTTTGCTATTGGTGCGGTCTTAGGACAGCACATCGATAAGATGCCGCACATAATCTATTATGCAAGCCGAACCCTGAATGATAAACAAATGAACTATATGATAACCGAGAAAGAGTTCTTGGCGGTTGTATTTTCTTTGGAGAAATTCAGGCCATATCTCATTGGCTCCCCAGTCGTTGTCTACACCGATCATTCCGCTATGAGATATCTTTTTGCAAAAAAGGATGCAAAATCTCGGCTAATACGTTGGATCCTCTTACTTCAAGAATTTGACCTTGTCATTAAGGACAAAAGAGAATGTGAAAACGTAGTGGCCGATTATCATTCACGACTTCTTTCTTCTCCGACGCTTCCTCTCCCTATTAACGATGTTTTTCCTGATGAACAACTCTTGACAGTATCTTACTGTTCCCCTCCGAAAGGCGGCCTAGACATGGCGTCCATGCCTGATGTTCGGGGCAGATGCTATTTGGTTTTATCTGTTTATCTCTCCGAAGATGCCAAGTTGATTTATGGCACCGTGTATCGGAGGTTTAGACGGATGCGGCCGATGTAGCAGACTTCGTCAGATTCCCCCTCAGGATGAGGGGTTTTTGATTATGGGGACGCTCTTCCCTGCAGGCGCAAGCCCCTGCAGTTAATTACGCTACCGCATCGCGGTAACAACTTTCTCCTTCTCCAGAATTTCATTTCGTGTCGTGTGTGTTCATTTTATTTGTGGTTGCCCGTGGATTGTATACGGAGACTGAGTAATGCCGTCGCCCGTAGGACGTGGATTAGTCCAAATCCGTATTTACTTAGATTTGGGTTTGGTGTTTTCAGTTTAAGGATGCATTAGTCGCGTTGCGGCTAAGATCAACTTAAACGTTTGTCAAGGATACGTTAGTCCTGTTTTAGACTAAGATCAACTCAACGTAGTGATTAATTTAATGTATGGCCATCGGGACTCGTCGCCTCTCTGACGTCGTTGAAGGATTACAACGACATGTATCAGAGGAGTTCGGAGATATACCCTCGAACCAGAGTTGATTGGGAGTTTTATAATCCATTTGAATGTTTAAGGATACGTTAGCCGTTTTTGGGGCTAAGATCACCTTAAACGTTTGTTAAGGATACGTTAGTCCAATTTGAGACTAAGATCGACTTAACGGGACCGTTTAGATCCGACAAAAGAGCATTTGGGCTCTATTGTGCCAGTTTAGGGACGTGGTGGT
Source organism: Agapanthus africanus (assembly GCA_030015575.1). Lineage (NCBI taxonomy): Eukaryota > Viridiplantae > Streptophyta > Magnoliopsida > Asparagales > Amaryllidaceae > Agapanthus > Agapanthus africanus. The sequence goes on from CM057340.1 coordinate 682,018,233, forward strand.
CCGATGTTAGTTTAGGGACGTTTCGGTCCGATATTAGTTTATGGACGTTTCGGTCCGATGTTAGTTTATGGATGTTTCGGTCCGATATTAGTTTATGGACGTTTCGGTCCATTATTAGTTTATGGACGTTTCGGTCCGATGTTAGTTTAGGGACGTTTCGGTCCGGTATTGGGTGTGTGGCCGTTGGGACCCGTCACCTCTTTGACGTCGTTGAGGAATTACAACGATGGATGTCAAAGGAGTTCGGAGATGTACCCTCGAACCGGATGTAGATTGATTTAGGAGAGCCGTTTTACTCAGCCAATTTAATTTAAGGACTTATGGCCACGATTGGGCTAAGTCCAGTAAAGAAAATGTCCAACATTGCTTTTGCATTTCCTTTTATTTTTATTTGGGCTTTGCCCAGAAAAGATGCAGGGCATCAATTTGTTTTGGGCTCTGTTCTTTATGAATGATGCGGAGTATCAATTTTATTTAGGCTCAGCCCTTTTATTGCTTTGCAATTTATTTTGGCCTGCTAGGTCTTTTTGATTTGGGCCTGGCCCTTCAAGTAATGCATTGCATTTGTGCAAAGCACCAAGAATCTTTTAGATTCAAGGAGTGCAGAGCACTTTTTAATTTCTTGATCTAAATTTAGATCAAAGAGAAGAAGAAAAATCTTTTCTTTCTTTCTATCTCAGAGAACCAGAGGTTCTCTAGCAAGTGCAAGGCACTATTTTTTTTTTATTATTATTTTTTATTTATTTATTTATTGAAGATCACTGATTTTGTCTTTTAGATCAATGATCTATTCCTAAGAGAATTTTCTCTTATTTCAAAGGTTTTTACCTTCTTCTTTTGTGTTCTCAAGAAGTTCTCTTCTCCCTTTTTTTTAATCCAATTGTCTATATCTTTGAAATGGGGTCTGGGGTCCTTTTTATAGTGCTCAAAAATCAGTTAAATTTGTTAAAAAGATCTTTTCTGAGTGATTTGGGGAATTTTCCCCACCGTTGGATCTTTGATCCAAAGGCCCCTGTTTTACAGAAGACATCTTCTTGTTTAAACAAGAACAGAAAAAATATCCTTAAATCTTCACTCTGTTGTTGCGCAACTCACCAGCGTGTGACACGTGTCGCGCAGCGAGGCGCTTGCGCGACAGCGCTTGCGCAACTGCGCAGACACGTGTCGCGCAGCCGTGCGCTTGCGCAACTGCGCAGACACGTGTCGCGCTGCCGTGCGCTTGCGCAACTGCGCAGACACGTGTCGCGCTGCCGTGCGCTTGCGCAGTTGTGCTTGCGCAACTGCGCAGACACGTGTCGCGCAGCCGTGCGCTTGCGCAGTTGAACGTTACTTATGTTTTTTAAAGAGTCTTGCTCTGATTGGACGTACTGCCTTGGGCGTTGTGCTGCCGTGTCAACTTCTGACACGTGGCGCGTTGCGCGCAGCGCATGGGAACTGAAGCGTTGCTTCAAAATTTGAATTTTCAAATTCAAGCAGAGCCTTGCTCTGATTGGGGGAACAAATGCCCCCCCACCGTTGCACTCACGTGGCGCGCACGTGAGTGCAGCGGTGGCAAGATCCTGACTGTTGGATCATTGGGGTCAGGTGAAGAGACGCAGGCGTCTATAAATAGGACCCTTGGTCCTTGGTAATTCTTTACTAATTTCAAGAATTTGAATTTCAGAGCCTTGCTCTTGCTTAAGAACTTCCAGAGTCTTGCTCTTGTGAGAACTTCAAAGTTCTAGTTTTAGAATCACTCTAGGTAAAATTAATTAAATTAAATTAATTTAAATTAAATTAAATTTAATTAACAGAGCCTTGCTCTTATAGATCTTTGATCTAAAGGAAAACCCCTTTGGGGTTTCTTCAACAGAGCCTTGCTCTCAAAAAATTTACAGATTTACAGAGATCTGATTCATGAGTTCTAACCCATGAACAGAGCATTGCTCTTAGATCAAATGTAGATCTTTTTAGATCTGATAAACGGAGAAAAATTTTGTCTTATAAGTTTTCATGGATTTTTCAAGATTCCAAAGCTCTAAAGATAAAATTGATGGATCTTTCCACCATTACCATAGAGCTATGCTCTTTTAAGGAATCTTGTTCCCCTGAGACCAGAGTTTGACAAATGTCACTCTGTGACAGAGCTTTGCTCTGAAAGAGAATATTTCTCCTTGTCTCTAGGGATTTCCCATCAGTGAGGATATTCTTTTGGGGACCTTTTCATTAATTGACAGTCTCATCTAATGATGGGGTTGTCTTATTAAATGATGTACCGTCATCCAGATTTTGTGGGTCCCTCTTTTTGTCCCCTACCCATTACATCATAGTGTTGAGTAAGATTTCAAAATGCCAAGTGTCAGAACACTAACGGTTATTTTTATCTTTCTACAGGAAACATGTCTGACGACTTATCTTTCCCCTTTGTTCGCTCGGAAGGAGGGTTCCCCCATGCGCCGGTGGACCGGATGGTGTTCGCCTTGATTAAAGATCATGATCCAGAGTGCAAGAGACTTCACTTGTGGGGAAGGTGGTACAGCCAAATCATCCAAGGCCGTCGCAGCTTCAGCTCCGCTTCGCCCTCTGAGCCCATAGTTATGATCCCTTATGCGGACAAGCCCCCGGTGGAGTATGCCGTGGAGTTTAAAAATTGGAATGCCGACGACCTCCTTCAGCCTGCAATTGGTACCATTCCGGTGCAGCCGCCACCGGCTATAGATATCTTGGGGAGGCGAATCTGTCAGGGTGAAGCACGCCCTTGGGGACAGGCTTATAACATTGGATTGATCCCGCGGCCGCTTGCCGGATATTTGCAATGGGCCCGTTACATTTTGGCGACGAAGAGGGCTCTCCTGACGACGATTGGTTTATACTCAGCTATCTACGTCTCGCTCTTCAAGTATCCCTCTCCTCCGACGTGGTGGATAAAGGCCTTCATCGAACAATGGAATATCCCCACCCATACCTTCCTGACAGCGGATAGGGAAGTCTCCATCTCTCTGGAGGAGTTTGCTGAGATTTCAGGTCTTCCAATGAGGGGAGAACACTACGAGGAGCTGCTTCCTCCTGACGAGTATGTCTTCGCCACCAAGCAGCTTGTATTTGACTTAACTCCGGAAAATGCCATTCAGCATCAGCACCCGGGCTTGGTGAAGGTGTTGGAGATTTATGAGGAACTCCATTTGGAATCGGGCGACCGGGGCGTTAGTTTCACGGATTTCATTGCTCGTTTTATCCGCCCGGAGTTCCTATCAGAGCAGGGGGAGAAGTTCGCTCAGCTTGCTGACCCCTTTTGTTTCGGCTTGGACCGCCGACCTTCATCGGAAAATGACCAGCGGGATTTTTATTTCCCCGGCACTGCCAGCGTCCCTTTCTCAGAGATCGCCGTTCCTGGCATGGACGAGGAGACTTTTTTCATAGGGTTCTTGGGTCTATGGCTATGCAGCTTCGCGCTTCCCATGCACCCACGCCTCATGCGGTCCTCTGTCTTTTACCCGGCGCATCGAATGGCGGCTGGTTTACAGTTATCAGTAGGGATCGCCGGGCTGGCTTACCTCTACAATGGACTTAGCGTAGCGGCGGATGCTAATGAGCCTGGGGTACAGCCTGCTAACTTCCCGATGCACTACTTCATTTCTTGGATGGTGCTGCATGTGCGAGGGGTGTTTGGTGCCCATAAGACTCCTCCGTTTTTTGAGAAATACAGACTCCCAAGAATCATGCGGTTGGTCGGGGCTTCAATTGTGGTTGCACCTCCGCGGGAGTCTAGGGGACTGCTCCTGCGTTCACATCTAGTCGGAGCGAAGACCTCTTTTGTGGATAAGGTCATCACCATAGGCTCCGAGACCACTAAGTCAGTGGTGTCGCTGCGTGATGACTTTAAGGGCGGGGTTTCTGTACTGAAGGCTCGGGAAATCCTTCACCTTTACTCCATTCGGCCGGGCTACCTAGTATTTAGGCAGAATGAGACGGCTCTCTTTATGAGGTATAACCCGCATCGATTTGCCCGACAATCGAGTTACAATCAAGGGATCCCGATGGAAGCCTTTCTGGAAACACCCGCGGCCAACCAAGGGGGAATAAGGAATGCTATGCATCATTTCACCCGGCTCAAAACAGGCTCTTATTTTTTCATCAGCGAGCCTAGCTGTGCCCCTAAAATAATCCATCCGTATATAGCCTGGTATGCGCATGCTATGGGCCCAATCATTTTAATGGAGAAACGCTTGCTGGTTGACCGTAGGGGTGCGCCTCCTGGTGGTGATCGCAAGGCTCCCTTGCAGCCAAGGCTCCAGGTCACCCTCCCGATGAAAGATGCCGGAGCTGACCGACCACGCGTGTTGGCCCCCCCGCGTGGATTGCCACTGCCTACTACGGTGGATGCACCACCGGCGCCCCGTGCTCCCACAAAGACGGTAAAAGTGGTATCACCAGAGTCTGGCGCAGGAGCGGATATCGGGACTCGCCGCCCTAAGGTGACTGCCAAGCGCAAAGCTGCTCCGGGTGGATCTAAAGCTGGCGGACAGAAGAAGAAGAAGTCCACCCTATCCCTCGACGCGATCCTCAGCTTAAAGCCTGCGGCTCCTCCCGCCGAGGCCATATGTGAATATGGTGTAGAGTTCCTAGGCATCCTAATGAAGTCTCTCAAGGCATCAACCATGCCAATTTTAAAAATTATGGAAGCCGAGAAACCCTAACATGGATCGTTTACTAGATGTCTAGGCGAAAAGTAAATCTAGTTAACTACTTAACTAAAAGTTAGGATGCTACAACCTTTGTAGATCCGGTAATCCTCTTCCTTGGCTCCACGAAGGCATCCTCTCGCTGTCCATCTCGATTCCCAAACTCGAACTTTGGCTTCATCGGAGAAACGGGCAAGCTAGGTCGTCGGCTTTGTGTCAAAGACGATCTACCTCGAGGCATCGCAAGTTCAAGCTCCGACTTCACAAACTTGTGAAACTTGTGAAGTAAACACCCAAAACAACTTGGCAAGAGGTAGAGGGTGAAGAAATAGGAGGTGGGTTCTCTTTGGAATTGGATTTTACTCACTAAAACTCAAGTTGCCATTGATGTAGCAAGCTTGAAGAAGAAGAAGATCAATATAGTTATGATAAGTTCTATTAAAAAGAAAATAGAAAATCAAATACTTATCATAACTTAAACTAGGGTTAAGTGTAGAGAATTAACCATGGTCACTTGGATGGGTAAGGGTTAAGCATGAAGATAAGGATGGTTAGCAAAGTCAAAGCTTCATGAAGCTTCAACATAAAACAAATAAAGCCACCATTCTTATCTTAAACTTATCCAAATAAATGAATAACTAAATAAATGAATAACTAAATATGCAAAACCCTAATTATCATAATAACCATGGTTTAATTCTATTCACTTAACCATATGATCAAGTATCATCAAACATGATACAAAAAAGTGCACAAAAGTATATCACATATACAATGTGCAATCCAAGTGAGAAAAATCCGTTTAAAGTGAACCAATACTAGTTAATGCAAAGCAATATATCAAATATATAATTATACATTAAATCATTAAATCAACACTTGATTTAATGATCCGGTCATGTCGCACATAACCGACTAGTATTCAATGCATCGATTTATCGAATCAATGATTCGATAACTAGGTCATATCGAATATAACCAATCGAAACATATATCGCGTGAATGAAATGCGGTATCACATACACGCATTATTCTCGGTCCTGCACATATCTCATATGCGCTCCTATTTCGTTTCGCTTGAACCAGGAAATCTCTGTGTAGGACTCTAAAGACTCGTCAATACGCCGGTAGCAGATGATGATCATATCAAGCACCCACAAGCCGCAAGCGGTCTGCTAAACGTAACGGCCACCCGGGTATTGAGCGATCAGAAGATCGACGAGCTAGCCTGCTCACACTCCTGCGAATCCGACCAGTAACACTTACCGTACAGTCCGGTCTCTTCGTCTGATACGTCGCATATCAAGTCTAGGGGTGGTAAACGTCAGACCCCAATAACCCGATAAGTCGTGCCGATGTGAGGCTCGTAACGGGTCGAGAAACTACTGGTAACACTTACCAGCAAATCTCTGATCAGCCCTGGCCAGGGACTTCCCTGTTACGGCCAATCGAGCACTGCGCAACATCAACCCCCAATACCGGGAGAGACGAAACCCCTCCTATCGCTCATTGCCTCCATGTGACTCGGGACTGTGCCCAAAGACCACCGTTTTGCACGCCCTCATGGACGTGGTAAGGTGGAGATCAAAGCACAGTGGGAATCACACAAGACTCTATGACGATCTCGGGTCTACAGACTAACCTGTACAAGTGTCACCTGAGAACTGCCATCTGACGTGAGGTATAATACCATCTGGGAGTTCTCGGCGAGTCCGTCCAGTGTACTCAGTCTCCACTGAGCACCCGTATACCATCTCTGATGTCAAACACCAATGGATATGGGATCATCCATCGCCCATCACATGGGTCGAGAAGCGTATACGCTAGTCTACTCTGGTATATCGATGCCCCGTCTCGATACACCCACGACTAGGGACCTTGAAGGATGTACTTATGGACTACCATGTCCCCACTAGTATGATCTACATCATAGTCCAGGTAGTCAAGTACAAATCCTAAGGGCTTTACCAACATGTAACTATAAGACAGTATAAAGAGACTAGTGTACATGTTAAGATAAAGAGCAACCAGATAGCATACTATCATGTCGAGCAAGAAAGTCATCTCTATATATGTCCAAGCATCCAATATAATATACATAATCTGTACAATACTGGCCTCTAGGGCATACATACAACTAACAATCTCCCACTTGCACTAGGGCCAGCTGCTGTAGTATCTCATACCGAGCATCCCGAAGAGTCTTTCAAACTGTATCTGGGGAATGGCCTTCGTGAGTGGATCCGCCGTGTTGTTCTTCGTGTCAACTCTCCTGACCTCGATCTCCCGGCGATCAACTATCTCCCGGATCAGGTGATACCGCCTCAGAATATACCTGGATCGCTGATGGGACCTGGGTTCCTTGGCCAAAGCCACCGCTCCATTGTTATCGCAATACAAAGGTATTGGATGCTCAATGGATGGAACCACTCCAAGTTCAGAACTTCTTGATCCAGACAGCTTCTTTGGCAGCATCGTTGGCAGCGATGTATTCAGCCTCCATCGTCGAGTCTGCCACGGTTTCCTGCTTGGAACTCTTCCAGCTAACCGCCCCTCCGTAAAGGGTAAAGACAAAGCCCGACTGCGACTTAGAGTCGTCCTTATCACTCTGGAAGCTCGAATCGGTAAAGGACTCTACTTGGAGTTCTCCGTTACCATACACCAAGAACATATCTCTAGTCCTTCGCAAGTTCTTGAGAATGCTCTTCACAGCTGTCCAGTGACTCTCTCCAGGATCAGCTTGATACCTGCTCACTACACTTAGTGAGTATGCTACATCGGGTCTGGTACATAGCATCACATACATGATAGAGCCTACTGCCGAAGCATAGGGTATCCCTTGCATGCGAGCTCTCTCCAAATCAGTCTTGGGAGACATCTCTTTGGAGAGAGTGACTCCAGAGATCGTGGGCATGTTTCCACGCTTGGACTCTTCCATACTAAACCTCTTTAGTATGGTGTCAATGTACCTGGATTGGGACAATCCCAAAATCCGTTTGGATCTATCTCTATAGATCCTAATTCCCAATATGCAGGAGGCATCACCAAGATCTTTCATTGAAAATCTTTTTGATAAGAAGAGCTTGACCGATTGCAGCATAGGAATATCATTTCCTATCAAGAGTATGTCGTCCACGTACAATACGAGGAAGACAACCTTACTCTCTGCCACCTTCTTGTAGATACAAGGTTCATCTGGATTTTTGACGAAATCAAACTCTTTGATAACGACGTCAAAGCAGATGTTCCAACTCCGCGATGCTTGCTTTAATCCATAAATAGATTCAAGCAGCTTGCACACTTTCACGCTGCTCCCACTGTCTACGAAGCCCTCTGGCTGAGTCATGTACACGCACTCTTCTAAATCACCATTTAGAAAGGCGGTCTTAACATCCATTTGCCAGATTTCGTAATCATGATAAGCAGCGATGGCAAGCATGATCCGGATGGATTTAAGCATAGCCACTGGAGAAAAGGTCTCGTCATAGTCCACACCTGGTCTTTGACGAAAACCCTTTGCTACAAGTCTAGCTTTGAAAGTCTCCACTTTCCCATCTACACCAAGTTTCTTCTTGAAGATCCACTTGCTCCCAATGGGTTTTACCCCTTCAGGGGCAACTTCCAAAGTCCATACTTTGTTGGTGTACATGGATTCCATCTCGGACCGCATAGCATCCAGCCATTTCACTGAGTCCCTACTCGTGATGGCCTGCTCGAAGCTAGTTGGGTCATCATCCTCCATGATGCAATCCTCGCTCCCACCGTCCATGAGAAAACCGTAGTATCTCTCAGGTTGGCGAGGAACCCTACTAGATCGGCGGAGTGGCTGGGGTTCATCGGGAACTACGGAATCCTCTAGTTCCACCAGATCTTCTGTTGTAGCTTCTGCAGCTGGAACCTCTTCCAGTTCTACCTCATGACCACTAATCTCTTTTTCAAGAAATTCCTTTTCTAAAAAGGTGGCATGCCGAGAAACAAATACTTTTTGTTCCTCAGGGTGGTAGAAGATATACCCTTGAGAATTCTTGGGATATCCTACAAATTTGCATAGAACAGACCGTGCCTCGAGTTTGTCCGGATTTTGTCGTTTGACATAGGCTGGACAACCCCATATCTTAACATAGTTAAGACATGGTCTCTTCCCTTTCCATATCTCATATGGAGTGGTAGGCACAGATTTGGTGGGGACCATATTCAATAGATGTATGGCTGTCTCAAGCGCATACCCCCAGAAGGAAATAGGTAACTCAGCTGTGCTCATCATAGAGCGCACCATATCTAATAGGGTGCGGTTCCTCCGTTCTGATACACCGTTGTGCTGTGGTGTATATGGAGGAGTCAGCTGAGAGAGAATCCCATTCTCTTTTAGGAAGTCCAGGAATTCATTGCTCAAGTATTCACCTCCTCGATCAGATCGAAGGATTTTAATACTTTTTCCGGTTTGGTTTTCGACTTCTTGTTTATATTCTCTAAATTTCTCAAAAGCTTCAGACTTGTGTCTTATCAAGTACACATGTCCGTATCTTGAGAGATCGTCAGTGAATGTAATGAAATACGAAGAACCATCCCTGGCATGTGTAGACATTGGACCGCATACATCACTATGTATTAGTCCCAAGAGTTCGGTAACTCTTTCTCCGTGTCCCGTAAACGGAGTTTTGGTCATCTTGCCTTTGAGACATGACTGGCAAGTGTCATAAGATGAAAATTCGAATGGTTTCAAATACCCATCCTTATGCAACTTAGCCAGTCGTGTCGCATTGATGTGACCCAGTCTACAATGCCACAAGAAAGATTCGTTGAGTTCAGAACTCTTCCTCTTGTGTGTGTTTGTTATGCTCAGAACTGTTGATTGATTTAGAACATAAATGCCATTGCATAACGTGCCTGATCCAACCAACTTTTGGTTATGGAAAATGTTCATAACATTGTCCTGTAATACAAAATTATATCCCTCTTTACTTAATAAAGAAACCGATATAATGTTGCATATCAGGTTCGGCATGTAATAGCATTCGTTCAGAACCAATGTATTACCAGTTGGTAATACAAGGTGATATTCCCCGACAGTCTTAGCTGCAACAATTGCACCATTTCCAACTCTAATGTCTTTATCACCTTCTCCAAGTTCTCTACCTTTCCTTAGCCCATGTAACTGATTACATATATGGGATCCCGACCCGGTATCCAATACCCAGGACGTAGAGCAAATAGAGAAACAGTTCTCAGTAACAAACACACCCGAAGAAAATGCATCAACATGTACTTTCTTCATTCGGGTGGCATGGGAATCCTGGTATTCCCCTATATCCTGTTCATTCCTATAACTCTTATAGGAAAGAACGGAACCAACGTTCCCCAGCACAGTATAACATGCGGGTTCGGTCAATACATCCATATTATTATCTTGATTAAGGCATGAACTGGTCGCTACCTGGAGAGAGAGAGAAGAAAACACTTTAGCGTATGCTCGTGCAAGATCTTGTCCGTTTTATTACGGTTTTCGTTTTATTCGTGAAATTGATACACACCCCAGGCGTACCCACTAGAACAACTACCAGGTAAATCTTAAAGATTTTATGTGGGAGAAAAAATTTGAAAATTTGTTGAGCAAACAAAATTTTCAAAAAACATATAACTCCCAGAGTTAACAGCAAAACCTTTGGTTAACCCAAAACTTAAGTGGGAAACTCTCCAAAAATAAGAAAACTCAAAAAAAAAAAAATTTCTTAATTTTCTGGGATTTTTCTGGATTTTCTGGAATTTTCAGAAAAAAAGTTATTATTATTGTTTTTAAAATTTTAAAAAAAATTGACCCAGCTTGGGCGAGCCTCCGAGCGGCTTGGCTCGGCCCGAGCCGCTGAGCCCGAATCGGTCTGACTTGAGCCGTCGAGCCCGGTGTTATGCTTCGCTTCCCAGAATACACAAATTCGAGAACGTAACAAAGCTAGCCATACTACCTACAGTAAGGAAACGTCCTCCCATAGTCACATTACGGTTGTCAATCGGTAATCAAGAACAATAATATAACTATCTATCTCTAAACATGTTTAATAGCCACAAGAACAATAATAGGAAACAGTAGCGGAAGCAATAAAGATCCAAGGAAAAAAATACCTAAACCATCAATAAGAGCTATATCAGTGAAATAGTCCTCACTGATCGGCAATCCTGTCGAAGTACTCACATGCTAAAGTCAAGTATCTGGGCCATGCACAACCAAGACGTCAGTGCGTCATAGATATAATAATAATATGAGCAGTATACTATATAAGATGCCATGTGCAAGAGTGAGTTGTCATGAGTATAAACAAAGCAGTCACATATGATAAAACAAGCAAGATATAGGTAGTCAAACAGTTTACGTGTATCCTATGGGTCCATGTTTTTAGGTTATCAATCCTACAGGTATTTGAAATCAATTAATGTACTCCTCCATGTAACTCAATAGTCTATATTCCGTTATCCCCCGGAACCACGGACGCAAGATATATCCTGTTACCTCCGGGACCACGAACGCAAGATATATCCTGTTACCCCCCGGGACCACGAACGCAAGATGTATGAATCAAGAATAATTTATTCCGTTAACCCCTGGAACCACGGAAAAATGTAATATTCTTTTAAGTTACACTTCAGTTACATTTTTTATTTCCCCATTTCCCCCGGTTTCATGTTCATGTCAGGTATAAAAATAATATCTACCTAATGCCACCACAGAAACAAGCAGGTACAAGATACATCCATCAGGACAATAGGAATACATTCATCAGGACAACAAGTCAGGGCTGTTGGCATCGGTAATATCACAGGCAAGTAGGTTCTAGCATGATAATAGTAACAGTAACATGATGGTATGGTACAAGTCATGAATAAGTGTACAGGTATGTCAAGAGTGATGTATCAGTCATGTAAGTGGTCATATCTCATTCGCAAAAACACAACAAGTCATGATGTATAGAATCCAATGATAGTCATAACAATATAAAGGTAAGCGTTAACTGATATAATCGTATCAACTATTACGTGTTCATGGATTTAGTATAACCGTATTTAAAATAATATCTTATCACGATTATCAATTAAATATCTTTATTATATTTTACTTAATAAATTTAAGCCTTGGTTATTAAAATAGTTAACTATTACGTGTTCATGAAATGATAACAGGATAATCGCATAAAAAGATAGAATATTATTACGGCAATATATGTAGGTATATAGTAATTATAGCATGTAGCAAGTCAAATTTGCCTCGAATCGACGATCACGCGATAACGGAAACGACGTCGGCACACACAAAATTTAACACTGAACCAACACTTAGTATCTGCTCCCTGACGAACCTTTAGAACGATGAGCACTGGGTGATCTTCTCATGGTTCTACAATTAAAAGGTTAAAGGCCCAATCAACATAAATGGATTGTGTGAGTAGCTTGGCTCCTCCTAATGAAATAATTGCCTTTTAGTGCTTCATCCAAGTTCTCATATTCACAAAGGGTATTATGGACATCATCATCTTATGCTTCTTCACATAATCTAGTGACTAATACAATCCATCCTTCTATTGAACGAAAAGGCCAGGACCGCCATCGGAAGAGAGGGAATCAAAGGCGGCGACAACATGGTTCGGTCAACGGTGAGGGTAATGAAGTTAGGTGTTCCCGGGGTATGGGTTCTCAGCAATGATGCGGTGTCTGCTTGGGTCGAGTGTTGTTGCTCAGTTGTGAGCTCGGTCGAGGGATCAACGACGGCGATATGGGTAGATGGCTGAAGTTGCTGATGGGAGTCGAGGTTGCTCCGATGAGGGTTTTGGCGATGATGGGATACAACCACAATGATAGGTGATGGGTTCCTGGCATTGCGACGAGGGCAAAGGTGCTGGCTTGAGTTCAAACTGTTAGGGAAATGTATACCCTAGAGGCCATTATTGTACATTGATCTATATTATAGTGGATGCTTATACATATATAGAGAGGATTTTCTTGCTCGAAATGATAGTATGCTATCTGGTTACCTTTATCTTAACATATTTACTGGTATTATTATACTATCTTTCATATACATGTTGATAAAGTCCTTAGGGTGTAGGCTTGACTACCAAGACTATGATGCGGACCATACTACTGGGAGCTGGGTAGTCTACAAGCACATCTTTTAATTGTTCCTAGTCGAGGGTATATCGAGACAGGGCATCGATACACCAGAGTAGACTAGTGTGTAGGTTTCTTGACCCTGTATAGGGGCGATGGTTGATCCCATATCCATTGGTGTTTGACATCAAAGATTGTACACAGGTGCTTATTAGAGAATGGGTACACCGAACAGGACTCGCCGAGAACTCCTAGTTGATATTATACCTATCGTCAGATAGCAGTTCTCAGGTGACACTGGTACAGGTTAGTCTATAAACTCAAGATCGTCATAGAGTCTTGTGTGGCTCCCACTGTGTTTTGATTTCCTCCCTACCACGGCTCAAAAGAGGCGTGCAAACAGGTGGATTTTGCGTACAGTCCCGAGTCACATGAAGGCAATGAGCGAAAGGAGGGGTTTCGTCCCTCCCGGTATTGGGAGTTGATGTTGCGCTATACTCAATTGGCTATAACAGTAATTCCCTGGCCAGGGCTGTTGATGAGATTTATCGGTAAGTGTTATCGGTAGTTTCTCGAACCGTTATGAGCCATACATCGACATGACTTATCAAGTTACTGGGGTCTGACGTTACCACCCCTAGACTCGATATACGACATATCAGACGAAGAGACCGGACTGTACGGTAAGTGTTACTTATAGACTTCATAGGAGTTTGGACAAGCTTGCTTGTTGATCTTCTAATCGCTTAATACCTGGGTAGCAGTTATGTCCAGCTAGTACCGCTGACGGCTTGTGGGTGACTTATGTGATCATCACCTACTGCTGGCGTATTGACGAGTCTTTAGAATCCCACTAAGATATTTCATACTTCAGGCGAAACGAAGTAAGGCACATATGATGATATGTGCGGAGGCCTGATTAAATAGTGTATATGATACCGTATTGTAATCTGACGGTTATCTGATATCGATCAGGTTATATGTGATATAACCAGATTATCGAATCAAGTGTTGATTTGATAATGTGATATACAGATAAATGATATTAGTCGGTTATATGTGATATAACCGGATTATTAAATCACGTGTTGATTTAATAATATGATATATATTATATTTGATATAATTATATATATTAACTAATATCATATGCTCACTAATTATTTTCTTTATATATATATATATATATATATATATATATATTAAAAGAAGCATGGTTTGATTTTCTATTTTTTGGAAAATAGAAAAGGAGGTGGAAAATGAGAGCATGGGTTATGGCCTGGCATTTATATTTATTTATTTGTCCTACAACACTATTGAAGTATGGTTGAATAAATTTATTGGAAATTTATTCATACTTAAATAAGTGAGCAAGGGTGTGTCATTCTACACTTGAGATTTTTCTTTAGTTCATACTTTTTTACTTGATCCTTCTTCTTCACTTGAGCTCTCATTCTCCATCTTCATGCTTCAAGCTCCAACCCTTCACATATGATGTGAACCATGTAGCTTGAATAAAAACCAGTGAGCTTAAAACCCCTACTTCACTATCCTAAACTAGATTAGCATTTTGGTTTAGGGTGTTTCATTCACTTATAGGATATAAGTGAAGAGGTAGCTTGAGATATAGAAACATTGGGTGGATCATCTTCAACTTGGGAGATCAAGGAGCTAGCTCGATCATTCTTCAAGTGAAGCTACGAGGAGTCGTAGGGACTACTACCCGGAGCATTAGAAGAGAAGGACACAGTCATCAAAGATTGTAGCCTCCTTCCCTTCTCTTAGTTTTTCATATCATCGTTGTTAAACCCTAATATTCTAATTAAGATCTTGTTAAGTGTTCATTAGCACCACGAAGTTTTGAAAATTGCATGTGTGATGCCCGTTTAAACTACGTCACGGTGCTAGTAAACACTTTCATGGTATCAGATACAAGTTAGAACATTAGGGTAGGTCTTTACGGTGTTAATGTGTTCAATCGATTTTTCGAAGCCGAAACTTGTGAAGTTTTGTCGTTTTTTTCAAAAGTTGAAATTTTCGTAATTAAAAATATGCAGAAAATCATGCAGGCCTTTTTATGGAGCCCCAGAAAATTCGAACCCCTAACCCTTTCAAACCACCGCGGAACCGCGGCCCAAACCAAACCCTAGTTTGGCCGCGGTTCCGCCACACTTTTATGGAGTCATGGGTTGAATTTTTCTATGCTGCTCCATTGGAAAATTTAGCACTTTCTGGATGTTTTTAATGATGCTCAAGTTGTTGAGGTCTCTGAAATTTGTGGGTGTTTGTTAAATCGATCAAAATGTTTAACGGCGTATAGATCTTGATGATATGTGATACAATTGTTAGAATCCGGAATAATTAGTTTTGTGAAAACTAGTTAGTATATTGTAAATCTAGCCGTTTAGTCTCATTTGATCAATTGCCATGGAGTTTTTATTCGGATCAAAACTCTGTCGCAATTGCGTATAGTACACGATCACTTAGTCGGGAATCTTATTGAATTATCCGACAACTTATTGAAAAGAGTTTTCAATTTGAGACTAAAATGCAAGGTTTATAAGTCAGGCATGAAATCCGGAATATGAGATATTCCGGGTTTATGATGTCTAAGGATATGCAGATTCTAATTATTGTAGTTTTTCATTTTTTTTCTACGACCGTAAGTGTAATATGTGGGTATCCCGATCTCGTTGCTATATGTCAACGACTTTCGGGATACACATATTTACTTACGTTGATGATATGTGATATTATGTGTTGCTATGATATGTTTTATTGGATCGTCGTGATTGAATAGCCGGGGGATTTTATGTGAGATGAGAGTTTTTCATTTTCATTCATGTAAAATCTGTATGTAATATTATTTTATTGGGGCACTTCCGGATTGAGGATGATGTCACCACTGATATATATTATTTACTTTTCCGCATTAGGATAGACCAAAGGCGGGGAGCACAAGTAACCGGGTTCTAGAGCTTAGTGGGAGACCATCTCGAGGAGTCAAGACCGGGTCTCCTAACTCTAGAATCGGCAAGGTTGCTTGCCGCTCTCGTAGGGGTCTAGAGATGTGGGTTTGGCTATTCATCACGACTGTGGAATCCGTGTTTTTCATTACTGGCTGAATTTAAAACACGGACCTTCTAATATATCCAATATTTCATATGTTGACTTCTGCTGCTTGGTTCTGTGATGTGATCATATAACTGCGTGAGACGAATGCTATATTATATATATGATATATAATAAATGTTGCTTATGTTTTGCACCCACACTAGTCCAGCCCCCGCTCTACCATTAGTTAAGTAACCTAACAGTGCATGACGGGGCCCCGTGGCGAATGTGGATGGCATAAGCGTATATTCTATTTTCGTTTATTTTTCTGTGATGTTTAGGAAATATTAAATGATGGGACTTCATTAATGAGATTAATGAAAAGAAAATAAATCTAAAAATATTGTAGAATCAAAAGTTTTTAAAAGGTAGCTCTAGTTCTTACTTTGCATAGTGGTATTCCTTGATGAATATCCAGCACCTCATTCGATGAGGAAAGAGCCAAGATCCCTTCACCGGGAGTGACCGCTTTAGCAAACTAGCAAATGCTACAACCCACTCGGTTTTGTTTTCATAGCTTCTCTAGTTCTTGCTTTGCAAAGTGGTATTCCTTGATGAATATCCAGCACCTCATTCGATGAGGAAAGAGTCGAGGTCCCTTCACCAGGAGTGACCTCTTTAGCGAAACTAGCAAAAGCTACAAAAAACACTCCTTTTCAAATCACTAGATTCTACAACGATATCAAGTTCATTACGTTAAAGGTTTTCTTAAAAACCAGCCGTAGCCCTCCGTCATTTCAGATAAGTACTATTTAGTATTCGTGTTGCGTTTGTTGGCCTTCGTCAAGGCGTAGTGTGCGGTAGCTGATTAGTGCTTATCTGCAGCATGTGATGCGATTGGATTAGAGTAGTCATACGACTTTGTTGGCCTTCGTCAAGAGTCGTGCGGGTGGGTTTAATGCAATCAAGAAATGAACAGGTTGAACTTGACTAGCGGCCTATGGTTTGTTGGCCTTCGTTAAGGTCATAGGACGTTAAGGGTAAAAACTATTATCGGGAATTTCAAGTGTTGAAATTTGCAATGAGATTGCATACCTTCTATATGATAGTTGGATCCCGATACCCACTGCGAGTAAGAGTTACTCCTGGGAGAGTTTTGCACTTGACAATTAGCTAATCCAGTAGGTTATGCCTCTAGGGAAACGAGGTTTATTTTAATTAGGTCCGTGCGAAAGCACGGGAAACATCTTTCGGAGTACCAACACTGGCCTGGCTGACCGGTTAGCGAACTTGTAGAATGTAATTAATCCCGGCTAATCTTACCTTTTATGGTTTGAAGGAAGATTTGATACAAACAGTGGGAGACATCCTAATTAGATAAGATAATAACCAATCTAATTTTGCAAAGTGCGCACGCTAATGCGTTTCCTTCTCTCTCTCTCTCTCCAGATAGCGACCAATGACACGCCTTAATCAAGACAATAATATGGATGTATTAACCGAACCCACTTATTATACTGGGTTAGGTTCCGCTCTATCTTATGACTGTCATAAGTCTGAGTAAGGAATAGAGGAATACCCGGATTCTCATGCCACCCGAACGAAGAAGGAGCATACTGATGTATCTTCTTCAGGTGTGTTCGTAACCGAGAACTGTTTCTCAGTTTGCTCTACGTCCTGGGTATTGGATACCGGATCAAGATCCCACGTATAATTTGTTACATAGGCTAAAGAGAGGTAAAGAACTAGCAAAATGTGATAAATCTCTAACAGTAGGGAATGGTGCAATTATTGCAGCCAAAACAGTTGGCAAATATCACCTAGTGTTACCAACAGGTAATACATTGATTCTGAACGACTGTTACTACGTACCAAAGATAATGTGCAACATTATATCAGTTTCTTTGCTAACTAAAGAAGGATATAATTTCACATTAGAGCATAATATTATGAACATTTTCCAAAATCAAGTGTTGATTGGGTTTGGTACATTATGTAACGGTATATACGTTCTGAATCAAACCACAGTTCTAAGCATACAGAACACAAACAAGAGGAAAAGTTCAGAATTGAACGAAGCCTACTTGTGGCATTGTAGACTAGGTCATATCAATGCGACAAGACAAGCTAAGTTACATAAAGATGGATATTTGAATCCGTTCAAATTTACATCTTATGAAACTTGCGAGTCATGTCTCAAAGGTAAAATGACCAAAACTCCATTTACTGGACATGGAGAAAGAGCTGTTGAACCCTTGGGATTGATACATAGTGATGTATGCGGTCCTATGTCTACACATACAAGGAATGGTTTCTCGTACTTCATTACATTCACCGATGATCTCTCAAGAGACGGACATGTGTTCCTGATGAAACACAAATCTGAATGTTTTGAGAAATTCAAGAAATATAAGAACGAAGTAGAGAACCAGACGGCTAAAAGTATTAAAGTCCTTCGATCTGATCAAGGAGGAGAATACTTGAGCACGGAATTCCGAGACTATTTAAAAGAGAATGGGATTCTCTCTCGGCTTACTCCTCCGTATACACCACAGCACAATGGAGTTTTAGAGCGGAGGAATCGCACCCTATTAGATATGGTGCGCTCTATGATGAATAATACTGAGTTACCCATTTCCTTTTGGGGTTATGCGCTTGAGACAACCGCACACCTATTAAATATGGTTCCCACCAAATCTGTACCTACCACTCCATATAAGATATGGAAAAGGAAGATACCATGTCTTAATTTTATTAAGATATGCGGTTGTCCGGTTTATATTAAAATGTAAAATCCGGACAAGCTCGAGGCAAGATCAGTCCTGTGCAAGTTTGTAGGATATCCCAAAAATTCGCGAGGGTATATTTTCTACCACGCCAAGGAACAAAAGGTGTTTGTTTCTCGACATGCCACATTTTTAGAAAAAGAATTTTTTGTGAAAGAAATTAGTGGCAATGAGGTAGAACTGGAAGAAGTTCCAGCTACACAAACTATAACTGACGATTTGATGGAACCAGAGGATTCAATAGTCCCCGATGAACCTCAGCCACTCCGCAGATCTAGTAGGGTTCTTCATCCACCTGAGAGATACTACGGTTTTCTCGTAGACGGTGGAAGCGAGGATTGCATCATGGAAGATGATGACCCAACTAGTTTCGAGCAGACCATCACAAGTGGAGACTCTGTGAAATGGCTGGATGCTATGCGATCTGAGATGGAATCCATGTACACCAACAAAGTATGGACTTTGGAAGTTGCTCCTGAAGGGGTAAAACCCATCGGGAGCAAGTGGATCTTTAAGAAGAAAATTGGTGTAGATGGAAAAGTTGAGACTTTCAAAGCTTGACTTGTAGCAAAAGGTTTTCATCAACGACCAGGTGTCGACTATGATGAAACCTTTTCTCCAGCGGCTATGCTTAAATCTATCAGGATCCTACTTGCCATTGCTACATACCATGACTATGAAATCTGGCAGATGGACGTCAAGACCGCTTTTTCTAAATAGTGATTTAAAAGAAAGTGTGTACATGACACAGCCAGAAGGCTTCGTAGATAGTGGGAGCAGTGGAAGCGTGTGCATGCTGCATAAATCAATAAACGGATTAAAGCAGGTATCGCGGAGCTGGAACATCTGTTTCGATGAAGCTATCAAAGAGTTTGACTTCATCAAAAACGTAGATGGACCTTGTATATACAAGAACGTTGTAGAGAGTAAGGTTGTCTTTCTCGTATTGTACGTGGATGACATACTCTTGATAAGAAACGATGTTCCTATGCTACACTTGGTCAAGCTCTTCTTATCACACAAGTTCTCCATGAAAGATCTTGGTGATGCCTCCTACATCCTGGGAATTAAGATCTATAGAGATAGATCTAAACGGATGTTGGGATTGTCCCAATCCAGGTACATAGACACCATAGTAAAATAGTTTATTATGGAAAATTCTAAACGTGGTAATTTACCCACTTGCTTAGGAATCACTCTCTTCAAAAAGATGTCTCCCAAGACTGATTTAGAGAGGGCTTGCATCCAAGGGACACCCTATGCTTCGGCAGTCGGTTCAATCATGTATGCGATGTTATATACCACACCGGATGTGGCTTACTCACTAGATGTAGTGAGTAGGTATCAATCAGATCCTGGGGAAAACCACTGGACAACTGTGAAGAACATTCTTAAGTACTTGAGAAGGACTAAAGAAATGTTCTTGATATATGGTAATGGTGAACTCCAGGTGGAGTCCTTTACCAATTTGCGCTTCCAGAGTGATAAGGACGACAGTAAGTCGGTCTCGGGTTTTGTCTTTACCCTCAATGGAGGGGCGGTATGTTGGAAGAGTTCCAAGCAAGATACCGTAGCAGAATCGACAATGGAGGCTGAATACATCGCTACCAACGATGCTGCAAAAGAAGCTGTCTGGATGAAGAAGTTCATAGCTGATTTTGGTGTGGTTCCATCCATTAAACATCCAATAACTGTGTATTGTGATAACAATGGAGTTGTGGGTTTGGCCAAGAAACCCCGGTCCCATCAGAGATCCAGACATATTCTTATGCAGTATCACCTGATCCGGGAGATAGTTGATCGCCGGAAGATCGAGGTCAGGAGAGTTGACACGAAGGACAACGTAGAGGATCCACTCACGAAGGCCCTCCCCCAGACGCAATTCGAGAGACTATTTGGGATGTTGGGTATGAGATACTACAACAACTGGGCTTAGTGCAAGTGAGAGATTGTTAGGGATATGTATGCCCTAGATGCCATTATTGTACATTGATGTATATTATAGTGGATACTTGGACATATATATAAAGGACTTTCTTGCTCGACATGATAATATGCTATCTGGTTACCTTAATCTTAACATGTTCACTGGTATTATTATACTGTCCCTCATATACATGTTGATAAAGCCCTTAGGGTGTAGGCTTGACTGCCAGGACTATGATGTGGATCATACTACTGGGAGCTGGGTAATCTACAAGCACATCCTTTAATTGTTCCTAGTCGAAGGTATATCGAGACAGGGCATTGATACACCAGAGTAGACTAGTGTGTACATTTCTTGACCCTGTACAGGGGCGATGATTGATCCTATATCCATTGGTGTTTGACATCAAGGATTGTGCACAGGTGCTCATTAGAGAATGGGTACACCGAACAGGACTAACCGAGAACTCCTAATTGGTATTATACCTATCATCAGATAGCAGTTCTCAGGTGACACTGGTACAGGTTAGTCTGTAAATCCGAGATCGTCATAGAGTTTTGTGTGGCTCCCACTGTGCTTTGATTTCCTCCCTACCACGGCTCAAAGGAGTCGTGCAAACAAGTGGATTTTAGGTACAGACCCGAGCCACATGGAAGCAATGAGCGATAGGAGGGGTTTCGTCTCTCCCGGTATTGGGAGTTGATGTTGCGCTGTGCTCGATTGGCTATAACAGTAAGTCCCTGGCCAAGGCTGTTGATGAGATTTACTGGTAAGTGTTATCAGTAGTTTCTCGAACCGTTATGAGCCATACATCGGTATGACTTATCAAGTTACTGGGGTCTGATATTACCACCCTTAGGCTCGATATGCGACATATCAGACAAAGAGACCGGACTGTATTGTAAGTGTTGCTTTTAGGCTTCATAGGAGTTTGGATAAGTTTGCTTGTTGATCTTCTAATCGCTCAATACGTGGGTAGTCGTTACGTCCAGCTAGTACGCTGACGGCTTATGGGTGACTGA
This sequence comes from Agapanthus africanus, assembly GCA_030015575.1. NCBI lineage: Eukaryota > Viridiplantae > Streptophyta > Magnoliopsida > Asparagales > Amaryllidaceae > Agapanthus > Agapanthus africanus. Next base: position 682,039,777 of record CM057340.1, read on the forward strand.
TGTGATCATCACCTACTGCTTGTGTATTGACTAGTCTTTAGAGTCCCACACAAATGTTTCATACTTCAGGCGAAACGAAGTAGGGCATATATGATGATATGTGCGAGGGCCTGATTAAATACGTGTATGTGATACCGTATTGTAATCTGGCGGTTATCTGATATCGATCAGGTTATATGTGATATAACCAAATTATCGAATTAAGTGTTGATTTGATAATGTGATATACAGATAAATAATATTAGTCGGTTATATGTGATATATTCAGATTATTAAATCAAGCGTTGATTTAATAATATGATATATATTATATTTGATATAATTATATATTAACTAATATCATTTGCTCACCAATTATTTTCTTTATATATATATATATATATATATATATATAAGTATGGTTTGATTTTCTATTTTTGGAAAATAAAAAAGGAGGTGGAAAATGAGAGCATGGGTTGTGGCATGGCATTTATATTTATTTATTTGTCTTGCAACACTATTGAAGTATGGTTGAATAAATTTATTGAAAATTTATCCATACTTCAATAAGTGAGCAAGGGTGTGCCATTCTACACTTGAGATGAGATTTTTCTTGAGTTCATACTTTTTTGCTTGCTCCTTCTTCACTTGAGCTCTCATTCTCCATCTTCATACTTCAAGCTCCAACTCCTCATATGTGATGTGAACCATGGAGCTTGAATAAAAGCTAGTGAGTTTACAACTCCTAGTTCACCATCCTAAACTAGATTAGCATTTTGGTTTAGGCTGTTTCATTCACTTATAGGATATAAGTGAAAAGGTAGCTTGAGATATAGAAACATCGGGTGGCTCATCTTCGACTTGGAAGATCAAGGAGCTAGCTCGATCATTCTTCAAGTGAAGCTACGAGGAGTCATAGGGACTACTATCCAGAGCATTAGAAGAGAAGGACACGGTCATCAAAGGTTGTAGCCTCCTTCCCTTCTCTTAGTTTTTCATATCATCATTGTTAAACCCTAACATTCTAGTTAAGATCTTGTTAAGTGTTCATTAACACCACGAATTTTTGAAAATTGCATGTGTGATGCCTCTTTAAACCACGTCGCGGTGCTAGTAAACACTTTCACAGACGATGTGGTCTCGGTGGTGATATGGCCGCGGTGAAGGGTTGTGGGTTCTTGGAGGAGTAGGCGCGGTGGTTTAAAGATGAGGGTTTGCGGTTGTCGGAGGATGATGGTATCGACGAGGTTGTCTGGAGAAGAGGAGGTCGGAGTTCTTAGGAAGAAGATCGGGTCAGCGGCCATGGAGGAAGGGTCAAGGCGAAAAGATGGGTTCGGGGTTGATGAGGGAAGATATATATATATATATATATATATATATATATATATATATATAGAGGTGAGGGAGAGAAAACGTGAGAGAGAGATAGAGAAAGATTTGTTTGGTTTTAGAAATATATATATATATATATATATATATATATATAGGCAAAATAGCTAACTAACCCCTAAAATTGTTTTTTGAGATTTTATCATATAATATTGTTACAACTAATATGTGAGAAATATATTATATGAATATGTTACTATTAGATCAGCAATAAAATCTTCAATGCTGATAATATATTTATTAAAACAACTAGATAACCATAGTATATATATTCTATCATTAAAATTACCTTATGCTTACCTACTCAGCTATATACAATTGCACAATATTAAACTCCTATAAAAATATGTTTATAGAGCAAGAAAATATTGATACCATCGTTATGATACGATACTCAAGTGCTAAGGTGTTACACATGGCTCGGCTCAAGCCGTCGAGCTCGGCTCGGCATGGGAGAACCGTCGAGAGGCTTAGCTCGGCCCGAGCCGCGGAGCCTGGATCGGTCCGGCTTGAGCAGCCCGGCTCGGCTCGAGCCGCCTAACCCGGCCAGGCCCGGCTCGAGCCAGCGGCCTGGGCTGAGGGCCCGCCCGAGTCCAGCTCGGGCCAGGGGCTCGGCCTGAGCCCAGCTCAGTCCTGAGGCCCGAGCCCAGCTCGGGCATGGGGCCGAGCCCTCGCCCAGGAATTTTTTTTAAAAATTGTTTTTCCTTTTCAGAAATATTTTTGTTAGAAAAAAAATATTTGGCCCCACACAAAAAATCCAAAAAAATATTTAATTCTCAACCGAAATCCCAAAAAAATATTTGGTGCTATCACCAAAATCCAAAAATCCCATAAATTTTCTTTTATCCAAAAAAACAGGGTTAGAGTTTTAGGAAAAAATTGCGACATGGCCGCCATTAATACTCACCAAAAAAACATTAAAATTTTCTTTTTACACGAAAAATCCAATCTTTACAAAAATTTATCTCATTTTTGTTCCTTGGGTTTCATAACAACGAACTAAAAAAACTTCTTCAAAGCGTCATAAATAAGATCGATCTAATCTATGGTGACACATAATGATGCAAAATAGATAGATCTTTTAAGATCTATCAAACAATAACCCTAATAGAAAGCTCAGTCATTAAAATAAAATAATAAAAAAATTGATCAAGGTTTAGATCAAAAACCCGGAACTTTTGAGTTGCAAATTAATTTTTAAAAAATACAGATCTATAATTCTACGAACATGGGCATACAAGGCTCTGATACTAGATACAAAATATGCAACCAAGCGCAGCGGAAAGTCTATATACCTATCCTAAAGGTTTACAATATACCCGATCTGGTTGATTAGATCGATCACGTTGCTCATGTCACATAAAAGATCCGATCTTGAACGCCTCCAAGTAATGGCCGGAGGGAAACCATACTTTGGTAAAAAGCGAGAATCCTTCTCTTGGTCACTCTGCAAGCCAAGCCAAAATAGAAAAGAATGAGGAAGGTGACGACGACTCTCTCTTATTTTTCTCTCTAAAAAAACTCTCTATATTGCATCATCTGTCTAAGCCTAGCCTCCATATATGAATGTATAGAGTATCCACTCATATGGGCGGGTATGGGGCCGGTTCGGGCCCAAGGGCTAACAGTTCAGATGCTCAAGGTGTTGATGCCTGTTGCGGTGTACTCTATCCGGGTTTCGTTCAAGAAGGAGAGCTTGCGAGTGTCGATGATGGCTAATATGCTTTCCATTACGTTTGGGGTCGCTGTTGCTGCGTAAGGAGAGACGCGGTTCGATGCTTGGGGAGTGGGATTGAAGCTTGCGGCCGTAGGGTTTGAGGCCAAATCTCTAAACCCTCGTCATTAGTTCACAGATTCGGTATAGCGGTAGGGACTTTAAGACTAATATCATCGATCTTCCAATTGATTTAATCTCTTACGCATGTACCAGATAATACATTCCAGCTAATCTTATCTCTACTACAGGTACTGATCCAGATCCTGCTAATTTCGAAAGGGATCATCCTCAACCCCATCACCACCTTGTACTATGTCGCCCCTGCTGCATGCTCTTTCTGATAGTTCCGTGGATATATGTCGAGTTTCCTAGACTAAACTTTTCTGCAAGTCCCGTTTTCGTTTTCGGGACGAATTCGACGTACGCGTTTGCATTGAACCTAGCCGTGTTTTTGCTTGTGGGGAAAACATCAGCACTTTGCTTGTGGGGAAAACGTCAGCACTTACAATGAACGTGGGCGGTGTGGTGAAAGACTGGTTGTTGATTGCATTCTCGTGGTCAGTGGTTAGAGATACAATGACTGCGGTGAACTTGGTAGGATACGGGTCGGCGTTTCTTGGGGTGGATTTTATAATTACGAAAAGTTGAAGGGGATTAAGAAGATGGTGGTGGTGAAGAAGAAGGTGGTGGTGGTGGAGGATGAGGAGATGGGTGAGAGATTGAAGCAGAGGAGGCAGCAAATGAGTCATAATTCTCAAGGCAGTTCATTATATCTTTTTATTTATTTCTTTGTTTTGGAGGCTCAAATATTGAAAAGCAATTCATTCTTGTTATTTTCAACAAATCCAAATATCTTACAGAATTATAATAGCACTTTCACTGCATGAAACTCCAAAACTGGAGTGAGAATCAAGGGAAAACTTCAAATACCTTACAAATTCTTGAATTGCTATAACCCAAGCAAGATGAAGTCACGTGAATTTGACAAAGCACAAATTTTGCATCTCTATAACACAACCCATTTCCATCTGAATATGATTTACAAACATGGAGTTCTCGTTTTAGCAACAGCATTGTATCCATTCATGTTTAAGCATTCAATCGAAAGCGGGAAAGCTTAGCATCTCCTTAAATATCCACGGCCACACGCTTATACAAATGAGACGGTAACCTCGGAAGCGCAACTGCCTGAAGCGGCGTACGCATGAAAGTGACCATCCCTGGATTCTCCGTCATGTCCACTTCCTCCGCTTTCATGCCTTCGGACAACTCCCACTTGAAATGATGCAACAAGTGTCCTAACATAGATTCCACCAAATTGATCCCCAATTGTGCACCGGGGCAAACCCTACGCCCTGCTCCAAATGGCAACACTCGGAAATCATTGCCTTTGATGTCAATATTTTCTTCAACAAACCTGGTACAATACAATTGTACGTTAGAAACTAAAAAAAATCTCTAAGCCCTCATCATAACTTTGAAGATTTGGTACAATCTGGAGCAATTTCCATCAGGCGCATATTCAGAGCGGGTTAATAATAAAAAAAATGCTGGCAAAATCCCAGCCATAAAGGGGTGCTCAGCCTCCAGGGGCGTGTTACTAAATAAAAGGGAAGATTGCACTAAAATTCCTTTAACTATCGCGTTTTTCACTAAACTACCTTAAGGTTTTTTTTACTATAACAAAATCCCTTAATCTGGCTTTTAGTTTTTGTTTTAACTAAAATACCTTCAAATGTAGCATTTCAAGGTAGCTTATTGCAATAAAAAAAAGGTGGTTTAGTGAGAGAGAAAAAACCGAGCTGTCTTATAAAATCTTAAGGGCCTCTTAGAGTAATTTACCCTTTTTCTAAACAATAACGTTGCAAAAGCCAAGTTTCTACCCATAAATAGACGCTCAACCTACGGAGGAATGTTGGAATATAAAGTATGTCACTCAACCCTCAAAATATCCTTCAGAGTTTTGGTGCAATGGCATGGGGCATTTAAGCTAACTGTCAAGAACCACATCATCTAAAAGCTTAAGTAGTTAAGGTTGTGGGATAACAATTTATATAGCTAGCATAGCAATTTTATACAAACCTTTCAGGAAGAAACTCTAAGGGGTTTTTCCATAATTTCGGGTCTCGGGAGATGGCCCACACATTGACGTGCACGACCGAGTTTTTAGGGATGTCGAAACCTCCGATTTTGACATTGGTTGTGGCTTTGTGGGGGAGCATGAGCGGGGTTGGGGGATGGAGGCGGAGGGCCTCTTTGACGACACAGTTGAGGTACGGGAGGTTGGGGAAGTCAGATTCGGTCAAGATGCGGTCGGATCCGATGACCTGGTCGAGTTCGTCTTGGATCTTTTGTTGGACTCGGGGGTTTCTTACAATCTCAGCCATGGCCCATTCCACAGTGATTACGGTCGTGTCCATTCCGGCCGTGATCATGTCCTGCACATTGGATAAGTTATAGTTTTACATAAATGAAGAGAGAAAACTGAGAATTTGAACCTCCAAATAGAGAGGCTCTCTCTATGACAAATTCTGTAATTTCAAGCTTGCTTCTCCAAGTCATAATAAAATGAAATGCTGGAAAAAAATTCCCTTTTTTCTTTCAAATTTTGAATGGTATTCAGAAAAGAGCCAGGATAATATTTTTTTACAACCCAAAATATTTTCAAGCAGTTGGCTCCATCAGTGATAAACAACATAAATTACTCACCCAAAGAAGTCCAATAATGGTATCCTCGCTAAGATCATACTTCTCCTGCAGCGTAAGCAATGCGTCCACGAAATGCTGCCTCGCCCCGCTCTCTTTCCGTGCTTTCGTATGCTCCTCCATGATGGCTCTTGTTAGCCTGTCTCTGCGGGCTCCATGCTTTGCAAAAGCCTCTTCATCAAGAGGAAACATCCATTTCAACCACGTCACATACTCTCCAAGTGAGAGAGAGGCACCAAATTTTAAACCGTTGGCCACAATGGTTTTGAATTCTAATCCTTGTTCATCCAGCACGCCTTCGGAATTTACGAAGCGCTTTCCGAATGCGAGTCGTGTGATGTTGTTGAAGGCGACTCCGGAGAGGTGGTTTCTCACTACTAAACTTTTTCCGTTTTTATCTGTCAAATCATAAATTTGATTGGTACATTTATATAAAGGAAATTATCGATAGAATAGTTCTATGAAGAATTTCTCTCATCGAGTAAAAATGTAGGTGAAGTAAAATTAAGGACAGGTCAAAACAAGTAAAAACAAGTAGAAATCTAAGCGTCTTTGAAGATCTTTTCTTTGTCAATTTGATGGTAGGTGAGGTTTGAAAATAGCAAGAGCATAACTTTCTGACTCTCTTAGACACTGACTCTACCTGCAACCTTTGGTAGGAGGGAAAGCCAACCACCCAACCACTCAGATAAATTTTAAAACATATAGATGAATAATGTAAGTTGTTAGAACAATTTGCATAAAGATCCTGATCGTAGCTCAAATAAAAAGTAAGCAATTTGTTTAAAACTTCTTGAGAAGTTTAGAAGACTCATGGAAGGATATATATCTATTGACTTATCTTTAAAACTATCTATTAGCTGTTGTGCTATTCAATCTTGTTCTGTTGATTTAGTGCATCTCATGCAAACAAGGGCCCGTCTAATTTGTGATGTCGGAGAAATTATTCCTAAATTTTAACTCGCTTGCTAAAGAGATCAATTTAGAAAGGGAAAATGAATTGAATATAATCTGCAGAATTGTCTAAACTAATTCTTCAAAATTCTAAAAATCATGAAAATATCGAAACATTAGTTTCTCATGGGACACCTTTGAATCTAAAGTTTACTCAGATTCATGGAATGTGTATCTGTATTGCCTTTTCTTTTTAATTTTTAAAGAAACTTGTACACGCTAGACTGCGAGCCAATTAAATTTGATGAAACACATTTTTTCTTTATTTAGGAAACTCATACTGATAATAATATTGTTAAACGGGTCTAGATATAGAATACATTGTTTCGAAACCTAGCTAACAAATTTGCTTGTGTAGGTGCCCCCAACAACTTAGCAAAGTATAAATAAGTGTAACATGTCTGATATAGATGACGTCTAGCGTCGATTATCACATGAAAATGTGAACTATGATGATGCACTCTAGTCTAGTCAGATTGATCAAATTTAGTTAAATGGACCAAATCGGGCGATGAAGGGGTTATGGGAAGGTTTTTACATCCAAACCCGGACTTGTAGACTGATTTTTCACCCTACACAAACCCACCCGCTCTAATTGCTTTTAGTAATTTGCACCTGCCAGGTACATAATGGCTTCTAGTGCAGACCGTGTTTCTGAAATTGGGACGGGTTTCTCCGGATTCAAACAGGTATTTTCGCCAAAAGAAAGTTCAAAGACGAGTCTATATACAGAGCAAAAGCATGTATTCCTAATTGAAATTAGATACAAAAATATAACTTTACAGTATGTATATAAGTTCATATATAAACAAAATTAGAAGACGAGATGAAGTGATGCTTAATGTGTATGAACGGGGACACATAAGGTGTGGGTTTTAAGGAAAATTCTACAATGTGACGCACATATGTGTCCGGTCAAGAGAGAGAGAAATAAGAACCCACCAAGCTGACTAAGGGTACTTGACATTCTCCATCTATTCCTCTGTCCTGCCCAGGGGAATTACACCTGCACACCGAATAATTTCTCGCGGGGGTTCAAGGCAAATTTTAATTCTTCTTAAACCATCCGTTTACATAACTATGTGGTACTTGAGCACCCTAGGCTCAATTAATGCGTAATCCAAGTTTCGGCCCAAAATGCCTTCGATCTATGGTGCCATAGGTGGCATCGGGACATAGTAAAATATAAAATATTTTCCGTCCAGCCACATCATGACTTCAGAGTTTTGGTGCGAAGGGACATTTAATAATTCTAGTGTCAATTATGTATTTACAAATTTGAAATAAACAAATCTCTAAAACTAATATATATATATATATATATATATATATATATATATATATATATATATAAGAATAATGAAGAAAAGATGCGTTTGAGGAGGTAATTCCCTCCTATGGCGTCGAAAAAATACCCTTTCCCTAGTTTTTTCCGACGATCGGCACCCACCATCTTCATCGTCATCATCTAAGATGTGGATACACCAAATTTCATGTGATTCTACAAACTTTTTCACCGTTGATTTAGTAATGTAAAAAGTTCTATTGTCGGTAAGCCGTTAATTTTGAACCCACTAAATCAACAGTGAAAAAGTTGTAGAATCACATGAAATTTGGTATACCCACATCTCAGATGGTGGGTGCCGATCGTCGGAAAAAACTAGGGAGGGGTTGTTTTATTAACGCCATAGGAGGAAATCCACTCATATGGCCTCTTTCCTCCATTAATCTCTCTCTCTCTCTCTCTCTCTCTCTCTCTCTCTATATATATATATATATTAAAAAAAAACAATTACCTTGTTGAGTACAGTCTCTGAAAATGGACTCCACCATGGCCGTCACCTCATCCTCCCTGATGGGCCTCAGCCCCTCCAGCCTCTTGGGGGAGAACAGCTCCAGGTTGCACACCTTCCTCACCTTCACGTAGTGGGGCCCATAGTCGGCCCAAATCAGATCAGACCCGTCCCTGCTGAACCTGGCCGCCGCCCTGTTCCTGGGCCGGTCAGCCAAGGCCTGGTCCTTCTCCTTGAGCACCTCCCTCGCCAGCTCGGCACTGGACACGACGACGTTGAGGGTCGTGCCGAACCAGACCGACATGATGGGCCCGTAGGCCTCGGCCCACTCCGCGAAGCACCGGAACCGGACCGGCTTTATGTCGTACAGGTTGCCGACCACGGGCCATGGCCGGGGGCCGGGCGGTAATTTCACTCTAAATTTCTTGAGGAGGAGGAGGAGAGAGAGGATGAGAGAGAAAATTGATATGGAGACTGAGAGAGGAGAGAGAGAGAGATCCATTGTTGGAGAGAAGAGAGATGACGGGGGGTTTTGCATAAAGACTTCAGCTTTTAGCACTTTCGGATTTAGGGAGGTGCTCTTGGTGTTGGTATGGTGGGTGGAGTAGGTGAGGGCAAAATTGGAAACATGTAGTAAGGTGTGCAAATACCTTTTGGCGCTCACCCATCATAACCCTCTGTTACAAACACACATCTCACGCAAGCATGCAAGGGTTCCAATCGCATTACATTATGAATATTTCTTCTTCTCGGGATGGATCCCCATACACTCCAGAGAAAGTGAAGCGCTGTGACCATGACCGAGCACTTCGTGGTCATGTGTGCATATATTGATAGAATTTAGATTTCCCAGGGATGTAAACAGATGCATATAATTCTAGCAGGCTCCCTGTTTGTATCCGATATTAAACAAATAAGCATAATAACAATTTTCAATGACCGTCAATATTCATATTCGTATCCGCCAATAGCTAGCGGATAAGGATATGATAATACATTCATATCTCGCTTTTATCAAAAACGGGTAGAAATTATCGCTCCTGCTTAGTATTTGTATCCGTCAATGATTACCAGATATAAAAACAGTAACACTTATATCCATTTACATCTTTATGTCTACCCTTTATAGCACATATACGGTTTTACCCCTCGAGACATTTATGTGTGTGTTTACCAACGCTTCGTAAAGATCCGGTGTACCGCTTATTTGACTTTCCCAAGGCGCCGCTGTGGCACTTGGATCGGTTATTGCGCTAAAATTAATTTTGCACTCATTGAGCAGCCATTGTGTCAAACCCCAATCGAAACGTGCTCGCCGCTGGCACGCCTCTCCTAACTATTGCCCGTTTATTCTAGAAGGTTAATTCCCTGCACGAGCAGAACAGAGTTGGGCAAACAACCTAGCTAGATGAAAGCGATCTCTGGTTTGAACTACATTCGTTGTAGATTGATGATGCACACACTTTGTTTCTTGTAACTTCGCTTCAGCTCGACTGGGCTGTCTGAAAATAGCAAGACTAGCTCACGCAGCCGCATAGAGTTTTCGAAGACTCTCGGGTCATTAGAGGATACCATGCTCGTGGAGACTGGTTCAAATCATATAGGGATTCTTAAGTCGACAAACCATCCAAGCAGGTGGGATAGACGGTCAAGATCTCCGTGTTGATTTTTTTTAGAGTTCAGATCATGGATGATCTTGTATATGTTGATTGGCTCATCTCATTTCTGTTAGGTTTGACTTATGGCTCGATCACTAAATGATCTGAAATTGCAAACAAACCAACTTGCTCCTATTCCGGTTCCGGGTTTGTTTGTAAGTTCAGCTCATTTTCTAAAAAGCGATACTTTACCTACCGGTTTGAAATCCTGCCCAAATCTACTAAGAGACAAAATGCCGGGACCCATAACACAGATATGAGTGCCAGACACGTGGACTCATAATGTCTGTCTCTTGGACAGACTTTGATAGAAATCTCAAGCCGGTAAGTTACGCATTTTCTTTTCTAAATGGGTTATCGGATTATCGGGTCTTTAAAGCCCAACTAAGAGTTGGTGGCTTTGACGATTTAATAATGGTAAAATAATGCGCTATCGGTACAAAGAATTTGAGCCAACAACCTTGACCAAACCTCAAATTGACACATTCATATCCATCCCCACCATTCTCACCAACTCTTCTTCGTATGGAAAATTTGACTTCTTTGAGCAAACTGTATTTTCTGTGGGCACTCTTGTCATGGCCTATTGTTTTTATTATGGTATATAATATAATTATTATGAGTTTGGTTGGTAGCATTTATAATGAGTGAGAGAGCTGCGAATTGTTTGTTCATTGATGAAGTGGAGTCTACGTTTGACCAACTGAAATGAGTTTTCAAGTGTCGATATACTCTCAGCGCAGAAATTATTCGGTGTGCCGGATATAATATATCTGGACGAGGATGAGAGAGGAGAGAGTTTCGGGCTGTCTTAGGCAGCCCGTGGGACCCACACTTCTATTTCTTCATTCTCTTGTCCGGATGTATACGGCTGGCAAATGAAATAATTTTTCCTGACGGTGAAACCTGTTTATAGTTGAGCAATAAGTCCGAGGCTCAACTTCCACATACATGCAGCAGCAGGTTACGACTTATTATGTTAGAAAAAGATGCATTTGCGAAGGTGTTTGTCTAATTAAATAGAGAGACAAGAAAAATCAGCTGGCAAGAGAGGAAAAAGGGAATTTTGTATTTAACGGTACCTTGAACTCCCAAAATAGGTTACAAGACCGTAATGAAAATTAGGAATTAATGTTTATTAGGATTTAGAGGTGTTCCTCTTTTCCCAGCCTAGTTTAGCCATAAGGTTTTCAAAACTCCAGTTTCATGTAAATCAAAAACAGTTGTTGTTCAAATTGAAACCGTGGTTTCCTAAAACAAAGAGTTTCACAAATTTTAGGTTTTTTTGGAAACATAACCTTGAAAATCTAGCCACTCTAGAGGTTTTAAAAGTGGGGTTTGTAGCCCTCGAAATTCTCTGAAATCTCTGAAACTCTGTTCTCTTCATGTTTTTCAAACCAACCATTTCTTCTAATTCTCTAAACAGGCCCAATTACAAGAATCTACGGGCCCAATTATAAAAATCCATTTCAACTGGGTTGGGCTCTCATTGGGTAAAAAACCAAATTAACGATTTGAAGGCATTATAAAAAATATATATAATCTCCTGACCAAAACGAATGTCTAAGCATCTCATTAAATGGAAAGTTTCAAGAAAACCAGTAGAAAGCAAAGAGGTAAAAATAAAGAAGGAAATAAAGAGAACATAGAAGAAGAAGATAATTGTTACATTTGATATGAATTTTTGGAACCTAATTTCCTAGTTCGATTAGAGTCTACTAAATTCTCAAATCCTTAAAGCTCAGAAAAACTTAATTTATCTATCTGGGCCAAGACAGTTTCATAGAGCATGCTGGCCTAATTTACGCCTAAAAAGAATTCATATCAAAATTTTAGTTTATTGTAAAGCCCAAAATTAAATATTAGTAAACCTCGTTTATGTTTTTCTAGCTATATAAACCATATAATTGCTTAGGTGCCCAATTTAATATATGATTTATGAACAATTGTTTTATTAGAGAAGGCCATCTACTAACTGCGCTCCTCTATTTCGTTAAATGTTATTATTTGGCCAGGTGTTTTATATCAAAAATAAAAGGAAAATTTTGGCCAGTTGTGAATAAATAACATTTTGACAGGAAATAAAAAACACGGTGATGTTTATAAGTCAAGCCTGTACTTTTAGTTTTCATGAAATCCTAGAAATACAAATCTAAAACAGACATAACTATACTTATACAACAAAATGCGCTAAGCATCCGAAAAGAATATGTTTTGATGCAAATCATATTCCCTTGAAACCCGGACACTTCTTCTGGATGAACTTGGGTCTTGTGCAAGTCTCATTTGATGCTCTATGATAAAATCCCTTGTATCCAACTTCCGTGGCATAAGGACGATTGAGATCACCATTACACACACAAAAATAAAGACTGAAAATAATTCTCTAATGAAACAGACGCCGGTTTTTCTTTCAATCTAGTAGCTCGAATGCCACGGCACAAATGGTGTGGATAACCCGCTTCAATCTTATAGTATGGATTCAACACCTTTTTTTTGTACATAAGTACGTACAAGATTGCTTTTTATATTCCCGATTTTGCCTATTAAATCCTATCTAAAATGGATCTTGTCAAACTTTTTTTTTGCTAATTATAAGCGATTGAATTATTGAGAACTTACACATTGCATGATATATAGTACATGGAGAAAGTTACTTTCCAATTCACTTTAACTCAAAATGGAAATTAACCTTTTTATCTAAGCAGGGAAAAAAACCCGTTTTGATTCATTCTTTATAAGGCATGAGACGCGGAGAGCCGTTGTCGTCCACTAAATGAAATTTTTGATAGTGTGTCCTCCATCCATCCAAAACAAGAAAACGAGAAAAAGATAATTAAAATTTATAAGATCTTAGGAGAAGAAATTACTCGACAGTTTAATTTTATCGTATTACAGTCTTCATTTCATCTTCTCATCTGATAGTATGAACCATATTTTTCTTAATCAGGACATCAAGAAATGTTAATTCTAGACATTCCCCCCTAAATTTGCGTTAATTGCGTATTTCTCGTAGCTTTGCTAAAGTGTGATTTGGGAACCTGTTATTATTTTCCTACCATTTAGATACCACTAGAAAGATCCTAGCCTCATATCATAAATTAAAAAACACCAAACATATGGATCCTCCCGTTTTATCATGATTCCCACATTGGATCTACTGGCAGTATGAATATATTCATTTAATTATATTGGATATTTTAGTTGTTATTGAAAGGTTTAGTTATGATTTCGTTCATGTATTGAAAATCTATTGGTTTAGAGAGGCTTTTGAGATTATTTGTTTATCATTAGATTAGATTGATCGAGAACTGTATAAATTGATATGATAATTCATATAAATTATGGTATCAGAGCTACTGTCTCGATCCAAAAAAATTCTTTATTTATATTTTTAGTCTATCAATTCAAAATAAATAAATTCTACAATAGTATCCGATTAGAGGTTTTAGCTCTTCAATGGATCAGATCAAATACGCGCAAGCCATTTCTTTCTATGACGTTTCTCGACAAGCCAATTATAGCAAAAAAGATTTCTAGGTTCGGTCTACCTAGTTTATGCGAAAGAGATTGCAGGCTTCGAGGTTCTGTCCGCTTCGCTTATGCGAAAGGGACAAGAGGCCACGTCCGTCTTGTATTATGCCATAAGAAATTGTTTTTCTTCATCTTTCTTTTTGTAGGTTGCATATTCAAATCAAGATTTAATCAGGCAAACTTTCGGTTATCCACCATGAGTTTGAGGGGGACTATTAGATCATGAATACATTCATTTAAATGTATTGGATATTTTAGTTGTTATAGAAAGGTTTAGTTTTGATTTCTTTCGTGTGTTGGAAATCTATTAGTTCAGATAAACTGTTGAGATTGCTTGTTAGTATTAGGTTGATTGAGAGGCGTATGAATTGAGATGATTGTTCACATAATAAAATGATCAAGTTCATATTTCTTTCTAAACAGCGTGGACAATCCCATAAAGTTGCAACACAATTTATTCGGTTTTAGTTTTGTTTCTTTTTTTTTTATACTATCTTAAAAATCATATTCAGATACTAGAACTCTTCTTTAGCCTTTCGAGAGATTGAGATGCCAAATTCAATTGCATCTTTAGCACTTGCTTTCTAAGAAAGAACTAGTTTTGTTCACTCACACATCATTATTAAAAAAATAACAATAATCACAGTGCTCTCGGCGTCGGATAGCATCATATTTTCACTTTAATTAGTAACATATATAATGATTTTCTCTACTATATGTGTTCCAGCTTTATTTTGTCACATGCATATTCCTTGTTTATGTGAGATGATGTTAGCCCAACATTGGAACCTCTCAATTATTTACCATCGTTTTCAAGGATTCTGAAATTTGTTTTTGCCCTTTGAATTGTCACCCCACTATATCATTGTTGTAGAAAGAGACTTTTTGTATCCGCTTTCTTCGTCTCTTCCGCATAACATAAATGCCACGTCATAGAAAATAAATAAACTAAGCTTTATGAGAAGACATTACCCAAAAGTTTAAGCTGATAGATATGGATTTATTGCGGAAAACTCAAGCCATAATTTAAAATGTTAAAACTATATTCAACCGAGACTTTTTGTATCTGTTTTTCTCTCTTATGATAATGTAAATGCCAGTTCATAGAAAATAAATAAACTATGCTTTATGAGAAGACATTACCCAAAAGTTTAAGTCGATAAGTATGGATTTATTGCGGAAAAATCAGGCCATAATTTAAAATGTAAAAGCTACATTCAACCCCGCCCATTTCATATTATCCATGTAATTAATTCTTAAGAAAGTAAATGTCCTAAGGTGGTGCTTCTTAAGGCATTTGCGTGGGTGGATGACTTGATAATTTTTGTAAATCCCCAGTTTTATGTATATTTTTCCAAAATTTTCTATTTTTTTGGTTTTTATGTTTGCATTTTTATTTATTTTTATATATTTTATTTATTTTTCCCTTATCCCTAGAACACAAACCCAATCCCTAACACTTAAACCCGACCCGACCCGACTCCCACTTCTTCTTCTTCTTCTCGACGCCCTCCCCAACGATCTCCCCGAGATCCTCTCTCCCAAATCCTCACTTGCTCCCCCTCTCTCGCCCCTCGCCGACACCTCTGCAAGACCCGCTTCCCCACGACCTCGTCCTTGCCCACGTCTCAACCGCCCCCATGATTTTGCGGCCCCTCCCCTACGATCTCCCCTACCTCTCCCCCACTCTCAATAACCTACTATCTCCCTAACCCCCAAAATCTCCCCTCCAACTCAAATCCGACCCCTCTGCCTCACCGCCGACAACCCAAGCTCCTCACTCTCAATCGCAAGCTCCTCCATCCCTTCCTCTCCCCCAACCGCGACCATCTCTTCCTTCTTCTCCGACCATACCACCACCTTCCCCGAGCTCCTCCACTAGACCACCCAAGATCCAACATCCCCTCGCCGTCGAGGCCACTGCCAGAGCATCGCCGCCATCGCCTCCTCTAGCCGACGAGCCTCGCCGTCGACTTCACCACCAGCTACCCCTCCTCATCACCACCTTTGGCACCCCCGAGATCCCCTCGCCCAAATCCTCACTTGCTCCCCCTCTCTCGCCCCTCGCCGACACCTCCGCAAGACCCGCTCCCCCACGACCCCTCGTCGACACCTCCGCAAGACTCGCTCCCCCAGGATCTCGTCCTCGCCCACGTCTCAACCGCCTCCATGATTTTGCGGCCCCTCCCCTGCGATCTCCCCTACTTCTCCCCCACTCTCAATAACTCTCCCTCTCTCTAACCCCTAAAATCTCCCCTCCAACGCAAACCCGACCCCTCTGCCTCACCGCAGACAACCCAAGCTCCTCACCCTCAACCGCAAGCTCCTCCACATCCCTTCCTCTCCCCCAACCGCGACCATCTCCTCCTTCTTCTCCGACTACACCACCACCTTCCCCGAGCTCCTCCACTAGACCACCCGAGCTCCAACATCCCCTCGCCATCGAGGCCACTGCCAGAGTATCGCCGCCATCGCCTCCTCTAGCCGACGAGCCTCGCCGTCGTCCTCGCCCCCATGATTTTGCGGCCCCTCCCCTGCGATCTCCCCTACCTCTCCCCCACTCTCAATAACCTACCCTCTCTATAACCCCCAAAATCTCCCCTCCAACTCAAATCCGACCCCTCTGCCTCACCGCCGACAACCCAAGCTCCTCACTCTCAACCGCAAGCTCCTCCATCCCTTCCTCTCCCCCAATCGCGACCATCTCTTCCTTCTTCTCCGACCATACCTGTCACGCCCCGCTTCCCAAAATACGGAATACGAGGGGTAGACAAGGCCAGCCATGCTCCTACGGTCAAGGAAAAGTCCTGCCGTAGTCACACTTCGGCTTCTAGTTTATCATGGTAAACAGTAAACGATGCGCAGGTAAAGAGAAATGCAGTAACTGAAAGATACAATAATATGAACTGACCTGAAATGGAAATAAACGAAAGTAACTCGGAGTAGCGAGTCAGAAAGTCTGTGATGCACGTCTAGTACTGATCCAAGCTAGATCTTCTCCTCACACTGAGCATGCATACTCAGGTCGTCAGAGCGACACAATAGCAATATAACGTATATAGTTAAATAACAGTTCTAACAGTGATAAAGAATATGAATAACAGTAAATCAATGACAGCATGAATATAAATGAGCAGAGATCAATGCAGCGGAAAAGTAAAGAAGTATAACAATATGTCACGAATGTCAACACAGTATAGAAGGAATGTAAATGACAGTAACCCTATCGGTCTCTAAGTCTCACTGCACAGGTCAATAAGCCTATCGTCAGTCCAAGTGTGAGAGTCAACCACTCGCGAGTGTCCTCCACCCAAGGGTAGAACCCAAGGGCAAGGGACCACGGGCCCAACATGTAACGAATGTATCACGGTGTCTATAGCACATACCCTGTAAATCTCCATATAACTCCCTAAGTATATAAGCCGGCATGGGACTCCCGAGATTCTGTTGAATTCACACTTGAACTACCCCACACCCCGAGGTCTACATCAAACGCTAACCATAACCCTAAATACTAATCGATCCGTGACAAGTCTGCGCGAGAACTGGAGGCAGAGCCTCCATCAAGCACGTCCCGACTAATACCTAAGATAAATGGCAGTGTCGGATGCCTTATCTGTGACATCCGTGCAAGCGCTTCCATAAGTGTCCCATACCACTTATAGTCACACGTACACGCATCCCACAGACGTCGACAATGCAATAGAATAAAAGGGGCTCTGATTGTGCACAAGTACGTATCACTTTCACTTGATCACGAATGCACGAACACTGACGTACTTGCCACAATCATCACTAAGACCTAACACTGGGTAAATGCACGATGTCACTAGATTATCACTATAATGATATAAGTATGAGGTGATGCGTGAACAAGTATATAAACATGATGAGGATGTTATGAAATAGCATTCTTTCACTTGCACGATTTATCATGAAATATATGTACATAATTCAGCGAAATGATAAACAGGTAGTAATTAATATGTTCAGTTAGCTATCCATAGAATTTTGTTTCAAGTCAATTGGATTCCAGGATCATTAGTTA
The DNA here is from genome assembly GCA_030015575.1 of Agapanthus africanus. Taxonomy (NCBI): domain Eukaryota; kingdom Viridiplantae; phylum Streptophyta; class Magnoliopsida; order Asparagales; family Amaryllidaceae; genus Agapanthus; species Agapanthus africanus. The sequence goes on from CM057340.1 coordinate 682,057,555, forward strand.
TGATTATTTCCTTTTAAGCGCACGCGGCTGGAAATCCAATTTCAGAATCAGAAGTCCATTTCGCAACGCATTTTGATCCCAGTTGGGATCGTATTTTAGCGACGCTATAGTTGGATGAATTCTAGGGTTTTCAGTAAGGTTTTCAACGCAACCAACAGATCTTCAATCGCGTCTGTACGTTAGGAGTTATAATCTGTTTAATATCAACATGTCAATTCTGAATCTGCTGGGACTGTTATGTGTCCCAATATATTAAATTACCGATAAAATATCAAACGGTAACGAAACAGAATGAAACCAGTTGGGTTGTCTATCTAACAGGTTTATCTACAATAAAAAGTGGAGTTCCGCAACCTAAGAGTTAAGTAAATCCTGTGGTACCCATTACGGAACAGCAACCAATAACTGGAGTCGCTCTGGACTGCAGTCCAGAGTCGCACTCCGATCCAATTTTCATCACAGTTTAAGTATAGGATTGCCTGGGAACTAGTATATGGTTAAAGTTCATCGAGTCGGCTTCGATTTGAGCCCTCGAACTCACCATTCTAATATGTATATGATTTATGGTGAATTTAACGGTTTTCAGACGCAATAGAATTTCAGCTTTACGGTCAAACTTGGGGGTAGTCATTTTAACTGTTAACAGTCGTATTTTCTAATGAAATTTGCACAGGTTAATCATCTCTACAAGGGCCAATATAATATGTCCAGTTCCGTCAAATATGATAATGATTTTCTATGGGAACAAGTATCGAACAGTTTTGTGACAATATATAACATCAAGCAAACATGGAATATATCTACGATTCTGATTTGTAATATATACGGAATAGCATGAAAGCAAGTAAGAACTTGCCTGGAGATGTCCCGGGGATGCACGGTGATTGTAACGGCGCGAACGCGCGATGAATGGCGCGTGTAGGGTTCGTGGCCTAGGCTCGTGCTCGTTCTCAGCTAGATTGTCTACAATACGGCGCGATACAGGAGCGGACACGGCGTGGCATGGATGCAGGGCACAGTGTGGCTCGGTGCTGTTGCTGGTGATGGAAGCGGTTGTTGAGGGTGGTGAAAGTGTTATAGAGAGAGGTTAAGAGAGAGATGCAGGTAGAGAGATAGGGGAGGGATGTGAGTGAGGGATAGAGATAGGGTGAGAGAGGCTATAGTGAGAGAGGGAGAGACAAGAGGGAGGCAGAGAACAGAGGGAGTGGGAAACGGAGAGAAAGAGTTAGAGAGGGAGTGGGAAAGAGAGAGAAAGAGAAAAACACAGAGGGGGAGAGAACTGTGAGAGAGAGAGGGAGAAGAGACAGAGAGAGAGAGCTGAGCTAGAGAGAGAAAGAGAAGCACAGGGGAGAGAGGGTAGATGGGTCCTCGGATGGTGGCTGGAGGCGCCGACGGCCAAAGGAGGTGATGAAGTAGTCGGTGCAGGTGGGGTTCGTCGGCGTCGTGGTGGCTAGAGGAGCCCGGGTGTGGTGATGGGGTTGCTTGGTCGACAAATTGGAGTGGTGAGGAGGTGCAGGAGAGGATGCTCGATGCTGCAATGTGTTGCCGACGGCGGGTTCGAGGGAGGAGGAAAAGGAGGGTAGCGAGTGATTGAAGGTTTTGAGAAGAGAGATGGAGAAATGGAGACGAGGCGTGCGTTGGGTTGGGAGCGATGGAGAGGAGGAAGAAGGAGAACGAGGGAGAGATGAGGGCGACGGTTTAGAGAGAGGAGCGCGAGGGGGTAACGTTGCGCAACGTGGGCACGAGCGTGGGCAAAGGCGTCGGCGACGGGAAACGCGCGCGAGAAAAAGGGAATTAGCCGTTGGAGTTTAAAGAGGGAGAAGAACAGTGGCTAATCGGGTCGGGTTGGCAGCGCGGGGGGAAAAATTGCGGGCTTGCACTGGGCCGGGCCGAGGAAATAACGAAAGGAATTAATTGAAGGGAAGAAACGGAGCAGGCCGGGACAAGGAGAAAAAGAGAAATCAGTGGAAAAATATAAATTGAAGTGGGCTGGGAACTGCTGGGCTGAAGGGATAATTTTTATTAGGGATTTATTTTTAAAAATGAGTGGGCTGGGGTTTTGTAATTTAAAAGAATCGTTTAGAAAAAGAGGGTGAGGCCGGGCTGACAAAGAAAGGCTTGGAAAAAGATTTGTAATTTATTTATAACGAAAGTGAGTGGGCTGCGGGAATTTTGGTTTAAATTTAGATCTTAAAATTTTCAAAGTTGGCTGAGGAAAAACACAGATTATAAGGAATATGATATGGGCTGAGGAAAGAGTGGGTTGGGCCGGAATAGAAAAATAGAATAAGAGAGTGGGGAATTAAAATAGATTTGAAAGTTTGAAAATATTAAATAGTTGTGAACAAAATTCTATAGATGAAAAGGAAATACGGATATAGGCGTACGAAAGAGAACCGGGTATTACATCATACCACCCTTACAAAAATTTCGTCCTCGAAATTTAAAGAAGTAATAAGTTATAGAACATAAGCGAAAGCCATCATAGTAGCAAACTAATATATAAGGATTTACTAAAAATACACGGACGAAGAAACTTGAAAATATATATATAAGTAAGAACAACATACGGAATGGTAGGTCTAAAAGATATAAGGCAGGAGCAATTATAAGGGTAAATACATGTATACGGGAATATAGGTATCAATAGTGAACAATAATCATCGAGTGTTCGATAAAAGTCGAATCCCACATATGTGCACATCTAAGTAAATCAAAATAGCAAACAGAAATAATAAGTATAAGGCTCAACCACTTATAATAGTAACCATAGACACAAAATCCCAAAATAAATTAACAACAATAAAGCAGTGGAAAAATTTGTCGGTAGGTTAAAACACTTTAGAAAAGGTATCGATAGAATCGGTTTAAAATAATTTAGGAAACTTATATAGTGACAATAGGGAAATATGGAACAAAATATGCGCGGTGTAAGGGTGCGCTACTGAAAATGAGGACACTAATAGTGTACTTAAAATATATAAAACAGAGTAGATAATAACACACACTCTTTGATAAATTTAAAATAATGTGAACTAAGTTTTGAATAATAATGTCTGTAAATATATTTGGGGTAATAGGTGGAACACAGATAGGTATAGGACTAGATAGGGTAATGATTATAAGGAAATGTGGCTCAATCAAAAGGTCGGAGTGTGGCGGTTTTAAGCTGAAGATCAAAGGTGCTGGGATCGGGTCAGCACAGAAAGTAGTGGTAAGCAACAAAAGGACTATAAAGTAACAATATGGGGGAGCCTAACGATCGGTAGATCCTTTGAATTCAAGAATTTGGAAAGTTAATGAACTCGGTAAATCATAAGGAGGGTCCTCCTCCCAGAAGGATCTCAAACGGGGCACTGACGATGGATGAAGGGGGCTCATTCCAAGGATCAGGGTGTGGTACTTTCTAATCGATACAGGGTGAAAACTATACAATGTGTAGGGGTGGACAGTCAGGGAACTCAGCAGAAAAATAAATGGATATGGGCAATAAACAAGTATCAAGCGAACCAAAATCAAGAGGCTTACAAATTCAGAAGAATTCTTTTATTGAAGAAAATTTGAAGCAGGACATTCTCAAGGACGAAAAGTGGCCCTAAACTATACACATTTTATTTTGCCAGAAAGACAACATCAAAAGAAATCCCATCAGTCGCGGTCGTGGAGATTCAGCAGGTTGCGGTAGGCTCGCGCGCTCAGGTAGGGGCGTCCATTTCCATAGTGCCTCGCAGGTAGCGCTAAAGGAAGTTCTTCCATGGCAGGGTCTTGATCTTCTGGTCCTTCATACTCGGATAGAACTTCTTCATCGAGGTCTGATCCCATGTGGTTTTCTTCTTCTGCATTCTCTTCCATGGGATTTTCCTCCACTGGGTTTTCTTCCATCGGTTCTTCCTCGGGGTCTTCCTCTATCAGGTTCTCTTCGGGATTTACTTCTTCTTCGTCAGAATCATCTATCATGCCAAACTCTGGGGCGGCTGCTCCTTCGTCTTCTGAATCATTGTTTTCGACGTTGACCTGGGGACCGTTGATCTCATCGTCGAAATCCATCAGTGTGCGGTCTAAGGAAACGCATGACTGGGTATCCTCGTCTAGATGCGGCACTGCTCCAGGGTGGGCCATGGCCTGAAAAGAGAAGTCATGATTAGACAGTGGAATACATCAAGGAAAACTCAGGGTACGAAATATAGGAAAAATATGCGGTTGCAGGAACTGAAAGATCAGAATGAAAATACTGTGATAATGAATAGAATTTGATATAGAGAAAGCATGAGAATGTTACATATATTATGATTCAAATTTTATTTCATTCAACTAAGAGTTCAACGGATACAAGATCGCAAACTGGAAGAAATATTCATAAAAGATAACAACATTATTATTGAAATTGGAAAATCATAAAATTCTTCTTCGATTGCCAGAACGCTGCATCATCGTTACGCTAGTTGAATCCTGCGTTAGGTTCGCCTTATGGTCGAAGTTCAAACTACGCGATGATCCTCACTTGGTAGAAGTGGGGCGAGTGGATGAGTCTCCTCCTTTTAGCTCCTTCCTTTCCGGGCAACCGTTGATAAGATGTTTGTTGGACCCGCATATCAGACATTTCCCTTGGGCACGGCGACAATCCCTCTGAAGGTGTCCTGGCCTCTTACAATATCCACAGCACAGGTTCTTTTGATGCTTCTGTTGACGCTTCATCTTATTCTCCTTTCCTCGTCTAATAGGGATCTCTTTATGATAGGAGACTCCCGCTGGTGCCTGATTCACCTGTCTTCTCAATCCTTCAGCTAATAAGTCGTTTGTCCGCTCCTGGGCTTCCCTTAAACCTTGCAGTACACTCAGAATCTCAACAGTCTGATTCTGGAGAGCGGATAAAGATGAAGAGTCGTTGGAAGACATGATCCTGAAACAACAATTTCGAGAATGATATGAGTCACACGCTAAATGAATCAAAATATGATATGGATAGAACAAGGATTCAAGAATATCAGAGATGATGAATATCATTACAAGTGGAGAATCAACTGTATCACTTTAAGTCACTTGAATAGAGTACGGTAGTGCAATTGCCACCACGTACCCTTGTCCAGTCACCCGAAATCATAATGAATGGATAGCCGAACGCACGATATGAATATGAATCAAGAACGACAGTTTACAACCTAGACCGAAGGATGTCTTAGATTGTCAAACTGTACACGGAAAACTGCAATCCCAATCGATGCAAAACCTGGGCTCTGATACCAACTAAACCATGTCACGCCCCGCTTCCCAAAATACGGAATACGAGGGGTAGACAAGGCCAGCCATGCTCCTACGGTCAAGGAAAAGTCCTGCCGTAGTCACACTTCGGCTTCTAGTTTATCATGGTAAACAGTAAACGATGCGCAGGTAAAGAGAAATGCAGTAACTGAAAGATACAATAATATGAACTGACCTGAAATGGAAATAAACGAAAGTAACTCGGAGTAGCGAGTCAGAAAGTCTGTGATGCACGTCTAGTACTGATCCAAGCTAGATCTTCTCCTCACACTAAGCATGCATACTCAGGTCGTCAGAGCGACACAATAGCAATATAACGTATATAGTTAAATAACAGTTCTAACAGTGATAAAGAATATGAATAACAGTAAATCAATGACAGCATGAATATAAATGAGCAGAGATCAATGCAGCGGAAAAGTAAAGAAGTATAACAATATGTCACGAATGTCAACACAGTATAGAAGGAATGTAAATGACAGTAACCCTATCGGTCTCTAAGTCTCACTGCACAGGTCAATAAGCCTATCGTCAGTCCAAGTGTGAGAGTCAACCACTCGCGAGTGTCCTCCACCCAAGGGTAGAACCCAAGGGCAAGGGACCACGGGCCCAACATGTAACGAATGTATCACGGTGTCTATAGCACATACCCTGTAAATCTCCATATAACTCCCTAAGTATATAAGCCGGCATGGGACTCCCGAGATTCTGTTGAATTCACACTTGAACTACCCCACACCCCGAGGTCTACATCAAACGCTAACCATAACCCTAAATACTAATCGATCCGTGACAAGTCTGCGCGAGAACTGGAGGCAGAGCCTCCATCAAGCACGTCCCGACTAATACCTAAGATAAATGGCAGTGTCGGATGCCTTATCTGTGACATCCGTGCAAGCGCTTCCATAAGTGTCCCATACCACTTATAGTCACACGTACACGCATCCCACAGACGTCGACAATGCAATAGAATAAAAGGGGCTCTGATTGTGCACAAGTACGTATCACTTTCACTTGATCACGAATGCACGAACACTGACGTACTTGCCACAATCATCACTAAGACCTAACACTGGGTAAATGCACGATGTCACTAGATTATCACTATAATGATATAAGTATGAGGTGATGCGTGAACAAGTATATAAACATGATGAGGATGTTATGAAATAGCATTCTTTCACTTGCATGATTTATCATGAAATATATGTACATAATTCAGCGAAATGATAAACAGGTAGTAATTAATATGTTCAGTTAGCTATCCATAGAATTTTGTTTCAAGTCAATTGGATTCCAGGATCATTAGTTATGATTATTTCCTTTTAAGCGCACGCGGCTGGAAATCCAATTTCAGAATCAGAAGTCCATTTCGCAACGCATTTTGATCCCAGTTGGGATCGTATTTTAGCGACGCTATAGTTGGATGAATTCTAGGGTTTTCAGTAAGGTTTTCAACGCAACCAACAGATCTTCAATCGCGTCTGTACGTTAGGAGTTATAATCTGTTTAATATCAACATGTCAATTCTGAATCTGCTGGGACTGTTATGTGTCCCAATATATTAAATTACCGATAAAATATCAAACGGTAACGAAACAGAATGAAACCAGTTGGGTTGTCTATCTAACAGGTTTATCTACAATAAAAAGTGGAGTTCCGCAACCTAAGAGTTAAGTAAATCCTGTGGTACCCATTACGGAACAGCAACCAATAACTGGAGTCGCTCTGGACTGCAGTCCAGAGTCGCACTCCGATCCAATTTTCATCACAGTTTAAGTATAGGATTGCCTGGGACTAGTATATGGTTAAAGTTCATCGAGTCGGCTTCGATTTGAGCCCTCGAACTCACCATTCTAATATGTATATGATTTATGGTGAATTTAACGGTTTTCAGGCGCAATAGAATTTCAGCTTTACGGTCAAACTTGGGGGTAGTCATTTTAACTGTTAACAGTCGTATTTTCTAATGAAATTTGCACAGGTTAATCATCTCTACAAGGGCCAATATAATATGTCCAGTTCCGTCAAATATGATAATGATTTTCTATGGGAACAAGCATCGAACAGTTTTGTGACAATATATAACATCAAGCAAACATGGAATATATCTACGATTCTGATTTGTAATATATACGGAATAGCATGAAAGCAAGTAAGAACTTGCCTGGAGATGTCCCGGGGATGCACGGTGATTGTAACGGCGCGAACGCACGATGAATGGCGCGTGTAGGGTTCGTGGCCTAGGCTCGTGCTCGTTCTCAGCTAGATTGTCTACAATACGGCGCGATACAGGAGCGGACACGGCGTGGCATGGATGCAGGGCACAGTGTGGCTCGGTGCTGTTGCTGGTGATGGAAGCGGTTGTTGAGGGTGGTGAAAGTGTTATAGAGAGAGGTTAAGAGAGAGATGCAGGTAGAGAGATAGGGGAGGGATGTGAGTGAGGGATAGAGATAGGGTGAGAGAGGCTATAGTGAGAGAGGGAGAGACAAGAGGGAGGCAGAGAACAGAGGGAGTGGGAAAGGGAGAGAAAGAGTTAGAGAGGGAGTGGGAAAGAGAGAGAAAGAGAAAAACACAGAGGGGGAGAGAACTGTGAGAGAGAGAGGGAGAAGAGACAGAGAGAGAGAGCTGAGCTAGAGAGAGAAAGAGAAGCACAGGGGAGAGAGGGTAGATGGGTCCTCGGATGGTGGCTGGAGGCGCCGACGGCCAAAGGAGGTGATGAAGTAGTCGGTGCAGGTGGGGTTCGTCGGCGTCGTGGTGGCTAGAGGAGCCCGGGTGTGGTGATGGGGTTGCTTGGTCGACAAATTGGAGTGGTGAGGAGGTGCAGGAGAGGATGCTCGATGCTGCAATGTGTTGCCGACGGCGGGTTCGAGGGAGGAGGAAAAGGAGGGTAGCGAGTGATTGAAGGTTTTGAGAAGAGAGATGGAGAAATGGAGACGAGGCGTGCGTTGGGTTGGGAGCGATGGAGAGGAGGAAGAAGGAGAACGAGGGAGAGATGAGGGCGACGGTTTAGAGAGAGGAGCGCGAGGGGGTAACGTTGCGCAACGTGGGCACGAGCGTGGGCAAAGGCGTCGGCGACGGGAAACGCGCGCGAGAAAAAGGGAATTAGCCGTTGGAGTTTAAAGAGGGAGAAGAACAGTGGCTAATCGGGTCGGGTTGGCAGCGCGGGGGGAAAAATTGCGGGCTTGCACTGGGCCGGGCCGAGGAAATAACGAAAGGAATTAATTGAAGGGGAGAAACGGAGCAGGCCGGGACAAGGAGAAAAAGAGAAATCAGTGGAAAAATATAAATTGAAGTGGGCTGGGAACTGCTGGGCTGAAGGGATAATTTTTATTAGGGATTTATTTTTAAAAATGAGTGGGCTGGGGTTTTGTAATTTAAAAGAATCGTTTAGAAAAAGAGGGTGAGGCCGGGCTGACAAAGAAAGGCTTGGAAAAAGATTTGTAATTTATTTATAACGAAAGTGAGTGGGCTGCGGGAATTTTGGTTTAAATTTAGATCTTAAAATTTTCAAAGTTGGCTGAGGAAAAACACAGATTATAAGGAATATGATATGGGCTGAGGAAAGAGTGGGTTGGGCCGGAATAGAAAAATAGAATAAGAGAGTGGGGAATTAAAATAGATTTGAAAGTTTGAAAATATTAAATAGTTGTGAACAAAATTCTATAGATGAAAAGGAAATACGGATATAGGCGTACGAAAGAGAACCGGGTATTACAATACCACCATCTTCCCCGAGCTCCTCCACTAGACCACCCAAGATCCAACATCCCCTCGCCGTCGAGGCCACTGCCAGAGCATCGCCGCCATCGCCTCCTCTAGCCGACAAGCCTCGCCGTCGACTTCACCACCAGCTACCCCTCCTCCTCACCACCTTTGGCACCCCCGAGATCCCCTCGCCCAAATCCTCACTTGCTCCCCCTCTCTCACCCCTCGCCGACACCTCAGCAAGACCCGCTCCCCCACGACCCCTCGTCGACACCTCCGCAAGACCCGCTCCCCCAGGACCTCGTCCTCGCCCACGTCTCAACCGCCTTTATAATTTTGCGGCCCCTCCCCTGCGATCTCCCCTACCTTTCCCCCACTCTCAATAACTCTCCCTCTCTCTAACCCCTAAAATCTCCCCTCCAACGCAAACCTGACCCCTCTGCCTCACCGCAGACAACCCAAGCTCCTCACCCTCAAACGCAAGCTCCTCCACATCCCTTCCTCTCCCCCAACCGCGACCATTTCCTCCTTCTTCTCCGACTACACCACCACCTTCCCCGAGCTCCTCCACTAGACCACCCGAGCTCCAACATCCCCTCGCCATCGAGGCCACTGCCAGAGTATCGCCGCCATCGCCTCCTCTAGCCGACGAGCCTCGCCGTCGTCCTCGCCGCCAGCTACCCCTCTTCATCATCACTTCTGTCACGTCCCACCCCCAATACAGAGAGTATTGTCCGCTCTGACCGAAACTGCACGGTTTTGTCCTTCGGGGTGAACCGAACCCGACCAGGGGCCACTTCCCAGGAGGTCACCCATCCCAGAACTTCCTTGGCTCGAGCACGCTTAACTACGGAGCTTTCAAGCTTCTATAGTACCGGTTCACTTAAAAAGCGCCTCTTTATTGAAGAGTGGTATCGTTCCATTTATAGTACAGATCTGCCCTCTTTCGGAATGTATTCCGAAAATTCCCCATTGTTCTACAGTGGAACCCACGGACTCAAGAGACCCACGGATTCAAGAGGTGGCCCCCGCCCACTTAAACATGACACTTGGCGTGACACTTTGTTCTGTGAGCAAAGACCAGGTCCCGACATTCTCCCCACCTTTGAACAATGGTTCGTCCTCAAACCACAGACCTACTATTGAGGGACAGCTCTGATACCATTCTGTCACGTCCCAGGAGGTCACCCATCCCAGAACTTCCTTGGCTCGAGCACGCTTAACTACGGAGCTTTCAAGCTTCTATAGTACCGGTTCACTTAAAAAGCGCCTCTTTATTGAAGAGTGGTATCGTTCCATTTATAGTACAGATCTGCCCTCTTTCGGAATGTATTCCGAAAATTCCCCATTGTTCTACAGTGGAACCCACGGACTCAAGAGACCCACGGATTCAAGAGGTGGCCCCCGCCCACTTAAACATGACACTTGGCGTGACACTTTGTTCTGTGAGCAAAGACCAGGTCCCGACATTCTCCCCACCTTTGAACAATGGTTCGTCCTCAAACCACAGACCTACTATTGAGGGACAGCTCTGATACCATTCTGTCACGTCCCACCCCCAATACAGAGAGTATTGTCCGCTCTGACCGAAACTGCACGGTTTTGTCCTTCGGGGTGAACCGAACCCGACCAGGGGCCACTTCCCAGGAGGTCACCCATCCCAGAACTTCCTTGGCTCGAGCACGCTTAACTACGGAGCTTTCAAGCTTCTATAGTACCGGTTCACTTAAAAAGCGCCTCTTTATTGAAGAGTGGTATCGTTCCATTTATAGTACAGATCTGCCCTCTTTCGGAATGTATTCCGAAAATTCCCCATTGTTCTACAGTGGAACCCACGGACTCAAGAGACCCACGGATTCAAGAGGTGGCCCCCGCCCACTTAAACATGACACTTGGCGTGACACTTTGTTCTGTGAGCAAAGACCAGGTCCCGACATTCTCCCCACCTTTGAACAATGGTTCGTCCTCAAACCACAGACCTACTATTGAGGGACAGCTCTGATACCATTCTGTCACGCCCCACCCCCAATACAGAGAGTATTGTCCGCTCTAGACGAAACCGCACGGTTTTGTCCTTCGGGACGAACCGGACCCGACCAGGGGCCACTTCCCAGGAGGTCACCCATCCCAGAACTTCCCTGGCTCGAGCACACTTAACTACGGAGCTCTCAAGCTTCTGTAGTGCCGGTTCACTTAAAAGGCGTCTCTGTATTGAAGAGTGGTATCATTTTATTTATAGTACAGATGTGCCCTCTTTCGGAATGTATTCCGAATATTCCCCATTGTTCTACAGTGGATCCCACAGACTTAAAAGGTGGTCCCCACGGATTCAAGAGCTGGCCCCCGTCCACTTAAACATGACACTTGGCATGGCACTTTGTTCTGTGTGGCACTTTGTTCCGTGAGTAAGAACCGGGTCCCGATAACCTCCACAACACCGAGTCACATTAGCCGAGTTCTCATCCCCTGCACACCAAGCTCCATCACACCCCTGGCCCGACCACGTTGCCAGCCACCACCGTAGCCATCATCTCCTTCAACCCATCAACCTCCATCTTCCCTCACAAATTTGCAACCGTATGCTCACATCGAACCCGCCTCCGCACCGCCACCGTGCCACGGTTGCACCACCGCGTGCCCAGACGTGTCGCGTCTCGTACCCGGTCCTCGTGCCACGTCGTGCCACCCCCATGCCATACCGTACCCGATCCAGTGCACGCACCGTGCCCACTACCGCACCGTGCCCACTCCCGCACCAGCATTCGGTACCGTATCGCGTCGTGCCACTACCGCACCACGCACCGAGCCAAGACCATGCCTGCATCGTCACCGTACCCAGTACCGGATCTCCACGCATCGCGCTCGCACCACGCACCGTGTCCAGTATCGCATCGTTTCATGTGTCGAGACGAAGTCCACTAGTGGTATCGCTTTTATATCAGCGACCGAAGGCAAGTGAAAACCTACACTTGTTCATCATGCTACTATAAACATTAACCAAAGCAATTTAATATATATATATATATATATATATATATATATCTCATAAACTACCATTGAATTTGTGTGGTGAATCCTAGTGCCGTCTTATTGAATGGAGCCCGACTAGGGCCTATTACTGTGTTGATAGCACGTAGAAGTTATATGGCTAATATCTATATTCGTTTGGCTAAAGGAAACATGTGTTTCGATCGATGACCGAATGTCTACCCAAGGTGTTCGATAGGAACCTTAAGCCAGAATCTAATTAAAATTGGCGGAACTTTTGATCGTTAAACCCGTTTACTGTTCACAGATGCATTGCAGAGATTTGGTTGCAATTTAATATTGTTTCCCCCATAATATGTTGCCCCGATAACCATTGCGAAATCAGAATTGTCCCGAACATACTAGACCTTTTAATTCATAATAAATCGTAAAAAAAATTGGATCATAGCGCTCTTAGGCTCTCTGCGAAAAGGACTGTATAACCTAAAAATCTACTATGACTTCTACTAAATATCATGTCTTTTAGATAGCAGAAACTGAAGGGATTTGTGGCTCTGAACTGCAACCCTGAACCAAAATCCCCACAAATACCTGAAATCAAACACCTGCAACTCATCGTCCAAATTCGCAAATGTGCAGAACCCTATATAGATATGTAGGAAATTTAGTTAGCTTTCTTATGCGACTGGTTCCAATGAATTGCGCTGCTGATATTTTTTGCATAATTTATTTCATCGATGTATATGGCCGATTTCTGTAGTTTTTCATGTTGATATCTGAATTTAAGCGCATGCACGTCCCAACATAAAATTGAAAATGCGCGGAGTCCTATATAGCCGTGTAGATAATTTAGTTATCTAACATATGGATCTAGTCTCGTTCAATTTCACAGTTGTTTGGTATTTTTTTTGTATTTTAGACTGTCGACGTGTTCTGCAGTTTTTGCAGTGACATCTTTTTCACCTTCACACTAAACATGACATGTTTCCTAGTAAAGAAAGGCTATCATTGATCCGCTCGATGCATCGGAAACCTAACAGATAGAACTAGGTTTTATTCAACTGGGGTAACACCTGAATCTAAACACAATCCCTATTAAACCGCGCACAAAGTTGGAATTTCAGTTCTGAAACTGGAATTCCAGCAATTGATTGCTAATTTAAAATGATGATAAGTCCCTAACCTGAATTCCTATTGACATTAAACTAATTTTACAGTTTAGATAATCAAGTATACTTCGTACGTCATTTGTATTGTTTTTATCGATTCTTTACATGTGAATTATGATGAATTTTGCAAGTCATATGGCGTTGGCTTTCATAACTTAGTGAATATCTGTTCAGTGCATTTCTACCTTATTTTGTGTTTGCTTTATATCTTCTGCATAGTGATCGTTTACATTGAGACCTAGAGACTGATTTGTATTGTCGATATATAGATTTTAGTGATTGGATTGTGGTAAGTACGATAGTGAACCAGTGATTGAAAGTGATATTGATAAGTGGAAGCATGATTGAAAGTGAAAACGATACGTATTTGTTCACAACCTATCTAATACCTGAACACATACTATAACCTGGGGAATGGGGAAATCAAGATGGAATTGAACTCGTATTTAGCGAGGTACAGTGATTTAGAGGATGATCATTCGATATTAGTGACACACACACACACACATACATACATTAGGTCGTGGGTCTAGCGGCACGGCTGTAGAGTATGTCTCGGGTAACAGTAGACCATAGTCTCGGGCATGCACGAGACCCTTGTTAAACACGAGCATCTTTTCCACCAATTGATTTCATTGACTTAGTGACTGATAAATAGTGATATACACATTGCCTGGTTTACTGACATGATACATATATCGCGCTGTGCATATTCAACTGATATTCATTATTCTCATGTTTCTGTATTCTGTCGCACCTTTCATATTTGATAACATTGAACGCACATTATATATTTATTGCTATATTGTGTCGTCCTGACGATCTAAGTGTGCATGCTCAGAGGACGAAGTGGACCCAGCCCAGGAGCAGGATCTGCCATTCGAGATCGCGAAGGTTTAGACCGCGACATCATCGCCATCCCTTTCTTGCTATAAGAGTATTGTTATTTTATTGGTTAGTTATTTCTTCCTTATAAATAAATGTATCTTGAACTCTTTTATTTTGATGTAATAAAGTTGTGAGCTGTGATTTTCTTTACTCCAGTACTGTTTACTGACTATCATGTAATGCTAGAAGACGAAGTGTGACTACAGCGGGATTATTTCTTGACCGTGGAAGCATGGATGACCTAGTCATCCTTTACATTTCGTATTTTAAGAAGCGGGGCGTGACAATTTTAATGCATAAAGTTGTGATATTTGCTTTGAAGGAGGAGGATGCACTCTATCCAAATTTATATTACTTGTTTAGTTGGAATCACTTTAATGAAAAACAAAGGCTATATTTTATACTTATTATTTTTTCTCAAAATATTTGTTATGTATTAATTCTCCTAGTTTGAGATCTAGACCAGGACAACATTCAAATATATGAACTACATATTTCTCCATACCAAATTATTTGGTGTTATTGGAGAAATATATGTACATGTGCGAAGACAGGAGTGTGTTCAGATTTCAAACCACTTAATATACCATTAGCATTTTGCATATGCGATGCATGTTTATAGTTTTATTCTATTTAGAGTGCAAAAAAAATTTCTTGAGCCCATGAATAAATATAAAATGGGGGGTTTCGATGTTAAATTATTTTGATTGTTAATAAGTAAATAAAATAATCATTTTAGTAACTTGTATCAAGAGTATTCTAGAAGATATTATAATATATATGTTATTTACCATATTTAAGTAAAAGAAAATAGTTATAAGTAACTGAAAGTAGAATTTGAAAAATGATAAGATTAAAATAATCTCTAGAAAGTTCTTTTTTGTCTTAAGTTTGAGTACGAATTTGGAATTCAAACTAATTTCTACAAAGTTCTTTTTTTTTCAGAAGTTCTATAAAGTCCCTTTTATCTTTGTTTTTTCAAAAAACGGAAAATTTTTATTATTTTTGTCTTTTTCTTTGATGATGTGGAGGATCTAAGATTTGTTTTTTTAACATAACAATTAATTATTTTTGTCTCCTTATAAGATGATGTGGAGGCTCTAAAAATGAAGGAATTTTCTCCTTTTTCTTTCTTTGTTTTAAATAGACGAAAGAGAGGCTTCTACCCAACTCCATTTCCATTATATTGCAGAAGAGATAAGATTAATGTTATTTTCTTACTACCAAGCTAGTGTTATGTGTTCAAAATAATTAAGTTTTCACTTTACCCAAACTATAAACATGCATACATTATTATGGTTTATTTCATTAAGATCTACCTAGGTTTATATCGAGATTCAAGTGTGTCGGGACCCGGTTCTTGCTCACGGAATAAAGTGTCATACGGAACAAAGTGCCACACCAAGTGTCATACCAAGAGGACGGAGGCCACCTCTTGAATCCTTAGGAGCCACCTCTTGAGTCCGTGGGACCCACTATAGAACAACGGGGACTCTTCGGAATACATTCCGAAAGAGGGCAGATGTGTATTATAAATGGAATGATACCATTCTTCAATACAGAGATATCTTTTAAGTGAATCGGCACTACGGAAGCTTGAGAACTCCGTAGTTAAGCGTGCTCGGGCCAGGGAATTCTTGGGATGGGTGAGCCACTTTCTGGGAAGTGGCCCGTCCAGAAGGACAAAACCGTGCGGCTTCGGCCAGAGCGGACAATACTCTCTGTATTGGGGATGAGACGTGACAAAGTGCCGTACACAACAACCCAATACTGACTAGCTAGAAGCACATAAGGTCAAATTTTTTAACCCGGCAGAGTTCTATTTGGGCGCTGTCGTGACAAAACAAAGAAACCTACAGATGGACTTGGTATTATTGGATTAAAAAGAGATGATAATTGTGTCAAACTAGAATTAGTGCACCCTCTTTCCAAATTTGTTTTCCTCCTCTTAATTTTTAATTCACTCATTTGTTTTCCTTTGCCTGCTCATACCCATAATAAAAGAATCTTTTATATTGGTGTTTCCCTCTCACTTCTAGTGATGTCTTTCCTTGCATTTTGCTAATTTGACAACCAATAGAACAAAATTACTAGCCAATACGTGTACTTCTTTTGACATTTTTTAATGACAATAAGGAGCTGGAATCTCATAATTTAATGCATGCTTGATTATTAAGATCTAGGGATGTTGACGAGGATATGAAAGCCTCGCCGACTTGTCTTGTTGTGTCGCAGTTACAGAATTCCGGATGTATTTTGTTTCGTTCTCGCTTTAGCCATGCTTTATAGTTGCATATAATTTTATACAAACAACCTTTTTCTTTGAACCTTTTGAGCTATCATAAACACATATTAGGTCTAAAAGCAAGATTAGTGCGATTATTATTATTATTATTATTAAATTAGACAAATAATCTGCAAAGGAAGTGAGTTTTACAATGAATTCATTCTCAAGCTACAAAGTTAATGATGAATTAGTTGGGGGATTGGAGTTGCATAAATCATGTGTATCTAATTATATGGTGATTTCCATGCAAGCTTAATATATATTATTTTTGGGAAGAGAATCAAAATGCACATGTTTTATATTGACCTTTATCCATTTATTGTGTGTGTGATCATTTTTATGTAGTTTTTTCCCTTTTCTTTTTCTTCTTTTTTGACCTAATTTTTGTAGTTGCTTCCTAACAAACCACTCTAAAATGGAATTAGGGTTTACTTGTAAGAGCACACATTCTCTTGATCATATAAAATAATTTTTGTTAGTTGGTGTTTGCCACACCAAGTAAAAGGATAATTGGGCAAAAACCCTAACAACAACACAATGCTTGTAAAGAGATTTCTTCGATTATGAAAATTGTCTCTCAATCTTCACAAATTTGAAGTTTTTTGTAGTGATAAGAGCATCCTACCGGTAGCAAATAATTCATACTTAAATTTCTCGTACTTTTAAAATCATATTAAATTAATGCTTCATCTACCTGCGAGGGCAAGTTAGAAATAAGCTCATCATAAGTTTAACTTCGAAATTTCTTCTACGTGCAAGGATAAAATAAAGCTTTCGAGCAAGGGCGGAACCGATGCGCCGGAATGGCCCATAACCCCCGAAGTACCAATTTGAAAGGATTTACCAAAAGATCAATAACACTATATGTGTTGCTAAATATAATAAGAAGCATATGACCTTTTATATATGCATTGAATTTGTTCAGCAAGCATTATATTATTTTAGCAAAACAAGCAGATAAAGGTCATGAACTTTAAAATAAAATAAAGTTAATAATGTCAATTACAATTTATAGACGATTTAGTTCTAATTTGATCAAAATGTTTCTTAACATATGTATTTCGCCTTACTTAATAATTTGTAACTATAAATAGATAAATTCTTTTATTTAAATATTTCATCACCACATAATTTTAAAGAAGAAAAAGATGGCTACATTAATGTGTTATGAGCTTAAGAAACATAATTATATTTAATATCTGCAATATAGTAGACGGCTATTATTTTGAGCGTGTTCGAATATAAATATAAATCTCTCAACCCTCATCTTAAGCTCGGAGTTTTGGTACAGTAAAAAGGATATTTCATATGGCACCAGAGCAATTCAAGTTTGATTCACAGAGGATGCAAATTAAGTGTGGTTTAATTTAAATAAAAAATACCGCTATGCAAAGTCTAAGTTTTGGCCAAAAAACTTCAACTTGAGGAGGGTTGATCGAATATAAAAAATAAATAAATAAAAAGAATAATAAGATATGGTTGCTTCTTCTTTTACTCAGGCAACCAACTTGTGTGGTTCATTGGTTTCATCGACTTCACCCTTAGAGTAATAGATCCCTCAAAGTTCCGAGTTTTGATATAGCAGAAGGGACATGACTTCACATTGTCAATGTACTTATCTCTCTCCATGGAAAGTTTCTGGCTTTACCCTTGATTTTGAGTATAGTGGTTCTATGCAATCAGAACATAGGGTTTTAGAAGGTTTTGGGTTTAATACTTTTTGAAGTTAAAGTAATTTGAATATATATTTATTTACAAAATTTATTCTTTTATCGTAAGTGAGGACACTGTCCTTAACAAAGTATAACGGGATAAAATGATTCATACAGCCAACACCAAAAATTTGGGATGAATCTTCTTCTTCTTGTTTTGCCAAGTAAATTATGAAAAGAGATTTCTGTAATTTTGCCAAGATAAAAGAAAGTAGAGGCAATAAAAAACTTCGAACTATCATTATTATTGCTAATGAGGTGTTGATATTTGACATGTCAATTCCAATTTCTATTGCTTCCCTCTCATTGCTCTCATTCATGTGAAACAAACATATCATAAAAGGAAAACCAATTTTGTCATGTAAAAATCATCGCAAACAAACGCAATATTTGCATTTCCATATAATCATTATACTGGCATTCCTCGAGATATGTCAAACCAAGGAATCCTGTTCATTCAAACCAAACACATACAGTGACTCAATTTACCAAAGGAACATAATTGATAAAACTTTGCTCATCAATATGAGAGGTCGTCAATTCAATTCATGTTGGTTGATCCCGTTATTGTGCCTCGCGTTAGTTATAATATTTTGGGTGAATGATAAAATTTCCTTTGGTGTATTAATGAAAGCACCAAATCAGAACAATTCAATCATATCATTAAAAGTTGCAGAGTGCACCAAGAACAAACTCAATCATGTTATTAAACTCTCTTCATTCTCATTTCAAATGCTTTGATAACTTGATTAGTGCCCCGTTACAAATCCCATTACACCTCAAAGTAGGGGGAAAAAAGTAAAGAAAAGAGGGTGCTAAGGTGAAAGACAAAACAGCCCCTCCATCTCAGCCCTCGCCCCAACTCATCTCTCCTGTCCCCTCAACAACTCAAATTTATCCCCTCTTTTGTTATCTTTCCCCTTAGAACTAATACAAAGCACTAGCTAGCAACCTAAGCCTTTGCTTCTTCTTGAACCGCAATGTTGACTGCTACAACGCCATTAATGGCTTTTGGCTTCTTCTCCATCTCAACCTCATTCAATGCAAATGGCAAAGCCATGGCTTCTCTCTCCTTCAACTCTCTGTGCTCCTTGTATTTCCCCCACAGCACCGAGTAGAGCCCTGCAACAATCAAAATCCCTCCAAGCACACTGCACCACCAAAAGCAAAACATAAGACATGCATTAATAAATTGAGCTATGAAGTAGTATAAGGTTAGAATCATATATCAGGGTCATATTAGTAATCTGACCCTCCAAGATATATTTTTTCAGCAAGGATGAAAGAGCCCATGATGGCCACTATGATCATCATCAGGGGGCTGAATGCTGAGGCAAACACAGGGCCTCTCTCTTGTATCACTAGACCTTGAACATAGTATGCAATGCTTGATGACACAATTCCCTGCGAAAACATACAAGAGGAGCCTATTCAATTTTGAGGGAGCGAGATGTAAAGTATAGTGACCCCGAAAACTCTAATTCCGATTGAATGCGCATTAAGAAAACAACATCCTTGTGTAAAAGCCTAGATAATGGCTCTAGGTGGCTCAACTTGAGTAAAGTTATGGTGCAACAGCAGGAGGGAGAGAGGGGGGGGGGGGGGGGGAGAGAGAGTACTAACAGAATAGGCAGCAGTAAGTAGGTTCATGTCGAAGCCAATGGCCCATGCAGAAGGTTTGTGTTCCATCACTAGAGTCACGGCAATTGCTTGCAGCGTGCCCATGAAGCATATCAACGTAGTCAGAGAGAGCTGAGCCGAATACTTCTTCAATGTCACTGCCTGCAAATTGTTTAAAAGAATTTTGTTTACAACTATGAGCAAAATTATACTGCAAGCAGCGAAACAGTTCCGTTATCTTTAGTCTTACTTGTAGCACAAAGAGTGATGCCCATGCTAGAGTAGCTAGGATGATGAAAATGGAGCCGATGAACCACTCCTTTTCGCTCGGCTCAGCCACCGGTGCGTTGGACTCATGAGGACGGACGTGCCGAGTCCAAACCATCTCGATGATCGGTCCTTTGTATAGTGTCATCAGCATCGCTCCTGCCACCGTCACCACTGTCCCTACCACCTTCGCCTGGCTCCTCACCTTCTTTACATCCACCTTCTCCATTCTGATAATCAAAAATAAATAAGCAAACGATAGTTGTTTATGTCTTCATTACACAGATAAGCCACAAATAATGAATTTCCATTGAAAACTATATAGTTAAATAATCGTCAATCCAAAATCGATTTTAAAATTTTATATAATCGTAGAAACATATCAATGATGTACCTGCAAATTACTGCTATAACAAAGGTCATCGCGGGAAGGATGTTGCTCATGGCGCATGCGAAGGTCGGGGACGTGTACTTCAAGCCCATGTAGTAAAAGTTTTGGTCTATGACCGGCCTGAATCAGTTTCATCATGTAGAAAATAAGTAAATGACTGCAATATTTTGATGACTTGATGTAGAACAAATAAAGATAAAAATAAAAATTGCTAACTCACCCAAGGAGAGCAAGCACAAATATTTGGATGAAGATAGCAAATGTGATCTTAGGCCTCACCTTCCTATAACGTGAACAAAAAAATCCACTCATCAAAATATATCACAATTTAGTAAATTCTAGTTCAAAAAGACATGCAATATAGTTTGGAATTCATATATGGCGCCTTTGATGCGACAAAACGCAATATGGGATGACATTCAGGTACGGAAGAGTGTATTTTCAAAAGTCCCGAAACTATCCTTCTTGTAAAATTTTTACCAACATTAATACCGCTAATTTTCCCTATCTACAACTCTTCCATTATCGAAAAGTCACATCAAAGACACCATAGTAAAACTATGTACTCGGATAAAGTTTAAATACCGCTCTAAGACGAGGGCGAAGGGAGCAATGGAAAGAGTAGCGAATGCATGGCGATACACGACAAGCACGTAGTGACTCATGCCATGGTTGAGAGAAACTTTGGTGATGATGTTCATGCCTGCATAGCCAAATTGGAGAGAAATCATAGCAATGTAGGGCTTGCTCCTTCTAAGGAACTCACTGACACATCCTTTTCCCTCCATTATGTGAATATAACAATAGAGTAACTAGCTAAGTAGTAGTAATAGTATAAGAGAAAATGCTAGCCTGTGATCCTATGAGTTAGCAACATAGAACCATATTTATAGTGCAAAAGGGTCTTATCCAAATTAAGGCTTACTTATGATCTCATTAATTGAATTTTTTTTTGTGAGGTTGGCCCACTTGGGATCTTAATGAATATTCAAAGAAGGAAACGGCCGGCGATGATGCAAAAATTGGTGCTGAGTGGAATGAGAGGATGTGGCATCAATTTGTGGTTAGAGAGAGAAAGAGAAAACTAGAGAGAGAGAGAGAGAGAGAGAGAGGGAGGTGTGTGTTAGTGGGAAAAGAATTGAGAGGCACTGAACAAATAGGATAGTGCATGCTGAGGTTGTATTGTTCGAGTTTTTTTATATAAATTTTCTTCTCGTTTTGTTTTTCCTTTCTCTTCTCCAATTTGCCGCATATGTGTCGTAAATGGACCGCGGCGGCAAACTTTAGGTAAGGTGTTCATTTCCAAAGCATTTTCATGACAAAATTGTGCTAATAGATGAGGAATATTGTTGATAATATTGTATTAGCAGATAAAGTTAGAGGAGAAATAACTTCTATAGTGAAAAGTGTGGTAAGAAACTTCAAAATCTAAAGAACTTAGAATTAGACTAGCACAAAACAATGTATATCAATGAATACGATGATTTTACTGTGGTGTAGAATGCGATTTATACACGTCACTCGTGTGAAATATGAAGAGTAGAAATTACTGTCTAATTTGTTGATTATATTGTATTAACTGATATAATTAGAGAAAGATTAGTTTTAAATGGAAAAATGTTAAAGGAACTTCAAAAGATATAGAATTTATAATTAGAATGGCACAAACCAAAAGGGAGAAAGAAAAGAAAGAAAGAAAGAAAAAGAAAGCAAATGTGATTTTAGCATTTATATTTTGCAATAAATACAATGAGGAATTTGTTACTTAAAATCGATCAACAATTATCTCGGAGATTTTCTTTTTTCCTTTTTTCTTTTTAGGAATGGCCACCAATAATTATTTAGCAAAATTGACCAAAAGTCTTGAAGGATTGCCTAAGTGCACTTATTTCCTAATGTAAACTAACGGTGCATGTGAGGAACTAAATATAGAACAGACAAGGCGATGTTGGAAATCTAAGACCATACTATATTAGTTGGTTCCCTAACCGTGAAACCCTATAGCTAGGCACGTGAAAACTATAGTGCTTATAAGGTGATCATGGTAAATTAAGACTGATGCAAGAAGTAGGTGTGTAATGTCAACTTACCGTCAGCTGCAAGTCCGCAACCAATCTGTTAACCCCGCGACATATTAAGGAACTGGCAGATTCACATCTCCAACAACCAACGCGAGATCTTCAAATACGAGAAAAAAATCCACAAACTGCATAATTAAATCGTAGGCCATGTTCATAATGTAAGCGAGCATATACACCCAACAAAAAGCAATTCTAATTGTTGCTTGTTCAGAATCCGTCCTGCATTAGAAATCGGAGGAATTTTGGCTATATGGCAACCATCCTCTACCCACTTTTTTTCGGGAGGGGGGGGGGGAGGGGGGCATGTCTGGTAAACCCATGTCAAAGGTTAAAATTCCGAACCTGACACACTTAACAAAGAAGTAGGGGGTTAACCTGAATGTAATCCGTACTTGATTATGCGATATCCATACCCAATTATGAATCAATGAATGCATTCTGCAGGTAATGATAAAAACTCGTATATAAATACCCTACCTAATCTCTACCAGAGTTAATGTCAGCTAAAAAAGCCAATTCCTTGGTGCTCTTTGAAAACAGCCTTAGGGGGTGGGGGTGTATGGGGGTGGGGGTGGGGGTGGGGGGTTGAAGAAGGCTTTATGGCAAATTTAATGCGTTTGTGTTAATTTGAGAAATTTCGCAGCGGAATATAAATCATAGTCTAAAAGTAATGAAATTTCCACAACACGGTAATGCAGTAAATTAAATAACACAGAGGACTCAAGAATCCACCATCTCTCTATAGTGAATGGAGAACACCAAACCTTCTCCACTAGGTATACAACGTGGGGACACAAAACCTTCTCATAAGGTTATCAACCAACCTTCTTCCGAGGTTAAACCGGTAACAATCACAGAACTTCTTCATTAGGTCGTACAAAACAGATTTTTAACAAATCTTGACAAAAACCAACTTTACAATCTTATCGATCTCAATATATGAACCAAGATAAAATCAATGAGATGTTGGATTGTGTTTTGGAGATAATGAAAAGTGTAAGATCGATTCAAAGAAGTTTTCTAAAACGGATGAAAAACTTAATCAAATAGAATCTTCTTCGGAAATAGAGACTTTTCTTTACAATTGATTAAAACAAATTCTAAGCACTTGAAAGATCTCCTCACTTAGAATACTGAAATTTTGAGAACAGAGAGCAAAAGAGTTTTCACACAAAAAGTTAAAGAATGATAAGTGTTAAGTGTGTTGAAAACTCAAGGTATATGGTCCCTTCTATAGAATCTAAGTATAGGTCAGTTGGAAAATCGTTGGAATGTTAGAGGCGGTTAAGAGCTGTTGAAATTTGAATTTCAAAAAAAAAAATCAAACTTGGAAAAGTCTGGAAACCGCTATAGACGTCTGTGTGGACGTCTATAGACTTATGGACGTTCCTATGGACGTCTATAGTCTGATATATCACATGTAGACGTCTACGGAGATGTCTATACTGATATTGATCTATAGGAATGATGTTTGTGTTGAATCAACTTGATATTTTAGATATCTCTTTAAGTAAAGTGTTATCTAATATTGAAATTTAAGATCACAAAGAGATTAAAACCACTGAGATCAATTCTAGACTCAAGAAAAATAAAAGCTTTCAATTTGACCATTGTTTGACTTCTTCGCTACTTTCCTTTGAAATGCACCTTGATCTTTAGAATCGCTTGATATTATTGTTGAGAATGTCAGTTGCTTTGTTGATTATTCTCTTGCTTGAGCAATCCGTTGCTTTAGCACTTTAACTGATCTGACATGGTTAGCAACATTTAATAACTTTAAATATGGTTTTGTAAAATAATCAAAACTAAAAAGAATGTGACTCATAGGTCAACACTCTTGGTAGCTCTTATCATAGGGAAAAAAGCAAATGTATCCACCACCAATTTACCGCAAAGCGCAAGAAATCCAACTTGAGGGTGAAAAATTTGTAACATCAATGTGAAGAAACCTCTTAAGGTCTGATGATAGGTCAAGTACAGTAGGTATAATATAAGTTGGTTTCAAGGATGTTGGTTGGTTTGTTTGTGAAGAACCCCCGATCGATATCCTACTTGTAGCAAGCTTTACATTTTTAGAACAAGCACTATGCCCATATCTGATCTCTTTTGTGAGGGGGAGGAAAGCCAAAGGATACATATATCAAGCTCACATAGTTAAGTAATGTGGACTCATAAGCCAACTACGTTTCGGCTAGTTCAAGCAGTAATAACATTCCTGCATCAAGTTGAACACACACTATTCGAGGCGCGTTGCACAAATTATTGATATTCAGAGACGCATAAAGATGTCTGGCTGTTCGTTAAGACCAGCTGTGACCTATGCGTGCCACATGGGATTTATAATGTTTCTCCTTTGATACAAAACCCTTTCATCCCTGCCTCCCTCTCTTCGCTGTAAGAGTGATGTTCCCGTCAAATTTGGGCTTAGGAGCTTAAGCTCAATCTTGGCTCAGGTTGCTCGAATGCCAATCTTGGCTCAGGTTGCTCCAATGCTCTCTAGCGACTGCGCCAATACTTGAAGCGCCTGCTTCTTTAAAGCTTAAGCTTTAGTTTTGGAAATTAATTTCCAGTATCTTTCCCAAACAGAAAGATATATATTTTATCAACAAATAAATCAATCAAAGATTTTTCCAAACAAAGAAAATACCAACCGGGTTAATAAAAACCCTTGGATAAAAATCCAACGGTGCTTAAATATCCGGACTGATCTTAAGATCAATTAGAGAAATATTTTCTCTACTTACAAAACAAAATTCCATCCCGTATAAAAAGAGCCCTAGACTTCAATCTCAGAATAGAGAGATCCCTCATAAGCTTGATAAAGAACTTAAATTCTTTGTTATCAAAGCTCTCGTTTTTTCTTCCTCTTTCATCAACCGAGGTAAATAGGAGAGATCAATCTCTATTAAAAAAAAAACTTAAACTTCATATATAAAAGAAGGTTAACCTTCATATAGAACTTAAGTTTTTTTTTGGATCTCAAGATCCTTAAAATTAAGATTATCCCTCGAGAAAACTTAAGTTTTACAAAAGGAATTCTTTTGATCTTAAGATCCAGGGTTTGAGAAAAGAACCGAACTCCTTCACCAAAACGACGATGATAAAAGACCAAAGTTTATACCTTTGAACAAAAATAGAGATCCCAGATCATCAAATATTGATCTTGGTGATCGTTGGCCAAATTACCATTAACAGAATAAGTTTCAAGAGAACAAAGATTAATCTCTATGAAAAAGTTCTAAGCGGCCATGCGCCAGAGGCATATGCGTCTATGGGCATGCGCTATATCGCCATGTGCCAGAAGCATATGCGTTAATGGATTTGCGCCATGTGGCATGTGCCGATGACCCATGCGCCAAGAACCCATGCTCCAATAGGCATATGCGTCAAAGGCATGCGCCATTAGACATGCGCCCATGATGATATGCGTCAATATGTATGCGCAGTTTATGCTATGCAGACCAATCTTACCCTTAAATTGTCTAAGTCTGTGAAGCTAAAGCTTCTTCCGATCTCCTTATGCTCATCAATTTCTAAGTTGATCTTAATCTAAAACAAGACTGGTGATCCTTAAATAAAATATAAGTTCGCCAATAAGTCTTTTCGGCAAATAGGAACTTAAGTTTCAACATGTTCTCCTCTCTCATGAAAGGGATTTGGTTTAAGGGTACATTATTTCACACCTCTTATATACGGTGTTGTAATTTCTCAGCGTCTTCAGAGAGATGACGGGTCCCAACAACCAACGAGTCTCGACTTTATGAAAGTATACATATACATATATGTATATATCTTTGGAGGAAATATAAATGCCTTCAAACTGGATCACGCCCTAATATTGAGCGCATCCCATTTAGATATTCACATCATTCGCTTCGCCACATAATATATACGTACACGCAAGCTGAAAGAAGCCTTCATGAGAAATATGCGCATCCCGTGATATGCACGTGCGCTGATGCCTTGCGCATCTACAGTGCGCAAGCGCACCTGATGACAAACCAAAGCTTGAAAACTTAGCCAGAATATGCTAAGTATAGAAGCCTATGCTTCATATGTGAGAAGTGATCAGTTGAGCTCATATGCTCACTGTTATCTAACTTGATCTTAGTCCCATATACGACTAACGATTCTTAACCATATTATCTAAGTCGATCTTAGTCTCATATACGACTAACGATCAATAGCCGAATCTTCTAAGTTAATTTTAGTCCAAAACAAAACTAACGATTCTTAGATCAATATAAAGTATCCCCTGAACTAATGGACCTCATTCATATGAGAAATGCAATCTAAAGTTCAACCCTAAATCTAATATATACGGATTTGGACTAATTCGCGTCATACGAGCGACGACATAAATTAATCTCCGTATACAATTCAAGAACAATCTAAAATAAACAAAATATAACATGACATATGAAGATTTCTGGAGTAGAAAAAGTTGTTATCACTTGCGATAACGTAATTAACAGCAGGGGCTTGCGCCTGTAGGAAAAAGCGTCTTCACAATCAATAAACCCCTTCTCATTGAGGGAGAATCTAAAAGGTTCGGTATAACGGTCGTATCCATCCATACCTCCGATATACGGTGTCATAAATCAACTTGGTATTTTCGGAAAGATTGATGAATATGTTCCATATAACATCTGCCCCTAGATTCAGCTTACACGCGCTCCCCGCGCCTCAGTCCGATTTCCGGCGGTAAACAAGTGAAAAGTATTTTCTTCACTTCTAAGCATAACTTCTTAAGGTTTGTTCTGTTGCAGAGGCAAGGACTTGAAAAATAGACTATCTGATATCACAGATGGACCAAATTCAACAGATATTCTATCCAACTTCCAAGCAACTGATAAGAGTAAATGAAGAAGCAAGATCCATAAGGTTAATAAGAAATGCTGTACATGATGTGTATGGTTTATAATTACCTGAGGTTCAATTCTGGAAGCCTTCATTTAATCGATCCGGCCAAAAGAGATCAAGCTAAGATCAGCCATGGACCCTGTTATCATCATCATCATCACCACCACCATCATCCTATAAGCTATTGCTCATAAAGAAAGGGGTCGGGTATGAAACAACGCTCTACATACCTGACTTCAATCATATTTTAACTGATAAATTATTGACTGGAGAAATACAAACAAAAATACAGCTAACAAACCAATATCGATATAAAAAAAATAGCTACAAATGGACATAATATCCAACTTTAAGGCAGAGATAATGTTAAGCCAAACATCAGAGGATCTTGGACAGAAATGGACCCATCCTCGACAAAATTCATCAGATTTATTTAAAGCAACTCATCAAATCGGAATGAAATGAATTTAAATCACATTGAGATGCCATGACACTTAAAGTTTGCGAAAGAGTTTGTTGTAGAATTGTCGGATAATGTGCCTAGTTTGTGATTTTTAGAGTACTGAAATCTAATCACCAACACAAGTCTTTTCTTTGTGTATGTCAGAACAAATTTCCATTGCTCTAAGTATCTCTTGATATCTCATGAAGATCAATGGGTTTACACACAAGAATTAGGAAAGACAGAGGCAGGCCATTTCAATGGCACGTCGTGTGAGCCATAGTGTCTTTCAAAGTGTACTGAGATGGGACTTGAAAAGGAGTATGGTGTTGAGGCTGGCGGGCTATATAAAGCAGAGCCCATGACGAGCACATACCATAATCGATGTGGGAATTACTGTATAGCCTTGGCCGACATGGAACGCTTGTGAAAAAAATTCTCATATAATGTTCGATTTTTGTGTGTAACCAGATATGCCGTAGACCTTTGCTTTCCAGTTGAGCTTCCAAATGATACGTGATTGTGCATTTAGGAGACCAATTAAGCAACTTTCCTTTATTTTTATTTTCAAATTTTTTGATGTGTTGAAGTCGAGGCCTATATAAGGGGAAACATTATTTATATACGCCATAGGAAAGATATAGCACTATGGGCTCCATAAAGTTGCTCGACAGATCGTCAAAAATTTCTTCATCTGTCTCCCTTGCCCAAGTGCACTGCACCCGGAATACTGAATAACTTCTCCTATCTAAAATTCAGCCCTATTGTAACTATTGAAGTTATGGTTTTTGTTTATAATTTCCTCCTCTTAAAAAAAACCCATTTCTCTATATCTTGTGTATCCCTCCACAGAAAAATTACATTCTTTTAGATGCAATGAGATTGATACAAGGCTGCCACAAAGAATGTCTTAAGGCTCAAAAGGAAATTCATAGGCATTGGAATTATTACAAATCATAGATTTGAGAAAAGACAAATATTATTATTTATTAATTGAAGAATACAATATAGAATGCGTCTCTATATATACCCAAAATGAAGAGGAAACCCTGATATGCAATATACATACTATACACGTAAACCCAATAAATAATATATACATATATATCCCCCTTAAACTTATGGTGGATCATAAATCGAGAGTTTGGACAAAAAATACAGAAGTTGGGTACATGATTGGGGTTTCGTAAAGAAATTGGCCACTTGATCTTTGGAATGAATGAAAGGAAGTGAAATCTGACCTCGGCCGTGCTCCTGTCGAACTGTGTGACAATCAACTTCAATATACTTGGTACGCTAATGAGACCGAGTTTTCAACAATACGAATGACATTCTTGTTGTCACAATAAATAGGAACACGAGAAGAGATGATGGAACCCATACCAGTAAGCAAACTACGAAGACATTTAAGTTCCGCAGCAGTATCAACCATTGCACGGTACTCGGCTTCAATGATTGAACGAGAACCAAAGTCTTGGCGGTTGCTGCGCCAGGAGATTAGAAAGGAACCCAATAAGATACAAAACCTGGTGGTAGATCGACGAGTGTCAGGGTCATCGGTCCAGCCAGCATCAGAGTATGTGTGTAAAGCAAGGGCAGAATCGGAAGGAAATAACAATGACTGAGTATGCGTACTACGAAGGTATCGAAGAATCCATATGAGAGCTGCATAATGAATTGATGAAGGAGCACTCATGAATTGAATGAGAGCACGAACATGTGCAATGTCTAGCCTGCTAAGAAAGAGGTAAATAAGCGCACCAACTAGCTCTCGATACCGACTAGGGTTCGGTAGAGATGCTCTATCTGCTTGACGAAGTTTCACATGAAGCTCTATCGGCGTAGCTGTAGAAGTACTACCAGTTATAATAGAACCATCAACCGTGTCACGCATAAGAAGATCAAAAATGTACTTTTGCTGTGACCAAAGATAGCCACGAGTAGAGCAAGCAACTTCTATACCCAAAAAATAGCGTAAATGCCCAAGATTCTTCATCTCAAACTGCTGTTCTATACTTACCATTTGCTAAGTGCTACGCCACAATGCCCAAGATTCTTCCTACTATATCAGGTATAATACCATTTGCTAAAGTCACCGAGGTGGTTCCATATCTTGCCTTATAGGAAGTTAATATATTTTGCTCCCCTGTCATGTGATCAGTAGCTCTAGAATCGATAACCCAAGGATGTGAAGCATTTGTCGGTGAAAGGCAAGAAATATGACTGCCTTATGCATTGATCAAATCGGAAGTAAGGGAAGACACAAGAAGACGAAGCATGTGTATTTCATCATTTAAGGAGAGCCTTTCCGAAATAGGAAAGGATGCAGTTGATATCATCATAGCTACTCGTAAACAGCAAATGTGAAAGACTTCTCAATCAATCTATCAAACACCTGATGTGGGTGACTTAAGCTCACCAAATAACAAGAAATAGATTTTCAAAGATCCAACCCAAAAAATAACAAAGAATATCAACTAACCTACATAAAGGAATCAAACAAGATTCCACCCAAAAGCGTCGTGATCGATCTCCCAAGATCTAATCCACGGTTAATCAATCACAAATGAATTCAACCGGATCCGAACATGGACTCCGACGACTCCAAAATTCCGACAAAAAAATCAACACTAAATCCGCACATCTTCAAATCAAACAAAAGATAGAAACTTGAACAATATGAAAGAAATGATTACCTTCACGTTCGCTGTAGAAGACGATCAAATCGAAGCAAAGAACCCTCAAATCAAGCAAGAAGTCTCAACTCTAGCTTAAGACATTAGCAAATCTCCAAGAATATCCAAGATCCAGCTGTCACGTCCCGCTTCCCAAAATCCGGAATACGGAGAGCGACGAACGCCAGCCGTGCTACCTACGGTAAGGAAAGATTCTTCCATAGTCACATAAGACTGTCTAGATTAACCTGTCAAAAATAAAATCCAATACCAAAAGGAATAATACCGATAATCATGTTGCAATGAAACCACAAGGAATACTAAAAATGGGTCCACTAGATAATTGATGCAATTAAAGATATGATGCAATAGGTTCGAAATAAAACAAAATCTGAAAAGAGATACATAAGTCCTAATGTCCCATAAGGGCGCACATGCTAAAAACTAACTGAAAAGGAAAATAAACCTATGGGTTACTGATCTTCGGTAAAGTTCTGGTAGTCGCTGCGGTCCTGCTCAGCCTGAAAATTTGTCTCTAAACCTGAGATGGCAAATCTCAGGGATGTCAGAACATCCCAGCAAGTACTCAACGTATAAGGTGTATGTGTGGTATGATAACCTGAATATATAAATGTAGTGAAGCCCGTGTGCGTAAGTAAAAACGGATATATAAATAAATGCATGGATACTATGAAACAAACATGTAAGAGGTCAAGTCATAACCTAACTGGTCACAAAAAGGTAAACTATCCTATCGTAAGCTCGAGTGTGTGCGTCAACCTCTGCAGGAGTATTCCTAACCCAAGAGTGGTGCCCCAGGGGCTAGCAAACACGGGCCCAACTGTGGAATGAACAAGAGACCGATATAACCCGGCTCGAGCTGTAAACATGAGACCGATATAGCCCGGTACGAGCTGTAAACATGAGACCGATATAGCCCAGTACGAGCTGCCGGTATGAGACTCCTGAGATTCTGCTGTACGAACGCAAACTCAAACTACCCCAACACCCGCGTATTTATAGCTGCTATAGTAAAGACTAAATCACTAATTAAGAATGCTGAAAAGACAGGAACTTGTAGTATGGTAATTGTATGGAAATAAAACTGGTGAATAGTAGTGTGTCACGTCATGTAATTTAGCATTCAAATTAGAAAACTCGTTTTAATATAAGTAGTCTGGAACAATGAGTAATCATGGCATGTCAAGTACAATAGTTATAAAATGATAATGTCCATAAACAAGAATAGCTTGTTAAGATTTCTCAAGCATGCCGACAATGATAGTCTCAAGTAAAATGTTAAATATAGACGATAGGATATGATAAGGTCAAAAATGTAAACAAGACTCAAAATAAATATGCAAGTATCTGTATTTAACATCCAGGTTTATTTATT
Organism: Agapanthus africanus; assembly: GCA_030015575.1. Lineage (NCBI taxonomy): Eukaryota > Viridiplantae > Streptophyta > Magnoliopsida > Asparagales > Amaryllidaceae > Agapanthus > Agapanthus africanus. Next base: position 682,089,301 of record CM057340.1, read on the forward strand.
GAAAAGAATAATAAACTGAAATATGGTTTTAAAGGTTAATATAGTTAAATAGGAATGACAAATTACAGATGCATAAAGCGGATGGTGGTAATAGTATAATTACGAGATAATAATAAGTAAGATAAAATAAATGACAGATTGACTAGTCATCATATAAGTGCTAATAATAAGTTTTATAATCATGTGATAATAGAAAATATCAATACAGATTATAGTATCAAAACAATTTATATGATTAGGGCACATAGAGTGCAGCGATATCATAAGGAGTGATAGTGTAGAAAATTTAATTTATATATATAAAATATTAAACCCAAAGCGTTTATTGATTAATAGTAATAATGATATATTTTTATGTTTTAAATTAGGATATAAGTGTTGACATTTTGCATGCTAGTGTATACTAATATTGTTCCAACAGAAACATATAATTACTTATAAAACTTTTTATATATTAAACCACATTTACATGTTAAAAGTTATTTTATTACGCTTGCACTTTTACAGTTGTTCACTTGATGAAAGGATTAATAGGTATTCTAGATCCTAGGGTTTTCATCATATGTACAGGTATTATAAGATATATTAATAAAGCAGCAGAATATTACAATTTTATTTAAATATTGTAACTTAATAATTTATTTAGAGAATTACCGATGTTGCATCGACTAAAAAATAAAAGAGTAAGAGTACTTGCCTCGGAGACAGATAAACACGACGACACGAAGAACAACTCCAAGATTTGATTGCTCGGCTAAATTTGAAGAAGAAGAAAATATTGTGATGGGAAAAAGAGAAGGTTGATTTATATGAGAAGGGGAGAGATGATAATAATTAGGTTGTTATTTATAGGGAAGAGAGATGTTAAAAATTGGAGAGAGAAATATTCTGATGAGATGAGATTTAGATTTTATTTTATAAAAGAGAGATATGATGGGTTGTTACATACTTCTATAAGATATTAGAAAATTTGTATATATACATATTAGTATAAAGTGAAAATATATGTAGATATGTATATGGTTATGGGTTAATGAAAATAAATATAATTAGTTATATATATAGGATTTTATGATATCAAACAACTAAAATATATTTTCAGTTAAACTATCATAACAAAATATCTTCAATTATATACATGTATGTTTGTATATAGGTTTGTAGAAAAATAATTAAAGAGAGTAGATTTGAGAAAGAGAATCTGCTGAGAGAGATTAGATTGGATTGGAGAGAAATGGATTTTGTTAGGAAATATATATAGAAAGAGAGCGGAGGTTTGGTAAAATATAGTTAGTGATATAGAAAAATATATGTAGATAGAATAGAATATGGAGAGAAAGAAATCTGTTGGAAAAAATATTTATTTGGAGAGAGAGAATAGTATTTGTTTTAAAAGAATAAAGTTATCAGGTGAGACATATATGGTGATTGGAGAGAGAAAATTGAGTTGTTAGTTTAGGAAAAATATTTATATGGTTAAAAGATTTAACAGGGGCTCTCATGACTTTTCAAAATTAAATATTTTAACCAAATAAATATCGTAAGACAAAATATCTTATAAACATAATTTAAAAAGGGGTAAAATCTTATGTATATGTATTGTTTAAAGAATACCAAATAAAATATCTTTTGTTTAAACTATGATACTAAAATATAAATATGGTTATAAAATAGTGTTAGACAAATAGTTGATGGTTAGGAAATGTGCATTCAAAAACGGTGTAATTCTTCTTAAGCACAACACAGATTTCAACCTACGACGTACAGGGTTTGAGTTATTAAACTCGGTCGACTTATACAAAGTATTGTATGTTGTCCGATATCCGTTAGGACAAAGGGGTTGGTACTCGTACTATATTCTGTTTACACATGACTTCTCTAGTTTTAGACAAGTATTTCGTTGAAATACAAGGTCCAGATTTTGAGAAGATATAAATATAAGAATAAAATAGAGAACCATATGTTGCAAGTATCATGATTCTTCAAGGTGATCGAAGATATAGATACTTGTGTTAGATATCCCGTTATAAGTAATAGTTTTGAGAACTTGCTTCTCTTTCAGGTTACTCATACGTGGGTGTATTTCTTGATGAGTAATGCTACTTGGCCTCTTTCCATTTAGTTGATATGCATAAGGAACAGCTGCATGTATTTTGAATTTGGTTCCAATTAAATTAGTGTCTTTGTTTCCATGATGGATATAGAATGGATTCACATCTTAACGGTATTAAGATTTATGGAGTTGTTCGGCTTATGCTTAAAACCAGAATCTGGATAAACTCAAGGCACGTTTCAATAATGGCAGTTTATGGGTTATCCCGGGCTTTGACGAGGGTTAACATTTTACCATCTGGAAGATCAATAGTTATATTGTTCTTGACTCGCCACAGTTTTAGTAAAATGAATTCTTTTCAAAAAAACATTAGTGGGAGTATGGTAGAACTAGAAGTGATTCCAGAACCACAAACAATTTTCTGAAAATTTAGTAGAACCTAAAGATTCAATTGGATTCGACAATCCATTAGCCACTCCGCAGTTTTGGTAGGTAATCTCAGACGCTCGAGAGGTACTTCAGTCTTCTCAAAGACGGTGATATGGAGGTTTTTGATAACCCAAACTTGACACTACTGCTGTTCTAGACTATGAGATCTGGCAGGAGGATGGGTATTACGTCGCTCTAAATTAGCTTTAGAACTGCACATGTATATGACTCCGCCAGAGGGTTGTTGTAGTCAGTGAGAGCAGCGGAAGCATAGTGGGCAAGTAGCTTATGTCTATTTATAGACTAAAACAAGTATAGCGGAGATAGATCGTCTAGTTTTGATGTGACGGTCATAGAGTTTGACTTCATCAGAACAGCAGATGGCCCTGATAAGAAGGTGGTAGAGAGTGATGTCCTGGTATTTTGATGACATGCACTTTATATGAAGTGATCTTCCTATACTACAATCGGTTATACTGTGGTTGTCACAAGGTGTTTCTCCACATAAGATCTAGATAAAATATCAGGGATTCTGGTAACTGGATATATGGTTTTAGATCTAGATTTGGGAAGTGTCTCAATTTGGGTACTTGACACTATTCTAAAGTGTTTTAGAATGGACGACTCCAGACGTGGTGGTGTACCCGCAGGTGATGGAGTCACCCTCTTTAAAAAGATGTCTTCTAGACTGATAAGGGGAGGGATTTACATGATTAGCATATCTCATGCTTAGGCAATTGAGTCAATCATGAGATGTCAAGTACCACACCAGATATTGTAATACCCAGCTCTTTTTGAACATCACCTTCCGTATTCTTTATATATATATTATTTACAAAATTGTTTTTATTCTAATTATAATTATTTTATTTTCTTTAAACCCAAACCCTAAGTCAACCCAGCCCAAAACAAAACCCTAACATTAAATAAGCCCAATACTCTTTTTCCACACAAATTAAACTTTTAATTTGTGTTTTAAAGCCCCGGCCCACATTTCTTCCTCAGCCCACGAAAATTAAAAGGGATATATTCAATTAAACCTCGGCCCACTTCCTTCAGCCCGCTTCCCTCAGCAACCCGACCCGGCCTATACTCTAACCCTTCTTCTCCCAACGTCTCTCCTTTTTTCCCGCTCACTGTTCCCTCGATCCGCTTCCTCCGCCAGCGCCCGCGCCCACGCCCACGTCGTGCGCCGTTACTCCCTCGCGATCCCCTCAACGTTCTCCCCTATCTCCCTCACACCCTCACTTCTCTCTCACTCTCAAAACTCCTCACCTCTCTCTCGAAAACCCACTCCCGCAGCCATTGCTTCCATCACCCATGACTCCCTCCGACGACGACGGCGAACCTCCTCGTCGACCCCTCATTCATCTTCCCTCGCTTTCTTCTCCACCCACAGAACCCTCCTCTTCCTCCTCCACTCAAGAATCTCACTGCACCCGTGCCACGACTGCACCACCGACGAGCCACTTCTTCACCCGAGCTCTTCATCCTCGTCTTCTTCACCCGAGCTCCCCACTTCCTCTCTCCTTCGACCGAACCCTAACAGCCGCTGCCTCCTCTCTCCAGCGTACCTCCGCCGTCGGAACCACCCTACGCCGCCTAAGCAGCCGCGCTAACCGCCGGCCACCCACGTCACCGGCGACACCCCCAGAGCCACTTTCGACCACTTCGCATCACCCTCCACCTTCGATAACACTCCATCAGCCCACTGTCACCACTACAACCACTTTCTCCTCTCTCGATCATCCGAGTCCCTCCTCTTTACCCATCACCTTGCTCCACCTCTTCACCGCCACCAAACACAGGGACCACTATCTTCATCATCTCCTACCGTTGAGCCCCTTGCTGTGCAACACCCGAACTTCACAAGTCACAGCCGAGCCCCAACCACCAAGCCTGCGAGCCCACTGTGTACGTCACCGGAGCGACGCCGCCGACCGTCGTCGACCCCAGCACACTCGCAAAGAACCACTGAACACCCCCTCCGCTTCCAGCAAGCACAAGAAATCTCCGGGCAGCTCCGACGTCAAACCCGTATTGCGAGCCAAGGTCGCGCAAATCGATTTACGCCGTTTGTCGTGCGTTCATGACGTTACCACCGCCGTGCATCCACGAAACTTTTCCAGGCAAGTATTTTACTTGCTACATGCTAATCTATTTATGTTACAAACTCAATTCGTATAAATTGCAATATTACAATTCATGATAACTTATACGATTTACCTGTTCGATGCATGATCCCAATGAAAATATTTATCTAATTTGACGGAATTGGATTGTCTATACTGGCCCATGTAGTGATGAATACTGTGTACAAATTTCACTGGAAAATACTACTGTTAATGACTAAAACGATTACCCCCAAATATACCTGTAAAACTGGAACTTTCCCGTATCTGAAAACCGTTAAAATTACCATAAATTATGTACATACTGGAATGATGCGTTCAAGGGCTTAAATCGAATCCGACTCGACGAACTATAACCCTATGCAAGTTTCTAATGGTTTCTGTGTTAGTGTATATGCCCTAGAGGCCATTACTGTATCATACTAGTTTGTATATTACTTAATGGAAGCTTGGGATATTCACAGTTGTATATACAATCTTGCTCGAAATGGTAGTATGCTACTTGGTTTGTCTCTGCTTTAATATGTGCATGTGTTTCTTTTAGCATATTGCTGGTATACATATTAGTAGAGCCCTTAGGATCTTTGCTTGATTACCAGCGTTGTGATGGCGCTCACACTCGTGGGAGCTGGGTAATCTATAAGCACATCCTTATACAGGTCCCTGGTCGTTGGACTATCGAGACAGGGCATCGATACTCCGGAGTAGACTAGCGTATGCGCTTCTCATCCCAGTGTGGGAGACGGTCTGTCCCACAGCCGTTAGTACGTCGTACTTGGGATAGTATGCGGGTGCTCGTTAGGTTACGAGTACACTGGACAGGACTCGTCGGGAACTGTTGGTTGGTAATATACCTATCGTCAGTTATCAGTTCCCAGGTGACATGAGTACAGCTTAGTCCGCTGACTTGACACTGTCACTTCGCCTCGAGTGTGTTCCCACTGCACTTTGATTACTACCCTACCACGGCTCAAAGGAGCTGTGCAAACAGGTAGTTTTTGGGTGCAGTCCCGAAGCACTTGGAGGCAGTGACGGTTAGATAGGATTCGTCTCTCCCGGTATTGGGGGTTGACATCGCGCTGTGTCCAGGAGAGCCATTACACGAGTAGTCCCTGGCCAGGGCAAGCGAGATATACTGGTAGGTTTCCAGTGTTATCTCAGGGTGTTCTGGGCTACACTCCGACACGACTTGTACCGCTATTAGGGGACTGACGTTCACCGCCCCCCTAGGCCCGCCATGCGATGTATCAGACGAACAGACCGGAATGTACGGAGACTGTCACATACAGGCTCAGTAGGAGTGCAGATGGGGTTCACCTCGTCAGTCTTCTTATCGACATCTACCTGGGGACCGTTACGTACAGCTAGTGCCGCTTGCGGTCTGTGGTTAAACCCACTGCCAGCGTAGTGTCGAGTCTTTAGAGTCCCACACAGAGTGCTATTCGCCTTTAGGCAAAATGAGTAGAGGTCGCATGGTTTTGCGACAGGGTTCGTTCGCATCCGCGCACTTGTGCACGTTTGCTGTCCGGACAGTTTATACTAGCGGGCTTTGGTTTAAGCCGGATCCTAGTATATGATTAGAGATTGGTTTTTCTCATTGTGTTCGTGTTCCTCGGATCACGAATGCGGGTGCGTATGCACAGTTGCTTGAGATTGAGGGAGAGGACCTTGATTAGGGTTAATGGTTGTTGTCATTTTATTAACCCTAATATTTATGTGTGTGTTATTGTTAATTAGTAATTAGTTTAATAATTATCCATGGTTGTGGTTGTTGACCTTTTGACTTCTTTGACTTGTTGACCAAGGTTGACACTTTGACCATCATAATTTCTTTTGGAAGATGCTTTTTAATCTTTGCAATTTGAAATGATAATGGTCATGTCATGATTTACCATGATAATTATCTAGCTAATTATTCAATTAAATTAATTCACACATATTAGTGAGAAGAGCTCTATTATTTTCTCATTCTCTCATATCATTTTCTCTCTCTTGTTCATCCTCTCCCTCAAGCTCTCTCCCTCTCATGTGTTGAGAAACAAAAAGCTTGAGAAAAACCTTCACTTGATCCTCTCTACTCTCTTCTAGGGTTCAAGTCTTAGCATTTCTTGCACTCTAGTTACTCCTAGCTTGGAGTTGAAGCTAAAGGTGGTGGCTTTCAAGTGGATCTTTCTTTGACGGAAGAAGACAAGCAAGGTGAGGCCTTTCTACCATTCCGACGAGCAAGGAGAGAAGGACTAAAGACTAAAGGTATAACCTTTCTACAACTTAGTTAGTTGTTAGTTTACTTTAGCTAGTTTTCGTTTAGCAAAGATCCTCACAAGCAAAGTCCATGTTGCCTAAGTCACTAAAAATCCGTTTTTTATTATGTTTTCCGCCTCCCCGTAAGCACCGGGGTGGGCAACACGGACTTACAGTGGTATCAGAGCCTAACTAAACCTAAACTAGCTAAGTAGTTAAGTGTAACGAAGTTTCGAAACCGGAAAATCGAAAAACCAAACTCGCAAAACCCTAGTTTCTGTTAATTTTTTTTTCTGGTCAAAATGAAAAACTTTATACTTCAAAAATTATCTCAGGGTTTTGTGTGAAATACCACCAAAGACGAACCAGAGAGGAGTCTAGAGGACCGCGCTTCCGCGGCATAAGGAAGCTCTTGCCGCGGAAGCGCGGCCGTCTTGTCCCTTCTCTGTATCGTTTTTGGTGCAGTATGTTTCTGTGTTGGTTTTAGGATTTTTAGGATATGTTATATGTGCCCAGATTTTCCAGAACTAAAATTTACTTTTGGGGGCCTATAAATCCGTATTTTTCGGAACTTCACTACACTTTAACTACATCGGTTATATCTGTAATGCTTGCATGTATTGAACGTCGGCTAATCGCTATAAGACGATTAGTCGGGGTTATACATGATCTGTGATTGTTATTGGTTTGTGGATATGAATGGATTGGATTGTCGCGGGTGAATGGCCGGGGTGGATGTGAGATGAGCGTTGTTTTTCTTTCATTCATTTGTAACATGTAAATTGATGTAATAATATTCTTTGTATGGCCGCACAACCGGGTCGGGGTTGTAGCCGTCATTGTATAATTCTTTTTACTGTTTTTGCTCCTAGGATAGACCCATGGAGGGGGTGCACAAACTACCGGGTATCTCGAAGAGCCGAGTGGCCTACTCACGGTGGTGAGGGAGGTTGCTTCGCTTCGGGTGCTTGGCGGGTAGTTTGCCGCACCCGTAGGGGTCTTGGGTGGGGTATTGGCTATTCACCGCGACCGTGTAATCCGCTTTGCGTTGCAGGCTCGAACGCATTGCGGATTCCTAGTATATCCAATGTATTCATCTGTGATCTGTAATGTCTATCATTGCTATATATTTATATATAATAACTATTTAGGCGTTGCTTATGTTTTACAGCCGCGCTAGCCCAGCCCCCGCTCTGTCGTTAGTTAAGTAACCTAACGGGTGATGACGGGGCCCCGTGGCGAATGCGAATGGCATAAGCGTACGTCATATTTTGGTTGTTTTCTGCAATGGTAGGATTAAATGATGGGACGCATTAAAAGAACTAATGCAAGAAATAAACCAAGTAAAAGTCGATTGGAACACTTTGAAAACCACTCGGTTCTTTTCAAAACTAAACTTTTAAACGCGGAGCTTGAACCACTCCTTTTAAAAGCTGTCTCGTTCCATCGATTATATCAAGTTCACTACGTTCACGGTTTCGCCAAAACCATTCGTAGCCCTCCGTCATTCCACATGAATGGTCAAAAGTATTCAAGCTATGTATTTTGGCCAAAGTCAAGGCATAGTGATTGGTAGCGTTTGGGTATTCATGTGCAGCATAGATAGATGCGTTGATTTGGGACAGTCGTGCTGCCATTTTGGCCAAAGTCAAGGGTAGGTACGGGTGGGTCCAAATTAACCAGGAGAATGACGGGTAGAACTTGACATGTGACTTATGATATTTTGGCCAAAGTCAAGGTCATAAGAGCATGGGGCAAAAATCCACATCGGGAGTTTCATAAGTACTGAAACTTGCTAGTGTTGCATACCATTTGGAGTGTGATGATTCTGGTAGGATTCCTTCGGCTTTATCACGCGATGATATTTGGATCCCGATCCTACTGTGAGTATATGCTACTCCTCGGGAAAACTCTCACTTAACGATCAATGCTATAAACCTAGTAGGTGCCTAGAAAGGTGTTAGCGGGGCTACGCCCACAGGGAAAAGAGGTTACTTAATTAAGGAACTTCGCGAAAGCGTTGGAAAACCTCCCTCGAAGTACCGACACTGGCCTGGCTGAACGGTTAAGCAAGTATTGTACGGTGAGAATGATCCCGGCTAATCCTTTTCTTTACGGTTTGAGAAGGGATTCGAGAGACAGTGGGAGCCATCCAGTTTAGACAAACTAAAAACCACTCTAAACTTGCAAGAGCATCATGCTAAAGTGTTTCTTTTCTCTCTCCTAATTGCAGCGACCATTCAAGATGACCGGACTTAAGTTACTATTAGATAAAAACATATTGACAGGGCCAAACTACAAAGATTGGCTCAGGAATGTCAAGATGGCTATCACTTATGACAAGCTGGGGTATATACTTACCACCAAAGCTCCCCCTGTCCCAGGTCCCACCTCCAGCGTCGCGGATGTTGAAATCCGTAAGACATGGGAGATAGATTGCGCGAGGGCCAGATGCCTCGTACTAGCCTCGATGGACAACGAACATCAGAGGAGGCACGAGAATATGGACCTAGAGTCCATATTTCTCCATACAAAAGAACTGTATGGAGAGCAGTCTCGTATCGCAAGATACGAAGTGTCGAAGAAGCTCTTTTCGGCAAGGTTGGCCGTCGGATCATCGGTAGCGGACCACGTGCTTAAGATGATCGGCTACATAGAGGAGCTCGCGGACCTTGGGACCACGTTGGAGAATGAACTCTATACCGATTTGATTCTCCAGTCCCTTCCTTCCACTTACGCCCAGTTCATTCTTAACTTCAACATGCAAGGAAAGGAGGTTGAACTTGCCGAACTTCTGAACATGTTGAGGACTGCTGAGGGCACCCTACAGAAGGGTAGGGAGACATCCACTTTGTTTGTAGGAGGATCTTCCTCTTCTAGGTCCAGGACGAAAGCCAAGGGCAAGAAGAAGAAAGCCCCCGCCAAACCAAGAGGCGGTGTCGGTAAAGTGGATACGAAGGGAAAGGGTAAAGCAACAAAGGTAGCGGGGAAGCTGGTGGGGAAGGAAGAATGCTTCTATTGTCACAAAAGTGGTCACTGGAAACAAGATTGCAAGGCTTGGAAAGCCAGAACACAGGATTTGAAGCGAGTTGCAGCTTCAGCTTCAGGTGTGTATGTTATTGAAAATTGTCTATCAATAAACTCTACTTCCTGGGTATTGGATACCGGATCAGGATCTCATATCTGTAATTCTTTGCAGGCGTTGAGAAAGCGTAGAGTTTTGAAGGCAGGTGACATGACCCTCAGAGTTGCGAACGGTGCTAGCATGGATGCTGAGGCCGTGGGGGACTATCACCTGGGATTATCAGATGGACACATTTTGGTTTTGCGTAGTTGTTATTATGTACCAAATGCAACCTGTAATATCATTTCTGTATCTTTATTATCTAAAGAAGGTTATGAATTTGCATTTGTAAGCAATGTAGTGAACATTCACCTTAATCAAGTTTTGATTGGGTCAGGTACATTGAACAACGGTATATACGTTTTAAACCAACCACAGATTTTCAATAGCCAGAATACACACAAAAGAAAGTCTCCAGAAATTAATAAAACTTTCTTATGGCATTGTAGACTGGGTCACATCAACGAGAGAAGATTGACTAAGTTACATACTGAAGGATATTTAGATTCGTTCGAATATCAATCGTATGCAACTTGTCAATCCTGTCTCAAAGGAAAGATGACAAAGGCTCCGTTTTCTGGACACGGAGAAAGAGCGAGCGAGCTCTTGGGACTCGTACACAGCGACGTGTGCGGTCCAATGTCTACACATGCGCGAAGCGGTTTTTCTTACTTCATAACTTTTACGGATGATTTCTCAAGATTCGGACATGTCTTCTTAATGAAGCATAAATCCGAAGCTTTTGATAAGTTCCAGGAATATAAGAATGAAGTAGAAAAACAAACAGGCAAAAGTATCAAGATCCTAAGATCGGATCGAGGAGGAGAATACTTAAGTGCCGAATTCCTGAACTATTTAAAAGAGAATGGAATTCTCTCTCAGCTTACTCCTCCATACACTCCGCAACATAACGGTGTATCGGAGAGACGGAACCGAACCCTATTGGATATGGTACGGTCCATGATGAGTAACGCTGAGTTACCGCGATCGTTCTGGGGGTATGCGCTAGAAACAGCTGCATATCTTTTGAACCGTGTTCCCACTAAGACTGTGCCTACCACACCATATGAGTTATGGAGTGGGAAGAAACCCTATCTTAATCACATTAAGACATGGGGATGTCCAGCTTTTGTAAAAAAGCAGCATGCGGACAAGCTCGAGGCACGCTCAGTACAGTGCAAGTTTGTGGGATATCCAAAGAACTCCAAGGGATATTATTTCTATTGCGAAGAGGAACAAAAAGTCCTTGTTTCTCGCCATGCCCACTTTCTAGAACATCAGTTCATAGAAAAAGAAATAAGTGGGAGCGCAATAGAACTGGAAAAAATTCCAGAACCACAAACTATTACTGAAAGTTTAGTGGAACCAGAAGGTTCAAAAGAACAGGACATTCCTACGCCACTCCGCAGGAGTAGTAGGCAGTCTCATCCACCCGAGAGGTACTACGGTTTTCTCATTGACGGGGATAGAGAGGACTGCATCATAGATTGTGATGAGCCTACTAGCTTCCAGCAAGCCATTCAGAGCGTCGACTCGGTAAAATGGCTGGATGCAATGCGGACCGAGATGGAGTCCATGTACACCAACAAAGTATGGACGTTGGACATTGCTCCAGACGGGGTAAAACCCGTAGGATGCAAGTGGATCTTCAAAAGAAAGATTGGTGTAGATGGACAGGTTGAGACCTATAAAGCTAGACTGGTGGCAAAGGGTTTTCGTCAGCGACCTGGTTTGGACTATGACGAAACCTTTTCTCCAGTAGCTATGCTGAAATCCATTCGGATCCTTCTTGCCATCGCTGCTTTCCACGATTATGAGATTTGGCAGATGGACGTAAAGACAGCTTTTCTAAATGGTCATTTAGAGGAGTGTGTCTATATGGACCAGCCAGAGGGTTTCATTCAGGGTGGGAGCAGCGGAAAGGTGTGCAAGTTGCTCAAGTCCATTTATGGACTCAAGCAGGCATCGCGGAGTTGGAACATCTGTTTTGATGAGACGGTCAAAGAATTTGGCTTTATCAAAAATCCAGATGAACCATGCATCTATTGTAGATTTGTAGCGAGAACTGTAGTATTCCTCGTTTTATACGTGGATGACATTCTCTTAATAGGAAATGACATTCCTATGCTACAATCTGTCAAGGGGTTCTTGTCACACAGGTTCTCCATGAAAGACCTGGGTGATGCCTCCTACATTCTGGGTATCCGGATCTACCGTGACAGATCCAAGAGGATATTAGGACTCTCGCAGTCCAGGTACATCGACACCATACTGAAGAGATTCAGTATGGAAGATTCCAAGCGCGGTAATCTACCGGCTTGTCACGGGATCACCCTCTCCAAAGAGATGTCTCCCAAGACTGATTTGGAGAGGGATCGCATGTCTATTATACCCTACGCTTCTGCGGTAGGCTCTATAATGTATGCGATGTTGTGTACCAGACCGGATGTGGCTTATGCACTGAGTGTGGTAAGCAGGTATCAGTCAAACCTTGGGGAGAAACATTGGATAGCAGTAAAGAACATTCTCAAGTACCTGAGAAGGACTAAGGAGATGTTCTTGGTGTATGGCGGAAAAGACCTGCAGGTTGAGGCCTTTGCTGACTCCAGCTTCCAGAGTGACAAGGATGATTCCAAGTCCATGTCGGGTTTTGTCTTTACCCTCAATGGAGGGGCGGTGTGTTGGAAGAGCTCCAAACAGGAAACCGTTGCTGACTCGACTATGGAAGCGGAATACATCGCTGCGTCTGATGCCGCAAAAGAAGCTGTCTGGATGAGGAAGTTCTTGAAAGAACTTCAGGTGGTTCCGTCCATTGTTGACCCAATACCTCTATATTGCGACAACAACGGGGCTATAGCTTTAGCGAAGGAACCCAGGTCCCATCAGAAATCCAGACACATCTTGAGGCGGTATCACCTGATCAGGGAGATCGTGGATCGCCAGGAGATCGAGGTCCGGAGAGTTGCATCAGAGGATAACACAGCAGATCCATTCACCAAGGCCTTGCCCCAGACTCAGTTCGAGCGGCTGATCGAGATGATAGGTCTTCGATACGCCAGTACATGGCCTTAGTGCAAGTGGGAGATTGTTAGTGTATATGCCCTAGAGGCCATTACTGTATCATACTAGTTTGTATATTACTTAATGGAAGCTTGGGATATTCACAGTTGTATATACAATCTTGCTCGAAATGGTAGTATGCTACTTGGTTTGTCTCTGCTTTAATATGTGCATGTGTTTCTTTTAGCATATTGCTGGTATACATATTAGTAGAGCCCTTAGGATCTTTGCTTGATTACCAGCGTTGTGATGGCGCTCGCACTCGTGGGAGCTGGGTAATCTATAAGCACATCCTTATACAGGTCCCTGGTCGTTGGACTATCGAGACAGGGCATCGATACTCCGGAGTAGACTAGCGTATGCGCTTCTCATCCCAGTGTGGGAGACGGTCTGTCCCACAGCCGTTAGTACGTCGTACTTGGGATAGTATGCGGGTGCTCGTTAGGTTACGAGTACACTGGACAGGACTCGTCGGGAACTGTTGGTTGGTAATATACCTATCGTCAGTTATCAGTTCCCAGGTGACATGAGTACAGCTTAGTCCGCTGACTTGACACTGTCACTTCGCCTCGAGTGTGTTCCCACTGCACTTTGATTACTACCCTACCACGGCTCAAAGGAGCTGTGCAAACAGGTAGTTTTTGGGTGCAGTCCCGAAGCACTTGGAGGCAGTGACGGTTAGACAGGATTCGTCTCTCCCGGTATTGGGGGTTGACATCGCGCTGTGTCCAGGAGAGCCATTACACGAGTAGTCCCTGGCCAGGGCAAGCGAGATATACTGGTAGGTTTCCAGTGTTATCTCAGGGTGTTCTGGGCTACACTCCGACACGACTTGTACCGCTATTAGGGGACTGACGTTCACCGCCCCCCTAGGCCCGCCATGCGATGTATCAGACGAACAGACCGGACTGTACGGAGACTGTCACATACAGGCTCAGTAGGAGTGCAGATGGGGTTCACCTCGTCAGTCTTCTTATCGACATCTACCTGGGGACCGTTACGTACAGCTAGTGCCGCTTGCGGTCTGTGGTTAAACCCACTGCCAGCGTAGTGTCGAGTCTTTAGAGTCCCACACAGAGAGCTATTCGCCTTTAGGCAAAATGAGTAGAGGTCGCATGGTTTTGCGACAGGGTTCGTTCGCATCCGCGCACTTGTGCACGTTTGCTGTCCGGACAGTTTATACTAGCGGGCTTTGGTTTAAGCCGGATCCTAGTATATGATTAGAGATTGGTTTTTCTCATTGTGTTCGTGTTCCTCGGATTACGAATGTGGGTGCATATGCACAGTTGCTTGAGATTGAGGGAGAGGACCTTGATTAGGGTTAATGGTTGTTGTCATTTTATTAACCCTAATATTTATGTGTGTGTTATTGTTAATTAGTAATTAGTTTAATAATTATCCATGGTTGTGGTTGTTGACCTTTTGACTTCTTTGACTTGTTGACCAAGGTTGACACTTTGACCATCATAATTTCTTTTGGAAGATGCTTTTTGATCTTTGCAATTTGAAATGATAATGGTCATGTCATGATTTACCATGATAATTATCTAGCTAATTATTCAATTAAATTAATTCACACATATTAGTGAGAAGAGCTCTATTATTTTCTCATTCTCTCATATCATTTTCTCTCTCTTGTTCATCCTCTCCCTCAAGCTCTCTCCCTCTTATGTGTTGAGAAACAAAAAGCTTGAGAAAAACCTTCACTTGATCCTCTCTACTCTCTTCTAGGGTTCAAGTCTTAGCATTTCTTGCACTCTAGTTACTCCTAGCTTGGAGTTGAAGCTAAAGGTGGTGGCTTTCAAGTGGATCTTTCTTTGACGGAAGAAGACAAGCAAGGTGAGGCCTTTCTACCATTCCGACGAGCAAGGAGAGAAGGACTAAAGACTAAAGGTATAACCTTTCTACAACTTAGTTAGTTGTTAGTTTACTTTAGCTAGTTTTCGTTTAGCAAAGATCCTCACAAGCAAAGTCCATGTTGCCTAAGTCACTAAAAATCCGTTTTTTATTATGTTTTCCGCCTCCCCGTAAGCACCGGGGTGGGCAACACGGACTTACATTCTGTACTGAAATTGTGACGATATTTGGATCGGAGTGCGGCTCTGGACTGCAGTCCAGAGCGACTCTGGTTACTGTTTGCTGGCTCGTAGTGTGTACCACCTTATTTTCTGAACTCGTATGTTGTGGAACTCTGCATTTTATTAAAGGTGAAACTGTTATCTAGATAACACAAGTGGTTTCATTCTGTTTCATCATCGTTTTCTATTTAATCTGTAATTTAAAAGATCGAAACGTATAACAGTCCCAACAGAATCAGAATTGACATACTAGTATTGAACAGTGTATAACTCCTGACGTACAGATGCGATTGAGAATCCGTCTATTGCGTTGAAAACCTTATTGAAAACCCTAGATTTCATTCAACTATAGTATCACTAAATTCTGGTCCCAACTGGGATTAAAAGGCGTTGCGAAACGGACTTCCGATTCTGAAACCGGATTTCCAGCAATGAACGCTTAAAATGAAATGTCCATATCTAGTGATCCTGAAACCCGATTGACGTGAA
This sequence comes from Agapanthus africanus, assembly GCA_030015575.1. Lineage (NCBI taxonomy): Eukaryota > Viridiplantae > Streptophyta > Magnoliopsida > Asparagales > Amaryllidaceae > Agapanthus > Agapanthus africanus. The sequence goes on from CM057340.1 coordinate 682,104,907, forward strand.
ACCAAATTTGCTGTGTAGATAATCAAATATACTACTTATCCCCTGTTCATTGCTTCGCTAAATTTTGGCATATATTATTTATGATAAATTATGCAAGTGGTAGGATACCGACATATGATATCTTAATCCTGCCTTACATACTGTTTTCTTATCACATCATATGTATATGTTATTGCATTGGTGGCCTAGTGATCATGTGCATTACCCAGTGTTAGGTATTAGTGGTGATTGTGCCAAGTACGTTAGTGTTCGTGTATGAGTGGATAAGTGAAAGTGACACGTACTTGTATACAATCAGTGCACCCTATTATTCTATTGCATTGTCGATGTCTGTGGGACGCGTGTAAGTGTGACTATAAGTGGTATGGGACACTTATAGAAGCTCTTGCATGGGTGTCACAGATAAGGCACCAGACACTGCCCATTTATCTTGGGTATTAGTCGGGACGTGCTTGATGGAGATCCTGTCTCCAGTTCTCACGCAGACTTGTCATGAACCGACCGGTATTTGAGGTTATGGTTGGTGTTTGATGTAGACCACGGGGTGTGGGGTAGTTTGAGTGTGAGTTCAACAGAATCTCGGGAGTCCCATGCCGGCTTATATATATGGAGATATATGGAGATTTACAGGGTACATGATTATTACCGTGAGTTATATTTTGGGCCCGTGGTCCCTTGCCCTTGCGTCCTACCTTTGGGTGGAGGACACTCGCGAGTGGTTGACTCTCACATTTGGACTGACGATAGGCTTAGTGACCTGTACAGTGAGACTTAGAGACTGATAGGGATAATGGCATTGATATACATTACTTACTGTGTTGACATTCCTGGCATACTATTTTACTGCTTTACCGTTCACCTAATCTATTGGACACTTCATTGGTTACTGCATGTTCATATCTTTACCGTCTTGATTTACTGTTATATATCTATTATCATTGTTCGTGTTGACACTTGCAACTATATATGTTTATATTGCCATTGTGTCGCTCTGACGACCTGAGTATGCATGCTCAGTGTGAGGAGTGGATCTAGCCGGGACCGGGACCAGATGTACATCGCGGACATCTTGATCAGCTATCCAGAGCTATCTTCTTTTTACCTCCATCAGGTCAGTTCTTTATATTTGTTTTGTTTCAGATACTGCATTTCTCATTACCTGTGCGTTGTTTACCGATTACCACGTAAAGCTAGAAGCCGAAGTGTGACTACGGCAGGATATTTCCTTGACCGTAGGAGCATGGTTGGCCTTGTCAGTCCCTCGTATTCCGTATTTTAGGAAGCGGGGCGTGACAGATATTGCTTTTGCACTAGCTGCAATAAGCATATATATTAATTAAATCCTGGAGAAACGTCGGGAAGCAGTTATGAACATAAGCGGATATTCTTGGAATATGGTAACGGCAACCTCCTTCAGGAGGCGGTTATCATTTCAGGCTTCCAAGGTGACATGGATGACAGAGTGGCTGCCAGAGTTATAGTTTTCCCTCTATTGAGGGGTAGTATGTTGGACAAATGGTCCAAACAGATACTGAGGAAGGCATGGCGGAGGATATTGATTAAATTTAGTGGATATACGGTTTAAGAATTTTGTTGGATTTGGAGTTCATTTGTGAACTGGGTCCCATCAGATATCCAGACAAATTCTAAAACAGGCATTGCTCATTTCGGGAGATAGTTTTTCTCCGCAAAGTTGAGATATAGAGAGATAAAGATAGAAACGTTGGAGCGGATCCACTCGCTGAGGCTATTTCTCGAACGCAATAGTTTCACAAACGAGTTTTGCGAGACTGATTAGTAGAGAAGTTGGGTGTTCGGTATCACACGGGCTGTGAGTATGCGACGCCGTAATAATTAACCTTAAGTGCAAATGGGAGATTGTTGGCTATAGTGCCCTCAAGTCAATTATTGTAATCACAGGCACACTATTGTGATGATTGAGGAAGGACCTATACGGATAGAACAGTCTTACTCGAGATGATAGTATGCTATCTTGTTTGTTTCTGTCATCATGTACATGTATTATGTGGTATTACAGATCACTATTATATATTGACAGAGCCCATAAGATTTTTGCTTGACTACCGGCATTATGATGGCGATCATATACGTGGGAGCTGAGTGGTCTATAAGCACATCCTTAAATGTCTCTAGTCGAGGGAGTATCGAGTCTGGACATCGATACTCCGGAGTAGACTAGTGTATACTTATCGAGACCCCGACGAGGGGCGGTGGCCGGTCTCATAAACCATTGGCGTCTGTCAGTCACTTAAGATAGTATACAGGTGTTCATTGGGTTATGAGTACACTGGATGGACTCGCCGGGAACATGCTAGTTGGTATTATATCTATTGTCAGATAGCAGTTTCCAGATGACATAGGTACAGGTTAGTCTGTCGACCTGAAATCGTCATTTGTTTCATGTGAGTTCCCACTGTGTTTTGATTACTACCCTATCACGGCTCAAAATAGTCGTGCAAACAGGTTTTAGTTGGGTACAGTCCCGAGCCATATAAAGGCAGTGAGCGGATCGTCGGGGATTCGTCTCTCCCGGTATTGGGGGTTGATATCGCAAGGTGCACGGGTGGCCATCACCAGAAATCCTTAGCCAAGATAGACGAGAATTACTGATTTGGATCGGTAGTTTCTCAATTGGTGATGGGCTTCATACCGACACGAAATATCGCATTATTAGGGGTCTGACTTTATCCACCCCCTACACTCGATATGCGATACTCTTAGACGAACAAACCGGACTGTACGGAGATCATCACGGAGAGGCTCAGTAGGGGTTCAGATGAGTTTGCTCGTCGGCCTTCCTTTCGCTCAATACTTGGGTAGCCGTTACGTACAGCTAGTGCCGCTGACGTGCTTGTGGTTAAACCCATTGGCAGCATATTGACGAGTCTTTAGAGTCCCACACAGAGGGTTTCCCTTCTTTAGGCGAAATGATGTAGCAGCCGTATTGGATACGTGCAGGGTTTCGATTGATTGATTGTACTATGTATTCGGACTTTCGATCGGACAGTTAATAATACTAGCTAGCTCGGATTTTAGCCGGATTATTAAATCAAGTATTGATTTAATAATTTACGTATATGTATTTCGATATGTATATTCTAGTATCATATTCTTTGTGTTATTCTATCTCTTCAGGTATTCGTATTTCGGTACGAATACATGTATGTATATACAGTAGAATGCAATCCGTATTTATACGGAAAACATTCTAGAAGGTGGACACCTTATTTTGATTTTATCCATTTATTTTAAATTGGATATGAAATGGAAAAAAGTAAGGGTGGAGTATGGTGAGAACCATGCTTCTATAGTTGCACAAATGAATTGTTTATTCATTTGTGCAAATTATTCAAGCATGGGTTGAATATTAAAATGGAAAATTGTGTTTTATAAAACACTTCTTCATGCTATTTTTCCACACTTGATGGATGAGATGAAAATATTGGATGGTTCATTCTCACATAAGATTTTTTATTCTTCTCACCATTAGCTTCATTCCCTCTCTAGTTTTCTTGAGCTTCCTCCAACTTCATCTTTAACCTCCTCTCTACCCTCTCATGTGTTGAGAATCAAGAGAGGATGTGAGGTGGAGATACACTTAGAACACTCCACTATATCCTAGGCATTCTAGACTAGCCATCTAGAATTCCTAGTTGCTTCACTTGATATTTTATGTGGAGCTAGAGCCATGAGCTACATCTCTCGGGTGGATCATCTTCGATGGAGAAAGACCAGCGACCAAGCTCGATCTAAAGGACCTCAAGGAGCTAAGGGAGATGGTGGAAGACCGAAGGACATGGTTCGTTCGGTATAACACTCTATCACAGTAGTTAGACACCTTTAGATTGCTAGTTTCATGTTTGGATTCGATTCTAGATAGTTTTTTTTAGCGCCAAGTTTTCTAAACGCCAAAATTTTTGTTCCGCAATTGGCCACGGTAGATGGCCAAGGCGCTAGGAATGCCAACACCCGCATGACCCTTGAAAAGGTCAACAAAGCTATACGACTGCCCTAACCAATCGCATCATCATGCGACAGAAATGTACTAATCAGCTACCGAACACTACGCCTCGATAAGGTCAATAAATGTAGCACGAATACTAAACAGTACCTATTTGAAATGACGGAGAGCTACGACTGGTTTTGAAGAAAAGCTTTAACGTAATGAACTTAATATCGTTGTAGAATCTAGTGATTTGAAAAGGAGTGGTTTAAGCTCCGCTTTAAAATAGAGTAGTTTTCAAAACAAACCGAGTGGGTTATATAGCATATGCTAGTTTTTACTAAAGAGGACATTCCCAGTGAAGGGATCTAGGCTCTTTTCTCATCGAATGAGGTGCTGGATATTCATAATGGAATACCGCTATGCAAAACAAGAACTAGAGCTGCTTTTTTAAAAAATTGATTCTACATCTTTTAGGTTTCTTTTTATTTCATTAATCTTATTAATGAAGTCCCATTAATTATGTTTCCTAAACATCACAGAAGAAACAAAAATAAAACACATATATATGACATCCGCATTCGTCACCGGAATCCGGGTCTTCACCGTGAGATTACTTAACTTACGGCAGGACAAGGTCAGGACTAGCGCGAATGCAAAACATATATAGTGTCTAATAATATATCTTATATATAAGTAGCATTCGTTTCATGCAGTTATATGACCACATTACAGAACATAACAGCAGAAGCAGATATATGAAATATATGATATACTAGGAGGTCCGTGTTTTAGATTAAGCCGGTAACGAAAAATACGGATTCCACGGTCGTGATGAATAACCAAGCCCACACCCCTAGACCTCTACGAGAGCGGTAAGCAACCCTGCCAATTCTAAAGTTAGGCGACCAGTTTCGACTCCTTGAGATGGCTTTCCACTGGACTGTAGAAGCCGGTTACTTATGCTCTCCGCCTTGGGTCTATCCTAATACGGTAAAGTAAATAATATATATCGAATGGAGACAACAACCTTAACCCGGAAGTGTCCTAATAAAAGAATATTATATACAATTATTTACATAAATGAAAATTGAAAAACTCTCATCTCACATAAAACCTCCGGCTATTCAATCACGATGATCCAATATAACATATCGATAGCAACACAATAACATTATATGTCATCAACGTAAGTAAATATGCGTATACCTAATATCGTTGTCGTATAGCAACGAGATCGGGGATATTGCCACATATTACACTTACGGTCGCAGAAAAGAAATGAAAACTACAATAATTAGAATCCGCATTATCTTTAGACATCATAAACCCGGATTATCTCATATTCCGAATTTCATGCATAACCTTATAAACCTTGCATTTAAGTCTCGAATTGAAAACAGTTTTCAAAAATTAAGCCGGGCAATTCAACAAAATTCCTGATTAATGATTCGAAGGCTCGTCGGGAACTTTAGTAGATGACCGCACCCCCGAGGCCGTCAACAAAGTGGACTTGGGCGGAACACCATGGCCGCTGTTGGGGTCAAAAATTACACCCCGGTTGACCAAGTCAAAGTCAAAATCAACCCCCAAGCCAAGTGGGCTCATGCCCGAGTCGAGCCCGAACATGAAGCGGCCGGCCTCCCCCATGCCAAAATGAAAATTATGTAATAAATAATTTTGATGTGATTTTTATACATGAATGTAAGAAAAATGGGCATAAAGCCAAATTTTTATAAAGCACATGGCTCATGTGCAAAAGAAATGAGCATATGAGGCATGGGATGAGCAAAATGTCATTTTGTAAAGCCCAAAGGGCTATATGTAAATTTGTAAGCCTATAAAAAGCAACATGATAATGAAATAAAACATATAATTCATTCTCCCCAAAAATTAGGGTCTGTGCCTCCTTCTCCTTCCTCAAGGTTCTAAAACCTTTTTCTCCTTTTTTGAATTAAATCAAGAATTTAACTCTTCATTTTTAAAATAGAAATAGTTTTTCACCATAAAACCCACAAAGGAGAGCTCGGATCTCCCATCAGATCTCTAAAGGGGAGATTTTGAATCCCACCCCCACCCCCACCCCCCCTTTTCCTTCAAGATCCAGCCAACGAAAAGGAGAAAGAAGGAGACCCATCTCTAAAAATCCCATTTCGGGAGGATCCAAGGCTCAAAAGAAAATCCAAAGATCTCTAGGAGTTTAACTCCATTCAAGGTCTGTTGGAGTTTAACTCCATAAATCAAACCCTTTTTAGGAGTTTAACTCCAAATCTATATATAATCCCTGTGAGGAGTTCAACTCCAAAGCCCTTGAGAGTTCAACTCCTAACCCAGGAGCTAAGCCCCTTTTCCGCTGGTGTTTCCAGCGGTCGCGTGCTGCGTACGTGACCCACGGGCGCCCAGCGATCGCATGCCGCGCACGTGACTCGTGGGCACCCAACGGTCACCTGCAGGGCACGTGACCCGCGGGTGCTAAGCGCCCATGTGCGCCTCACGCGACCCGCAGGCGCTCAGCGCCCAGCGGTCACGTGCAATTCACGTGACCCGCTGGTGCCCAACGGTCGCGTGTTGTGCACGTGACCCGCTCAGTGCCCAGCGGTCGCATGCAGCTCACGTGATCCGCTGGCGCCCAACGGTCGCCTACTGCGCACGTGACCCGCGGACACCCACGTGCCAGGTACGTGACCCGCGGGCGCCCACGTGCCAGGCACGTAACCCACGGGCGCCAAGCACCCACACGCCGGACACGTGACCCGTGGGCGCCCACCGCCCACATGCCATGCACGCGTCTTTAAGACGCTCCTCACCCTTCTTTTTTCATGCACTCCACACAAAAACATGTCCCTTGTTAGGAAAATTTTTCTAACGGGGCGATACCCCGCATCCCGCAAGGGAGCTGCTAGCCTCCTTGATCCCCAGCCCGCTATCCGGGTAGCGGGACCCCTGTAAAACTCTTCGGGGCCCCCGATATATCCAAAATCCCTTTCAAAACATAACACACACACAGTGCACATTGAGTTTGCATGACCAGTTCGACCCGTCAATCGGAGGTTCCCTCGCTCCAAAAGCGAGGGGTAATTAAAGGCAGCTTAGTCCGCAGTTGCCGGAGATTTGGATCCCCACAATCAATAAACCCCCGCCTACCCTATGCAAGGGGGAATCTGTAGTACGCCTGACAAGCGACGCGTATTCCCATCGCAATAGGATGCTGAAAAACACCCTACAGCCGCGAGAACCCGAGTGGATGTTTTTGGCCATGGGGTTCTCCTATAGTCGCTTGGTCAGTGCAATGAGGCGTAGCTGTCTACTAGTGTCTCCCGACGAGTATTCGCGTACGATACGAATTACGACGGAGTTTCGATCCAAATCCAAACTCCGTGGTAATCCATCATTTGAGACTAAAATGCGAGATTTACAAATTGATAAGTAGTTTTCACAAAACTAATCAATGTAGATTCCAAAAATTATATCACATATCCAAAGCAATATAAACGATATTAAACATTTCGATCGATATTTCAAACAACAACAATTCACAGAGATTTCAACCACTTGAGCCTCGTTAAAAATATCTAGAGAATCCAAAATGTCAAAATGAAGCAGCACATGAAAAACAAACTCCTATCTCCTCAAGTAGGCGACAGAACTGCGGCCAAGACATGGTCTAGGCGGCGGTTCCGCGGCCATTTTGAGGTATTGGAACCTCATATTTCCTGTGCCTCCATTTTATTACCTGCACGATTTTCTGAGCATTTTTAATTGTGAAAATAATGAAGTTTAAAAAATTGGACAGAAACTATCAAAAACTTGAGTTTAAAACGTCGATAGAACATTTTAACTTCGTCTAAGCTACTCCTAAGTCTCTAGCTTGGCTCTGATACCATGAAAGTATATTTTACCACCTTTACTATGTTTCTATGAGCATCGAGTATGTAAATTTAAAGAATTTAGAGGTCTAAGTATACTAAACAAGAAATTAACTAGAGAATTAGGATTTCAAAATTAGCAAACTATGTTCTAAACTAAGTGAAGAGAGTCTACAAGCTTTGTAGTCTAGTCCTTCACTTCTAAAGCTCTAAGTAGTAACTCTTCTTTAATTCCACTTGAAGAATGGAACGAGCTTACTTGTGGTCTTCGTCGTCGAAGATGATCCACCTTGAGGCAACTCACACTCAAACTCACACTTCACTAATCAAGATATTAGTGAAGTTAACAACATATTTTAATGGGTTAGAGAAGTGTAGGTTGATGAAGTTGGAATTTTGCTCACTAAAAAATATTTCTTTTCTTTTCTCAACCCTAGAAAATTTAGTGAGGAGATGAAGATAGAAGATGAACTTGGAAGTTGAGAGTGTGAACCATGAGAGTTAAGATGATAGCAAGAGAATGATAAATATCTATGAATAAAACAAGAAAAAAGATGAGGTATGGCTGTTGGGGTAAAAAATTACACCCCGGTTGACCAAGTCAAAGTCAGTCAACCCCCATCCAAGCGGGCCCAAGCTCAAGCGAAGTGGGCTCAAGTCCAAGTCAAGACCAAGAATGGAAGGGGCCGACTCCATGCCAAGAATGAAGCAATGAATTAGTTTAATGCAATTTTTTTAGAAATAGATATATGAAAATGGGCAGAAAGCCAAAATTTTGTAAACCCCATGGCTTATGTGCAGAAAAAAAATAAGCACATAAGGCATGGGATGACACAAGTGCCATTTGGTAAAGCCCAAGGGGCTATATGTAAAGTGTGTAGCCTATAAAGGCAAACATGATAAAAAAATCAAGAATAACTTTTCATTCTCTCAAAAAATTCTAGGATTTGTTCCTCCATCTTCTTTCTCTCAGGTTCTCCCTTTCCTTTTCTTTTCCAATTTAATCAAGAGTTTAACTATTCTTTTTTTTAAAAAGAAATAGTTTTTCACCATAAAACTTTCGAAAGGGAGTTCAGATCTCTCATCAAATCCCTAAAAAGGGAGATTTTTGATCTCACCTTTCATTTTCTCCAAGATCCAGCAAAAGGAGAGGAGGAGGAGGAAAAAGCCCTACCTCCGAAAATCCCACTTAGGGAGGATCCGAGGCTTCAGGGAGAAGAAATAAGTCCCCTTTGATCATCTCCGAAGATTTCGAGGAGTTCAACTCCAAAATCCAAATTCTCAAAGGAGTTTAACTCCACATCCAGACCTTTTAGGAGTTTAACTCCAAATCCAAGCCTTTTAGGAGTTTAACTCCAAATTCACATCTAATTTATTATATAGGAGTTTACTCCAAATCCAAATCTTAAGTCCAAATTTATACCTAATTCTTGTTTGGGAGTTCAATTCCAAAACCCCTCGGGAGTTCAACTCCCAGCCCATGAGCTAAGCCCCTTTCTTTGCTGGTGTTTCCAGCGGTCGCACACCGCGCACGTGACCCGCTGGCGTCCAACACCCACTGCAGGGCACGTGACCCACAGGCGTCAGGAGCTCGCATGCCGGGCGCGCCACTCACTTGACCCGCGGGCGCTCGGCGCCCACACGCCACTCATGCGTCTTTTGGACGCTCATCACCCCTCTTTTTCCCTTACGCTCCACACTCAAAACACGTCCTCTATTGGAAAAAATTTCTAACGGGACACTGTCTCACACCCCGTAAGGAGGCTGTTAACCCTCTTGACCCCCAGCCTGCTATCTGGGTAGCGGGACCCCAGTAAACTCCGTGAGGCCCTCAATATATCCAAGACCCTCTTCAAAACACCGCACACACTGCACATTGAGTTTGCATGACCAGTTTTACCCGTCAATCGAAGGTTCCCTCGCTCCAAAAGCAAAGGGTAATTAACGACAGCTTAGTCTGCGACTGCCGGAGATTTAGATCCCCACAATCAATAAATCCCTTCCTACCCTACACAGTGGGAATCTGTACATGTCTGAGAAGCGCGCACATTTCCATCTCAATAGGGTGACGAAAAACACCCTACAATGGCTTCTGAAAGCATCCATGAAACAATAACTCGTTTATCTTTTCTTTAATTCATATATATTAATCATTATCTTCTCATTTTCACCTCTTGTGTGATTCTCATACATCCATGTATCATCAACCATGATACAATATTCATATATATATATATATATATATATATTAATCATTATCTTCTCATTTTCACCTCTTGTGTGATTCTCATACATCCACGTATCATCAACCATGATACAATATTCATATATATATATATATATTAATCATTATCTTCTCATTTTCATCTCTTGTGTGATTCTCATACATCCATGTATCATCAACCATGATACAATATTCATATGTGTGTGTGTGTGTGTAAATAGAAGAAAATCTTAAGTGAGCTTAATATTAGTTAATATATATATATATATGTCATATATATATAAATATATATCAAATTATTAAATCAACACTTGATTCAATAATCCGGTTATATGATATATAACCCGGCTAATATCAAATATATATATATATATGTATATCAAATTATTAAATCAACACTTGATTCAATAATTCGGTTATATCACATATACAACAACAACTGAGCCTTTTATCCCAAGCATATGGGGTAGGTTACATGAACCAACATGAGAATCACGCCGGGTCCAGCACATGAATCCTCTGTCTCCACTCACTTCTATCGAACAATATACTTTCATTGAGTCCTTTGGCAACCATATCGTTTCGTGTCACCTCCATCCATGTTTTCTTCGGTCTCCCTTTTGCCCTTTTGCCATTACCCATATCGAGAGTATCTATTCGTCGAACCGGTGCTTCCATAGGTCTGCGTCGCATATGACCAAACCATCTAAGCCGGTTTTCCCGCATCTTCTCCTCCACGGGTGCTACACCAACTTTTGCACGAATATCCTCATTTCGCACCTTGTCTTTTCTAGTGTTACCGCACATCCAACGAAGCATGCGCATCTCCGCTACGTGCATCTTCTGTGTATGATGCTTCTTAGGAGCCCAGCATTCTGTACCATATAATAAGGCAGGCCGAATAGCGCTCCGATAAAACTTCCCTTTCAATTTTAACGGAAAGTTACGATCACACAAAATCCCTGTTGCACTCCTCCATTTCAACCAACCAGCTTGGATCCTTTGATTAACATCACTATCGATCTCCTCATTCCTTTGGATGATGGAACCTAGATATCTAAACTGGTCGATCGGTGATATCTCTTGCCCTTCCAATGTTATACCAATATGGTTTTGACTTCTCTGGCTACTAAATTTGCAGTGCATATATGCTGTCTTGGACCTGCTCAATCTGAATCCCCGAGATTCCAATGTTTGTCTCCATAATTCCAATTTGGCATTAACCCCTGCTTTCGTCTCATTTACTAGAACAATATCATCAGCGAATAGCATACACCAAGGGACCTCATCTTGGATAGTTCTAGTAAGCTCATCCATCACGATGGTAAACAGGAAAGGACTTAATGCAGATCCTTGATGTAAACCAATAGTAATCGGAAAATCACTTGTTAAGCCACCGCAAGTTCTGACATTTGCCATTACTCCGTCGTACATATCCTTGATTATGTCAATATACTTGACGGGGACCCCCTTTTTCATCATTGTCCCCCATAATACCTCTCTAGGTAGCTTGTCGTACGCTTTTTCTAAATCAATAAATATCATATGCAAATCTCTTCTCCTCTCTCGAAAGCGCTCGACAAGTTGACGAAGCAAATGAATCGTCTCTGTCGTCGATCGTCCAGGCATGAACCCAAATTGGTTCTCTGTTATCTTAATATCCTTCCTTAGCCTGTGTTCAATCACTCTCTCCTAAAGTTTCATGGTGTGACACATTAGTTTTATTCCACGGTAGTTTGAGCAACTTTGAATGTCACCCTTATTCTTGTAGATAGGTACAAGGATACTTTTCCTCCATTCATTTGGCATCTTTTTTGTCTGCCAAATCTTATTAAACAGATCTGTCAGCCATTTAACGCCTATTTCTCCTAAGCATCTCCAAATCTCGATAGGAATCCCGTCAGGACCAACCGCTTTTCTTAAACCCATTCTGTTCAAAGCTTCTTTAACCTCAGTAAGTCTTATTTTACGCATGAAATCACGATTTATATCTTGAGATTGAATGACAAGTCCATCCAAATTCTTAGTAAAGCTCTCATTGAACAATTTGTCAAAATAATCTCTCCATCTTTCCTTGATATCCTCATCTCGAACTAAAACCTTCTGATTTTCATTTTTGACACACTTCACCGCACATAAGTCTCTAGTCTTCCTTTCCCGCATTCGAGCAATCCGGTATATATCATTTGCAGCCTCTTTAGTGTCTAATTTCTCGTACACCTCCTTGCAGACCTTAGATTTAGCTTCCCGAACAGCTTTCTTAACTTCCTTTTTAGCCATTTTGTACTTCTCAAATCTCTCCACATCTCTACTTTTCTTCAAATCTTTATAAGAATCCCTTTTAATTTTAATAGCAGCCTTTACATCTTCATTCCACCATGATATGTCCTTAGATGGTGGAGCACCACCTCTCGACTCACCAAGTAGATCTCTAGCTACTTTCTTGATACAACTAGCCATTTTGTTCCATGTTTTGTCTGGATCATCTTCCGACTGCCAATCCGCTTCTTGTACTACACGATCTATAAAAGCCTTTTGATTACCTTCTTTCAATCGCCACCATTTAATTTTAGGCTCTACCTTACGTCTAATCTTCCTAGGTTCTCTTCTAAATCGAAAATCTAGAACTAAAAGTCTATGTTGAGTAGTTACACTCTCACCTGGCACTACCTTACAGTCGATACAACAACCTCTATCTATTCTTCTCGTCAGAAAAAAGTCTATTTGACTAGCATTTGATCCGCTCCTAAAAGTGATAAGGTGGGACTCTCTTTTCCTAAACCAGGTGTTTGCTAAGATCAAGTCATAAGATAAAGCAAAATCTAGAATCGAGTCACCTACTTCATTCCTTTGTCCGAAACCAAAACCTCCATGGATAGTATCAAATCCACTACGACTAGTACCTACATGTCCATTAAGATCACCACCAATAAATAACTTCTCTCCACTAGGTATACTTTGCACCACCTCGTCTAAATCCTCCCAGAATAGACGCTTACTAGCGTCATCAAGACCTATCTGTGGTGCATAAGCACTAATAACATTAAAGATCTCTCCACCTAGAATAAGCTTAACCAGTAAAATTCTATCACCTTTTCTCCTAATCTCAACTACATCCTCAAGCAACCGTCTATCTATGATTATACCTATCCCATTACGATTTTTATCTCTACCCGTATACCAAAGCTTATAACCCCAAGGCTCTATGACTCTACTCTTTTCACCTACCCACTTAGTTTCTTGCAAACACATAATACCAACTCTCCTCCTAATCATCACCTCCACTAATTCTATTAGTCTACCCGTAAGGGAACCTATGTTCCAGGAAGCTAGACGGATCCTATGAAACCCTTGCTTATTTATCACTACACCCGGGGTCCGATGTAGCGCGCCGTCTCTGGACGACGACCCTTGCTTATTTGTCACTACACCCAGGGTCCGATATAGCGCGCCGTCTGTAGACGACGACCCTTGCTTATTTGTCACTACACCCGGGGTCCGATGTAGCGCGCCGTCTCTGGACGACGACCCTTGCTTATTTGTCACTACACCCGGGGTCCGATGTAGCGCGCCGCATCTGGACGACGACCAAGCCCTTGCATATTTAACACTACACCCGGGATCCGATGTAGCGCGTCGCTGAGTAGGGGACGCCCCAACGATATTCTTATTATGGTTCATGTCATAGAATGTGACAAAGTTCTACGTTGGCTGTCACAAGCCTACCACAACCCTCACCCTTTCTCATCCGGACTTGGGACCGGCAACGGTGGGTTTCGGTTATATCACATATAACCGTCTAATATTTAATATTAGTTAATATATATATATCAAATTATTAAATCAACACCCGGTTATATCATATATAATCCGGTTAATATCAAATATATAAACATATATATAAATCAAATCATTGAATCAACACTTGATTCAATAATCCGGTTATATCATATATAATCCGGCTGATATCAAATATCGCTAGATTAGAATACGGTATCGTATATTCGTATTTAATCAAGCTCCCGTACATATCTCCATATGTGCTCTACTTCGTTTCTCTTGAGCTAGAAAATCTCTATGTGGGACTCTAAAGACTCATCAATACACCAGCGGTAGGTAATGATCACATCAGAGATCTACAAGCCGTCAGCAGTACTAGCTGGACGTAACGGAACCCAGGTATTGAACAAATAGAAGATCAACAAGCAAACTTATCCAAACTCCCGTAGAGCTTATAAACAACATTTACCATACAGTCCAGTTTTTTCGTTTGATATGTTGCATATCGAGTCTAGGGGTGGAATCGTCAGACCCCAATAACTCAATAAGTCATGTCGTTGTGTGGCATATAACCTTTCGAGAAACTACTGATAACACTTATATGTAAATATTATCAGCCCTGGTCAGGGACTTGCTGCTATAGCCAATCGAGCATAGTGTAACATCAACTCCTAATACCGTGAGAGACGAAACCCCTCTTATCGCTCACTGCCTCTATGTGACTCGGGACTGTATCCAAAAACCACATGTTTGCACGAATCATTTGAGCTGTGGTAGGGAGGAAATCAAAGCACAGTGAGAACCACAGAAGACACTATGACGATATCGGGTCTACAGACTAACCTATACAAGTGTCATCAGAGAACTGTTATCTGACGATAGATATGGTATCATCTAGGAGTTCTCGGCGAGTTCTGTTCGGTGTACCCATTCTTCAATAAGCACTTGTATATAATCTTTGATGTCAAACACCAATGGTTGTGAGATCAACCGTCGTCTTATACAAGGTCAAGAAACGTACACACTAGTCTACTATGGAATATCGATGCCCTATCTCGATACTCTCTCGACTAGGAACTGTTAAGGATGTGCTTGTGGACTACACAAGCCCCATTAGTATGATCCGCATCATAGTCTTGGTAGTCAAGCCAATATCCTAAGGGATTTATCAACATGTATCAATGAGATATTAACTAAAACAAGTGCACATGTTAAGATAAAGAGCAATCAGATAGCATACTATCATGTCGAGCAAGAAAGTCCTCTATATATATGTCTAAGCATCCACTATAATATACAATAATGGCCTCTAGTGCATACATATTCCTAACAATATACAACTCTCACTCTAAGTCCAAAAGAATATACAACTGGTCTTTAAATCCACAATATACATAGTTTGGTCGATGAAGCTTTTAATTAGATTACAATGAATGAAATATACAATGGTGGTTACGAGCTGTAGTATAACCCACCTACCAAGCAAATCACCCAAAAGAAGAACGTGCCAGCAAGCCACTACTGATCCGAACGGTCAGTCCTGCAAGAAAAATATGGCATAATGAGTGTTGCCAACTCGTGGGTAGAAGATATTATCAGGTAGAAATCGAATCTATAACGATCTACCTAGATCATACTGTAATATAATAATATATTATACCATGTGGTATCGAAGGTGAACGTGTATATATGTATATATAGTATCATGCCTGTATCAATATGTGGTATCATGTCATCCATATCGTGTGTGTGTATTATCCACTGAGTGTCCATCAATGACACTCGAAATCACCATAAAATCCTGAGTGTCCAGGATCGATACTCGAAATCATCATAAATACCGTGTCCAGTATCGACACGTAAATCCTCATATCTCAGGCGTCGTCTCATCGGATCGGCCCTTATAGCTCAGACACCGTCTAATCAGATCGATCCTCATATCCATCTGTCTCATATCACTTCGGTCGGTATTCTCCGGATATCCACCGAGTCCAATACTGTCACTGGTAGGTAGCGTTCTCCAGCCAGGCTCAACGCCTTTCTATACGATCTTCTTGCCCCGAGTACCATACCGGGTCCACCATATATCCACAATCGGTTTCTCTTCCTCTCTCGATTCGGATAATCATCATAGCTCAGAACCGAGAAATCTCATGGTGGATGTCGAAATATCATATCAAGAGAAACCCGCGTTTTTAAAATATTCATAAGTTTTTAAATAATATCCGCGGTTTCTCAAATCCAGAAATCTCATGAAAACAAAATCTCATAAGAATATGGCAATAATGAGAATATATGTACATGCACAGAACAATACTGTAATGCATAGCAAGTGTGTTCGTATAAGCGCGTCATATAGCATTGTAAAGAAAGTACTACTAGAATCTAACATGCTAACAGGTATAGTGTGATGCGGTAGCATAGCGAGTTCCATCTGTGTACGTGGCATGTCAATTACCGATGATGTGTGTATGAGCATGCGAGTATGTGCACGTGCAACATGTAAATCATCGGTAATGGTGCGTGTGTCCTAGCACAATATCAAGTAAAACTAAAGTATAAATGCGATATACATCGTCAAAGATCAAAGCGCGGGCGTATGCAAAAATAAGAAATTGAATTCCGAGCGTAAACGGAATAAAGAAATCATAGCATGAACAAGTATAAGAATACGCAACTACGTATGAGCCATACAGTTATAGTTTAAAATAGTATGAAACGTTGTTTTAGAAAATAGAGGGCTACGATGTTTTTGAAGAAGATACCATTTAAAAAGTCGTAGCGTCCCCTTGAAGTTATCATTTAAAAGTAAATAACGATTCGTTAATTTCGAAAGTAGGTATGGCTCTAAACTTCATATAATATCTACTTTAATTATTTTAAATAAGATTCTTGAGTCGAAAATAAATATCGGCGATCCATCATTATCACGTACGAAATATCTATCGTACGATATCATCAAATCAATAGTATGGATGTATAGTCGCGTGCTTCATCTCATATCATATCGTGTCATCTCGTGTCATATCATATCTCATTGTCTCATGTCATCATATCATATCATATCGACTCATATCCTCATATCGTACATATCCTTATATCATTAATAACTTGTATCATATAAGGTAATCATATGTATATATATACTTACAAAAATAGATATAGCTCATAAGCTAAGAAATAGTACTAAGGTATATCATTCTACTAAGTATAGACTAATACGAATATGGTAGTCTAGCATAACCTATAGACTAAGTATACTATTCTAATATATATATCGTATCTTAATTCTACGGCTGTGGGGGTGCTATACGCCATCCACCCGACTTTTCCCGTAGATATACATCTACTCACCTCAACACATTTCGCCTTAGTCGATGTCGACGAACGCCTTGCTCTTCTTCGTCGTCTCGGAAGTCCACGCGTTTGTACCTACAATCGAATCCATAACCAAAGTCACATAAAAACCCGAATCGAAATTGAAATCACGAGCGAAATGCATATAGGTTAGAATCTATGGCCAACGCATGTTAAAACAACAAAATGCTCCTCGACGTCGACTACGAACGTCAAATGACTGAGTCAAAACACAAATATCCAAAAATCAAATTTCACATATCGCAAAACATTGACAGAAAACAAGTAAAACAACTCTAGATTTTTCTTCAGGTGATCTGAGACTTTTTTATGTATAAAGTAATCTTAGTTATCGAGTGAGTAAGCTACAGAACAAACCCCAGACCCTAACTCCAAAATTGACCCGACAATTGCTGCTTAAACCATTAAATCTATGGCCATTTAGTTGAATTGGTGGCTCGGGCATCTAGGGTGGCTTTCTACCGGTCTATACATCTCTCTGTATTCTTTATTTAATTTTCAGAGTTCCCAAGTTATCCCAGATTCCATTTGATCCTCAAATCTCAATGAAAAATCGGTATTGAAAAATTTTAAACTCATCTTGACCAGGGATACTATCACTACTAGGCTTGCAAACACTCACTAAACCCTTTACTAAATCACTACTACAAGTTCTACTCACCACAACTCACTTTAGAATTCTCAAGACTTGAAAACATGCACCTAAAGCTCTAAAACTAACTCTAACTAGTTTGTGAGGTTAGGAAAACTAAAAACTTGATAAAAGGTGAGAGTTTTACCTCAAGAAAGCGACTCAGGAATTTTCCTAGATGGCAAAAGCTTCTCAAAACTAAAACTTGATCCCACCGAATTGCTTAGGATGAGTTTAGGAGCATTTTTAGTGAAGGCTATGTGAAGTTTTGAGGTGTTTTGGATGGTGGTTTGTGGTGGTAGAGAAGGTGGAGGAGGTGGAGAAAGTGGAGATGAAGAAGAAGAGGAGATGATGATGAAATGAAGGAGGAAGCAAATGAATGGTTGATGTTGCCATGGCTCCCCCGCTCTCTTGCCCATGCTTCTATGTTTTCTTGTCCCCCTCTCATTTTCTTTTTCTTTTCTTTTCTTATCTTTTCTTTTTATAAAAGAAAACCATACATAGAAACTCAATGTAAAATGTTAACCTTTACAAATAAATGTGTCATGGCACATTAAAACATGGTTAGCAAAAAGGACTTGATTTAATACATAATTAGAAAAATACTAATCAAGTTTAACATTAAACTTGTATGTAAATAATTATATACTAATTCATGGAAAGCCCAAATAAATAAATGCTCATATAAATATTAATAATTCATTTTAAGTTCCAATTATTTTCCAAAATATAGGTATATAATTATACCAATTTATGAAAACTCAAATCTATATTCGTATAATATCCGTGAAATTTATTATTTTATTATTTAAATTCCAAAATAATATTTTCTATTTTCTGAAATGTTACGGTTACTCATCTATATTTTAAGCAATATGTATTGTAAGTCCCTTTCTAAGGATCCTGCATTTGCTTAATTTGACTAAGTTTGGGTCCCATAAATGGAAGTACCCACTTAGTTTTTGAAAATGATATCAACTTTGATATATTAAAACACATTGTATTTCTTTCAATTCTCTTTGTTTAATTTCAGAGTTGTAAAGAAATGTATATGATCAAATTTATACACAAGTAACGATAAATGAATTCCCTTTTGATGACTATTTTATATTGTCTTTTGTCTGCAAGTACATATGCATGTGATGTGATCTCTTCTTTAATAATGTGATTTAGAATGACCTAACAAGATATCCCGTCTAGATATTTCCTGAGATAATAAGGTATAATTAACGGTAAGTACCTACACTTATCGAATGTCTCAAACCTCTAAACCTTCTGGTTAAACTTTTAAAATTGTTTTGTTTAAAATCTACTTTTATCTTAACGATGCGATCGTTAGAGATCCTAAAGAGGGTAAATAATAGATTGAGTGTCATTTGTATGGGCCAATATGAGATTTTACACAGCTGTATTTTTTCATTATTTCAACGCGTGCCTGATTAGGATTTGAACGGCTCTAATGCCATCTTAAAGTCCCTGTTAGTGCACCAAAGCTATGAAGTTGTGGTGTGGGTAAAGAGAGATATTTTTACAGTCAAACAGGTTCGAGACCTTTCTAAATGTTTTACTAATTACTAGGCATGCAGGGTCTTTTCCTCGTATATGAGATGTCGTAGAAAAAGGGAAAAAGGGTATCTAAAGTGAACAGAATACTCAACTGAAACTCCCCATTGATTAAGGGTTGTATACTGATTACATCATTTTTTTCTTAAAGAAAAGGTTTAGACGCTGATAAACCTTTCCAACAAACCAGACATTGAGAAAGTGTTGTATCTGTACTTCTGTTTTAAGACACACACACATAAGGGCAGACCTCATTTTTAAAAATGAGCCCAACTCCTCAAATACCCACCTCGCCGTGTTTTAAATCAATTATGAGCGGCACTGGCCCATTAGGTCCCCAATCTGAGAGCGTGAGTGTATGTTAGCTTGACATAAATTGTTATCCCAAAACCTAAGCTTAATGTTTTGGATAAAATGATTATTGACAGTATGTTTGCTGATGCTTATGTGATTTGATATGGTAAGACGATGCCGAAAACATTGGAATGCGACAAATCTAAGAATCCCAAATATGGCTGTCTGAAATTCTAATCATGATGATCCCACTGCCCATCAATCTCCTGTTGAAGCCTGACATTTGATTAGTGGGAGCATTTGATATGCTCCCCAATCCCATTGCATCCACTTTGAAAGACACCATGGCTTACACAACTTGGCCATGGAAATGGACTACCCCTCTCTTAGTTATTTAATATGTATAATGGCGTACCCCTCTCTTTTCCTTAGTTCTTGTGGAAGCTACCTATATTGTTTCCCAAATTTGTTTTTTTATGAGATATCAGGGGACATATATATGTGGACTCGTTTTGACATGTATGCAAACAGAAAACTTCTGTTTTACTTAGTGATAGCAATATGAAGTTGTTGTTGTTTTTTTATTGAATTCATTATTCATTTCATTTGCTTTTGACAAACCTATATATTGCTTTGGCCTTTTATTTGTGGCATGTCGCCACTCATTCTATTTCTTTCACCATTAATTACCGTTTCTTGCTTATTCTTAGGAGACCATACAGAAGCATTTGAATATCTAAAGACATGAACCATGAGAACTTATATTTTAGTGATATATTGAGATTTTATTAATTTAGTTTGGCAAGAATTATGATGAAAGAATAACTATATATATGCAAAAGAACTATGTATTTTCCCCTGACAAAATAATAAATTTGGACTTGAATGCACAATGAACTATATACAGACATGCACTAATATGCTAGCTTTAAAAAAAGTCCTAAGATTCTTATAAATAATGATTTTTTTTCTCTAAAGCAGCATAGAACTTTGCTTGATTGAATATAAAGAGTCACAGTTGAATCTTTGTCCTGACTACTTGAATCTTTTGTTTCCTACGTGGATTTGATTCAAGAATGGGTAACAGCTATATAAGATAGAATAGAATCAAAGATTGATCCATCGGCAAGGAAAGTTGAGAACCAAACTTTAGTTCTATCATCATTCCTTATTAATGGAACTTATTGATCTTACAAAAGTGAACAAATCGATAAGAATCGATTTGAGGCATTATCTTTATTGTTAGGAAAGCACAGATTCTAATACAGCTCAATGAAAAGTGACGACGGATTTTGAAATCTGTAACACCTTAGTCTGATCGTACGTTTATTTTTCTTTTTGGATATATTGGGTTTTGTTTTATTATTATTATAACTTGAAGTTTAATACTTTTAATTAAAATATATACATATAATTATGCTTTTTCAAGTATGTTAAATAGGCATATTATTAGTATTTAAATATTTATTTGTCTAATACTATTTTGTAACCATATTTATATTTTAGTATTATAGTTTAAACAAAATATATTTTGTTTCGAATTTCTTTAAACAATATATATACACAAGATTTCACCCCTTTTAAATCTTATTTATAAGATATTTTGTTTAACGATATTTATTTAGTTAAAATATTTAGGTTTTAACAGGTCATGAGAGTCCCTGTTAAATCTTATAACCATATAAATATTTTTCCTAAACTAACAACTCAATTTTCTCTCTCCAATCACCATCTCTCTCTCTCTGATCTTATCTCTCTCTCTCACCTGATAAGTCTCTCTTCTTTTAAAACAAATATTATTTTCTCTCTCTCTCCCAACAATTATCTTTTCCAACAGATTTCTCTCGCCGTATTTTATTCTATCTACATATATTTTTCTATATCCCTAACTATATTTCACCAAATCTCACACACACACACTCTCTCTCTATATTCCCTAATAAAATCCCTCTTTCCAATCCAATCCAATCTCTCTCAAATCTACTCTCTCTCTCTTTAATTCTCTTTCTATAAACCTACATAAACAATATATATATATATATATATATATATATATATATATATATATATATATATATTGTTATGATAGTTTAACTGAAGATTAGTTGTTTGATATCTTAAAATCCTATATATATAGAAACTAATTATATTTATTTTCATGAACCCATAACCATATACATATCTACATATATTTTTATTATATACTAATATATGTATATACATATACTTTCCTATTATTTTAACTATATACAAACTAATATATGTATATACAACTTTTCTAATATCTCATAGAAGTATATAACAACAACCCATCATGTCTTTCTTTTATATTTATATATTTTTCTTTTTCTTAAAATCAAACTCAAATCTCATCTCATCAGAATATTTCTTTCTCTCTTCAATTATAATAACGTCTCATCAATTTTTAACAGTATCTCTCTCTTCCCTATAAAAGAACCTAATAATCATCTATTCTCCTTAAAAAAACAACCCAAGCCTTTACCGAGACCCTTACCTGACCTACCGCCACCCCTACCCGACCTACCGCCACCATCATCATCCTTGTCTCAATTCCCATCAACCCATCTCTAGCCAGCACCCATAGACCCCAAATCACTGTCCTTACCTTCGAACCACTCACCGGTTCCTTCGCCCATCAACCGCTGGCGACCCTTGCTCTTTCTCCCTGGGACCACCATAGCCCAGCCATCAACCCTCGCCAGCACCAACCCAACTCCTCCCTCACCAACACCGCAACACTAGCTCGTGTTCCCCATCGCCGAACCCATCAACTCCTAGGCCGAAGCCCTAACCCGGCCACCTCCTTCTCCATCTTTAATCGAGAACCCATCGCAAAACCTACACTTTCGTCTCCATCGCTGGCAACGACGCCGCAGCCTCCAACGTCAGCTTCATCGTCTTCCTCGCACCATCATAGCTGCCATTGGGAAAAGCCAAGAGATACCTCGAGAATGTCATTGCTCACAAGCAGGCTATTCCTTTTCCGTAGTTTTGTCGAGGTGTTGGCCGAGCCGCTCAAGCTAAGAATCGTCACTCTAATGGTCAGGGACACTGGCCTGAGATCAATCAAGTTCATCTTGGATTTACTTAAGAATACTGAAACCAATGCAGATATTAAGGGCTTGGATGTTAATGCAATTTATGTATCTCACATCCAAATGAACCAAGCTCGGAAACAGAAACGCAGGACTTATCATGCTTATGGACGGATTAACCCTTAACACCAAGGCCATCATATCCTTCTTCAACATCTTCAATACCCAACCGAGTCTTGCCGGGCATCAATCCTGGAATTTTGCTTCGTATCGTTGTGCCTTATCCGTCTCCAGGTAAGTATTCTTTCTTTTCTTTTCAGTCGATGCAACATCGACGATCCTTCAAATATATTTTTAACCTGCACTGTTCGATAAAACTGTGTTAGTTTTCAAATTTTATATCGTTATTATATAGACTTATATGCAGTAAAGTGATAGAAATAGATATAATGAAATACAAATAAAGTTCGAAAGTTGTTAATCTATGCTTATTATATACATATATATCATACTCGCTAGTCTGTGATCAAGAAAATATAAATAGTACATCTATTTTGGTTAACATAATGGTATAGGTAACATATGAGACTTATACTATTCACAAGCTTATAAACCTCTTACATGCGATTACTATTACTTGATAACGACCATATTTGCCATGTCATGATTATTCATTACTCTAGTCCTTTTATTTAAGAACGAGATCTCTAATTACGATGCTGAATCACATGCCATGACACAACCTATTGTTTACAAGTTTCATTTCTATATAATTAACATGATATTACAAGTTCCAGTCTTTTCAGCATTCTTAATTAGTGATTTAGTTATTACCATATTGGATACAAATACACGGGGTGTTGGGGTAGTTTGAGTGTGTGTTTGTATAACAGGATCTCATGAGTCCTATGCTGGCAGCTCGTACCGGGCTATATCGGCCGCATGTTATCACAGCTCGTACCGGGCTATATCGGTCGCATGTTATCACAGCTTGTATCGGGCTATATCGGTCGTATGTTATTACAGCTGATACTGGGCTATATCGGTCGCTTGTTCATTCCACAATTGGGCCTGTGTTTCCTAGCCCTTGGGACCCTACCCTTGGGTTAGGAATACTCCTGCAGAGGTTGACGCACACACTCGAGCTCATAATAGGATAGATTACTTTTTAGTGACCAGGAGGATATGACTTGACCTGTTTATATGTATGCTTTATATTATTACTATATCCATATGTATTTATAAACATGTGCACACGGGCTTCACTACACTTACATACTCATGTTATCATACTACAAACACACCCCTTTTACATTGAGTACTTGTTGGGATGTTCTGACATCCCTGAGATTTGCCATCTCAGGTTTATAGATGGATTTTCAGGCTGAGCAGGATCGGAGCGGCTATCAGGACTTTGCCGAAGATCAAAAGCCCGTAGGTTTATTTCTTTTCAGTTAGTATTTAGCATATGCGCTCTTGTGGGACATTAGGACTTATATATCTCTTTTCAGATTTTGTTTTTATTTCGAATCTATTGTATTGGATCTTTATTTGCATCGATTATCTAGCGGACCTATTTTTAGCATTCCTTGTGGTTTCGTTGCAGTATGATTATCAGTGTTATCTCTCATGTTATTGGATATTATCTTTGATAGGTTAGCTAGACAGCTTTTATGTGACTATGGAAGAATCTTTCCTTACCGTAGGTAGCACGGCTGGCCTTCGTTGCTCTCTGTATTCCGTATTTTGAGAAGTGAGACATGACAAAATCTTGTCCTAAATGATTAAGGGGATAAAAAAAAATAGATGTTGGCAGAAAATGGAGAACATGTATGAGTGAGATATCCACATAGATTGTTAAGAATAACCCGTATTATATACGAGGTTATATGTAATTAGGATAATAATAGGGATGTAATTGCATAATGTGTTTGCCTATATAAAGAGGGAAATTAATCTTGAGCTAATTTTATCCATTAAATTTTCCTAAATAATTTCTCTCATAAATCTCTCTTCTCTAATCATAACATGGTATCACAGCCATCTGAGCCATTCATCTTCTCATAATCGAATCTCAATCATCCATCACAATCATCCTCTTTCTCTCACGTAAACACTAAGCCTAACCCTAAACACCGCCGCTGCCACCCGCGATCACCTTGCCGGCCACCATCGCTCATCAATCGACCTTGCTGGAGTTCGCCGAAGCTTCCTCACCGTCGATCGCCCCCGCCCCCGTTTTCTCATCCCAAGCCTTCGCACAACATCGATCGAGCCCCGATCCATCTCTTTTCAAGTCGACGACCTCACCTTACCCAGATCGACGCTTCTCGAGTCTTTTAGTAGCAGATCGAAGCTCCTTTATCACCTTGCAACTATCGTATAAGCTCACCGGAGCTCCTTCGAAGACGATCGACGCCATCTGAGCTCTCTTTGGCTGCTATGGACATGATCTGGATCTGAGAAAGATTCGATCTCACTATAGCAGCCTCGATTTCATTCTAGACCCCTTGCTCAACATCAATCTGAGCTTTAGATCCATTTCATCATCAATCGACAGCCCTCGACCTCGATTTATCTCGTCAGCACCTCTGGTTCTTTCGTTTACCTGGTAATCGCTAATTCGATATGAAGTTGCTGAAGATTGTTAATCATGGCTGGTGTAACACTTGTCCGATCGTGCGTTCCTTTTTCTTTTTGGATATTGGGTTTTGTTTTATTATTATAATTTGGAGTTTAATACTTTTAATCAGGATATATACATATAATTATGGCCTTTCAAGTTTGTTAAATATGCATATTATTAGTATTTAAATATTTATTTGTCTAACACTATTTTATAACCATATTTATATTTTAGTATCATAGTTTAAACAAAAGATATTTTATTTGGTATTTCTTTAAACAATACATATACATAAGATTTTACCCCTTTTTAAATTCTGTTTATAAGATATTTTGTCTTACGATATTTATTTGGTTAAAATATTTAATTTCGAAAAGTCATGAGAGCCCATGTTAAATCTTTTAACCATATAAATATTTTTTCTAAACCAACAACTCAATTTTCTCTCTCCAATCACCATATATGTCTCACCTGATACTTTATTCTTTTAAAACAAATACTATTCTCTCTCTCCAAACAAATATTTTTTCCAACAGATTTCTTTCTCTCCATATTCTATTCTATCTACATATATTTTTCTATATCACTAACTATATTTCACCAAACCCCCGCTCTCTTTCTATATATATTCCCTAACAAAATCCATCTCTCTCTAATCTAATCTAATCTAATCTCTCTCAGCAGATTCTCTTTCTCAACTCTACTCTCTTTAATTATTTTTCTACAAATCTATATACATACATACATGTATATAATTGAAGATATTTTGTTATGATAGTTTAACTGAAAATATATTTTAGTTGTTTGATATCATAAAATCCTATATATATAACTAATTATATTTATTTTCATTAACCCATAACCATATAGATATCTACTTATATTTTCACTATATACTAATATGTATATATACAACTTTTCTAATATCTTATAGAAGTATATAACAACCCATCATATCTCTCTTTTATAAAATCAAATCCAAATCTTATCTCATCAGAATATTTCTCTCTCCAATTATAATAATCTCTCTAATCTTTAACATCTCTCTTCCCTATAAATAACAACCTAATTATTATCATTTCTCCCCTTCTAATATAAATCAACCTTCTCTTTTTCCGATCACAATATTTTCTTCTTCTTCAAATTTAGATGAGCAATCAAATCTTGGAGTTGTTCTTCGTGTCGTCGTGTTTATCTGTCTCCGAGGCAAGTACTCTTACTCTTTTATTTTTTAGTCGATGCAACATCGGTAATTCTCTAAATAAATTATTAAGTTACAATATTTAAATAAAATTGTAATATTCTGCCGCTTTATTAATATATCTTATAATACTTGTACATATGATGAAAACCCTAGAATCTAGAATACCTATTAATCCTTTCATCAAGTGAACAACTGTAAAGTGCAAGCGTAATAAAATAACTTTTAACATGTAAATGTGGTTTAATATATAAAAAGCTTTATAAGTAATTATATATTTCTGTTGCAACAATATTGATATACACTAGCATGCAAAATGTCAACACTTATATCCTAATTTAAAACATAAAAATATACCATTATTACTGTTAATCAATAAACGCTTTGGGCTTAATATTTTATATATATAAATTAAACTTTCTACACTATCACTCCTTATAATATCGCAGCACTCTATGTGCCCTAGTCATATAAATTGTTTTAATACTATAATTTGTATTGATATTTTCTATTATCACATGATTATAAAACTTATTATTAGCACTTACATGATGACTAGTCAATCTGTCATTTATTTTATCTTACTTATTATTATCTCGTAATTATACTATTACCACTATCCGCTTTATGCATCTGTAATTTGTCATTCCTATTTAACTATATTAACCCTTTAAAACCATATTTCAGTTTATTATTCTTTTCAATAAATAAACCCGGATGTTAAATACAGATACTTGCATATTTATTTTGAGTCTTGTTTACATTTTTGACCTTATCATATCCTATCATCTATATTTAACATTTTACTTGAGACTATCATTGTCGGCATGCTTGAGAAACCTTAACATGCTATTCTTGTTTATGGACACTATCATTTTATAACTATTGTACTTAACATGCCATGATTACTCATTGTTCCAGACTACTCATATTAAAACGAGTTTTCTAATTTGAATGCTGAATTACATGACGTGACACACTACTATTCATCAGTTTTATTTCCATACAATTACCATACTACAAGTTCCTGTCTTTTCAGCATTCTTAATTAGTGATTTAGTCTTTACTATAGCAGCTATAAATACGCGGGTGTTGGGGTAGTTTGAGTATGCGCTCGTACAACAGGATCTCAGGAGTCCCATGCCGTTAGCTCGTACCGGGCTATATCGGTCTCATGTTTACAGCTCGTACCGGGCTATATCGGTCTCATGTTTACAACTCGTACCGGGCTATATCGGTCTCTTGTTCATTCCACTGTTGGGCCCGTGTTTCCTAGCCCTTGCGGCACCACTCTTGGGTTAGGAATACTCCTGCAGAGGTTGACGCACACACTCGAGCTTACGATAGGATAGTTTACCTTTTTGTGACCA
This sequence comes from Agapanthus africanus, assembly GCA_030015575.1. Taxonomy (NCBI): domain Eukaryota; kingdom Viridiplantae; phylum Streptophyta; class Magnoliopsida; order Asparagales; family Amaryllidaceae; genus Agapanthus; species Agapanthus africanus. The sequence continues at coordinate 682,132,860 of CM057340.1, forward strand.
GTTAGGTTATGACTTGACCTCTTACATGTTTGTTTCATAATATCCATGCATTTATTTATATATCCGTTTTTACTTGCGTACACGGGCTTCACTATATTTATATATTTATGTTATCATACCACACATACACCTTATACGTTGAGAACTTGCTGGGATATTCTGACATCCCTGAGATTTGCCATCTCAGGTTTAGAGACAAATTTTCAGGCTGAGCAGGACCACAGCGACTACCAGGACTTTGCCGAAGATCAGTAACCCGTAGGTTTATTTTCCTTTTTAGTTAGTTTTTAGCATGTGCGCCTGTTTAGTTGAAAATATTGCACTTTGGTATAAGTATTTTCCTTATATTTCTTAAATAATAAAAGGTGTTTATTATAAATATTAAACATATTTGGATTTATCTGCAAAATACTATTTTCCATATGTTTATATATTATAATTAATATTATGAAGGAAAATATAGGCATTTTATATTTATATAATATTTTGGTAATTGAAAATATGCATATCATATCAAATATTCTAATCACAATTCTTAAAAGATATAATATCATACAAATGGTTAGAATAATATTTCAAAATATATGCATAATATTTTAGTAATTAAAAGATGCATAGCATATCAAATATTCTTAATCATATTTCTTAAAGATTTATTACCATATAAAGTGCATAGCATATTAAATATTCTTAATCAAGTTTCTTAAAGATTTATTACCATATATAGTGATTAAGACACTCTCTCTAATTTAATAAATAAACTAACATTATTCATAGAGATATTGTGCAAGATTTAGCTCAGGTCAAGAGATCAAGATGTTCAAGATGTCAGGATCAAAAATCTACCAAAATCATAAAATCAATACTGACAGGGACTCAGAATCCAGGCATGGAAAGTCACCATATTAGGAAGTCACCATATATGGTAACTAGTTTTTCTTCTTTGAGGGCTATATAAAAGACCAAGGGCTAAAGTTAGAAGGCATCAAGCCGACGAGATCACGAAGTCCAAGACGGCTCACGCATCCAGGCTGATCATCAACGGTTTATCTACCTCCTTAGAAGAGATCGAGAAGCAACTAGAAATTGTAATCATTTTCTAAGGATTCAAGTGTAATGAATATTGTTGATTAATAAAGGTAGCTTTCCTTTTCTTATTCTATTTCTTCGTAGTTTAATTATGCAATTTCTTTCCATCTCTTTTTCTCCCAACATGCGCGAGTAATTCTCCGCTTGTTAGGGTTCGTAAGATTAGGGTAGGCTAATGGATGATTAACATCCCTAAACCCTTTTTAAGTCCTATAAAGTTTATGAACTTTATCAAAAGAATCATTAACATCCTAATCGGGCGCGCTAACAATTTTTTGTTAGTTCCGACCGCGATTAGAGATTAGATTAATGATTGTTTTGGTAAAGGCTAGATATGAACGGAGTTCCGTATCGAGATAAGGGTTAAGAGTGGGATTCATTTTTCCTCCAGAAACCCTAATCTACACGCATCACCGTCGTTCTAGTTTTAAATCTATTAAAAGATAAAAAGGGTAACTTTTAATTAATCATCCATAACTACTAAATCCTAACGAACCCTACAAGCTCTCTTATTATATTAACTACATCCCTAAAATAATCTAGATCTATATATTTTGCATTCTTGCTTAACGTAGATCTAGAAACCATTTACAAAATTCTTTATTCCTCCTCTCTTTTTCAACACGTCTAAAGTAAGAGTAAAAGATTCAACGTTTCCCTAAGGACGACCCGTACTCATCTCGGTCTAGCTACACGCGACACCGTTATTGATTGCGGTTAACTACAAACACTCTTTCGAATCAATCAAATGGCGCCGTTGCCTGGGATACGTGCGTAATTTTTTATTCTTATTATTTGTGTTGAATTCTTAGACGATTCATATCATTATTAAAACAAAACTGCAAATTGCATATTTAACGATTTGTGTGTGAATTTTGAGAGGGAATCTGGAGTCACGGACTTGAGGAAACAAGAGATCTAGGGTTCCTAACTTCTCTGGTATCTTTCTTAACTCCTTCTTTCTCCTCTCAAATCCAATAAAATCTATTTTCTGCAGGATTCTTTGCAAAATAGCGCCGCTCAAAAATCTTTTTGCAAAAGTTTTGTGATTGGTTTTGTTTTGCATATTTTAATACGGACTTTAAGGGGTAAAGACCAAATCAAGATTAGGTGGAGATTTCATCACCCTTCCTAAGCCCCACAAATCACAAACCGAGCATCTAGATCAACCCTTCATTAATTTAAAAAATATCTATACCAGACTCTAAGGACTGTCGCGCTCAATAAGGACAGAGGAAGGTCGTGGGTAATCTATCGCTTATCCACATTACTTTTGTAGTGTCTAGGCAAGTGTGACTAAGGCTAGTGGTTTTTAATTAGGCCCACTACTGTGGTTCCTTCCCACTTACCTGGCACTTATCTGGCTACAAGGGTAGTACGGAGGCGGTAGAGGATTGATCCTGCGGCTTGTCCTTTGGAAGTCTAGGAGCGGTCTAGAGACTGGACCTAGGTGACCTTAGTTCTAGGGTTGCTTGTGCATTTTAGAGTGATTTGTCTTGAGTCCCACTTTTTTCAAAACAAGCCAATTTTAAATCACACACACGCTTCCACTTGCACTAAACCCGCTTAGTGCATGCTCGGCTGGACACGGGATCCTAGTGCCCGTCTTGTCCGCGTTCCTGCTATCGACTCCGAGGTCGGTGCTTCTTCATCTTCTTTTCCCCCACCACATACCACGACCGAGATGGACGGCACTCCATCAAATTATAACACCACGCTGCCACCGCCCGTAGGTGCGCAGAATCCACCGCGCATCTCTCTCCAAGAGAGATGCTATCATATCCGTGGTCCCCTTCCTACTTGTCTATCTCTTCCACCACGTAACAGGGATAATTTCGAAATTAAACCCCACTACATCAATCTGCTGCCCAAATTTCACGGGCTTGAATCGGAAGACGCATACGTTTTCATCACCAAATTCGAAAACGTATGCGCAATGATGGGTACTTCACAATTGACTTTAGATGCTATGCGCTTACGTCTTCTCCCATTCACACTGTGCGACTTGGCAGAAAAATGGCTTTACAATACTGCCGCACACTCTATCATTAATTTGGATGAATTCGTCATAGCATTTCTTAAGAAGTTTTACCCAAACCATAAGACTGCCCGTGTTAGAAGCGAGATCAACCAGTTCACCCAGCTTCCCAATGAATCATTTTGGAAGCGCTTTGAACGTTTCAAAGATCTGCTTGTCCAATGCCCCCATCACGGAATACAAAGATGGGATTTATGTCGGATTATATATGAGGACATTAATCCAGTGACAAAGCAGATGCTTGAAATAATGTGTCAATGCAATTTCATGTCTAAAGATGACGGTGAAGCTTGGAAGTATCTGGAAGACCTCGCTGAACATACTTTGCAGTGGGAAAGCGTAAGACCACCTTCATCTAGGGGAGGTGTTCACCAGCTCGATGTTTCTATCGCAGTAAAAGCCGAAATGGCAGCGATACAGAAAAAACTCGACGCTATTGAGAACAAATTCTCATCATTCTCCCTAAATCAGGTCACGCTTCCTAAGACCGTCTGTGGTTGCTATTCGGATCCTTCACACTTAACGGAAGAATGTCCTATGAATGCACCATTTCAAGGTCACGAGCAAACTAATGCTGCTTTTCAACAGCGACCTAGAAACGATCCTTATTCTTCCACATACAATCAAGGATGGAGGAATCATCCTAACTTTGCTTGGAATCAAAACCAACAAAGTAATTATCAAAGACCTCCTCCACAGCAACCACAACCACAGAATCAGCCCCCTTTTCAGTCATAAAATTTCCAAAATCCGGCCAACATTTCTACACCACAAGTGGCCGGTACTGACAACTCACTTGCACAAACTTTGGATATGTTCATGAAATAATCCATGCAATTGTCGGCTGAGATGAAGTCTTCTATTGATACCATAACGAAAAACTCCGCCTCCCATGGTGAGAGTATTAAATCAAAAGAAAACCAAATCGCACAGTTAAACGCCGCAATGAGTGCGAGAGAGAAAGGGAAACTCCCATTTCAACCCATACCTAATCCTGACCACTCACAAAGTTATAATGTGAGTGCTGTTACCACGTTGAGATCGGGAAAAGTGCTGAATAACCGAGTGGGTGAGCAATGTGATGATAGTGACACCAATGATACCCCAGCTGCTTCTTCTTCCCCTAATTCTTCTAATCTCCCACCTTCACCCGAGCCTATTCTCCGTTTTCCCCAAGGCTCGAACATTTCGCCGAATTTATCTAAGTCGATTCCCACTCCAATTTTGGGATCGAATCCATCCCCACAGTCTTCTCCACAAACGTTGGACCCAAAACTTATTGATCAAGCACCTTATCCAAACAGGTTAAGGGGCAACAGACCAAGTCCACAAATGGAGAAGATTGTGGAAATTTTTAAGCAAGTTAACATAAACATTCCTCTCCTAGATGCTATTCAACAAGTTCCGTCATATGCGAAAATCCTAAAGGACTTGTGCACTAGGAAGAGAAAGATTCAAATACCTAAAAAAGTTTTCCTTGCGAGTAATGTGAGCACTGCTTTTACACAACAACTACCCAAGAAACGAAAGGACCCCGGAAGTCCTACAATTTTTATTTCCATTGGGGGTAAAAATATCAATCGTGCTCTACTCGATTTAGGTGCCAGTGTTAACTTGCTTCCATATTCTGTTTATGAGCAATTAGGGATCGGAGAGTTAAAACCTGCGCATTGCACTCTTCAGATGGCCGATCGATCTATCACCTAACCAAGGGGTGAGCTAGAGGATGTGTTAATCAAAGTCGGGGAATTCATATTCCCTGTGGACTTTATCGTTATAGATACACAACCTGTGGCAAACCCACGCAATCAAATCCCGGTGATACTCGGTCGACCCTTTTTGGCCACTTCCAACGCAGTAATCAATTGTAGAAACCGCTCTATGACCCTATCCTTTGGAAAGAAGTCAATTGAGCTTAACATTTACAAGTTGGGAAGTGAACCCTCCGAACCCTATGCTCATGTGTGTTCTGTCGAATTAATGGATGTCGACAGCAACGAATTTGATCAACCTCACGATACTGACTCTTTTCATATGTTGTTTGACCCAACCATGTGCTCTTCCACCGAGTTGTCCGGGTCAACATCTAACGCTGATGAGGAACTTTTTATAGAGTCTGATAATCACCCCATTTTTCTGATGACATTATTCTTCGGGGTATCGATGAAAGCTTTGAGCAAATTTTCGCTGATGAACTCGTATTTTTAAAAGATACGGGTGTTGAGATAAATCAACTCCAAGATGAAGAAATTGGATCTCCACCCCTCTTTTGGACAATCATGATAATGCGAGTAATCCATCATTACTATCACTGTGTCGTCTCTCCAAATTGAGACGCAATCCTTTTCCATTACACCTCTTATCACCTCCCCACTTCTTCTTGTCGAAAGGTGATATGTTCTTCCACCAACCTTGGTACTTCATCGATAAAATTTTTGAATGGTTGGTGTTGAATTTTGGTCTTTGTAAGGCTTTACTTTGACCAATAACTTTACCCCCCAATGATTTTAATTGCTTAACATTATTTAACTCAAGTTTGGGGGGGGATATTTTGGCTCTTGAAAGAAAATGATTTTTACAAAATTGTGAGCCAAGAAATAAGTTTGGGGGAGGATTTCACTTGCATTATTTCTTGTCCCCTTTTTCCTCCCAAGTCTACAGGTTTTTGAGCTTAATGGATGACATCAGTGAGGACACTGCTGTAAACAGGTTTGGGGGAGGTTTGTGCTTATTTACACATACTTTGCATTATACTATATATACGCACAAAAAAAATTGATAATAAAAGAATAGAAAGTGAAAAATTACATCCAAAAGATAGGAATAGTTTAAGAAAACCAAGAAAATTAGAAGTTTTCTTAAACGAACTGGTAATAAGTAGTTATGAGCTGTTGTCTCAAGGGTTAGTAAGATGAAGGAAGTCACTAATCTGAGGATAAAAATAAGTCTGAAAAATAGTTCCTATTCTGGAAGCCAAACATTTGAATGTTGATACCCTACTATATGCACTTACACACGTCTTGAAACTCGGGATAGTAGAGGATACCTTGAAATGCTCTTGTCTAAAAGCCAAAGTATGAAGGAAATGAAAAAAATGAAGAAAATATAAAAATGGTGAAAAGAAAAAAATGAACACTGGTTTTGTTATCGCCAAGGCAGCAATAAAAAAATATAGCGAGGGTGCCTCTTCACCTAGTGCCCTAAGGCCAACTAGTTTGGGAGTCACTGCTAAGCTTTAGGTGGTGCAAGACGAGGAAAATATTATCACCTAATCAGCAAGCACATGAGTAATCGGTTAGTTAGTACCTCAAGAAGTATTAACGGTCGCATGAAAATGTGTGACCAAATCTAAGTATTCATCAAATTAAAAAGTACTAAGGTAGATGGACAAGAGTATGATAGCTTGAATTGAATTCTCCGAGTGTAGGGATGTTCTATACACACACGTAGGGATATATGATCGATGTTTGGACGAAAGGTAGGAATGAAAAATAAATACAATGTTTTATTGAGGGATGATGTGATTTCTAACATTTTTTCATGACTATTAAGATAGGGCTCATGACAACTGAAAAGCTAGTATAGTTGGAAACACTAAATTTTCAAAGTATTTCTTTTATGGTTCTTATCTTTATATGTAAATTTCACCATCTCTCTTTTATTATAGAATTTTGTGGGTGTAATCCGCTGAAAACCCTCAGGAGACAACACTCCTCCTACTAGGGACACCTAGAGGTTTAACGGCTTGTTGCACGTGCTCAGTGCAATCGTGTTTGCCTACGAAAGTGTGATATTTAGATTTTTCTTTTTCTTTTTCTCTTTCTCTTGAATAACTAGTTTGCTCGGGACGATCAAAGTTAAGTTTGGGGGTATTTGTTCAGTTGAAAATATTGCACTTTGGTATAAGTATTTTCCTTACATTTCTTAAATAATAAAAGGTGTTTATTATAAATATTAAACATATTTGGATTTATCTGCAAAATACTATTTTCCATATGTTTATATATTATAATTAATATTATGAAGGAACATATAGGCATTTTATATTTATATAATATTTTGGTAATTGAAAATATGCATATCATATCAAATATTCCAATCACAATTCTTAAAAGATATAATATCATACAAATGGTTAGAATAATATTTCAAAATATATGCATAATATTTTAGTAATTAAAAGATGCATAGCATATCAAATATTCTTAATCATGTTTCTTAAAGATTTATTACCATATAAAGTGCATAGCATATTAAATATTCTTAATCAAGTTTCTTAAAGATTTATTACCATATATAGTGATTAAGACACTCTCTCTAATTTAATAAATAAACTAACATTATTCATAGAGATATTGTGCAAGATTTAGCTCAGGTCAAGAGATTAAGATGTTCAAGATGTCAGGATCAAAAATCTGCCAAAATCATAAAATCAATACTGACAGGGACTCAGAATCCAGGCATGGAAAGTCACCATATTAGGAAGTCACCATATATGATAACTGGTTTTTCTTCTTTGAGGGCTATATAAAGGACCAAGGGCTAAACTTAGAAGGCATCAAGCCGACGAGATCATGAAGTCCAAGAGCTCACGCATCCAGGCTGATCATCAACGGTTCATCTACCTCCTTAGAAGAGATCGAGAAGCAACTAGAAATTGTAATCATTTTCTAATGATTCAAGTGTAATGAATATCGTTGATTAATAAAGGTAGCTTTCTTTTTCTTATTCTATTTCTTCGTAGTTTAATTATGCAATTTCTTTCCATCTCTTTTTCTCCCAACATGCGCGAGTAATTCTCCGCTTGTTAGGGTTCGTAGGATTAGGGTAGGCTAATAGATGATTAACATCCCTAAACCCTTTTTAAGTCCTATAAAGTTTATGAACTTTATCAAAAGAATCATTAACATCCTAATCGGGCGCGCTAACAATTTTTTGTTAGTTCCATCCGCGATTAGAGATTAGATTAATGATTGTTTTGGTAAAGGCTAGATATGAACGGAGTTCCGTGTCGAGATAAGGGTTAAGAGTGGGATTCATTTTTCCTCCAGCAACCCTAATCTACACGCATCACCGTCGTTCTAGTTTTAAATCTATTAAAGGATAAAAAGGGTAACTTTTAATTAATCATCCATAACTACTAAATCCTAACGAACCCTACAAGCCCTCTTATTATATTAACTACATCCCTAAAATAATCTAGATCTATATATTGTGCATTCTTGCTTAACGTAGATCTAGAAACCATTCACAAAATTCTTTATTCCTCCTCTCTTTTTCAACACGTCTAAAGTAGGAGTAAAAGATTCAACGTTTCCCTGAGAACGGCCCGTACTCATCTCGGTCTAGCTACAGGCGACACCGTTATTGATTGCGGTTAACTACAAACACTTTTTCACATCAATCAGCGCCTTTATGGGACATTAGGACTTATGTATCTCTTTTCAGATTTTGTTTTATTTCGAACCTATTGTATCATATCTTTAATTGCATAAATTATCTAGTGGACCCATTTTTAGTATTCCTTGTGGTTTCATTGCAGCATGATTATCAGTATTATTCCTTTTGGTATTGGATTTTATTTTTGACAGGTTAATCTAGACAGTCTTATGTGACTATGGAAGAATCTTTCCTTACCGTAGGTAGCACGGCTGGCCTTCGTCACTCTCCGTATTCCGGATTTTGGGAAGTGGGGCGTGACAAGGTTTTGTTGGTATCAGAGTCAGGCTAACGTCAAAAGTTAGTCTTGGTTCTACCGACTTTTTAGGTTAGAATCACATGTCTAGTTGTCTCTCGGTGTGTCATGCTGCAAATTCCGTTGACTCTGATTGTAGGATTCGGACGACTGAGATAGAATTAAGATATTATACCTATGTACCGCGGCATGGTTACAATGCGTCATTCTGTTTGAGTAACTTAGAGTTCTATTTGATTTGTCTCCACTGATTTGATTATCTTGCACACGCCGATTTCTCGAGCCAAGACCATGACTCTTCATACCCTCATTTGTTTCCTTAATCCTTAATTTTTCATACCCATCTATTTTCAGTGATCATTGTAATTAGTTCGCGACCTTGTATTTTCGTTCTTAAAATTTCGAGGACGAAATTTCTTGTAAGGTGGGTAGAATGTAACACCCTTGTCCGACCATACGTTCCTTTTTCTTTTTGGATATTCGATTTTGATTTATTATTATAATTTGGAGTTTAATACTTTTAATCAGGAAATATACATATAATTATGGTTTTTCAAGTTTGTTAAATATGCATATTATTAGTATTTAAATATTTATTTGTCTAACACTATTTTATAACCATATTTATATTTTAGTATCATAGTTTAAACAAAAGATATTTTATTTGGTATTTCTTTAAACAATACATATACATAAGATTTTACCTCTTTTTAAATTCTGTTTATAAGATATTTTGTCTTACGATATTTATTTGGTTAAAATATTTAATTTTGAAAAGTCATGAGAGCCCATGTTAAATCTTTTAACCATATAAATATTTTTCCTAAACCAACAACTCAATTTTCTCTCTCCAATCATCATATATGTCTCACCTGATAACTTTATTCTTTTAAAACAAATACTATTCTCTCTCTCCAAACAAATATTTTTTCCAACAGATTTCTTTCTCTCCATATTCTATTCTATCTACATATATTTTTCTATATCACTAACTATTTTTCACCAAACCCCCGCTCTCTTTCTATATATATTCCCTAACAAAATCCATCTCTCTTCAATCTAATCTAATTTCTCTCAGCAGATTCTCTTTCTCAAATCTACTTTCCTTAATTATTTTTCTACAAACCTATATACATACATACATATATATAATTGAAGATATTTTGTTATGATAGTTTAACTAAAAATATATTTTAGTTGTTTGATATCATAAAATCCTATATATATAACTAATTATATTTATTTTCATTAACCCATAACCATAGACATATCTACATATATTTTCACTATATACTAATATGTATATATACAACTTTTCTAATATCTTATAGAAGTATATAACAAACCATCATATCTCTCTTTTATAAAATCAAATCCAAATCTCATCTCATCAGAATATCTCTCTCCAATTTTTAACATCTCTCTTCCATATAAATAACAACCTAATTATTATCATCTCCCCCTTCTCATATAAATCAACTTTCTCTTTTTCACATCACAATATTTTCTTCTTCTTCAAATTTAGCCGAGCAATCAAATCTTAGAGTTGTTCTTCGTGTCGTCGTATTTATCTGTCTCCGAGGCAAGTACTCTTACTCTTTTATTTTTTAGTCGATGCAACATCGGTAATTCTCTAAATAAATTATTAAGTTACAATATTTAAATAAAATTGTAATATTCTGCCGCTTTATTAATATATCTTACAATACTTGTACATATGATGAAAACCCTAGAATCTAGAATACCTATTAATCCTTTCATCAAGTGAACAACTGTAAAAGTGCAAGCGTAATAAAATAACTTTTAACATGTAAATGTGGTTTAATATATAAAAAGCTTTATAAGTAATTATATATTTCTGTTGCAACAATATTGGTATACACTAGCATGCAAAATGTCAACACTTATATCCTAATTTAAAACATAAAAATATACAATTATTACTGTTAATCAATAAACGCTTTGGGCTTAATATTTTATATATATAAATTAAACTTTCTACACTATCACTCCTTATAATATCGCTGCACTCTATGTGCCCTAGTCATATAAATTGTTTTATACTATAATTTGTATTGATATTTTCTATTATCACATGATTATAAAACTTATTATTAGCACTTACATGATGACTAGTCAATCTGTCATTTATTTTATCTTACTTATTATTATCTCGTAATTATACTATTACCACTATCCGCTTTATGCATCTGTAATTTGTCATTCCTATTTAACTATATTAACCCTTTAAAACCATATTTCAGTTTATTATTCTTTTCAATAAATAAACCCGGATGTTAAATACAGATACTTGCATATTTATTTTGAGTCTTGTTTACATTTTTGACCTTATCATATCCTATCATCTATATTTAACATTTTACTTGAGACTATCATTATCGGCATGCTTGAGAAACCTTAACATGCTATTCTTGTTTATGGACACTATCATTTTATAACTATTGTACTTGACATGCCATGATTACTCATTGTTCCAGACTACTCATATTAAAACGAGTTTTCTAATTTGAATGCTGAATTACATGACGTGACACACTACTATTCACCAGTTTTATTTCCATACAATTACCATACTACAAGTTCCTGTCTTTTCAGCATTTTTAATTAGTGATTTAGTCTTTACTATAGCAGCTATAAATACGCGGGTGTTGGGGTAGTTTGAGTATGCGTTCGTACAACAGGATCTCAGGAGTCCCATGCCGGCAGCTCGTACCGGGCTATATCGGTCTCATGTTTACAGCTCGTACCGGGCTATATCGGTCTCATGTTCATTCCACAGTTGGGCCCGTGTTTCCTAGCCCTTGGGGCACCACTCTTGGGTTAGGAATACTCCTGCAGAGGTTGACGCGCACACTCGAGCTTACGATAGGATAGTTTACCTTTTTGTAACCAGTTAGGTTATGACTTGACCTCTTGCATGTTTTTTTCATAGTATCCATGCATTTATTTATATATCCGTTTTTACTTGCGCACACAGGCTTCACTACATTTATATATTCATGTTATCATACCACACATACACCTTATACGTTGAGTACTTGCTGGGATATTCTGACATCCCTGAGATTTGCCATCTCAGGTTTAGAGACAAATTTTCAGGCTGAGCAGGACCGCAGCGACTACCAGGACTTTGCCGAAGATCAGTAACCCGTAGGTTTATTTTCCTTTTCAGTTAGTTTTTAGCATGTGCGCCCTTATGGGACATTAGGACTTATGTATCTCTTTTCAGATTTTGTTTTATTTCGAACCTATTGTATCATATCTTTAATTGCATCAATTATCTAGTGGCCCCATTTTTAGTATTCCTTGTGGTTTCATTGCAGCATGATTATCAGTATTATTCCTTTTGGTATTGGATTTTATTTTTGACAGGTTAATCTAGACAGTCTTATATGACTATGGAAGGATCTTTCCTTACCGTAGGTAGCACGGCTGGCTTTCGTCGCTCTCCGTATTCCGGATTTTAGGAATCAGGGCATGACAAGGTTTTGTTGGTATCAGAGCCAGGCTAACGTCAAAAGTTAGTCTTGGTTCTACCGACTTTTTAGGTTAGAATCACATGTCTAGGTTTCTCTCGATGTGTCATCCTGCATATTCCGTTGACTCTGATCGTAGGATTCGGACGACTGAGATAGAATTACGATATTGTACCCATGTACCGCGGCATGGTTACAATGCGTCATTCTGTTTGAGCAACTTAGAGTTCTATTTGATTTGTCTCCACTGATTTGATTATCTTGCACATGCCGATTTCTCGAGCCAAGACCACGACTCTTCATACCCTCATTTATTTCCTTAATCCTTAATTTTTCATACCCATCTATTTTCATTGATCATTGTAATTAGTTCGCGACCTTGTATTTTCGTTCTTAAAATTTCGAGGACGAAATTTCTTATAGGATGGGTAGAATGTAACACCCTTGTCCGATCGTACGTTCCTTTTTCTTTTTGGATATTGGATTTTGTTTTCTTATTATAATTTGGAGTTTAATACTTTTAATCAGGATATATACATATAATTATGGTTTTTCAAGTTTGTTAAATATGCATATTATTAGTATTTAAATATTTATTTGTCTAACACTATTTTATAACCATATTTATATTTTAGTATCATAGTTTAAACAAAAGATATTTTATTTGGTATTTCTTTAAACAATACATATACATAAGATTTTACCCCTTTTTAAATTTTGTTTATAAGATATTTTGTCTTACGATATTTATTTGGTTAAAATATTTAATTTTGAAAAGTCCTGAGAGCCCATGTTAAATCTTTTAACCATATAAATATTTTTCCTAAACCAACAACTCAATTTTCTCTCTCCAATCACCATATATGTCTCACCTGATAACTTTATTCTTTTCAAACAAATACTATTCTCTCTCTCCAAACAAATATTTTTTCCAACAGATTTCTTTCTCTCCATATTCTATTCTATCTACATATATTTTTCTATATCACTAACTATATTTCACCAAACCCCCGCTCTCTTTCTATATATAGTCCCTCACAATCCATCTCTCTCCAATCTAATCTAATCTCTCTCAGCAGATTCTCTTTCTCAAATCTACTCTCTTTAATTATTTTTCTATAAACCTATATACATACATACATGTATATAATTGAAGATATTTTGTTATGATAGTTTAACTGAAAATATATTTTAGTTGTTGATATCATAAAATCCAATATATATAACTAATTATATTTATTTTCATTAACCCATAACCATATACATATCTACATATATTTTCACTATATACTAATATGTATATATACAACTTTTCTAATATCTTATAGAAGTATATAACAACCCATCATATCTCTCTTTTATAAAATCAAATTCAAATCTCATCTCATCAGAATATTTCTCTCTCCAATTATAATAATCTCTCCAATCTTTAACATCTCTCTTCCATATAAATAACAACCTAATTATTATCATCTCCTCCCTTCTCATATAAATCAACCTTCTCTTTTTCCCATCACAATATTTTCTTCTTCTTCAAATTTAGCCGAGCAATCAAATCTTGGAGTTGTTCTTCGTGTCGTCGTGTTTATCTGTCTCCGAGGCAAGTACTCTTACTCTTTTAATTTTTAGTCGATGCAACATCGGTAATTCTCTAAATAAATTATTAAGTTACAATATTTAAATAAAATTATAATATTCTGCCGCTTTATTAATATATCTTATAATACTTGTACATATGATGAAAACCCTAGGATCTAGAATACCTAATAGTCCTTTCATCAAGTGAACAACTGTAAAAGTGCAAGCGTAATAAAATAACTTTTAACATGTAAATGTGGTTTAATATATAAAAAGCTTTATAAGTAATTATATATTTCTGTTGCAACAATATTGGTATACACTAGCATGCAAAATGTCAACACTTATATCCTAATTTAAAACATAAAAATATACCATTATTACTGTTAATCAATAAACGCTTTGGGCTTAATATTTTATATATATAAATTAAATTTTCTACACTATCACTCCTTATAATATCGCTGCACTCTATGTGCCCTAGTCATATAAATTGTTTTGATACTATAATTTGTATTGATATTTTCTATTATCATATGATTATAAAACTTATTATTAGCACTTACATGATGACTAGTCAATCTGTCATTTATTTTATCTTACTTATTATTATCTCGTAATTATACTATTACCACTATCCGCTTTGTGCATCTGTAATTTGTCATTCCTATTTAACTATATTAACCCTTTAAAACCATATTTCAGTTTATTATTCTTTTCAATAAATAAACCCGGATGTTAAATACAGATACTTGCATATTTATTTTGAGTCTTGTTTACATTTTTGACCTTATCATATCCTATCATCTATATTTAACATTTTACTTGAGACTATCATTGTCGGCATGCTTGAGAAACATTAACATGCTATTCTTGTTTATGGACACTATCATTTTATAACTATTGTACTTGATATGCCATGATTACTCATTGTTCCAGACTACTCATATTAAAACGAGTTTTCTAATTTGAATGCTGAATTACATGACGTGACACACTACTATTCACCAGTTTTATTTCCATACAATTACCATACTACAAGTTCCTGTCTTTTCAGCATTCTTAATTAGTGATTTAGTCTTTACCATAGCAGCTATAAATACGCGGGTGTTGGGGTAGTTTGAGTATGCGTTTGTACAACAGGATCTCAGGAGTCCCATGCCGGCAGCTCGTACCGGGCTATATCGGTCTCATGTTTACAGCTCGTACCGGGCTATATCGGTCTCATGTTTACAGCTCGTACCGGGCTATATCGGTCTCATGTTTACAGCTCGTACCGGGCTATATCGGTCTCATGTTCATTCCACAGTTGGGCCCGTGTTTCCTAACCCTTAGGGCACCACTCTTGGGTTAGGAATACTCCTGCAGAGGTTGACGCACACACTCGAGCCTACGAGAGGATAGTTTACCTTTTTGTGATTTCCTTTATAAAAGTTATATCTCACTTTATAAAATAAACGTACAGATATATCAGTTTGAAATTGGTGCATAACGACGGATATTCAAAACCAAATATTTGTCGTCAGGCAAAACCCGGATGATTTCCTCAAATATCACCAATTACAAAGAATTCTGATATATAGAGGATTTAATCACCCAATTCCCAATATCTTACTCCCACTCAGTATCCGTAACGCCATACAGATGTGGGAATCAAAACTGGTAAATACATACCTTGGAGTTAGAATCTAATTGGGAAAACAGTTTTCAATTAACACCGTACAGTAAAACTGAAACATAAAAATGTTTCGAAGGGGTGGCCCGGTATTCCTAGTTTTGCATTTTCCACTATCCAGATTCATGACAGTAACCGTATATTTCCTTGCCCTCACTCCAATCCCTTTATATGTATTTACTTCTTACCTTCTGTACATCATTCGTAGGCTAATTTGTTTTCTTCCTTCTCTACCTTTCGGCACCTGCTTATGGTTTGGAAGAAGACTATCCAATAAATGCAATAGGTGTACTCTCCTAATACTATGAGCCCTTGCAACCTGAGAGAGGGTAAAGTGAAAAGACATCCGAATAATCCTATTCAGTTTCTCCAGAACCGGAATCTATCCTCGAACTGAAACAAGTTTCTTCGAGTTCGTATGTAATTATACGATGGAATATCTAAGAAATGTGGATCTTCGTAGCGATACGGAGTGTTCTGGAGAAATGCGAAGGGGATATAGGAGTGACAATGATATATACGACTAAATGATAATCTAAAAGCCAGTGTTTTAAGAAGGTTCGGTTAACTTGGTTCATGAGTTTTAGTTTAGGGTCGGGTCATGGTCGCTGCTAAAGAAAGAGAGAAAAGAAACATTTAGCGTGCACTCTAATCTAGATTAGATTGGTTAATTACTTTATCTAATCAGGATAGCTCCCACAGTTTCCTCGAATTCTCCTTCAAACCCTAAAAGAAGAATTACTCGGGATTATCTGAAAATCACCCGAGGAGTAATACCTACTTATCAGTAGGAATCGGGATCCAACTATCATCGCATGATAACCTGATGGAAGCCACTCAAGTCACCACACTCCAGAAGGTATGCGCATGCCTGGCAAGTTTCTTATATGTCTGAAACTCCCGATATGGTTTTTGGACGTAGGCCAACATATCATAAGTCGTCAGTCAAGTTCAACCCGTCATTATCCTGGATGAACTTAGACCCACCCGTATAAGTCCTTGACGTAGGCCAGAATAACTGTACGACTGTCCTAAATAATGGCATATCCATGCAGTAAACAAGCATTTCCCAGCTACCATTCACTATGCCTTGACGTAGGCCAACATACATAGTATGAATACTAGGCGATACTTGTAAGAAACGATAAAGGGCTACAGGTAGTTTTTGGCAAAAAACCTTTAACGTAATGAACTTGATATCGTTGAAGGAACCCGAATGTTTTTACAAATATATAGCGACGCAAACTTTTTCTAAAGAGGTTACTCCCTGTGAAGGGATCTCGGCTCTTTCCTTGTCGAATGAGGTGCAGGATATTCCTAACCGAATACCACGATACAAAGCAAAAGAATCGACTATAGTGTAGTTATTACAAGAACGCAAACTTTTGCTCAAAAGGTCACTCCCGATAAAGGGATCTCGGCTCTTATCTCGTCGAATGAGGTGCTGGATATTCATAACCGAATATCACTGTGCAAAGCAAAAGGAAACGTCTGTAATGTCAGGTTTTAAAAACTTGGTACTAACAACTTCATTTAGGTTTGTTTTTCCTTGCATTAATCAGAATTAATGTAGTCCCATCAATTAATCCATATCGCACCAGAAAAGAACGAAAATACAATGTACGTATATGCCCTCCGATTCGTCACGGGGCCCAATCATGCACCGTTAGGTTACTTAACTAACAGCATAGCGGAGCCTGGACTAGCACGGATGCAAAACATATACAACATCTACTAGTATATATAAATATATATATATATAACATTCGTTCCAGGCATGATATAAGCAATATCACAGAAGAGCGATAAGCAACACAGAATAATGGATAATCTAGGAGCCCCGTGTTTCCTTTGAGCCGCAAATGAAACCTGACGTTCTCCGGTCATGTAGATAGCCTGTACAATGAAAATATGGACCCCTACGAGCGTGGCAAGTTACCCGCCAATCCCAAAAGTGAGGCAACCCCAATCAACAAAGTAAATGGGTCACCCAACACTTCACGGAATCCGGTAATTTGAGCACTCCACCGTGGGTCATCCTATACCCCTACGAGTGCGGCGAATAGCCCGCCAAGTCTAGAGTAAGACCCCCCCTTCTCAACGCCATGAGATGCGGGCTTGTTGCCCTCTAGAACCCGGCTATTCGATCACTCCACCACGAGGTAATCCTAGTTGTCACGTCCTGCTTCCCAAAATACGGAATACGGAGAGCGATGAAGGCCAGTCGTGCTACCTACGGTAAGGAAAGATCCTTCCATAGTCACATAAGGCTGTCTAGATTAACCTGTCAAAAATAAAATCCAATACCAAATGAAACAATACTGATAATCATGCTGCAATGAAACCACAAAAAATCCTAAAAATGGATCCACTAGATAATTGATGCAATTAAAGATCCAAAACAGAATATTCGGAAATAAAATAAGATCCAAAAGAGATACATAAGTCCTAATGTCCCATAAGGACGCACATGCTAAAAACTAATTGAAAAGGTGAAAATAAACCTATGGTTACTGATCTTCAGCAAAGTCCCGGTAGCCGCTCTGATTCTGCTCGGCCTGAAAACATGTCTCTAAACCTGAGATGGCAAATCTCAGGGATATCAGAACACCCCAACAAGTACTCAACGTATAAGGTATGTGTAGTATAATAACAAGAATATAAGAAAGTAGTGAAGCCCGGATGTGCAAGAAAAACAGATATATAAATAAATAGATGTATTAACACTATGAAACATGTATGTAAGGGGTCAAGTCATAACCTAACTGGTCACTAAAAGGTAAACTATCCTATCGTAAACTCGAGTGTGTGCGTCAACCTCTGCAGGAGTATCCCTAACCTAAGAGTAGTGCCCCAGGGGCTAGGAAATACGGGCCCAACTGTGGAATGAACATGAGACCGCTATAGCCCGGTACGAGCTGTAAACATGAGACCGATATAGCCCAGTACAAGCTGCCGGCATGGGACTCCTGAGATCCTGTTGTACAACGCACACTCAAACTACCCCAACACCCGCGCATTTATAGCTACTATGGTAATGACTAGAGCACTAATTAAGAATGCTGAAAAGACTGGAATTGTGGTATGGTAATTGTACAGAGATGAAACTGGTAAATAGTAGTGTGTCATATCATATTGTTCAGCATCCTAATTAGAAATCTCGTCCAATAAGACTGGAGTAGTGAATAGTCAGGACTTGTCAGTGGTAATAGTTATCAGGTAATAGTAACCGCATAAAGGTGGTGTGCAAGCTGGTATGAGTCATAATTGTTATCTTTACCGTTAACCTTAATATGGGTATATTAATCACAATCTGACTAGAAACATATAAATGTGAGATAGGTAAACAGCTTTCGAACTTTATTTATAGTAAAAATAAATCTCATTTTAAAACCACACTTGCTAATTATTCTCACTTGCTACATAACAGTTTGCCTATATATATTGTATAATATAACAAAAAAGATACTAACACAGTTCTCTTTTATTCTAACAGTGCAGGAAATATATATATGCATATAACCACAAAGGAATGCCAATGTACATCGATCAAAAGTAAAGCAAGAGTACATGCCTGGAGGATAAGGATCACGAAAGAACGATGTATGAAGATGCGATGCACGAACTCAACTAGGATTCACTTGGGATCAGAGTTATACGCTCTTCCTAGATTGATTTTGCCATAAGCCAACAATGTACCGCACTTAACATATGATTGTATATAATCAAACATGCACAATGAAATAAACATGTAATATTTTATTTATATGGATATAAATACAGCGACATATCATGCAGTAAGAGAAACTTTCCTAATCGGATCTCACGACGAAGTGTATACGCAGCGTCTAATGTCGGTAACTGTCGTGACGCACAGGCGGGCGTACAGAACTGAACCATACTATGCAAGAACTCGACCATGCTGGCTGGAAACTTCCACTAGGTCTCCCAGATCGTCGGCGGTGGCATGGCTCCAGCGATGACCGGAAAACGGAATCCAAGAAGAGATAGAGAAGAGAGAAGAAGGAGAAGAAGAAGAAGGGGGAGAAAGAGAGGGTTGTTCTCTGGGCTTGGGTGCTCTGGGGTCAGAGGTGAGGCGAGAGAGTCGTCAACGGCGAGGTGCAGGCGATGGTTTTCCCAGCGAGGCAGTGGGTTTGCGATGGGTTAGTGGGTGCTAAGTTCTTGGGGTCAAGGATTTCTCGGGTGTGCAGGGGAGAGTCGCAGGTGATGGTGGTAATGAAGGGAAGGCCAACGAGGGTGGAGGAGGCGACGGCGTCGCGCGGAGAGAAGGGCAGCGGCGAGCGTGGGTTCGAAGGTTGTGGGATTGCTCAGAGTTGGGTCGTCGGGGACGAGGGCGATGAGGAGAGGTGAGGAGATGGATGAGGGTGAGGTTAGGATGAAGGCGAGGGTGTCGGCGGCGAGAGGCGAGGCTCGGGCGTGGGTTCTCGTGAGGCGGGAGCACGAGAAGGACGAAGACGAGAGGCGGGAAAGAAAAAAGAAAATGATGGAGGAGAGAGAGAGGTGTACGTGGCTGTATGGGGGAAAGGAAAATAAAGAAGAGGGAGGAGAGAAGAGACGTGGTTGTATCATTAAGTTTAAGATAATAATTAATGTATTACCTAAAGAGAGAGAGAGATGCTGATTGTTAACAGTTAGGATAAAGATACAAAATATATTTAGTTAGAAAAATATATATGAAACGTAAATATTAACAATTATATCGTAAAGAATATAATATTAGGAAAATTTTGAGTTTTAGGCTAATAAAATTTTACTCCAAATTATGCCTGGGTCGGGTCTAAAATTACGATTTAAAAATACGGATAAAGTACGTATAAACCAAAACCAAAATAGGATATTCGGGTAACGAAAATGCATACCCCCAAGAACTGATGCACGTAGCGTGCACGTAGCAATCCAAAGGGGTCCGTTTCACTGAACGGGACAAGAACACGATGTACGGATGCCACCACATGGTTCGGGATATGATGCAGGCCATGCTAAGTATTTTAAAATATATTATTTGACTATAAATGCAATATTAAAAAATGCAGATGCCAGATATACGATGCAGGTAAACGGAACATATGTGAGCACGGATTCTCGGGTCTAGCAGAGATAAGACGAAAACAAGAACCAAGACGGGTTTCAAGCATGCGGGTCGGGTCGGATACCAAGCACAGAATACTAAGACACTATCTGCACCCAAAAGCGAATTAAAACAGGAAATAGCCACAAGATAAATAGAATAAACAAATCGATCATGGTATAACTGAACTAGGGTGTTACACTAGTACAGAAAAAAAAAAGTATATATACAAAGGCGACATCGACTTCAAACCGTTCGTGCCCCAATAAAAGAATATACAATCTGGCAGAGACGGCTGTCCACATATCGGACGCTCGCCCCGCAATAACAAATATAAAAATGAATCTGAACTGTACTACTACCATTGCACAAGAGGCTATCCCACACGACAATCCGAACATAGCCATCACAGATATCAACATCACATCAGTATAAGCAAGTATGTGCAACCCTGTCTAAATGACATATAGCAAATAGATGACGTTTGAAAAACACATACACCACATCACAGATATCAACGATGCAAAATTTCAAGTTTTGAAACTTTCTAAGCTCCCCCCCAAAAGCAAAGTCAACACTAAGTGAAATATGGGGAAAACAAACAAGACCAAAAACACCATTTCACAAAACCCCAGACACTGGATGAAAACGAGGCCCTGAAGTGAATAATGAAAAGGTGTGGCCGGTTTTTTCAAGGATGTGGCCGGCCAAGTTTGCATGGAATTGCCTCGTTTTCATTCTGTGTCATACTCATGTCTAAACTAAGTCTTTGCACTTGTTTGAAAAAATTTCAAAGATCAAAAAAATTTCAGAACAGAGAGTGGGTTTTGAAATCGAAGTTTTTCGGTTTTGAAACTAATGTATCGTCTACTACTAGTTTCTAATGTTTGGGTGGCTCTGATACAATGTTGGCATTCCTAACACCCTGGCCATCTACTATAGCCGATTACGGAACAAAAATTTTAGCGTTTAGAAAACTTTGCGCTATAAACAACTACCTAGAATCGAATCCAAACATGAAACTAGCAATCTAATGGTGTCTAACTACTGTGATAGAGTGTTATACCGAACGAACCATGTCTTTCGGTCTTCCACCATATCCCTTAGCTCCTTAAGGTCCTTTGGATCGAGCTTGGCCGCTGGTCTTCCTCCGTCGAAGATGATCCACCTAAGAGATGTAGCTCATGGCTCTATCTCCACATAAAAGATCAAGTAAAGTAACTAGGGATTCTAGATGGCTAGTCTAGAATGCTTAGGATGTAGTGGAGTGTTCTAAGTGTATCTCTATCTCACCTCCTCTCTTGATTCTCAACACATGAGAGGGTAGAGAGGAGGTTGAAGATGAAAGTGGAGGAAGCTCAAGAAAACTAGAGAGGGAGTGAAGCTAATAGTGAGGAGAATAAAAAATCTCATGTGAGAATGAACCATCCAATATTTTCATCTCATCCATCAAGTGTGGAAAAATAGTATGAGGAAGTGTTTTATAAAACACAATTTTCCATTTTAATATTTAACCCATGCTTGAATAGTTTGCACAAATGAATAAACAATTCATTTGTGCAACTATAGAAGCATGGTTCTCACCATACTCCCCTCTCACTTTTTTCCACCTCATATCCCATTTAAAATAAATGGATAAAATCAAAATGAGGTGTCCATCTTCTAGAATGTTTTCCGTATAAATACGGATTACATTCTACTGTATATACATACCTGTATTCGTACCGAAATACGAATACCCGAAGAAATAGAATAACACAAAGAACATAATACTAGAATATACATATTAAAATACATATACATAAATTATTAAATCAATACCTGATTTAATAATCCGGCTCAAACCCGAGCCGGCTATTATTATTAACTGTCCGATCGAAAGTCCGGGTACATAGTACAATTAATCGATCGGAACCCTGCACGTATCCAATACGGCTGCTACATCGTTTCGCCTGAATCAGAAAAACCCTTTGTGTGGAACTTTAAAAATTCGTCAATACGCTGGCAGTGGGTTTAACCACAAGCACGTCAGCGGCACTAGCTGTATGTAACGGCTACGCAGATATTGAGCGAAAGGACGAGCAAACTCATTCGAACCCCTACTGAGCCTGTCCGTGACAATCTCCGTATAGTCCGATCTGTTCGTCTAAGAGTATCGCATATCGAGTCTAGGGGGTGGATAAAGTCAGACCCCTAATAACGCGATATTTCGTGTCGGTATGAAGTCCATCACCAATTGAGAAACTACTGATCTAAATCAGTAATTCTCGTCTACCTTGGCCAAGGATTTCTAGTGATGGCCACCCGTGTACCTTGCAACATCAACCCCCAATACCGGGAGAGACGAATCCCCAACGATCCGCTCGCTGCCTCCATGTGGCTTAGGACTGTACCCAACTAAAACCTGTTTGCACGACTCTTTTAAGCCGTGGTAGGGTAGTAATCAAAGCACAGTGGGAACTCACACGAGATAAATAACGATCTCAGGTCGACAGACTAACCTGTACCCATGTCACCTGGGTACTGCTATCCGACAATAGGTATAATACCAACTAACATGCTCCTGGCGAGTCCGTCCAGTGTACTCATAACCCAATAAGCACCTGTATACTACCTTAAGTGACTGACTGACACCAATGGCTTATGAGACCGGCCACCGCCCCTCGTCGGGGTCTCGATAAGTATACACTAATCTACTCCGGAGTATCGATGTCTAGTCTCGATACTCTCTCGACTAGGGACATTTAAGGATGTGCTTATAGACCACCCATCTCCCACGTATATGATGGCCATCATAATGCAGGTAGTCAAGCAAGAATCTTATGGGCTCTATCAACATGTGATAGTGATCTGTAATACCACATAATACATGTACACGATGACAGAGACAAACCATATAGCATACTATCATCTCGAGAAAGACTGTTCTATCCGTATAGGTCCTCCCTCAATCATCACAATCGCGTGCCTGCGATTACAATAATTGACTTGAGGGCACTATAGCCAACATGGTGGATCTAAATCAGTCACGAAATGACGGGTTGAACTTGACTTGTAGTTTATGGTTTGTTGATCTTGTCAAGGTCATAAACCGTATGGGGGTAAAAACAGATATCATGAATTTCAAGTGTTGAAATTTGTAATGAGATTGCATGCCTTCTATGTAATACTTGGATCCCGATACCTACTGCGAGTAAGCGTTACTCCTGAGAGAATTTTCCACTTTACAATTAGCTAATCCAGTAGGTGTCTAAGAAAGGTGTTAACGGGGTTATGCCCCTGCGGAAACGAGATTATTTAATTAGTTCCATGTGAAAGCACGAGGAGACTCACTCGGAGTACCAACACCTGCCTGGTTGACATTAGCGAACTTGTAGGGTCTAATTAATCCCGGCTAATCTTACCTTTTAGGGTTTGAAGGAAGATTTGATAAAAACAGTGGAAGCCATCCTTATTAGATAAGATAATAACTAGTCTAATCTTGCAAGAGCGCATGCTAAAGTGTTTTCTTCTCTCTCTCCAGGTAGCGACCATGTCACAGATTAATCAAGATAATAATATGGATGTATTGACCGAAACCGCTTATACTACTGGGCTGAGGAACGTTGATTCCGCCCTATCTTATGACAACTGTCATAAGTCTGGGCAAGAGATAGGGGAATGTAAGGATTTCCACGTAACCTGAATGAAGAAAGAGCATCCTGATGCATTTTCTTCGGGTGTGTTAGTTATTGAGAACTGTTTTTCAGTCTGCTCTACGTCCTGAGTATTGGATACCGGATCAATATCCCACATTTGTAATCTGTTACAAGGGTTAAAGAGAAGTAGAGAACTGGAAAAAGGTGATATGTCTCTCAAAGTAGGAAATGGAGCAATTGTTGCTGCCGAAACTGTCGGCGAATATCACATAGTATTGCCAAATGGTAATACATTGATTTTGAACGACTGTTATTTCGTACCATTTATGATGTGCAATATCATATCCATTTCTTTATTAGATAAAGAAAGTTATAACTTTGCATTAGAGAAAAATGTTATGAACATTTTCCTCAATCAAGTGTTGATTGGGTTTGGTACGTTGTGCAATAGTTTATACGTTCTAAATCAAAATACAGTTCTAAATATACAAAACACACATAAGAGGAAAAGTTCAGAAATGAACGAAGCCTTCTTGTGGAATTGTAGATTTAGTCATATCAATGCGACCAGACTAGCTAAGTTGCATAAAGATAGATATTTGAATCCGTTCGAATTTACATCTTATGAAACTTATCAGTCACGTCTTAAAGGTAAGATGACCAAAATTATGTTTACAGGACACGGAGCAAGAGCTACTGAATTCTTGGGACTAATACATAGCGATGTATGCAGTCCTATGTCTACATGTGCCAGGAATGGTTTCTTGTACTTCATTACATTCACCGATGATCTCTTAAGATTCGTGTTAGTTATGTATATGCCCTAGAGGCCATTATTGTATATTTGATGTATATTATAGTGGATGCTTGGATATATATAGAGAGGACTTTCTTGCTCGACATGATAGTATGCTATTTGGTTTCACTTTATCTTAACATGTTGACTTATATTAGTTTACTGTCTTGCTCTCACATGTTGATAAAGCCCTTAGGATATGTACTAGACTACTGGGACTATGATGAGATCATACTAGTGGGGCCAGGATAGTCAACGAGTACATCCTATAACTGTTCCTAGTCGAGGGTGTATCGAGACAGGGCATCGATACACCAGATTAGACTAGCGTATACGCATCTTGACCCATATGATGGGCGATGGATGATCCCATATCCATCGGTGTTTGACATCAAAGATGGTGTATGGGTGCTCAGTGAAGACTGGGTACACTGGACGGACTCGCCGAGAACTCCTAGATGGTATTATACCTCACGTCAGATGGCAGTTCTCTGGTGACACTGGTACAGATTAGTCTGTAGACCCGAGATCGTCATAGAGTCTTGTGTGATTCCC
This sequence comes from Agapanthus africanus, assembly GCA_030015575.1. Classification (NCBI taxonomy): domain Eukaryota; kingdom Viridiplantae; phylum Streptophyta; class Magnoliopsida; order Asparagales; family Amaryllidaceae; genus Agapanthus; species Agapanthus africanus. The sequence goes on from CM057340.1 coordinate 682,158,510, forward strand.
ACTGTGCTTTGATTTCCACCTTACCACGTCCAAGAAGGCGTGAAAAACGATGGCTTTTGGGTACAGTCCCGAATCACATGGAGGCAATGAGCGATAGGAGGGGTTTCATCTCTCCCGGTATAGGGAGTTGATGTTGTACCGATTGGCTATAACTGGAAGTCCCTGGCCAGGGCTGATATAAAGTGCTACTGGTAAGTGTTATCGGTAGTTTCTCGACTGGTTATGAGCCTCACATCGACACGACTTATCGGTTACTGGGGTCTGACGTATACCACCCCTAGACTAGATATGCGACATATCAGACGAAGAGACCGGACTGTACGGTAGTGTTACTGATTGGATTCACAGGAGAATGTACAGGCTTGTTTGTTGATCTTCTGATCGCTCAATACCTGGGTGGCTGTTACGTTTAGCTGACCGCTTGCAGCTTGTGGGTGCTTGATATGATCATCACCTACTGCCGGCGTATTGACGATTCTTTAGAGTCCTACACAGAGGTTTCTTGACTTAGGCAAAACGGGGTAGGAGCACATATGTGATATGTGCGGGACCGAGAATAATACGATATGAGATACCGCATTCTATTCTCACGATATATGATATAGCCGGGTCATCGGATCAAGTGTTGATTCGATGAATCGGTACATGTTATATTAGTCGGTTATATGCGATATAGCCGGATTGTCGGATCAAGTGTTGATTCGATAATTTAATGTATAATTATATATGTGATATATTACATTACATTAACTAATATTGGCTCGCTTTATTGATTCATTTTCTCACCGGATAATACATTGATATATATGCGATATATGTTAAATGTATTATTTTCTTTTGTTACAAAAATATATTATATATGTGATATATAATATTGTAACAAGTTATGATTACAAATGCAACATGATTTGTGGAGATTAAACATAGTTAGGGTTTGATTTGGGTTAGCTTTTTCATGAAGCTTCTAGAAGCTTTGTTTTGTTTTAAGCAAAGATATTTTGTTGATATTTTGTGGAGATATTTCCTAACCCAACCCAAAACCCTTTACCCTAGTTAAATCTCTACAATGGTTAAAGATTTTCTTTATTAACCAAGGGTTGCAATTGTAACCATGGCAATAATTCATTATTCATCACAAAAGGAATTATTCATCTTCTTCTTCCTTGAGCTCTTGAAAAAGCTTTACTGGGTTTTTCTTTTGTGATGATATTGAGTGAGATTTTGAAAACAAATGAGAGCCAAATTCCTACTTCATCATTCTCATCTAATCTAGCCACTTAGATTATGGCGTTCACTTCATTAATACTTGATTAGAGAAGTGAGAGCTTGAGTTAAAGATTCTTCAAGGTAGATCATCTTCGAAAAGGAAGACTTCAAGCAAGCATGGATCTTTCGGCTTGTGGAGCCTCTCTAGAGTCCGAAAGTTCATGGATCGCGGCGAAGGGACTACTACTCGGAGCTTATGAAGCGAAGGAGCGGACTACAAAGGTTGTAATCCCTTTCCTTTAGATGTAAAGTTGTTTACATGCTTTGTTAACCCTAATTATCTAGCTAAGATCCTCGCTTTAGATTGCTCGGCACTTGTAAATTTTAAATTCGCCATGGTTGATGCCTTGTAGACCCTTGTGATAGTGCCTTGTAACCCTACAGTGGTATCAGAGCCTAGCTAGAGCATTAGGCGAAGTGTATACGAAGTTAAAAGTCCGATCGAACCCCGAAACGTCAAATTTGACCCTCTCTCTGGAAATTTTTTTAAAAGGTGGTTTTTTCTCTATTAAAAATACTCAGAAAATTAAGCAAATGATTCTATGGATAACTGTGAAATACGAACTCCCAATTCCCTCAAGTCGCCGCGGAACCGCGGCAATACCATGCTTTGCGCGGCGGTTCCGCGGCCGTACTTGGGTATTAGGGACAGATACTTCTGGGTAACATCCGTAGGTATTACTACATGCTTCTGGGAATTTTTAATATTACTCGTGTTGAGTTTTCTGGAGATCTATAAAATTCGTTGATTCGATTGGAAGTTTAACATCGTTTAGTTTTCCGGGTAATTTAGAACGTGTTAAAAGGTTCGAACGGATATCAATAACTCATTTTTTCCCATAACGGAAAACTTTCAAGTGTTGAATTTTTCTCGAGTTTAAAACTTTCGGGAAATCATGCTAGATTATCTGTGGACCCTCTAGAAGAACGTAACCTTAACTCGATTGTGTGACCGTCAAAACTGCCACTGAACCCTAGGGTTTGTGGTAGTTTAGCGTTGCCACATGTGAGGCGTTGGTTTGACCCTTCTACAGCTGGTTCATTGGCGCAGTGACATGTTCTGGGATTTTTGAACTCCGCTCAAGTGTTGAACTATTTGGGAAATCTTGGGTATTTGATTATTCGATCGGAAAGTTTAACATTGTCTATTTATCTGGAATGTGATACAGTATGTGGAATTCATATAGTTAGGCATGAAATGCGAAGTATGTGATATTTCGGATTTAAGATGTCTAAAGAATTTGTGGATTCCAAATGTTGTAGTTTTACACTTTCTTTTCTGTGACCGTAAGCGTAGTATGTGGTGTATCGTCGGCTTCGTTTCTATACATCAACGACAATCGGGATACGCATACTTGCTTACGTTGATGATATGAGATATTATGTGTTGCTGTGATATGTTATATTGGATCATCGTGTTTTGAATAGCCGGGGTTTTATGTGAGATGGAGTTTTTTTTTATTTTCAATCATGTAAAATTCTTTGTATGTAATATTCTTTTATTGGGCTACTTCCGGGTTGAGGATGATGTCACCATGGTATATTATTTACTTTTCCGCATTAGGTAGACCCAAGGAGGGGAGCACAAGTAACCGGGTTCTAGGGTCCAGTGGGAGGCCATCTCGAGGAGTCGAGACCGGGTCTCCTAACCCTAGAATTGGCAGTGTTGCTTGCCGCTCTCGTAGGGGTCTGGAGATGTGGGTTTGGCTATTCATCGCGACCGTGGAATCCGTGTTTTATACAGGCTCGAAATAAAACACGGACGTCCTAATATATCCAATATTTCATATGTTATCTTCTGCTGCAATGTTCTGTGATGAGATCATATTACTGTCCGAGACGAATGCTTATACTATATATATGATATATAAATATTACAGCTTTCGTTTCTTCTGTGATGCTTAGGAAGCATAACTGATGGGATTTATTAATGAGATTAATAAAAGAAAAGAAACCTAAAATATGTTGTAGAATCAAAACTTTATAAAAAAGGTAGCTACAGTTTTGCTTTGCATAGCGGTATATATGATATACCCTGCACCTTATTCGATGAGGAAAGAGCCGAGATCCCTTCACCGGGAGTGACCTCTTTAGCAAAACTGGCAGATACTACAAACTCGCGGTTTAGTTTTTAATTGCTTCTATAGTTCTTGCTTTGCACAGCGGTATATATGATATACCCTGCACCTTATTCGATGAGGAAAGAGCCGAGATCCCTTCACCGGGAGTGACCTCTTTAGCGAAACTAGAAAAGCCTCGAAAACACTCCTTTTCAAATTCACTTGTTTCTACAACGATATCAAGTTCATTACGCAATAGGTTTTCTGAAAAACCTGTCGTAGCCCTCCGTCATTTCAGATAAATCCTACTTAGTATTCGTGCTGCATTTGTTGATCTTGTCAAGGCACAGTGTACGGTAGCTAATTAATGTTTATCTACTAAAACATGAGATGTGATTGGATTAGGGTATTCGTACGGCGTTGTTGACCTTGTCAAGGGTCATGCGGGTGGGTTTAATTCAATCGGAAAATGACGGGTTGAACTTAACTTGCGATTTATGGTTTGTTGACCTTGTCAAGGTCATAGATCGCTAGTGGCAGAATATTATCGGGAATTTCAAGTGTTGAAATTTGCAATGAGATTGCATACCTTCTATGAGATAGATGGATCCTGATACCCACTGCGAGTAAAAGTTACTCCTGGGAGACTTTTACACAGGACAATTAGCCGATCAAGTAGGTGACTAGAAAGATATTTACTGGGTTATGCCTCTGGGAAAACGAGGTTTATTTTATTTAGGTCCGTGCTAAAGCACGGGGAACCTTCCTCAAAGTACTAACACTGGCTTGGCTGAAAGATTGGCGAACTTGTACAAGTAATTAATCCCGGCTAGTCTTACCTTTTAGGGTTTGAAGGAAGATTTGATAAAACAGTAGGAGATATCCTGATTAGATAAGATAATAACCAATCTAATCTTGCAAGAGCACACGCTAAAGTGTTTTCTTCTCTCTCTCTCCAGGTAGCGACCAAGTCAGGCCTTAATCAAGATAATAACATGGATGTATTGACTGAACCCGCTTATTATACTGAGCAGGGGAACGTTGGTCCCGTTCTTTCTTATAAGTGTTATGAGACTGAGCAGGAAATAGGAGAATATCTGGATTCTCACACCGCCCAAGCGAAGAACAAGCATGCTGATGCATCTTCTTCGGAAGTATTAGTTATTGAGAACTGTTTCTCAGTTCACTCTACGTCCTGGGTATTAGATACCGGATCAGGATCCCACATATGTAATATGTTACGTGGGCTACGTAAAGGTAGAGAACTGGGAATGGGTGATCATTCCGTAAGAGTAGGGAATGGTGCAGATATTGCAGCCAAGGCTGTTGGCGAATATCACCTTGTGTTACCAAAAGGTAATACATTGATTCTGAACGAATGCTATTACATTCCGACCCTGATATGCAATATTATATCAGTTTCTTTATTGAATAAAGAAGGATATAATTTTGTAATACAGGATAATATTATGAACATATTCCTGAATCAAAAGTTGATAGGATCAGGATCGTTAAATAATGGCATGTACGTTCTAAATCAAACTACAATTCTTAATATACAGAACACAAACAAAAGAAAAAGTTCAGAAATGAACGAATCCTTCTTATGGCATTGTAGACTAGGTCATATCAATGCGACACGGCTAGCTAAGTTACATAAGGATGGATATTTGAATCCGTTCGAATTATCATCTTATGATACTTGCCAGTCATGTCTCAAAGGCAAGATGACCAAAACACCGTTTAGTGGACATGGAGAAAGAGTTACAGAACTCTTGGGGCTGATACATAGTGATGTATGTGGTCCCATGTCTACACATGCCAGGAACGGTTCTTCCTACTTCATTACATTCACTGACGATCTCTCAAGTTACGGACATGTGTTTGTTTCCCCAATCAGAGCGAAGCTCTGTTTTGAATTTCAAAATTCAAAATTCAAAATTGAAGAACGCTTCAGATCCTGCGCGCTGTGCGCTGCGCGCCACGTGTCAAAAGCAGACACGCCAGCGCCAGGAAGGCTGAGCCCTAGGCAGTGCACCCCAATCAGAGCAAAGCTCTGTTTTCAAAATTCAAAAATTAAAAAGATGAAGCAACGCTTCAGATCCAGCGCTTTGTGCTGCGTGCCACGTGTCTAACACAGGTGCGCTAGCGCAGTTGTGCTGTGCTCTGCGCTGTGCGCCACGTGTCTAACACAGGTGCGCTAGCGCAGTTGCGCTGCGCTCTGGGCAGAGCGCCACGTGTTAAGCACGAGTGCGCTAGCGCAGTTGCGCTGCACTCTGCGGTGCACGCCACGTGTCCAACTTAGGTGCGCCAGCGCTGGAATTAAAATTCCCACCGTTAGATCAAAGGATCTAATAATAATGATAAATCATTAATTAACTAGAATTAAATTCTGTTAAGGAAAGATTTCTCAAAATCTTTCCAAACAACAAGATTGCGCTTTAAGCACCGCTGGATCAATGATCCAATGGTAAATAATGAATTACCAAAAACAGAACAAATTCTGCATGGAAAGATTTTCCAATCTTGTTAAAAACAAAAAGATTGCCTTCTGTAAAACAGAAGCCCTAGAATCAAAGATCCAATGGTGGGGAAACATCCCCAAATCAATCAGAGAAAGATCTCTTTAAATGATTTAACAAATCGATTGGCTCTATATAAAGACCCCTAGACTTCAAGTCTCGATATACAGAAGAGCAATAGAAAAACCCTCTGCAAACTTTGAGAAGGACTCAAAAAAAGAAAGAAAAGCAAGCCTTTGAAGAAAGAAGATCATTTCTTCATCTTTAAAGGTAAAAACAATTAATTCTTGAAAAACAGAGATGAAAACATCTCATAAAAGAAGAATCCTCTTCTAAAAAGATCTTAGATCTATAAAAAAAAAGACCGAGATCTTTGATTAAACATAAAGGATTCAAAGATCCAATCCTTAAAATAAAGAAGTATTTTACTTCATTCACAGATCTTTTGATCTATAAAGGCAGAGCCTTTTGATAAGAAAAAGAACTTTGGTTCTTGGATCTTGAGGCAAGGCCTCCTTTGAAGAACATAAGTTTGTTTGTTGATCTTAAAATTGATCAAAATGCGCTTTGCGCTACTAGAAAGTGCTTTGCACTCTTGAACTGCGCCTTTGCGCTCCTTGGATCGGCGCTCAGCGCCAAAATATGCCACGTGTCAACCACAGACACAGTTTGCGCTTTGCGCTCCTGAAACAGAGCACTGCGCTCTTGGGCTGGCGCTCAGCGCCAAGCGCGCCACGTGTCCTTCACTGGCGCACCCATAAACTGGCGCAGCGCACTCATGAATCAAAAGCGCAATGCGCTAACAAACTAGCGCTTAGCGCTAAGCGACGCGTGTCCTCTTCATGTGCGCTAACCAGCAGAAGCGCAATGCGCTCTTTAAATGGCGCAAAGCGCCTGACGTGCCACGTGGCACACTATCAGAACACCACTTTGTTCCTGATAAATGCTATGCATTTAATTCCAGACAAAATGTCAGAGCCCACTGCTTGGCATTATTGGAAAGGGCTGAGCCCAAATAAAGGCTTAATAATAGCCAACCAAGAAATAAAATGTTAAAACATTTTTAACTGGACTTAGCCCAATTCTAGCCATAAGTCCTCAATTTAAATTGAACTGAGCACACCTGCTCTTCCAATCAATTGACACCCGGTTCAAGGGTACATCTCTTCACTCCTCTGATATCTGTTGTTGTAATCCTTCAACGTCGTCAGAGAGGTGACGGGTCCCGACAACCACACATTGTTATGGACTGTGGAGTCCTTAAATCCACAGACTATGATGTCCTTAACCTCGACCGTGATGTCTTAAAACTAACGTCGGACTGTGAGGTCCTTAAACTCATGGACTATGATGTCCTTAACCTCGACCGTGATGTCTTAAAACTAACATCGGACTGTGGAGTCCTTAAATCCACGGACTATGATGTCCTTAACCTCGACCGTGATGTCTTAAAACTAACACCGGACTGTGAGGTCCTTAAACCCACAGAGTATGATGTCCTTAAGCTCGACCGCGATGTCTTAAAACTAATATTGGACCGCAATATCCTTAAACTAATTATCGACCGCAACGTCATTAAACTAAACAATAGAGCCCGATTGCTCTTTTGTTGGATCTAAACGATCCCGTTAAGTTAATCTTAGTCTAAAATGAGACTAACGTGTCCTTAACAAACGTTTAAGTTGATCTTAGCCACAAATAAGGTTAACCTATCCTTAAACACAACCCCCCAAACCCAAATCTAAGAAAGATACGGATTTGGACTAATCCACGTCCTACGGGCGACAGCATAACTTAGTCTCCGTATACAATCCACGGGCAACCGAACACAAAACAAACACCCACGACATGAAGTGACCATCTGGAGAAGGAGAAAGTTGTTACCGCGATGCGGTAGCGTAATTAACTGCAGGGGCTTGCGCCTGCAGGAAAGAGCGTCCCCACAATCAAAAACCCCTCAAACGAGGGGGAATCTGACGAAGTCTGCTACATCGGCCGCATCCGTCTAAACCTTCGATACATGGTGCCATAAATCAACTTGGCATCTTCGGAGAGGTGGACGGATAGCACCAATTAGCATCTGCCCCGGATTTCAGGCAAGACGGACCTGCACGGCCGCGTCTCTGTGTTCGGAGGGGAACAGATTCTGGCACGCCCGGTGGGACCTTTTCCTCTTTCCACTCCACACTTCGTGTGTCGTGTTCGCAAACCAATCGCGGTTTGCCAATGGTTGCCCTTGGGTTTCGAGGTACTAAGATTTGGTGTTTTGCTTGGTACAGAAAGCAAAGGATCGATGGCGTTCACCTGCTCAAAGTGTTCCACATGCAACTGCAACCCATGTCCTGCCTCAACTGGGGGCATAACCTACGGGCCCCAAGCGGCTTCCCTATTCACGATGCCCATGGAACAGGTTACTCAAGCCACTACAGGGTTGTTTTTCGGGACCATGCTCCCGCCAACGAGCTTCACCGCTCCTGTGCTGACACCGGAAGCTCCCAAGAAGTCGTTCTTTGATCGGCTTACACCTACTGCGACCCCTCTCAACGGGTCGTCCAGCTCCAGCTCCTCGATCTTCGCCAGACTGGGCCAAAATTCCTGTGGGCCCACAATGAAGCCTGCACCTCAAGAAAAGGTTATTCCGAAGAGAGTAGCCAACCCTGCTCTTGAAGTCGTCAAGACGACTTCTCCTGCCAAGGGGTCGGTCTTTACAAGACTGACTGTCCCAACTCCCACTCCCACTCCTGCTACTCAAAGGACATCAGTTTTCAACAGGCTGACACCATCAACAGCCCCTTACCTGAACAGGGGGCAAGACAAAGCCATCCTCGTCACCGAACCAACTCCATCAGCTCGACACGCTCGACGTCACCACTGGCGCCGGGTAAAGAAGACCGGGGGAAACTCCCCCTCTGGGCTAACTCCACCAGCCCCAACTATGGAAATCAATGCTGCTGTTCCAACCGGGAACAGCTTCGAGCTGCTGAATAAGGTGCGCAGGAATTCTCCCACCGCCGTACTGAAAAGATCTCCTCCTCCGGTGGAGAATGTTGCGGAAACAAAGCCAGAACAGTCCCCTCAGCGGCTGTCCTCCAAGATCTACAAAGTCTGGATGCAGGTTCGGAACTCAGTAGTTGATCAAGATTACCCTCGCTGGCAGAAAAGGGCGAAGGTTCAACAAGAAGAAAGCCATCATGCCAAGCCACGGAAAGCTATCTGGGTGTCCACTGCGACGGCCCCCTCAACTTCGATTGCTCATAAGAAGAGAAGGCCGGAGAAGATCCCCATGCCTGTGACAAGTGTCAAAGGCACTGAGCCCAAACGCCCTAAGTCTGGGGGCATAACGGTCCATACTATTTACATGGCATCCGGGAAGGAGGATAGCCACGCTTCTACGGGCCACCGACCACTCACCCGATCCATCACAAGAGCTCAGGAACAGCAACAGCAGAAGCTTCAGGAGATGCTGACTGCCATGGCCGCACTTACCGGGCCAAAAGAAAACCCGGAGGCATCATCGGAACAACGTCACAAACACGAGGCTGATGCTGAATTCCTTCGGAGAATGCTCGAAAAGAAGGACAAGGAGGCGGCGGAACAAGCGGCCAATATAAAGCAAATGGCTCTTCTATTCCAAGACATAGTGGGTATGATGATCCAGTAGGACCCTCCAGCTGAAAATCCTCCGATTATCCTCGAAGACGACAGAGGAGAAACATCAAATCCACCTCCGGCTCTTTCAGCAGCCAAGGAGGAAACCATTTCCAAGTCCGCCCTGGATGATTATATCGCTCAGCAAATACGAGTTCACCAGGCGAATGAAGCGGCTGGGCAAATTGTTAGAACTGGGCGACCGTATCCAGGCTGGTATGATCAGATAAAGTACCCGCCGGGCTACACAGTCCCCAAATTCCACGTATACAAGGGGACAGGCAATCCTCACCAGCACGTCGCCCAGTTCAGGGCTCTTTGTGGCAACACCGGCAGCGATGATAAGCTCTTGCTTTGCCAATTCGTCGGCAGCTTATCGGAGACGGCGTTTGAGTGGTACCGAGCTTCCAAACGACTCCATCAAAACTTTCGCAGAGATGGAGTTGTTATTCACCCAGCGATTCGCGAGTGCTAGTGAACGCACTCCAATAACGGCATTGATCAATGCAAGAGTGAAGCCGGGCGAGACGTGGGTTCAGTACGCAATCCGATGGCGGAATCTATGGTCGAAGTGCGAACAGCGCATCGAAGAAGCATCAGCGGTGGGCATGTTCGTGGGCACCCTAGACCTTCATGCAACTATTTCACAGTTCATGATGTTCTTCAAACCGACCACGTTCTAGGCCCTAATCGACAAGCTGGCCCAGATGGATCAGATGGGTCATAGACCATCTCCCCCGAAGCTAGAACCGCGGAACGAAAAGGGTAAAGGGAAGGCGACCTTCGTTGCGAACACCCAACAACAGCCCAGTGCCTCAAGACTAGCGGATCAATTGGAGGAGAGACGGCGCTATTACAATGAGAAAATGAAGCGTCCTTACTCATTCCCGCGGGATAAAACGAAGAGACTGTTTGAGCTGGCGGTACGCAACAGGCTTATCAATTTGCCAAATCCAAGGCGACCACTGCAACCCAGTGAAGTAAATAATCCCAATTATTGCCCTTACCATCAAACGGTAAGCCATCCGATCGAGGATTGTTTCGTCTTTAAGGGATGGATCGAAGATCAGTACCTACATGGCAAGTTTGCGCTGTATGAGAAGTGGAAAGTAAACCCATCACAACCGCACACTCCAAAGAAGACGGACACACCGGGGGCAACGTGCTCTTTTGTTAAAGAAGCCCCATGGGAGGTCGTTCTTTCCGCCAAAACCAAAAGGATGCTGAATGATTTCCAGACATGCCCGGCAATCAGGTGGAAGAATCCGCTGGATCCCCAAATAGTCGAAGGGATGCTGAAGCCGCGCCCAACTCCAAAGACTGGTGGTGATAGCCAAAGTGCTCGCACCCAGCCGCCGAAATCTTCGAAAAAGAAGAAGAAATCCAAGAAGCCCGTGAAGCCTGGCGATAAGCGCACGGACTTACAGAAGCAAATTGACGCGCCGAAAGAGTATAATCAGAAGGCGCGGACTCCAATCACGCTCCAAGAGTTCCTCAGCCACGTCCTTGAAGACGAAGATGATGGAGAAGGCTCGTCGGATGGATCTGAGGATTACGTAGCAAGTTGCCATGTGATCTCTCATTCATCCCTGGACGATGAAGAGACACCTTGCACCGAAAGACTGGAGGCAGGTCCCGAGCCAGAACTTCTATGGCCGTCAGACGAAATGATCGACGCCTTCCTGAATGAGATTCATCTGGAAAGTAAAGCCAATCGGGAGCGTGAGGTGGCCATATTTGAAAGAGCCAAACGCCGGCGACTAAACGAAAGAGTCGAGACACTCCCGCCAAATCAAGGAACATCCATCGCGGATAAAAACAAGTTCAAGACGAGGAAAAGGTTTGCTAAAGCCATATCAATAGGAATGAAGCTACCACCCTCTGAAGGAAACACTCCCGGTGAAGCAGAAACACATCCTAGCTACTGCTTATATCATCGAAAGATTTCACACCCTACTGAAGAGTGCGACGCTTTTAAAAGATGGTGGCAGGGATATGTTGCTCACCGGCAACATTTTAAGCGGATGAAACGCAAAACTCGTCGAGAACAAAGAAGTACGACTGAGGAGCATAAAAGAACTACCGGTAACTGTCGCATGGTCAACACCGGGGGATCACAGGTTCTCACTTTCGGAAGCGACTCTGACGAAGAGATGACTCTTGGCCCTCTCTTTAAAGAATCCACCTTGGGGAAGGAGGAAGAACCGAAGGCCTGTGAAAACATTCAGCTGCGCAATCGCACGCTTCCAGAAAAGAATCTCGGATCCACGAGCAGAAAAGATAAGGGAAAAGAAAAGGTCTCTGAGGATATCGCCTTAGATGACCAAGTCATAAAAGAGCTGACCGCCAAGGACCCTCCAAAGAAGAGTAAGGTAGACTATAACATTCTGGCACACTTGAGGAAGTTACCCTCGCAGCTTAGCATTCTCGACGCCCTTTTACTATCAAAAGAAGCAAGAGATTCATTGATCAAGGCGCTACAGGAGCCAAAGCAATTCCAAGCTTTCCTCGCCGAAGAGAAGATGAAAGACGAGCTGGAGGAAGTGCACACCGCGAATATCACCTTCGGCGACGAAGACCTCCTCCTTGGGACGTGCGAGCACAACCGTCCCCTCTATGTCTCAGGATACTGCAACAATATAAAGATAGGCAAAATCCTGGTCGACAATGGGTATTCCGTCAATCTCCTCAACGTGCGAGTCTTGAAGGAAATCTGCATGAGCGTCCAGCATCTCACTCGTGATAAAATCACCATCTCTGGTTTTGACTCCCAGTCATCGCGGACTCTTAGGTCTGTGATATTGACATTACGATTCGGGCTACTTGTCACGGATATCAAGTTTCATATCATTGACGCCAAGACATGCTACAATGCTTTGCTCGGCCGGCCTTGGTTACAAGAGTACAACATCATCCCTTCTACACAACATCAGTGTATGAAATATTTTAAGGATAGTCTCGAGTATACGGTAACAGGAGACCTAAACCCATTCTCCGTGAACGAAGTTCGCAAGTACGAAGACGCAAAATACTTCTTACCAGACTTTGAGGACACAGAAAGATGTCACAAACCGGAGAACAAAGCTATCACCACCATTCCTGTCTTTGGGAGTGATACTGAAGAAGAGGAAGCGATAGTTTGTTCAGGTCCACCCCAGTACAACAAGCCGGGACCGTCCACTCCTATGTTGATCTTTGGCAGCGAATCGGAAGATGAGGTCCATGCTATATTCTCCGCTCGGCCTTCAATACAAGCGTTCGCTGATGAAGAGCAAAGTTTGCAAGTTGCCATGTTTCCGCCCAAACATCATAAAGATCTCGACACACTTGAAGCTTATAGCGTGCAAGAGCTACAAACATTTTACGTCCCTCCCAGGCGAAAAGGTGAACAGTCAATCCTATTCTACCGATCCACGGAAATAAGAGTGGAGAAAGAAGTTTGGCATGGCACGGATTCTGTACTTGACAGGCTCCAGCCCATCCGTCTGCCTAGATATTATACAGAAGGCTTGAAAAGGCTATTGAAGCGCCAAGGGATACCCTTTAAATAGACCGCTCGAAAAGCTAAGTTCTATGACAGGATCTGGAACGTTCCCGGAACTCAGCGCAAGTTGCCCAACGGGAGAATGGAAGCAATCGGGCTTGGATATGTTCGGTCCAAGAAACGGGAGCTACTCCGCGACTGCTACGTCGTACATGACTTTGATGAAGAAGGAGATGCTCAATAGGATAATGCTAACCCTGAACCAGAAAGAGCCCCCGGCGTGAAAATGCCCAGTCCGTCGTTCGAAGAACAAGTGGACATACTTATAAGGGAAGCATGTCAGAAGGTTCAAGACGACCATAATCGCGAAATGGCCATCTACGAGAAAACCAGGACACAACGCCTTCTTCAACAGGCTGCGAAAGATGAAAATGCCCCTCCCTGTCAACCCGTCATTCAAAAGGCCCGACGCAGAGGTAGAAACAAGTCAAAAAGCGGAAAAGGCGTTCGACAGCGACAAAGCGGGACCAAGAAGTCACGCGATCGGGAATCGAGCGGTCCGGATTTGTCCCTTATGAAGAAGATGAGTCGAGCATACTCTTTTCCTCAAGACAATACAAAGAAGATACTTGATCTTTCCATAAGACATCAAAGGCTTACACTTCCGGAGTCCAAACACCCTGAGCAAGCTAACGAGGTCTCTCATCCAGACTATTGCTCTTATCACCGATCAATAGGGCATCCTATTGAAGACTGCTTCACCTTCAAGAACTGGGTCGAAGACCAATATCGACTTGGCAAGTTCGCTCTATCCGACAGTTGGAGGATAACACCGCCGCAGAAGCATGAACCTAAATCCGTGAGAGTAGAACCAGATCAACACCGGTCGTGGAAGCGGGCTCGTACTTGTCATATGATAACAATATCAAAAGAAGAACCCGAGAATATGGATGACCTCCCCTGGTGCTTCGAAAACAATGATGGTGAGGTGATCTCAGAGTTTCCACCGGCACCAAAAAAGCTGGAAGATAGAATACATACCACTGCAGATAACCTCAAGAAAATTGATTTGGGGACGAAAAGTGACCCGCGACCAACATTCGTCAGTGAGCTGTTATCTGAAGAAAGGGTGGCTGCGCTAAAGGACGTGCTTATGCAGCATAGAGATTGCTTCGCATGGAACTATTCCAAAATGCCAGGACTAGACCCAGCGATTGATGTCCACAAACTGGCAATATCCCCGGACGTCAAGCCAGTCAAACAAGCACCGAGAAGAATGCGGCTTGAGCTTGAGATGAGTATCAACGCCGAGGTCAAGAAGCTAATCGACTCCGGATTCATCCAAGAAGTTCAGTATCCTGACTGGATCGCCAACATCGTCCCAGTGATGAAGAAGAATGGGACAGTGCGTATATGTGTGAACTTTCGGGATCTCAATAAAGCCTGCCCGAAGGATGACTTCCCGGTACCGGTCACCGAGCTAATGATAGACAATACGTCCACTCACGAGGTTTTCTCCTTTATGGACGGATCATCAGGATACAATCAGATAAAGATCCATCCCGAAGACCAGAAGCATACTGCTTTCCAGACCCCTTTGGGTATATTCTGCTATAAGGTAATGCCTTTCGGTCTAAAGAACGCCGGTGCCACCTATCAGAGGGCCATGACGAAGATCTTCGATGACCTCATACATGAAATCGTTGAATGCTATATTGACGACCTTGTGGTGAAAAGCAAATCATACGAAGAACATCTCGAGCATCTGAAGATCGTGTTTCAACACCTTCAGCAATACAACTTGAAGATGAACCCTCTCAAATGCGCGTTCGGGGTGTCCTCAGGTAAATTCCTAGGATTCATCGTCCGACACCGAGGTATCGAGATAGATCCGTCAAAGATCAAGGCGATCATGGAAATGCCTCCGCCAAGGACTCTCAAACAATTGCGATCTCTCCAAGGGAAGTTCGCGTATATCCGGCGATTTATAGCCAATCTCTCTGGCAAGTGCCGTCCTTATAGTCACCTGATGAAGAAGGGAACCCCGTTCGTCTGGGATCACAAATTCCAAGGCGCGTTGGACGAAATCAAGCAGTATCTGCAGAACCCGCCAGTGCTGGCCGCTCCGGTCAAGGGAAAGCCCCTTATTCTTTATACAACAGCCCTCGAAGGTTCTTTAGGCGCATTATGGGCACAAGAGAACGACCAAGGGAAAGAAAGAGCTCTCTATTACTTGAGTCGAGTTCTCCTGGGGGCAGAAAGCAATTATTCTCCCATCGAAAAACACTGCCTGGCATTGATCTTCGCGACAACGAAACTCCGGCACTATGCATTGGCGCATGAAGTCCGTCTCATATCGAAGGTGGACCCTCTCAAATATTTGATGTCAAAGGCCATATTGACAGGTCGGCTCGCTAAATGGGCCTTGCTCTTGATGGAGTTCTCAATAACTTATCAGCCTCTTAAGGCAGTGAAAGGCCAAGCCATCGCCGACTTCCTCGCTGAGCATCCAATACCTGCCGATTCTCCTTTGAATTGCGAACTGCCAGACAAGCATGCGTTTGACACGATCGACGGTAATGGCACCCGGTGGAAACTTTATTTCGATGGAGCATCCTCCATGAAGAAGCGCAAACAAAACACGCCCATAATCAAATCAGGGGTAGACCTTATCTCCGTGACCCCACAAGGAGGGATAATGCGCTTTGCTTTCTCCTTAACAGAGCCGAGGACAAACAATGAGCCGAGTATGAAGCTTTGATAGCAGGCCTCGAGATCGCCATCGACATGGGAATTGAAAACCTCCTCATATACGGAGACTCCCAACTGGTCGTTAGCCAAGTAAACGACGACTATCAAACGTGCAAACCAGAACTGGTAAAGTACGGCGAGAGGGTACATCAACTGCTGACTCAAATTCCTTTATACACCTTGGAAAGCATACCGCGTGCGGAAAATAGCAAAGCGGACGCACTAGCTAACTGGCCGACGAGAACCTCGATGACGTGAGGATCGTGGTACAAAGCTGTCGGGTTCTTGCACCGGCGGAAATATCTCCGGAGTTGTCCGAAGAAAAAGGAGCGACTGAGCAGAAGGCTATGCAAATAAAAGACCAAGAAAAGGATAAGGATTGGAGAGAAGTCTTTATAGACTACTTCAAATCCCGTCGAAAGCCTGAAGATGTGTCTTCAAAACTTCAACTCATGAAGCGAGCCCTATCTTTCGCCTTCGTCAATGATACTCTGTACAAGAGGTCATTTGATTCTTTATGGTTAAGATGCATGGGACCCGAAGAAGCAAAAAGGGTCGTTCAAGAAACTCACGACGGACTCTGTGGTTCTCACCAAGCCGGGCCGAAGATGAAGTTGAAGATCAAACGGATGGGTTATTATAGGCCCATGATGATCCAGGACTGCCTTGAGTATGCGAAGCAATGCCACTCGTGCCAGATACATGGGGACTTTATCCATCAGCATCCAAATCCATTACATCCAACAGTGTCTAGCTGGCCGTTCGAAATGTGGGGAACTGACATAATCGACCCCATCGAGCCAGCATCGTCCAGAGGACATCGATTCATTTTAGCGACAACTGATTACTTCTCCAAATTGGCAGAAGCAGTACCGCAGAGGGAGGTGAAGACGGAGAATATCCTCCATTTCTTCAAGACACACGTCATTTATCGGTTTGGCACTCCGAGACGGATCATCTCCGATAACGGGCCAGCCTACAGAAGCCACAAGATCAGCCGCTTCGCACAACAGCATAACATAGACTGGAGATATTCATCAGTCTATAATCCTCGAGCTAACGGTCTAGCTGAGGCTTTCAACAAGACCTTGACGAAGATTGTGAAAAAGATTGTGTCTCGAAATAAGAAAGACTGGCACGAGAGACTGCATGAAGCTCTCTGGGCGTATCGAACTACGTTCAAGACAGCCACGAATACAACGCCGTACGCGTTGGTATTCGGTACAAAAGCGGTACTCCCCCTCGAGATAGAGTTACCCTCTCTATGAGTGGCAGTCCATTATGAGCTAACGGACGAAGAGAATGCCCACCTTCGCCTCGAGGAGCTCGATGCCCTTGATGAAACCCGGCTCCTGGCACAGCAAAATCTGGAAGCTTATAAAGCAAAGATGACGCGCTCATATGAAAAATTGACCAGGCCGAGGACATTCCACCAAGGCGAACTCGTGCTAGTGGTCAAAAGACCTATGATCCCCAATCGCGCCAAGCAGGGAAAATTCGAGCCGAACTATGAAGGCCCGTATATCATAGACAAGGTCTACCACGGTGGAGCCTACCTACTCATGGACATGCATGGTGAAAGACCTTTCAGGACAATAAACGGTTGCGTCCTGAAGAAGTACTACGCTTGACGAATCACGGCCTAGGTCAATGATAGATGACGACGACTATGTCCGCTCGCTATCTTCCTAAGCCTAAACTCTATAAGTAGTAACCGGCTTACTTTACAACGGACCGAAACGTCCTTAAACTAACAACGGACCGAAACGTCCTTAAACTAACAGCGGACCGAAACGTCCTTAAACTAATGACGGACCACTATGTTCTAGAACTAGCTGTTGACCGAGATGTCGATAAACTACGGTGGATTGCAGCATCCCAAAGCTGATACAAAAATTAAAAAAAAAGAATAAAAGAATAAAAAAAAGAAAAAAGAAAACGGTATGTCCATAAGCAAAATGGGCACGGATGAAAACCCGAAAGGGCTCCATGAGTAAAAACAGCAGGGCTACCGGCGAGTGTTTGTGAAAACCCGAAAGGGCACAATCTCGTTAAAAGACACTTGCAAGGTCCTCTCGACCTTGTAAGGAGAAACCACCTGCGTGAGATCCTTACGACTCACAAGGGAGCAACACACTTAGGAATCCTCACGATTACTAAGGAGAAATTACACTTGCGAGATCCTCACGACTCATAAGGAGAATCCTCTTATGGGACCCTCACGGCTCATAAGATTTGAAAGTCTTAAGCTATAGGGATCTGAACATGTTCTTAAGCAGCCCCCACAACCTCCACTACTGCCCTACAAGCGGCTCAATGTTGACCCTTGTATACAATCCACGGGCACGAATAAACATTTCCCTGACAAAGTCCCATCCGTGACTAGGGATATGTCCATATGGTGAACAACCCTTGTAAGTCCTCTCGACTTATAAGGAGAAAACCCTCTTGTAAGATCCTTACGACTTACAGGAGAATATGCACTTAGAAATTCTCACGACTCCTAAGGAGAAAACACACCTATGAGATCCTCACGACTTGTAGGGAGAAATACCTTTGTGTGACCCTTACGGCTCATGAAGTCAAAAGCCTTAGTCGACAGGATCCTAACCCTGTTCGCTAAGCCACCTTTGTTCGATATCGACAGAGGCAAATGATGATTCGCTCCTGGAAATATCCCAGTTGTAGCGGTGCTGATGCCGAAATTGGTGTCTAATTTCAAGCTTGCGGCAAAAAGCTAGTGAGCCACACATGCATACGAAATAGCCGAAATGATGGGGCAACTTGCAACAAAATGAGCAAGTAAAAATGTATGCATGCAAAATAGCCGAAATGATTGGGCAGCTCGCAATAAAAAGCAGCGAGTAAAAATAAAACAAATAGCCGAAATGATTAGGCACCGCGAAAAATAGCCGAAATGATGGGGCAATCGCGACCTTCGCGATATAAAAGCTGAAATGATAGAGCATCGTGGAAAGAAATAAAATAAAAATAAAAGTGAAATTTATGCCCTACAGGTGATATTACATCAATCCCTGTATACAATCCAGGGGCGCAAACAAAGAAGGAATCACACTCCTCCTCCCCAGGTTTCCTCAGAAGAAGAAGCCAAATCTCGACAGCTCATAGATAGCCGGGAGATCATCTCAACATTCGTCTTATTGCAGCAGACACGACATCAACTAAAGCGGAACAGCGGCAATTCCCAGTTCCATGACTCGGCGGTGTACAGATGACCGAGAGTCAAATCCCGACTCCGTAAAATGCGGATAAAGTCAACCCTTCCTGGCTACATGGAACACGGATTATGTCACTTCTGACCCCATGGAAAGCGTCCAGAGCGGATCCTGGTCCTCGCAGAGTGCGGCAGTGAACCCGTGTTAAGCATCCAGAGTGGAGCCTGATCCTCGCCGAACACGGCAGTGAACCCATGGGAAGCATCCAGAGCAAAATTCCTAGTTATGTGGAACGCGGATTATGTCACTTCTGACCCGTGGAAAGCGTCCAGAGCGGATCCTGGTCCTCGCAGAGCACGGCAGTAAACCCGTGTGAAGCATCCAGAGCGGAGCCCGGTCCTCGCCGAACACGGCAGTGAACCCGTGGGAAGCATCCAGAGCAAAATTCCTGGTCACGTGGAACGCGGATAACGTCACTTCTGACCCCGTGGAAAACGTCCAGAGCGGATCCTGGTCCTCGCAGAGCACGGCAGTGAACCCGTGTGAAGCATCCAGAGCGGAGCCTGGTCCTTGCCGAACACGGCAGTGAACCCGTGGGAAGCATCCAGAGCAAAATTCTTAGTCACGTGGAATGTGGATAATATCACTTCTGACCCCGTGGAAAACGTCCAGAGCGGAGCCTAGTCCTCACAGAACACGGCAGTGAACCCGTGGGAAGCATCCAGAGCAAACAACGGACTGTGGGGTCCCTAAACCCACGGACTATGATGTCCTTAACCTTGGCAGTGATGTCTTAAAACTAACAACATCGGACTGTGAGGTCCTTAAACTCACGGACTATGATGTCCTTAACCTTGACCGTGATGTCTTAAAACTAACAACATCGGACTGTGAGGTCCTTAAACTCACGGACTATGATGTCCTTAACCTTGACCGTGATGTCTTAAAACTAACAACATTGGACTGTGAGGTCTTTAAACTCACGGACTATGATGTCCTTAACCTTGACCGTGACGTCTTAAAACTAACAACAGTTGACTATGAGGTCTTTAAACTCACGGACTATGACGTCCTTAACCTCGACCGTGATGTCTTAAAACTAACAATGGACCGTAATGTCCTTAAACTAATTTTACCTTGGTTCAAGGGTACATCTCTTCATTCCTTTGACATTCGTCTTTGTAATTCCTCAATGACTTCAAAGAGGTGACGGGTCCCGACAACCGCATATTTCACGGACTGTGGGGTCCTTAAATCCACGGACTATGATGTCCTTAACCTTGACCGTGATGTCTTAAAACTAACAACAACGGACTGTGGGGTCCCTAAACCCACGGACTATGATGTCCTTAACCTTGACCGTGATGTCTTAAAACTAACAACATCGGACTGTGAGGTCCTTAAACTCATGGACTATGATGCCCTTAACCTTGACCGTGATGTCTTAAAACTAACAACATCGGACTGTGAGGTCCTTAAACTCACTGACTATGATGTCCTTAACCTTGACCGTGATGTCTTAAAACTAACAACATTGGACTGTGAGGTCTTTAAACTCACGGACTATGATGTCCTTAACCTTGACCGTGACGTCTTAAAACTAACAACAGTTGACTGTGAGATCTTTAAACTCACGGACTATGACGTCCTTAACCTCGACCGTGATGTCTTAAGACTAACAATGGACCGTAATGTCCTTAAACTAATTTTACCTTGGTTCAAGGGTACATCTCTTCATTCCTTTGACATTCGTCGTTGTAATTCCTCAACGACTTCAAAGAGGTGACGGGTCCCGACAACCGCACATTTCACGGACTGTGGGGTCCTTAAATCCACGGACTATGATATCCTTAACCTCGACCGTGATGTCTTAAAACTAACATCGGACTGTGAGGTCCTTAAACTCACGGATTATGACGTCCTTAACCTTGACCGTGATGTCTTAAAACTAACAACATCGGACTGTGAGGTCCTTAAACTCATGGACTATGATGCCCTTAACCTTGACCGTGATGTCTTAAAACTAACAACATCGGACTGTGAGGTCCTTAAACTCACGGACTATGATGTCCTTAATCTTGACCGTGATGTCTTAAAACTAACAACATTGGACTGTGAGGTCTTTAAACTCACGGACTATGATGTCCTTAACCTTGATCGTGACGTCTTAAAACTAACAACAGTTTACTGTGAGGTCTTTAAACTCACGGACTATGACGTCCTTAACCTCGACCGTGATGTCTTAAAACTAACAATGGACCGTAATGTCCTTAAACTAATTTTACTTTGGTTCAAGCGTACATCTCTTCATTCCTTTGACATTTGTCGTTGTAATTCCTCAACGACTTCAAAGAGGTGACGGGTCCCGACAACCACACATTTCACGGACTGTGGGGTCCTTAAATCCACGGACTATGATGTCCTTAACCTCGACCGTGATGTCTTAAAACTAACATCGGACTGTGAGGTCCTTAAACTCACGGACTATGACGTCCTTAACCTCGATCGTGATGTCTTAAAACTAACATTGGACTGTGAGGTCCTTAAACTCACGGACTATGATGTCCTTAACCTCGACCGCGATGTCTTTAAACTACGATACCCTGGAAAATGTCCAGAGCGGAGCTTGGTCCTGCCAAACACGGCAGTGAACCCGTGGGAAGCATCCAGAGCAACCCCTGACTCTGTGAAATACGGATAAGGACAATTTTACCCATCACTTGCGGGTCCTCACGACTTGCAAGGAAGTAAATTCTCTTGTGAGATCCTTACGACTTTCAAGAGAAAACGCACTTAGGAATCCTCACGATTCTTAAGGAGAAATTACACCTATGGGATCCTCTCGACCGGTAGGGAGAAAATTCTTTATGAGACCCTCACGGCTCATAAAGTTGAAAAAGTCTTAGGTGACAGATCTTAACCCTGTTTTCTAAGCCATCACCACTCTACAAAGAATCCAAGACTGACAGTTATATGCTTACTAAAATCTCATGGCAACAATACAGTAAAGAGAAGAAAGCAACAGTATAACAAAAGGAATATCTTCATTCATGAACTCAATTGAATACAAGGTACATCATATAAAGGAATAAAAAAAAGATACACATTATTCAGAGATTACAAGTGTATGATCGATACGAAGGCAGCTACTGAGAAGGAAGCGGTTTCAACAAGTCCGCGAGCTACTCTCGCACTTCCTTCAGTGCCTTCTCATGATCAGCTGTCGCGGCTAGCTCCGCTTCGATTTGAGCCCTTTGCTGCAAGCATGATGAAATCTTCTCATCAATTTCCCGTTGGGCAGCTTCGCGACTCTGCGTAACCCGCTCGATAGAGTCGAGCTTTCGTCTCAATACGAGCCCGTCCGAAATACATTGCTGCAAGGTATCAAAGATGGCTCTCAGTTGCGCGACGTTCGCTTCGACCTGGGCACACAACTGGATAGACTCAGCGGAAGCCTCCTCGCAGTCCTTCCGCCTCAAGGCCACTTCCTGTTCGAAATGGCGGAGGAAAAGACGCACTTTGCTCGACCCATGCGGCCCGCTGGGAGTTCAAAAATTGAGTCTCAGGGGCAGAACGCATAAGTTCAAGCTGATGCAGACAGGCCTCGATCTTCTTGCAGTGACTAACCCAAGACTCGACGACACCTTCACTATGGAAATTTACAAGCGTCGCCAGTATCGGGTTGACCTCGGCAGCAAAATCTGCGGCAGATGTAGGAGTTTCAGTGTCAAGCTCTTCGACATATTCGCTCAACATGCGCAGACTCGTCACAGCACCCTTTGAGGATAGACGTCTCGAGAAGGGGCCCGCCGGCATCATAATACGGGATTCGAAAGAGGCCGGAGTCGAAACAACCAGTACAAAACAAGTCATAATCAGATGACGGGTTTAAAGATATAAGAGATTCAGGAACAATGGAGTTAACTATACCAGCTGCAGCAGGTGGCAAAGCCGGGAGGACCGGTGGCGCAACTGATCTCTCATCTCCTCCTTCAATCTATAGCACTGTGATCAAGGCAAAGAAGGCTCAGAAATGATTTCTTGGTCAAAAAAAGAAAGAGCATTAAATGAAAACTGTATTCACCAGCGCCACTGGATGAAGCAACCTCCGACGGGAAGGAGAAATAGGGATGCAGCACCTGGTACAGGTGGTCAAAAAGGGCTCCTGCAAAAACGCAATAACGTGAATGTCAGTACGTGAATTATACAGCCAAGAGACAAGACTGATGGGTCGCAAATCCATACCTTCCAGCATCTGCGACGGTACGAGAGAAGGCAGAGAAGTGGTTACCGTCAGGGCGGTGACTGATGGTGCTGTCTCAAGTAGTTCCACATCTGCAGCCGGCATCAGAGCCGTGACGAGGGCGTCACTTGACTCGACAACGGCGTCCCCCTCCTCCATCGGGACGGTCTCACCCCCCGTCGCTTCGCCCCCTGACTCCACAGGAGCCGTCGTCACACTTGCGACGCCAGGAGACGACAAAGAACCGTAAGCAGGGAGAGCGATGATCGGGGCGGTGCCGGACTCTTGAGAACGAGCGGCCATCTCGGGCCCAGTAATCAGACCCGTTTCGTTTGCCACTACCTCGGGCTCAGTGATCGCAACCGTTTTATCCACCGCTGCCTTAGGATGGGCCGTGGTAGCCGTCTCGTCCACTGCTACCTCAAGCTCGGCCGTAGTAGCCGTCTCATCCGCCTCCACCTCACGCTCGGCAGTGGTAGCTATCTTGGGCATAGCAGTCGTGACTGTCTCATCAGCCACTAGCTCGGGCTCGGCAATTATGGTTACATCGCCTATCGTCGCCCTGGGTTCAGCAGCTACCTCCTCCACTGCCCCCTCAGACTTGACAGTCGCAGCCGCTCCCTCAGTAAGGCTCGGCCCTGCAAGATAAAATATATAAGAACTGATGGTTTAAAGCTTTGACAACGAAGCCTCAAAACACATTACCTGAAGTTGATTTACCGTTGGCCTCCCGAGCTGCACGTGCCGCCCGTCTATGAGCAGTAGACAAGGCAACCGGGAACTCCTCTGAAGGAGTAGCAGCGGGAGTAACGGCGCTTGAACCTGCCCCCGCAGCCAAAGCAGCACTACGTTCCCTTGTTGCGCGCCTCACGAGCTTCCTTTCCTCCCGGGCCGTCACAACAGACCTTTTAGAAGCCTCCTTCAGCAAGGCGTCGTCGTCCGCACTCAGGGTTACCTCCAGAGCCGTCAAGGCTTCCATTATCGGTTTTTTGAGCAATGCCTCCTTCGGCAGTACCGAAGAGGCCGGGACTTCGGTGGCTGGCTCGGGAAGAGTCTCCACATCACCTTGCGGGACCGGCATTATGGTCCCTACGATGAGATAAAGAAAGGGTTAGATTGTCCATAAAAAGGAGAATGAAGACTCAACGAACCGAAACATACCAATGCCGAATAGAGCGTGATTCCTCTCCTCCTCCTCGAAAGTCCTGAGGGAAGCCGCTAGAGCCTCTTCGGTAGTAAAGCCTGTTAGTCAAGACGTGATAATAAAAATAAAGATATAACGCAATGACAAAAGTGCGACTAATATTTACTTGATTGCACAAGCGCGGCTATTTCTGCTTGTTGCCGTGCGAGTTGCTCAGAAGCAGCAATAGCGGCATCGAGATCAGTGTCTTCTGGCGCTATCAGGAAACCTTTATTGGTTCCATATTCACTTAGGCCTTCGGTAAGAGGAGCTTGAGGCTCTAGGCCGAGTACGGCATCAAGGGAGAGGATCGACTTCTTCTTCTTCTGTGCGCGAGTTCCGGTCGCAGCCAGAACCAACTTGCGCTTCGTGGGCACTTTGGGCCGGCGAGTCCCGATATCCGAGCCCATACCAGATTCAGGGGAAGCTACGTTCACCGTCTCTATGGGAGCACGGGGCACCGCAGGCATATTCACCGTCTCTACAGGAGCATGAGGCAATCCACGAGTGGGGCTTAGCTCGTGTGGAAGCTCGACTGCAGCAACCTCTCTTAGCGGAGGGGGTACAGCGATCCGTTGCTTCAAAGGGACTTTAAGATCACTGACAGGAGGTGCACTTTTGCGATCAAACAGCAAACGCCTTTCTTCCTTAATAACGGCGCCCGTCGAATGCTGGTACCATGCTGTATATGTATTAAGGATCCGTGGGACACAACTCGGCTCGCTGATAAAAAAGTGAGAGCCCGTGTTCAGATGCATGAAGTGATGCAGCGCGCTCCGCATCCCCTCTTCAGTGGCAGTAGGTTCTAGCAAGAAAGCCTCCAACGGCACTCCTTGATTATAGCTCAATTTTTGGGCAAAACGATGCGGGTTATATCTTATGAAGAGCGCCGCATCATTTTGCCTAAACACCAGGAAGCCCGGTCTGATAGAATATAAATGGAGGGTCTCCCGAGCTGTCAGAACCGAGGCCCCATCTTTGAAAATGTCCTGTAATGACCGCACTGTTGTGGTAGAGTCCTTTCCGATGGTTAACACCTTATCGGTAAAGGTCATCCCGTCTACAACTGTGCGGGGACGAAGGAGCAAACCTCTGGCGACCCGTAGCGGCGGATTTACGATTGAGGCACCGACCAATCGCATAATCCGAGGGAAGCTGCACCTGTCATAGAACGAAGGCCTTTTGTGGATACCAAAAATGCCAAGTGCGTGTAGCTCGAGCCATGACATGAAGTAATGCATCGAGAAGATCACATGCGGTACTCCAGGTTCAGTAGCAGCCGCCGCTTGACTAAGGCCGTAATACAGAAGCCGGCGACCCCGACAGCCACTTTTACCCTAATAGTCATTCGGTGAGCTGGGTAAAAGACAGATGGCCTCATACGGCGAAGGTGCATCAGGAGCGCGAACCAGCTCAACCATAGCCCAAGAAATCCCAAAAAGAATGCTTTCTCATCCATCCCAGGGACTGCAATATCTGAAAAAGGAACAATCGGGGAGTTAGGAAGGAAGAAACTTTTCTGATCTACCTCCGTCGCTGGCAGGTTATCCAAACCTAAGCCGAAAGGGTCATCAAGCGTAGCGAATTTAGCGGCTTACATCGAGAAGACTTTCGGGTGAAGGAAGCGAGCGATGAAATCCTCGAAACTAACCCCGTGACTCCCAGATTCGAGAAAAAGGCGCTCGTAGATATTCAACACTTTGATCAGACTGGGAAACTGATGTTGAACAGCACTCACCGGGGTAAGGCCCATTATCACTGGCTTAGCACCGAAGACATATTCGTCTATGGGAAGCAGCTCCTGGTAATGCTCCCAATGACCGGTAAGCCGGAAACTTTTGTAAACTCCTCTAAAGAGATTGACACTTCCCGGTCCAGTGCGAGGAAGGTGTGAGTAGGGATATTCTACTGCTCCAAAAAGCCTTAACCCACCAAGTGGGAAGCGTAGGGTATTGGAAGAGAGAAGTATAAACAGCGGTATACAACCCAAGCCTCATCAACTGCGACTTCTTCGCTGAAAAAATGTAGCGGGCCCATTGCAGATAACCGATCGGATGACGGGGAATCAGACCTATATTATATGGTTGCCCCACGGCCGCGCTTCGCCTTGACAAATACGGCGTCCCAAGGTATCAAAACTATAGGAGGCTGAACGGGAATCGAAGCTATAGCGGGTTGAAGAAGGCCTTCTGAAGTCCAATTAACCATCTCCACGGCATAGTTCACCGGGGGTGAGTTGGCGTAATGAATTGCCGTGATAAGCTCCGAAGGCACCGCGCATGAAAAGCTTTGTCGACCCCTGATAATCTGATTGTACCATAATCCCCAAAGGTGAAGATTCTTATGTTCCGGATCACGGTCTCTGATCAAAGCTAAGACCTCCCGGTCTATGGGTGCTCCAGGGAATCCTCCCTCTGAACGAACGAATGGGAATGAAGCATCGAAAGACATGTTGCCTGCAAAAAAGGGGACGGAAATCAACTGTCAGTGTTGTAATTTTTGATTTCTGACACTTGGTACTTTAAAAATTTGTACCACACTGCAATGCAGTGGAAAAGGGGACCAAAAGGGGACCCACAAAATCCAGATGACAACGCATCAATCACTAAAACAGCCTCATCATTGGATGAGACTGGCAATTAATGAGAAAATCCTCGAAGAGTATTCTCATTGAATGAGAAATCCCTCGGGAGAAGGAGAAAATCTCCCTTTTAGAGCAAAACTCTATAACAGAGTGACACTTGTCAAACTCTGGTCATGGAGGAATAAAATTCCTTAAAGAGCTTAGCTCTGTAATCATGATGGAAAATCCATCATGGATTATCAAAACTAATGCTTGAGAATTAAAATTCTGAGATCTTAAAGATCCATGAAGAAACTTTCAAGAGTTCTTCATCAAAAAACCAAAAGATCTACGGGTTATCAAAATAGCAGAGCTCTGATTCATGGGATAAGAAACCCCAAGAAAAGATCTGTTTAGATCTATGGGTTCATGAGAGCAAAGCTCTGCTGGTGAAACCCTAAAAGGGTTTTCTTTAGATCAAAGATCTATGAAGAGCAAGGCTCTGTTAATGGGTAGGAACCCTAATTTGTTAAAATTAAAATTTCTAAATTTTACCTAAGAGTTTTGACTCTTGAAAGTTCTTAACAAAAGAGCTGCGCTCTGAATGAAAATTCTCAAGGAGAAGATGACAATCATCTCAAGGACCAAAGGTCCTATTTATAGGCACTGAACTGCCTCTTCAACCTCTGAGTTGATCCAAGGGCTCAGATATTGCCACCGCTGCGCTCACGTGTGCACCGCGTAAGCGCAACGGTGGGGGGACATTTGTTTCCCCAATTAGAGCGAAGCTCTGTTTTGAATTTCAAAATTCAAAATTGAAGCAACGCTTCAGATCCTGCGCGCTGTGCGCTGCGCGCCATATGTCAAAAGCAGACACGCCAGCGCCAGGAGCGCTGAGCCCTAGGCAGTGCACCCCAATCAGAGCAAAGCTCTGTTTTCAAAATTCAAAAATTAAAAAGATGAAGCAACGCTTCAGATCCAACGCTCTGCGCTGCGTGCCACGTGTCTAACACAGGTGCGCTAGCGCAGTTGTGCTGCGCTCTGCGCAGTGCGCCACGTGTCTAACACAGGTGCGCTAGCGCAGTTGCGCTGCGCTCTGCGCGGAGCGCCACGTGTTAAGCACGAGTGCGCTAGCGCAGTTGCGCTGCGCTCTGCGGTGCACGCCACGTGTCCAACTTAGGTGTGCCAGCGCTGGAATTAAAATTCCCACCGTTGGATCAAAGGATCTAATAATAATGATAAATCATTAATTAACTAGAATTAAATTCTGTTAAGGAAATATTTCTCAAAATCTTTCCAAACAAAAAGATTGCGCTTTAAGCACCGCTGGATCAATGATCCAATGGTAAATAATGAATTACCAAAAACAGAACAAATTCTGCATGGAAAGATTTTCCAATCTTGTTAAAAACAAGAAGATTGCCTTCTGTAAAACAGAAGCCCTAGAATCAAAGATCCAATGGTGGGGAAACATCCCCAAATCAATCAGAAAAAGATCTCTTTAAATGATTTAACAAATCGATTGGCCCTATATAAAGACCCCTAGACTTCAAGTCTCGATATACAGAAGAGCAATAGAAAAACCCTCTGCAAACATTGAGAAGGACTCAAAAAAAGAAAGAAAGGCAAGCCTTTGAAGAAAGAAGATCATTTCTTCATCTTTAAAGGTAAAAACAATTAATTCTTGAAAAACAGAGATGAAAACATCTCATAAAAGAAGAATCCTCTTCTAAAAAGATCTTAGATCTATAAAAAAAAGACCAAGATCTTTGATTAAACATAAAGGATTCAAAGATCCAATCCTTAAAATAAAGAAGTATTTTACTTCATTCACAGATCTTTTGATCTATAAAGGCAGAGCCTTTTGATAAGAAAAAGAACTTTGGTTCTTGGATCTTGAGGCAAGGCCTCCTTTGAAGAACATAAGTTTGTTCTTTGATCTTAAAATTGATCAAAATGCGTTTTGCGCTACTAGAAAGTGCTTTGCACTCTTGAACTGCGCCTTTGCGCTCCTTGGATCGGCGCTCAGCGCCAAAACATGCCACGTGTCAACCACAGACACAGTTTGCGCTTTGCGCTCCTGAAACAGAGCACTGCGCTCTTGGGCTGGCGCTCAGCGCCAAGCGCGCCACGTGTCCTTCACTGGCACACCCATAAACCGGCGCAGCGCACTCATGAATCAAAAGCGCAATGCGCTAACAAACTAGCGCTTAGCGCTAAGCGACGCGTGTCCTCTTCATGTGCGCTAACCAGCAGAAGCGCAATGCGCTCTTTAAATGGCGCAAAGCGCCTAACGCGCCACGTGGCACACTGTCAGAACACCACTTTGTTCCTGATAAATGCTATGCATTTAATTCCAGACAAAATGTCAGAGCCCACTGCTTGGCATTATTGGAAAGGGCCGAGCCCAAATAAAGGCTTAATAATAGCCAACCAAGAAATAAAATGTTAAAACATTTTTAACTGGACTTAGCCCAATTCTGGCCATAAGTCCTCAATTTAAATTGAACTGAGCACACCTGCTCTTCCAATCAATTTACACCCGGTTCAAGGATACATCTCTTCACTCCTCTGATATCTATTGTTGTAATCCTTCAACGTCGTCAGAGAGGTGACGGGTCCCGACAACCACACATTGCTACGGACTGTGGGGTCCTTAAATCCACGGACTATGATGTCCTTAACCTCGACCGTGATGTCTTAAAACTAACGTCGGACTGTGAGTGTAAGTGCACAGCGGCGCCCCGGCCGTCAATCCGAGGCCAAAATGCGGAAACGATAATTTACTTTAACTTTTTGAACTGGCACCACCGCGCACTAAAATCCCGGATCGGGCCATTAATCTAATCCTAGCTAACTAGAGAAGGGGTAGAGAGATATACCGAGCGATCCGTGTCCTTCGGTCTTCTCGTCGTCGTCCCGATCTCCCCGCGGAATCTCCGGTCTTCATCTCCTCGCCGGAAGAGCACCACGACATCGGCTTCTTTTACGGGCTCCCACCTCTGGACCGAGGCAACTCGGGCATGAAGTTGGCGAGTCGACGTGCCCAAGATTTGCTGTAGAATGAGTGTAGTGCTCTATGTCTCATTTGGGGTTTGAGGAAGTTGCCTTTGGTGGAGAAAATGAACTATGAACTTTTGTAGATCAACTTGGGGATTTTTCAAGCATCAAGAGAACAAAATCCCCTTGCCAAAAATTTGGACAGCCCCCCCCCCACACACACATAAGAAGTGGCTGGCCCTCTCATGTGTGGGAGTGAGGAATGGAGAGAGAGGGGGGAAAAGGTCAAGGGGTGGGAAAGCAACTCATACAAGCAAAAAGGAAAATGATTATCATATGAAATGATGATCACAATCCAATCCAAAACCACTCCCATCATCAACAACCATGATGAACCAAAAGTCAAGCCATGATGAAAAGAAGAAGTCAAATGGTGGAGGAATTATCATGATACAACAATATGCAAATAACACCCTCCACTAACCAAATTTGCATGCTTGCAAATAAGCCCTCCTCCATCAAATTCCGGCCAAGGAAAGATACAAATGAAAATGGCCGAAACGGAAAACAAACTGGCAACTTCAGAAAACTGATCCCGTAATATATTACAGGAAAACCCCGCTACTGTATATACAAACCCGCATTTGTATTCCGACCGAAATACAAATGCAATGAGACAAAATCTACACTGTACTATACTAGGATCCGGCTTAAACCAAAGCCCGCTAGTATTAACCGTCCGATCATGATCCGTGCAATACCGCACGTATCTGATCGAACCCTGCCATATCTCCATACGGCCTCTACAGCGTTTCGCCCGAAACTTGAGCAACTGTCTGTGGGGGACTCTAAAGACTCGTCAATACTATGGCTGTAGATTTAACCACTAGCACGTCAGAGATATTAGCCATACGTGACGGGCTACCAGCTATTGACCAAAAGGGACGTCTGTGAGCGAACTCATCCTGACACCCTACTGACCCTGTCAGTGACAATATCCGTACAGTCCGGTCCGTTCGTCTATGAGCATCGCATGGCGGGCCTAGGGGGTTGGTAAAAGTCAGACCCCCAAAAGCGGTACAAGTCATGTCGGAGTGCAGCCCAGAACACCCTGAGATACTACTGGAATACCTACCAGTAAATCTCCTGCCTTGGCCAAGGACTTCGTGTAAAGGATCTCCTAGACACAGCGCGACCTTACCCCCAATACCGGGAGAGACGAACCCCTGCAGATCCGCTCACTGCCTCCGTGTGGCTCGGGACTGTACCCAACTAAAACATGTTTGCACGTCTCCTTTGAGCGTGGTAGGGTAGTAATCAAAGTACAGTGGGAACTCACACGAGACAAATGACGATCTCAGGTCGATGAACTAACCTGTACACATGTCACCAGGGAACTGCTATCTGACGTCAGGTATAAGACCAACTAGCATGTTCCCGGCGAGTCCTGTCCGGTGTACTCATAACCCAATGAGCACCTGTATACATCTTAGGTGATCCAACTGACACCAGTGGCTTGTGAGACCGGCCACCGCCCCTCGTCGGGGTCTCGACTGTATACACTAGTCTACACTGGAGTATCGATGCCCTGTCTCGAAACTCCCACGACTAGGGACCTTTTAAGGATGTGCTTATAGACCCCAGCTCCCACGTATATGATCGCCCTCATACTGCTGGTAGTCAAGCAAGAATCCTAGGGGCTCTATCAACGTGCAATAGTGATCAGTAAGGTCACCTAAAGCAGTACACGATGATAAAGGTAAACCAGATAGTATACTATCATCTTGAGTAAGACTGTCCTACTGGGATAGGTCCTCCCTCAATCATTGCAATCACGTGCCTGTGATCCAATAATTGACTCTGAGGGCACTATCTCCAACAATCTCCCACTTGCACTCAAGGCTAATTATTGCGATGTCGCATACTCACAGCCCGTGTGATACCGAACACCCAACTCCTCTACTAGTCAGTCTCACAAAACCCGTTTGCGAAACTATTGCGTTCGAGAAATAGCCTCAGTGAGTGGACCCGCCTTGATGTTTCTTTCTATGTCTCTCTATATCTCAAGTTCGCGGAGAAACCCATCTCCCGAAATGAGCAATACCTGTCTTAGAATGTGTCTAGATGTCTGATGGGACCTAGCTCATAAATGAACTCCAAATCCAAACTTCTTAGACTGTATCGTCAACTGAACTTAATCAGTATCCTGCGCCATGCATCCCTCAGTATCGCCTTGGACCACTTGTCCAAAATACTGCCCCTCGTCAGAAGGAAAACTATAACTCTGACAACCTCTCTGTCATCCAGGTCACCTTGGAAGCCTGGAATGATAACCGTCCCCTGAATGAGGCTGTCGTTATCATATCCCTAGAACATCCACTTATGTTCTAAAACTGCTTCCGACTGCTTCTCCAGGATTGGATCAATATCAACTTGTTGCACCTACCGCAAAACAACATCTGGTGTGGTACTTGGTATCTCATGATTGACTCAATTGCCTAAGCAAGTGATCTGCCAATCATGCGCATCCCTCTCCCCTTTAGTCTCTAAGACACCTTTAGAGAGGGTGACTCCATCACCTGCAGGTATACTACCGTGCCAGGAGTCATCCATTCTAAAAACTCTTAGAATGCTGTCTAAGTACCCTGATTGGGAAACCACCCAAATCTAGATCTATAGATCTAGTAATCAGAATGTTTGATATAATGTCCAAGTCCTTTGTGGAGAAACCACTATGTGACGACCAAAGTATAACCGATCGTAGTATAGGAATATCACTTCCTACTCTGTGTATGTAATCCAAATACCAGGACATCACACCCTACTACCTTCTCAACAGATTCATCCCCTATTCTGATGAAGTCAAACCTATGACTGTCACATCAGAAATAGATGATCT
The DNA here is from genome assembly GCA_030015575.1 of Agapanthus africanus. Taxonomy (NCBI): domain Eukaryota; kingdom Viridiplantae; phylum Streptophyta; class Magnoliopsida; order Asparagales; family Amaryllidaceae; genus Agapanthus; species Agapanthus africanus. The sequence continues at coordinate 682,191,305 of CM057340.1, forward strand.
ATCTCCGCTATGTCTGCTTTAGTCTATAAATAGACATAAGCCGCTTGTCCACCAATGCTTCCGCTGCTCCCACTGACTACGATAACCCTCTGGCAGAGTCATATACACGTACACTTCTAAAGCTAGTTTTAGAATGACGCTATACTCATCCTCCCGCCGGGTCTCACAGTCTGGAACAACAGCAATGGCAAGTCTGGGTAAACAAGAACTTCCCTGTCACCGTCCTTGAGGCTACCGGAGTACCTCTCGGGTGCCTGAAGTTATCCACCTTATCTGCGGAGTGGCCAATGGAATGTCAAACCAGATTGAATCTTTAGGTTCCTATCAAATCTTCAGTAATCGTTTGTGGTTCTGGAATCACTTCCAGTTCTACCATACTCCCACTACTGTTTTCTGAAAAAATCCATTTTTTATTAAAACTGTGGCGTGTCTAGAACAATATCACTATTGATCTTCCGGATGGTAGAAAGTCAACCCTCGTCATAGCCTGGGTCAACCCACAAACAGCCATTACAGTAACGTGCCTTGAGTTATCCAGAGTCTGATTTTAAGCATAAGCCGGACAACTCCCCGTACCTTAACATCGTTAAGATATGAACTGTTCTATATCTAATATAGAACCAGAGGCACTGATTTAATTGAACCAGATTCAAATCATGCAGCTGTCTCCAGTGCATGTCAACTAAATGGAAGGAGGCCGATCAGCGTTACTCAACTTAGGAATGCTTCCAATTATGAGTAACCTGAAAGAGAAGCAAGTTCTCTTAATCACTACTATCAACTGAATACCATACTCAAGTATCTACATCTTCGATCAACTTGAAGAATCCTGATACTTGCAACACCTGGTTCTCTACTTTATCCATATACCTATAACTTCTTAAAACTTGGACCCTGTGTTTCTACGAAACACCTGTCTAAAAACTAGAGAAGTCATAAGTAAACCGAATATAGTACGAGAACCAACCCCTCTGTCCCCATGGACGATGGACAACATACAATACTCTGTATAAGTCCCTTGAGTCTGACAACTCAATCTTTGTGTGTCGTAGGTTGAAAACTGTACTATGGTTATGAAGAATTACACCGCTGTTTAATACTCCTTACCTAACCATCCACTGATATAGGTAAATGTCATAGACATAATTTCAAAAAGGTATGTCCCACTCTATGAAAATAGACGTACAGGTATATCAATTTGAAATTGGTGCATAACAGCGGATATTCAAAACCAAATATTTGCCGTCCGGCAAACAACCCAGGCGATTTCCTCAAATATCACCGATTACAACGAATCCCGATATAATGAGGATGATCACCCAATTCCCAATAACTTACTCCCACTCATCATCTGTAAAACCATACAGATGTGAGAATCATACCTGGTAAATACATACCCTGGAGTAAGTATCTAATCGGGAAATCAGTTTTCTTTTAACAGTACACAGTAAAACTGAAACATGGAAATGTATCGATGGGGTATCCCGGTATTCCTAGTAATGCCCCTTCCATTATCCAGATTCACAACTGTAACCGTGTAATTCTTTGCCATCTTTCCAAATCCCTTTATATGTCTTTAGTCATTACCTTCTACACACCCTCTTAGGCTAAATGGTTTTCTTCCTTCCCTACCGTTCGGCACCAGCCTATGGTTTGGAAGAAGACTATCCAATAAGCATAATGGGTGTACTGTCCTAATCCTAGGAGCACTCGCAATGCGAGAGAAGGTGAAGATAAAAGACAACCGAATAAACCTTATTCCTATTTCTCCTGAACCAGAATCCATCCCCGAACTGGAACAAATTCCTTTCGAGTTCGTATATAACCATACGATGGAGTATCCAATAAACTGTGGATCTTCGTAGTGATACGGAGTGTTCTGGAGAAATACAAAGGTGATTTAGGATTGGCGAATAAATACTTGGTTTGGTCGTGAATAGCAGTCGCAATTTACTTTGCCCTCTTACTAATCCCTTGTTATGTCTTTACTTAATACCTTCTGTACACCATCGTTATGCTAATTGGTTTTCTTCATTCCCTACCGTTCGGCACCAGCCTATGGTTTGGAAGAAGACTATCCAATTTGCGTAATAGGTGTACTATCTCCTAAACCAAGGAGTACTCGCAACCTGAGAGAAGGTAAAAGGAAAAGACAACTGAACAGTCCTATTCGTTTTCTCCAGAACCGGAAACCATCCTCGAATAAATTCCTTCGAGTTCGTATATAACCATACGATGGTTTTGTCCAATGGAAGTGGACGTTCGTAGTAATACGGGGTGTCCTGGAGAAAAGGGTAAAAGTAGGAGTGGCAATGAGGTATGCAACTAAGACAATCCAAAAGCCAGTGTTTTAAGAAGGTTCGGTTAATTTTGGTCACTGAGTCATAGTCTTAGGGTCGGGTCAATGGTCGCTGCCAAAGAGAGAGAGAAAAGAAACACTCAGCATACACTCTAACCTAGATCAGAATGGTTATCAATTTATCTAATCTGGAAACCTCCCACTGTACCGTCAAATTCTCCTCCAAACCTGAAAGAAGAATTAGTCGGGATCACCCGAGAAGTAAACCAACTCATCAGTGGGAATCGGGATCCAACTTTCATCGCATGATAACGTGACGGAATCCGCTCACGTTATCACACTCCAGAAGGTTGCGCATATCTGGCAAGTTTCAGTTTTTTTAGAAACTCCCGATGTGGATTTTTGCCCCATGCTCTTATGACCTTGACTTTGGCCAACAAATCATAAGTCACATGTCAAGTTCTACCCGTCATTCTCCAGGTTAATTTGAGCCCACCCGCACAAGCCCTTGACTTTGGCCAACAAGGCTATACGACTGCCCCAAACCAACGCATCTATCTATGCTGCATATGAATACCCAATAGCTACCAATCACTGTGCCTTGACTTTGGCCAACAAACACAGCTTGAATACTATTGACTATCCATATGAAACGACGGAGGGCTACGAATGGTTTCTGGCGAAAACCTTTAACGTAATGAACTTGATATCGTTGAAGGAACTGGATAGCTTTATAAAAATATAGTGGCGAAAACCTTTGCTAAAGAGGTCACTCCCGGTGAAGTGATCTCGGCTCTTTCCCCGTAGAATGAGGTGCAGGATATTCCAACTGAATACCATGATGCAAAGCAAAAGTAATCGTCTATAGTGAAGTTATTGCCCTGACGTAAACTTCTGTCCAAGGGGTCACTCCCGGTGAAGGGATCTCGGCCCTTGCCTCGTCGACTGAGGTGCGGGATATTCCAACTGAATACCACGATGCAAAGCAAAAGTAATCGTCCTTGCAATAACAGCTTTTTGAAAAATGTTCCAACAACATCAGAATAGGTTTGTTTAGCTTGCATTGATCCGAATCAACGCAGTCCCATCAATTGATCACACCAATAAAGAACGAAAATAATGATGTACGTATATGCCATCCGCATTCGCCACTGGGTCCCGTCATTACCCGTTAGGTTATTTAACTAACGACAGAGCGGGGACTGGACTAGCGCGGATGCAAAACATATACAACATCTACTAGTATATATATCAATATATAATATTTCGCTCAAGGCGTGATAAAATGCAACATCACAGAATTGTAATAAGCATCACAGAACAATACAGATATCTGGGATCCCCGGGTTTCACAGAGCCGCTACTGAAACCCGACGTTCCCCTGGTCGTGTGGATAGCCTGTGCAATGAAAACCTAGACCCCTACGGGCGCGGCAAGTTACCCGCCAAAACCTGAAGGGAGGCAGCCCCCTTCAGCAACGTGAATGGACCACCCGGCACTTCACGGAATCCGGTAACTTGGGCACCTCTCCTGGGTCAACATGTACCCCCTACGAGTGCGGCGAATAGCCCACTAATTCTAGAGTAAAGCCCCCTCCGTCTCAATGCCATGAGATGCGGGCCCGTTGCCCTCTAGAACCCGGCTATCCGTGCACCGCACCGCGGGGTAATCCTAGTACAGAAAGTAAAATATACATACAACGGGTACATCGACCTCGACCCGGTCGTGCCCCAAAAGAATAATATACAAACTGGCAGTGACGGCAGTCCACATGTCGGACGCTCGCCCCGCAATATCAAATGTACATAATACACCAAATCTGTACTAACATTGCATCCAGGCTATCCTCCACGACCAATCCGCAATATCATAGCACAACACAGAACATCAACATGAATGTCATGTTCGCAAATCCGTCTAACCGGGCTATAGCAGTTAGACAGGATTTACCGATCGAGTGGCATTCACTGTCGCAGATATAATGTAAATACTGTGAACTAATGTGTTTAAAATTTTCGATCGATGAAATATACCCAAGTGGGCCCCAAGCACTACTGTAGCACTCACAGAAAATTTGGGCCCAAAAAGAATGTCCCAAAAACCCTATTTTCAAGTCAGAAGCTCTCTGTGAAAATTTGGTCCAATGAACAGTCAAAACTGCGGCGGAACCGCGGCCAATGCGTGGGTTTGGCCGCGGTTCCGCGGTGATATGGTGACATCACGCGACCAATTTTTCTCAGACTGCTTAGAATTCCCTGCACATGTTTCTGCAACGTACTGAAAAAATTTTGGAGCTAAAAAAATTTTTGACAGAAACTGATGCAAATGAAAATACGGTTTTTGGAAAATCCGATCGATTGAACTTGTAAACACGTTAGACCAAGCTAGACTAGGTTAATGGCCTGGCTCTGATACCACTGTAAGTGCACAGTGGCGCCCCGGCCGTCAATACGAGGCCAAAATGCGGAAACGATAATTTACTTTAACTTTTTGAATCGGCACCACCGCGCACTAAAATCCCGGATCGGGCCATTAATCTAATCCTAGCTAACTAGAGAAGGGGTAGAGAGATATACCGAGCGATCCGTGTCCTTCGGTCTTCTCATCGTCGTCCCGATCTCCCCGCGGAATCTCCGGTCTTCATCTCCTCGCCGGAAGGGCACCACGACACCGGCTTCTTTTACGGGCTCCCACCTCTAGACCGAGGCAACTCGGGCACGAAGTTGGCGAGTCGACGTGCCCAAGATTTGCTGTAGAATGAGTGTAGTGCTCTATGTCTCATTTGGGGTTTGAGGAAGTTGCCTTTGGTGGAGGAAATGAACTATGAACTTTTGTAGATCAACTTGGGGATTTTTCAAGCATCAAGAGAACAAAATCCCCTTGCCAAAAATTTGGACAGCCCCCCCCCCACAAGAAGTGGCCAGCCCTCTCATGTGTGGGAGTGAGGAATGGAGAGAGAGGGGGGGAAAGGTCAAGGGGTGGGAAAGCAACTCATACAAGCAAAAAGGAAAATGATTATCATATGAAATGATGATCACAATCCAATCCAAAACCACTCCCATCATCAACAACCATGATGAACCAAAAGTCAAGCCATGATGAAAAGAAGAAGTCAAATGGTGGAGGAATTATCATGATACAACAATATGCAAATAACACCCTCCACTAACCAAATTTGCATGCTTGCAAATAAGCCCTCCTCCACCAAATTCCGGCCAAGGAAAGATACAAATGAAAATAGCCGAAACGGAAAACAAACTGGCAACTTCAGAAAACTGATCCCATAATATATTACAGGAAAACCCCGCTACTGTATATACATACCCGCATTTGTATTCCAACCGAAATACAAATGCAATGAGACAAAATCTACACTGTACTATACTAGGATCCGGCTTAAACCAAAGCCCGCTAGTATTAACCGTCCGATCATGATCCGTGCAATACCGCACGTATCTGATCGAACCCTGCCATATCTCCATACGGCCTCTACAGCGTTTCGCCCGAAACTTGAGCAACTGTCTGTGGGGGACTCTAAAGACTCGTCAATACTATGACTGTGGATTTAACCACTAGCACGTCAGAGATATTAGCCATACGTGACGGGCTACCAGCAATTGACCAAAAGGGACGTCTGTGAGCGAACTCATCCTGACACCCTACTGACCCTGTCAGTGACAATATCCGTACAGTCCGGTCCGTTCGTCTATGAGCATCGCATGGCGGGCCTAGGGGGTTGGTAAAAGTCAGACCCCCAAAAGCGGTACAAGTCATGTCGGAGTGCAGCCCAGAACACCCTGAGATACTACTGGAATACCTACCAGTAAATCTCCTGCCTTGGCCAAGGACTTCGTGTAAGGGCTCTCCTAGACACAGCGCGACCTCACCCCCAATACCGGGAGAGACGAACCCCTGCAGATCCGTTCACTGCCTCCATGTGGCTTGGGACTGTACCCAACTAAAACCTGTTTGCACGTCTCCTTTGAGCATGGTAGGGTAGTAATCAAAGTACAGTGGGAACTCACACGAGACAAATGACGATCTCAGGTCGATGAACTAACCTGTACACATGTCACCAGGGAACTGCTATCTGACGTCAGGTATAAGACCAACTAGCATGCTCCCGGCGAGTCCTGTCCGGTGTACTCATAACCCAATGAGCACCTGTATACATCTTAGGTGATCCAACTGACACCAGTGGCTTGTGAGACCGGCCACCGCCCCTCGTCGGGGTCTCGACTGTATACACTAGTCTACACTGGAGTATCGATGCCATGTCTCGAAACTCCCACGACTAGGGACCTTTTAAGGATGTGCTTATAGATCCCAGCTCCCACGTATATGATCGCCCTCATACTGCTGGTAGTCAAGCAAGAATCCTAGGGGCTCTATCAACGTGCAATAGTGATCAGTAAGGTCACCTAAAGCAGTACACGATGATAAAGGTAAACCAGATAGCATACTATCATCTTGAGTAAGACTGTCCTACTGGGACAGGTCCTCCCTCAATCATTGCAATCACGTGCCTGTGATCCAATAATTGACTCTGAGGGTACTATCTCCAACAGTGAGGTCCTTAAACTCATGGACTATGATGTCCTTAACCTCGACCGTGATGTCTTAAAACTAATATCGGACTGTGGAGTCCTTAAATCCACGGACTATGATGTCCTTAACCTCGACCGTGATGTCTTAAAACTAACACCGGACTGTGAGGTCCTTAAACTCACGGACTATGATGTCCTTAACCTCGACCGCGATGTCTTAAAACTAACATTGGACCGCAATGTCTTTAAACTAATTATCGACCGCAACGTCATTAAACTAAACAATAGAGCCCGATTGCTCTTTTGTTGGATCTAAACGATCCCGTTAAGTTGATCTTAGTCTAAAATGAGACTAACGTGTCCTTAAAAAACGTTTAAGTTGATCTTAGCCTCAAATAAGGCTAACGTATCCTTAAACACAACCCCCCAAACCCAAATCTAAGAAAGATACGTATTTGGACTAATCCACGTCCTACGGGCGACATCATAACTTAGTCTCCGTATACAATCCACGGGCAACCGAACACAAAACAAACACCCACGACACGAAGTGACTATCTGGAGAAGGAGAAAGTTGTTACCGCGATGCGGTAGCGTAATTAACTTAAGGGGCTTGCGCCTGCAGGGAAGAGCATCCCCACAATCAAAAACCCCTCAAGCGAGAGGGAATCTGACGAAGTCTGCTACATCGGCCGCATCCGTCTAAACCTTCGATACATGGTGCCACAAATCAACTTGGCATCTTCGGAGAGGTGGACGGATAGCACCAATTAGCATCTGCCCCGGATTTCAGGCATGACGAAACTGCGCGGTCGCGTCTCTGTGTTCGGAGGGGGACAGTGTTCCTGATGAAACACAAGTCTGAAGCTTTTGAGAAATTCAGGGAATATAAGCACGAAGTAGAGAACCAAACGGGCAAAAGTATTAAGATCCTTCGATCTGATCGAGGAGGAGAATACTTGAGCAATGAGTTCCCGGACTATCTAAAAGAGAATGTGATTCTCTCTTAGCTTACTCCTCCTTATACACCACAACACAACGGTGTATCGGAGCGGAGGAATCGCACCCTATTAGATATGGTGCGCTCTATGATGAGCAATGCCGAGTTACCTATTTCCATCTGGGGTTATGCGCTTGAGACGGCAGCATACCTATTGAATCAAGTTCCGTCGAAACCTATACCTACCACACCATATGAGATATGGAGTGGGAAGAGACCGTATCTTAAAAGAGTTAAGATATAGGATTTTCCGGCCTATGTCAAAAGGCAAAATCCGGACAAACTCGAGGCACGATCAGTTCTTTGCAAGTTTGTGGGATATCCGAAGAATTCTTATGGATATTTTTTCTACCACAGTGAGGAGCAAAAGGTGTTTGTTGCTCAACATGCCACCTTTTTAGAAAAGAAATTTCTTGCAAAAGAAATTAGTGGCAAAGAGGTAGAGCTGGAAGAAGTTCCAGCACCACAAACTACAACTGACGATTTATTGGTACCAGAGGATTCAGTAGTACCCAATGAACCCCAGCCTCTCCGCCGATCTAGTAGGGTTTCTCATCCACCTGAGAGATACTATGGTTTTCTCGTTGATGGTGGGAGCGAGAATTGCATCATGGAAGATGATGACCCGACTAGCTTCGAGCAGGCCATCACGAGTGAGGACTCTGTGAAGTGGCTGGATGCAATGCGATCTGAGATGGAATCCATATACACCAACAAAGTATGGACTTTGGAAGTTGCTCCTGAAGGGGTAAAACCCATTGGGAGCAAATGGATCTTTAAGAAGAAACTTAGTGTAGATGGAAAAGTTGAGACTTACAAAGCTAGACTTGTTGCAAAGGGTTTTCGTCAACGACCGGGTGTGGATTATAACGAAACCTTTTCTCCAGTGGCTATGCTTAAGTCCATCCGGATCTTACTTGCCATTGCTGCATACCATGACTACGAAATCTGGCAAATGGATGTTAAGACCGCCTTTCTAAATGGTGATTTAGAGGAGTGCGTGTACATGACTCAGCCAGAGGGCTTCGTAGATAGTGGGAGCGGCGGAAAGGTGTGCAAGCTGCTTAAATCCATATACGGGTTAAAGCGGGCATCGCGGAGTTGGAACATCTGCTTTGATGTTGTAGTCAAAGAGTTTGACTTCATCAAAAACGTAGATGAACCTTGTATATATAAAAAGGTTGCAGAGAGTAAGGTTGTCTTCCTCGTATTGTACGTCGATGACATACGCTTGATAGGAAATGATGTTTCTATGCTGCACTCGGTCAAGCTCTTCTTATCACAAAGATTCTCAATGAAAGATCTTGGTGATGCCTCCTGCATTTTGGGAATTATGATCTATAGAGATAGATCTAAACGGATACTGGGATTGTCCCAATCTAGGTACATTGACACCATACTAAAGAGGTTTAATATGAAAGAATCCAAGCGTGGGAACCAACCCACGATCTCTGGACTCACTCTCTCCAAAGAGATGTCTCCCAAGACTGATTTGGAGAGAGCTCGCATGCAAGGGATACCCTATGCTTCGGCAGTAGGCTCTATCATGTACGCGATGCTATGTACCAGACCCGATGTAGCATACTCACTAAGTGTAGTGAGTAGGTATCAAGCAGATCCTGGAGAGTCACTGGATAGCTGTGAAGAACATTCTCAAGTACTTGAGAAGGACTAAGGAGATGATCTTGGTGTATGGTAACGGTGAACTCCAGGTGGAGTCCTTTACCGATTTAAGCTTCCAAAGTGATAATGACGACTCTAAGTCGCACTCGGGATTTGTCTTTACCCTCAATGGAGGGGCGGTGTATTGGAAGAGTTCCAAACAGGAAACCGTTGCAGACTCGACGATGGAGGCTGAATACATAGCTGCCAACGATACTGCCAAAGAGGCTGTCTGGATGAAGAAGTTCATCACTGAACTTGGTGTGGTTCCGTCCATTGAACATCCAATACCTTTGTATTGTGATAACAATGGAGCTGTGGGTTTGGCCAAGGAACCCAGGTCCCATCAGAAGTCCAGACATATTCTGAGGCGGTATCACCTGATCCGGGAGATAGTTGATCGTCGGGAGATCGAGATCAGGAGAGTTGATACGAAGGACAACACTGCGGATCCATTCACAAAGGCCATTCCCCAGATACATTTTGAGAGACTCTTCGGGATGTTAGGTATGAGATACTACAACAGCTGGCCTTCGTGCAAGTGGGAGATTGTTAGTTATGTATATGCCCTAGAGGCCATTATTGTACATTTGATGTATATTATAGTGGATGCTTGGATATATATAGAGAGGACTTTCTTGCTCGACATGATAGTATGCTATTTGGTTTCACTTTATCTTTAACATGTTGAGTTAAAGATTCTTCAAGGTAGATCATCTTCGAAAAGGAAGACTTCAATCAAGCATGGATCTTTCGGCTTGTGGAGCCTCTCTAGAGTCCGGAAGTTCATGGATCGCGGCGAAGGGACTACTACTCCGAGCTTATGAAGCGAAGGAGCGGACTACAAAGGTTGTAATCCATTTCCTTTAGATGTAAAGTTGTTTACATGCTTTGTTAACCCTAATTATCTAGCTAAGATCCTCGCTTTAGATTGCTCGGCACTTGTAAATTTTAAATTCGGCATGGTTGATGCCTTGTAGACCCTTGTGATAGTGCCTTGTAACCCTACAGTGGTATCAGAGCCTAGCTAGAGTATTAGGCGAAGTGTATACGAAGTTAAAAGTCCGATCGAACCCCGAAACGTCAAATTTGACCCTCTCTCTGGAAATTTTATGGATAAGTGTATACTCAGAAAATTAAGCAGATGATTCTATGGATAACTGTGAAATACGAACTCCCAATTCCCTCAAGTCGCCGCGGAACCGCGGCAATACCATGCTTTGCGCGGCGGTTCCGCGGCCGTACTTGGGTATTAGGGACAGATACTTCTAGGTAACATCCGTAGGTATTACTACATGCTTCTGGGAATTTTTAATATTACTCGTGTTGAGTTTTCTGGAGATCTATAAAATTCGTTGATTCGATCGGAAGTTTAACATCGTTTAGTTTTTCGGGTAATTTAGAACGTGTTAAAAGGTTCGAACGGATATCAATAACTCATTTTTTCCCATAACGGAAAACTTTCAAGTGTTGAATTTTTCTCGAGTTTAAAACTTTCGGGAAATCATGCTAGATTATCTGTGGACCCTCTAGAAGAACGTAACCTTAACTCGATTGTGTGACCGTCAAAACTGCCACTGAACCCTAGGGTTTGTGGTAGTTTAGCGTTGCCACATGTGAGGCGTTGGTTTGACCCTTCTACGGCTGGTTCATTGGCGCAGTGACATGTTCTGGGATTTTTGAACTCCGCTCAAGTGTTGAACTATTTGGGAAATCTTGGGTATTTGATTATTCGATCGGAAAGTTTAACATTGTCTATTTATCTGGAATGTGATACAGTATGTGGAATTCATATAGTTAGGCATGAAATGCGAAGTATGTGATATTTCGGATTTAAGATGTCTGAAGAATTTGTGGATTCCAAATGTTGTAGTTTTACACTTTCTTTTCTGTGACCGTAAGCGTAGTATGTGGTGTATCGCCGGCTTCGTTGCTATACAACAACGACAATTGGGATACGCATACTTGCTTACGTTGATGATATGAGATATTATGTGTTGTTGTGATATATTATATTGGATCGTCGTGTTTTGAATAGCCGAGGTTTTATGTGAGATGGAGTTTTTTTTAATTTTCAATCATGTAAAATTCTTTGTATGTAATATTCTTTTATTGGGGCACTTCCGGGTTGAGGATGATGTCACCATTGTATATTATTTACTTTTCCGCATTAGGTAGACCCAAGGAGGGGAACACAAGTAACCGGGTTCTAGGGTCCAGTGGGAGGCCATCTCGAGGAGTCGAGACCGGGTCTCCTAACTCTAGAATTGGCAGTGTTGCTTGCCGCTCTCGTAGGGGTCTAGAGATGTGGGTTTGGCTATTCATCGCGACCGTGGAATCCGTGTTTTATACAGGCTCGAAATAAAACACGAACGTCCTAGTATATCCAATATTTCATATGTTATCTTCTGCTGCAATGTTCTGTGATGAGATCATATTACTGTCTGAGACGAATGCTTATACTCTATATATAATATATAAATATTACAGCTTTCGTTTCTTCTGTGATGCTTAGGAAGCATAACTGATGGGATTTATTAATGAGATTAATAAAAGAAAAGAAACCTAAAAGATGTTGTAGAATCAAAACTTTATAAAAAGGGTAGCTACAGTTTTGCTTTGCATAGCGGTATATATGATATACCCTGCACCTTATTCGATGAGGAAAGAGCCGAGATCCCTTCACCGGGAGTGACCTCTTTAGCAAAACTGGCAGATACTACAAACTCGCGGTTTAGTTTTTAATTGCTTCTATAGTTCTTGCTTTGCACAGCGGTATATATGATATACCTTGCACCTTATTCGATGAGGAAAGAGCCGAGATCCCTTCACCGGGAGTGACCTCTTTAGCGAAACTAGAAAAGCCTCGAAAACACTCCTTTTTAAAATCACTTGTTTCTACAACGATATCAAGTTCATTACGCAATAGGTTTTCTGAAAAACCTGTCGTAGCCCTCCGTCATTTCAGATAAATCCTACTTAGTATTCGTGCTGCGTTTGTTGACCTTGTCAAGACACAGTGTACGGTAGCTAATTAATGTTTATCTGCTAAAACATGAGATGTGATTGGATTAGGGTATTCGTACGGCCTTGTTGACCTTGTCAAGGGTCATGCGGGTGGGTTTAATTCAATCGGGAAATGACGGGTTGAACTTAACTTGCAATTTATGGTTTATTGATCTTGTCAAGGTCATAGATCGCTAGTGGCAGAATATTATCGGGAATTTTAAGTGTTGAAATTTGCAATGAGATTGCATACCTTCTATGAGATAGATGGATCCTGATACCTACTGCGAGTAAAAGTTACTCCTGGGAGACTTTTACACAGGACAATTAACCGATCAAGTAGGTGACTAGAAAGATGTTTACGGGGTTATGCCTATGGGAAAACGAGGTTTATTTTAATTAGGTCTGTGCGAAAGCACGGGGAACCTCCCTCAAAGTACCAACACTGGCTTGGCTGAAAGATTGGCGAACTTGTACAAGTAATTAATCCCGGCTAGTCTTACCTTTTAGGGTTTGAAGGAAGATTTGATAAAAACAGTAGGAGACATCTTGATTAGATAAGATAATAACCAATCTAATCTTGCAAGAGCATACGCTAAAGTGTTTTCTTCTCTCTCTCTCCAGGTAGCGACCAAGTCAGGCCTTAATCAAGATAATAACATGGATGTATTGACTGAACCCGCTTATTATACTGAGCAGGGGAACGTTGGTCCCGTTCTTTCTTATAAGTGTTATGAGACTGAGCAGAAAATAGGAGAATATCTAGATTCTCACACCGCCCAAGCGAAGAACAAGCATGCTGATGCATCTTCTTCGGAAGTGTTAGTTATTGAGAACTGTTTCTCAGTTCACTCTACGTCCTGGGTATTAGATACCGGATCAGGATCCCATATATGTAATATGTTACGTGGGCTACGTAAAGGTAGAGAACTGGGAATGGGTGATCATTCCGTAAGAGTAGGGAATGGTGCAGATGTTGCAGCCAAGGCTGTTGGCGAATATCACCTTATATTACCAAAAGGTAATACATTGATTCTGAACGAATGCTATTACATTCCGACCCTGATATGTAATATTATATCAGTTTCTTTATTGAATAAAGAAGGATATAATTTTGTAATACAGGATAATGTTATGAACATATTCCTGAATCAAAAGTTGATAGGATCAGGATCGTTAAATAATGGCATGTACGTTCTAAATCAAACTACAATTCTTAATGTACAGAACACAAATAAAAGGAAAAGTTCAGAAATGAACGAATCCTTCTTATGGCATTGTAGACTAGGTCATATCAATGCAACACGGCTAGCTAAGTTACATAAGGATGGATATTTGAATCCGTTCGAATTATCATCTTATGATACTTGCCAGTCATGTCTCAAAGGCAAGATGACCAAAACTCCGTTTAGTGGACACGGAGAAAGAGTTACAGAACTCTTGGGGCTGATACATAGTGATGTATGTGGTCCCATGTCTACACATGCCAGGAACGGTTCTTCCTACTTCATTATATTCACCGACAATCTCTCAAGATACGGACATGTATTCCTGATGAAACACAAGTCTGAAGCTTTTGAGAAATTCAGGGAATATAAGCACGAAGTAGAGAACCAAACGGGCAAAATTATTAAGATCCTTCGATCTGATCGAGGAGGAGAATACTTGAGCAATGAGTTCCTGAACTATCTAAAAGAGAATGTGATTCTCTCTCAGCTTACTCCTCCTTATACACCACAGCACAACGGTGTATCGGAGCGGAGGAATTGTACCCTATTAGATATGGTGCGCTCTATGATGAGCAATGCTGAGTTACATATTTCCTTCTGGGGTTATGCTCTTGAGACAGCAGCATACCTATTGGATCAAGTTCCGTCTAAATCTGTACCTACCACACCATATGAGATATGGAGTGGGAAGAGACCGTATCTTAAAAGAGTTAAGATATGGGGTTGTCCGGCCTATGTCAAATGGCAAAATCCGTACAAACTCGAGGCACGATCAGTTCTTTGCAAGTTTGTGGGATATCCGAAGAATTCTTATGGATATTTTTTCTACCACAGTGAGGAGCAAAAGGTGTTTGTTGCTCAACATGCCACCTTTTTAGAAAAGGAATTTCTTGCAAAAGAAATTAGTGGCAAAGAGGTAGAGCTGGAAGAAGTTCCAGCACCACAAACTACAACTGATGATTTATTGGAACCAGAGGATTCAGCAGTACCAAATGAACCCCAGCCTCTCCGCCGATCTAGTAGGGTTTCTCATCCACCTGAAAGATACTACGGTTTTCTCGTTGATGGTGGGAGCGAGGATTGCATCATGGAAGATGATGACCCGACTAGCTTCGAGCAGGCCATCACGAGTGAGGAATCTGTGAAGTGGCTGGATGCAATGCGATCTGAGATGGAATTCATGTACACCAACAAAGTATGGACTTTGGAAGTTGCTCCTGAAGGGGTAAAACCCATTGGGAGCAAATGGATCTTTAAGAAGAAACTTGGTGTACATGGAAAAGTTGAGACTTACAAAGCTAGACTTGTTGCAAAGGGTTTTCGTCAAAGACCAGGTGTGGATTATGACGAAACCTTTTCTCCAGTGGCTATGCTTAAGTCCATCCGGATCTTACTTGCCATTGCTGCATACCATGACTACGAAATCTGGCAAATGGATGTTAAGACCGCCTTTCTAAATGGTGATTTAGAGGAGTGCGTGTACATGACTCAGCCAGAGGGCTTCATAGATAGTGGGAGCAGCGGAAAGGTGTGCAAGCTGCTTAAATCCATATACGGGTTAAAGCAGGCATCGCGGAGTTGGAACATCTGCTTTGATGTTGTAGTCAAAGAGTTTGACTTCATCAAAAACGTAGATGAACCTTGTATATATAAAAAGGTTGCAGAGAGTAAGGTTGTCTTCCTCGTATTGTACGTCGATGACATACGCTTGATAGGAAATGATGTTCCTATGCTGCACTCGGTCAAGCTCTTCTTATCACAAAGATTCTCAATGAAAGATCTTGGTGATGCCTCCTGCATTTTGGGAATTATGATATATAGAGATAGATCTAAACGGATACTAGGATTGTCCCAATCCAGGTACATTGACACCATACTAAAGAGGTTTAGTATGGATGAATCCAAGCATGGGAACCAACCCATGATCTCTGGACTCACTCTCTCCAAAGAGATGTCTCCCAAGACTGATTTGGAGAGAGCTCGCATGCAAGGGATATCCTATGCTTCGGCAGTAGGCTCTATCATGTACGCGATGCTATGTACCAGACCCGATGTAGCATACTCACTAACTGTAGTGAGTAGGTATCAAGCAGATCCTGGAGAGAGTCACTGGATAGCTGTGAAGAACATTCTCAAGTACTTGAGAAGGACTAAGGAGATGTTCTTGGTGTATGGTAACGGTGAACTCCAGGTGGAGTCCTTTACCGATTCAAGCTTCCAAAGCGATAATGACGACTCTAAGTCGCACTCGGGATTTGTCTTTACCTTCAATGGAGGGACAGTGTATTGGAAGAGTTCCAAACAGGAAACCGTTGCAGACTCGACGATGGAGGCTGAATACATAGCTGCCAACGATGCTGCCAAAGAGGTTGTCTGGATGAAGAAGTTCATCACTGAACTTGGTGTGGTTCTGTCCATTGAACATCCAATATCTTTGTATTGTGATAACAATGGAGTTGTGGCTTTGGCCAAGGAACCCAGGTCCCATCAGAAGTCCAGACATATTCTGAGGCGGTATCACCTGATCCGGGAGATAGTTGATCGTCGGGAGATCGAGATCAGGAGAGTTGATATGAAGGACAACACTGTGGATCCATTCACAAAGGCCATTCCCCAGATACATTTTGAGAAACTCTTCGGGATGTTAGGTATGAGATACAACAATAGCTGGCCTTAGTGCAAGTGGGAGATTGTTAGTTATGTATACGCCCTAGAGGCCATTATTGTACATTTGATGTATATTATAGTGGATGCTTGGATATATATAGAGAGGACTTTCTTGCTCGACATGATAGTATGCTATTTGGTTTCACTTTATCTTAACACGTTGACTTATATTTGTCACGCCCCGCTTCCCAAAATACGGAATACAAGGGTGACAAGGCCAACCATGCTCCTACGATCAAGGAAAAATCCTGTCATAGTCACATTTCGGCTTCTAGAATTATATGGTAATCAGTAAAATACAGTATGGGTAAAGTGAATGCAGTCACTAAAACTATCGAATATAAAGAAATCTGAGCTCAATGGAAGTAAACAAGAGGACAACTAACCAGGGATATCAGTGGAGAAATGTAACTGGTTCACTGGTCTGGATCTTCACGGTCTTCTCGAGATCAGGCGAATCCACCTCTATCACTGAGCATGCATACTCAGTTTGTCAGAGCGACACAATAGCCATATTATAATAATAACAAAGAGACAAGAAGATAAAGTAATACCGGTGGAGATGATAAATGCAGGCAATCAATATGTCAATAACCGATACAATGTATGATCTGTGTCCCTATCGGTCTCTAGTCACTTTTGAAATCGAGTTGTGGAAAGGAGTGATCATGTTTAACGAGAGTCTCGTACGTACCCGAGACTACGGCCCATGATGCCCGGGACATAACCCTGTCAGCCGACCGCTAGGTCCAACCTAATATATATAAGAGTCGCTGTTCGAATGATCATCCTCTAAAATCACTGGCCTCGCTAAATACAATTTCCTTTCCACTTCGATTTCCCCTTTTCCCCCAGGTTTCACTATTAATGAGTATGGGCTAGTAGTGTACAAGTACGTACCAATAACATGATTTTATTCACTTTTCACTGTATTGTCACTATCACGAACCATTCACTTTTCACTGGCGTACTTGACACTCCTAAACCGATATCATTCACGCTCGACAATTCATTGTACACTAAAACTTAATAATGACACGCACTATCACTAGAGGTATTACGGTCGGGTAAAACTGTGAATTATGCCACTAAACAATTTATATGCAGTACGGGTCATTATGCAATTCATTAACTTATAAAAATCACATTAAATCATATGTTCAGAATTAAGTAAAATGATACAAAATCAGTAATAAGTAAACTCAGTCGGCAGTTCAACGAAATTGATTTCAAGTCAATCGGGTTTCGGGTTTACAAATTACAGTCGTTTCAATTTAAGTGTTCTCTGCTGGAAATTCAGTTCCTGAACTGAAAATCTATTTCGTAACACAGTTTTCAACCTGTTGAGATCAAAATTAGGCAAAGCTATAGTTGAACAATATTTAGGGTTATAGGTTATGTTTCCAACGCAATTGGCGGATCAGTAATATTCTATTTCAACATGAAGTTATGGTCAGGTTAAGTTCAATGTGTAAAATCTGCCGCTGCATAATTCAGCAGAACACATCGTCGTTATAAAATATGTTAAAAATATCATACAGTTAAGGAATCCAGTGAAACTAGTGGGGTAAGAAAGCTAACTAAATTTTCTACGTAACGATATAGGGTTCCGCACATTTTCGCATTTGAGCAATGTTATACGGTGATCTCAAAACAAGGGTGAACTGGGATTACTGCTCTGGACTGCAGTCCAGAATCGTAATTTCTCCTCAGTTTGCATTATCATAACACATTAAAATTCAGTAAATATCTCCATAGATTTATATATTATTCAGTCATATTTATAACGAGCCTTAGCACACCACGATACGATTTAAATATGATTTATTATGAGTTTTACGGGATATCATGTATGGGATTTCCAGATTTTGAGTCGGTTGTCGAAAATGTCATTTCATGTGTGAAATAACATTGTTTTACATCAAAATTTTCACAAGATAATCATAAACAGTAAAGAGATTTATTTATCATGAGTTCCGCCATATTTGATTTGGTTTTCGCAAAGAGTTCCATATCGAATACCTAGACAAAGCAATCGTTTATCGATCGAAATGTCGATTACGTTCCCTCAATCCATACGAAATAATTTAAGAACTTCTATACGAAATTAACTTGAGATATTTGACTTGATTAATACCCAAATCTAAATTAACTTAAATTAATACGGTCTATTATTAATCATGAGATATTATCGGACGATAT
This sequence comes from Agapanthus africanus, assembly GCA_030015575.1. Taxonomy (NCBI): domain Eukaryota; kingdom Viridiplantae; phylum Streptophyta; class Magnoliopsida; order Asparagales; family Amaryllidaceae; genus Agapanthus; species Agapanthus africanus. The sequence goes on from CM057340.1 coordinate 682,209,917, forward strand.
ATCAATATATATGTATTTTAGCATGTAAGCAAGTAATTGAACTTGCCTGTGACGATGTGTCGATGGTGCCGCAGTAATGATGACGGCGATGGCATGCACGGGCAAGACACATACGGGCAACAACGACAAGGGTTTTGCCTTGGGCTTGAACTTGGCCTTGGATTGAGGTCTGTGCAATGGCTCAGCGACGACGATGGGCTCCGGCTTGGATGCTGGAATTGGCTTGGTCTGAAGGTCGGCTGCTCGAGCTTCGGAGGAGGTGAGCGCAGCGATGGGTGGCCGAAGCTTGGAGGTTGGGCCGGCAAGGGAAGGCTCAGGTTGAGTCATGAGGAAGGAGAGAGAAGAGGTTGGAGATGCTGGTGCTCACGTATATTAGTTTACTGTCTTGCTCTCACATGTTGATAAAGCCCTTAGGATATGTACTAGACTACTGGGACTATGATGAGATCATACTAGTGGGGCCAGGGTAGTCAACGAGTATATCCTATAACTGTTCCTAGTCGAGGTGTATCGAGACAGGGCATCGATACACCAGATTAGACTAGCGTATACGCATCTTGACCCATATGATGGGCGATGGATGATCCCATATCCATCGGTGTTTGACATCAAAGATGGTGTACGGGTGCTCAGTGAAGACTGGGTACACTGGACGGACTCGCCGAGAACTCCTAGATGGTATTATACCTCACGTCAGATGGCAGTTCTCTGGTGACACTGGTACAGGTTAGTCTGTAGACCCGAGATCGTCATAGAGTCTTGTGTGATTCCCACTGTGCTTTGATTTCCACCTTACCACGTCCAAGAGGGCGTGCAAAATGGTGGCTTTTGGGTACAGTCCCGAATAACATGGAGGCAATGAGCTATAGGAGGGGTTTCGTCTCTCCCGGTATAGGGAGTTGATGTTGTGCTGTGTTCGATTGGCTATAACTGGAAGTCCCTGGCCAGGGCTGATATAGAGTGCTACTGGTAAGTGTTATCGGTAGTTTCTCGACTGGTTATGAGCCTCACATCAACACGACTTATCGGTTACTGGAGTCTGACGTATACCACCCCTGGACTAGATATGCGACATATCAGACGAAGAGACCGGACTATACGGTGGTGTTACTGATTGGATTCACAGGAGAATGTACAGGTTTGCTTGTTGATCTTCTGATCGCTCAATACCTGGATGGCTGTTACGTTTAGCTGACCGCTTGCATCTTGTGGGTTCTTGATATGATCATCACCTACTGCCGGCGTATTGACGATTCTTTAGAGTCCTACACAGAGGTTTCTTGACTTAGGCAAAACGGAGTAGGAGCACATATGTGATATGTGCGGGACCGAGAATAATACGATATGAGATACCGTATTCTATTCTCGCGATATATGATATAGCCAGGTCATCGGATCAAGTGTTAATTCGATGAATCGGTACATGTGATATTAGTCGGTTATATGCGATATAGCCGGATTGTCGGACAAGTGTTGATTCGATAATTTAATGTATAATTATATATGTGATATATTACATTACATTAACTAATATTGGCTCGCTTTATTGATTCATTTTCTCACCGGATAATACATTGATATATATACGATATATGTTAAATGTATTATTTTCTTTTGTTACAAAAATATATTATATATGTGATATATAATATTGTAACAAGTTATGATTACAAATGCAACATGATTTGTGGAGATTAAACATAGTTAGGGTTTGATTTGGGTTAGCTTTTTCATGAAGCTTCTAGAAGTTTTGTTTTGTTTTAAGCAAAGATATTTTGTTGATATTTTGTGGAGATATTTCCTAACCCAACCCAAAACCCTTTTACCCTAGTTAAATCTCTACAATGGTTAAAGCTTTTCTTTATTAACCAAGGGTTGCACTCGTAACCATGGCAATAATTCATTATTCATCACAAAAGGAATTATTCATCTTTTTCTTCCTTGAGCTCTTGAAAAAGTTTTACTAGGTTTTTCTTTTGTGATGATATTGAGTGAGATTTTGAAAACAAATGAGAGCCATATTCCTACTTCATCATCCTCATCTAATCTAGCCACTTAGATTAGGAGCCGCTTAGATTACTGGTCTTCAACCCAATTTTTGAAGATGTAGCAGTCTTCGATCGGATGACCCAATACTTGGTGGTAGGGGCAGTAATTGGGATCGTTGACGTCGTTCGGTTGCGGTGGGTGTCTCGACTCCGGTAGAGTAATGAGCCCATTGCGCACTGCCAGTTCAAACAGTTTCCTTGTTTTATCTTGGGGAAATTAGTAAGGACGTCTCAACTTCTCATCGAGGGACTGCCGCTTGTTGCTTTGGCGAACAACCCGTCTCGGGCCACTCGGTTGTTATCGAGCGTTGGCGGCGAAGGTTGCTTTCCCTTTGCCCTTTCATTCCAAGGCTCCTTCTTTGAAGAGGAAGGCCTATGGCCCATCTGATCCATTTGGGCCAACTTGTCAATTAAGACCTGGAAATTAGTTGGCTTGAAGAACATCATGAATTAGGATATGGTCGCTTGAGGGTCAAGAGTACCCACGAACATGCCTACCGCAGGCGCTTCTTCAATGCGCTGCTCGCACTTCGACCATAGATTCCGCCACCGTACTGCATACTGAACCCATTTTTTGCCTGGTTTCACCCTGGCATTAATCAGTGCTGTGATTGGGGTGCGTTCGCTGGCGCTTGCGAAACGCTGGGTGAATAACAGCTCCCTCTCTGTGAATGTTTTGACGGAGGCATTTGGAAGCTCCGAATACCATTCGAAGGCCATCCCCGCCAAACTGCCAACGAATTGGCGAAGCAGTGGCTTATTGTCACCTCCGGTGTTGCCACAAAGAGCCCTAAATTGAGCGACATGCTGATGCGGATTTCGAGTCCCCTTATATACGTGGAATTTGGGGATCGTGTAACCCGGCGGGTACTTTATTTGCTCATACCAGCCTAGATAGGGTCGTCCAGTATTAACAATTTGCCCAGCCGTTTCGCTCGCCTGATGAGCTCGTATTTGCTGAGCGATGTAATCATCCAGAGCGGCCTTGGAGATGGTCTCCTCCTTGGCTGCTGAACAAGCCGACAGGGGGTTTGACATCTCCCCTCGGTCGTCTTCGAGGATAACCGGGGGATCTTCAACTGGAGGATCCGGCTGTATCATCATCCTGACCATGTCTTGGAAGAGAAGTGCCATTCATTTTATATTGGCCGCTTGTTCCGCTACTTCTCTGTCCTTCTTTTCGAGAATTCTATGGAGGAAGTCAGCATCGGTTTCCTGTTCTTGACGTTGCTCCGACAACGCTTCCGGGCTTTCTTTTGGTCCCGTGAGTACGGCCATTTGCGTCAACATTTCCTGGAGCTTCTGTTGTTGCTCATGGGCTTTTGTTACGGATCGCGTAAGCGGTCGACGACCTGTAGAAGCATGGCTTTCTTCTTTTCTGGAAGCCATATAAACGGTATGTATTACCATGCCCCCAGACTTGGGGCGTTTAGATTCAGCGCTTTTGCGGTTCGCCGCGGTCACAAGGGCTTTCTCCGGCCTCCTTCTCTTTTGAGCGGTTGACGTTGAGGGAGCCGTTGCAGCAGGCACCCAGATGGCTGTCGCCTTTGGTGGCTTGACAGGATGGTTTTCTCCTTGTCGAGATTTAAGCTTCTTTGATCGGCGAGAGTAGTCCTGGTCAATCACCGATTCCAGGACCTGTCGCCAGACTTTATAAATTTTGGAGGACAGCCGCTGAGGGGGCTGCTCCGGTTTCTTTTCTGTAACATTCTCCACCGGAGGAGGAGATCTTTTCAATACGGCGGTAGGAGAGTTCCTGCGCACCTTGTTCAGCAGTTCGAAGCTGTTCCCAGTTGGAACAGCAGCATTGACTTCCACCGTTGGGGCTGGCGGAGTTAGCCCGAAGAGGGAGTCGCCCCCAGCCTTCCTCACTCGGCGCCAGTGGCGACGTCGAGCGCGTCGAGCTGTTGGGATGGTTTCAGCTCGAGGGGTGACTTCGTCTTGCCCCCTGCTTTGGAGAAGGGTTGTTGCTGGCGTCAGCCTCTTGAAGACTAAGGTCCGTTGAGTAGTAGGATTTAATCTGTCAAAGACAGACCTTGGAGCAGGAGCGGGAGTGGGAGCTAGAACAGACAGTCTTGCAAAGACCGACCCTTTGGCAGGAGAAGCCGCCTTGACGACTTCAGGAGCAGGAATGGCTATCCTCTTCGGAACAACCTTTTCTGGGATTGCAGGCTTCATCATGGGCCCACATGGGCTTTGGCCTAATCTGGCGAAGACTGAGGCGCTGGAGATGGACGACCCGTTGAGAGAGGCCGCGGTAGTAGCAAGCCGATCAAAGACCGACTTCTTGGGAGTTTCTGGTGTTGGTACAGGGGTGCTGAAGCTCATCGGTGGGAGCATAGTCCCAAAGAACAATCCGGTGGTGGCCTGAGTCACCTGGTCCACCGGCATCGTGAACAAGGAGGCTGCTTGGGGCCCGTAGGCTATGCTTCCAGATGAGACGGAGCGCGAGTTACAATTGCAGTTGGAACACTTCTCGCAAGTGGATGCCATTGATGTTTCGCTTTCTGCGCCAAGCAAGAAACCAAACCTTAGTACCTCGAACCCAAGAGCAACCATATCAAACCGCGATTCGTTCGCGAACACGACACACGAAGTGTGGAGTGGAAAGAGGAAAAGGTCCCACCGGGTGTGCCAGAATCTGTTCCCCGCCGAAAACCGCGATAAGACGCGATAAACGTCTTGCCTGAATTTCGGGGCAGATGCTAATTGGTGCTATCTGTCCACCTCTCCGAAGATGCCAAGTTGATTTATGACACCATGTATCGAAGGTTTAAACGGATACGGCCGATATAGCAGACTTCGTCAGATTCCCCTTCATTTGAGGGGTTTTTTTATTATGGGGACGCTCTTCCCTGCAGGCGCAAGCCCCTGCAGTTAATTACGCTACCGCATCGCGGTAACAACTTTCTCCTTCTTCAGATGGTCGCTTCGTTTCGTGGGTGTTTGTTTTGTTTTTGGTTGCCCGTGGATTGTATACGGAGACTAATTTATGTTGTCTCCCGTAGGGCGTGGATTAGTCCAAATCCGTATTTTCTTAGATTTGGGTTTGGGGGTTGGGTTTAAGGATACATTAGTCTCATTTGAGACTAAGATCAACTTAAACGTTTGTTAAAGATACATTAGTCTAATTTTAGACTAAGATCAACTTAACAGTTTGTTAAGGACACGTTAGTCTAATTTTAAACTAAGGTTGACTTAACCATTTGTTAAGGATACGTTAGCCTAATTTTAGACTAAGATATACTTAACGGGATCATTTAGATCCAACAAAAGAGCATTTAGGCTCTATTGTTCTAGTTTAGGGACTTTGCGGTCAAGTGCCAGTTTAAGGACATGGTGGTCCATTGTTAGTTTAAAGACATTACGGTCAAAGTTAAGGACATCATAGTCTGTGAGTTTAAAGACCTCACAGTCAAGGTTAAGGACATCATAGTCCATGAGTTTAAGGACCCCACAGTCCAGTTTAGAGACATCATAGTCTGTGAAGTGTGTGGTTATCGGGACCGTCACCTCTCTGAAGACGTTGAAGGATTACAACGACAAATATCAAATGAGTGAAGAGATGTACCCTTGAACCAAAGTTGATTGGGGATCTGTAGTCCAATTTGGAACTAAGATCAATTAATTAGATTATGAGCACATTGGCTCAGTTAAATCTGAATTGAGGACTTATGGCCTTGGGCTAAGTCCAATTACATTTGAAGTGTTGGCCCTTTATTGGACCATTAGACATTTGTCTGGGTTCAGCCCCTCATTATTTAGCAATGCTAAACAAGAGTTTAAGGGCTTTGGTAACATTTTTATCTTTGATTGAGCAGTAGACATTATAGCTCTGAATTTTACTCAATTTTAAGATTCAGTTGAAGAGGAGACTTTTGCCTCTGGAGAATTAGCCAATTTGGCTAAAAGTAGTTTTAAACACTAGAGAACAACATGTTAAACACTGGAGAGAGAACAACAGTGTTAAACACTAAAAGACAATCAGTGTTAAACACTGGAAATATAATTCTCAATTTAGTGTTAAACACTAGAAAACAATCAGTGTTAAACATTGTAAATAAGTCCTTTAAGTTAGTGTTTAAGCACTAAATAGGAATGGATCACGTGGGGCCACGTGAGGGCACCCAAAGGTGGGGCCAGATCTCCTTTTACTTCGCTCTGCAAATAAGTGTTAAACACTTTTTATTTTTATTTTGAGCATCACGTGTTGGCACGTGATGGACATCTGTGCGCTGATCACTAAAGCATTTGCTAAGGGGTCACGTGGTAACACGTGAGAGCGCCCAAAGCTTAGATTTCATTTGCTTTATTCTCAAATCTGCGAATAAGTGTTAAACACTTTTAATTTCCTGGCCATCACGTGTGGGCACGTGATAGGCACTCATGCACTGATTTGTTAAGGCTTTTATTAGGGGTCACGTGGTAACACGTGAGGGCGCCCAAATTAGAATCTGCCTTCGCTTTAATTCTCATTGTTTTTGGAGGTCACGTGGGAGCACGTAAGGCATTGCCTCAAAGCTAATTCCTTCTTATTTTGGGGGAATCTTTTCAGGGGTCACGTGACCTTAATTCTTTGCAGGCATGGAGATCTTTCAAGTCTCTTTATTTTTTTAGAATTAAATTCTCTTGTAGGGTTAAACCCTAATTATGTTTTAGAGGAATTAAATTCCCATATATATGAAAGAATTAAATTCTTATGTAGGGTTAAACCCTGATTCTGTCTTGGAGGAATTAAATTCCTATGAATTTGGGAGAATTAAATTCTCATATAGGGTTAAACCCAGTTCTGTTTTGGAGGAACAAAATTCATATGAATTTGGGGGAATTAAATTCCCTAAACTAAATTCTCCCTCTAAGTTTTGGATCTGCATGGCAGAATATCAACCCGATGAGAATTAAATTCTCAACTTAATGGGAGATTTGCTTCTGCAGATCTTCAACCAGAGGAAGAACTAAGTTCTTTTTCAGAAGAGTTAAACTCTTAAATTGAGAATTAAATTCTCTTTATTTTATGGAACTTAGATGTCACGACCCGCAGGGTACGGAACGTGACTGGCACTTAAGTTTACAAAACGTCTCAAGACGTCCGTAAACTAAGTAAGCCAAAGCCCAGAAACCAAAACCAGATAAGCAAAAGAATGAAGGAAAACCAATCAATTAAAAGCGAGTTTATCAAGTAAGTCATATAAAACCTTTTTAAAAACAATATTAATTTTTCCGAAAATTTCGGCAGAGTCTCCTTTGTAAATACTGGCCCCCAAAATGGGTACAACAAGAATATATATAAATCCAACAAATAAGGCATCCCCAAGTGGGAGCTAGCTCTTCGCCACAAGGCGGTCATAAATCCCACGCAATATAAAACAACAACATGCGAAATAATCATAAGGAAGCATGAGAAAAACAGCATGTCGACTCAAGTGAGCTCGACCCCAAAATACAGCATAAAAAGTCCACAAATCTCACAGTCTCATCTCTAGGTCAATATACAACAATACTGGTAGATACAGTAGATGGAGTACACTAGATACAAAGAATATACAAGGTGGTACAAAAATAATAATATAACCCACCTAAGAGCAAAACCTCGAGTCCAGGCAAAAGAGGCAAAAGAAGCAAGTGCGCCCGCCGCTACTGTACTGACGGAGCGGACCTGAAAAAGGCTGTGGCACAACAGGGGTGAGTTGCCAACTCGTGAGTAATAAATAACATCTACACAGGCTATCGAAAGCATGCACACAAGCATCCTAGCATCTAAAATACAGGTATGGCAGGACATAAAAGCAGGTATGTATGCAATATGAATATACTAGCAGGTATGAATGCAATATGAATCAACTCGTGATCTGAATGTGTAAGTATAAGAAATCATGTTTTTCCCTTAGGAATCTCTTTTGAAATACCAGCACAATACCAATAGAATCAACAAGAACCTGTGTCCAGCAACGACACCTCAAAACTATCACAATCTCATACATCCATGTCATAGTATCTCTGGCCTCAGCCATCCGGCTGACCCATCTCAATATCAATATCTCATCATCTCGCGGCCACGGTCGGTATCCTCTGGATATCCGCCGTCCCAAACAGTCACCGGTAGGTAATCCGCCCCCTGCCAGGCTCATCGTCAGCACCACGAGCTTCTTATCCCGGGGTACCTTACCGGGCCCACCATGTACCCGAGACGGTTCATCCAACTCCTCGAAACGGGTCTCGAAAACCACAGCAAACTCATGGTGGACGACACTTACATCACTAGAAAACCGCAATTTACATATTTTAAAAATATTATAAGTTTAGAAATTTTGCAGCTTTCCCCCGAAATCCAGAAATATCATAAAATCTCAAGAAATCCTCATAAGTGCATATATCAATGATAATGAATGCATATGGTATCAATAATCAAGTTGCGATGTGTGATTAATAGACTAAGTATGAACAAATAATATGATTAGGTACATGCACATGAATAGCAATCATACGGTTTCATTTTAAGGAATTAAAGGCAATAGCACAAGTTTAAGTATCAATTATAGTAAAAGGTTTCAATTTAAAGGTTATCTAGTGTGGTGGCATGGCAATTACCAGGGCGTGGGTGTAGGCATGAATAGTGCTCATGCTGCATATAAAAACCCTGGCAATGGTGCAGGTGTCCTATAGAATGGTTTCGCATATGTATGTTAATATAAGGCATGAATGTAGCAAATAATCATACAAGTATTACACCCCTAATTACTAACATTACTAAGAATCTTTTTAAGCCACTAAAACTATCGGGCGGTGATTGTTGTGAAAAGGTGTTTTTGTTTGTAGTTAACCGCAATCAATAACGGTGTCGCGTGTAGCTAGACCGAGATGAGTACGAGTCGTCCTTTGGGAAACGTGGAACCTTTTACTTTTACTTTAGATGTGTTGAGAAAGAGAGGAGGGATAAAGAATTTTATAAAATGGTTTCTAGATCTACGTTAAACAAGAATGTAAAATATAGATCTAGATTATTTTAAACATGTAATTAATATAATAAGAGGGCTTGTAGGGTTCGTTAGGATTTAGTAGTTATGAACGATTAATTAAAAGTTACCCTTTTTATCCATTAATAGATTTAGAACTAGAACGACGGTGATGCGTGTAGATTAGGGTTTCTGGAGGGAAAAGGAATCCCACTCTTAACCCTTATCTCGACACGGAACTCCGTTCATATCTAGCCTTTACCAAAACAATCATTAATCTAATCTCTAATCGCGGTCGGAACTAGCAAAGAATTGCTAGCGCGCCCGATTAGGATGTTAATGATTCTTTTGATAAAGTTCCTAAACTTTATAGGACTTAAAAAAAGTTTAATTATTTTCATCGTCCATTAGCCTACCCTAATCCTACGAACCCTAACAAGCGGAGAATTACTCGCGCATGTTGGGAAAAGAAGATGAAAAGATAGAGAGGGAAAACATAATGTAAGATGCAAAAACAATTAAATAAAATAACTACCTTTATTAATCGACTTGAACAAACTACAATTTAATCCGTAGAAAATGATTACAAACTAGTTGCTTCTCGATCTTTCCTAAGGAGGTAATCGAACAGTCGATGATCAGCCTGGATGCGTGAGCGTCTGGGGCTTCGTGATCGCGTCGGCTTGATAACTTTTCCAAGAGGCTCTCGGTGCTCTTTTATAGTGCAAAGCCAGAATCTTCTTGTTGAAAACTTGGTAAAATTTATCATAGATTTATGCCAAAAAATCTCATTCTCTAACTCCCTGGAATTGCGGCGGATCCGCGGCCAAAGAGGGGGTATGGCCGCGAATCCGCGGCCAATGGTGAGGATCTCTTCATCAATTTTCTTGGGCTCTCTGATTGTGACATTTGGCAATCCAAGGCACCTTTAGAATTCAGAAATCTTCTCTCGGTTGCTTCCAGACTTGGTCTCCAAGTTTTGCTTCTTAATTTGGCAAGATTTCTTCAACAACTTGATTTGTTTAATAAATTCTGCATAACAACTTGGAAAATTCTGCACAATAATCTCAAATAATATTTAGTAGGCTTATTTCTACTAGGATTTGTTCAATAGATTTATTTGCATACATTTTCCTACCAAATGATGATTAAAATATATTAACACATGGAAAATGGTGTTTTTACACATAAACCCTCATATGTATAATATATTATAATAAAGTCCTTTTTTAATATGAAAATGGTAGGAAAAATGTAATACAAATGTGCAGTTTTATCAACTGAACAAATACCCCCAAACTTATCTTTGATCGTCCCGAGCAAACTAGTTTATTTAAGAGGAGAAAAAGAAAGGAGAAAACTAAGCACACTTTCGTAGGCAGACACGATTGCACTGAGCATGTGCAACAAGCCGTTAAATCTCTAGGTGTCCCTAGTAGGAGGAGTGTTGTCTCCTGAGGGTTTTCAGCGGATTACACCCACAAAATCCAATAACAAAAGAAAGATGGTGAAATTTACGTATAAAGATAAGAACCATAAAAGAAAGGCTTTGAAAATAAGAGTTTCCAACTATACTAGCTTTTCAGTTGTCATGAGCCCTATCTTAATAGTCATGAAAAGATGTTAGAAATCACATCATCCCTCAATAAAATATCGTCTTTATTTTTCGTTCCTTTCTTTCATCCAAACATTGATCATATACCCCTACGTGTGTGAAATCGACATCCCTACACTAGGAGAATTCAATTCAAGCTATCATACTCTTGTCCATCTACCTTAGTACTTTTTAATTTGATGAATACTTAGGGTTGCTCACACCTTTTCATGCGACCGTTAATACTTCTTGAGGTACTAACCGACCGATTACTCATGTGCTTGCAGATTAGGTGATAATATTTTCCTCGTCTTGCACCTCCTAAGGCTTAGCAGTGACTCCCAGACCAGTTGGCCTTAGGGCACTAGGTGAAGAGGCACCCTCGCTATATTTTTTTATTGCTGCCTTGGCGATAACAAAACCAGTGTTCATTTTTTTCTTTTCAACATTTTTTTATTTTCTTCATTTTTTTTTATTTCCTTCATACTTTGGCTTTTAGACAAGAGCATTTCAAGGTATCCTCTACTATCCCGAGTTTCAAGACGTGTGTAAGTGCATATTGTAGGGTATCAACGTTCAAAATGTTTGGCTTTCAGAATAGAAACTATTTTTCAGACTTATTTTTATCCTCAGATTAGTGACTTCCTTAATCTTACTAACCCTTGGGACAACAGCTCATAACTACTTATTACTAGTTCGTATAAGAAAACTTCTAATTTTCTTGGTTTTCTTAAACTATTCCTATCTTTTGGATGTAATGTTTCACTTTCTATTCTTTTGTTACGAAAGATTTTTACGAGTCGTCCTCTGGGAAACGTGGAACCTTTTACTTTTACTTTAGATGTGTTGAGAAAGAGATGAGGGATAAAGAATTTTATAAAATGGTTTCTAGATCTACGTTAAACAAGAATGTAAAATATAGATCTAGATTATTTTAAACATGTAATTAATATAATAAGAGGGCTTGTAGGGTTCGTTAGGATTTAGTAGTTATGGACGATTAATTAAAAGTTACCCTTTTTATCCATTAATAGATTTAGAACTAGAACGACGGTGATGCGTGTAGATTAGGGTTTCTGGAGGGAAAAGGAATCCCACTCTTAACCCTTATCTCGACACGGAACTCCGTTCATATCTAGCCTTTACCAAAACAATCATTAATCTAATCTCTAATCGCGGTCGGAACTAGCAAAGAATTGCTAGCGCGCCCGATTAGGATGTTAATGATTCTTTTGATAAAGTTCCTAAACTTTATAGGACTTAAAAAGGGTTTAATTATTTTCATCGTCCATTAGCCTACCCTAATCCTACGAACCCTAACAAGCGGAGAATTACTCGTGCATGTTGGGAAAAGAAGATGAAAAGATAGAGAGGGAAAACATAATGTAAGATGCAAAAACAATTAAATAAAATAACTACCTTTATTAATCGACTTGAACAAACTACACTTTAATCCGTAGAAAATGATTACAAACTAGTTGCTTCTCGATCTTTCCTAAGGAGGTAGTCGAACAGTCGATGATCAGCCTGGATGCGTGAGCGTCTGGGGCTTCGTGATCGCGTCGGCTTGATAACTTTTCCAAGAGGCTCTCGGTGCTCTTTTATAGTGCAAAGCCAGAATCTTCTTGTTGAAAACTTGGTAAAATTTATCATAGATTTATGCCAAAAAATCTCATTCTCTAACTCCCTGGAATTGCGGCGGATCCGCGGCCAAAGAGGGGGTATGGCCGCGGATCCGCGGCCATTGGTGAGGATCTCTTCATCAATTTTCTTGGGCTCTCTGATTGTGACATTTGGCAATCCAAGATACCTTTAGAATTCAGAAATCTTCTCTCGGTTGCTTCCAGACTTGGTCTCCAAGTTTTGCTTCTTAATTTGGCAAGATTTCTTCAACAACTTGATTTGTTTGATAAATTCTGCATAACAACTTGGAAAATTCTGCACAATAATCTCAAATAATATTTAGTAGGCTTATTTCTACTAGGATTTGTTCAATAGATTTATTTGCATACATTTTCCTACCAAATGATGATTAAAATATATTAACACATAGAAAATGGTGTTTTTACACATAAACCCTCATATGTATAATATATTATAATAAAGTACTTTTTTAATATGAAAATGGTAAGAAAAATGCAATACAAATGTGCAGTTTTATCAACTGAACAAATACCCCCAAACTTATCTTTGATCGTCCCGAGCAAACTAGTTTATTTAAGAGGAGAAAAAGAAAGGAGAAAACTAAGCACACTTTCGTAGGCAGACACGATTGCACTGAGCATGTGCAACAAGCCGTTAAATCTCTAGGTGTCCCTAGTAGGAGGAGTGTTGTCTCCTGAGGGTTTTCAGCGGATTACACCCACAAAATCCAATAACAAAAGAAAGATGGTGAAATTTACGTATAAAGATAAGAACCATAAAAGAAAGGCTTTGAAAAGAAGAGTTTCCAACTATACTAGCTTTTCAGTTGTCATGAGCCCTATCTTAATAGTCATGAAAAGATGTTAGAAATCACATCATCCCTCAATAAAATATCGTCTTTATTTTTCGTTCCTTTCTTTCATCCAAACATTGATCATATACCCCTACGTGTGTGAAATCGACATCCCTACACTAGGAGAATTCAATTCAAGCTATCATACTCTTGTCCATCTACCTTAGTACTTTTTAATTTGATGAATACTTAGGGTTGCTCACACCTTTTCATGCGACCGTTAATACTTCTTGAGGTACTAACCGACCGATTACTCATGTGCTTGCAGATTAGGTGATAATATTTTCCTAGTCTTGCACCTCCTAAGGCTTAGCAGTGACTCCCAGACCCGTTGGCCTTAGGGCACTAGGTGAAGAGGCACCCTCGCTATATTTTTTTATTGCTGCCTTGGCGATAACAAAACCAGTGTTCATTTTTTTCTTTTCAACATTTTTTTATTTTCTTCATTTTTTTTTATTTCCTTCATACTTTGGCTTTTAGACAAGAGCATTTCAAGGTATCCTCTACTATCCCGAGTTTCAAGACGTGTGTAAGTGCATATTGTAGGGTATCAACGTTCAAAATGTTTGGCTTTCAGAATAGAAACTATTTTTCAGACTTATTTTTATCCTCAGATTAGTGACTTCCTTCATCTTACTAACCCTTGGGACAACAGCTCATAACTACTTATTACTAGTTCGTATAAGAAAACTTCTAATTTTCTTGGTTTTCTTAAACTATTCCTATCTTTTGGATGTAATGTTTCACTTTCTATTCTTTTGTTACGAAAGATTTTTACGAGTCGTCCTCTGGGAAACGTGGAACCTTTTACTTTTACTTTAGATGTGTTGAGAAAGAGATGAGGGATAAAGAATTTTATAAAATGGTTTCTAGATCTACGTTAAACAAGATTGTAAAATATAGATCTAGATTATTTTAAACATGTAATTAATATAATAAGAGGGCTTGTAGGGTTCGTTAGGATTTAGTAGTTATGGACGATTGATTAAAAGTTACCCTTTTTATCCATTAATAGATTTAGAACTAGAACGACGGTGATGCGTGTAGATTAGGGTTTCTGGAGGGAAAAGGAATCCCACTCTTAACCCTTATCTCGACACGGAACTCCGTTCATATCTAACCTTTACCAAAACAATCATTAATCTAATCTCTAATCGCGGTCGGAACTAGCAAAGAATTGCTAGCGCGCCCGATTAGGATGTTAATGATTCTTTTGATAAAGTTCCTAAACTTTATAGGACTTAAAAAGGGTTTAATTATTTTCATCGTCCATTAGCCTACCCTAATCCTACGAACCCTGACAAGCGGAGAATTACTCGCGCATGTTGGGAAAAGAAGATGAAAAGATAGAGAGGGAAAACATAATGTAAGATGCAAAAACAATTAAATAAAATAACTACCTTTATTAATCGACTTGAACAAACTACACTTTAATCCGTAGAAAATGATTACAAACTAGTTGCTTCTCGATCTTTCCTAAGGAGGTAGTCGAACAGTCGATGATCAGCCTGGATGCGTGAGCGTCTGGGGCTTCGTGATCGCGTCGGCTTGATAACTTTTCCAAGAGGCTCTCGGTGCTCTTTTATAGTGCAAAGCCAGAATCTTCTTGTTGAAAACTTGGTAAAATTTATCATAGATTTATGCCAAAAAATCTCATTCTCTAACTCCCTGGAATTGCGGCGGATCCGCGGCCAAAGAGGGGGTATGGCCGCGGATCCGCGGCCAATGGTGAGGATCTCTTCATCAATTTTCTTGGGCTCTCTGATTGTGACATTTGGCAATCCAAGGCACCTTTAGAATTCAGAAATCTTCTCTCGGTTGCTTCCAGACTTGGTCTCCAAGTTTTGCTTCTTAATTTGGCAAGATTTCTTCAACAACTTGATTTGTTTGATAAATTCTGCATAACAACTTGGAAAATTCTGCACAATAATCTCAAATAATATTTAGTAGGCTTATTTCTACTAGGATTTGTTCAATAAATTTATTTGCATACATTTTCCTACCAAATGATGATTAAAATATATTAACACATGGAAAATGGTGTTTTTACACATAAACCCTCATATGTATAATATATTATAATAAAGTCCTTTTTTAATATGAAAATGGTAGGAAAAATGCAATACAAATGTGCAGTTTTATCAACTGAACAAATACCCCCAAACTTATCTTTGATCGTCCCGAGCAAACTAGTTTATTTAAGAGGAGAAAAAGAAAGGAGAAAACTAAGCACACTTTCGTAGGCAGACACGATTGCACTGAGCATGTGCAACAAGCCGTTAAATCTCTAGGTGTCCCTAGTAGGAGGAGTGTTGTCTCCTGAGGGTTTTCAGCGGATTATACCCACAAAATCCAATAACAAAAGAAAGATGGTGAAATTTACATATAAAGATAAGAACCATAAAAGAAAGGCTTTGAAAATAAGAGTTTCCAACTATACTACCTTTTCAGTTGTCATGGGTCCTATCTTAATAGTCATGAAAAGATGTTAGAAATCACATCATCCCTCAATAAAATATCGTCTTAATTTTTCGTTCCTTTCTTTCATCCAAACATTGATCATATACCCCTACGTGTGTGAAATCGACATCCCTACACTAGGAGAATTCAATTCAAGCTATCATACTCTTGTCCATCTACCTTAGTACTTTTTAATTTGATGAATACTTAGGGTTGCTCACACCTTTTCATGCGACCGTTAATACTTCTTGAGGTACTAACCGACCGATTACTCATGTGCTTGCAGATTAGGTGATAATATTTTCCTCGTCTTGCACCTCCTAAGGCTTAGCAGTGACTCCCAGACCAGTTGGCCTTAGGGCACTAGTGAAGAGGCACCCTCGCTATATTTTTTTATTGCTGCCTTGGCGATAACAAAACCGGTGTTCATTTTTTTCTTTTCAACATTTTTTTATTTTCTTCATTTTTTTATTTCCTTCATACTTTGGCTTTTAGACAAGAGCATTTCAAGGTATCCTCTACTATCCCGAGTTTCAAGACGTGTGTAAGTGCATATTGTAGGGTATCAACGTTCAAAATGTTTGGCTTTCAGAATAGAAACTATTTTTCAGACTTTTTTTTATCCTCAAATTAGTGACTTCCTTCATCTTACTAACCCTTGGGACAACAGCTCATAACTACTTATTACTAGTTCGTATAAGAAAACTTCTAATTTTCTTGGTTTTCTTAAACTATTCCTATCTTTTGGATGTAATGTTTCACTTTCTATTCTTTTGTTACGAAAAAATTTTAATGCCCGGTGTCAAAGATAATTCAGTGAATACAAACCTCCCCCCCCCCAAACCTGTTTTCAGCAGTGTCCTCACTGATGTAGCCTTTTGAAAACATGGACCTGTATACTAAGGGAGAGATACAAGGGGTAAAATAATAGTTAAATGAAAAATTCCCCTAAACTTATTATTTGACACGCACAGATATTCAATCAAATCCATTTTTACTCACCTCCATTCTTAAAATGAGAAAATGTTTATAAAAAAAATATGGAGGTGAGGCGGAGGAAATTTAGTTTTGATAAAGCGGCTCCTGTAAAAACAGGAGCTCCTCCGCGGGGTCAGCAGAAAAATACGGTTTTAATCTATGCCCATTTACTTTAAAAATCGTGCCGTTTTTCAAATTTTCGACTTCAACTGCCCCGTGCGGGTGTACATACCGCACCACAAAAGGTCCTTTCCAACGAGATTTAAGCTTACCCGGATGAAAATGGAGACGGGAATCGTAAAGAAGGACTTGTTGCCCCGATGTGAAGGTTTTTCTAAAAAGATTCTTATCGTGGAACACTTTAGTCCTGTTCTTTACTATCACCGCATTATCGTAAGCTTCATCGCGGAGTTCGCTTAGCTCATTCAATTGCAGCTTCCGATAGCTGCCTGCATGATCAAGATCAAAATTAAGCTCTTTAATAGCCCACATTGCCTTATGTTCGATCTCGACAGGGAGGTGACATGCCTTCCCAAACACAAGGCGGTATGGAGACATACCAAGATCGGTCTTATAAGCGGTGCGGAATGCCCAAAGAGCATCCGTCAATTTGGTTGACCAATCTTTACGGTTCTTAGAAACCGTCTTCTCCAATATCTGTTTGATCTGCCTATTTGAGATCTCAGCCTGCCCGCTTGTTTGGGGATGATAGGGCGTAGAAAGCTTGTGAGTGATTGAATATTTCCGCATCAAGGCCTCGAAAGACCTATTGCAGAAATGTGTCCCGTTGTCGCTAATGATAGCGCAAGGGTGTCCGAATCGCGAGAAGATATTTTCTTTAAGGAACTTAATGACAACTTTGTTGTCATTAGTGCGATACGGTATAGCTTCCACCCATTTCGAGACATAATCAACCGCTAACAAGATATATAGATTCCCAAAGGAGTTGGGAAAAGGGCCCATAAAATCAATACCCCAAACATCAAATATTTCCACAACCAATATAGGTTGGAGCGGCATCTCGTTCCTTCGTGAAATCCGACCCAAATGCTGACATCGCGGACAAGTTTTGCAATGTTCAAATGCATCTTTAAATAATGTTGGCCAATAAAAGCCACATTGCAAAACTTTCTCCGCCGTTTTTCGAGGTCCAAAGTGACCGCCGCATGCCTGATCATGACAAAATGATAACACGCTCTTGAATTCATCGTTAGGGACACACCTGCGAATGATTTGATCGGAACAATACTTGAATAGATATGGTTCATCCCAGTAAAAATATTTTACTTGGGATAAAAATCGAAGTTTGTCTTGTTTCGACCAATCGCTAGGTATAAGTCCCGTCGCAAGATAGTTCACGATATCCACGAACCAAGGTTCGTAGGATACATTCAAGAGCTGTTCGTCGGGAAATGAGTCATTTATCGGCACGGTCACAGTTGGCGAAGAAGTGATGCGTGAAAGATGGTCGGCTACAACGTTTTCACATCCACTCTTGTCTTTGATAACAATATCAAATTCTTGTAACAATAGGATCCAACGTATTAGCCTGGCCTTTGCATCCTTCTTCGTTAAAAGATGTCGTAGGGCGGAGTGATCTGTGTAAACCACAATAGCCGAGCCAATCAAGTAGGGCCTGAACTTCTCTAATGCAAATACAACCGCCAAGAGTTCTTTCTCGGTAGTTGTGTAATTTATTTGTGCATCATTCAAGGTCCTACTTGCATAGTAAATTACATGTGGCATCTTATCAATATGCTGTCCTAAGACAGCACCAATAGCAAAATCTGACGCGTCACACATAAGCTCGAACGGGTGGTTCCAATCCGGAGATGATAGAACGGGGGCTGTAGTGAGTGATTATTTAAGCAATTCAAAAGCAGCCTCACAATCTGAATCGAAGTGAAAAGTAGTGTCATTGGCCAATAGAAGGGTTAAGGGTCTAGCAATTTTGCTAAAGTCCTTAATAAATCTCCTATAAGATCCTGCATGACCAAGAAAGGATCGTATATCTTTGACGCAATTGGGACGAGGGAGGTTTTGAATGACATCTATTTTAGCTCTGTCAACCTCAATGCCTTTATGTGAAATTATATGTCCAAGTACAATACCTTCTTGGACCATAAAATGGCATTTTTCCCAATTCAAAGTCAAATTCTTATCCTTACAGCGGGTAAGAACAGCGTCAAGATTACGAAGGCAGACCTCAAAGGAGTCCCCAAAAATGGAGAAATCGTCCATAAAAATTTCTAGAAAATTTTATGCCATATCTGAAAATATCCCCATCATGCACCGCTGAAAGGTAGCGGGAGCGTTGCATAACCCAAAGGGCATGCGTCTATAAGCAAAAGTTCCGAAAGGACAAGTAAAAGTGGTTTTATCTTGATCCTTTTCGGCGATGGGGACCTGATTGTAGCCAGAGTATCCGTCCAAGAAACAGTAGTAATCGTGTCTCGCTAATCGTTCCAACATCTGGTCAATGAAAGGTAGAGGGAAGTGATCTTTCCTCGTCGCGGCATTGAGTTTCCTGTAATCTATACATACGCGCCACCCAGTTTGGGTGCGTGTTTGGATTAACCCATTAGTCTCGTTAGTGATGACCGTGATGCCAGACTTTTTAGGGACCACATGAATTGGACTTACCCATTGACTATCAGATATGGGGTAAATTATTCCACTATCAAGACACTTGACGATTTCTTTCTTTACCGCCTCCTTCATAACGGTATTTAACCGTCTTTGTGGGTCTCGGGTTGGTTTGGTTTCAT
This sequence comes from Agapanthus africanus, assembly GCA_030015575.1. Lineage (NCBI taxonomy): Eukaryota > Viridiplantae > Streptophyta > Magnoliopsida > Asparagales > Amaryllidaceae > Agapanthus > Agapanthus africanus. The sequence continues at coordinate 682,229,215 of CM057340.1, forward strand.
CCATCAGATGTATGTAATGTTCAACAATTAAGGGACTAATCCCTTTGATGTCGGCCATTGTCCAACCAAATGCTTGCCGATTCGATCTCAACACTGCCAAAAGTGCATTCTCTTGCTCTATGGCTAGAGAAGCGGATATAATTACTGGCAAAGTCTCATTCTCTCCTAAATATGCATATTTAAGATGAGAAGATAGCGGTTTGAGATCAAGAATTGGCGGAGAGACAATAGAAGGAGGGGTAACGGAATGATATTCGGACTCCTTAAGAGGTTCAAAACTTGCATAAGATATTGACTCGGAAAGTGCTGCTGACTTTTGCAACGAGTCAACGGGTTCAATCTCAAGGTCTGACTCATTGAACATATCCTCACTGTAAAGTGGTGCAAGATCAAACGATGTCTCATTAGTGTTGTCGAGAACATCAAAGCAAAGTTCCTCATCCATGCAGCTTTCGGGAGCTATCTCGTGGATGGAACAAACATCCAGCAAATGAGCAGAAGGTTCTGATGGCTGACTTCCTAGCTTGTAAATATTAAGCTCAATTGTCATTTTCCCGAAGGATAAGTTCATAGAACAGTTACGACAATTAATTACAGCGTTAGAAGTTGCTAGGAAGGGTCGACCAAGTATCACCGGGATTTGATTGCGTGGGTTTGCCACAGGTTGTGTATCTAAAACAATAAAGTCCACGGGAAATATGAATTCCCCGACTTTAATTAACACATCCTCTAGTTCGCCCCGAGGTTTGGTGATAGATCGGTCTGCCATTTGGAGAGTACAATGGGCGGGTTTTAACTCTCCAATTCCTAACTGCTCGTATACTGAATAAGGAAGCAAGTTGACGCTAGCGCCTAGATCGAGTAAAGCACGATTTATATTTTTACCCCCAATAGAAATAGAGATTGTAGGACAACCGGGGTCCTTACGTTTCTTTGGTATTTGTTGGGTAAAAGCTGTGCTAACATTACTCGTCATGAAAACCTTTTTAGGCACTTGAGTTTTTCTCTTCCTAGTGCACAAGTCTTTAAGGATTCTTGCATAAGATGGGACTTGTTGAATAGCATCTAGGAGAGGAATATTCACGCTAACTTGCTTAAACATTTTCACAATCTTTTCCATTTGCGGGTTAGGTCGGTTGGCCCTTAATCGGTTTGGAAATGGAGCTCGATCAATAAGTTTTGGGTCCAACGTTTGTGGAGAAGACTGTGGCGACGGATTCGATCCCAAAATTGGAGTGGGCATCGACTTAGATAGATTTGGCGAAATGTTCGAGCCTTGGGGAAAACGGAGAATAGGCTCGGATGAAGGTGGGAGACTAGACGAATTAGGGGAAGAAGAAGAAGAAGGGGTATCAAATGTGTCACTATCATCAAATTGCTCACCCACTTGGTTATTCAGCACTCTCCCCGATCTCAACGTAGTAATGGCATTCACATTATGACTTTGTGAATGGCCAGGATTCGGTAGGGGTTGAGATGGGAGTTTCCCTTTCTCTCTCGCACTCATTGCGGCGTTTAACTGTGCGATTTGGTTTTCTATTGATTTAATACTCTCACCATGGGAGGAGGAGTTTTTCGTTAGGGTATCAATAGAAGACCTTATCTCAGCTGAATTTTGCATGGATTGTTTCATGAACATATCCAAAGTTTGTGCAAGTGAGTTTTCAGTACCGGCCACTTGTGGTGTAGAAATGTTGGCCGGATTTTGGAAATTTTGTGACTGAAAGGGGGGCTGATTCTGTGGTTGTGGTTGCTGTGGAGGAGGTCTTTGATAATTACTTTGTTGGTTTTGATTCCAAGCAAAGTTAGGATGATTCCTCCATCCTTGATTATATGTGGAAGAATAAGGATCATTTCTAGGTCGCTGCTGAAAAGCAGCATTAGCTTGAAACGACGCATTCATAGGACATTCTTCCGTTAAGTGTGAAGGATCCGAACAGCAACCACAGACAGTCTTAGGAAGCGTGACCTGATTTAGGGAGAATGTTGAGAACTTGTTTTCAATAGCATCGAGTTTCTTCTGTATCGCTGCCATTTCGGCTTTCACTGCGATAGAAACATCGAGCTGGTGAATACCTCCCTTAGTTGAAGGTGGTCTTACGCTTTTCCACTGCAACGTGTGTTCAGCAAGGTCTTCCAGATATTTCCATGCTTCACCGTCATCTTTAGACATGAAATTGCATTGACACATTGTTTCAAGCATCTGCTTTGTCGCTGGATTATTGCCCTCATATATAATCCGACATAAATCCCATCTTTGTATTCCGTGATGGGGGCATTGGACAAGCAGATCTTTGAAACGTTCAAAGCACTTCCAAAATGGTTCATTGGGAAGCTGGGTGAACTGGTTGATCTCGCTCCTAACATGTGCAGTCTTATGATTTGGGTAAAACTTCTTAAGAAATGCTACGACGAATTCATCCCAATTAGCGATAGAGTGTGCGGCAGTATTATAAAGCCATTTTTCTGCCAAGTCGCACAGTGTGAATGGGAGAAGACGTAAGCGCATAGCATCTAAGGTCAATTGTGAAGTACCCATCATTGCGCAAACGTTTTCGAATTTGGTGATGAAAATGTACGCGTCTTCCGACTCAAGCCCGTGAAATTTGGACAGCAGGTTGATGTAGTGGGGTTTAATTTCGAAATTATCCCCGTTAGGTGGTGGAAGAGATAGACAAGTAGGAAGGGGACCACGAATAGGATAGCATCTCTCTTGGAGAGAGATGCGCGGTGGATTCTGCTCACCTACGGGCGGTGGCAGCGTGGTGTTATAATTAGATGGAGTGCCGTCCATCACGGTTGATGTGGTGTGTGGTGGGGGAAAAGAAGATGAAGAAGTACCGACTTCGGCGTCGATAGCAGAAACGCGGACAAGACGGGCACTAGGATCCCGTGTCCAGCCGAGCATGCACTAAGCGGGTTTAGTGCAAGTGGCAGCGTGTGTGTGATTTTAAAATTGGCTTGTTTTGAAAAAGTGGGACTCAAGACAAATCTCCCTAATATGCACAAGCAACCCTAGAACTAAGGTTACCTAGGTCCAGTCTCTAGACCGCTCCTAGACTTCCAAAGGACAAGCCGCAGGATAAATCATCTACCGCCTCCGTACTACCCTTGTAGCCAGATAAGTGCCAGGTAAGTGGGAAGGAACCACGTCGTGGGCCTAATTAAAAACCACTAGCCTTTGTCACACTTGCCTAGGCACTATAAAAGTAATGCGGATAAACGATAGATTACCCACGACCTTCCTCTGTCCTTATTGAGCGCGACAGTCCTTAGAGTCTGGTCTAGATATTTTTTAAATTAATGAAGGGTTGATCTATATGCTCGGTTTGTGATTTGTGGGGCTTAGGAAGGGAGATGAAATCCCCACCTAATCTTGATTTGGTCTTTGCCCCTTAGAAATCCGTATTAAATATGCAAAACAAAACCAATCACAAAACTTTTGCAAAAAGATTTTTGAGCGGCGCAATTTTGCAAAGAATCCTGCAGAAAATAGATTTTATTGGATTTGGGGAGAGAGAGAAGGAGTTAAGAAAGATACCAGAGAAGATTGAAGCCCTAATTCTTCCAACCTGCCGTGCTTCCGCCGCCAAAGGTGCCTTTATGCCGCGGTTCCGCCGCGTGGTAGAGAGAACAGTTGATGAAAATTTTTCTGTGATCTCCTTTGCTCCTCTGGATCTCTAAAAATGTCTATGTTTCCTGTTTTCCTCAATTCTGTGACTCCAGATCTCCTTGCAAAAATCCACGCACAAATCGTTAAATATGCAATTTGCAGTTTTGTTTTAATAATGATATAGCTCGTCTAAGAATTCAACACAAATAGTAAAAATAAAAAATTACGCACGTATTCCCCGGCAACGGCGCCATTTGGTTGGTACGAAAAGGTGTTTTTGTTTGTAGTTAACCGCAATCAATAACGGTGTCGCGTGTAGCTAGACCGAGATGAGTACGAGTCGTCCTCTGGGAAACGTGGAACCTTTTACTTTTACTTTAGATGTGTTGAGAAAGAGATGAGGGATAAAGAATTTTATAAAATGGTTTCTAGATCTACGTTAAACAAGAATGTAAAATATAGATCTAGATTATTTTAAACATGTAATTAATATAATAAGAGGGCTTGTAGGGTTCGTTAGGATTTAGTAGTTATGGACAATTAATTAAAAGTTACCCTTTTATCTATTAATAGATTTAGAACTAGAACGACGGTGATGCGTGTAGATTAGGGTTTCTGGAGGGAAAAGGAATCCCACTCTTAACCCTTATCTCGACACGGAACTCCGTTCATATCTAGCCTTTACCAAAACAATCATTAATCTAATCTCTAATCGCGGTCGGAACTAGCAAAGAATTGCTAGCGCGCCCGATTAGGATGTTAATGATTCTTTTGATAAAGTTCCTAAACTTTATAGGACTTAAAAAGGGTTTAATTATTTTCATCGTCCATTAGCCTACCCTAATCCTACGAACCCTAACAAGCGGAGAATTACTCGCGCATGTTGGGAAAAGAAGATGAAAAGATAGAGAGGGAAAACATAATGTAAGATGCAAAAACAATTAAATAAAATAACTACCTTTATTAATCGACTTGAACAAACTACACTTTAATCCGTAGAAAATGATTACAAACTAGTTGCTTCTCGATCTTTCCTAAGGAGGTAGTCGAACAGTCGATGATCAGCCTGGATGCGTGAGCGTCTGGGGCTTCGTGATCGCGTCGGCTTGATTACTTTTCCAAGAGGCTCTCGGTGCTCTTTTATAGTGCAAAGCCAGAATCTTCTTGTTGAAAACTTGGTAAAATTTATCATAGATTTATGCCAAAAAATCTCATTCTCTAACTCCCTGGAATTGCGGCGGATCCGCGGCCAAAGAGAGGGTATGGCCGCGGATCCGCGGCCAATGGTGAGGATCTCTTCATCAATTTTCTTGGGCTCTCTGATTATGACATTTGGCAATCCAAGGCACCTTTAGAATTCAGAAATCTTCTCTCGGTTGCTTCCAGACTTGGTCTCCAAGTTTTGCTTCTTAATTTGGCAAGATTTCTTCAACAACTTGATTTGTTTGATAAATTCTGCATAACAACTTGGAAAATTCTACACAATAATCTCAAATAATATTTAGTAGGCTTATTTCTACTAGGATTTGTTCAATAAATTTATTTGCATACATTTTCCTACCAAATGATGATTAAAATATATTAACACATGGAAAATGGTGTTTTTACACATAAACCCTCATATGTATAATATATTATAATAAAGTCCTTTTTTAATATGAAAATGGTAGGAAAAATGCAATACAAATGTGCAGTTTTATCAACTGAACAAATACCCCCAAACTTATCTTTGATCGTCCCGAGCAAACTAGTTTATTTAAGAGGAGAAAAAGAAAGGAGAAAACTAAGCACACTTTCGTAGGCAGACACGATTGCACTGAGCATGTGCAACAAGCCGTTAAATCTCTAGGTGTCCCTAGTAGGAGGAGTGTTGTCTCCTGAGGGTTTTCAGCGGATTACACCCACAAAATCCAATAACAAAAGAAAGATGGTGAAATTTACATATAAAGATAAGAACCATAAAAGAAAGGCTTTGAAAATAAGAGTTTCCAACTATACTAGCTTTTCAGTTGTCATGAGCCCTATCTTAATAGTCATGAAAAGATGTTAGAAATCACATCATCCCTCAATAAAATATCGTCTTAATTTTTCGTTCCTTTCTTTCATCCAAACATTGATCATATACCCCTACGTGTGTGAAATCGACATCCCTACACTAGGAGAATTCAATTCAAGCTATCATACTCTTGTCCATCTACCTTAGTACTTTTTAATTTGATGAATACTTAGGGTTGCTCACACCTTTTCATACGACCGTTAATACTTCTTGAGGTACTAACCGACCGATTACTCATGTGCTTGCAGATTAGGTGATAATATTTTCCTCGTCTTGCACCTCCTAAGGCTTAGCAGTGACTCCCAGACCAGTTGGCCTTAGGGCACTAGTGAAGAGGCACCCTCGCTATATTTTTTTATTGCTGCCTTGGCGATAACAAAACCGGTGTTCATTTTTTTCTTTTCAACATTTTTTTATTTTCTTCATTTTTTTATTTCCTTCATACTTTGGCTTTTAGACAAGAGCATTTCAAGGTATCCTCTACTATCCCGAGTTTCAAGACGTGTGTAAGTGCATATTGTAGGGTATCAACGTTCAAAATGTTTGGCTTTCAGAATAGAAACTATTTTTCAGACTTTTTTTTATCCTCAAATTAGTGACTTCCTTCATCTTACTAACCCTTGGGACAACAGTTCATAACTACTTATTACTAGTTCGTATAAGAAAACTTCTAATTTTCTTGGTTTTCTTAAACTATTCCTATCTTTTGGATGTAATGTTTCACTTTCTATTCTTTTGTTACGAAAAAATTTTAATGCCCGGTGTCAAAGATAATTCAGTGAATACAAACCTCCCCCCCCCCAAACCTGTTTTCAGCAGTGTCCTCACTGATGTAGCCTTTTGAAAACATGGACCTGTATACTAAGGGAGAGATACAAGGGGTAAAATAATAGTTAAATGAAAAATTCCCCTAAACTTATTATTTGACACGCACAGATATTCAATCAAATCCATTTTTACTCACCTCCATTCTTAAAATGAGAAAATGTTTATAAAAAAAATATGGAGGTGAGGCGGAGGAAATTTAGTTTTGATAAAGCGGCTCCTGTAAAAACAGGAGCTCCTCCGCGGGGTCAGCAGAAAAATACGGTTTTAATCTATGCCCATTTACTTTAAAAATCGTGCCGTTTTTCAAATTTTCGACTTCAACTGCCCCGTGCGGGTGTACATACCGCACCACAAAAGGTCCTTTCCAACGAGATTTAAGCTTACCCGGATGAAGATGGAGACGGGAATCGTAAAGAAGGACTTGTTGCCCCGATGTGAAGGTTTTTCTAAAAAGATTCTTATCGTGGAACACTTTAGTCCTGTTCTTTACTATCACCGCATTATCGTAAGCTTCATCGCGGAGTTCGCTTAGCTCATTCAATTGCAGCTTCCGATAGCTGCCTGCATGATCAAGATCAAAATTAAGCTCTTTAATAGCCCACATTGCCTTATGTTCGATCTCGACAGGGAGGTGACATGCCTTCCCAAACACAAGGCGGTATGGAGACATACCAAGATCGGTCTTATAAGCGGTGCGGAATGCCCAAAGAGCATCCGTCAATTTGGTTGACCAATCTTTACGGTTCTTAGAAACCGTCTTCTCCAATATCTGTTTGATCTGCCTATTTGAGATCTCAGCCTGCCCGCTTGTTTGGGGATGATAGGGCGTAGAAAGCTTGTGAGTGATTGAATATTTCCGCATCAAGGCCTCGAAAGACCTATTGCAGAAATGTGTCCCGTTGTCGCTAATGATAGCGCGAGGGTGTCCGAATCGCGAGAAGATATTTTCTTTAAGGAACTTAATGACAACTTTGTTGTCATTAGTGCGATACGGTATAGCTTCCACCCATTTCGAGACATAATCAACCGCTAACAAGATATATAGATTCCCAAAGGAGTTGGGAAAAGGGCCCATAAAATCAATACCCCAAACATCAAATATTTCCACAACCAATATAGGTTGGAGCGGCATCTCGTTCCTTCGTGAAATCCGACCCAAATGCTGACATCGCGGACAAGTTTTGCAGTGTTCAAATGCATCTTTAAATAATGTTGGCCAATAAAAGCCACATTGCAAAACTTTCTCCGCCGTTTTTCGAGGTCCAAAGTGACCGCCGCATGCCTGATCATGACAAAATGATAACACGCTCTTGAATTCATCGTTAGGGACACACCTGCGAATGATTTGATCGGAACAATACTTGAATAGATATGGTTCATCCCAGTAAAAATATTTTACTTGGGATAAAAATCGAAGTTTGTCTTGTTTCGACCAATCGCTAGGTATAAGTCCCGTCGCAAGATAGTTCACGATATCCACGAACCAAGGTTCGTAGGAACCATTCAAGAGCTGTTCGTCGGGAAATGAGTCATTTATCGGCACGGTCACAGTTGGCGAAGAAGTGATGCGTGAAAGATGGTCGGCTACAACGTTTTCACATCCACTCTTGTTTTTGATAACAAGATCAAATTCTTGTAACAATAGGATCCAACGTATTAGCCTGGCCTTTGCATCCTTCTTCGTTAAAAGATGTCGTAGGGCGGAGTGATCTATGTAAACCACAATAGGCGAGCCAATCAAGTAGGGCCTGAACTTCTCTAATGCAAATACAACCGCCAAGAGTTCTTTCTCGGTAGTTGTGTAATTTATTTGTGCATCATTCAAGGTCCTAGTTGCATAGTAAATTACATGTGGTATCTTATCAATATGCTGTCCTAAGATAGTACCAATAGCAAAATCTGACGCGTCATACATAAGCTCGAACGGGTGGTTCCAATCCGGAGATGATAGAACGGGGGCTGTAGTGAGTGATTCTTTAAGCAATTCAAAAGCAGCCTCACAATCCGAATCGAAGTGAAAAGTAGTGTCCTTGGCCAATAGAAGGGTTAAGGGTCTAGCAATTTTGCTAAAGTCCTTAATAAATCTCCTATAAAATCCTGCATGACCAAGGAAGGATCGTATATCTTTGACGCAATTGGGACGAGGGAGGTTTTGAATGACATCTATTTTGGCTCTGTCAACCTCAATGCCTTTATGTGAAATTATATGTCCAAGTACAATACCTTCTTGGACCATAAAATGGCATTTTTCCCAATTCAAAGTCAAGTTCTTATCCTTACAGCGAGTAAGAACAGCGTCAAGATTTCGAAGGCAGTCCTCAAAGAAGTCCCCAAAAATGGAGAAATCGTCCATAAAAATTTCTAGAAAATTTTCCACCATATCTGAAAATATCCCCATCATGCACCGCTGAAAGGTAGCGGGAGCGTTGCATAACCCAAAGGGCATGCGTCTATAAGCAAAAGTTCCGAAAGGATAAGTAAAAGTGGTTTTATCTTGATCCTTTTCGGCGATGGGGACCTGATTGTAGCCAGAGTATCCGTCCAAGAAACAGTAGTAATCGTGTCTCGCTAATCGTTCCAACATCTGGTCAATGAAAGGTAGAGGGAAGTGATCTTTCCTCGTCGCGGCATTGAGTTTCCTGTAATCTATACATACGCGCCACCCAGTTTGGGTGCGTGTTTGGATTAACTCATTAGTCTCGTTAGTGATGACCGTGATGCCAGACTTTTTAGGGACCACATGAATTGGACTTACCCATTGACTATCAGATATGGGGTAAATTATTCCACTATCAAGACACTTGACGATTTCTTTCTTTACCGCCTCCTTCATAACGGGATTTAACCGTCTTTGTGGGTCTCGGGTTGGTTTGGCTTCATCCATCAGATGTATGTAATGTTCAACAATTAAGGGACTAATCCCTTTGATGTCGGCCATTGTCCAACCAAATGCTTGCCGATTCGATCTCAACACTGCCAAAAGTGCATTCTCTTGCTCTATGGCTAGAGAAGCGGATATAATTACTGGCAAAGTCTCATTCTCTCCTAAATATGCATATTTAAGATGAGAAGATAGCGGTTTGAGATCAAGAATTAGCGGAGAGACAATAGAAGGAGGGGTAACGGAATGATATTCGGACTCCTTAAGAGGTTCAAAACTTGCATAAGATATTGACTCGGAAAGTGCTGCTGACTTTTGCAACGAGTCAACGGGTTCAATCTCAAGGTCTGACTCATTGAACATATCATCACTGTAAAGTGGTGCAAGATCAAACGATGTCTCATTAGTGTTGTCGAGAACATCAAAGCAAAGTTCCTCATCCATGCAGCTTTCGGGAGCTATCTCGTGGATGGAACAAACATCCAGCAAATGAGCAGAAGGTTCTGATGGCTGACTTCCTAGCTTGTAAATATTAAGCTCAATTGTCATTTTCCCGAAGGATAAGTTCATAGAACCGTTACGACAATTAATTACAGCGTTAGAAGTTGCTAGGAAGGGTCGACCAAGTATCACCGGGATTTGATTGCGTGGGTTTGCCACAGGTTGTGTATCTAAAACAATAAAGTCCACGGGAAATATGAATTCCCCGACTTTAATTAACACATCCTCTAGTTCGCCCCGAGGTTTGGTGATAGATCGGTCTGCCATTTGGAGAGTACAATGGGCGGGTTTTAACTCTCCAATTCCTAACTGCTCGTATACTGAATAAGGAAGCAAGTTGACGCTAGCGCCTAGATCGAGTAAAGCACGATTTATATTTTTACCCCCAATAGAAATAGAGATTGTAGGACAACCGGGGTCCTTACGTTTCTTTGGTATTTGTTGGGTAAAAGCTGTGCTAACATTACTCGTCATGAAAACCTTTTTAGGCACTTGAGTTTTTCTCTTCCTAGTGCACAAGTCTTTAAGGATTCTTGCATAAGATGGGACTTGTTGAATAGCATCTAGGAGAGGAATATTCACGCTAACTTGCTTAAACATTTTCACAATCTTTTCCATTTGCGGGTTAGGTCGGTTGGCCCTTAATCGGTTTGGAAATGGAGCTCGATCAATAAGTTTTGGGTCCAACGTTTGTGGAGAAGACTGTGGCGACGGATTCGATCCCAAAATTGGAGTGGGCATCGACTTAGATAGATTTGGCGAAATGTTCGAGCCTTGGGGAAAACGGAGAATAGGCTCGGATGAAGGTGGGAGACTAGACGAATTAGGGGAAGAAGAAGAAGAAGAAGGGATATCAAATGTGTCACTATCATCAAATTGCTCACCCACTTGGTTATTCAGCACTCTCCCCGATCTCAACGTAGTAATGGCATTCACATTATGACTTTGTGAATGGCCAGGATTCGGTAGGGGTTGAGATGGGAGTTTCCCTTTCTCTCTCGCACTCATTGCGGCGTTTAACTGTGCGATTTGGTTTTCTATTGATTTAATACTCTCACCATGGGAGGAGGAGTTTTTCGTTAGGGTATCAATAGAAGACCTTATCTCAGCTGAATTTTGCATGGATTGTTTCATGAACATATCCAAAGTTTGTGCAAGTGAGTTTTCAGTACCGGCCACTTGTGGTGTAGAAATGTTGGCCGGATTTTGGAAATTTTGTGACTGAAAGGGGGGCTGATTCTGTGGTTGTGGTTGTGGTTGCTGTGGAGGAGGTCTTTGATAATTACTTTGTTGGTTTTGATTCCAAGCAAAGTTAGGATGATTTCTCCATCCTTGATTATATGTGAAAGAATAAGGATCATTTCTAGGTCGCTGCTGAAAAGCAGCATTAGCTTGAAACGACGCATTCATAGGACATTCTTCCGTTAAGTATGAAGGATCCGAACAGCAACCACAGACAGTCTTAGGAAGCGTGACCTGATTTAGGGAGAATGTTGAGAACTTGTTTTCAATAGCATCGAGTTTCTTCTGTATCGCTGCCATTTCGGCTTTCACTGCGATAGAAACATCGAGCTGGTGAATACCTCCCTTAGTTGAAGGTGGTCTTACGCTTTCCCACTGCAACGTGTGTTCAGCAAGGTCTTCCAGATATTTCCATGCTTCACCGTCATCTTTAGACATGAAATTGCATTGACACATTGTTTCAAGCATCTGCTTTGTCGCTGGATTATTGCCCTCATATATAATCCGACATAAATCCCATCTTTGTATTCCGTGATGGGGGCATTGGACAAGCAGATCTTTGAAACGTTCAAAGCACTTCCAAAATGGTTCATTGGGAAGCTGGGTGAACTGGTTGATCTCGCTCCTAACATGTGCAGTCTTATGATTTGGGTAAAACTTCTTAAGAAATGCTACGACGAATTCATCCCAATTAGCGATAGAGTGTGCGGCAGTATTATAAAGCCATTTTTCTGCCAAGTCGCACAGTGTGAATGGGAGAAGACGTAAGCGCATAGCATCTAAGGTCAATTGTGAAGTACCCATCATTGCGCAAACGTTTTCGAATTTGGTGATGAAAATGTACGCGTCTTCCGACTCAAGCCCGTGAAATTTGGACAGCAGGTTGATGTAGTGGGGTTTAATTTCGAAATTATCCCCGTTAGGTGGTGGAAGAGATAGACAAGTAGGAAGGGGACCACGAATAGGATAGCATCTCTCTTGGAGAGAGATGCGCGGTGGATTCTGCTCACCTACGGGCGGTGGCAGCGTGGTGTTATAATTAGATGGAGTGCCGTCCATCACGGTTGATGTGGTGTGTGGTGGGGGAAAAGAAGATGAAGAAGTACCGACTTCGGCGTCGATAGCAGAAACGCGGACAAGACGGGCACTAGGATCCCATGTCCAGCCGAGCATGCACTAAGCGGGTTTAGTGCAAGTGGCAGCGTGTGTGTGATTTTAAAATTGGCTTGTTTTGAAAAAGTGGGACTCAAGACAAATCTCCCTAATATGCACAAGCAACCCTAGAACTAAGGTTACCTAGGTCCAGTCTCTAGACCGCTCCTAGACTTCCAAAGGACAAGCCGCAGGATAAATCATCTACCGCCTCCGTACTACCCTTGTAGCCAGATAAGTGCCAGGTAAGTGGGAAGGAACCACGTCGTGGGCCTAATTAAAAACCACTAGCCTTTGTCACACTTGCCTAGGCACTACAAAAGTAATGCGGATAAACGATAGATTACCCACGACCTTCCTCTGTCCTTATTGAGCGCGACAGTCCTTAGAGTCTGGTCTAGATATTTTTTAAATTAATGAAGGGTTGATCTATATGCTCGGTTTGTGATTTGTGGGGCTTAGGAAGGGAGATGAAATCCCCACCTAATCTTGATTTGGTCTTTGCCCCTTAGAAATCCGTATTAAATATGCAAAACAAAACCAATCACAAAACTTTTGCAAAAAGATTTTTGAGCGGCGCAATTTTGCAAAGAATCCTGCAGAAAATAGATTTTATTGGATTTGGGGAGAGAGAGAAGGAGTTAAGAAAGATACCAGAGAAGATTGAAGCCCTAATTCCTCCAACCTGCCGCGCTTCCGCCGCCAAAGGTGCCTTTATGCCGCGGTTCCGCCGCGTGGTAGAGAGAACAGTTGATGAAAATTTTTCTGTGATCTCCTTTGCTCCTCTGGATCTCTAAAAATGTCTCTATTTCCTGTTTTCCTCAATTCTGTGACTCCAGATCTCCTTGCAAAAATCCACGCACAAATCGTTAAATATGCAATTTGCAGTTTTGTTTTAATAATGATATGGCTCGTCTAAGAATTCAACACAAATAGTAAAAATAAAAAATTACGCACGTATTCCCCGGCAACGGCGCCATTTGGTTGGTACGAAAAGGTGTTTTTGTTTGTAGTTAACCGCAATCAATAACGGTGTCGCGTGTAGCTAGACCGAGATGAGTACGAGTCGTCCTCTGGGAAACGTGGAACCTTTTACTTTTACTTTAGATGTGTTGAGAAAGAGAGGAGGGATAAAGAATTTTATAAAATGGTTTCTAGATCTACGTTAAACAAGAATGTAAAATATAGATCTAGATTATTTTAAACATGTAATTAATATAATAAGAGGGCTTGTAGAGTTCATTAGGATTTAGTAGTTATGGACGATTAATTAAAAGTTACCCTTTTTATCCATTAATAGATTTAGAACTAGAACGACGGTGATGCGTGTAGATTAGGGTTTCTGGAGGGAAAAGGAATCCCACTCTTAACCCTTATCTTGACACGGAACTCCGTTCATATCCAGCCTTTACCAAAACAATCATTAATCTAATCTCTTATCGCGGTCGGAACTAGCAAAGAATTGCTAGCGCGCCCGATTAGGATGTTAATGATTCTTTTGATAAAGTTCCTAAACTTTATAGAACTTAAAAAGGGTTTAATTATTTTCATCGTCCATTAGCCTACCCTAATCCTACGAACCCTAACAAGCGGAGAATTACTCGCGCATGTTGGGAAAAGAAGATGAAAAGATAGAGAGGGAAAACATAATGTAAGATGCAAAAACAATTAAATAAAATAACTACCTTTATTAATCGACTTGAACAAACTACACTTTAATCCGTAGAAAATGATTACAAACTAGTTGCTTCTCGATCTTTCCTAAGGAGGTAGTCGAACAGTCGATGATCAGCCTGGATGCGTGAGCGTCTGGGCTTCGTGATCGCGTCGGCTTGATAACTTTTCCAAGAGGCTCTCGGTGCTCTTTTATAGTGCAAAGCCAGAATCTTCTTGTTGAAAACTTGGTAAAATTTATCATAGATTTATGCCAAAAAATCTCATTCTCTAACTCCCTGGAATTGCGGCGGATCCGCGGCCAAAGAGGGGGTATGGCCGCGGATCCGCGGCCAATGGTGAGGATCTCTTCATCAATTTTCTTAGGCTCTCTGATTGTGACATTTGGCAATCCAAGGCACCTTTAGAATTCAGAAATCTTCTCTCGGTTGCTTCCAGACTTGGTCTCCAAGTTTTGCTTCTTAATTTGGCAAGATTTCTTCAACAACTTGATTTGTTTGATAAATTCTGCATAACAACTTGGAAAATTCTGCACAATAATCTCAAATAATATTTAGTAGGCTTATTTCTACTAGGATTTGTTCAATAGATTTATTTGCATACATTTTCCTACCAAATGATGATTAAAATATATTAACACATGGAAAATGGTGTTTTTACACATAAACCCTCATATGTATAATATATTATAATAAAATCCTTTTTTAATATGAAAATGGTAGGAAAAATGTAATACAAATGTGCAGTTTTATCAACTGAACAGGCGGCTTGCGCCATCCAACGATAGTCCCCCGTAGATGTCACATCTACTCACCGGAATCCCTAGCTAGTCACGTCCAATCACCGCTTTCCCCTTTTGTGCCGCGTCTGACGTCTCCACGACCGAACCTGGAATTTACATCAATACCAAACATAAGGTTACATATCAAGAACGACGCAAAACCCAAACGAAAATACTAACGTTCACAAGCTAGGTACAATGTGCACAAGGTGCGCGGAACACACGCGAAAATCGCAAAAAAACTAACTGAAATGTCGATTTGGTCGCCCGGCAAAACTAAAACCCGATCACTCAAAAATCCGCTCTCACACATCCTAAATGTCATAGGATAAGCCAATACAATCATCAAGATATCAAAAATAATTTATCGCATACTTTTATCACAAAACTAGTAAGCACAAACATTCCAAAAAAACGACGCAACATCGCCGTTATGCGATAAAGTGCTCACAATCCAACACAAACATCCAACTAACCCACTAGATAGCCACTACATTAATTTTAAACCATTTACAAAGCATCAAACCATAATTCCAACACAACAATCATGCTTCAATCTATTTCCATACACAAACCTCTTTCTTGATTTTTTTTGTAATTAGCAATTACTATGAAAATTTCACACAAGATTAACTTATATTAGCATAACAAGAAGCCACTTAAGCAAAGTAACCTTAAAGATTGGTTTTGTAAACAACTAGATAGAAAAATAGCTTTAATTAACTAAATAATGGTTTCTAAAACCCTAGTTTAATTTCAACCATGAACTAGAAAAACTAGATTAGGATTTTGCTAAGCTTTTAACACTAAAACCATTTAACTAAAGGAATTTAACCAAAAGAAAATAATATGGTGGAAATTATACCTCAAGATCTATGGATCTAGCATGATCATTTGCCTCTAAAATTGCCTCATTTCCACATGTTTTCAACTAAACTAGGCTTGAGAAAGGGCAGCACAAGGATTTGTTTTGTTTTAGTGAAGAAATTTGTGGATTTTGATGGTTTTTGAGATGAATTTGTGAACAAAAAGAGAGGGGAAAAATGAGGGGGGGAGCTGCTGGTTTCGGCCAGAACAAGGGAGAGGGGAATGGTGTGGGGTGTGGGAATGGTCACCAAGTCAAACCCCCCTCAAAATCAAATACACCATACCTCCAAAATATTATATTTTAAAACCTACACATCAACCCAATTCATCCCTAACAAAAGAGTTTTAAAACAAAAGAGAGAGGGAGAATTTTCTGCAGTTTGGGCCAGCCAAGGAGATGTGAGGATGTGTGTGTGAGAGTGCACAAAAAAAATTATGCAAAAAGACCCCGTACAAGTCCAAAATTGCAAGTTTAAGCTTAAATTCAATAAATTTCGTTTTCCATAATAAAAATTAGTTAAAACTTAAAATAAATTACTAAAAATTTATGTTACAACTAGATTTTAATTAACATGATTTTAAAGCTTAAATTTAGCCCATTTAAATTTTTATTTATCGCTAATTTAATGTATTTTCTTACCGGCTTAAAATAATATTAAAAATTGAAAAATTAGGGAAAATTTTTAAACGACCAGAATTTCATAAGTAACTCATTTGCTACTAAAAACAAGCAATTACCTATCCAAATTAGGTATAATTAGTCCTAAACTGTAAAATAACAAAAAAGACGATTTACGGAAAAATACCACATTTTCACCGATTTTCGGGAAAACACCAAAACGACATTTCAAGGCGCTACAATCTTCCCCCCTTAAAGAAATTCGGTCCCTGAATTTAAAAATATAACTACGTGTACCTTCAAAGAGATGGGGATATTTCTTCCTCATCTCGCCCTCGGTATCCCAGGTAACCTCCTCGCTGCTCGGGCTACGCCAAAGGACCTTGACGGTTGGTATAATCTTCGATCTCAACTTCTTCACCTGCTGATCCAGGATGGCCACCGGCTGCTCTGCAAAAGAAATGTCGCGCTCAAGCTAGACTGTCGGGTGCTGAATCGCATGCGAAGGATCGTGAAGGTACTTGCGGAGCATCGAAACATGGAAGACGGGGTGAACATCGGGAAAGCTGGGTGGAAGAGCCAAACGATACGCAACTGTGCCGACCCGCTCGAGGATCTCGAAGGGACCCACAAATCTGGGACTAAGCTTTCCTTTTCGCCCAAATCGCATCACGCCCTTCATCGGAGAGACCCTCAGAAAAACATGATCGCCAACTGCGAACTCTAGCCTGCGACGGCGCCTGTCTGCATACGATTTCTGCCTGCTCTGAGCCGCTCTCATCCGGTCTCGGATCAACTGTATCTTCGCTGTCGTCTCCTCAACAAGCTGCGGCCCCAAAATACTGCTCTCGCTGAGCTCTGTCCAACAGACGGGCGATCTGCATCTCCTCCCATAGAATGCCTCGAAAGGTGCCATCTGAATAGTATCCTGGAAGCTGTTGTTGTAGGAGAACTCCACTAGAGGTAAATGATGATCCCAGCTACCGCCGAAGTCTAAAACGCACGCTCTGAGCATGTCCTCGAGAGTCTGAATGGTCCGCTCTGACTGTCCGTCGGTCTGCGGATGAAACGCTGTGCTGAAGCTCAAACGAGTGCCCAAAGCCTCCTGAAGTCTCTGCCAAAGTCGGCTGGTGAACTGGGTGCCTCGATCTGACATGATACAAGTCGGTACGCCATGCAACCGCACGATCTCGTCGATGTAAAGCTGGGCATACTGAGCGAAGCTGAAAGTCGTCTTCACTGGCAGGAAGTGAGCCACTTTCGTCAATCGATCTACGATCACCCAGATGGAGTCGTACCCTCGACTGGTCCTGGATAGACCCACAACGAAATCCATCGAAATCTGCTCCCATTTCCACTCCGGAATGGGTAACGGCTGTAGCTCTCCTGCGGGCCTCTGGTGCTCGGCCTTGACTTGCTGACAAGTCAGGCATCTCGATACAAACTCCGCAATGTCCCTCTTCATCCCGTCCCACCAGTAGGTCTCTCTCATATCATGGTACATCTTGGTGGAACCGGGGCGGACACTATACACTGATCGGTGTGCCTCCTCAAGAATGTCACGCCGCAATCCATCAGCATCGGGTACACACAGTCTAGATCCATAGCGTAAAATCCCCTGATCGTCAATCACGAACTCGGAAAATCTGCCCTGTCCCATCTGTGCTATGATCTCTGAGCAACGGTCGTCACTGCGCTGTGCCTCATATATACGGTCAAGCAACTGTGGGCGTGCACGAACATGCGCGAGCTATCCCCCTATCTGAGTGAACTCGAACTCAACTCGGCTGTCGCATAACATCTGCCAATCTGCTGACGACTGCCTCTGCACTGCGCGCAAATAGGATAGACTACCCCCGGGCCTCCTACTCAACGCATCCGCCACTACATTAGCCTTGCCCGGGTGATATAAGATCTCGCAGTCGTAGTCTTTCACCAACTCCATCCAACGACGATGTCTGAGGTTCAGGTCTCGCTGCTGAAATATGTATTTTAAGCTCTTGTGGTCTGTGAATATTTGGCACGACTCGCCATATAGGTAATGTCGCTAAATCTTCAGTGCAAAAACCACTGCAGCCATCTCCAAATCGTGAGTGGGGTAGTTCTGTTCATGCTTCTTCAACTGCCGAGAAGCATAAGCGATCACCCGGCCATGCTGCATCAATACGCATCCTAACCCCACTCGCGAAGCATCACAGTAGACCACAAATCCGCCTGATCCCGAAGGCAAAGATAATACCGGCACCGTAGTCAAACAAGTCCGTAGCTGCTGAAAACTGCGCTCGCACTCCTCTGTCCAAACGAAAGGAACTCCCTTCCGGGTCAAACCGGTCAAAGGTGCAGCTATACGGGAGAAATCCTGAACAAAACGCCTGTAGTAGCCCGCCAGGCCTAGAAAACTACGGATCTCAGTAACCGATGTAGGTCGGGGCCACTGCTGAACAGCCTCAATCTTCTTCGGGTCCACACATATGCCGTCTCTCGTAACCACGTGACCCAAGAATCCGACGCTGTCCAGCCAGAATGCACACTTGGAGAACTTTGCGAACAGCTGGTGCTCCCTCAGAGTCTGTAACGTAATCCGTAAGTGCTGCTCGTGCTCCTCTCTGCTCCGGGAGTACACCAAGATATCGTCGATAAACACGATGATGAACAAGTCAAGATACGGCCTGAAAGTACGGTTCATCAAATCCATGAATGCTGCTGGGGCGTTGGTGAGTCCGAACGACATCACCAAAAACTCATAGTGGCCGTAGCGCGTGCGGAAAGCTGTCCTCGGTATATCCTCCTGTCGAACTCGCAGCTGATGGTATCCTGATCGCAAGTCGATCCTCGAAAAATATCTCGCACCCTAAAGCTGGTCGAACAAATCATCAATGCGTGGCAACGGATATCTGTTCCGAACGGTAACTTTGTTCAGCTGGCGGTAGTCAATACATAAGCGCAAACTTCCGTCCTTCTTCTTGACAAATAGGACCGGAGCACCCCACGGAGAAACACTAGGTCGAATAAGCCCCTTATCTAACAAATCCTGCAACTGATCCTTCAGCTCTCGAAGCTCTGCCGGGGCCATCCGATAAAGCGGTATAGAAATAGGCCCCGAGCCGGGAATCAAATCAATGCAGAACTCAACATCGCGCTCAGGGGGTAGCCCAGGTAGCTCATCAGGGAAAACATCAGGGAACTCACGAACAACCGGGACCTGGTCCAACGGAACCTCTGCAGCTCGAGTATCACAAATATACGCTAAGAATCCCTGACATCCCTTCCGCAAGAGCTGACCAGCGCGAAGAGACGAAATCAAGCTGGGGAGGGTGACGCTGCGGTCTCCCTGAATAACATGGACTGGCTCTCCCGGAAAGCTAAATATGACTGCCTTCTCACGGCAGTCCAGCGAAGCATAACAAGTGGCTAGCCAATCCATGCCCAGAAGCACATCAAAGTCTAACATATCGAGGAGAATCAAATCAACCGATGAATCCCTCTCCCCGATACGAACGGAACACAATCGAAATACAAAACGAGCGACAAACGACTCGCCTACCGGAGTAACAACAACAAGCGGATGATCTAACGACGACGACTCACGGCCCAACATCGGTGCAAAGTGTGTAGAGACGTACGAATGTGTGGAACCTGGGTCGAATAATACCCGTGCGTCGAAAGAACAAACTGGCAAGGTACCTGTCACAACGGCATTGGATGCCTGAGCATCCTGCGGTGTCAAAGCAAATACTCGGGCATGTCCTCCACCGATAGCGGGCTGACCTCGACCTCGGCCTCTGCCTCCTCGTCCTCTCTGAACAGGACCGCCGCGTCCACGGCCTCTGGGTGCACCTAACTGGCGTGGAGCATCGCCTGTGGTAGGAAGTAGGGCTCTCTAAGGAGGGGGTGGTGATGGTGGTAGGGTCACATGCGGAACTGTCGCTGCTCCCTGTCGTCTCGCCGGACAGTCTCTGACAAGATGGTGGGGACTCCCGCACCCAAAACACCCTGGCGACGGCTGCTGTCCCTGGGGATATGAACCATATAACTGTCCCCGTCCAAATCCTCTGCCAGGCCTATCTCTCGGAAAGAATCTGGCGCGCTGCCTCTGAGACGGTACATCGGTGCGAATCCTCATCGGCCCAGAAACGGCCGAAGTCTGTAATATGCGTACCTCCATACGTAATGTCGTATCCATAGCAGCTGAATAAGTGTCGTAGTGCTGGGCGCCAATGGCAAGATATAGCTGGGCATCAAGTCCCTGTACGAACCTCTTCACCATCTTCTCTTCGGTATCCACCAAATACGGAGCATATCGGGATAACTGTGTAAACTGGATGTCATACTCAGACACCGTCATCCCAGGTGTCTTGACTAAGGCCTCGAAGCTACGGGCTCTGGCGTCACGAACGCTCTATGGGAGGAAACGAGCTAGAAAGACCGCTGTAAACTCGGCCCAAGTCATAGGCGGTAGACCTGCAGCTCGACCTCTCAAGACTGACTCCCACCATGTCTGCGCGAGACCCTCTAGTCGGAAACTCGCAAGTTCTACCCATCGATCATCCGAACATCTCAGCGAACGGCAGATCCTGGCTAAACTATCAAGGAACGTCTGTGGGTCCTCCGCTGCCTCGGTGCCGGTGAATACTGGAGGTCTCAGTCTCATGAAATCCTGTAGCGAAACCGGAATTGTCACGGCGGTAGTAGTAGGAGCAGGTATCATAGCAGTCTGGGATGTAATAGGTGCGTCATCCGGTCTCGGTGTACGACTGGCTGCAACTAGGGATCCTACCATCTGACGTAGCTCCTGCATGCCTCCCATCATCTGTCGCAACTCCTCCATACCAGTCTCGAGCCTATCCATACGGCCTGGGGAAGGTGGATCGGTCTGTCCCTGTGGCGTAGGCATACCACCCTGCTCAGTCCTAGTCTCGGACGAGCCAGCTCGAATCTCGTCTCGGGCGGCAGCCCTCTGTGCCCTCGTAGCCTTCGGCGGCATAGTGGCTGTTACAGGAAAACGGATAATAAGAACAGTGCAATAGGATCATAGGATACACGGAATTGAAGAAGGAATTTCAAGCAAGTATATCCTAAAGTCACTTAGGCGGAGTACCGTATCGCAAGTATGCCGCGGACATACACACGCTACGTTATCCTACTTAAGTCACTTACTCCATCTACCAAGGGTCATCCTACACTCAAAAAGGTAAAACATATCGCTCTGATACCAACTTTGTCACGACCCGCAGGGTACGGAACATGACTGGCACTTAAGTTTACAAAACGTCTCAAGACGTCCGTAAACTAAGTAAGCCAAAGCCCAGAAACCAAAACCAGATAAGCAAAAGAATGAAGGAAAACCAATCAATTAAAAGCGAGTTTATCAAGTAAGTCATATAAAACCTTTTTAAAAACAATATTAATTTTTCCGAAAATTTCGGCAGAGTCTCCTTTGTAAATACTGGCCCCAAAAATGGGTACAACAAGAATATATATAAATCCAACAAATAAGGCATCCCCAAGCGGGAGCTAGCTCTTCGCCACAAGGCGGTCACAAATCCCACGCAATATAAAACAACAACATGCGAAATAATCATAAGGAAGCATGAGAAAAACAGCATGTCGACTCAAGTGAGCTTGACCCCAAAATACAGCATAAAAAGTCCACAAATCTCACAGTCTCATCTCTAGGTCAATATACAACAATACTGGTAGATACAGTAGATGGAGTACACTAGATACAAAGAATATACAAGGTGGTACAAAAATAATAATATAACCCACCTAAGAGCAAAACCTCGAGTCCAGGCAAAAAAGGCAAAAGAAGCAAGTGCGCCCGCCGCTACTGTACTGACGGAGCGGACCTGAAAAAGGCTGTGGCACAACAGGGGTGAGTTGCCAACTCGTGAGTAATAAATAACATCTACACAGGCTATCGAAAGCATGCACACAAGCATCCTAGCATCTAAAATACAGGTATGGCAGGACATAAAAGCAGGTATGTATGCAATATGAATATACTAGCAGGTATGAATGCAATATGAATCAACTCGTGATCTGAATGTGTAAGTATAGGAAATCATGTTTTTCCCTTAGGAATCTCTTTTGAAATACCAGCACAATACCAATAGAATCAACAAGAACCTGTGTCCAGCAACGACACCTCAAAACTATCACAATCTCATACATCCATGTCATAGTATCTCTGGCCTCAGCCATCCGGCTGACCCATCTCAATATCAATATCTCATCATCTCGCGGCCACGGTCGGTATCCTCTGGATATCCGCCGTCCCAAACAGTCACCGGTAGGTAATCCGCCCCCTGCCAGGCTCATCGTCAGCAACACGAGCTTCTTGCCCCGGGGTACCTTACCGGGCCCACCATGTACCCGAGACGGTTCATCCAACTCCTCGAAACGGGTCTCGAAAACCACAGCAAACTCATGGTGGACGACACTTACATCACTAGAAAACCGCAATTTACATATTTTAAAAATATTATAAGTTTAGAAATTTTGCGGCTTTCCCCCGAAATCCAGAAATATCATAAAATCTCAAGAAATCCTCATAAGTGCATATGTCAATGATAATGAATGCATATGGTATCAATAATCAAGTTGCGATGTGTGATTAATAGACTAAGCATGAACAAATAATATGATGAGGTACATGCACATGAATAGCAATCATACGGTTTCATTTTAAGGAATTAAAGGCAATAGCACAAGTTTAAGTATCAATTATAGTAAAAGATTTCAATTTAAAGGTTATCTAGTGTGGTGGCATGGCAATTACCAGGGCGTGGGTGTAGGCATGAATAGTGCTCGTGCTGCATATAAAAACCCTGGCAATGGTGCAGGTGTCCTATAGAATGGTTTCGCATATGTATGTTAATATAAGGCATGAATGTAGCAAATAATCATACAAGTATTACACCCCTAATTACTAACATTACTAAGAATCTTTTTAAGCTACTAAAACTATCGGGCGACTTGCGCCATCCAACGATAGTCCCCCGTAGATGTCACATCTACTCACCGGAATCCCTAGCTAGTCACGTCTAATCACCGCTTTCCCCTTTCGTGCCGCGTCTGACGTCTCCACGACCGAACCTGGAATTTACATCAATACCAAATATAAGGTTACATATCAAGAACGATGCAAAACCCAAACGAAAATACTAACGTTCAAAAGCTAGGTACAACATGCACAAGGTGCGCGGAACACACGTGAAAATCGCAAAAAAACTAACTAAAACGTCGATTTAGTCGCCCGACAAAACTAAAACCCGATCACTCAAAAATCCGCACTCACACATCCGAAATGTCATAGGATAAGCCAATACAATCATCAAGATATCAAAAATAATTTATCACATACTTTTATCACAAAACTAGTAAGCACAAACATTCCAAAAAAACGACGCAACATCGCCGTTATGCGATAAAGTGCTCACAATCCAACACAAACATCCAACTAACCCACTAGATAGCCACTACATTAATTTTAAACCATTTACAAAGCATCAAACCATAATTCCAACACAACAATCATGCTTCAATCTATTTCCATACACAAACCCCTTTCTTGATTTTTTTTTGTAATTAGCAATTACTATGAAAATTTCACACAAGATTAACTTATATTA
Source organism: Agapanthus africanus (assembly GCA_030015575.1). Taxonomy (NCBI): domain Eukaryota; kingdom Viridiplantae; phylum Streptophyta; class Magnoliopsida; order Asparagales; family Amaryllidaceae; genus Agapanthus; species Agapanthus africanus. Next base: position 682,253,063 of record CM057340.1, read on the forward strand.
GCATAACAAGAAGCCACTTAAGCAAAGTAACCTTAAAGATTGGTTTTGTAAACAACTAGATAGCAAAATAGCTTTAATTAACTAAATAATGGTTTCTAAAACCCTAGTTTAATTTCAACCATGAACTAGAAAAACTAGATTAGGATTTTGCTAAGCTTTTAACACTAAAACCATTTAACTAAAGGAATTTAACCAAAAGAAAATAATATGGTGGAAATTATACCTCAAGATCTATGGATCTAGCATGATCATTTGCCTCTAAAATTGCCTCCTTTCCACATGTTTTCAACTAAACTAGGCTTGAGAAAGGGTAGCACAAGGATTTGTTTTGTTTTAGTGAAGAAATTTGTGGATTTTGATGGTTTTTGAGATGAATTTGTGAACAAAAAGAGAGGGGGAAAATGAGGGGGGAGCTACTGGTTTCGGCCAGAACAAGGGAGAGGGGAATGGTGTGGGGTGTGGGAATGGTCACCAAGTCAAACCCCCCTCAAAATCAAATACACCATACCTCCAAAATATTATATTTTAAAACCTACACATCAACCCAATTCATCCCTAACAAAAGAGTTTTAAAACAAAAGAGAGAGGGAGAATTTTCTGCAGTTTGGGCCAGCCAAGGAGATGTGAGGATGTGTGTGTGAGAGTGCACAAAAAAAATTATGCAAAAAGACCCCCTACAAGTCCAAAATTGCAAGTTTAAGCTTAAATTCAATAAATTTCGTTTTCCATAATAAAAATTAGTTAAAACTTAAAATAAATTACTAAAAATTTATGTTACAACTAGATTTTAATTAACATGATTTTAAAGCTTAAATTTAGCCCATTTAAATTTGTATTTATCGCTAATTTAATATATTTTCTTACCGACTTAAAAAAATATTAAAAATTGAAAAATTAAAGAAAATTTTTAAACGACCAAAATTTCATAAGTAACTCATTTGCTACTAAAAATAAGCAATTACCTATCCAAATTAGGTATAATTAGTCCTAAACTGCAAAATAACAAAAAAGACGATTTACGGAAAAATACCACATTTTCACCGATTTTCGGGAAAACACCAAAACGACATTTCAAGGCGCTACATTAGATTTCTTTCCCCTTTCTCACCTAGGGTTTCTTTTCTCTGAAAAGATCTTTTTTTCTCTCTTGAGAATTAAATTCTCCTCTCTTTTTTTTCTCTCTGTTGTTGTTATCTCCCAAAAAAGTAGATCCTTTCTCTTCTCTTCTTGGCTCCTATTTATAGGAGAAAGAAAAGAATTAATTTGTTTTGTCAATCTTTCATTGAAAGATTTTAATTGATTTTGTAACCAACATGATCTTTTAGATCACTCAGTGAATTTTATTCACCATTGGATTTTTAATCCAAAAGATCTTTTATCTGTTATTCCTGGCAAATTTCAGGGAAATCTTTCCTTGTATAAAATCTTTCCATAAATTGGTGATTTTTAATCCAACGGTGCTCCATTTTACAGAGCACCATCTTTTTTGTTTGGAAAGATTTAGGGAAATATTTTTCCAGTTAGGGTTTTTGATTCCCTCTTAATTAGAATTTAATTCTATTAATTCATAGATCTTTAGGAACCCATCACGTGTTGGCACGTGACCCCCTGATTAAGCATTTGACCAGAATTTAATTCTGTTATTTTAAAGAACTCAGGAATTATCACGTGTCAGCACGTGACCCTTGGTCACGTGTTGGCACGTGATACCCCATTGGGGTTTTTCCTTGTTATTTTATTATACCTTTAATTCTTTTCAGTGGATTTAAAGGCCTATCACGTGTTGGCACGTGACCCCACTGATTAATTATTTTCAATTATTTATTTTATTCAGTGCCTACAGGCTTTGCCTGTAAATGGTCACGTGTCTGCACGTGATGCCCGGTCACGTATGGGCACGTGATGCCCGGTCACGTGTGAGCACGTGATGCCTAATAACTTTTGATCCCGGATGAATTATAAGGCCCATAATATATCAAATCGAAGAATTTTTCGAGACGTTTTCGATACCACCAGAATTCAGCTATTTCTCATTCGGGAGTTTGTCAAAATACAGCCCGGAAAATACTGGTTCATATTTTCTTAAACGTATCGCTGCCATTTGATACCTTGGGCTCTTTTGCGCAGAAATTTTTTGACGGGAACACTACGGTTTTCTCATAGACGGTAGGAGCGAGGATTACATCATGGAAGATGATGACCAAACTAGTTTTGAGCAAGCCATCACAAGTGGGGATTCTGTGAAATGGCTGGATGCTATGCGATTTGAAACGGAATCCATGTACATCAACAAAATATGGACTTTGGAAGTTGTTCCTGAAGGGGTAAAACCCATTGGGAGCAAGTAGATCTTTAAGAAAAAAATTGGTGTAGATGGAAAGGTTGAGACCTTCAAAGCTAGACTTGTAACAAAAGGTTTTCGTCAATGACCAGGTGTCGACTATGATGAGACCTTTTCTCCAGTGGCTATACTTAAGTCCATCAGGATCCTACTTGCTATTACTGCATACCATGACTATGAAATCTGGCAGATGGATGTCAAGACCGTTTTTCTAAATGGTGATTTAGAAGAGAGCATGTATATGACACAGCCAGAAGCCTTCGTAGACAGTGGGAGCAGCGGAAAGGTGTGCAAGCTATTTAAATCGATTTACGGATTAAAGCAGGCGTCACGGAGCTGGAACATCTGTTTTGATGTAGCAGTCAAAGAGTTTGATTTCATCAAAAACGTAGATGAACCATATATATATAAAGGTTGTAGAGAGTAAGGTCGTATTCCTCGTATTGTACGTAGTTGACATACTCTTGATAGGAAATGATATTCCTATGCTACACTCGGTCAAACTCTTCCTATCACAAAAGTTCTTCATGAAAGATCTGGGTGACGCCTCCTACATTCTGGGGATAAAGATCTATAGAGATAAATCTAAAAGGATATTGGGATTGTCCCAATCCAGGTACATAACACCATACTAAAGAGATTTAGTATAGAAGATTCTAAGCGTGGTAATTTACCCACTTGTTCAGAAATCACTCTCTCCAAAGAGATGTCTCTCAAAACTGATTTGGAAAGGGCTCGCATGAACGTGATACCCTATGCTTCTGCAGTTAGGTCCATCATGTACGCGATGTTATGCACTAGAACGGATATAGCTTACGCACTTAGTGTGGTAAGTAGGTATCAAGCAAACCCAGGGGAGAAGCATTGGATAGCTGTGAAGAACATTCTTAAGTGCTTGAGAAGGACTAAAGAGATATTCTTGGTGTATGGTAACGGAGAACTCCAAGTGGAGTCCTTTACCGATTCGAGATTCCAGAGTGATAACGATGACAACAAGTCTGTCTCGAGCTTTGTCTTCACCCTCAATGGAGGGGCGGTATGTTGGAAGAGTTCCAAGTAAGATACCGTTGCAGACTCAACGATTGAGGCTGCATACATCGCTGCCAATGATGCTGCCAAAGAGGCTATCTGGATGAAGAAGTTTATTATTGAACTTGGTGTGGTTCCACCAATTGAGAATTGAATACCTTTGTATTGTGATAACAATGGAGTTGTGGTTTTGGCCAAGAAACTCCGGTCCCATCAGCGATCCAGACATATTCTGAGGCGGTATCACCTGATCCGGGAGATGATTGATCGCCGCGAGATCGAGGTCAGAAAAGTAGACACGAAGGACAACACGGCGGATCCACTTACGAAGGCCCTCCCCCAGACACAGTTCTAGAGACTTTTTGGGATGTTGGATATGCGATATTACAACAGCCGGCCTTAGTGCAAGTGGGAGATTATTAGGAATATATATGCCCTAGAGGCCATTATTGTATATTATAGTGGATGCTTGGACATATATATAGAGAACTTTCTTGCTTGGCATGATAGTATGCTACCTGGTTGCTCTTTATCTTAACATGTGTACTTATTTTAGTTTCCTATCCCATTGATACATGTTGATAAAGCCCTTAGGATGTTGGCTTGACTACCAACACTATGATGCGGATCACACTAATAAGGCTTGTGTAGTCCACAAGCACATCCTTAATAGTTCCTAGTAGAGAGAGTATCGAGACAGGGCATCGATATTCCAGAGTAGACTAGTGTGTACGTTTCTTGACCCTGTATGGGGCGATGGTTGATCCTATAACCATTGGTGTTTGACATCAAAGATTGTACACAGGTGCTCATTGGAGAATGGGTACACCGAACATGACCCGCCGAGAACTCCTAGATGGTACCATACATATCGTCAGATAGCAGTTCTCTGGCGACACTTGTACAGGTTAGTCTGTAGACCCGAGATCGTCATAGTGTCTTGTGTGGTTCCCACTGTGCTTTGATTTCCTCTCTACTACGGTTCTAATGAGTCGTGCAAACATGTGGTTTTTGGGTACAGTCCCGAGTCACATGGAGGCAGTAAGCGATAGAGGGGTTTCGTCTCTCCCGGTATTGGGAGTTGATGTTGCGCTTGCTCGATTGGCTATAACAGCAAATCCCTGGTCAGGGCTGATGAGATTTACTGATAAGTATTTTCAGTAGTTTCTCGAAAGGTTATATGCCACACATCGGCATGACTTATTGAGTTATTGGGGTCTGACGATCCCACCCCCAGACTCGATATGCGACATAGCAGATGAAGGGACCGGACTGTACAGTAAGTGTTTCTTATAGGCTCTACAGAAGTTTGGACAAGTTTACTTGTTGATCTTCTATTCGTTCAATACCTGGGTATCCGTTACGTCCAGCTAGTACCGCTGACGGCTTGTAGGTCTCTGATGTGATCATTACCTACTGCTGCTGTATTGACGAGTCTTTAGAGTCCCACATAGAGATTTCCTAGCTCAAGCGAAACGAAGTAGGTCACATATGGAGATATGTGCGGGAGCTTGATTAAATACGAGTATATGATTACCGTATTCTAATCTAGCGATATTTGATATCAGCCGGATTATATATGATATAACCGGATTATTGAATCAAGTGTTGATTCAATGATTTGATTTATATATTTTATATTAGCCGGATTATATATGATATAACCGGATTATTGAATCAAGTGTTGATTTAATAATTTGATATATATATATATAAACTAATATTAAATATTAGCTGGTTATATGTGATATAACCGGATTATTGAATCAAGTGTTGATTTAATAATTTGATTTATATATATATATATTTGATATTAGCTGGGTTATATATGATATAACCGGATTATTGAATTAAGTGTTGATTTAATAATTTGATATTTATATATATATATATTAACTAATATTAAGCTCACTTGAGATTTTCTTCTCTTTATATATATTTATATATATATATATATGAATATTGTATCATGGTTGATGATACATTGAATATGGATGTATGAGAATCACACAAGAGGTGAAGATGAGAAGATAATGATTAATATATATGAATTAAAGAAAAGATAAATGAGTCATTGTTTCATGGATGCTTTGAGAAGCCATGACTCAACTTTTTTCTTGTTTTATTCATATATTTTTATCATTCTCTTGCTATCATCTCAACTCTCATGGTTCACACTCTCAACTTCCAAGTTCATCTTCTATCTTCATCTCCTCACTAGATTTTCTAGGGTTGAGAAAAAGAAAAGAAAATAAATATTTTTAGTGAGCAAATTCCTACTTCATCAATCTACACTTCTCTAGCCCATTAGTATAGGTTGTTAACTTCACTAATATCTTGATTGGTGAAGTGTGAGCTTGAGTGTGAGTTGCCTCAAGGTGGATCATCTTCGACGACGAACACTACAAGCAAGCTCGTTCCATTCTTCAAGTGGAGTCAAAGAAAAGTTACTACTTGGAGCTTTAGAAGTGAAGGACCGGACTACAAAGGTTGTAGACTCTTCACTTAGTTTAGAACATAGTTTTCTAACTTTGAAACCCTAATTCTCTAGGTCGATCCTTGTTTAGTATACTTAGACCTCTAAAATTTTAAAATTACATACTTGATGCTCATAAAAACATAGCAGAGGTGCTAAGACATATTTTCATATATATACTTTATACTTGAGTTCGATGATGTTTTGCTTTTCTTTATTCTTTTTTGTGATTGATTTTTGCCTTGGGCATCGTATACTTACTTGCGTGGTTGTGTTTCCGCCGATTGGCGAAGAGTTAGCTCCCGCTTGGGGATGCCAATATTATTATTGTTTATGTACTGGTTTTGATCAAAATTTACAAAGGAGGTGTTACCCAAATTTCAAATAACGAAAACGTTCTCAAACCTCAGTATACTCCACCTGTATTTTCAACGAACCTTATTTATATTTTAAAAAGGGAACTTGATTTCATTTATACCCCTTTTTCAAAACTTTACCTCAACTATTTTCTTTAAAAGGTTTAGATTCCTGGTTTTCGACTTACTTGGGTTATGGTGGGGTCCTATAGACTTCACGTAATTCAAGTGTCGGTCATGTGTCATTTTCGAGTCGTGACAAATTTGGTATCAGAGCGTTAGGTTTAACCTTTGTTCGAGTCTAGCTTTGACTATACGGAGTCTAAGGCGTATATTTCGGAACCTACGCTTGCTTGACCTTACGGAACTTAGACTTGACTGAGGGGTATTAGACCTGGACTTTCGTTACGTAGGTTGACCTTAGTTGATGGAGTAGGTAACTCAAGTAGAGTAACGTACCGTGCATATGTTCCGCAGCATACTTATGATAGCTGCTCTGCTTAAGTAACCTTAGGATGCACATATCTTGAGATCAGTTATTCTATTCATTCTTATGATCTATCCTCATCGATATTTGTTTGTGGTTCCTGTCATCATGGCTATACGAGTCGAGAGGGCTGCGGTCAGAGAGAGCTTGTCGGGGACGGGGACTGACCAGGGTGTTATTCCGATGATGCAGGAACATATCGATTTCTAGTTTATTGTAGGATTTCTCGTTTGAGATGGGTGTTCTGGATCTGCACCAGATGATCGGACCTTTGCTTGAGGCCAGCCAGATTGAGAGGACTGTTGACATACAGCCCACTCCGGAAATCATTGTGTTGTCTACCGTGTAGACAGATGTATCAGCCGTTGCTGAGATTGACGAGATGTCACTTCCAGAGTTCATGAAGCTGAAGTCACATGAGTTTACAGGCAGGGATGTGACTGAGGATCCCTAGTCAATCTTGGATAAGTGACTGGGATATTTCGTTTGTTTAGATGCCCCGATGTGATATTGGTTGAGTTGGCTAGTTTTAGTTTGAAGGGTCTTCCTCAGACCTTGGAGTGAGCCGAACGAGAGAGAACGAGCAATGCGTATTCCTTCGATGACACTGGACAAGTTTTCGAGGACGCATTTCGCCAGATTTTTTCCACAGAGTGTTGGAGATGCCGAGTTTGTAGTTTCAAGTTTTTACGTAAGACTCCGGATATGACCATAGCCGAATATTGATTTGCAGTCTACGCAGCCATCAAGATACGATTCCGATTTGGTCGATATTGAAGAAAAGTGGAACATAAGATTCATGCGAGATCTCAATGATTTGTTCATTTCCGTTGATGCTAGAGTTTTGATACGTACACAGAGGCGTTGGATACGGCCACCTTTTCAGAGGAAGGTTGTGGTGAGATTGCAATTGTTCCGGAACGGAAAACGGATAATTAACTTTCTATCTATAAAGCTTGTCTAGTCTGAAAGTGATCGATTGTTCTTTCGAAGAGCCTAAGACCTTTAAGCATGACCGTATGGGAAAGCCGGTACCGACGACCTAGTAGAAAGCTATCGTTTCACAAGAGTGCCAACTTCCGGACAGTTCGGTTGAGATGAGATCGGAAAAGGCCATGACAGGTTCTTTTTGGGATGCTACGACGATAAAGATTTGGACCAAGGATCAATTGTATGGCACGTATTCAAAGAGCCAGAGGCCGCCGTTATTGACGTGCTACGTTGCGAATAGCCATGTTACTGGGCCAGGAGATGTTCATAGAGCCGTCATAGCGGGACTGTTTCCGTCGCTACTCCTTACCAGGCCGTCGAGCCGAGAAGTCGTGGAATTGGTGATCCACAGAGAAAATAAGGACCCAGAGACAGAGGACGCCAGACTGTGGGCAGAAAGCAAGTTGAAATTCCTGCAAACGTTTTCAAACCTTAATATATTTTCCACTTGTATTTTCAACGAACCTTATTTATATTTTAAAAAGAGAACTTCATTTCATTTATACCCCTTTTTCAAAACTTCACCTCCACTATTTTCTTAAAAATATTTAGATTCCTGGTTTTCGGCTTACTTGGGTTATGGTGAGGTCCTGTAGACTTCACGTGATTCAAGTGCCGATCACGTGCCATTTCCGGGTCGTGACAGTAACTTCAAGTTGTATCCAATCCTATTTTAAAATGATGAGGATATCATTAAAGAGGATATTTGACCCAAAGAGCAACTTGCTGGTATCTTTAAGGTTCCTGACTTGCGGGTATCATTGGAAATACCCTATTTGCGGGTATCTTGTTATAAGTTACCCGACGATCTAAATGAAGGATACCCGCAAGTTTGTCAGATCGGGTTCCTTATTTTATAAATTCGACATGCGGTTATCTTATTAAAGATATCCGCCTTGGTGAGATATTCGCTACGGGGATACATGCTTTAGTGAGATACCGCTTGAGAAGATATCCACTTTATATTTTTTTGAAAGAAGTGCTCATTTGACAACTTTTATGAATTCATGTGGAAATAGTATATTATCTTTTTTCCAATATTGAGATGGACATAATTGTGTGTGTTATGTTCAACGTTCTTTTAAGGACATAAGTTTTATTTTCGTGTCTATGCATGGTATTGTTTCGAAGCTTAATGAGTCAGCTTTTATATGCTTCGAACATTTCATAATTTGGTGCTTTTTAGTGAGAGTTATGACCGTTTTGCTTAGATGTGTTTAAGCTGGCAGACTCAACCCGAAAATGAGAATACCTTTTAAGATATCTAAAAATCTATTATTTCATGACCATTTATCTTCATATATGGTCTCGTTTCAAAGGTTAATGAGTTAGCTTTCATACTCTTTGAATGGTTCACGATTTGGTGCTCTCGGATGAAAGTTATAGCCATTTAGCTCAGATGCGTCTGAGCAGTCAAACTCAATCCGAAAATGCTGATATCTTTTAAGATATCCGAAAATCTACTATTTCATGACCATTTACCTTCAAGTATGGTCTCTGTTCCCGCCAAAAATTTTGGCTCAAAACTTGTTGTTCCTTTATAAAAATAAAGGAAAACCTCCACGTGTTAAACATGCGCACCCACATGCAAAGCATGTAGCTACCGTCTCAGATAGAATTAAATCCTTGAGCGCCTCACGTGATTCCCAAGTGAGCGCCAGCGCCAGCTTCTGAAAGAGCAAAGCCCCGTTAAAAGCTAATAGGGCAGCGCCTCACATGTTTCTTACGAGAGCACCAGCGTCGGCACCAATTTTGTGCACCGCACGTGCTCCTCACGCCGGCACCAATGTGCAAAGCACAGAAACGCTATGTGAATAAAAATTAAATTCTTATATGGCGCCGCACGTGCTCATCACGCGGGCGCCAATGTGCAAAGCACATGAGTACCTATCATAAGAATTAAATTCTTAAGTGGCGCCTACGTACACAACACATAAGCGCCAGCGTCCAAGTCAATATCAATAGAATTAAATTCTACATGAGAATTTGGGATATTTTCTATTAAACAGAGCCGTTGGATCAAAAATCCAATGGAGGTGATAAATCATCAAAATATAAAATTAAATTCTATCAGGAGAAAATATCTCCCAAATCTTTCTAAATAAGAAAGATACTCTCGGTTGGATCAATGATCCAATAATAGAATAAAATTCTATTTTGGGAATATATTTCCTCAATCTTTTTTTCTAAACAAAAAAAAATTGCTCTCCGTAAAACAGAGCACTCTTGGATTAAAAATTCAATGGTGATTAAAAGATCACCATTTTACAGAATAAATTCTGTATATGGGAAAATATTTCCCCAATCTTGTTAAAAGCAAGAAAACATCTAAGGGTTTAACCCTTTTAAAAGAACTTAGTTATATCTCTGGATCTGAGATCCACAAGACAAGTTTTCCATAAGTTGAGAATTTAATTCTCATCGGGAAGATCTTGTTCTTGATAATCAAATATTTAGGGAAGAACAAGTTTAAAAAAGAAGAAGATAGGGTCCATAATACTTCAGGAACTTAGTTCCTTCAAATCAAGAACTCAGTTCTTCAAAAACTCAACCCAAAATCCTCAAAAATAGTGATTTTGGTGATCGTTAATGGTCAAAATACCATTGACATAGGTTTAACCTATCTGAAAACATCAACAGAGATTAAATCTCCATAAAAAAAAACTCAGCGCCTCACGTGAAAAACACGTGGACGCCCAAGACAGAAGGCCAGCGCCTAATGTGCTTCCCACGTGGGCGCCCTCAAACAAAGGGCCCAGCGCTCCACGTGCTTCCCACATAGGCGCTTAAAACAGAAGGTCGGTGCCTCACGTGAAATACACGTGAGCGCTGAATTAAAATGCTTAGCACTTCATATGCAGCCAAAACGGCTGAGTGCTTAGCACTGATTTGGCAGCGCCCAGCGCCGCACGTGCACCTTATATGGACGCCTCAAAAAGTGTATAGAATTTCTTGAATAGTCAAAACGAGTGAAGTGTGCAACACTTATTGGACAGCCCCCATGACCGACATACATGTGAGCGCCAGAGCTAAAATAAGTGCTTAGCATTTTTGCATAAAAGGAAAAGAGGGTGGAAAAATAGAGCCCAAATAAGTGCTTAGCACTTTTGAATAAAAAAAAGACTAAGTAGACTAAGCCCAAATTGGCTAAGTCTCTGAAGTTTTCTTGCAGCTGAGCCCAAATGCTCTTTTGCTGGATATTAAAAAATGATCCTAAAATTTTGTTAAGTTGATCTTAGTCTCAAATAAGACTAATGTATCCTTAGCGAAAACAAACTGAGCCCAAATGCTCACCTATATATTTAAGTTGATCTTAATCTCAAACTAGATTGACGGTTTTTAAATAAAACAAAAATATTTTTGAACTGTATGAATATACAACCTAAGTACAAAATCCCATTAAGCAAATTCTTAACCTAAACCCAAATCTAAAATATACGGATTTGGACTGATCCGCGCTCTACTGGCGACGGCATAAACTAGTCTCCATATACAATCCACAGGCAACCAAAATAAACAAAAACACACATGATGTAAGTGCACGGCGACGCCCCGGCCGTCGATCCGATGCCGGAAACGCGGAAACGAAAAACTTTGCAAACTAGCAAACCGGCACCACCGCGCACTTTCAACCCGGATCGGGCCATTAACCTAGCTACTAGCAAACTAGAAAAGAGTAGAGAAGTTATACCAAGCGATCCGTGTCCTTCGGTCTTCGTCTCCACTCCGATCTCCCGCGGAATCTCCGTCCATCACGTCCTCGTCGGAAAGGCACCACGTAGCCGGGCTCGTATACGGGCTCCCACCTCTGGACCGAGGCAACTCGGGCGCGAAGTTGGCTAGCCGACGCGTCCAAGGAATGCTGTAGGCTAGTGTATGAACTTGTCTCTTGGGGTTTTGTTGCCTTGATGGAGGAATGAGGTTTAACTTTGAAATGAAGCTTAGGGATTTTGTATAAGCAAAATGAGAATGAAAATGAGATGAACATATTTTGCCACCGCCTCAAAAAAAATGAAAACTCTCCCTCTCTCTCAAGTGTGGCCGGCCCCTATTTGGAATGAGGAGGGAATCAAAACAAAGGGAGGTGAGTGTAGGAGATCAAGGGTGGTGACCACATCAAAAGCAAGCTTCACATCAAACACTTAATCAATCTTTTACAAATCCAATCTCAATTAAATGCTAGCCATTATGAAGAATAAAGCAAAGATGCTTTATCCATCATAATCCAACAAATGCAAGAAAACCCCTCCACAAAAAGTTATTTGCAAACTTGCAAATAACCCCCTCCATCGGAAAAGTCCGGCCGGGAAAGAACAAAGGAAAACCGGTCGGAACGGAATGCAAACTGGCAACTTCAGAAAACTGATCCCGTAATAAATTACAGGAAAACCCCGCTACTGGATATACATGCCCACATTTGTATTCCCACTGAACACAAATGCAATGAGACAAAACTACACTGTCTAATACTAGGATCCGGCTTAAACCAAAGCCGGCTAGTAAAATCCGTCCGATCACGATCCGTGCAATACCGCACGTATCTGATCGAACCCTGCCATATCTCCATACGGCCTCTACAGTGTTTCGCCCGAAACCTGAGTAACTGTGTGTGGTGGACTCTAAAGACTCGTCAATACTATGGCTGTGGATTTAACCACTAGCACGTCAGAGGTATTAGCCATACGTGACGGGCCACCAGCTATTGACCAAAAGGGACGTCGATGAGCGAACTCATCCTGACACCCTACTGAGCCTGTCAGTGACAATATCCGTACAGTCCGGTCCGTTCGTCTATGAGCATCGCATGGAGGGCCTAGGGGGTTGGTAAAAGTCAGACCCCCAATAGCGGTACAAGTCGTGTCAGAGTGTAGCCCAGAACACCCTGAGATACTACTGGAATACCTACCAGCAAATCTCCTTCCTTGGCCAAGGACTTTTCATGTTCTGGCTCTCCTAGACACAGCGCGACCTCACCCCCAATACCGGGAGAGACGAACCCCTGCAGATCCGCTCACTGCCTCCATGTGGCTCGGGACTGTACCCAACTAAAACCTGTTTGCACGTCTCCTTTGAGCGTGGTAAGGTAGTAATCAAAGCACAGTGGGAACTCACACGAGACAAATGACGATCTCAGGTCGATGAACTAACCTGTACACATGTCACCAGGGAACTGCTATCTGACGTCAGGTATAATACCAACTAGCAGGTTCCCGGCGAGTCCTGTCCGGTGTACTCATAACCCAATGAGCACTTGTATACATCTTAGGTGAACCAACTGACACCAGTGGCTTGTGAGACCGGCCACCGCCCCTCGTCGGGGTCTCGACTGTATACACTAGTCTACTCTGGAGAATCGATGCCCTGTCTCGAAACTCCCACGACTAGGGACCTTTTAAGGATGTGCTTATAGATCCCAGCTCCCACGTATATGATCGCCCTCATACTGCTGGTAGTCAAGCAAGAATCCTAGGGGCTCTATCAACGTGTAATAGAGACTCGTAAGGTCACCTAAAGCAGTACACGATGATAAAGATAAACCAGATAGCATACTATCATCTTGAGTAAGACTGTCCTACTGGGACAGGTCATCCCCTCAATCATTGCAATCACGTGCCTGTGATCCAATAATTGACTCTGAGGGCACTATCTCCAACACATGATACGAAGTGAACTGCTGGAGAAATAGAAAGTGGTTATCGTAATGCGGTAACGTAATTAACTGCAGAGGCTTGCGCCTGCAGGGAAGAGCGTCCCCACAATAAAAAAATCTCATAAAATGAGGGGGATCTGATAAAGTCTGCTACAACGATCACGTCAGTCCAAACCTCCGATATATGGTGCCATAAATCAACTTGGTATTTCGGAGAGATAAACGGATAGATCCAAATAGTATCTGCCTCCAGATTCAGGCAAGACGATCTATCCCAGTTCGTCTCTATTTCCGGCGGTGAACAGATTCTGGCACGCCCGGTGGGACCTTTTTCTCTTCCCACTCCACACTTCGTATGTCGTGTTTCGCGAACAAAATCGCGGTTCGCTATTGTTGCCCTTGGATTCGAGATACTAAAATTTGGTGACTTGCTCCTTTGCAGAAAAAATCAATGGCTTCTAACACCTCGCTTCACCGCAACAGGAGAAGTGACCTACGGGCCCAACGCGGCCTCTATCTTTTCAATACCGGTGGGGCAAGTAACATAAGAAACTACTGGATTGTTCTTTAGGACCGTGCTCCCACCACTGAGTTTCGGTGGATCAGCGCCGCAAAAGGAAGCACCCAAGAGGTCGGTCTTCAATCGACTGGAGACCACAACGGGCCGTCCAAATCTGGTGTCTCAGTTTTCAACAGGCTGAGCAAAAACTCGAACGAGCCCGCAAAGCGGCTCGCAATACCTGAAGGGGCTGCCCCAAAACGGATAGCCCTCCCAACTCCTCCTACAGGTGAAGTCGTCAAAGGCGCTTCCCCTACCAGAAAGTCGGTTTTTAAAAGATTGTCCGGCCCTCCTTAAACCCTACCAAGGACGTCGGTCTTCGACAGGCTGACGCTAATAGCAACTCCTCAGCAAAGCGGGGACATGAAGAAGCCGCTTCAAAAACTGATGCGGTCCCTTCGGCAAAGCACGCTCGACGTCGCCACTGGCACTGAGTGAGAAAAGCTGGGGGCAACTCCCCCTCTGGACTTACTCCGCCAGCTCCAATGGTGGAAGTTGACGTTGCTGTTTCAACCGGGAACAGTTTTTTATCTGCTCAGGAGGGTGCGCAAGAACTCTCCAACGGCGGTGCTAAAGAAATTGCCCCCATCCGCAGAGGTTACTGCGCAGGCAAAGCCGGAGCAGCCCATCAGCGGCTCTCATTGCAATTTCACAGGGTCTGGCGGAAAGTCCAGGACTCTATGATCAACAAAAATTACTCTCCTCAGCCGAAGAAATTGAAGGCTCGGCAAGAAAAGGACCACTCCCCCGTCATACAGCGAAGGACTTCTTCTACACAGGAGCCTGTTACAACGGTTCTTTCAACTTCAACCTCCCACAAAAGGACGAGGCCAGAGAAAATCCAACCGCCGGCGGCAAATTCCAAAGGCGATGGACCCAAACGCCCCAAGGCCGGGGGCATAACAGTACATACGGTCCATATGGCTTCCGGGAAAGAAGAAAGCCGTACTTCCGTAGGTTATCGACCGCAAATTCGGTCGATGAAAAAAGCACAAGAGCAACAACAAAAGCTCCAGGAAATACTGACCAAAATGCAGTGCTTACCGGATAGAAAGAAAGTCCGGATCCAGCGGCCAAACAGCGTCGGGAGCAGGAGACCGATACAGAGTTACTGCGAAGGGTGCTCGAAAGGAAAGACAAAGAAGCCGATGAACAAGCTGCTAACATGAAACATATAGCACTCTTGTTTCAGGATATGGTTAAAATGACGATCCAGCCAGAACCCCCAGCCGAGGATCCGCCGATAATCGTCGAGGATGACAAGGGGAAACATCAAACCCTCCTCCGGCCTTATCAACAGCCAAGGAGGAAACTATCTCCAAGGCCACCCTTGATGATTATATTGCTTAACAAATAAGAGTTCATCAAGCTAATGAAGCGGCTGGCCAAATCGTCAGAACTGGGCGACCGTATCCAGGCTGGTATGATCAAATCAAGTACCCGCCGGGTATACGATCCCCAAGTTCCATGTGTACAAAGGGACAGACAGCCCTCATCAGCACGTCGAGCAATTCAAAGCTCCGTGCGGTAACACGGGAGGTGACGACAAACTGTTACTTTGCCGGTTCATTGGCAGCTGTCAGAAACGGCCTTTGAATGGTACTCGGAGCTCCCAAATGATTCCGTAAGTACATCCACAGAGATGGAGCTGTTATTCACACAGTGGTTCGCCAGCGTAAGCGAGCGCACCCCGATCATGGCATTAATCGATTCCAGGGTAAGGCCAGGAGAAACTTGGGTCCAATACGTGATCCAGTGGCGAAACCCATGGTTTAAGTGCGAACAGCGCATTGAAGAATCTCCCACCGTGGGCATGTTCGTCGGGACTCTTGATCCTCAAACGACTGTGTCCCAGTTCATGACATTCTTCAAACCAACCACCTTCCAGGCTCTGATCAATAAACTGGCCCAAATGGACCAGATGGGCTACGGGCCTTCCTCCTTAAATAAGTACCCTCGAAATAACAAGGATAAAGGGAAAGCGGCCTTCGTTCCCAACACGCAACAACAACCGAGTGGCTCAAAACCAGCTGCTCGCCAAAACAACGTGCATCCGCGCCCATCCTTGGACGAAAGACTAGGACGCACTTACTTGTTTCCCCGCGACAAGACGAGAAGACTGTTTGAATTGGTAATGCGTAATAAACTCATCACATTGCCAGACCCGCGGCGTCCACCGCAACCTAGCGACGTCAACAACCCTAACTACTACTCCTATCACAGAATGGTAGGCCACCTAATTGAGGATTGCTACGTCTTCAAAAACTGGATCGAGGACCAATATCAACAGGGGAAATTCACTATATCTGATAACTGGAGGGTAAACCCACCACAGAAGCACACTCCTAAAAAGGTGGATGCGTTGGGGGCATCATGCTCACTCAAGGAAGAAACTCCATGGGAAGTCGTTCTTTCAGCAAAAACCAGAAGAATACTGAAAAGATCTACATGCATGTCCAGCAGTCAGGTGGAAAAGCCCACTTGAACCCGAAATCATCGAAGGGATGCTGAAACCGCGTCCCGTACCGAAAGTTGTTGACAAAGGAAAAAAAACCCCAAGTCAAGCCTTCAAAGTCTTTGAAGAAAAAGAAGAAGACCAAGAAGTCTGCGCAGCCTGCCGAGTATGACTACAAGCGCACAGACCTATAAAAGTACATTGACACGCTGGAGGAGTACAACTAGAAGCCGCGGACACCATTCACGCTCGAAGAGTTCCTCAAGCATATTCTTGAGAACGAAGATAGTGACAACGATGAGGAAAATGACTCATTAGGAGATACCGGGGACCGTGTAGCAAGTTGCCACATGGTCTCCCATTCGCTGTTAAATGACGAAGAAACTCTCTCGGCGTCAGAAAATAACGCGGAGGAACTGGGTGCAGAAGCGGCGCTAAAATCCCCGGAACTTCCAGAAGACTCGATCGATAGGCTGTTAAACGAAGCTTTTCAAAAAAGCAAATCTGACCGAGAACGTGAAACAGCCATATACAAAAAAGCTAAGCGTTAGCGTCAGGATGAAGAAACTGAGGTAAGGATGAGTCGTAAAGTACTCCAACCAAACCAAAGCATACCTGCGACAAATAAAAGCAGGATCAAAATAGAGAAGCGGTTCGCCAAAACCCTGTCAATGCGAATGAAGTTGCCACCCCTCGTAGGAAACACTCCCAGGGTCATATGCCTCGATTGAGAGGATTCACATCCAAACTAATGCCTATATCATCGGAGGGTTATCCACCCTACCGAAAAATGCAGTACCTTTAAGAATTGGTAGCAAGAATATGTTGCCCATCAAAAACACTTCAAGAAGATGAATCGCGAAGCTCATCGACGGCAAAAGAGTGCGACAGATGCGCGTGAAAAAACGACTGGCAGCAATCATATGGTTGATACCAAGTCGGAAAGAGAAAAACCCCAAGTTCTTACCTTCGGGAGCGATTCTGAGGACGAAATACCCCTCGGCCCTCTCTTTGAAGACTTCATCTCGGGAAAAGAAGAGGAGGAGAAGAAATGCGAAAATATTCAGCTGCGTAACCGTACGCTTCCTGAGAAGAACCTTGTACCTGCGGACAAAGGTTCGAACAAAAAATACAAAGGGAAGGAAAAAATCCCCGAAGAAATCGCCCTTGATGAAACAACAGTCAAAGAGCTCACCGTAAAGGACCCACCTAAGAAAAATAAGGTGGATTACAATGTCCTAACACATCTAAGGAAAATACCCTCGCAACTGAGCATATTGGATGCTCTCCTCCTGTCCAAAGATGCATGAGATTCTCTGATCAAGGCATTACAGGAGCCCGATCAGTTCCAAGCTTTCTTCGTGGAAGAGAAGATGAAAGATGAACTGGCAAAGGTCCACATGGCTGACATTACATTCAGCGATGAAGATCTACTCCTCGGTACGTGTAAACATAATCACCCGTTATACGTCACCGGGTACTGCCACGACATCAAGATAGGGAAAATCCTTTTCGACAACGGATCCTCCGTCAACCTTCTCAACGTGAGGGTGCTAAAGGAAATTTGCATGGACGTTCAGTACCTTGTTCGAGATAAAATCACCATCTCCGGGTTCGACTCACAGTCGTCACGGACGCTCGGGTCTATAATACTGACATTACGCTTCGGGCTGCTCGTCACTGACATCAAATTTCATGTCATTGAAGCCAAGACTTGCTATAATGCTTTACTCGGCAGGCCTTGGTTACATGAGTACAACGTTATCCCTTCTACACAATATCAGTGTATGAAGTATTTCAAAGATAGATTGGAATACACCGTCACAGGGGAGCTAAATCCGTTCTTCGTAAACGAGGTCCGAAAATATGAAGACGCAAAATACTTCCTACCAGACTTCGAGCATACGGAAATGTGTCATAAGCCGGAGGATAAACAGAAGTCCGTCGCCACCATACCGATGTTTGGGAGCGATTCCGAGGAAAATAAAGAAATGGTTTACTCGGGGCAACCCCAGAACGAACACAATAGGCCCGGACCATCTACTCCTATTTTGGTCTTTGGCAACGACTCAGAGGACAAGGCCAACGCAGTGTTCTCCATCCGTCCGTCAGTGCAAACCCTCGCCGGAGCAGATAAGAGTCTGCAAATCACAATGGCTCCGCCTCGGCATTACAAAGAACTTGATGCGCTCGATACATACAACGTACAAGAACTACAGACTTTCTGCAAACCTTCCAGGCGAAGAGGTGAAAAAACGATCCTCTTCTACCAATCTACGGAAAATAAAGTAGAAAAGAAGTCTGGCATGGTGCCGATTTTGCATTCGACAGGCTTCAACCAATCCGTCTGCCAAGATACTGCGCGAAGGGATTGAAAAGGCTGTTAAGATGCCAAGGCGTACCCCTCGAACAAACTGTTCGACAAGCCCAATTCTACAAAAAGATTTGGGATATTCCCGAGACTCGGCGAAAGATGCCCAATGGAAAGATGGAGACAACCGGGCTCGGATACGTTCGCCCCAAGAAACAGGAGGGGTTCCACAGTTGCCACGTCATAAACAGCTCCAGTGAAGGGGAAAGCGCTCTGCCAAATGGCTGTGATGTTGAAACAGAGCGAAATCTCGCTGTAAGAACGTCCGGTCTGTCGCTCGAAGAACAAATAGACAAGCTAATAAAAGAAGCTTGTCAAAAGAGCCGAGACAATCACGGCCGCGAAATGACCATTTATAAGAAAACCAGGACGCGGCATCTCAATCAGCAATCTGCGGAGAAGAAAGACTGTAATGGTCTTCGTCCCCGGCCCGCTGTATGTCCTCGCGAAAGGGGAAAATCACGAAATAGAGGCAAAAACAGGGCAAACAACGTTCGAAAACAACAAAGCGGATCCAAGAAACCGTGCAATCGAGAAAAAGTTGATTGGAACCCGTCCTTTATAAAGAAGATGCGTCGGGAATACTCTTTCCCGCAAGACAAGATGAAATAAATATTCTACCTTGTCATGAAATATCAAATGATGACGCTTCCGGAGTCTCGGCATCCTGAACAAATAAACGAGGACTATCATCCGGATTATTGCTCCTATCACCGAATAATAGGTCATCCCCTTCAAGACTGCTTCACCTTCAAAGACCGGATAGAAGACCAGTATTAACAAGGCATGTTCGCTTTATCCGACATCTGGAGGGTAACCCCGCAGAAAAAGCATAAGCCACAGAGGACCTATACCGTGAGGATATGACCAGCTCAACATTAGAAATGGAAGTGAACTTGTACCTTCTATATGATAACACTCTCAAAAGAGAGAGGGCACGAGACTATGGATGACTTCCACATGTGCTTCTCAAATGAAGACGATGATGAGATGATCTCCGAGTTTCCACCAACACCAAAAGAACTGGAAGATGGGATACACACCACGACGGACAACCTAAGAAAAATTGACTTAGGGATGGAAAATGATTCAAGGCCAACGTTCGTCAGTGAGCTACTATCTGAAAAACGGGTGGCCACGTTTAAAGACGTGCTTATGCAGTATAAAAATTGCTTCGCGTGGAACTATTACGAAATTCCAGGTTTAGATCCAAAGGAAGCAGTACATAAACTGGCCCTATCGCCGGACATAAAGTCAGTCAAACAGGCGCCAAGAAGAATGAGGCTCGAACTTGAGGTGAGTATCAACGCTGAAGTCAAGAAACTAATCGACTCCAGCTTCATCCAAGAAGTTCAATATCCCGATCGGATCGCTAATATCGTTCCGGTGATGAAGAAAAATGGGACGGTGCGCATCTGCGTGGACTTTCGGGACCTCGGCAAAGCTTGGCCGAAGGATGATTTCCCACTACCTGTTATCGAGCTGATGATCGATAACACGTCTACCCATGAGATCTTCTCCTTCATGGATGGATTTTCAGGATACAATCAAATAAAAATGCATCCTGAGAATCAAAAGCATACCGTCTTCCAGACTCCACTGGGCATATTCTGCTATAAGGTGATGCCCTTCGGTTTAAAGAACGCTGGCGCTACCTACCAAAGGGCCATGACAAAGATTTTCGATGACCTCATACATGAGATCGTCGAATGCTACATTGACGACCTTATGGTAAAGAGCAGATCTCATGAGAAACATTGGGAACATCTAAAAATAGTGTTCCGACGTCTTCGGAAGTATAATCTGAAGATGAATTCTCTAAAATGCGCGTTTGGAGTCTCCTCAGGCAAATTCATAGGATTCATCATACAGCGCGGGGTATCGAAATCGATCCCTCAAAGATCAAGATGATTATGGAAATGCCCATGCCAAGAACTCTGAAACAGTTGCGATCTCTTCAAGGAAAGCTTGCATATATCCGGCGATTCATAACCAATCTCTCCGGAAAATGTCGTCCCTACAGTCATCTAATGAAGAAGGGGACCCCATTCGTATGGGATCAAAAGTGCCAAAATGCACCAGACGAAATCAAGCAATACCTGCAAAATCCGTCGGTATTGACCGCTCCGGTTAAGGGAAAACCCCTTATCCTATATACAAGAGCCATTAAGGGTTCTCTAGACGCGTTGTGGGCAAAAGAGAATGATCAGGGAAAGGAGAGAGCTCTATAATATTTGATTCGAGTCCACCTGGGGGCAGTAAACAACTACCCCCATCGAAAAGTATTGCCTGGCACTAATCTTCGCGGTAACGAAGCTCAGACATTACGCTTTGGCACATGAGGTTCATCTCATATCAAAAATGGGTCCTCTCAAATATCTGATGTCAAGGGCCATACTAACAGGAAGGCTTGCCAAATGGGCCATCCTTATGATGGAATTCTCGATAACGTATCAAACTCTCAAAGCAGTGAAAGGCCAGGCCATTGCTGACTTTCTCGCGGAGCATCCGATACCAGCTAACTCCCCCTTAAATTGCGAGTTGTCGGATGAACATGCATTCGACACAATCGAAGAAGAGAAGGAAGAAAATGATTCCCAATGGGAACTCTATTTCGATAGAGTATCTTCCGTGAAAAGGCGAAAGCAAAAATCCCCCATAATCAAAGTCGGGATGGGCCTTATCTTCGTGACTCCGCAAGAAGGGATATTGTGTTACGCCCTCTCTTTAACAGAGTCGAGGACTAATAACGAGGCTGAATATGAAGCTTTGATAGCAGGTCTAGAGATCGCTATCGACATGGGAATTAAAGACCTTCTCATATATGGAGATTTCCAGCTAATTGTTAGCCAAGTAAATGACGACTATCGGATCTGCAAGCCAGAGCTGATAAAGTATGACGAAAGAGTGCAACAACTGCTGACACAAATCCCCTCCTACATTCTGGAGAGTATTCCGCATGCAGAAAACAGCAAGGCGGATGCATTGGCCAAATTGGCTAAGGAACTGGCTGAAGAAGACCTCGATGACGTAAGGATCATTGTGCAAAACCGCAGGATTTCCGCGCCAACAAATATATCTTCGGAAGACTTTATAGAGCCATCCGAAAGAAAAGAAACGACCGAACAAGTAGCTCTTCAAATAGAGGACGAAGAAAATGTCATCGACTGGAGGGAAGTCTTCATAGACTACTTCAAATCCCAACGAACGCCCAAAAATGCGTCGTCTAGACATCAGCTCATAAAATGAGCTCTGTCATTCGCTTTCGTCAATAATACTCTATAAAAGAGATCGTCCGACTGTCTGTGGCTAAGATGCCAGGGACCAGAAGAAGCGAAGAGAGTCGTCCAAGAAACTCACGACGGGCTCTACGGTTCTCATCAAGCTGGGCCAAAAATGAAGCTGAAGATAAAAAGAATGGGTTACTATTGGCCCACAATGATTCAGGACTGTCTCGAATATGCGAAGCAGTGTCACTCGTGCCAAATTCACGCGGACTTCATCCACCAACATCCAAATCCGCTACACCCAACAGTGGATAGCTGGCCGTTCGAAATATGAGGAACCGATATAATTGGCCCTATTGAACCAGTATCATTCAAAAGACATCGGTTCATACTGGCAAAGACCGACTACTACTCTAAGTGGGCAGAAGCAGTACCACTAAGGGAGGTGAAGACGGAGAACATCCTCCATTTCATCAGAACACATGTCATCTATCGGTTCGGCACTCCGTGAAGAATTTTCTAGGATAATGGGTCGGCTTATAGAAGTCATAAAATCAGTCGCTTCGCACAACGACATAAAATAGATTGAAAATACTCTTCAGTCTATAACCCTCGGGCCAACGGTCTAGCTGAAACTTTCAACAAGACCTTGACAAAGATTATATAAAAGGCGGTGTCCAAAAACAAAAAGACTGGCATGAAGCTCTCTGGGCGTACCGAACAACGTTCAAAACAGCCATGAATACAACACCATACACGTTGGTATTCGGCATGGAAGCAGTGCTTCCCCTGGAAATAGAACTCGATTCTCTACGAGTAGCGATCCGATACGAGCTGACAGATGAAGAAAATGCTCATCTTAGGCTTAAAGAGCTCGACGCCCTCGACGAAACTCGCCTTATAGCACAGTTAAACCTGGAGGCTTATAAAGCAAGGATGACATGGTCATACGAAAGACTGCCCAGGCCAAGAACGTTCCGCCAAGGCGAACTCATGCTAGTCGTCAAAATACCAATGATTCCTAATCGTGCAAAACGGAGGAAGTTCGAGCCGAACTATGAAGGCCCGTATATTATAGACAAAGTCTACCAAGGTGGAGCCTACCTGCTCATGGATATGCATGGCGAAAGACCCTTCCGGCCAATAAACGGCCGATTCCTCAAAAAATACTACGCTTGATAAGTCACTACTTAGGTCAATGACAGATGACGACGCTTGTGTCCGCTCGCTATCTTCCTGAGTCAGGACTCTGAGAGTAGTATCCAAAAAGCTCTGTCGCCCCTCTAACATGGCGACAACGGACCGAGACGTCTCTAAACTAGAACTTTGTCTCAAACATGGCGACAACGGACCGGGATGTCCCTAAACTAACTATCCGTCTCAAACATGGCGACAACAGACCGAGATGTCCCTAAACTAACAACGGTCCGAGAAGTCCTTATCCACCTCAAACATGGCGACAACAGACCGAGATGTCCCTAAACTAAGAACGGACCGAGATGTTCCTAAACTAACAATGGACCGAAATGTCCTTAAACTAACATCCGTCCCCAAAATGGGAAAGACGGGCCGGGATGTCCCAAAACTAACTATCCGCCTCAAACATGGCGACAAAAAACCAAGATGTCCCTAAACTAATAACGAACCGGGATGTCCCTAAACTAACAACGGACCGGGATGTCCTTAAACTAACTATCCGTCTCAAACATGACGACAACGGACCGAGCTGTCCCTAAACTAACAACGGACCGAGCTGTCCCTAAACTAACAACGGACCAGGATGTCTCTAAACTAACAACGGACCGGGATGTCTCTAAACTAACAACGGGTCGGGATGCCCTTAAACTAACTATCCGTCTCAAACATAGCAACAACGGATCGAGATGTTCCTAAACTAACAATGGACATAGATGTTCCTAAACTAACAACGGACTGGGATGTCCTTAAACTAACATTCGTCCCCAAAATGGGAATGTCGAACCGAAAAGTTCTTAAACTAACTATCCGCCTCAAACATGACGACAATGGACCGAGATGTCCCCAAACTAACAACAGACCGAAATTTCCTTAAACTAGAACTTCGCCTCAAACATGGTGACGATGAACCGAGATGTCCCTAAACTAAAATTTCGCTTCAAAAATGGCGATAATGGACCGAAATGTCCCTAAACTAGCACATCGCCCCCAAATACTATATTGCAATCGAAGTCCTAACGACGAAGGTTGTAACTCAAGTCCCACTGGCTACACAGCTACTCCAGCGATGAAGCCACCCCAAATCCCATCGGCAAACCGATGGGTCACCTACGATGAAGCTACTTTCGAGAGTTTCGCAAAAAAAAGATATGTCCACAAGCGAAATGGGCACGGATGAAAACCCCAAAAGACGCCGTAAGTAAAAACAGCAGGACTACCGGCGAGCTTGTGAAAGCCCGGAAAGGCGCAATCTCGTAAAAAAAAACTACGTGAGATCCTTACGACTCACAAAGAAGCAACACATTTAGGAATCACAACGATTTCTATGAAGAAACTACACTTGCGAGATCATCACGGCTCGTAAGGAGAATTCCCCTTATGAGACCCTCATGGCTCATAAGATTCAAAAGCCTTAAACTACAGGGATCTGAACCTGTTCTTAAGTCCTCATATTCCCCTAATGTTGCCCTACAGATGGACCTATATTGACCTTTGTATACAATCCACAGGCATAAATAAATATATCCCCCACCAAGTTCCACCAACCGAGAAATGTCTCCATATGGTGAACAACACTTGTAAGTCCTCTCGATTTATAAAGAGAAAATACTCTTAGAAGATACTTACGACTTACAAGAGAAAATATTACTTTAGAATCCCCACGATTCCTAAGGAGAAAACACACCTACGAGATCCTCACGACTTGTAGAGAGAAATACCTTTATGAGACCCTTACGGCCTATAAAGTCAAAAAGCCTTAGTCGAACGGATCCTAACCCTTTTGCTAAGCCATCTTTTTCAAACCAACAAAGGAAAATGATGATTCGCTCCTGGCAACATTCCAGTTGTAGCGATACTGATGCCTAAATAGGTGTCAAACCCCAGGTCCTTTCAAGGCAAATGATGATTCGCTCCTGGTTATATTCCAGTGGTAGCGATACTGATGCCAGGATTGGTATCACAATTCAAATCTCTTAAAAAAGCCGAAATGATAGGGCAACTCGCAATAAAAAGCAGCGAGTAAAAA
The DNA here is from genome assembly GCA_030015575.1 of Agapanthus africanus. Lineage (NCBI taxonomy): Eukaryota > Viridiplantae > Streptophyta > Magnoliopsida > Asparagales > Amaryllidaceae > Agapanthus > Agapanthus africanus. The sequence continues at coordinate 682,278,227 of CM057340.1, forward strand.
CAAAAACAGCCGAAATGATTGGGCACCGTGATAAATAGCCGAAATGATTGGGCAATCGCAACTTTTGCGACGTAAAAGCTGAAAAGATAGAGCACCGCGGAAAGAAAAAAAAATGAAAATGAAACTTTTCTGTCCTGCATGTAGGTGCACACCGACCCCTGTATACAATCCATGGGCATAAATGAACGAAAGGGTACCATATTTTCCCACCAGGCTCCGTCAATATGAGAGCCAGATCTTAATGGCAACATGTAAAGCCTAGAGGTCACCCCGACGTTCTTATCATTCCGACAGGATGCAGATACAACATCAACAAATCTCCAAGGAGCCAAAACAAAAAAGGAGTGATGGAAAATCCTAACTCCAGCTCGACGTGCTTCTCATACCAGCAGGATGCAGACACAACGTCAACAAACACCCAAGGGCCAAATCAAAGTGGAGCGATGGCATATTCCTAGCTCCAGATCTTGACGGCGACATTTACAGCCTAGAGATCGACTCGACGTGCTACTCATGCCAGCAGGGTACAGACACGACGTCAACAAAGACCCAAGCGTCGAATAAAAAGGAGTGAGGTCAAAACCCTAACTCCAGCTCGACGTGCTTCTCATGCCAGCAGGATGTAGATGCAATGTCATCAAAGACCCAAGGGTTAAACAAAAAAGGAGTAATGTCAAAATCCCAGCTCAACCTCGACGTTCCTTCTCGGTGCAGATGAGGCGTCAACAAAGGTTATAAAGAGCCAAATCAAAAAGGAGTGACAAAATCTTAACTCCAGCTCGATGTGATGTGCTTCTCATGCTAGCAGGATGTAGACGCAACGTCATCAAAGATCCAAGGCTCAAACAAAAAAGGAGTAATGGCAAAATCCCAGCTCCAGTTCGACGTTCCTTCTCGGTGCAGATGCGACGTCAACAAAGGCTCCAAGGAGCCAAATCAAAAAGGATTGACGGCAAAATCCTAACTCCAGCTCGACGTGCTTCTCATGCCAACAGGATGCAGACACAACGTCAACAAGAACCCAAGGGTCAAATCAAAGTGGAGCTGTAATACCCTAGTTCATTTATACCATAATTTATTCGAGTGTTTCCTAATCTTTTGGCTGTTTCTTGATTATTACTTGCTTTGGGTGCGGACAGTGCTTTGGTATTTATGGTTAGTATCCGACCTGACCTGCATACTTGAAACCCTTTATGCTTCTAGATTACGACATATCCTTACTAGTACAGAGGATCCGTGCACACATATATGTTCTATAAACATGTATCATATTTTTGGCATCTGCATATATTTTAAATAATACAAATTATAATCTGATAATATATTTTAAATACCTAGCATGGCCTGCATCATACCCCATACCCTATGGCCGCATCCTAACATCGTGTTCTTGTCCTGTTTAATGAAACCGACTCGTTTGGATCGCTACGTGTTTTTACGTGTATCCATTCTTGGGGGTATGCATTTTATCTAACCGGATGTCGCATTATGATTTTGGTTGATACGTATATTATCCATATTTTAAAACTAGATTTTAGAAAGAACCCGGGCATTTTTCGGAGTATTTTTGATATTAGCTATACATCCTAGAATCTATATATTATAATATATTTTTTAACCTAATATAATCTAACAGTTCAAATATACATACATATATATTTTTAAAAAACTAAAAATATATTCTCTCTCTCCTCCGTCTCCCTCTCTTCCCAATCCCTCTCTCTACCTATATATATCTAAACTATTATTTAGCCTAATAATACTTACACCCCCTCACGTCTCTCTCTCCTCCTCTATTTCTTTCTTCTGTTCCACGCCTCCGCGACAGAAAACCCAACCCTAACACATGCTTGCACCTCGACTACGCCCTCACCTTGCCGTTGATCTCCTCACCCTCATCTTCTTCATCACCTCCCTCTTCAAACGCCACCATCACAACCACGACGACACCCCACCCAAGAAACCCATTGCACCTATCTCCTCCACCGCTGACCTCATCGCCGTTCTCATCACCCCGACACCACCACCGTCATCTTCTCCATCCCCAAGAACCCAACAAACCAACTCCAAACTCCCGAGCACCCACAAACCCAAGCATCTCGACCAACTCAAGAATTCCTCTGCCCTCATCGGAAAACTTTGTCGCCGCCACCACCCTCGTCTCACCACCCTTATCACCATTATCACCACTACCTCATCTCTTCTCCTTCATCCCCGTTGAGAACCCAAGAACCCTAACCCCTGCAAACCCGAGCCTCACCTGCAGCCTACACCCATCGCCCACACCCCTCACCGCCGATCACCCACGACCTCGTCGTCATCTTTATTCTCTGACCCAAAACTCCATAGCCAACACCAGAGAACAATACAGCCCCTCTTCTTCTTCTTCTTCTTTCTTCTTTCTTTGCTTTCTTGCTTTCTCGGTTCTTGACGTCGCCGGAGTCGTGCACGTCGCCGACGATCCGAGCGACCCAGTCATCGTCCTCATCCAGCGTGGTCACGTATTTGTGTAGCCAAGTCCAGTTCTGTACGCACATAGTTCACATCACGACGTTTACCCAATGTCGAACGTGACGTACGTACCCCGACGTGAGATCCGATCAGGCTAGTTTATCTTGCTACATGCTATGCTACTATATTTATATCCATATGAATAAAAATAATACATGTATTTTAATTATGCATCCCATGTTATAGTTTTACCGTTTTACGATACTCATACGTATCCGTACTGACAATTGCATATCTAATTACATGCAGGAACACCCTGATATCATTTCACTATTATATTATCACGACGTGTTATCTAGATTGCATCATAAGTAGTCATGGACGTATAACAGGTTATTACATATAGACACATATACATCCTGATATCGTCGTGCTTACCGTGTTCAGATTTTCATTACAGTTTTACATTGGGTATCCATTTGATATATATGCATCACATGACATGTTCACGACCCACTACTTGACTTGCTACTTGATCTTATTACTAATGCCGACAATTCTGACTTGTTGTCCTGATGGATGTAACATGTTGTCTACATAGACAAACCTGTATCTTCTTGATCCTTTGTTGGCATTAGATTCATATTATCAATACCCGACTTGAACACATAACCTTGGGGTAAGGGGAAATCAATGATGAAACCTGACTTGTAACTCAACAGTTCGATACTTATACCGATCAGTTTTTATGGGCTAGGCCAGCCCCGGGATGATACTGCTGACATCATTTATCTGTACATGTTACCTGTTTACTGCCTAGCGGCACGTTTCGGATTCATCCCGAGAATCTTGACCATGGTCCCAGGCACGCACGGGATACTATTGAGTTACATCGACGATTCCATTAAATTGATTTCAAAAACTTTAGAGTAGATAACCCAGTAGCACAGTTTAGATTACTCATCACAGTTCACATACATACCTCACTGTTCATATCCGTGTTATTCTTTATATTCATGTTTACCTATATCGTTACATCCTGGTTGTTACTGTTGTTTGATATTATGACGCACTGACGTCTGGGTTTTGCATGGCCCAGTCTCTCTATCTCTATCGCGGGCAGAACAGGAGTATTTTAGCCGTCAAGCCGAGCAGTGAGGACTGTGTTTAGTGATATTTAGTCTAGTTATTTTCCGCAGCTTTTATTTTTTTATGTGAGCCCATATTGGGACATATTTCTAGATGTTGTTTATTGGATACTATTATCGTTTCCGCTTATATATTTTCTTGACTCTTTATTTTGGCAAATGGACATGTACTAGATAGATTTTATATTTTACCGTTCTTGATATCCATAGACAGCCGTAATGTGACTGTGGAGAGATGTTTCCTACCCACAGGTAGAATGGTTAGCTCTGTCACGTGTCGTAGTTAGCGCACTCTGGGAAGCAGGGTGTGACAGGAGCGATGACATATTCCTAGCTCCGGATTTTGATGGCGACATCTACAGCCTAAAGATTGACTTGACGTGCTTCTCATGCCAGCAGGGTGCAGGCGCGACATCAACAAAGACCCAAGGGTCAAACAAAAGAGGAGTGACGACATATCCCAAGCTCTATATCTCGATGGCAATACATACATCATAGAGGTCATACAGATGTCTACCCTACTTCAGTAAAGAATCGGCGCGACATCGTCAAAGCAAAAACGAAGTGACGACATATTCCTAGTTTCGGGTCTTGACAGCAACTCATATAAAGGCTAAAGACCGTCGGAGATCGTCCGACCCTAGAGGATGTGGTTATGGCTCATCGGGGCTCCAAATTGAGCCTAACCTCAAGTAAAAAGCGTCATGAAAAATTCCTAACGTTTGCTCTTTCGACGGTAACATGACCTAAGGAGATTACTTGAAGACGTCTTGTCCAGCCCTCGAAAGGATCAGAGACACGACAGTTGCGGGGCTACTCGAACAGCAGCTTAAAGATTGCATATCGAGGAATACATCAGCCAACGTGACGGTACCATGGACTAAAACCCTAGTACCACAAACCTACCAGACTCCTATCAAAAAAAGGGTTATTTATATTTCACGTTAGGATACACCTACGAGATCCTCTCGACTCGTCTCGACTCGTCTCGACTCGTAGGGAAAAACATCTTAATGAGACCATCACGGCTCATGAGGGTGAAAAGTATTAGGTGACGGGGATATCAACTTGTTTCCTAAGCACTATGGCCCTACAAGTAGGTCCAAATTGACTCTTGTATACTATCCACGGGCCACATTCTCCAAAGTCGCATACCGATGAGGAAGAGAAACCACTTACGGGTCCTTTCGACTCGTAAAGGAAAAATTCTCTTGTGAGATCCTTACGACTCTCAAGAGAAAACACACTTAGGAGTCCTCACGACTTCTAAGGAGAAAAGACACCTACGAGATTCTCTCGAATCGTAGGGAGAAAGGTCTTTATGAGACCCCCACGGCTCATAAAGTTGAAAAACCTTAGGCGACAAATCTAAACCTGTTGCCTAAGCCATCGTTGCCCTACAAGTAGGTCCAAACTGAATCTTGCATATTATCCATGGGCCACATTCGCCAAAATTACATGCCACTGAAATGAAGAAGCTACTTACGAGTCTTCACGACTCGTAAGGAAAAAAAACCCGATTGAAATCCTTACGACTTACGGAGGTGATGAACACTTAGGAATCCTCACGATTTCAAGGGAGAATATGCACCTATGAGATCCTCATGACTCATAAGGAGAAAAACCTTCTTGAGACCCTTACGGCTCATGAATATGAAAAAAGGCTTAGGCTACAAGGATCCTAAACTTGTCTCCTAAGCCATCAATTCTACGGTCACGCATAACATTGCACTACTTCATCCACATACATACTTACGTGAGCAAAATAATAGGGGGCATTTGTTCCCGCCAAAAAATTTGGCTCAAAACTTGTTGTTCCCTTATAAAAATAAAGGGAAATCTCCATGTGTTAAACACGTGCACCCACATGCAAAGTATGTAGGTACCGCCTCAGATAGGATTAAATCCTTGAGCGTCTCACGTGTTTCCCATGTGAGCCCCGGCGCCAGCTTCTGAAAGAGCAAAGCTCTGTTGAAAATTAATGGGGGCAGCGCCCCACGTGTTTCTTACGAGGGCACTAGCGCCAGCACCAATTTTGTGGTGGTGCCGCACGTGCTCCTCACGCCGGCGCCAATGTACAAAGCACAGAAACGCTTTCCGAACAAGAATTAAATTCTTATATGGCGCTGCACGTGCTCATCACACGAACGCCAATGTGCAAAGCACATGAATACCCATCATAAGAATTAAATTCTTAAGTGACGCCCACCTGCACAACACGTGAGCGCCAGCGTCCAAGTCAAGATTAATAGAATTAAATTCTACATGAGAATTTAGGATACTCTCTGTTAAACAGAGCAGTTGGATAAAAAATCCAATGGAGATGATAAATCATCAAAATATAGAATTAAATTCTATTAGGAGAAAATATCTTCCAAATCTTTCTAAATAAAAAATACTCTCGGTTGGATCAATGATCCAATAATAGAATAAAATTCTATTTTGGGAATATATTCCCTCAATCTTTTTTTCCAAACAAAAAAAGACCGCTCTCTGTAAAACAGAGAACTCTTAGATTAGAAATCTAATGGTGATTAAAAAATAACTATTTTACAGAATAAATTCTGTATATGGGAAAATATTTCCCCAATCTTGTTAAAAACAAGAAAATATATTCTGTAAAACAGAAGTTCTTGGATCAAAAATCCAACGGTAGGTAAAATTCTCCAAATTCAAAAGAAATCTCTCAATTGGAAATTTTCTCAAAATTAATTAACAAAATTGCCTCTACTATATAAAGGACCCAAGACTTCAAGTCTCACAGACAGACCAGACAGAGAGACCACATATGAGCTTCTGCAAAAATACAATGAGCTCTCAAAAAGAACAGAGAATTCAATTCTCAAAGAAGATCTTCCTTCTCAAAATACCCTAGGTAAAGAAAAAAGAAGAGACAAAAGTATCTTCTTTACGTATCATATCATATCTAAGAGTATAACCCTTTTAAAAGAACTTAGTTTTTTTCTCTGAATCTGAGATCCACAAGACAGGTCTCCCATAAGTTGAGAATTTAATTCTCATCGGAAAGATCTTGTTCTTGAGAATCAAACATTCAGGAAAGAACAAGTTTAAAAAAGAAGAATATGAAGTTCATAATACTCCAGGAACTCAGTTCCTTCAAATCAAGAACTCAATTCTTTAAAAACTCAATCCAAAATCCTCAAAAATAGTGATTTTGGTGATCGTTAATGGTCAAAATACCATTGACAGAGATTTAACCTTTATAAAAACATCAACAGAGATTAAATCTCCATATAAAAAAAACCTCAGCGCCTCACGTGAGAAAACACGTAGGCGCCCAAGACAGAAGGCCAGCGCCTCACGTGCTTCCCACGTGGGCGCCCTCAAACAAAGGGCCCAGCGCCCCGCGTGCTTCCCACGTGGGCGCTTAAAACAGAAAGTCAACGCCTCACGTGAAATACACGTGAGCGCTGAATTAAAGTGCTTAGCACTTCATATGCAGCCAAAACGGCTGAGTGCTTAACACTGATTAGGCAGCGCCCAGCGCCGCACATGCACCTCATGTGGACGCCACAAAAAATGCATAGCACTTCCTGATTAGTCAAAACGACTAAAGTGTTCAACACTTATTGGGTAGCACCCACGACTGACATACATGTGAGCGCCAGATCTCAAATAAGTGCTTAGCACTTTTGCATAAAAGGAAAAGGGGTAGAAAAACAGAGCCCAAATAAGTGCTTAGCACTTTTGAATAAAAAAAGACTAAGTAGACTAAGCCCAAATTGGCTAAGTCTCTGATATTTTCTTGCAGCTGAGCCCAAATGCTCTTTTGTTGGATCTTAAGTAAAAATGATCCTAAAATGTTGTTAAGTTGATCTTGGTCTCAAATAAGACCTAATGTAACCTTAGAGAAAACAAACTGAGCCCAAATGCTCATCTATATATTTAAGTTGATCTTAATCTCAAACTAGATTAATGGTCCTTAAATAAAACAAAAATATTTTTGAACTGTAGAAATATACAACCTAAGTTCAAAATTCCATCAAGCAAATCCTTGACCCAAATCCAAATCTAAAATATACGGATTTGGACTGATCCGCGCCCTACAGGCGACGACATAAACTAGTCTCCGTATACAATCCACGGGCAACCAAAACAAACAAAAACACACACGGTACGAAGTGAACCGCAGGAGAAGTAGAAAGTGGTTATCACAATGCGGTAACGTAATTAACCGCAGGGGCTTGCGCCTGCAGGAAAGAGCGTCCCCACAATAAAAAAAAACCCTCATAAAATGAGGGGGAATCTGATGAAGTCTGCTACAACGGTCGCGTCTATCCAACCCTCCGATATAAGGTGCCATAAATCAATTTGGTATTTTTGGAGAGGTGGACGGATAAATCCAAATAGCATCTATCCCCAGATTCAGGAAAGACGATCTATCTCAGTTCGTCTCTGTTTCCGGCGGTGAACAGTCTCGTTTCGAAGCTTAATGAGTTATCTTTCATACGCTTTGAACGGTTCGCGATTTGATGTTCTTGGATGAGAGTTATGTCTGTTTTACTTAGATGTGTCTTGACAGATTCAACCCGAAAATCTATTTTTGAAAATTTAGACAGAGTTTCCCCTTTTATTTTTAAGTTTTATGAAACATGAATTTATGGTCCATATTCTTATGTATGAAGAACATAAGGTTTCCCCTATATTCTAAAAAGAATATTTTCATATCCTTTATTTGTTAAGAAACATGGATTTCACCATATTCCTAAGTTCGTAGGGAAGTTCTTGATTCCTAAAAGTTGCTTGGGATTCCTTCAAGCCCTCAACCCTAAATATCCCTTGTCAAAAGAAATGAGAAAAGAAGAATAATCCTAAAGAGAGAGTTTTCATTGAGCCTCAACCTTCTCTCACATTTTCTCCTTCTACCGAGAGCACTAATTCTTGAAGGCTTCAAACCTGTAAATTTTTTTAGAGTTATCTCTTTTATTGAATAATGAGGTGCCATCTTCTTTCTTTCTTTTTTGGGTATATATATAAGTGGGAGTTATACAACCACTCTCTTATTTTGAGGAAAGTGGGAGAAGAGAATAATTCCTCCTTCATTTCAATTTTTTTGCTCCAACACCTGCCAAAGGACGTCAAAATATAAAAAGATATATCTCTTAACACTCATCACAACTTCAGAGTTGTGGTACACGCCAGATTATTTAAGAATGATCCTACATATCCATCATCTCCTATTTTCTTTTTTTGTACGATTCATAACTTCTAGTTAGCATGAAAGATGATAGAACTTCTAGTTAGCATGAAAGATGATAGAACTAAAGTTGACTCTTCTTGCTTGCAAAAGGAGAAACTCTTCATCGTGTAACTGTTGCCAGTTCTTGTCACATTTTGTCTTGACAAAGTCTCCATAATTGAAATTGCCCAAGATTGGCCAAAGTTTCAAGTTGTCAAGTCAATGATTAATCTCATTCTCTTTATGTTAAATCTAACAATGTTTTACAAAGAAATTATGAATGTCTTAGAACTTTTCAGAAAATTAATAGCTTGACAAAAAAGCTATGTAATATTATTAACACGCCCTTTGTACTCAAGTATTTTAGTATTTCTATAACTTATTCATAAGACGTATTAGGATTCACACAAAGCCCAAAAAGGAGCAGTAAATAGGCAAGACACATAATTATTCTACGAGCATTCAAGGATATGTTCGAATAAGAGAACAAGGACATGGTGATCATGGTTTGAAATTTGAGTATGATCCGAGATGACCATTTCTGATCCAAGAAATGACAATGAGTTTCCATAACAATACCATCCAAAACCAAGGAATACTGCATTATTATTTTATAGGTTTTTTTTAACAAAATCGACCCCCTAAAGTTAGCTATTTATAAAAATGCCCATCGATTTTAGCGAATTACAAAAACGCCCATCAATTTTAGCGAATTACAAAAACATCCCTAATTCTTTTAAGTTCCAAAAAAAAACTCTCCGGCCATCCAAAAAGAAAATATTCTACTAATTCTGTTAACTTTTAATGATTTTTGTTTATTTTTTATTTAAAACCAATTTAATTTTTAATTAAAGTATTTAAATCAATAAAAAATAAAGTATTGGAGTTGGGAGTTGCCGACGACGAGGCAAATGAGACCGAAAAGCTCATGGGAGTTGAAAATGGAATCTATGGATGGCGGAGGAGAGGGTGCGGATGAGGGTGTTGAAAAGGTCGTTGCAAAGGAGGTGAAAAGAAGACTTAAAGGAGAGGAGGAGGAGCAGCGGCGGAGTTGATGGTGGACCATAGAGGAGCGGCGAGAGTTGAGGGGGGAAGGCCGGGACGACGGTAAGGGAAAGAAAGGGGAGGGGATAGCGGAGGAGGGGGAGACGAAGGAGAGGAAAGAGGAGGCGAAGGATGGGGATGTTGGGAAAGGAAGGAGGAGGTCAAGCAAAGGTCGGGGAAGAACAGGGACGTCGAGTGGGGGAGGGTCCAGCGAAGGTTGGGAAAGAAGAAGAAGATCATGCTGATGGTGGTGGTGATCGGAGGAGGGGTGGGTGATAAAGAAGATGATGGTGGTGGTGATGATGAAGATGGAGGATGGAGGAAGGGGCAAGGAGGATGGAGAAGAAGATGATGGTGGTGATGAAGATGATGATCAAGGAGGATGGAGGGATAGGGGATGATGAAAATAATGGCCAAGAAGACTGGAGGAGGGAGGCAAGGAGGAGGGGAGGCAGAGAGAGGAGGTCAGGGCAGCGGCGGTGAAGTCGAGGTGAGAGAGAGGAAGATCATTAGGGTTAGGGTTTGGTAGAGGTTAAAATTTGTTGATTGAGTTTAGGATTTAGTTAATTAATTTTTGTATAATTAATTTTTTTTTGGAATTTAAAATAGAAAAAATAAAACTGATGGATGGAAACCGTCAAAGGAGGCTTTTTGGTGGAACTTAAAAGAATTGGGGGACTTCTTTCTAAATAGCTAACTTTAGGGGTGTGTTTATGAAAAAAACCAATTTTATAATGGGGTTACCATATTAAGTTAATTGATAGTTAGTGGGTTTACTAAGGAGTTATTGGGTTTATTAATGCTTTGATGGGTTAATTATAAATTTACGGGTTATTATGGTTTGTTTGACATCATTATACGACTTTAGATATCATTAATTACAAAAGAATTTGACAAATTGTTTATAGTTACTTTAAATGTTTATTTTAAAAAATCCTAATTCTTAAAGTTCTGTTACTCAAATAATATAGAACCCGATATGGCCGATACAACCAAGATTGCCAATTGCGATCCCAAAGCGATCATGAATCCAAGATTTTAATCCTTGCCTGGCATTTTCTTCTCGCTAATCGTAGCACTAGTAAGGTACTGTTAGTATTTCTATAAAGCATTTGAGCATGAAAGTAGACAAAATCAAATCCCCTGGAGCATTCTATCAATGTCTGTTGATTCGAAGATTGCTGATGATAAATTTCATACAAGGATGTGCAAATTCTTCCCGGGAAAATAGATACCTACCTAATAAATGACAAACAAGTTCAAAGCTGATGCAGCTTCCATTTAAGTCTCAAAAAAAGCAATAACACGGTAAGGGGCAAATTACCTGTTATGGGTTCCATGCTGAGGAAAATGCAGATTTGGGCCGAGGTTTAGGAAAAATGTTCGTATGTGTTTCGATGAGGATTTTTCCTTTTTTATGTTCCGGTGATTCCTCAAGTTCTCTCTCTCCAAGAATTAAACCAAAAAATAATCGGTATTAGATCTATACAACATAGAAACATAAGAGCAAACACTTGGTGTGCACTCACAATAGACATCCATATCTTTCTTCACTTGCCCTCTTCCATGGATCGTGAGTCATAAACAATGCATGGCTGTAGCAAATGTTTTGTGTCCTTCGTTGTTAAATCCATAATTGAAAGTGGAAAATTGGTTTGGCAATTTGTTGTTGATGGGGGTCCTTTTTGGGTCTCCGTCAGATGTTGTCTTCCGTCGATCTCCCGGTGGATTCTGATGATTATCTTCTGTTGCGTGTGGGTCTTAATGGGTTTTGGTGGAAGAGGTGGTATGAAGAGTTTGGTACCGAATACGTGCAAAGAAGTCCCGGCATCAAGGACCCTCCGACGATTAAGTTAGTGATGAGATCCGAGCAGAGTAACGGCTTAGAAGAGTAAATAATTGCTTACTTGACCCCTCTGTGATGGGGGTTCATATAGCGGTGGTGGCATGTAGTAGCAGACGCGAGAATCTCACCGGCAGTTACGCCCCCGACGTCACGCCCGCGTAGAGAACGGATCGCCCATTAATGGGGATCGTAATGGCGTGGAACGTAGGATGTTGCTGGCGTAGAATCTGCGCATGGCGAGATTCGCGGAGCGGCGGTTACGCCTGTGAGCGGTGGTCTTGGTCAGAGGGACGAGGAAGACGGCCTCGACCTGGAGCTCGGGACGATCGAGGAGTCCAGGTCTTGTGGCAGCTCGCCGCGAGCTACGGGGACAAGGAGGCCAATTTGTAGGGGGCCCTGAAGAGGGTCAGCTTGTGTTTGCAGGTCGGGTACAGGGTGGCCTGACCGGCCCATGTGGGCCCTATGTTCTGAGTTCTGGGACACGTCACCTGCCACGTGTCCTGATCTTAGAGATCGCCAATATTGAGCATTATCATTAGCCCCCCACTCTTGTCCCGACCAGCTAGCGGGTCGGGTCAGGAGTGGACTGCCGGGCCTCCCGAGGTGAGCTCCTTTCTAGGGTTTTGCCGGGATGAGTTCTCGGGCCGTCGGTTGTCTTTTCCGCTAGCGAATCAAGGCGAGATCTCTGCATTTAAAGAAGGTGCGCCGGTTCGTGCACTCTGCAACTGAAGCGACGGTCCACGCGTCCAGCGTCGACTGGCTGACGCGACGTATGCAGGCCCGCGGCGTCTGATGGGACGTGGTTCAGCGCAGGATCGACACGTGGAGCGATCGGAGCCGCTGGGCGAGAGGAGTCGTTTCGGCGGGAGATGACGGGCGACGTTGGATGAGGCCGTATGCCGCAATAAACAGGGGTAGGGTCCGCCCTAGGGCCCCTACTCCTTCATATTTCCCCCTCTTAAGTCGTGGTTGCTCGGCGCCCGTCTCCCTTCTCCCGCTTTCAGCCCCTAAAGATTCTCTTCTCCAAGGTTAGATGTTTTCCTCTGTAGAATCAGTAGACGTTATAGGAGTACGTTCTAGGGTCCCTTTAGCTGTGTCTGAGTCTCCTCGGGGAGCAGGGGTTGGATCCTCTCCCCGGGATCGTGAGGCGGGGGCCGCCTCCAGGGGGAGGCGGCAGGTGTGGCCCCTGGCTCCTCTTGCTGGGTGAAGCATGAGGATGAGCTTGCCAATGCTCGGGCTCACTTCCACATCCCCTCGCGCTACACGCTCCGCCTGGCTAAGAAGGGAGAGAGGGCGGACCAAGTACGGGATAGGGAAATTGCCCTGTATTTGGAAGCTTTTTGGGGCGGAATGCGTCTGCCCTTCTCTCCCGAGGTCGTCGCTGCGCTGAATTTCTTCGGTTTAGCCCCCATCCAGCTAGTGCCGAACTCATGGAGAATTCTCCTGGTGTTCTTAATCCGCCTGAAGTTACAGGCGGTTCCCTTCAGCCTTTCCCTTCTCGATTCTTCTCTCACCTTCAAGAGTCACCCTGGTGGTCGAGCGAGCGACCCGAGATGGGTTATCTCACATTCAGGAAGCGGCCGGGGTGCGCTACCGGGACCGGGGTCGTGGCGTTGCCCTCCTCCATTCATGATTGGAAAAAGAAATTTTTCTTCGTTTCCCCTCCCGAGGGCGAGACTGGCCCGTGCCTACCAAGCGGTCGAGGGAGAAATGTCTGCCGGGGAACCAGTCCGATGACCCCACCGCGGTGAGAGTGGCGTCGTGGGAGCCCGTCCCCCGACCTGACGTGCTACTGTCCGAGAGGATCTTGAGCTGGGTCGGGCTTAGCCCCGTCGAGTTCGTCGGTAAGTTATGCTTGCTTTTTGGGTTTGTGTTTTACTCGTGTCGCTGATTTGTTGGGTATTGTTTCGTGCAGAATCCATGGACTTCGTCTCCCTCAGAGCCTCCATGCGCCAGTCGAGGCAGCCTACGAAGGCCGGGGGCGTCAGTTCTTCTCGTGCGAAGCCCGCCCCGGCTCCTACCGCTCCGGTGGCGGTGTCCCGCTAGCGCCCGGGGGTGGATCCCGCCCCGGGTCCCAGCAGAGTATCGGGCCGAAAGCGGGCCCTGATCCAGGAGGACCCGGCCTCGGAAGAAGAGATCGGCTCTCCCTCGGAGTCTCTCAAGAGGAGATCCCGGAGGCCCTCCCGGGGTCGGTCCTCACTGACCATGGTGGAGGAAGGGGGCCTCCGATTCGCGGTGCCGTCGGGGCTGTCCATTGCGGATAGCCTCCTGCATGAAATAGAGACCTCGGCCGGGGGCAGAGTTCCCGGGGGGACCTTCAGGGCTCAGCTGGCGTCCATCGCCCAGGATTCCGTGCAGGTAAGTTTTTTGGTTCATTGTGATATTCAATGCCCCCTTCATCTTTCTGATCTTTTCCGTGTCTCCCGGGTTCTCCAGCACGTGGCCCTCGCCCTGCGCATGGAAGCCGAGGTGGTAGCCCCGGTGCTGGAGGCTGCGGGTCAGCTCGCCTCGCTGCAAGAGAGCTCCATGCGGGAGCTGGAGGCGATGTCGGCGAGGGTCGCCGTCTTGGAAGGCGAGGTGGAGGCCGGGAAACGGGAGGTGGCCCGGCACCGCGAGGCTGTGGTAATTGCCGAGGTCAAGCTCGAGGACGCCCAGGTGCTTGCCGACAACCTGAAGAGGACGGTGAAGGCCCTCCGGAAGGAGCTGGGGGCGGCGGCCGAGGCGGCCAAGTCGGCTAAATCGAGGGCGGTGGAGGGCTATAAGAAGTCGAATGACTTCTATGACGACTTGGCCGTGGCCACGACCCGCATTTGGCACGACGCCCTCGATGCCGTTAAGGCCCGGATGCCGGAGTTCGCCGATGCAGATCTCCGGGCCGAGTTCCCCATCGTGGGTGCCGACGAGCAGGGGGAAGAGGTTCCTGGTGAGGAGGTCGCCGAGGACCCCGCGCGCCACGTGGTGGAGGTCGTACCTGGCCCCGAGGTGTAAAGCCCCCGTTTTCCTCCTTTTATTTTGTTTTTTGAATTTTGTAAGGCTGGGGAGCCCCGAAAAATACCCTCTGTAAAGTCTTTGTTTTTTGGCAATAAAAGAAAATCCTTGTTTCCATCGGTTTGCATTTCATCTTCTGTGTGTGAAGAATGCCCGTAAGATATCTTTGCTTGTACCGTTGTGCTTTCATGTCAGGTTGGCCATCTGTCTGGCGATCGTCCGCCGAGTTGACTTCAATCACTGGCCGACGAGCATGCCAAGCGTTGCCGAGGAGGTATCCCCATGGGCCCCGGAGTCGAGGGGAGATCGTTTAGACTCGGATAGACCTGACGCCCCTCATTGGGGTCTCGGATCCTCCGCGGGCCACAGGGCATCTTTGATTTCGAGCGTTGAGCACCATCCGGGGGTGACTGGGCAGGGTAGCTGCTCAGTTGCCTCTTGCAAGGGCTTTCTGATCCCTGGCGTTGTGGTAGGGGAGCTACCAGCCAGGGATGGCCGAGAAGTGTAGCTGTTCGGTCGCCCCTTGCGAGGGCTTCGATCCTTAGCGTTGGGGGGTGCTGTAAGAAGCCCACAAAGGATGGCCGGGCAGGGCAGCTGCACGGCCGCCCGTGGCGAGGGCTTTGTCCTCTGGCGTCGGGGGTAGGCGACTACTAGCCGGAGTTGACCAAGCAGGGTAGCTGCTCGGTTGCCTCTTGCGAGGGCTTCGATCCTTAGCGCTGGAGGGGCTGTAAGAAGCCCGCTAAGGATGATTGGGCAGTGGAGCTGCGCGGTTGCCTCTTGGCGAGGGCTTTGGTCTCTGGCGTCACGGGTAGGCAACTACCAGCCTGGGACGACCGAGCGGGGGTAGCCGCTCGGATGCCTCTTGCGAGGGCTTCAATCCCTGACGTCATGGGTAGGGAGCTACCAGCCAGATATGACCGAGTAGGGTAGCTGCTCGGTTGCCTCTTGCGAGGGCTTTGATCCTTCAGGACGGGGACCGAGCAGGGTTACTGCCCAGTGCCTCTTGGCGAGGACATTGATCCCTGTCGGTTGTGGTAGGAAGCTACCAGCCGGGGATAGCCGAGCAAAGCCGGGGATATCCGAGCAAAGACTCGGCTGCCTCTGGGAGGACTTTGGTCCTTAGTGCGGGAGGGGCTGTAGAAGCCTACCAAGGACCCTTGGCCGGTCAGGGTTGCTGTCCAGTGCCTCTTAGCGAGGGCTTTTGTCCTGAAGGATAGCCGAGCGAGGGATCCTCGGGTTCGACTGTCTCCGGGAGGGCTTTTTGATCCTCGACGTTGTAGCAGGGAAGTTGCCCGCTGGGGATAGCCGAGCGAGAGATCCTCGGGCTCGACTGCCTCTGGGAGGGCTTTTTGATCCCCGGCGTTGTGGCAGGGAAGCTGCCCGCTGGGGATAGCCGAGCGAGGGGTCCTCGGGCTCGACTGCTTCTGGGAGGGCTTTCTGATCCCTGGCGTTGCGGTAGGGAAGCTACCCTCCAGGGGTCACCGAGTAGGGTAGTTGCTGGGTTGAATCTTGACGAGGTGTAGCCTGACCTCCCAGCCGCAGGTGTGGGGAATGGGAACGGTCGAGGCGACAGCGCGCGTAGCAAGCGCATTGAATGTGGGGGGAGGCGAAGCGCTAGGGGCGCGTCGCTTCGATTCCATCGGAGAAGGCTTGATGACCGCCGCGTGGCAGCGACCGCTTGGGTGAAAGCGGGCGACTATTGAGCTGCGCAGTGGGCTATTTATGGCTGAAGAAGTACCGGTCCTTCCATCCTTCATAAACAGGTCGTCGAAAATAGAAGATTTCCCGTTTACCATCCCCGACATCATTCACTTCGAAGACGTGTATCTTTACGACCAGAACTGCACCGAGGACACGGTGCAGCTGGTCTATGGGAGCATTGAGGACCATTTTGGCCGGCTGCTCCCCCGATGCTCCTCCCTGCTGCAGCTGCTGATGTACTACATCTGGAGGGCGTCGCCGGGGCTTTACAACCCCCTGTCCGAGCAGCTCCATGACAAGGCCGTAGGCAAGCTACAGTCTTTGAGGCGCTTCGGCCTAATCTCCGCGAATCGGCTAGCCCGCTCGGAGGCGCTCGTCCGTGAATGCTACGAGCTGAGGCTTGGGATCGACGCGCGCGGGGGGAACCGGGGACAAAGGTTGGACCTTGCAAGGCCCCGGATGGCAGAGATCTTTACCGAGTACCACGAGCAGTGCTCGTTGCACTCCCTTCCCCCACTGTTGTAATTTCCTTTTCTTTCTGCGTGTATGGCTGAGGAGCCCATAATACCTTTTGAATAAACAAAGCTTTCCTTTCCTTTTCACAATGTTCCATTGATCTTTATTAAATTAACAATAGATCCTAAGAAGAGTTTACATTGCTTTAAAAGAAAAGTACAGGCTAGTAGATGACTTTATTGGCTTGGGCCGAGCTCCCTGAAGGACTGTTGGCCCCCGCGCCTGGCATAGGGTATGGGGCTCCCTGAGCTCCGGGCTGGCTGTCCGCTGAAACGAGTATGATTTGACCGATGGTCAGGTCGGCGGGAGGGAGATGCTGCTCCTGCTCGTGGTCGGCCTGCCGTTTATCCCTCAAGTAGGCGGCGAGGTGCCCAGACCGGATGAGCTCTTCGATGTAGTCCCTCAGTTGCTTGCAGTCCTCCGTGGCGTGGCCCAGTACCCGGTGGAAAGCGCAGTAGGGGCCCCGGGTTCGCTTTGCGGCCTGTCGCGGGATCGAAGGGAACTTGAAGAACCCCTTGTTCTGGGCCTCCTCCAGCAATACTGCGAGGGAGACGTTGAGGGGGTATACTCCTGGAACTTCGGGTGGTAGGGCTGCTGACGCTCCGGTCTCTCCTCCCGAGCCCTCTTCTTCTGGTCGGACCGTTCTTCCTGGGGGAGGTTAGCATTCATCTCAGATTCCAGCTGGACCTCACGCTCGGTCCACGCCTTGACCTCGGCCATGGTCTTAGGTTGCGCCAATGCGAAGGAGCGTAACCATTCCTTATGCCTCAAACCAGATTTAAGCGTCGTGATGACGGTTTCATCCCGGTGCTCGGGCACCTCGAGAAGGGCGTTGTAGAAACGGGTAATGTAGGCCTTGAACGTTTCCTTGTCCCCACTCTTAACCGTGAAGAGGTAGTCGACCGTGCGCTTCTGCCGACGGTTCCCCACGAAATGGCCGAGGAACTGAGTAGCTAGCTCGTCGAAGGTCGAAATCGAGCGGGGCTCGAGCCCCCGAAACCAGTCCCGACCTGCGCGGATAAGGGTGGCTGGAAAGGCCCTGCACTGGGCGGCGTCGGAGTGGTCCTGGAAGCTCATCCCCACGGTGAAAGCGTCCAGATGGTCCTTCGGGTCGGTTTTCCCGTCGAACGGGGAGACCTTTGGGGGCTTGTTGCGCGAGGAGACGTGGACGGCGAGCAATTCCTCGGTGAACGGCTTTGTGAGCGAGTCGGAGGCGTACTTAGCCCCGTCGCTCGAGAGGTGAGCCTCCCGGCGCATGCCCTCGATTTTCTTCTCGAGGGCGTGGAGCCGGCCGTGGTATCCCGAGGAATCAGCGCCTTGGGATCCCTGGCCCTCCGCTGCGGGTGACCTGCGTTTGGGAGCGGCCTCGGTTCCTCTCGATGAGGTGCCTCAGATACCGGGGCGAGGTGGCTCTCGAGCCGCCGAGGTGAACCCCTTCTGTGCGGGCCCCGCCGAGTGTGGTGGTGTCGACCATGCCTGTGGATAGGCGAGGTGACTGACATCTCCTCAGGGGGATAAGGGTCGCGAGGAGGCTCGAGGCAAGGCGTTCTGGCGGCGGACCTTGGTGTGGAGCCGTGGGGTGCCCAACGGGCCTCAGGGAGCACCGGCTCGAGAGATCGGTGGCGAGGAGTCGCAGCCTGCTGGTGGTCAGCCGTCCAGACAGGGGCTGAGCCTTCTGGAGGTGGTGGAGCGGCGATCTGGGGCCCAGGCCCAGCCGTCTGGACGCGAACGAGCGCCTCCACTAGGGACTGTAGCCGATCTATCCGGCCTGTGAGGGCGTTGATGATGGTCGCTGGAGGAGGCTCATCCCCGCCTTTGGTGAGTGGAAGGCGGCGGCTGGTACCCAGGATCTTCAGGATGGCTGCTTGTCATGAGGGCGGAGATAGGAAGGCCAACTTTGTGTTTTGTGGAGTTATGTTCTCACAGACGGCGCCAACTGATGGAGGTCCTTTCGGGTCTCCGTCAGATGTTGTCTTCCGTTGATCTCCCGGTGGATTCTGATGATTATCTTCTGTTGCGTATGGGTCTCAATGGGTTTTGGTGGAAGAGGTGGTATGAGGAGTTTGGTGCCGAGTACCTGCAAAGAAGTCCCGGGGTGGTTTGGTACCACCAAGGACCCTCCGACAATCAAGTTAGCGATGAGATCCGAGCAGAGTAACGGCTTAGAAGAGTAAAGAATGGCTTACTTGACTCCTATGTGATGTGGGTTCATATAGCAGTGGTGGTATGCAGCAGCAGGCGTGAGAATCTCGCCCGCAGTTACGCCCCCGACGTCACGCCCGCGTAGAGAACGGATCGCCCATTAATGGGGATCGTAATGGCGTGGAACGTGGGATGTTGCTGGCGTAGAATCTGCGTATAGCGAGATTCGCGGAGCGGCGGTTACGCCTGTGAGCGGTGGCCTTGGTCGGAGGGCCGAGGAAGACATCCTCGGCCTGGAGCTCGGGACGAGCTAGGAGGCCGAGGAGTCCAGGTCTTGTGGCAGCTCGCCGCGATCTACGGGGCTGAGGAGGCCAATTTGTAGTGGGCCCTGAGGAGGGCCGGCTTGTGTTTGCAGGTCGGGTACAGGGGGGCCTGGCCGGCCCCTGTGGGCCCTATCTTCTGAGTTCTGGGACACATCACCTGCCACGTGTCCTGATCTTGGAGATCGCAAATATTGAGCATCATCAGTTGTTGATTTTTCCTTTCCTTTTTGAGTAAACCAGGATTAGAAAAATAAATATATAAAGGTTTAATTGCATAGACCCCCGGGTGTAATAGAACCTGGGTCTATTACATCCGGCATAAGAAATAATTTCTCCAGATTTAGCCCCGGACATCCTTGGGTTTTCTGCCAAATTAAACTTCATTTCAAAATTTTCAACACTTTGGAGAGGTGTTGGCATTGTACATGGATTTGGTGTGTTTAATACTATTGAAATAAACAATTCCCGAAATAAACAATTCCCAAAATAATACCAAGTCCAAAATAATTCCCACAAAAGGCATCCGTACAGCCATGCATGAATGATCTTGGTGTCCCAGTTAGATGCCAAAGGAAAACGCTCCTTTTGATGAAAACGCCGACAATAACGTTTTCATTTGTTGATATTGATTTCGCCTTGTAAGATATTGATTTTAATTTTGTTAAGATTGTTTTAGATTTAGATTTTGATTTTGGTGAAATTGCAACAAAACTGACAAAGTGTGGGTGAAAAAATCCCATGGTTTTTTGAAAATGGAATAAATTTAGTTAGTATATAGAAATCTGTTATGATTTTTTTATATAGAAATCTATATTTGATTTCGAAAAAAAAAAAAAAAACATAATAGAAATCTATATACTAACTAAATTTATTCTTTTATCAAAAAACCATGACAATTTTTCATCCACTCCTTGTCAGTTTTGTTACGGTTTCAACAAAATCAAAATCAAAATCTAAAAAAACCTTAACAAAATCAAAATCAATACAAAAAAAAAAGCTATTAGCAATAGCGTTTCACTTTGACGAAAACGTTATTGCTAATAGCCTTTTCATCAAAAGAAAAACGCCATTGACAAATAGCGTTTTCCTTTGGCATGTAACTGCCGTATCAAGGCCATTGCTGCGTGGATGTACATGAGTCTATTCCGAGAATTATTTTGGGCTTAGTATCATTTTAGGAATTATTTATTTTAATAGTATTATCTTGGGGAAAAATTCTGTTGTTATCACTGCCTATGCTCTTAGAAACTGTAAGGCCTGTTTGGTTGCAGGATTATTTAGGATTTGGACTGTGAAATCCTAGGATTCTATAATTTTGTGTTTGGTTGTTGGATTTGGATTTATAGGATTCCTTTATTTTTTATGGAGAGCCCACCACAAAATATGGATTCTTGAATCCTAAATATTTTTAAGGATTTGTAGGGATTATGCACTATTCATTGTACTTTTAGATGAGACTCATGGTACTTTATTTATTTAATAATCCTCTCTCTATCTATCTCTCTCTAAAATCTTAAAATCCAAATCCCACTTTATTTTCACCAACCAAACAAACATTATAATGATGTACAAATCCAATACTAGGAATCCAAAACCAACAAAATAATAAATTACCAAATCCAGAAATTTTCAATCGTACTATTTTGGAATCCAAATTTCTAAATCCTACAACCAAACAGTCCTAAGTAAGAAGTTCATTTTGGTCTGGGTCTCGATCGGATCCGCAAGTAGATCTCTTAAACCCGACCCGAACCCGTCACACGAACTTCTTTTCATTCCAATCGCAATGATTCAGAAACCTCGAGCCCTGCGATTTTGAAAAAAATATTCCCCAATGGCGACTCCATCGTCTCCAAACCCTAACGATGAATCGAGCGACGCTAAGGCCCTCATCCTCTCCTACTCGAATCGAATCTGGAGATCATTTCGTAAGCTTATCCCCTCTGCTGATTCGAATCTCCTTGCAAAAATCTCAAATCTTTACCCGAAGATTTTGCCCTCTCGATCTCGACGGCGGAAGCCTGGGCTGCCGCTGCCGCTGGGCTCGAATTCAATCCAGTCCTCATTGTAAGTTTTCTCGATTTTTGATTGTTGGCTTTTGCTTATTTGAATGGAGCCGTTGGCAAATTTTGTGTGCTGAAGCTGGTGTTGAGCTTACACTAACTTGAATGAGTAGAAATAGTTGGTTACTTTTGTACAACAAGAAAAGAGAGAACTTGAAAATGTGTTTTGGGACTGTGGTGGAGCAAGGATTTTTTTTCTTGGGGGAGAAAGGATTTTATTCGACAAAAATTGAATACTATTGCTCATTTCTAACAAGTAAACTTATGCTCGTTGTGTGGAATTCATCTATAATCATGTCTATTGTCCAGACTTCCAGATATTTTAGCCTAAGAAAATACAAATGAATAGACACAATTATAACATAAATTTAACCTTTAGTATCAGTTATGAGCATTGATATTTTGAAGACAAGCCGAATTAATTGCAAATTATGGGTTCTTTGTAGCATACAAATATATATTTTGTGCTCAAATTCAGGTTTGTTTGAAATGATTTTGATGAGTCGCACCTTGATTGTTCATAGCTTCTGACTCGGTAATCTAAGCAAACTTAACCGTCTTAAAAAACTACCATAAAACTTGCGATTAAAGAGATCAAAAGTTATGAAAGAGTTTTAACTTCATTTAAAATAAAACATCAATTTATATTTTAGAATAAACCCACCATAAGAATTCTTCTAAATTTCTAATAGCATCAAAGATGAGAAGAAAAAAATTCTAATCACAATTATTCATAATACTGGATAAATTATTTAATATCACCTGCAACTGGAAAAAAACTGAACTTGGAATTTGATTTGTGGATACATACAAGTCTTCTTCTCTCTTTTATTTTCTTACCCATTATTTTGAAAAAGCTCTTAGGCATTTTGTTATGATCCTAATTTCTTAAGGTTAATTTTTAAATTCAAAATTGTGTGATAAGTGATAACAAAATAAACTAGAATGTTTCCCGGTTAAGGGCCGAGTCATTATGAATGACAAAAAATCCCGGTTAAATTTCTCCTGTAGCTGAAACATGAGAAAGCTGAGAGCCAATTTTTTGTAGGCTAAGGGAGAGCCTGAGACAGCCATAGCAAGAGTTTTCTAGGGCCTAATATCAAATTACATTGGCCATGATTTTATTCACTCATCAAACGTGTATATGTATAGGTGATTTTCATTTTCATTTTCTGGAGCCCCAGGTGGTCCCCCACCCTTCGGCACTGTATTGGTATAGGGCGTTTAGTGAGGAGCGAGGAAATGTAAAAGGGGAAATACAAAATTAGTTGTTATCTGACCTTTATTTGGGGCATATTTCTACTACGTTTGATCCTTCTTTATTAAAATCTCTTTTTAAGTTTTAGCATAGGGTATTCTTTCATTTTCTCCATTTCCCCTATCTTGTTAAGCCAATGGTGCAGTGATAGATGAAGCTCATGTGGCTTGACAATGATGAAGGCACAAAGTACCATTTACCATCTAAATGGGTCAGATGTGAAGATCGATTACGAATATAAAAAAAAGCACTGCAAAATAGAATTTGATGCTAGACAAATGTTAACCTCTATTCGTTGCTTCCAAGGGCGGGAAACTATGAGCAAGAGAGGCCTCGTGATAGACCTTGATGGCCGATTGTAAGGGTTTCAAGGCCTGCTTTCTTTGCCCATGTAATTACAAAGGACCACTCGCTTATATTTTCATAGACCAGTAAAGAATAGATCAAGAGGTTGTACCAGGTGAGTTCATGCATATGCTCTCTGTATAGTTGGGTATAAAATGATGGCCATGTTCATTGCACTCTCCCTGAAAACAAGCAAGAGTAGGTAGCATGTTTTCCTACAGAAACTACTATCATGAGTGGCTTCTTTTAGTACGTTTATTAAGCTTAAATCCAAAAAACTATGAAAAACTTTACCCTTGTGACAACAAACTATCAAATACTTTTTAAATGTATAAGAAACTACCACAAAACTTTCTACGAGAAACTACCAAAAACTTTCAAAAACTACCATAAATAAGGTCCCACGTCAGCAATAGCTGCCAGAAACTACCACAACTTTTGAAGCATGGCGGTTTCTTGTAATTTTGGGAGTTTTTTTGGTAGTTTGTTGCCTCGGGGGTAGAGTTTTTGGTATTTTTTTTGGATTTAAACCTATTTAGTATAATACATATCATGGAAACTAATATTAAGTTATGTAACTTTGTAACAGTAAGTCTTTTATCAGGGAAAACCAAACTTTTCTTAATCAGTCAAAACGAATATAACTAATAAAACTGGTGATAAGTGACAACAGGCCTTGAATACCATAGCCTCACTAACGAAATTTTGCAAGAACACCCATCAAACAAACAGATAAATACACTACATAAAATCCAAGCAACAATCTGTTGTCACTTATATTTTAAACTAAGTATAGCTCTTCCATAGAAGTGTACTAGCGTATGCACATAAACATTACTTAGCTTTTAGTCCTTCATCTATCATAAGCTGTGTAAACAGTTTAGATTTTTTGACTTCCTTATTTATTCTTTTTCCAGAGGATAACAGAAAAGTCAGCAGTGAGGCAGTGACACCACTACTACTATAACCCTTTGAAGTCATTTTTCTATCATGAGTTGCTTAAAAATTTATGCATGTGGGCATCCCTAGTTATTCTTCTTTCAGAGGATAGCATATAGCGACCGCCTTAGTTGTTTTTCTTCCAGAGGAAAACATAAGTTGTTCATGGTTAAGTTTTCTGCTCTCACAGGCACATGCATAGACATTCATTCATATATGTGTGGATGTGTGCCCACTAGCCACTACAATTATTCCATATATCATGGATGTTACACAGTGTTATTGTAATGTTTTAATGCAGAAAGGATCATGAAGGTGAATTGCAGACTCGAAGTTTCCTGTTCTGCACCTTCTTCTTGAGAATATTTGGCTTATATATCAATTTGAATTCTGGTCCTATCGTTCCATTTTTAATGTCTTCTGTTTTCCTTGTGGATTAGCATAGTGGTATCGTTTCTTGTAATACCTTTTACCTTAGAGCAGGGGAAACAAAAATTATCCTTTATACATGCAAATAAATTAAAGGATATTTAACTGCTTAGACATGTTATTCATGTATACAATAAGCAAGAACATAAGGTGGTCACTTTCCAGGATAAATAGGTATGCTAGGATTATTTCAAATATCAGATAAACCATTGTTTATATTTTATGATCCATGCTTGCAATGCCTAAAGAATTTTTTTGTTTGATGTGTTTGATCTGAAGTAGATCTAGATAGTAATGTTTGATGCAGCTTTCATCATAATTGCACATCTCTACTTATGCCAAGGTTGATCAATTGTGCATTTGTTATGCTACAAATTTGTAGGATTTCCAGAGACACGTCAAAAACATTTGTTATATTGGAAGATATCATGGAACATGCTCTGTCAAGCTTGCATAGCATACAGAAGAGCTTGTTATTTTGGCGGTCTCTAGCTGAGGTTATCATCAGTCCACTTTAACATCTTACTGAATTCTTCGAAATAATGTTATATTGTTCTGTATAACTATAGTTTATTCTCATTCCATTAGAACATGTGATTAATTTTTTTTCTTGTTTGTTTGTTGTTGAAATTCTACTCTCTTTTTTTTGGTTTATCAGGGAACAAGTAGCCAGAAAATATCCTTCATGATTTTCCAAAGAGGACCACGGGCTTTTGCTGATGGAACACTTCAGATTGTAACTAGATTTGGTACTCAGGGTTCTCATTTCCAGCATTTGTCTCTTTCTGCAGCTGAGATAATATCTGCAAACATAGCCGTTTTAAAAAGTCTGCAGAGTTGCTTGGCAAAATTCCTTGCACAGGTTTAAAATTTGCACAAATTCAATTTAGTTATTACAAATGTGCCTAATCACCAGAAAATGATTTTCAAACTAACTCAGTTTCTGTCACTTTTCTGGCACAAGATGTCAATATGTTTGTTCTCTGATCTGTTGTTTGTTAACATCTTTATACTAACACCGCTATCTCCATTTTGCACCTAGGAATTTGATCGTTTCAATCTTTTTTTGAAAGTTATTGAACACCATTTATTAAGCTCAGACACTGAATATTACCTTTTAAGCCTACACCACTTGCTAGTCCTAAAACAATTGTTTTATTGCCTATTCTTGTAGGTTTACTTGGAGGTAAATAAATTTGGGCAGATACTGATAGATGACTCTGACAAGACGTTACCTCAATTGCTAGTAGCAATTGGTAGCATTTTTTCAAAATTGGAAGATTCAATTATCCATCCACCTGAAATCTACAAGGTGTGTTGTATTAATTGTATGCTTATAAGTGGTTTATTCTGTTAAATATCCGGTTTGCAGCATTTATAGATTTCACGTGTTATAACTGCTTGAAGCTCTCTGCTTTAATTTCACCAGCTTTACTCTTCATCTCAGAGTGATAACTCATTTGCCATGGAAGGTGGAAGCTCATGTGCGCTTATCTTTGAAAAGTTACCTGAGATAGACCAGGAACAATCACAATGGAAAGATACAGAAATAGCAGACACAATCAATACGATTCACCAAAATCTTCATAGACTAGATTCATATATATCTTTCATTGTGAGTGGATTTCCCTTTTTACTTGCAGCTTTTTTCTATCTCTATTTGAATATAGGACATAAATTATATATGACTGCCATCATGCTCCCTTCTGTTTATATTGCAATATACAGACGGCCTATGTATCTGCATACTTACCATTCATTTGTCTCATATGACAACAAAATATATTACTGACACATCGTTATGATCATAGTTCTATTGCACCATGTGGAAACAGTCTCAATCATCATTTATCATATATAAGACTTTTCCACTAATGTGGCATCTATAGAGCAAGAGTTCTCTGAATTGATAATGAATTTCTGACCAAGGATACCATAAACTAGAGACGTGGCTGCATAAATCCTAAACTTAAGTTGGCATGTGGAAAACCTGCCTTACCTGTTCTTCATGTTAGGCTTCTGCCCAAAGAGCAACCTCTGAGTGATGAGATTAAAGAAAAGGAAAGATGATAAAAATCGTTATAAGCATCACATCAGAGCCAAGAGCCATGTTAAGCCAAATTGGCTTAACAAAACATCTTTTCTGATGCTGCAAGGTTAACTTCAATATATCATGTATATGTTTTGTTACATCTTTGTCTAAAATTTTGAATATCCAGCATTACTTGGTCTACACAACAGTACTACTATGCTAGGATGCAGCAAGAGGTAGAGTAGAACTAAATTACTTTTCACAAACCTTTTCTATAAGCTACAGGAAGTGAATCGTAGATCATTTAGCCCGTTTCCAGCCTCAATGCATATTTTAGGGAAACACCAATACATAAATGCAGTTAGTTTTGTTTCACCATTTCACCTTAGTCTCTCGGTAGCAAGGAGAACGCGGGCCATGATTTTGTAAAATCTATTTGTTACTTGGCTAGTGTGGACTCCTCTTTCTTGAAATTGGAGCAATAAAAATATGTATGGACCTATAGTGTTTTCAAACAGAACCTCTCTGATAATAAAATAACGGTATATACTTAGCATAATATACATGGCTTCGAGCATACATGGCCTTGGCAGTTTATTTCATGTAACAATAATTTACATGATTAATTGGGTATTGTATGATGACTACTTACATCAATTTGTCAGATTGTGTTGTAACCTAAGCAATTTTTTTTGTGGTGGTTAGCTTTCCAGGTGCCGAAAACCAAGTAGATTGACCTTGTACTGGTTACATTATACATGCGGAGCAGTTGGCCTCTCAGCTTGTTCCGTTTGGCTATTGCGCCATAGTAGTTTAATGGGAAGTTCTGATATTGACAATTGGATCCGTGAAGCAAAAGAATCTACTGCTGGGTTTTGGAAAGAGCATATCGAGCAACCAGTATGATTAAGCTTACTTTTATATGTTCAGTTTTCTTATCTCTTGCAATATAACAGACTGACAGTAATAGAGTAGAATTTATTGTTGGCTAGTTTAAGAAGCTTTGGTTGTTGTAGGCCTTTTTCGGTTATTCCTATGGAACAAATGATTACCAATTGATTCATCTGGCCTAGATCGAAACTTCCACTGTATTACCTTGTCTCACCAGTGCCTACAATTCCTTCTTTTTCTTTTTTCATTTTGAAACTAATTATTATGTTCTTAAAACACATTCGTATTGTCTCCATCAAACATGAAAATCTGTCGCTCAGTTATTGTTAATAAATCCTATCTTTCCATAATCAAAGCAACTACCCTGAGGAAATTTTGCTGAGGGCGACAAGTGGCATTGGATCACTTAATAATATGAGTATAATTAATCACTTAAAGATTCATGACCATAATAAATTTTTGTATGAGTGATGCATAAAATGAGCTTTGGGAGGAACAAGTTCAGGATCAGATAGGTTTATATCTATCATTTGCGAACTCTGAATTTTCTACAATAGCTTCTGGAATCTTTACGTTTGCTGGCATTTCTAATTATCAAGCACAATGACCCTGATCATGAAAGATATCTATAGGTTTATGGATGGCATGCCTTATCTGAGTGCATGCATGCATATAATTATGAGCTATGTGTACATCACCATATAATAATATTTCACTATTTATAATCATTGGTTATACGTCAATATTTGTAGATAATGGTTGCATTATGTTGTTTTATAGTTGTAGGATTCTGAATAGTGCTTGCTGCCAACTTACAGATAAATAATTGTGCTGATGATCTGGCATTGTCTTGAAGGGATTTTGTTTCTTTTTTGTTTTTTTTTGTTTTTGTGTTGGGCATAGTTAAGTGATCATGCTTGAATAGTTGAATGTAAACATTAGATCAACTTCACATTGCCATAAACATAGCATTGCCTCGCCCTTCTTTTAGTAGGAAACTTGGTTCTAGTGTCGTGAGAAAAAACCCTTCTAATAGGACTTCAACAGAATTGTATGAAGCAAGCATCTATTAATATGTACATCCACGCGAACTTAGGCAAAAATATTAATATAATTCTTATGCAAGTTAATATCCCTATAATATATATTTTTCCCTTGCACATAGTTAATAAATTATGTGGTATGCTATAAAATGCTAAATAATTTGGTATCCAGCTTATATATTAAATTGGGATGTCCGTTTGTTGCATTTTTTTGCTGCTACACATTTTTTGCTGCTATTGCTTATATTGATGGACTTATTCGGGATGCATGTAGAGAGTGGCAGTTTTGTACAAATGCAAAGGTCAACTGCTAATTATATATCATCTTACATCTGTCAATTGCCAGCTTATTTCCATCAGAGATGATCTTTTTGAGACATTCAGAGGAAGACACAAAGGTGTAATGGAAGTTGAGGAGGTTCAGTTGACTTCAAATTCACTTCACAGGTCAAGCAATGTATTTGTGGTTTTTTAGTCAGTTAACGGATTTTGATGGTGAATACATAAGAGGAAAGTATAATGGTCCTTTGGCTTTGTAACACTTCTTCGTCATGTAAACAACCTTTCAAAATAAGTCCGGCAACCAATGTGGGCATGTGTCCATTTTGGGGGAAAAAATTCTAATTTATAAATCTGCTAAGTTGCATGTTCTTATTTTAGATGGCCTTTTGTTCTCCGTTGGTAAGTATCGTTTATAGTTATAAATTTGGATACTTACTATACGCCATCGACATTTTAAGGTTTTTGAGATAACATCAACTAACTTTGAAAAATACAACCTACCCTATTGGCTTTTTTATTTTTCATGAAACCACATCTTGGCATTAATGGTGGACCGGTGGGTCAATTTCATCCCCCCTTCTCTTCTTCCTTCCCCAAACTCCGTTTCTCCTCTCCTTCCTCCAATTCTAAGAAAAATCCTTCCCTCCCTTCTCCTTCCCCAAAACCTCAAAATTTCATTCGAAGATCAGCCACAACTCTCCACTTCC
The DNA here is from genome assembly GCA_030015575.1 of Agapanthus africanus. Lineage (NCBI taxonomy): Eukaryota > Viridiplantae > Streptophyta > Magnoliopsida > Asparagales > Amaryllidaceae > Agapanthus > Agapanthus africanus. The sequence continues at coordinate 682,307,575 of CM057340.1, forward strand.
CCTCTTCCTTCCTTCAATTTAAAGAAATCCCTTTCATTTCCTCTCTCCTTTCTAATTCATCAATTATTAAAATCTCCCTTTCTCTCTTTCCCACTCTCATTTCAACCAAACCCTTCAGTCTCTTTCGAAAAGTTCACTGGAAGGCCATCCACAATTCTCCACTTACCCACTTACCCTCTTCCTTCTTCCTCTTCCAACAATTTCAACCACACCCATCTATCTCCCAGAAAATTCACCTGGAAGCTCAACTACGGGACTTGGTAGTTGGTGACTTGATTTTTCGGTTGATTTTGATTAGGAAATGTAGCTAGTTTGATCTAGGGTTTCTCGTAGGATTTTGTGGTGATTGGATTACAGTGAAGTTTATTTGACCCTGTTAATTTATTTCACCTGATTAGGATTGGAAAACTAACAATTAAAAACCATAGCTTATTAGAAATACAGATGCCAACTGTTCCATACTCATAAGTCATAACCAACCACTCAAATCAACTTCATTGTGAATTTGTTTAGTCTTAAGATTAATGTTTTAAACGATTTAAGCATTTACCCCCCCCTCTCTCTCACACACACACGCGCGCGCACGCATGCATACAGCTGAACCGACCCAATCACCATATTTAGTTGAAGATGGATTGTTATTGGAAAAGTAATGGTGTGAGATCACAATTAAGCTGTTTCATCATGAAGGCATCAAAGAATTGAATCTAATCCTGAATTACCAATCATATAAAAAATATAACTTCTAATTCAAGAGCAAAAGTGGTGAAAATCGAATATATGGAGTCTGAATATTTCAAGAATTCAATCCAGCTTTTGTATTATTATATAGATAGATAGATGTATTGGCCAGGCTATACAATAGCAAACATTATTTGACATCGGCATTCACCAACTATTTAAGTACCTAAAGCAAACAATATTCGACATCGGCATCTCTAAAATACCCCTACAATCACCAACGAATTGGTTCAAGGGGAGAAAGGTGTAGGAAGTTTGTAAAAATAAGTGTTTGAGGTAATATTCATTTTGAAGGAATATTCCAAACCACTACCCAACTTTGTATAAGCATAGAAGATTGAGAAGCAAAGCCACAGGCATGTTGTACATGAAAAATCATGAGAAAAAACTTTAGAACATGGATGATTAGTGGAAAAGTTCAATAGTTGTAACTTAATTGTCAAGTTGCTGACCTTAAAATTAATATTTTAAACGATTTAAGTATTTATTTACACACACAAAAGAATAAAAAAACCAATTATATGAATGTTAGGGTTTCAAAAGGGTTTTAAGGCTCTAAAAGTGAATATATGTGGCTGCGTTTGGGCATAAACGTTTGAAACTTTGCTTACCTAGCTGCACTACATTCTAGCTAAGAAACCTATTCATTTAATTAGAAATTTAGAACATAAACAATGATAACGTTAGATTAGAATGCAACAAAAAAAGTACTTACCATTATGATCTTTAGTCAAGCCACCACCACTCCCAAGTTTGGGTAATTTTCTACTAGCACTGTGAGCATTTAAAGTAACAATTTTATCCCGTGATCCATAGCATCATATTCGCTGTTGACTAAAGGTAGATCCTTTGAGGAATTGGGGCACTGTGAGTCGAGCATTTAAAGTAGCAAGTTTTTCCGATGATCCATAGCATCATATTCCTTGTTGACTAAAGGTAGCTCCTTTGAGGAATTGGGTGTGCATTTTGTTTTGTTACTGGCAATCAGTCAAGCAGCAAGGTACTTAGCCGACAAGCCACTTAGAATTGATTTAAGTTTCCACTTTGTAATTGTTACCGTGAAGGGATATTTCTATTCCTCCACATTCCATTCATCAAGGTTTAATGTTTAAGTTCATTTATTTAACTGTTATTCCATTATTAAAACATTATTTACATATATACAATTTTGAGGGGCCACAATAGTTTGGGAGTGAGTGTTGAGTTTTACAAGCGAAAAGTGCATACAATAGTCTAGTTTAATAATATTGCATAGGATGCAATATGATGGTTCATAACTATATTGCACAATCTACCACATCATTGTGATTCATTATAACATAGCCTCATCCTGTAGACTAAGTTTGCCTTGCATATCGCGTTTTATAATCTAAGCCTGTCCGTTGATAGTTGAGGCCTGCCAAGGTGGGATAGCCCTAGTGGGTCATGTACTTGAATAAATATCTGTGGCATTTTTTTTAATTTAGAAAATAAATCTGAACACAGACTTCTGTTTCGTCACTCCATTGTTCTCATTCTGGATTTGCAGGATGTTGTTGGCATTCAGTGAGCAAACAAAAGGTCAGAAGCTTCCGGAGAATCTCTCAGATCAGGATATGATGGAAATCGTCATGGACAGGTACAATATGTTTCCCCAATTTTTAGTAAACCAAAAACCAAAAAATATTGGGATGAAATCTTTGTTGTATTTTCTGTGTTGTCTACCTTAATGTACATAATCATCATATTGTCTCAATATTTTTTTACATATATATCTCATGCTAGTCTGTTATAATTTTATTATTTTAGTTAATTATGAATAAGTTATCTGTGATTGCATATGCTATACAATTGCTCCTTGATGGCTTGACGTAACATTGTATATCATTTTTAATTATAGTCTAATGCTCTTAATTGCAGAAGATCTTGTACGTGCCGGTATGTGCGTACTGATGCAAAACCATGTCAACTGGAAGTTAAATAAAATACAACACGAAAAGGTCGAGAAAATTCAGAAATGTGTGCGCACGGGTGTGTGCAGCGGCATATTATTGAAAATTTTGTTACGGTTATTTATTTCTACTGAAAGGAGAAAACTTAGATTATCTAATTCAGTTACAAGACATTCCTGTACCGAAGTTAACTACAATTTAATGACCGACAGGAGAACGAAAATAAGTAATGCATCACGTCTTTGAAGCATTCCTAATATGTAGTAACTAAGGTGCGAATAGCCAATAATCATTGCAATCCAAAGTCAAATTAGACGGCACCACAACTGAGGAATATTTAATGAGTTTTAATAATCTAATTAACTACCACAGTAATCAAACTCTCATAATATATAACATTATGATAGAACCCAATGTTACGCACCAAGAAGCAGGCATCATTATACCTCCACTTTTAATATTAAGTTGGCTCAAAAACATACCTCATAATGAATTCATTGCGTGATCATGATTCTTATAATTTGCACTATATATACATAGAAAAAACAGATGATCAATTAATAATATTTCAACAATGTAAGATTATCAACATTTCATGAACATGTTCTCTTTGTAGTTTACTGATTAATCAACATGAAAGATGGATTTTTAACAAAGTTTTGGACATGAATCTGTATTAATGCAAGCTCTGATAATACATTTTTCAATCAAATCATTAACAAAATATGCATATTATGATTCAATGCAGCAAGCACAATGTTAGATCAGTCTTGGATCTCACATCCTAATCCCTACCCAAAATCATATTAAGGAACCTTTGTAGCATGCCATATTTGTTTCCCAATTTGCCTCTCTCTCCAAATTGTTAATTTCTCCCAATAGTGTAGTGCTCTACACAACAAGAACCTGCCAAGTTGCGGCACTACACAACGAGAGATACCCGTTAGTGGGCATATGATGCATAATCAAGTTCATTATTGTTTGCTGTAGATATGAGAAGGAGTTGATGCATCCGCTTCAAAACCTTCTTGGTGGAGAGCTTGCTCGTGCCTTGCTTATTCAGGTAACTCTTTCTTAGATGTACATTATGGTATTTGAAATCCGCAGATGTTATATTTGCTTACAGAGCCTCTATTCCTTTGCAGATTCAAAAGCTAAAACTGGACCTTGAAACGTGAGATTGGCCATTCGAGAACTCATATCATATTTCGTCTAATTCTTTGACCTAAGCAGTAAGCAATAATTTTTTACTTGTTAACAGGGCAATGCTTGAACTTGATCAGATTCTCAAGGCAAATGAAATCAACTTTGCTGTTCTTGCTGCCTTACCTGCCTTTTTCCTTTCTCTGCTACTGCTCTGGTTAGTACGAGCATGGGCTCTAAAGGTGAGTGGTCTGCGTTAATCTTATCTTGAAGTATATTTCCACTGGATGATGTCATTATGCATAAGAAATATGTGAATATTATGGAACTAAAATTGTTTATGCATTATCTTTTTGCTGTATTCGTGGCCATTGTCATTATTAGATCTGAAACATGCAAACTACTTTAAATATTGCTTGTCCTAACTGCATTCTAAAGCAAGCCTTTTATCCAGATGTTATATTTTAGTACTCTTTTAATGTTAAAAATGCTGTTCAAAGTTATTTAGTTAACGAAACAAACTAAAAATTCTCCTCAAAACTATTTTGTTAATTGAACAAACTGTTTATATGGAATCTATGGAGTAAGTATATTCCAGCTGAATTCACTTGATACCTGACGACAATGGATATCTTGAATCTTTCTATAAACTTTTGACTCGAAAAAATTATTATTTAAGAAGGTTTATTTGGTGGAGAAATATGTACATGTTAGACTATTATTAGTATTCTAATTCCTTCTGCAGCCTGGCATGTTATGCTGGATTGAAGTGTAACCTTGGAGATATCATTTACAATCGACATATCTTGGATTAAGTTCTCGATCATCTATTGCCCGACCCTAGAAGGGAGAGAGTTGTTCTGCCCAGGGACTGAAAAGTGGAGCACCTGGGCACATATGGGGCTAGGCAGCAATGCGAATATGTTGTCCAACTTTGCTGTTGATCTGGATGCATGACTAAGGTCAGCCACATGCCTGACACCCCTGTATGCCAAAGTGCGTGCCCCAGGCACCTCCCTCCCTCACCCTCTCTCTCTCTCTCTGTGTGTGTGTGTGTGTGTGTGTGTGTGTGAATAATGTTTCTTATTTGGAATCCCTCCCTCCCTCCCTTCAATAATTAGGTTTCTTGTTTGGAACTCTCTCTCTCTCTCTCTCTCAGTCTCAGGAATATGTTTCTTTTTTGGAATCTCTCCCTCCTTCATCTTAGGAATTATATTCTTATTTGGAATGTTATTTTCTATTAAGGATCTTTTTACCTTATTTAGGCCTTTTATTCTTATTTTGAATTATATTTCGAAATCACTTTTAGATCTTTTCTCATTTAAAAGCTTGTTTAGGAGATATGGTTCTATTCCCTGTAAGAATTGGTTAACTTGAATGCCAATATAACAAGGGTGCTATGAGACTTTTTAAGGCATAGTATGTTGGAGCTTGTTCTTGCTATCAAGAATCTGAGGCTTTTGGTTGGAGGAACCCATCATTCCTCTTATTCTATTTTTTCATGATATTTGTTTTTGCTCTTGTGAGCTATTAGAACTTGAGCAGTCGAGTAGAGTGGTCGATGTTCCCATATTATCCTACTTCTCTCACTCTTTCTCTCTCTAATTTTTGCTCTAACCTTTTTCAGTAATGTTTGCTCTAACCTTTTTCTTTCCTTCTCTTGTTGGTTGCTGTATGGTTGATTTTCTATTAAAATAATAGAATTATAAGGATGTTGAATATTAATCCAACGAAAAATTCTTGGTTGATTGTTGTTTGAAAAAATGATTTATTGTATGAGTAATTGAGTATCATTGTTACTTACAGATATTATAAAAATATATTTTATTCTTTTTCAAGTACTTATCTCCTCACTTTGCTCAAGACATCGTTCTTCTATATATATATATATATATATATATAGGAGTGATCCATTGCAAACTAGTCATTTTTTTTAAAAACGGGAACTGTCATGCCCTGCTTTCCAAAACACGGAATACGGAGTGCAACGAAGCCCAGCTATATTATCCACGGTAAGGAAAAATCCTTTCATAGTCACATGAATGCTGTCTAGCTAAACCTGTACGATAATATATATTCAAGTTATAATACCAAAATCACGCTGCATAGATAACAGGTAATATCCAAATGAAATCATAAGACGATGGTAGATCCAAATAACAATAGGTCCAGAAACTGGGAATCGAAATAAATACATACTCCGAAAAGAAAGATACATTATTCCTAACGTCCCGTGAGGGCATACATGCTGAGTACTAACTGAAATAAAATAGAAATAAACCTAAGAATACTATTGATTTTCGGTAAACTCATGATAGTCACTCCGATATTGCTCTGCCTGTGATTCAGTCTTTAAACCTGAGATGACAAGTCCCAGGGATGTCAGAACACCCCAATAAGTACTCAATCGTAATAGTGTGTATATAAATGTGATAGCATGAATATGTAAGTATAGTGAAGCCTGCGTGCATATGTAAATAGAGTTGAGACAATAAAAAGGAAACAAACATATAAACATGTCAAATCATAAACCTAGTGGGTCGTTAAATGGGTAATCTAACCTATCGTGAGTTCGAGTGGGTACGTCAAGTATTCCTAACCCAAGGGTAGGGCCCCAGGGGCTAGGAAACACGGGCCCAAATGCGGAAATAACACTGACCGTATAAAGTCCGGTACCGGCTGCATGAACAATGACTGATATAGCTCGGTACGAGCTGTATGAACACCGGCCGTATAAAGCCCGATACCGGCTGATGAACAATGACTGATATAGCCTGGTACGAGCTCCAATGACCCATATAGTACGAGCTGCTTGCAATGGGACTCCTGAGATCCTGTTGAACGACTCACACTCAAACTACCCCAACACCCCGTGTATCTATAACTAACATGGTAGTAAACTGAATCATTAATTAGGAATGCTGACTGGACGTGTATTTGTAATATCATCTTAATTGTACGGAAATGGAACTTGTAACAGTATAGATTGTGTCATGGCATATAATTCAGCATTCTAATTAGAGTTCTCATTTTAATATGAGTAGACTGGAACAATGAGTAGTCATGGCATGCCAAAGTACCGTAGTTATAATATGATAGTGTCCATAAACAAGAATAGCATGTTAGGGTTGTTCAAGCATGTCGACAATAATAGTCCCAAGTAACATGTTAAATATGATATATATTTAGCGTCTATGAAGAAACAATAATCTACATGAGTTGCAAGCAACCGGATTTACCATTAATTCACATATAATATGAAGCATGGTTTAAAGGGGTATTTTGATTAATGGGTGCTTTAGTATCCTAGTGTTCTCATCATGTATAGAGTAATTTATATGGCATATTAGTGAAATTACCGAATGTTAATATTTCCATTTACACGTTATGGGTTAATAGTATACTTAGACATTTACGAATATTGTAACAAAGAAAAAAATAGCAAGCAAGAGTTCTTGCCTTTGTGTTGACGATCATGGAAAAAGTTGAGTGGCACGATCCCGGCTAGGGGTCATCTTAAGATTTGGGTTGTGCTCCGCCTAAATTAATTTAGTCATCGGTTAGTGTTGTAGGGTGTTTTTCGTCACCCCATTGAGATGGGAATACGCGCGCGCTTGTCAGGCGCATTACAGATTCCCCCTGCCTAGGGTAGGCTGGGGTTTATTGATTGTGGGGATCCGAATCTCCGGCAGCCGCGGACTAAGCTTCCGTTAATTACCTCGCCTTTGGAGCGAGAGAACCTCCGATTGACGGGCCAAACAGGTCATGTGAACTCAATGTGTAGTGTTGTGTTTTGAAGGGGTTTTGGATATATCGGGAGCCCCGCAGAGTTTTTACGGGGGTCCCGCTGCCCGGATAGCGGGCTGGGGGTCAAGGGGGCTAGCAGCCCTCCCGTACGGGATGCGGGGTAGCGCCCTGTTAGAAATTTTTTCTAACGGGGATAGTGTTTTTAGTGTGGAGAGTGTAAAAATGGGGGAAGATGGCGTCCAAAAGACGCGTGCGCGCCAGCGCTCGGGTTAGATCTAGGCGCTCGGGCGCTGGCGCGAGCGCTTCGGGCGCTGGCTCGAGCGTGCCCGGCACGTGGGCGCTCGGGCGCTGGCGCCTCACGTGCTCGGCGCTCGGGCCTCACATGCCCGGCACGTAGGCGCTCGGGCGCTGGCGCTTTGGGCGCGAGCGCCTCACGTGCCCGGCACGTGGGCGCTCGCGCTTTAGGCGCTAGCGAAAGGAGGGGATTTTACCCCAGAAATATGAGTTAAACTCCAAAACGAGGATTTTGAGTGGAGTTAAACTCCAAAAGATTTAGATTTGGAATCAAACTCCTAAGGATCTGGATTAGGAGTTAAACTCCTTTGAGGATTTGGGTCTTGGAGTTGAACTCCCTAAAAATCTTCCGAGGTTCTTCTCTCTTGAGTCTTGGATCTTCTCTTGACTGGGATTTTGTCCAAAGTTGGATTTTTGGAGATGGGTCTCCTTCTTCCTCCTCTTGATTGGCTGGATCTTGGAGAAAAGGAGGTGAGAAAGTCCCCATTTTTGAGATCTAGTGGAAGATCTGAGCTCCCCTTTATGGGTTTTGTAGTGAAAAACTATTTAGTTTTTGAAAAGGAGTAAAACTCTTGATTTAATTCAAAGGAAAGGAGAAGGTTTGGAAACTTGAGAAAGGAGAAGGAGGCACAAACCCTAGATTTTTAAGGGAATGAAAAGCTATCTTTTATTCATCATCATGTTGCCTTATATAGGCTTACACATTTACATATAGCCTTCTTGGGCTTTACAAAATGACATTTTGCCCGTCCCATGGCTCATGCGCCATTTCTTTTTACACATAAGCCATGAGCTTTACAAAAATTCGGCTTTATGCCCATTCATGCATAAAAAACAAAAATTACATTAAAATTATTTATTACATGATTTTCATGTTGGCATGGGGAGGCTGGCCGCGGGCTCGACTTGGACATGAACCCGCTTGACTTGGGCTTGGGCCCACCTGGCTTAGAGTTGACCTTGACTTTGACTTGGTCAATCGGGGTGCAATTTTCGACCCCAACAAGTGTTTCATGAACACCAAACATTACATAGCATTGAAAAGACCATACTCAAATGTACTTTAAGGATTTTAATATCTCTAATCACCAAACTATAATTTAATTAGAGTTTCAATATATATATATATATATATATTCCAGGTTTTCTTCACTGTTTGCAAAGGAATGGTACACGAACATACTCATAGCCTAGAAAAGAGACGACGTCTAGAAGGAAACGATGGCTGCGGTGAGATCTAGACGAAGGCGGGTGCTTTGGCGACGGTGTTGGTGTTCTCGGTTGATTGGGGTATGGGTTGATGGAGGCGACGTCTTTGGGTCAAGGCCGGGCTCGGTGGTGAAGGGTTCAGCGAAGGTGAAGCGGGGGTCTCGGGTTTTGGAGACGAAGAAAGGGGCGCTTATGGTTGAAGGTGTGCAGGCGGGTGGTTGGTGGTTGAGGATGGGAGGCGGTGCTTGGTCGATGTGCTGCACGGGGAAGAGGGAGGCACGCTGGTGAGGTGATCTCGACGATGGCGATGGCGATTGAGGCAAGGGGGTGTTCGGTGATTGGGGTCTCGGTGGAGCGATGTTGATGGAGAGTTCGAAGGTGGACGACGAGGCTCGGGAAAAATTGAAAGAGAGGAATGAGAGATGATAATGATGAGGGGAATGATTAAGGGATTAGGTGTTAAAATATAGGGAGGAAAGAGAGATCAGTGAGATATTCTGGAAAATGTTTATTTGTTTAGGGAAAAATATATTGGTTAGGAATAATACATGTTATTACTTTATATATATATATATATATATATATATATATATATATGGTAAATAGATTTTATTGTTTGATTAGGATAAATAATTTGTTTAGAGAGACAGATTGGGGGGCCCGGCTCTTGTTAAAGGGGGAGATAGATTTGTTTTTAAGTTGGGGATTAAAATATGTGTGTACGTATACATATACATATACATATACATATACATATGGGATTTTAGAATCTCTATCATAACTTTCAATATACTAAAATATGCTTATTTGTTGCAACTAATATATCATGCCATATATTGTATGATACTAAATAAAATAAATAAAGCATGTGGATAAAAAAAATAAAGATTTATATTTAATCAACTAGATAAAATGTATACTCTATCATGACACAATTAAGCTTCTAAAAATAAGAATAGTTTTATTAATGCCAACAATATTCTAATGAATCTAAAAACACTACATTAAATTCTAGGGTGTTACATGAACTCCCGATCTACAGCATATTTTAACGATCGGATCCTTTTAAGATGATCATTCTATCCTCAAATATGTGTATGAAAATCAAAGGATTTAAAGACCTTTAGCCTATGCACATCGGATGACGTTTATGTTGCATTATCGAAAAATGTTCATTTTTGCACTCATCGATGCATAGGCTAGAGGTCTTTAAATCCCTTGATTTTTCACACATATATTTGAAGGTATGATGATCAAATTGAACAGATCGGATCGTTAAAATATGCCGTAGATTGGGAGTTTCCGTTTTTTAAAATGCGGACCGGTTTGCAATGGATCACTCCCCATATGTCGATCATTCATTTATTGAAGTTTTTTCTTTTGAATACCATAGCCAAGATTACACTTTTGAGTTCATAATGAAATGAACCTTCAGATGAAGAGAATCTCCTAATCAGTGATCATAGGCGGTCAGATGAGACCAGCGTCTCAAATTCCCTACACGCTGATGAAGAAGCAGAGTGCACATAGAAAGGGAGAGAGAAGTTGCTCCGGGCTAATACCAATATGGGCTCATAATGCTTTAGGATGCAAGCTTGCCCAACGAGAAAGGCCCTGGGAGTTTCACTCATTAAAGGATACACATTCCTTCCATTGGTAAATAATATCGGAGGCGTGGGTGATCCCGATTCGATCATCGGATGGGCTATCCATTTCACCAGAATAGCCATCTTTCTCTTAAGAAAGTCAAGGTCAATCAAAGAAACCAAGAAAGACACCACTAAACACATCCGTAGGTTCTCTCACTTCTAAAGCGAAAGCCAAAAGAAATAATGCAAATCAATGAAAACGAAGTAAGAGAAAAACAAAAGGGAGTTTTGACTTTCAGAAAGTATGAAATCTGTTTCCTTTGATCAAGGAGTGAAGGGCGAAGGAGGCAAAGCAAAATTGCATAGAGAAAGAAAGAAAGCTCGAAAGCTAGCTTTGAATTAGCTATTAAATACATACTTTTTTTAGAAGCAAACAGGCAAGTCGTCTATTACAACGCTGGCCTCGAGAAAGTCGTATTCAGCCAAGCCTAACGACTTCCTTGCTATTAGTGCTCTCTACTCGATCTATTTTCTCTCAGAATGTTGAGTTCTTTCAAACACCACAATCAAGGGAGAGCCCAAGGAGAAGCGGTAGGTCACATGGGCCTTTGATTAGTAGTGGTTTCAGGGTTGGTATAAAAAATTAAATGCATAGATAATGCGGATGAAATGGGTGTCCGGTTCTGTCATACTGGAAACAACCTCACCTTTGAGGGCAAGCAAAGTTTGTATTTTCTCGACATGCGGCCGCCAACCCCCTTTTCTCCTAAAGCAAGGAGCAACCTGGAATTTATTTTATCAAAGGGAGATTCACTCCTTATGTTTGGTTATTCTGGGAGGTCCCAGATAAAATGAGTTGGGCTTTCGGAAGGGCCTCCTTCTTCCCGAACTTGCTCAGGCGGGCTTGCTTCTTTCAGAACTTGCCCAGGCGGGCCTAAGCGTAAGGTGCAATCCACAGGCTGAGTATGCTCCATCGCGTGGGCTGCGCATGTGAAGAAGGGTAGGAAAATGAAAACAAAATAAATGCAAGGAGATATAGAAGGGTAGAACTACCCCACTAAAGAAAAGTGCTTTTTATATATATTTAGTAAGCGTGGAGAGCTTTTTGCGGGGACCGGTGCAAGTCAAGTTTTGGGGGAGGTAGGCGTCGACCCAATCTTATGAGTATTCAAACTATAACAGTTCCGATGACCAGTCACTCACATTTGATAGTTATACGATTCCAGAAGATGATATAGAATTGGATCAATCACATTTATTAGAAATGCACAATAGAGTGGTTGTAACAGCTAAAACTCATATATGTATGATTGTAACACCTACTGATGTACCTCATAGTTGGGTTGTACCTTCTTCAAGTGTCAAATGTGATGTTGTACCTGGTCATTTAAATCAGATCTCCATTTTGGTATAACGAGGAATTTATTATGGTCAATGCAATGAGAGAATTATGCCTGCTATATTCAAAAAGCGACATACACAAACTAACTGAGGTACTTTGAAAATTTTATACCTAGCCCGCAGAGTTGCTTACTTCCCCGGCTTGCTATCTAGATTATGTATATAGATCCGGATTTCCACTTCTTTCGAATCTATACAAGCTGCCCCTACTGGCGAATCTATACAAGACTGATCTCATTTACCTATCCTTCTTCGATACTCACAGTGAGCCCATTGTGTTTACGAACGAGTGGAAGGTCTTCAATGTGAGTTGTGCATGTAGTTTCACTTAAACTGTGAAATAGCGGCGTTTGTTGTTTTCGAGTTCCCCTGCATTCGGAAAGAGACTCCTAATGGTACCATAGTTCTCCATAGGCGTCTGAAGGAGGACTGGAGTGAAAGCATTCTCTTGGGAGACGCCCAACAGCTTCTCGATCAAAGATTTCGAAGAAAGATCACTTGGAGAGGAAACGATACGATTTATTGATTTAATAGCTTTTTGTTGTTTCAGAAAAATATCGTCTGATATATCTTGGTATTTTTCGATATATTAGTCGTTGGATATCAGTTAAACTATCACGATTTCTTTCTCAAAAATTTATTTGGGTTTTCAGTTAGTATTAGAATAAGTTTTGTCCCGACTTGACCCTCTTATCAGGATAACTTGAAGTCGGAAAAGCTAAAGAAAATACCCAGACTAAAACTTTTGTATCTTGTATCCAAAAAGACTCTTCATCAAAACCCTACATCTTCCAACTTCGAAACTCTTCCTTCTGTCTTTGAAACTCGCTGAAGTTAGAAGAATTGCAATTTACTTTTTCTCGTTGATGGCAAGTCCCTCTTTTCCCCTACGGCAGCGAATATCTCAGAAATTCATGTCTCAATTTCTCAGAAATCCAGCCCTTCGATTTTTGAGTATTCAACCATAATTTTCTGAGAAATCCGCCATACAGAGAGTTATTTTCGAAGACGAGAAAGGACTCAACTCATATAAGAACCTAAGACCAGTCATTTAATATGACTGCTTTACCACTAAGCTATTAAAAAAACATTTAAGAAATCAACTATTCATATTGAGTTACATTTATAATATTTGTAATACAAAAATAAATAGTTCGATTTTTAGAAAATATTTTCCATAATATCACAATATTTGGTTATTTGATATATAATTTTTCGATTCGATATGATACCGATGTTTGATATTTGGAATATTGTCTCTAGTCTTTTTGATGCCTCCAATCTCGGAAGATATAGAACCTTGTCGTCTTGACCTTGCTTTCTCTCATTTGAAACTTTGGTTTAAACAGTTTGATATAGAGTTGGCGTTGTTACCTTGGGATATGTAGGTCACATTGTGTGCTGAGTGATGGACCAAAAAGCAATTAATGGACTTGATTCCATCTGTCTTTGGCCTAATATGTATTGGAATTTTACATGATGAGAATTTTTTTGTTCTGTCAACTCGTATTAAAATTATAAAGATCAAGGTTAAAAGGGATTTCCATACATTTTTTTTATCATTCCATTAGCACCAAGAAGTTCTCATTTTTTCGTAAGGCCGAGTTTTATGTATATGTTATAATAAGAAATTTGATCTTTTACTACTCCCCACATAAGAGGCTGTTATGAATATAATAACTAATTATATAATATATATTTTGTTAGTAGATATTAGCTGTTATTTAGATTGGTTAAGATATGAGAGATGATCTATTACTCTCTCTATATATCAGTGTATGAACTCTTTATCAATTGAGCCATTAAAGTATTTTTCCTCTTGATTGTTTTTATGGTACCAGAGCCACAATTTTTCTGAAAAGAATCAAGAAGAAAAAAAGGAAAAAAAGAAAATAAAGCCCTGGTTTGTTCTCCGCAGTCGCCACTCCTGCAACCCTCGATCTCACCCGATCCCCCTCGCCTACCCTCCAGAACCAATCGATACCTTTCCTGCCCCTTTGCCTAGGGGTGGTAATTGAACGAGCCAGCTCGGGTTCGATTAAGGTTCGGCTCGGTATCAGCTCGTTCAAATTCGGTTCATTTATTAATGAGCCGGACATGAGCCAGAAAGCCTGGCTCGTTTATTAAACGAGCCGGACTCGAGCTCAGCCAGGCTCGTTCGGTATTGACTCGGGCTCGGCTGGGTTACACGGTTTGGAAAAAAACAGTAATATGTAATATATAGCAGATTCTATACAACTTTCAGAACACCTAATTCAATTAAATGACAGTATATAAAGTGTACTGAGATAAATATAAAACCCAGCACTTAGACCCATTCAATGCCCTAGATGTTAATGTTTTTAAATTTTTCCATATCTCAAAACCCTGAATTTTAAGCATTATTGTTAATTATGATTTTTTTCTTGGAAGATACTATTAATATGAGTAAATGAGCTGAAAACGAGCCGAGCTCACAAACGAGCTCTAAACGAGCTCAGTTGAGCTCGGCTCGTTTAGTTAACGGGCCACAAATGAACCGAACACGAGCTGGGCATGTTTAATCAAGCCGGACTCGAGCCGAGCATCTCTAACTCGATTAACTAAACGAGCCGGACTTGGGCCGACAAAAAGAACCACGAGCCGAACTCGAGCCGAGCTTGGCTGGCTCGAGTTCGGCTCGTTTACACCGGCTTCGCCTACTTTCGACAACCCCCCTCGACACCTCCAGCACCCTCGCCGACCCCTCACCTGCACCCACGACAACCTGATCTCCCATCCAGCACCCTTGCCTGCACCCGCCGACTCCTCGCCTACCCTCTAGTGCCTTCACCGACCCTCTCCACCAGCACCCTCTACGACCCTCACTCACTCCAGCCCCTCGTGGACCAACCCAATCCTTTGCCGACCCTCTAGATCCTTTGTCGACCCTCCATAGACGACTCCTGCACCATCGATGACCTACCGACACCCTCCAGTGCCTTCCAACACCCAACAACACTCTCGATGACTCTCCACGACCCTTCCAGGAACTCCTATTACATGATTGCGGCCTTTTCTACTATTATAGGGCTGCCTCCTCGAGCTCTAGATCTGGATATTTTTGTTGATTGCCTCGCCTGCTATGGTATTAATTGATTGCTACAAGATTTGATTGAACAAGCTCGGGGTTTTGTTGATTGCCTCATAGTCTCGAGCTTCGGATCCACAATATTTGAGAGTGGATTGTGAACCACCGCCTCCGTATGGATTTTGTTGATTGTGTATCTTATTCATGCTCTCTCATGATTTATCTCAGCGCTATTCATCATGAATTCTGGTTCGGTCTCGATTATTGTTCATGATCGTTCCCCTAGTACCACCTGTGCTCGTGGTCCTCGAACTCGTGGTCATGGCTATGCTAGCCTTTATTGTTTTTATTGCGGCGGCACTAATCATCGTGTAAACTGGTGTTGGTAGAAGCATGGCTATCCTGATGATACACGTATAGCTCGCCAGACATTCACACCAGTTGCTATTGCCCGATCTTCCTCTTCTGTCGGCAATTTACCTTTATGGGCCAGTTGTGTCGTTACCTCTCCTCTGAAGTTCCTGCCAACCTTTCTACTCCACCAGGTATATTGTTTCTTTCTCGTTCTCATTCGTGGGTCGTTGATTCCGGCGCCTCACATCACATGTCTCGTGATGGACCGTCTGATCTTCTAGTCCTCACAAGTTGATTTTCATGGCTGATGGTAATACCACCTCTGTTTCTGGCTCTGCTGATTTATTACTTCATCTTTACACTTAAAAAATGCTTTAATTGTGCCATTTTTAAAACAAAACTTGCTTTCTATTCATCAGCTTACAAATGATTTTAACTGCTCCGTAACATTTTATCCATCGTTATATAGGATCTTCTGACGAAGCAGTGGATTGGTGGGGGGGCATGAACAGAATGGACTGGACTGCGTTGATCACCTTTTCAGTATGTCTGCAGCTGTTTCTACTATCCAGTGACATCGGCGACTTTGTCATCCTTCTCTTTCTTCTTTACGTAATATGCTGCCTTCTCTTGAATTATCAGAGTTTAGTTGTGAATAATGTATTCTTAGTAAACACCATCGCTTCTCTTTTCTTCTAGTTAATAAAAGACATGATTTACCCTTTGCGTTGGTTCACTCTGATATTTGGGGTCCGTTTAAAATTCCTAGTGTGTTTGGTTGTATTCACTTTTATCGATAATCATTCACATATGACTTGGTTGTATTTTCTGCGTAATAGGTCTGAACTTTTGTCTATCTTTAAAATCTTCGTAGCTGAGATTACTAATCAATTTGGTGTTCCGTTAAAGGTTCTTTATTCAGATAATGTTAAGAAGTATGTTAGCACGGAGTTTAATGCATTTTGTCAGACTCAGGGTATATTGCATCAAACTTCATGTTCTTATACTCGGCAAAATGGGATTGCTGAACGGAAGAACCGACATTTGCTTGAGATAGCTCGTTCTTTTGTTTTGCATATGCATCTTCTTAAACGATTGTGGAATTTTACGGTCTTAGCTGTATGTTTTTATATCAATCACATGTCTTCTTTGGTTCTAGGCAACCGGTCTCCTTTCTCTATTTTGTTTCCACATGGCAATCGTTTTCCTGTTTCTCCTAAAGTCTTTGGTTGTTTATTCTATCCTCATATACTAGGTCCTCATGTAGACAAGCTAGATCCTCAAGCTATCCGTATGGTGTTTGTCGATTACTCACGATCCCAGAAAGGATATGTTTGTTTTGACCCTGTCTCATCTAAAGTTTGTACTTTATGTGGTGTTCCACCAGCTGTTACGGACCCCACTCCTACCATTCCGGTTCCTCACCTACTTTCTTCAGAACTTGATTCGTCTGGTCAACCTGCAAGACTTGTTTTTAAGCCTGTAGCTCCTTTTCCACGGGTGTATCACCGTCGTAACAAAGTTGTCACATCCCTCCCACTTTTATTTCTTCTAACGATTCTTCTGCAGGTACTCCTATACAGGACACCGTTCCTATTTCTCCACTGCCGCTGTCTTCAGAACTTTCTTTTCCTATTGTTTTATGAAAGGGCAAGCGTTCATGTACTACCGCACATTCGATTTTTAAACTTTTTTCCTATTATAGACTAATCCCATCTGCTCGTCAGCTTCTTTCTTTCTTGTCTATCATCACTCTTTCTTCTATTCAGGAAGCACTTCGGCACCCAGATTGGCTGCATCTATATTTGAGAAGATTGCCGCACTGCGCTCTAATCAGACTTGGGAATTGGTACATCCATCTTCATTTAAAAGGGCCGTTGGCTGTCGATGGGTTTTTAGTGACAAGCAAAATCCAGATGGGGCGACTGACCATCTCAAAGCTCGATTGGTGACCAAAGAATTTACTCAGCAGTATGGTTTGGATTATGTTGAGAATTTTTCGCCAATTGCCAAATTAACATCGGTTCGTGTTT
Organism: Agapanthus africanus; assembly: GCA_030015575.1. Classification (NCBI taxonomy): domain Eukaryota; kingdom Viridiplantae; phylum Streptophyta; class Magnoliopsida; order Asparagales; family Amaryllidaceae; genus Agapanthus; species Agapanthus africanus. The sequence goes on from CM057340.1 coordinate 682,325,066, forward strand.
TTATATCCTTTGCTGTTTCTAAGGGATGACCTCTTCATCATCTTGATGTGAAGAATGCTTTAATGACGATTTATATGCAGCAGTCTCCTGGTTTTGAGCGACTGGGGGAGTCTATGGTTTGTCTTTTACACAAATCATTATATGGAATGAAGCAGTCACCGCATGCTTGATTTGAAAAGTTTAGCATGATTTTAAGACAGATTGGCTTAAAACATAGTCGCACCGACACGTCTCTTTTTACACATAATCGTCCTCAAGGCAGGGTAATTGTGTTGGTGTATGTTGATAATATTATCATCACTGGAGATGATTCTACTGGCACTCCAAAGTGAGAACATTTGGCTTTACACTTCTATACTAATAACCTTAGGCCACTTAGACATTTTCTTGGAATTGAAGTATCACGGAATTTTGGTAGATTACAGCTCTCTCAGCACAAGTATGCACTTAATTTTCTATCTGAGACAAGATTTCTGGGATGTAAATCAGCAAATACCCTTATGGATTCCTCAGTTAAGCCATCTCGATTATGCTCTTCCTTGGATCCTCCACTATCTGACCCAAGACGATATCGACGTCTAGTTGGGATTCTTATTTACCTCACTGTCACTCGTCTTGACATTGCTTTTGCCGTTAACACGGTGGGTTAATATATGCAGAATCTTTTGACCTCTCACCTTAAGATAGTTGAGCATATTCTCATATACATTAAATATTCTCCAGGACAGGGTCTTCTTTACAAACCCTCATCTATATTGTCGCTCACGGTCTTTGCGGATGCTGACTTTGCTGGATCCATTGATGATCGTCGTTCCGTAAGTGGCTATTGTGTCTTCTTGGAAGGAAACTTAGTCATGTGGAGGAGTAAGAACCAAAATGTAGTGGCTCGTTTTTCTGTAGAGGTTGAGTATAGATTTATAGCGCATACAGTTGCTAAGTTGGTATGGCTTATATCCCTTCTAACAGATATTGGGGTTCTTTCTTCTCTTCCGACTACACTCATTTGTGATAATAAGGCCGCAATTCACATTGCTGAGAATCCGGTTTCTCATGAGTCGACCAAGCATATTGAAATAGATTGCCACTCCATACGTGGCAGTGACAGATAAGGTGGTTGCACTCAAATATGTTTCCTCTTCGACTCAACTAGCACATATTCTTATCAAAGCTCTTTCTCGATTGGTTTTCGCTCGTGTTCTGGCCAAGTTTGGCATGTTTGACATCTACGCTTCAGCTTGCGGGGGAGTGCTATGAATATAATAACCAACTATATATTAGTTATGAATATATATTTTGTTAGTGGATATTAGCTGATATTTAGATTGGTTAAGATATGAGAGATGATCTATTATTCTCTCTATATATCTGTGTATGAACTCTTTATCAATTGAGCCAATAAAGTATTTTTCCTCTTGATTGTTTTCAGAGGCCTGTAACGATTATATGAATGATAAAGTGAACTTGTTATATGTTCATATTTTCTTATGTGCCTTCATCAATCTACCAAAGTGTATCATCATGTTTTAGTTTATTTCCCTAAGTCTCTCTCTGTGCAAAATCTCCATATATTAACTTGATATATAATCAGGACAAAGGTGCAGAAGGTAGAGGAAGGGCTGCTCGCATTCAGAGGAGGCTTCTTGTTGTTGAAGTTGAGAAACGGATAATGCAATTTCATAAATGCATGGATCAAGGACAGGTAGAGATATAATTAATTAAGAATGCCTGATTTTTCATTATATTTTTTATGGTAATATATCAAAACTCCCTTTAAAGCAGGATAAATCTGTGTGAGCTTATATGAGGTCACATCACTATGCTTTACGAGCTTAGTTACTGTCTATCCTATCATTGTCTTATTCGCTGTCTTTGTCAGCAATATATATTACATGGTTGAAGCCATTTTGTTGTTGCAAAGATGTTCCGATGAGTAAAGGCGACCTAGATGTATCACTATATTCCATAGCTTTTGTTGCATCTATATGAATTATAATAGATATAAGCTGTAGTGATTTGTTGACTTGCAAACGTAACTAGGCCACATACCATGCTCAGATCGGCTTTGATCTGACTGAATTAAATATGCCCGCATGATCCCTTCTGAAATGACTCCAGCGTAAACACAAAAATGAGCAAGAAAGCTGGCGCACATGTTTTAGCTTATAAAGTGCAAAGCGAGAAGGATGTTTATAACTTCGCCTTGTTGTGCTTATTGTCGCATTATTTCACTGCCATCCCTAGCCACAGAGGTTACCTGAGCTAGCAGGCAACCAACTGAATACTTGTTAGATCATATGGAAGAAAATCAACTGATACTTAGTTGGATCAATATTGAAATAATTTTGAAGAAGATCTGTTAAAGTGTTCCCATAGTTATGCATCTAATGCCACCCCACAGGTTTCTGCAAAACTATGATAAAAAATGAGGTATAGTGCATATTGATGGTCAAGAAGCCTGAATTCATTAATTTTCATTGATCCATAATGATCATCATTATGATGGTGAGAAATGAGAATTTTTAGGAAGTTCTTCATAGAATCAAGGAAGGGTCCAATGGAGAAATGCATCGAATTATCATATCACTAGTAAGTTTCCCCGTGTGTAACACGTGTATCAAAGAACTACATTACCTATAATGTAAGAAATTAGCTAATCTTGTGTAACTTGGTGATTATGAAGCTTGTGCAAAGGAAGCATGTTACTTTCAGCATTCTTGCAAGCTCAATTCATTTTCTTATAACTTAAGCATATTCTAAGAATATGCATAAAATAAAAAGAGCTTTTAATTGGCGTCTGTTCATTGCTATAAATAGATGCTTTATTAGTTCTTCTTTTTGATAACATTGTGCGTTCTTCATACAACCTTGTCCTGTTCCTATCAATGTATGAAAATTGCTTTGAAGAATTATGACCAAGTTCCTAAGAAATATAATTTTGAAAAGTAAAAAAAATTCTCTTGCATGTGCTGCCCATATAACCCAGCTGTCAAGGGCAATATGTGAAAAGATGAAGGATGCATGTGCTGCCATATGAGGCAAATCAATGAGGGAAAGTTTGTGGGACAAAGTTGGAATTAAACAAAACAACGTATCAAGGACAAAATTGCAAAGCAAAAGATCATGCATTTTGTATTAACTTCCCACTTTATACTGTAAAACTAGCAAAGGCCTCCCACGCAATGCATGGGTATGAAATCCAAAAGTCAAAAAAATCATATTTGTTCAAAGTATATTGTTATATGATTTATAATTTGTAATCTCTCATATTTATAAAGTTCATGTGTAAAATATATAAAGGATTTGGTTATTATAACATGTGAAAATCGCGAAATTTTCAATATTCTTTTTAAAATAAAGTTTCTTCTGTTTTTCAATATTTTTCTTGTTATAACTCACAAGAATTACGAAATGAGCAACAATCCCAATATTTTGCACGTCACTATAGTTTAACAATGTCGAAAATTTTTAGATATCAAAATTTTTGTTTTCATCGGTTTTTCAATATTTTGCTTGCTATATCAAAGTAAAATCACGAGCTTTCAAGAATAATTTTTTTTCCGGTTTTTTCAATATTTTTCGTTATACACACGAAAATCGTAAAATTTTCAAAAAATACAAAATTTTCTATTTTATTTCTTTTTTCAAAATTATGCATGCTACACACGAAACTTAGGGGTGTTGAATGAGTCGGGTCGGATCATAATTGGGTCAGATCATGTTTGATCCGGTCAAAATTAGGTTCGGATCGACCCGATCCGATCCATAACCGGGTTAGCTTTTCAAGACTCATACCCGACCTGTTTAATATTTGGGTCGAACCGACTCGTTTAGCTTTTGGGTTGGGTCATAATTGGGTAGTCCTACCCAACCTGAGTTGTTTCGTTGCTTTTTTTTTTTATGTATGAGTAGTACTGATTAATTATTACAAATTCGATACTCATAAATAAATATACGAATATTTAAACAAATAAAACCCAAAAATGCCTAAGAATGAGGGAAAACGAGCAATTTGGGGATAATGTATTTGGGTCAAACGGATCGAAGCGAGTCATGATATTGATACCTAAGCCCATACCCGACCCGTTTATTAAATAGGTTGGGCAAATTGACCAGTTTAAAACCTTTGCTGGTTTGGGTCAAGTTCGGTCGTTAATTTCGGGTCGGTTTATTTTAACAGCCCTAACGAAACTCATGAAATTTTCAAAAATCAAAAAATTTATGTTATCTTCATTTTTCATTATTTTACATGTTATAACACATAATAATCGCGAAATTTACAAAAAAGCCAAAATTATTTTTCTTCGAATTTACAATATTTTGTACGCTAGCACACAAAAATTTTGTAATTTTAAAAAATCTTAAACTTTACTGTTTTCTTTAGTTTTCCAATATTTTTCTTGCCATGCACACAAAAATCATGAAATTTTCAGAAATCTTGAAGGTTTAGTTTTTTTCGATTTTTCAATATTTTGCATGTAGCACACAAAAATCTATGCTTTTGGTTTTTTAATATTTTTCTTGCTATACGCTATATTAGTGATATCTTCAAAAACCCTAAAATTTTGTTTCCTTTAAATTTTCAATATTTTGCATGCGATAGCTTATGAAAGTTGCGATTTTTTAAATTTCAATTTTTTTTGTTTTCTTCAAATTTTCGATATTTTATGAGCACTTAAAAATCGAGAAATTTTTATTTTTCTATTTTATTCGGTTTTTCAATATTTTGCTTGACATGTAGCACACAAAAATTGTGAACTTTTCAAAAATATCATAGTTTTATGTTTTCTTTCGTTTTTTTAATAATTTGTTTCTCATAACGCGCATGAAAATCATGGAATTTTAAGATGTTTCAATTTATTGTTTTCTTTTTCGTGTCTTAAAATTTTATGATATCTTTGGTTTTTATTAATTTGTTTCTTTTAACCCAAAAGTTTCTGTTTTTTCACCATTTTGCTTGCTAACAAATGAAAATCATAAATTTTTTGGAAATCTTAAAAATTACCGTTTTTTCGCTTTTTCAATATTTTGCATAGCACATGAAAATCATAAAAAATTTAAAAATCGCAAAAAAATCTTTTTCCATTATTTTGCATACATAGCACACGAAAATCATGAAATTTCAAAAATCTCAATTTTATGTTTTCTTCGGTTTTCGTATATTTTACTTATACGTTTTAATAACTAACGCGTATCAAGTAGACATGAAATTATGCAAGTAAAAAAAGAGGTCGCCGATTGATACTAAAAACATAGCTGAACAAAGAAATTTGGAGACACTGCGTGACTCGAAACTCTTAGTGACAGAAAAATCATTGAACTTTAAAAAATTCCTAATTTTTTTTGTTTCTTCGAATTTCTAATATTTTACATATTGTAGCATACGAAAATCGTGAAATTTTTAGAACTCTCAAATTTTGCCCTTTGGGTTTTCAATATTTTGCTTGTTATAAAAATTGTAGAATCTTCAAAAGTTTCAAGTAATCAGTTTTCTTCGGTTTTTCAATATTCCTTTTTTTTACTGGACATAAAAATCACGAAATTTTCAATAGTCAATATTTTCTGTTTTCTTTGGTTTTCTATATTTTACATGTAACCACAAGAAAATCACAAAATTTTCAAATTTTCTTTTCTAATATTATGCATGCACACGAAAATCATGAAATTTTCAATAATCTCAATTTTGTGCTCATAAAAATTTAATATTTTACATGCTAGTATATGAAAATAGCGAATTTTTAAAATTGTTAATTTTTTTTGCAATACCAAGCAAAAATGGCGAAATTTTTAATTCTAAATTTTTTTTTCTGCTTTTTCAATAAATTCAATATTTTGCATACTATACTATACAAAAATAAAAATTCCAATATTTTACAAATAAGATCTCAGGGAGAAAAAATAGTCAAGGATTTTAAAGAATGGGTCGATCAGAATTTTTTCATCATATAAGCCTAGCTGTATGGGATAAACGAGTGATAAATATTGAGTGGGGAGCAAACAAAAAAAATTCATGGCCCAAATGTAGTAACATAATTAAATGGGGGCCTGATAACAATTTTCCATTAAAGTCTAAGCTAGATAATGGAACACAGAATATTCCCTCATATATAATATAGATAGATAAATAGATGGTATATTCAAAAAGGCAAAGGAAAATTTTTCAAGGAAATTTGTTCTGCGTTTTATGTATCAAAATATCAGGCAATCAAGAAACATGTCTGAAAGATAATTGTAACTGAAATGAGAATGTTGAAATAGATGAGTGGCAATACACTAAATAATGGATTGGAAATGAGTGTATGTAATTAGTTAGACATAGGTTCCAAATGAGATAAATAAAGGTTAGGAAAGGAGTGTATATGTTAAGTTAGAGGTAGGTTCCAAATGTGGTAAATAAGGGAGAATTAATTGAGACGGTTTAAACATGTTGAAGGAGATCAGGTAAGATCATACTTGAAGAAGCTTCAAAAGCAACCGGTCGATCAAAATGAAAGTGGATTCAGCCTAGTGCTAGTTTTCCATGTAAATAATGAGAATGCGGAAAAGATACATGTAGATGACCCTAAATATTTGGGATGAAGGCTTTCTCGTTGTCGTATATGCACAAAGCTTCTGCACAAAGCTTCTGATAAATTTTTGGTTCAAAATCTTAGCTTCTGAATTCATGAACAACTTTAACTACCATTTCCCAAATTATATTTTTTCGTGCACCTGATATATACTTTAGTGTGTGAACTATATGACAGAAAATATCTTTTCACTGGGTTTTGATACATAACCACCACAAACACCCACTCACTGCCTGCTTTGTTTAACATATAATAAAGAAGAGTAAATTTCAAGATTCAATATATATCCCATAATTATTAGCGAATAAAAGCTTATATGAAGGTGATATTTCTTTGGTAAGCCTATTTTCAGATTACAATACACTCCACATTTTATATGATTAACTGACAAGATGTGTTATTATAGGAAGAAGATGCTCAATGCATGTTTGGATTGGTGTTATATAGCCTCGATCGCCTCTACAAGGCAGTCGAAAGGCATGCAAAGGAAACTGGAGAATGGCTTAGGTTAGCACTTTCCTTAATTAACATAAAGATGCATGGGCAAAATACTATTTGTCTGGTTCATCATTAATGGTGATTTTATGGCAGTGTGAGAGAAGATATAGCTGATCTGGGGAGGCCAGAACTTGAGAAAGCGGACAAGCTCGCTGTTATCTCGCGCATGGACAGGATGTACTATTGCCTTCTTCCTTCAATTCCTTCGTCAAGAAGGCATTAATTTCATGCAAATATTTTTGGATACTGGTGAATACTAGAGGCAGTGATGAATCAATCCCTTGATGCTAAGTTCAACTGTGTTACTCAAATTACTCTGTTTCTAGGTGATGCTGGTTCACCCGTCTTTGGAAAAATTGACAATACAGATTTTGTATGAACTATGAAATTTAATGGTGTTCAGATGATTTGTAAAAATAAATTTTGTTTCAGCATCTCACAATTTTGTCTTGTATACATCCGAGGGTTTAACATCGAAAATTTCTTTTTGGGTGGATAAATTGTATGCTGTCAGATTTGTTCCATCTGTTATTATCATCAAACTCTTCCGTGTTTCATTCTAAATGGCTAGTAGCTCCTCGAATCCAAGGAGCCAACCAAATTTTTGCATGGTCTACAAATCTAATCTGCTAGATGCTGTAAATATACTTGAAAACAGTTTTGAGACATCATACAAAAGATTTGTTGGTTTATGCCCTTTGCCGCTGAAACTAATAATCGATTTCAGCTTGTCCATGACCATGGTATGATGATCATAATCTGAAGAAAGAGACATTGTGGTGAGCGAGGGCTGATTTCATTACTGCGACTCATTTGACTTCTGGTTGCTATAGTCTATAGAGGTATTGTGCATTAGCTGAACGTATTTTGCTTGTTGATACCTCACTGTAATTGAAAAGCTAAATGAGAAGAAAGAAACCAACTTGTAGGCCCCAACGCATAATATAATGTGCAAAAGAATAATCTCGCATCAAAAGTTTAAAGACCCTAGGCACCATGCCTATCAGATTTACGTTGTTGCAATCCTCAGGAATAAGTAATTGAATAATCTCGAATTATCTTAATTTTCACATTCTCCCTTTTTGATAGTGTTTAGAAATTGTCGCGTGCATCAAAGTGCTGACCATACTCTCAGTAAATATCCAGCATGCAAATTCAGCTAATCCAACACTTTTACAAGCTCTGGAAGGAGAATAAATACTAAAGGGTTTTCCGATTACATGCAGCATTCACGTGAGAAATCTGCATAATTGATGAGTGGGTATGCTTGTTTTTTTAGGTGGTGATACAAACAAACGAAAATAATAAAAATTATTGAAGTCCTCACTCTTTTGAACTCCCACTCACTAGGAATTTGAACATGTAACTTTTTGAATATGCTAGATCAGTAATCTCCAGAGTCCCGCTGAAAATCATTGATTTTGAAAACCCTAAATTAATGCTCTCAAATATCAGCCTGCAAAAAAAGTAGCAAACTAAGATTCAGCGAAAATTGCAGTGTATTATACTATCAAGAATATATGATTATACTATCAAGAATATATCAACTTATTGCGGACATGAATCTGACAAGTTAAAAACATCAATAAAATTTTAAAAATGAAAGAAGAATGGGGTAGAAAGAAAAGAGTTCTTCGGTTGGCAAGATCACCGATATATAGCTTCTATGTAAGTTACAGTCAACTTGTATGAGTTTCACAAATTGATATACACCCATTCAAATTTAAATGCCAATAGATGAATATGAAAGTAGTATATCATCTTGTACATGGTCAAGTTAATGATTAAAAATCGAATGAACATAGAAGCAAATTACTTTCTTCTGTCTTCTACCAATTTGCACGGATAAAAGAGTAACACAAGAACGCACACATGCACCTCAAAAGCCGCATTAGGCAGAAAAATATATGCAGTAAAAATATACGATAAACAAAAAATTCAGTCCTTGCCTAGTAGAAGGTGAATAAAGAAATGAAACACGGTTGTTTTGTTAACTTTTCCAAACAATTCATTCATGAATATGGTGCACTCTACGAAATTTGGTTGAACTATTAATCATATGTAAATCAGTAGTAAAAGAAACTGAAAAAAACTTACAAACAGTGCTTCCTCGCAAAAAAAATAAACCCTACTTCTTCCTGATGTAACGACATAACCTGATCCAACCTAATTGGGAAAAAAAGTGGAAAAATAATATAAAAATTTGGCAATTTTCAATTCAGTAAAATTATTTAAATTGCATCATAAGCATACAGGCTTCATAGAGAACAACAAACTACTTACAAGCACTACTTTCTTGCTAAAGATTCCGACTTGTGCTCACTTCCTGATGTAACAACATAACCTGGCCCGACCTGGTGGAAGAAAGAAAATAGAGGCCAAGAACACAACAATTCAACAATCTTAAGAGAGATCAATTCAAAACAGCTAAGAAACCCAAGAAAATGTTTCCCCCCCCCCAGGGTTGGGGAGGGGGGTTGGGGTGGGGATCTCTAAAATATTATGTTCCAAATAATAATTTAGGCAGCAATTTCATTTCACTCAATAGACTGTTTTTGATAATAATTTACATAGAATAAGTTAGCTGTTTTGATGTTCTAATTATAGTTGTAATAATAATGAAGTGCTAGCTTTAGCCCATTCATGATGCTAGTCTTCTATTATTTACAAGTTTTGATCATTTAAATAATACTAAAATAATCATTTGATGTAGTTTCTACTTTCTAGGGTTAAGTACTATTTTTCTACCAATGGTGGTAAAAAATTTCATATAAGCAAGATTTTGAATGGTAATAAAAAAAAATGCTAGTTGATGTAAGTGACATCAACAGGACCATGCAAAATCTGTCAAGTAGACACGATGAACCCCATACCACTAAAAAAAATTGAATTACCAAGAAAAAATGAGAATATTTTTTTTACCCAAAGATAAGAAGGAAAAGAATATCCTACAAACTGGAGTCGCAGAAATGGAGTTGCAACTAAAACCAAGTAATATCCATACTACTTCGACGATAGACTGGAACATCAAGACATTCAAGTCATAAGCAGTGTCTTTTTAGTAGAGGTTAAGGGAAGTTTGAGTGAGGCACACAAACACACACAGAAGGAGAGAGGTGGGAGAGAGAAGGTAGGAGAACCTGGCAGTCTTTTAAAACAACACGTTCTTGAAGCTGCACGTTGCTGCAAACTACAGAACCTTGAATCAAACACCCATCATCTACAGTGACATGGTTCATCACCACTGAATTCACAATCTGCAATTTCATAGAAATTTGTTAGACTAAGGTAACGATGAATATAGCTACTATGACAGCAGCTCGAGGACAAAAGCTAGAAAATATTTAATAGGATTAGGAGCTGAGATCACATAATAATAATAATAATAATAATAATAATAATAATAATAATAAAAGTTCCATTTTCATCATGCATAGGTGACCTTCACATTCGAACCAATTCTGCAGTGGCGACCAATGACAGAGCGTTTCACACTACATTTGTCACCCAATTTTGAACCTTCCGCAAGCATGCATTGTGGCCCAACCTAAAACATTGATATGATAATGATTTAGACATGCCAGGTGGTAGAGAGAAATATATTTATTTTGTAGAGAGAAATATATTTATTTTTAAAAAAAGAAGGGCGGCGGGGGGGGGGGGGGGGCATTTACTAACTAAACCAAATAAAAACATAGTAGCATGCCATGAAGAAAGAATTAAATGCATGGTGAATGATCAATGAAATGCTTAAATTAAAATAATAATAATCTCTAGAACACGAAATATTTCAAAACAGTAGCAGTAAATGAAAGTAAATTGAAAGTGAGGTGGTAAAAAGAAAAAAAAAGGCAAATCACGAAGAAGCTGATCGAAAATACTTGAATGCACGTCCACATGCATGGTCCATACCAATGCATGACATCTACTTAAAAAGGTGAGAAATGAATGAACAAGCCAATTATGTTAACAATGTTTGTGCAACAAGTATCATTTTCATGGAGCAGATATAATAACTAAAAAAGAGCACCCAATCTGGTTCTTTTTTCAATCAATCTCTGCTTATGAGATTCAAATTATAGAAGCTAACCAAAAGTCAAAAAGTTGAATTATAATAACAGACATAAATTACACAGTTAAAAATAAATAAAAACAATAATGGTTTGCTCACAGTAGTTTTAGATCCAAGCTCAGCTGATGGATGAACAATATTGTTTTGTGCAGAGAAAGAATAACCAGAAAGGTGGCTAGCCTCTCCTACAACCTGCATTTAGGTAGCAACAGTAAATGCCAAGAAAAACAGAGGAGGAGGAGAAGAAGAAGAAGAAGAATGCCTGAAACGTGTGCATCTTACATCACGATTGATGTCACTAAAAGATTGGATAGAGTTTAGACGGGCACAGTACTTGCTTTTGTTGGCAATATAAACACAGCATTTATGTGTTCTTTGAACAGAAACCGTTCCATTAGGAGCTATAACATTTTCATGAAAAGCAGAGGGCGCAATTTCTCGGTGTTGAGAGAGCCATATTAATTTGTTCTGAGAAGAAAGCGTGCCATTCCAGACTTTTCCATTACGTCCTCCATTAGCAGATAACTCGGAATGCTGTCACAAACTAAGAAGTCAATTATTTCGGATAGCGAATTTAAATATGAATCATAACATGGATCACTTGGTCTACCGATTGAGTCCGAACAAGATATGGCAACACATCATGTCTAATACTATGAAATGTATCCTTTTCATCCAAAACCTCCTGCAAAATAGACCTGTTATACAATTTTCATTAGAAATTTATCAGAAGCATATGCAAACAGAGCATCTTGCAGTGAAAACAAGTGAAGCTATGAAAGAAATAGAAGCATAAGAAACACAAAAAACGATGGTCAAGGACAGGCAAGTGTCGAACCTTTTAAAGCAATACATATGAGCATCCATGAGATCAGCTCGAATTTCCATCTGTACACATCCACTAATTTGTTTAGTAGAAATTTGGTGTGGATGAAGCTATATATGAAAGCATAAAGAAACCAGACGCAGTCTCAATCCATAGTTGAAATATTTCAATCTCTTTCCAGTTATTCTGAGTACTACACGATGAAAGAGGAGTTACAGAACATGCAGCAATTAGATGCTTCGGTGATAACAGCTTTTATCATAACCCTAAAACATCATCGTCCAAAGTAGCAAATCTGACCATTCAATAAAGCTTGCAACAATTTCACCAATCAAGGGAACTTGCATTTGTTTGTGATCACCAATTAGGATGACAATATTTTATTAGTGGCCATTAGGCTTGTAAACACATAATGGTCAGGATCCATCTTGTATTACACACTTCTATAATGCACTTAATTCAAATAATTATCCCAGAAATATTTAATTTAAAGAGTGAATGGAAACAAGATTAAAAACTAGCTTTATCATTTTAAAGTATTCTTTATCATTAATTCCCATCCAGAGCTAACTTTTAGAGAAAGAAAATCATATTATCTTCTTTCGCCCTTCCTCTTTCCGGACATCGCTAATAGGCCATATATATTAAGTGAATATTGTGGATTGCTCTTTTTTAATTCGTAAACTGCAGCAGGCCTAAAACCTGTGTGCAATAAGCCAGGACCATAAATATCCTTTGCTTTCTCCTGCTGCTTTTCAGATTTTCCAATTAAATTAGCATGTTCCATCTTCCCCAATCACATCCATGGCAATGTTTACATATCCGGACTCCAGTATACCTATCAATAACTTTGATCCAGTTTTATTCGCTCACATATACATAAAGAAATAGCAGGAGAAAGGGTATTTCAATGATTCAATCTCTTAAAGTCTCAATGAACTTTTTTGAGGCCATAGAGCAAGACTAGGAACTTTTATATCTCACCATCCAATTTCTGAACTAAACTCTCTTTCTAAAATATCCCCCCCCCCAAACAAAAAAAATTGAAGGAAAGAAAGAAAGAAGAAAAAGAATGATAGCAGTCACACCCGTCCACCTAACTTTATTCCAGAACCAGCCTAAATCAGCCCAAGCAACCCATATAAGAAAAGTTTGCTTCTCAATCAAATCTCATAACAAGTAAAACTTTGAAACAAAATGAACATTTCGCTGAAAATTTTACATAGAATAGCCCTTGAAGATCGAGAATGCATGCTTATCAAGCATCCAGAAATGGCCGATTCAAGATAATTTAATCATGTTAATTCATCAGAGTTGACGGGTTAATTAGTTAATCCTTCACATCAGTATTAATAAGAATACGTGTATATCTTTCGGAAAAATAAGAATATATGTATATCAATTCATACAATTAAGATTATCAGTTCTTAAATACCAATAAACATGTAAAATAAGATGCATCTTTCATGTGACACTAAATTTCTATCTAAATAACTTAATTGGCATCATAGTCACATAATTCGCGAATAATTCGGCGAATTCGCGAATTTTTGATCGGCCGATTAATTCTCCGATTTAATCGCCACTGGCGAACGCTTCGAATAATTCGTGAATTATTCATGAATAAATCAAATAAACAGCGAATAATTCATAAAAACAGCGAATAATTCACAATATCAAAACCCAGCGCCTCATATATTAATTTCTTGCTCGAAATCCTTCCCGAATACTTGCCGAATCTTTCTCGAATACCTGCCGATTTTTTCCCAATAATTCCCGAACGGCGAATTTGTGACTATGATTGGCATTCTAGATCATAGTAAAAAATTTGCGAATTATTCGGCGAATTCGCGAATAATTCACGAATTTTTGACCGGCCGATTATATCTCCGATTTAATCGCCGTTGGCGAACGCTTCGAATTATGCTTGAATAATTCGCGAATTATTCAAATAAACAGCGAATAATTCGCAAAAACTGCGAATAATTCGCAACATCAAAACACAGCGCCTCATATATTAATTTTTTGCTCGAAATCCTTCCCGAACATTCCCCGAATACTTGCCGAATCTTTCCCGAATGCCTACCATTTTTTTCCAAATAGTTCTCCGAATCCGAATTTTTGACCTCGCCGAGTTATTCCCGAATCGCGAATTTATGACTATGTTCTGGATAATGGCTCAAGGAGCATTTTAGCCAGTGTAAGGATTGAAACAGATGTAGCTGATGCATGAGTTTGGAGTGAACCGGCCAGAATTTTTGCAAACCTCACGAAGTCTAAAAAACTTCTTAATCTTAAGAAACTCATATGATGTTCATAGTAAGATAAATGGGGATGATAGTTAGATGTGAAGTTCTTTTCCTCTTAGGGCATGTTTGGTTAGCAACAGCAACAAAAAATTCATCATGCTTTCATGCAACAAATGATGCATGTGGCATTTGTTGCAAGAAAAGAAAACGTAAATCCATTGTTTGGTTATCTTCAAATTTTGTAATTGGATTTACAAATCCTAACCATTTCTTGTATTTGGTTTAACAAAAAACTAAAGAAAATGCAACATTTGTTGCAAATTTGCATATGCAAAGCTTATGTGGCACCCATAATAATTACCATACTAACCATTCCTAAAGTTGCAATTCTCGTTACAACCAAAATGAGTGCAACAAATGTTGCAAGAATTTGATGATTTTGTACCTCCATTTCCATTTCCATTTCCAACTCAAATTTGTTGCTAACAAAACATAGGAAACGGAGATTTAATATTGCATGCATCTCCAAATCCTATCTACCAAAAAACCTCTTAATAAATGCTTATAAGCTCACTTCAATATGTGCGAATTAAATTTAAAAGGAGACTTGTCTGCATAAAAAAAACTTCCATCAAGTTTCAGTATTTGGCAGAAAACTCCCAAAAGGTTTGAGAACACCAAAAAAATACCATGACTAATGGTGCCACGTCTTCACCGCATCATTTAAGTTGCCATGTCATCTAAAAAATTAAAATTAAAAAAAAAAAAAAAAAAATTACCCATCTTCCTCATCTCTAATTCTAACCCTAATCCTAAACTTACTCCACAAATCGTTGTCGCCATCGCTTCCTGAGCGTCACCGTCACCCTCCTCCTCTTCCTCCTTCCCTAACAAACCCAACCTCAATCTACATTTGTCTCCTCCTTCTCTAACAAACCCAACCTCAACCTCCAACGTTTCTCTCCTCCACCATCTCCACCCTCCACTTTTCCTTCTCCACCTTCTCCACCCTCCACTTTTCCTCCATCTTTCCTAACAAACCCGACCTCAATCTCCACCATCTCCATCTTCCCTCCAACTCCACCCTAAAGTCCCTCTTCCCCTCCGTCCACCAGCTCCATCTCATCTTTCTCCCCACGGATCATACTGATGACTTGTGGATTTTCATAATTCAATTATTTAGTTTTGATGATGTGAAATATTAATAGTTATATACATATGTTTTATATTGCCTATTTTATAAAACTGTGTATGAGCTTGGTTGTGTTTGAGAAAGTTTTCAGGATATTGCACGACGCAAGCATTTGATGGAGGATGGTGATTATTGCACTTAAACAACAAATCTATTGGAGGTTGGAGGATAATGGACTCGAGCTCCTTAAAGGTCAAGATCAAACTTCAAGAAGCAAACGAGTCGAAGTCCAAATGAAGATTACGCAAGAAGTCGAAGAATAAAGAATTCAAGAGTTCGAGCCAAAATTGTAATCTCTAGGAAAATCGATATAAGTACTTCATGGTTTATGAGGTTAACTAATAAGAGATCTTGCACACACAATATCTTGCATGAAACATTTGGTTTTTACTTTGCATGGATTTTTTGTTCGAAACGTTTTTTATTTGAAAAAACAAGTTTTTCCGACCTTTTCTTCTCCAGACGACTGCCCAGAACTATGGACGTCTAGCTACTGTTCACTTTCAAATATCAGACATTCAAAAAAAATTTAAACCACATATGTCTGAAGGCTTCGACGCCAGACGTCTGATGGTCATATTAGCAGACGTACGGTTTTCTCTTTAAAGTTTTTTAAAATATGTTTTTTGAATCACAGACACCTTCCATATTATGCTTCAGACGTCTGGTGAGCTCTCTGTTGTTTTATTTGAAATAACAGACGACCGCAGTATTAATAGTCAGACATCTGAAAGTATTTGAAGGCTCTATTTATCTTCATCAGATGTTTGCCCATTTGACCAGCAGACGTCTGCAGTTAAAACTGTTTGAAAAATCCTACCGTTACATTGCATTAAATGGCACAACGATTACTTATTTCTTCGACTCAGATGTCTAGCTATTGAATAACAAACGTCGGGTTTGCCTATCAGTCAGCAATTGATGCTATTTTGACTTGGTTTTTGGTGAGGGCTTTAAAAGGGTTTTTATTTGGAATTTATTGCCAACCATTTCTGAAAAATTGCATTCATTTTTTGAGTTCATCTTCACCAACCAAAAAACAAAAAAATCCTTGAGCTCTTAATTGCAAATCTTATACTCCATTGAAGTACATAGAGCATTCATTATAAAACTTTTGAAAGAGTAATCTTGCTTGTAATCTTTTCTTTTTCTTTTATGTGAGGTCTCTTAAGTGTGAGGGGATCTTTGTAAGGAAGAACTTATAGAGAAGATGTCACTCGTGTGTCGAGTGACGTGGTTGTAAAGAGTTGCGTGTGCGCAATATGATAGTCTCAGTAGAGACTTGTTTAGTGGAACAGGCTCTTACGTCTAAAGAAAGTGGACTAAGGGATCTCCCGAACCACTCTAAAATCCTTTGCGTTTGCATTGCTTTCATCTTTATCTCAATTACTTGCTTTCATTATAATTGTGTTTTTATTTGTTTTGCAAGTAGAATTTTTAATTTGTGGGTATTGTTAGAATAATCTTCGTCACATAGCGATGGACATTCTCAATCCATCACCAAACCAGCATATTTTGATGGGATTAACTTTACCGTATGGAAAATTAAGATGGAGCCCTTAGAATCCCAAGGTAGAGACGTGTTGAGATGCACCTTCTTGAAGGAATATGTGCTACCCGACCTAGATGAAGATAGTCGGACCGTGACGGATAAAAAGGCTTGTGAAACTAATCATAAGGCCAAATTTGCTTTCTTTTTTGTCTTAATGAAAATAATTTGGCTAGAGTTATTAAGTGAAAAATGCTCATTCTATGTGGAAAACTTTATTGATTGCTCATGCAAATAGTTCCAATGTTAAGTGGGCAAAAATTGATCTTTTGAAAACCAAATATGAAAATTTTCGAATGTTGCCCAATGAAAACATTTATGATATGTTTAGTCGATTTATTCACATTAATAATCCTCTTGATTCCTTATTAGATGAACCTATGAAAAATGAGGAAAATGCGAGAAAAGTTCTTCGCTCACTCACCAAGAAATAGCAAATAAAAGCCTTTGCGTTTGCATTGCTTTCATCTCCCGACCCACTCTAAAATCCTTCGTGTTTGCATTGCTTTCATCTCTATCTCTATTACTTGCTTTCATTATAATTGTGTTTTTATTTATTTTGCAAATAGAATTTTTAATTTGTGGGTATTGTTAGAATAATTCTATTCACCCCCTCTAGAATTATTTCAATTGGTATCGGAGCCCAGTACTCTTATTTGTTACGATTTAAACCCTAGAGTGATCCAATGGCCTCATCTTCGACTTCATCACATAGCGATGGATATTCTCAGTCCATCACCAAACCACCATATTTTGATGGGATTAACTTTACCGTATGGAAAATTAAGATGGAGCCCTTAGAATCCCAAGGTAGAGACGTGTTGAGATGCACCTTCTTGAAGGAATATGTGCTACCCGACCTAGATGAAGATAGTCGGACCGTGACGGATAAAAAGGCTTGTGAAGCTAATCATAAGGCCAAATTTGCTTTCTTTTTTGTCTTAATGAAAATAATTTGGCTAGAGTTATTAAGTGAAAAATGCTCATTCTATGTGGAAAACTTTACTGATTGCTCATGCAAATAGTTCCAATGTTAAGTGGGCAAAAATTGATCTTTTGAAAACCAAATATGAAAATTTTCGAATGTTGCCCAATGAAAACATTTATGATATGTTTAGTCGATTTATTCACATTAATAATCCTCTTGATTCCTTATTAGATGAACCTATGAAAAATGAGGAAAATGCGAGAAAAGTTCTTCGCTCACTCACCAAGAAATAGCAAATAAAAGCCTTTGCGTTTGCATTGCTTTCATCTCCCGACCCACTATAAAATCCTTCGTGTTTGCATTGCTTTCATCTCTATCTCTATTACTTGCTTTCATTATAATTGTGTTTTTATTTATTTTGCAAATAGAATTTTTAATTTGTGGGTATTGTTAGAATAATTCTATTCACCCCCTCTAGAATTATTTCAATTGGTATCGGAGCCCAGTACTCTTATTTGTTACGATTTAAACATTTATGATATGTTTAGTCGATTTATTCGCATTAATAATCCCCTTGATTCCTTATTAGATGAACCTATGAAATATGAGGAAAATGCGAGAAAGGTTCTTCGCTCACTCACCAAGAAATAGCAAATAAAAGCGACTACTCTTAAGGAGGTAGCGGACATTGAAGTAATGTCATTCGAAGAACTTCAAGAAAATCTCAAGACCTATGAAATTGAGCTCAAGGCCTACGAAAAGGAAGATAAAAAGATTGAGAAGAACGACAAGTTAAAAGCATCGCACTCAAAGCTACATCTAAATCCAAAGCTCCAACCAAACCTAACAATGATGAGTTTAGTGAAGATGATGAAGATATCGCTCTCTTCACAAAGCAATTCAACAAATTTCTCAAGTTTTGAAGAAATTTCAAGAGGCGTCGCTCTAAGACATCGTCCTTACAACAACAAGGAAGTCGGGTCATATTTCAAATGTAGAAAGCCCGGACATCTTATTGCCAATTGTCCCCTTAACAACGAGAAGGAAGCTCCACAACGACCCTATCGAAGAGATTTTAAGGCTAGAACTTAGGATGATTTGGAAGGAAACAATAATGAAGACTGTCCATCCAATAAAGAAATCGCGAACATGTGCTTCATGGCACATGAGGATGAGGTAACAGATGATCTAAACTTTTATTCTTTTGATGAGTTAATTGAAACGTTTGGATCATTACATGATGCTTATTCTAGACTACAATCTAAATATCCCATTGCTAAAAAGAAAATTGCATGTCTTGAAAAAGAAAGTTTTTCCAATAAATCTTATGGGTGTGAGAATTTAAAACTTGACGACGAATCTATTTTGTCTGAAATTGCTTCTTTATCCAGTTCTCTTGATGATGCTTCTTTTAAAAATAATAGACTCACTACTTCCTACAACTCTCTCTTGACCAAGCATGAATCTTTGAATAAAACTCATAATACTATGTTGCTTGATATTGAGAAGATAAAGGTTAAGATTAGTGATCTTGATGCCACACTTCACAAATTCGCCCCTAGCAAAGATTCACTCAATACCACGATAAGAAACTTGAGTTTTTCAAATAAGAAGAATGGTATTGGTTTTCAAAAATCCTCTATTTCTTTCGCAAAACCTTCAAAATAAAACTTTGATAAATATTCTTTTTGATCAACTTTTGTTAAAGTTTCTACCTCACATGCTTCTACTTCATATGATCATCATGCTAATCATGTACATGCTTCTACCTCATATGATCATTCATGCTAGATTCTTTCATGTTCCTAAAATTGGAAAATCTTATGTAATACGTATACTCATTCTAGCACCTATAGTGTGACTTGCAATTATTGTAATAGGATTGGACATATATCTTACAAGTGCAAGAAACACTTTCGAAAAATCTAGTTTGGATACCTAAAGACTAACCCTAATGGACCCAAGACTTGGGTACCAAAGATCACAACTTTTTCATCTCCTATAGGTACTTCGCAAGTCACAACGTGAAAATAAGTGATTTCTTGATAGTGGTTGCTCAAGGTATATGACCGGTAAAATCAAAAGCTTTGCAACACTATCAAGAGAAGAAAGTGGCATGGTCACCTTCGAGGATGATAGAAAAAGTAAAATCATTGGTAAAGGTAATATAAATTTCAATGATACTACCTTAGAAGATATACTTGTTGAAGGTTTAAAGCACAATCTTCTTAGTATTAGTCAATTTTGTGACCGGTTTTAAAGTTTTCGATAAAAAAATTTAGAAGTTCTTGATTTAAATGATGAAGTTATTCTTTGTCGAAAAAGAAATGGAAATGTTCATTCTATTCAAGCATGTGATATTTTTAGAATAAGTGTTGTAGCGGATGAAAGTTGGCTTTGGTATAGAAGACTCGGACATGCATCCATGGATCTACTTTCAAACATCACCGACAAGGATTTGGTCTCCGGCATTCCAAAGCTCAAGTTCATAAGAGATAAGTTGTGTGATGCATGTCAAATGGATAAATAAGTGAAAAGTTCATTTAAGCCAAAAGTTCATTTAAGCCTAAAGTTGTGGTATCGACTTCTAACCTTCTCCAATTGATTCATATGGATTTGTTTGGTCATTTTAGGACTTTGAGTTTTGAAGGAAAATCTTATGCTTATGTAATTGTTGATGATTTCTTGAGATTTACTTGGGTTCTTTTTCTTTCTATTAAAAGCGATGTCTATATTGCTTTCAAAATCTTTTTCAACAAAGTGCAAAATGCAAAACTTTCAATAGTTAAAATCCGTAGTGATCACAGAGGTGAATTTCAAAATGTGTTTTTTGAAGATTTTTGTAATGATCACGGGGTTAAACATGAATTCTTGTGTTCTTGAACTCCACAACAAAATGGAGTTGTTGAACGGAAGAATCGATCTCTTCAAGAAATGGCTAGGACAATATTGAATGAGCATAGTTTCTCACTATTTTTGGGCCAAAACGGTTAATATTGCATCGTATATTATAAATAGGGTTGTTATTCGTAAAGAACTTGTGAAAACTCATTACGAACTTTATTATGGTAGAAAACCCAACATTGGTTATTTTAAAGTTTTCGGAAGCAAATCCCATGTTTTAAATACTAAAGATCCCCTTGGGAAATTTGATGTTAAAAAAGATTTGGGTATTTTTCTTGGCTACTCTTCCATTAGTAAAGCTTATCGTATTTTCAATCAAGCTTCTAAAACTATGGAAGAAGGTATGCATGTAAAGTTTGATGAAACTAATTGTTTTACCAAGAATGTTGTAGTGAATGATGAGATGATGAGGTAGTTCGTGCTCACTTGGAGGAACTTTATATTTTAAAGGAACAAACTCAACAAGAGCCTTCTTCAAGTGAAGTGGTAAAAGTGGATGATTCCGTACCAACCCTTTCAAGAGATTGGAGATGCAACAAAAATCATTCACCAACGTAAATCATCGGTGATGTATCAAAGGGGGCAACCACTTGTTCTCATAATCCTAATTTATTTACTAATATAGCGTTTTTATCTCAAATAGAGCCTAAAAATGTTAAAAGAGACTAATTTTGATGAGAATTGAATTTGTGCCATGCAAGATGAACTAGTTCAATTTGAAAGGAATGATGTTTGAAAACTAGTTCCTATTCCTAGGGATAGACATGTTATTAGGACCAAATGGGTTTTTAAGAACAAATTTGATGAATTTGGTGTGATCACAGGGAACAAAGCTAGACTTGTAGCACAAGGTTACAACCAGAGGAGGTATTGATTTTGATGAGACTTTTGCTCCGGTTGCTAGATTAGAAGCCATTCGTATTTTTCTTTCATATGCATACTTTAAGAATTTCAAATAGATGTGAAAAGTGCTTTCTTGAAGAAGATCGTGGAACAACTACCCGGTTTTCAAGACTTCAAGTTTCAAAATCATGTTTTCAAGTTAGAAAAGGCGTTGTATGGTTTGAAATAAGCCCCTAGAGCTTGGTATGCTAGATTGTACTTTCCTTGATAATGGTTTTTCAAAGGGCAAGATTGACACAACTTTTTATCAAAAAAATGATGAGATTTTGATTGTACAAATTTATGTTGATGACATAATTTTTGGTTCTATTAATGAGTCTTTGAGCAAACAGTTTGCCTCTACCATGCAAAAGGAATCTGAAATGGGTATGATGGGGAAACTCAAGTATTTCCTTAGACTTCAAATCAAACTCAAGGAAGGGGTCTTCATCAATCAAGCTAAGTACACGAAAGAGCTAATCAAGAAGTTTGAGCTTGAAAATGCAAAGCCAAGCAAGACTCCAATGGCCACCACCATGAAACTTTCCAAAGATGAATCCGGCAAGGAGGTTGACATCACAATATATCGTGGTATGATTGGTAGTTTACTTTATTTAACTGCAAGTAGACTCGATATAATATTTAGTATTTGCTTGTGTGCTTGTTTCCAATCTTGTCCCAAAGAATCGCATCTAAGTGCGGTAAAGAGAATCTTTAGATACCTTAAAAGGATGATTGGTTTAAGTTTTTGGTATCCTAAAAATAAAATTTTTGATTTTAAGTCTTGTTCGGATACAGACTATGCGGATAGCCAAATAGACCGAAAAAGCATGAGTGGAACGTGTCAATTTCTTGGAAATTGCCTAGTTTCTTGGTCCTTCAAGAAGCAAAACTCGATTGCTCTTTCCACGACCGAAACAGAACATATTGCAGCGGATGCTTGTGTTCAAATCTTATGGATGAAATATACGCTAGAAGACTTTGATGTGTTTGTTGATCATATTCCTATCCTTTGTGATAACACGAGCACGATACACACGACAAAGAATGCAAATCAATATAGTCGCACCAAACATATTGATATCCGCTACTATTCCTTCGTGACCATCATGAAAAAGGGGACATAATTATTGAGCACATCGACAACCAATTAGCGGATATCTTTACTAAACCCCTTAATGCTACACGATTTGCTAATTTTATGGGAGAGTTGAATGTGTTCTTTGGATTCATATGATTGCATGAGTTATATTTTTCCTTTGGTATTTATTGTTTCTCATATTGTCAATTGTGACTTCCACAACTCTTTTAGGGGAACCTAGTTGTGGATTCGGTTAATTACGACGAATCCTATTCACGGGTTTAGAGTGAATTAGAGACTCTTCAATGAGTAGTCGATTCACTAGATGAGAAATTCTAACTATTGCATGCTTGCCTTCATATGATATTAGAACTTGAATATATTTTGCGTATAGTTTCTTGCATGTATCGCTTGCCTTTGCTTATCTTATATACATACTAGTTGATATGAGCCAATGCCTAATTTGTCTTTATCTCGCTCATATCAACTCCTATTAATCTTTTGTGTCTACATTTAGGGGGAGTTACTCAAACATTTAACTCGTTTCTGATGTACGCATATATTTAGGAAGAGTAATTCAAACGTTTTAAGCTCTTTAAACACCCTTTTTGATTATGTCAAAAAGAAGGAGAAGAATAGGTTTGTGGCATATCAGTATGCTTGTATACTTATTATGCTACTTTTATTTTTGCATATATTGATATACTATACCTATTAATATTTTGACATTATCAAAAAGAGATAGATTGATGACTTATGGATTTTCATAGTCCAATTATTTAGTTTTGATGATGTTATGAAATATTAATAGTTATATAAATGTGTTTTATATTTGCCTATTTTATAACATTGTATATGAGCTTTGTCGTGTTTGAGAAAGTTTTCGGGATATTGCACGACACAAGCATTTGATGGAGGATGACAGTTATTGCGCTTAAACGGCAAATCTATTGGAGGTTGGAGGATAATAGACTCAAGCTCCTCAAAGGTCAAGATCAAACTTCAAGAAGTAAAGGAGTCGAAGTCCAAGTGAAGATTACACAAGTCGTCGAAAAATAAAGAATTCAAGAGTTCGAACCAAAATTGTAATCTCCGAGAAAATCGATATAAATACTTCATGCTTTATGGGATTAACCAATAAGAGCTCTTGCACGCACACACAATATCTTGCATGAAACATTTAGTTTTTACTTTGCATGATTTTTTCGTTCGAAACGTTTTTATTTGAAAATCAAGTTTTTGTAACTTTTCTCCAGACCTCTGCCCAGAACAACTACAGACGTCTGGCTACTGTTCACTTTCAAATGTCAGACATGTCAGAAAACTTTTTAAACCTCAGACATCTGAAGGCAACTTAGACCAGACGTCTGAAGGCTTCGACGCCATACGTTTGATGGTCATATTAGCAAACGTCTGGTTATCTCTTTAAAGATTTTACAAATATGATTTTTGAACCTCAGACATCTTCCATATTGTGCTTCAGACTTCTGATGACTCCTTGTTTTATTTGAAATAAAGACTTCTGCAGTATTAACGGTCAGACGTCTGAAGGTATTTTTAAGGCTCTATTTTCCTTCATCGGACGTTTGCCTATTGGAGTAGCAGACGTCTGCAGTTAAAACGGTTTGAAAAATCCTACTGTTAATCCTACCATTACACTGCATTAAATGCTACAACGCTTACTTTTTTCTACGAGGCAGACGTCTGGCTCTTTGAACACCAGACGTCTGATTTGCCTGTCAGTCAGCAATTAATGTTGTTTTGACTTGGTTTTTGGTGAGGGTTTTAAAAGGGTTTTTACCTGGAATTTATTGCCAACCAATTCTGAAAAATTACATTCATTTCTTAAGTTCATCTTCACCAACTAAAACACAAAAATACTTGGGGTCTTAATTGCAAATTTTATACTCCATTGAAGTATACATAGAGCATTCATTGTAAAACTCTTGATAGAGTAATCTTGCTTGTAATCTTCTTTTTCTTCTGTGTGGGGTCTCTTAAGTGTGAGAAGGCGTTTGTAAGGAAGGATAACTTGCAAAGAATTCACTCGTGTGTCGAATGATGTGGTTGTAAGGAGTTGCGAGTATGCAGCATGATAGTCGCGGTGGAGACGTGCTTAGTGGAATGAGCTCGACTAAAAAAAGTGGACTAGAGGATCTTCCGAACCACTCTAAATCCTTTGTGTTTGCATTGCCTTCATCTCTATCTCTTTTACTTGCTTTCATTATAATTGTGTTTTTATTTGTTTTGCAAGTAGAATTTTTAATTTATGGGTATTGTTAGAATAATTTTATTCACCCCCTCAAGGATTATTTCACATACCCCTATCTATTTCCTCCTCCCTCCTCCCTCCTCTTTCATCATCTTCTTTTTTGTTTAACTTAGCACTAACCCAACACTTCCCCCTTCACCATCATCCTTTTCCATCACTGCCGTCGGTGAACTCCTCCGACCGGATACCCCCTATGGTTTAATTAACAATTATTTTAATACTTAATGATTAATAATTTAACTAATTGTAATTGTTAAAAGGTCATTTAATATGCATATGTTTAAACCGTTAAATGTTGACCGTTGATCATGATGGTTTTTGGAGTTCTCAAATCTTTTGGAAGTTTTTTGCCAAACACCGAAACTTCGAAACTTGATGGAAGTTTTTTGGGGATGAGCCTTTGAAAGAAAGGTTAGTTTTGAAGATATTTCTCATAACTTTTGCATATAAAAGCAAAACTCATGAATTCCCCAAACGAAAATCAAACCACGACTATATTTGAAAGAAGAATTTGTCAGAGCAATGCAGTCATGGGTGAGAAGTAAATAGAAAAAGACACAATCAAGCTTCTTTGAAGAGAATGGCAAGCATCAGATAATGTTCAAACCTGTCCAACAGCCCGGAGTATGCTCTTTTGAACTCGAATATCTTTCTCGATCTCAGCCCCTAGTGATATAACAGCTTGATGAGCAACCAAAATATCCACTCTAAACGTAAAAAAAACAAGTCCATGAAGTAAACCTGCTGCTATATGTAACAGGAATTGCCTTGTGGGGTCCATCCCCACGATATTTTGCCTGGCCGTTTTTTTTGCTTTGTCCTTCCCTCCAGAAGATCCAGGTTCAGAAGATCCACTAACGGGAGTATTACAGAGCAACACGGTAACTGCTGCACCATGTCTTCTGTGAGTGGCTGCCACAGCGCCAGGTGGCACATCAGACACAAGGTCACCACTCACTATCTAAAATAAAGTAGAACCAAAACAAACAAGAACTTGACTTTAACAGAATTTTAATCTTAATAGGTAATTGCAGCTTTGAAGGTTAAATTTTTCACCAGGACATCATTTGCTGTGACATGATGGGCCACGGCACGCAACGCACCAGCAGTTCCAATATCCTCTGGGACTGCAGCCACCTACAAAAAGGACAAATAGATGGATTTTCATCTAAGTAGGAATTCGAAAACTGGGCACAAACGAGTTGGATTCACATACAAAAACTTTTGAGATTTTGGTATATGAGTCATTGAGTTACAATATTTTTAGGACTATACACTAATAACAAAAACGATTATCATCTTAGTTCTATACAGTTAGAACACAATCCATATTTTACAATGTGCAAAAAGAAGTTCCATTAACATCCTTGATGATTCCAAGAGAATCTAATAGGATATGTCTCCTCTATGACTAATCCGTGCAACATAGATTTTCATTGTGGAGACAACCAAACCAGCTTATACTACGGTAAGAACATAAGTGACATTATTCAGGACCAAAATAAGAATTTAAATCAATACAAAATTAGTTCTAAATCCACCCAAAAAAAATAAGATAAACATCACTAACTTTATAACCAAGCAATTAATTTAAAGGTTTATTCTGAGATATAGAACTTAGAGAAGTGGAAGCAATTTAATATCCAAAATGATTTATTGAATACCACGTCATATTGGAGAGAAAAATGGTTTTATGTATTTAATGTACAAGATCAACAAGATCCCTCAGCATGCAGTGGTTCCCTGGTTCTCAGTTTAAGATTAACTGTGTTCATGCTATGGGAGTCATCAACCACTTGATGATCCAAGATTACCTTAGAAACATCAGATTACACTAATTTTCACTATTGGGTTGTGACAGTGATAATGGCAATAAAAGGCCCTTTTAATGTCCTTACTGTAGCTTCGCAGTCAGGCTTACTAAAGAAAATTCAGAACAGCAAGCATTCGTGTTTGATACAGAAAAACAATTAATTAAACAAGATTAAAACACCAGCAACAAGAAGAGTAAATGATGAATTCGAAGAATCCAATGTATTATATACAGCGAAGCAACAGCTGTTTGAATGTGATTGCCAATTGTGTATACTTTGTGCACATGATCATGAATCATGACGAACTATTATTCCCCCTTCAAACCTAGAGGACCGAATAATGGATCACATGGCCTCGCTTTTTAAGCTTTGTCTAGACTAGGCTAAACTGCTCGAAAATACTACAACCTCTTCATTTTTTTGTGATAACTACCATGAACTTTTTTATTAGAGAAAAAGTTTAGGACACACCAGCTGCAAAAACGGCATTGATGTACACTGGCATCTGTCAACACATCTAAAAATGTTATTTTCCTGTTTTATCCCTATATGGCTTTCTCCATCGGCCCTCTCACTCTCCTCCTTCCTGCTGTCACCTTCTGGCTCCTCCTCTCTCTGCCAGCATGGACCTCCTCATCTTCTTAGATCCTTCCAAAACACCCACAAATCTCTAAATCCCTTGATCCTCAACCGCTAAATCTGTAAATCCTCAAATCTCTACATCCATAAATCATAAATCATTAAATCACCGACCTTCAAATCTTTAAATCCCTAAAACCGTCAGGTATCCTCATATTTTCCACATTTTTCCTATTTTTCTTCTTTTATCCTTAACGTTGCTCATCCTCGACCTCCAACACCAAAGCCATCCACTCCTTGGACTCCTTTGCCAACTTTTGCTCCTCCCAATTAACAAAGGATATCATGGTCGAATAATAACAGTTATTAATGCCATATGGTATTTAAATGAAATAAAATCAATTTTTTTCTTCTAATATTTATATAACCAAAAAGACTGAAAAGGTCATGGTATTTTAGTGCACTTTAGCCAAAAAACTTAGCACATGCATCCATCAAAATTGGGATTAGCTATGGAACAAAACTCAATAAATATCACTAAACTTCTAATGAGAAGTTGACTGTAAAAACGTCTATCCCTCAGTGCAGATTGTTGGCCAAAGAAAACTATGAGCAAATGAGACCCTTCAGCAGTAAGGTTTTAATTGGCATAGTTATGAAGCGAAACTCAATAAATATTACTAAACTTTTATGAAAAATTGACTGTAAAAATGACTGTCCCTCAGTACAAATTATTGTTCTAAGAAATCTGAGCAATTGAGGATCCCACAACATCAAGGTTTTGGTGTGCATGTGATCCTACTTTTTGGAGCATGCAATTGAAGCCCATGCAACCAAGCGGCAAACATCCAGATAAACCTAAACTATTTCCGGTGCAAATCTACAAATAGGTGTAGGTAATTGAAAAAGGAAACAATCTAGATGAGAACAGGAAAACGATAAGACTTGCATGGGAGAGCACATTAATCTTTGAAGCACAATAAAAATAAGAGCCGAAAGGATCACAGCAAAAAAAGGTTATGAAATAAGATACAACTTGATCACATGATTCATTCTTAAGAGTTAATGATTTATATGCCTCTGGAATCTAACAAAATGCATATTTCAAAAGAAATAACTAATGACACGGTTTGACCCTCATATCCTATGGGTTATGGGCATCTCATAACTTCATAATTAGGTTGCACGGACACGGACACGAGGATACGGACACGATACAACGCGACACGACAGTGCAAAATCCTGAAATATATAGGATACGGGGACGCAGATATATATAATTATAAGAAAGATAGTACCATAATATTACAATATATTTAGCAAAAATTCAACAATTCAAAAATGTTCTACTAAGATAATGTTTTTCTCGCCTTTAATTGAAAAAATAAGATCGCCGCTACTGCTGGAATTTCTTTTTGTGCCGTGGCTACACTTAAACGTATTCGACACATGTCCGATATGTGTCCAAATTCAAAGCCGCCTCATTTCGAAGCGGGACACGGAAATTCAATGTCGGATACGTGCCGTGCAATTGTCGGGCACGAATCCATGTCCAATACGTGTTCGACACGGATAAGGTAACCAAAATGACGTGTCTGTGCAACCTAGCTTCGTAATAAAAGTGCCAATCACCAATCTACTTATCTATTTTGGTTCTACCGCATATATCAAAACTCAAAGGTGGACTATGTTACCCATTGTGTGCCAGATCGCTTCTTATTCCGTATATTGCGCCCTTGTTTCCGACCGAACTGCTAATAAAATACATTAATTTCCTATGGACGGAAGAACACATCTTAACAATCCTTTTCATGTACTCAAATGGAAAACCACGTTTGAGGAGCAAGACTGGTTTCATGATTCATCCAAATCTATGAAGCATGGGAATAGTTTTAAAAGGGCGTATGGTCTTCCTAACTATCAAATCGTTACAAATACACCCTGACTTGGTGTTATGCTGGTAAACTGTACCTAGATAATATCATGATAGAAAACATAGATGATTGCATTTCCTTGGCAATGCCCAATGGAGATCAATTAACAACCAGATTAGCATGGAAACAGTCTCACTCATAACTTCCTTGATGTTATTCCATTTAAGTACCAGTTTGCTTACTTGAAAGATTGGGAAAAGCTTGGAAGAGCCTTACATGTGACGTTGCAACGCTCCAATTCCCGGAATACGGAAATATGGACCGAAACCGCCAGTGCTCCTAAATAAGGGGAAATCGCCTTGCCATAGTCACACCTAAACCTCTAGCTAAACCTGCACAATAATATCCAAGATATAATACTAATATCATGCTGCATAAATAACGAATAATACCGATGAATCCACGAGATAAAGATATAGTCAATAAAGGATCCAAATAACAAAGGGTTCTGAATAAACGAAATACAAAATCCAAAAAGAAAGATACATTATTCATATCGTCCCATAAGGGCACACATGCTAACTGAATAAAAGAAATAATCCCTACGGACTACTGATCTTTTGCAAACTCCTGATAATCGCCCTTATCCTGCTCGGCCTGAAAATCCTCTCTAAACCTGAGATAGCAAGTCTCAGGAATGTCAGAATATCCCAACAAATACTCAACGCAAAACGTGTGTATGTAGTGTGATAGAATGAATATGCGAGTGTTGTGAAGCCGCGTGCACATATAGCAATCAATTAAACATGTCAAGTTGGTCAAGTAATATCCTAATTGGTCACAAAAAGGTATTCTATCCTATCATGAATTCGAGTGTGTACGTCAACCTTTGCAGGTGTATTCCCAACCTAAGGGCAGGCTCTAGAGATAAGGAAACATGGGCCCAATTGTGGAATAAACAAGTGACAATATATGACCATTTAAAACCCGATACAAGCTAATGAATAAGTACTGATATAGCCCGGTACGAGCTCCAATGACCGATATAGCCCGGTACGAGCTGTATGAACAAGTGACCGATATAGCTCGGTACGAGCTGCCGGTGACGGGACTCCTGAGACCCTGTTGAACGAAAGCACACTCAAACTATCCCAACACCCAGTGTATTTATAACTAACATGGCAGTAAACTGAATCACAAATTAGGAATGTTGACTGGGTGAGCACTTGTAATATCACGTTAATTGTACGGAAATGGAACTTGTAACGATATTATATATTATGTCATGGCATGTAATTCAGTATTCTAATTAGAGATCTCGTTTTAATATGAGTAGACTGGAACAATGAGTAGTCATGGCATATCAAGTACAATAGTTATAATATGATATTGTTCATAAACAGAAATAGCATGTTAGGGATGTTCAAACATGTCGACGATAAGTCCCATGTAAAATGTTAAATATAAGAGATATGATATGATAAAGTCAAAAATGTAAACAAGATTCTACATAAATATGCAAGCATCTGTATTTAACATCTGGATTTATTTATTGCATCGGATATAATCTAGAACATGATTTAAAAGGTTAATCATAGTAAAATAGGAATGACAAATTATAAATGCATAAAGCAGATAGTGGTAATAGTATAATTACGAGATAGTGGTAAGATAAAATAAGTAACAGATTGACTAGTCATCATGTAAGTGCTAGTAATAAGTTTTATAATCATGTGATAACAGAAATTATTAAACAAATTATAGTATCAACATAATTATTAAACAAATTATAAGAAATGGTAGTGTAGAAAGTTCAATTTTTATATATTAAATATTAAGCCCAGAGCATTTATTGATTAACGGTAATAATTGTATATTTTTATGTTTTAGATTAAGATATAAATGTTGATATTTTGCATACTAGTGTATACCAATGTGGTTGCAGCAGAAACTTATAATTACTTATAAAACTTTTTATATATTAAACCATATCTACATGTTAATAATTATTTTATTACGCTTACACTTTTACAGTTGTTCGCGTGATGAATGAATTAATGTGTGCTCTAGATCCTATGGTTTTCATCATATGTACAAGTATTATACAATTTATTAATGAAACGGCGGCATAATATTACAATTTTATTTAATTGTAAATTAATAATTTATTTAAAGAATTGTCGATGTTGCATCAACTAAAATAAGGAGCAAAAGTACTTGCTTTGGAGACAAAACACGACAACACGAAGCAAATCTCCAAACTTTGATGGCTCAGCTAATTTTGAAGAAGAAGAAAATATTGTGATGGAAAAGAGGAGTTATGTTATATATATACATATATATAAAGGGGGAGGAGGGAGATACAGAGAGGAAAGAGATGGATGATTCTCTTAGAAAGAGAGTTTGTGATTGGAGAGAAAAATAGGATTTTGGAAAGAGAAATTATGAAAAGGAGCTTTGGGGGCCGGGTTAAAATGTATGAGAGAGGAAAGTTGATAAAAAAGAGAAAAAAAATGATTTGATGATTGGAAAGGAAAATATATATATATATATATATATATATATATATATATATGATGGGTTAGTTTAGGATATAATATATATGGAGAGGGGGTTAATTTATATGAGAAGAAGAGAGATGATAATAATAAATATATGTAAAGTTATTATAAGATAGAAAAATAAAATATTCAGGGGAGAGCATTGATATAGGGGAGATATAGAAACAGTTGTTGTAAAGATAGAAAAATATTGGGGAGAGAATTATATTTAAAGAGATCCAAATACTGTAAAAGAGATTAAATTATATGGGAGTTTGTAAAGATTGTTTGGTATAAGATAGATATATATATATATATATATATATATATATAATATTAGTTTAAATATGTATATGATTAAAATAGGTATAGATTTGTTTGGGAAGATAAAATATATAGATTAGTTTAAAATATGATATGGTTGTATAAATATGTTATAATTGGTTTAAAAGTGATAAAATAATATTAGATTTAGCAAAACAACTTTCTGAATGTTAAATATCATAACTACTTAGACAACGACAATATATGTGGTTACATAAACTAATATTTGAAAATATATTAGATGCAAATTAAAATAAGAGATTAATAAGTTATCAAACAAACTTAAATACTAAATATATTTTGTTAAAACAATTAAACTATTATTATCTATTTAGTTACAAAACTAAAGTAGACAATAAAATATTATAAGCATATTAAAATATGATACAATTTGATTAGAAAACAATTTCTAAATACTAATTATCATTTAATTAACAAACTTAGAAAACCATAATTATATGTTTTATCTTCATTAAAAATATTAAACCCCAATGATAAAAATAATAATTTTATTTGAGAAAAAAATTAAATTGATACTATTATTATACTGTACTGAAGTTCTAAGGTGTTACATTCTACCGACCTTACAAGAAATTCCGTCCTCGAAATTTCAAAGCTCAAGATTAGATATAGATTTGAAAGTAATTGAACGAAAAGGAAAATAAGGCAGTACAACAAAATCAAATCTGTAGGAACGAATTAAGGGTAGAACTCTAAGTTAATTAAACAGAATACCGTATTGTAACCATGTCGCGGTACATGTGTACATAACATAATTCTATCTCAGTCATCCGAATTCTACAATCAGAGTCAACGGAATATACAACATGACACACTATGAGAATTCTAGACACGTGATTCTAACATAAAAGGTCGGTAGAACCAAAACTAATTTCGGCGTCAGCTTGAGCTCTGATACCAACATGTAACGCCCCAATTCCCGAAATACGGGAATATGGACCGAAACCGTCAATACTTCTATACAAGGGGAAATCACCTTGTCATAATCACACCTAAGGCACACCTAAGGCTCTAGTTAAATCTGTACGATAATATCCAAGATATAATACTAATATCATGCTGTATAAATAACAAATAATACTGATGGATCCACGAGATAAAGATAGGGTCAATAAAAGATACAAATAACAAAGAGTTCCGAATAAACGAAATACAAGATCCAAAAAGAAAGATACATTATTCCTATCTTTCCACGAGGGGCGTACATGCTAACTGAATAAAAGAAATAATCCCTACGGACTACTGATTTTCTGCAAACTCCTGATAATCGCTCTAATCCTGCTCGGCGTGAAAATCCGTCTCTAAATCTGAGATGATAAGTCTCAGGAATGTCAAAACATCCCAACAAGTACTCAACGCAAAAAGTATTTATGTAGTGTGGTAGTATGAGTATGTGAGTGTTGTGAAGCCCGCGTGCACATGTAGATATAAATATGATGGTAAAATGAAGCAAACAAGTAAACATATCAAGTCGGTCAAATCATATCCTAATTAGTCACAAAAAGGTATTTTATTCTATCGTGAGTTCGAGTATGTATGTTAATCTCTGCAGGAGTATTCCCAACCCAAGGGTAGGGTCCCAGGGACAAGGAAACACGAGCCCAACTATGGAATGAACAAGTGACCGTATAAAGCCCGGTACCAGCAATAGTAACATATGACCATTTAAAGCCCAGTACCAGCTAATGAACAAGTGACCGATATAACCCGGTACGAGCTCCAATGACCGATATAACCCGGTACGAGCTGTATGAACAAGTGACCGATATAGCCCGGTACGAGATGCCGGCAATGGGACTCCTGAGATCCCGTTGAACGAACGCATACTCAAATTAACCCAACACCTCGCGTATTTATAACTAACATGACAGTAAACTGAATCACTAATTGGGAATGTTGACTGGACGAGCACTTGTAATATCACGTTAATTGTACGGAAATGGAACTTGTAACAGTATAGATTATGTCATGGCATGTAATTCAGTATTCTAATTAGAGATCTCGTTTTAATATAAGTAAACTGTAACAATGAGTGGTGGCATGTCAAGTACAATAGTTATAATATGATAGTGTTCATAAACAGAAATAGTATGTTAGGGTTGTTCAAGCATATCGACAATAATAGTCTTAAATAATATATTAAATATAGGAGATATGATAAAGTCAAAAATGTAAATAAGACTCTACATAAATATGCAAGCATCTGTATTTAGCATCCGGATTTATTTATTGCATCGGATATAATCTAGAACATGATTTAAAAGGTTAATCATAATTAAATAGGAATGACAAATTATAGATGCATAAACCAGATAGTGGTAATAATATAATTACGAGATAGTAGTAAGATAAAATAAGTGACAGATTGATTGGTCATCATGTAAGTGCCAGTAATAAGTTTTATAATCATGTGATAACAAAAAATATTAAACAAATTATATAACTAGGGCACATAGAGTGCAGTGATGCTATAAGAAATGGTAGTGTAGAAAGTTCAATTTTGTATGCTAAATATTAAGCCCAGAGCATTTATTGATTAACAGTAATAATTGTATATTTTTATGTTTTATATTAAGATATAAGTGTTGACATTTGACATACTAGTGTATACCAATGTGGTTGTAACAGAAACATATAATTATTTATAAAGCTTTTTATATATTAAACCACATCTACACATTAATAAATATTTTATTAGGCTTGCACTTTTCCAGTTGTTCACGTGATGAATGGATTAATGGATGCTTTAGATCCTAGAGTTTTCATCATGTATACAAGTATTATAGGATTTATTAATGAAGCGGCTGCATAATATTATAATTTTATTTAAACATTATAAATTAATAATTTATTTAGAGAATCGCCAATATTGTATCGACTAAAATAGTGAGCAAAAGTACTTACCTCGGAGACGAAAAACACGGCGACACGAAACAAATCTCCAAACTTTAATGGGTTAACTAATTTTGAAGAAGAAATATCGTGATGGGAAAGAGAGAGTTGTGTTATATATATATATATATATATATATATATATATATATATAAAGGGGGAAAAGGGAGATACAGAGAGGAGAGAGAGATGATTCTCTTAGAAAGAGAAAGAGATTGTGATTGAAGAGAGATAGGATCTTGAAAAGAGAAATTATGAAAGAGATTTGGGAGCCGGGTTAAAATGTATGAGAGAGGAAAGTTGAAAGGAAAGAGAAAAATTGATTTGATGGTTGGAAAGAAGATATATATATATATATATATATATATATATATATATATATATAATGGAGGAAAGAAGCCATAAGAGGGGATTTCCTTCTATGGCGTCGAAAAAATACAACCTCCAC
Source organism: Agapanthus africanus (assembly GCA_030015575.1). Classification (NCBI taxonomy): domain Eukaryota; kingdom Viridiplantae; phylum Streptophyta; class Magnoliopsida; order Asparagales; family Amaryllidaceae; genus Agapanthus; species Agapanthus africanus. The sequence goes on from CM057340.1 coordinate 682,360,577, forward strand.
CATTTTTTCCGACGATCGGCATCCATCATCATCATCGTTATCATCTAAGATGTGCATACACCAAATTTCATGTGATTCCACCACTTTTCCACCCTTGAATTAGCAATGTAAAAAGTTCTATTGTCGGTAAACCATTAATTTTACACCAACTAAATCAACGATAAAAAATGGTATAATCACATAAAATTTGGTGTATCCACATCTTAGATGATAAAAATGAAGGTGATGTATGCCGATCATCGAAAAAAATTATAGAGGGTGCATTTTTCCAACGCTATAGAAGGAAATCCCCTCATATGGAACATTTCCTCCATTAACATCATATATATATGATAGGTTAGTTTAGGGATATAATATATATGAAGAGAGTTGATTTATATGAGGAGAGAAAGATGATACTAATGAATATATGTGTAACATCCCAGTTTCCGGAATACGGAACCGAAACCGCCAGTGCTCCTAAATAAGGGAAAATCGCCTTGCTATAGTCACATCTAAGGCTCTACCTAAACCTTTACGATAATATCCAAGATATAATACTAACATCATGCTGCATAAAGAACAAATAATACTGATGAATCCACGAGATAAAAATAGGGTCAATAAAAGATCCAAATAACAAGGATTCCGAATAAACGATATACAAGATCCAAAAAGAAATACATTATTCTTATCGTCCCAAGAGCGGCGCACATTTTAATAGCAACTGAAATAAAATAGAAATAAACCTATAATACTACAGATCTTCGGCAAACTCCTGATAGTCACTCTCATCATGCTTTGCCTGTGAATCGGTCTGTAAACCTGAAATGGGAAGTTGCAGGGATGTCAGAACATCCCAATAAGTACTCAATTGTAATAGTGTGTGTGATAGCATGAATATGTGAGTGTAGTGAAGCTCGCGTGCACATGTAGATATAGATATGGCAGTAATATGAAGTAAGCAAGTAAGCATGTCAAGTCGGTCAAGTCATATCCTAATTGGTCACTGAAAGGATAATCTATTTTATCGTGAGTTTGAATATATACGTTAACCTCTGCAGGAGTATTCCTAACCCAAGGGTAAGGCCCCAGGGGCACGGAAACAAAGGCCCAAATATGGAATGAACAAGCAACGTATATAGCCCGGTATGCGCTGTAGGAACAAACGACCGATATAGCCCGGCACGAGCTCTAATGACCGATATAACCCGATACGAGCTGTAGGATCAAGCGACCGATATAGCCCGGTACGAGCTGCCGACAATAGGACTCCTGAGATCCTGTTGAACGAACGCACACTTAAACTACCTTAAGACCCCGCGTATCTATAACTAACATGGTAGGGGACTCAACCATCAATCAAAATGCTGACCGGAGTGGAACTTATAATATCATGTTAATTGTATGGAAATGAAACATGTAAACAGTATAGATTGTGCACGGTATATAATTCAACATTCTTATTAGAGATCTCGTTTTAATATAAGGAAATAATAGTCGTGAACAAGTATGTCATGTCAAGGTGTTTTCATATACGTTAATCAATAATGATCTCGCATATATAAAGCATGTTAAAAAGTGTTCTCGTGCGCGTCGATGATAACAATAAGCATGTCGTGGCATCAATATTTAATAAGGTTATTTATGCAACATCATTTTAAAGAGGGTTCGATTTTAATCAAACAATTCCAATAGCGGTGGCATTTAACAAAAATTATTTGTAAATAAATATGAATGCATTAATATAATATAATATATAACTATTTGAATTAACTAAAACTGAGACTTGTACTGTTATATTTATATCTGTATATATACCCCTATTTAATATATAAACATCATTATTTGTAATACTCATACCACCGTGTGCCGTGTTAATAATTACTAATATTGTACACCTATATACATAAAATATATTATACTGTTTTAGTATATTATATATGATTATCATCAATATGTACTAATAATCTATGTATGTTATAACTTATCATATCCACAACTATTCTAACTAAATATATTAATAATTTACCTACTGTATTAACATATTATTTATAACTACACTTCATATTGTATATTTAAATGTATTAATTATATATCTATATACAAACTTATGTATGTTATATGATAGTTGCAATAAAGAAAATCACAGTAGACGATAGTATACATGAGTATGAATAATTAATAGCACATACAAGCAATATGAGTTTAAATTTATATTATATATTAGTTAAGTAAATATGATCACATGATATTTTTATATAAAACAATAATAATATATCAAGAATATAATATATCAATCTGAACGAAGATTATATAAACATACAGTGTGAATACAAATAGTTATATATATAATTTGTATGATAATATTATTTATCAGCAATAGTTGAGAGATTCGCCGATATTGCATTGACTAAAATAAAGAAGCAAGAGTATTTGTCTCGGAGACGGATAAACACGACGACACGAAGCGCAGCTCCAAGTTTTGATGGCTCGACTAATTTTGAAGAAGAAAATAGTGTGATAGGAAAGAGAGAGAAGTTGATTTATATGAGAAGGGGAGAAATGATGATAATGAATATATATAAAGTTGTCATAAGATAGGAGAATAAAATATTGAGGAGAGAAATATATTTGAAGAGATCCAAATACTGTTAAAGAGATTAAATTATGTGGAAGTTTATAAAGCTTGTTTGGTATTATATATGTATAGTTAAAATAGATGTAGGGTTTGTTATTATATAGGATAATATGAAATATTTATATAACCATATATAGGGTTTTAAATAGATATGATGTATACAGATTAGTTTAAATGTGTATGATTAAAATAGATATAGATTTGTTTGGGGAGATAAAATATATTTGGAGAGAGCATATGAAAAAATATATATAAGTTTAGGACAACAATTCTTATAACCCCGTTTAATTTGAAAATTTTAAAATAAGATTTAAAAATTAAAAGATTATTAATAATATATCATGATAGACAAAACATTGTACTAGAATATAAATAAGATATTATTAGATTTAGCAAAATAAAACTTTAAAAGTTAAACATCACATACTTAACTAACTTAGATAACCATAATATATTTCTTTACATATCTAGTATTTGAAAATATATTAAATGCAAATTAAAATAAGATATTAATAAATTATCAATCAACCTTACATACTAAATATCTTTTGTTAAAACAACCATACTAATATTATCTATTTAGTTACGAAACTAATGTTAGGATTGGTTTAAATGTATATAACAAATTTAAAGCAACTATAATAGTAAACAAATATAAATACTAATAATATACTTATTTAACAAATTTGGAAAACCATAACTATAACAAATTTAAAGCAACTATAATAATATGTTATATCTTAACTAGAAAGTATTAAACTCCAACTTAAAATAATAATAATATAACAAAACCCAATACATTCAAAAGAAAAAGAAATGAAAAAACTTACGATCAGGCTAGGATGTTATAATATGTAAAGTTGTTATAAGGTAAAAAAATAAAATATTGAGAGAGAATTGATAGGGGGAGAGGGATGGGGGGAGAGGGGTAGAAACAGTTGTTGTAAAGAGAAAGAAAAATATTGAGGAAAGAATTATATTTGACGAGAGATCCAAATATTGTTAAAGAGATTATATTATGTAGGTGTTCGTAAATGTTGTTTGGTATAAGATATATATATATATATATATATATATGATTAAAATAGGTATATGTTTATTTGGGGAGATAAAATATATAGATTAGTTTAAAATATGATATAGTTGTATAAATAGGTTAGGATTGGTTTAAAAGCGGTAAAATAATACTAGATTTAGCAAAACAACTTTTCTAAATGTTAAATATCATAACTACTTAGACAGCCATAATATATTTGGTTGCATAAACTAATATTTGAAGATATATTAGATGCAAATTAAAATAAGAGATTAATAAGTTATCAAACAAACTTAAATACTAAATATATTTTGTTAAAACAACCATACTATTATTATCTATTTAGTTACAAAACTAAAGTAGACAATAAAATATTATAAGCATATTAAAATATGATACAATTTGATTAGAAAATAATTTCTAAATACTAATTATCATTTAATTAACAAACTTAGAAAACCATAATTATATGTTTATCTTCACTAAAAATATTAAACTCTAATAATAAAAATAATAATTTTATTTGAAAAAAAATTAAATTGATACTATTATTATATTGTACCGAAGTTCTTGGGTGTTACAGACGTGAAGAGGGAGGAAGCGCATTGTAGCAATACACTAATAATTGTATATGAATGTCCTCATATATGTTAACTTATGAAGATCATGTGTCAGAGAGTGAAACAATGTTTTCTCTCGGCCAGATGTAAGCTCGTTTCAAAAACACCAAGTAATAAAAAAGCCCTAAAGAAAGGCCAGTCTAATTAATCTGAGAGAATTTATTTAAATTCTGCATGCTAATGGAAGGAATCGAAAGACGGTTAACCACTTACCGATAGTTGTAAGACTTCAGGTGCTTGATTCTAAACTGGAGAGCAGATGTCACTACAACATTCCAGAGCTCTAATTCTTTTATTATGTATGTGGAAGGCTAGCTACAATTCATCTTCAATAGCACAACACTTACCAAGAATCTTTGTTAAGTGGCAACCATTTTTAATTTCTTTTGGAACCTAATATGCAGATGCCGGGCATTTAACCCCAGAATCCAATTGGACATTTCAACAAACAGTTCATCTGCAATCCTTCAAGGGCGTACCAAAAGTTATACCCACGCAACTTTTCTGCTTTTGTCACTTTGAATAAACTTGGGGGGGAAATTACCAGTATACTCTTCTATTCGTAAAGATACATAACCAAAACCCGAGAACATATTCCAAATATAATATCTCAAGCCACCAATACAAAAATCACAAATCAGCAAAATTGAACCATACCTCAACATGAAGACGATCTTCATACGCGCCGGAGATCCAACCGCCAACACGAAGAGCCGCATCTGATCCCTCCACAACCTGAGCCACTCCTCGAAAATTAAATAAAATTTGAAACCCTAATTCACTTAAAACCCTAACTGAAGAATGAGGAGGGGACTCACGACGATGAGGTCTTTGAGGTCGCTGGCTTCGAGGAGCTCGAGGACGTAGGAAAGCACAGGGCGATTCGCAACGGGAAGCAAAGGCTTTGGGACTTCCTGCAGTTAAAGAGAATGAATCAGAAGCTTGTAATGGAGATGTTGAGAGAGAGAGAAGGAGAGAAAGTTGATGACTTTGGAGATGAGAGGAGCTAAGGTTTTCGAGGAGCCGCCGGCGAGAACGACGACTTGAAAATCCATTGCTTTTTTCGTGAAATTGTTTCGATTTGGGTCTAAAGTCTCTGGATTTCTAATGACAACGCTGAAGCAAGAAATTGTTCAAAATTGTAAAAATATAATAATAAAGCAATATGGGGATCTAACTCAATTGGTTGAGCGCTCACTCTGCATGCGAGAGTTTACAGGGTTCGATTCTCTGCGCATTTCTGTCTATTTTATGTTCAAAATAATATTTTGATAATCATATCAACATTATTGTTTCAAAACATGCAAAGGAAGTTTGTAGTATATATTTTAACATATTTAAATATTTATATAATATTCATTTTGAATGCTTAAATATTCATTTTGGCAGGGTTCGATTCCCTGCGCAATTTTGTCTATTTTATGTTCAAAATAATATTTTGATAATCATCTATTGTTTCAAACATTCAAAGGAAGTTTGTAGTATATATTTTAACATATTTAAATATTTATATAATATTCATTTTGAATGCTTAAATATTCATTTTGAATGCATATTGTATCCATTAAATATTTATTAAATATTTTAATTACTCATATTAATAAACGAGTATTTAAATTTATTTTCGAAATGTGTCTATTATATATGCATTGCCGCTCCACATCTATAATTTTTACCTTGAATCTTTTTTGTACCCATTTCTGGTTGGTGTTTGTATATGTCTCTTAAAGACGCACTTTATATTTGTATTCGAGATTATCAAATATGGATATGAATTTTTATTACCGAATTGTAATCGTATCATTTCCATGCTAGAAAACAAATACGAATATGGTAGTGTTCATGTACGCTATGTATCCTGAAGAGTGTTATCTGTGCATAATTGTAATCGTATCAACTCCATATCCACGGGCAAGCACAAGATAAGCTACAGATTTTTAGGATTGAGTATGGTTGTAGTACATAATCCATCCAAACCTAAAACTTGGTCCAAAGCAAACCCGCCGACCCGACTCCAACCAGAATATATGGCATAGACATTTAGGTTTTTTTTGGCAACGAGATTACTGTTTCCGAAACAATAGCTATGCAGGGTTTTCAAAACTATGCATGTTTGGGAACCAACATGTTGTAACGACCCTAATTTTCATGTACAAAATTTCAAATTCAATGAATTCATGAAGGGTGTTTTCTGTTTTGATTTAAGAGCTATAATTTTAAATATTCAAAAGAAAATATGAAATACCTTATAGCTCAGTGGTTAAAACTCTCCACTACTGTTCATAACCTGCATATTTGAATCCCATTATTCACAAATTATTTATTTTTACAACGTTTTGGAAGCTCAAAAGGTTGCACGGGCATTTCATGGAGAAACGATAAGTGTAACAACCTTAAACATTCTGTACAATTTTTTCAAAAATACAGAATGGGGTACCTGAGCCTGAGCACAAGTTATAAGTTTGATTTGCTTTTGAACTGCAAGAAGGAGCTTGTAGCTCATTGGGAAGATCTTGCACTGCTGAACCAAAATACCCGAGTTCAAATCCCATTAGCCACATTATTTTTTAATTAGTTTTCTTTTAATCTTTTTAGAAACTCAAGAGTCTACACAAACAAACAAGTCCACTGCAGTAGTCAAAACGTCAGGGACACGTGGCAAGAAGATGGACCTCGACTCGGGCCGGCGGAGCGGTTGACTCGGCCGGCGCCGCCGGGTCAACTCGGCCCGATTCCACATTTTCTTTTTTCCCTTACACCCTTTGGCCTACCCCATAACCCTTGTATTATTTAAATTCCATGCACATTTACAGAGCAAATTAAAACCCCCATTTAATCCATTTTTAATACAATTTTTATCACACACTTTCATCTACCCTAAACCCTAATTTTTCCTATAAATACCACGCATAAACTCAACCCTCCTCACTTTCAGATCTCTGTCCAAACTCTCAAGAAAAATCCCTAGATTTTTTGTGTGCAAGTGGAATTAGCGAAGGGCAAAGCTCCGGCGAACTTCCGACGACGATTCGAGAAGATTCCGGCGACGAAACGACGCACCGGTGCCTCCTACTTCTTCCTTCTCCTCTTCTCTACACAATCAACCTGTAAGTACCTTCTCCCCCTTCTCTTTACTATTCTAAAAACTTAGAATTCTAAAACCCGACGGAAGTGGAGTTAATCCGACTTCCGATTCGGTTTTTCTTTAAAAATCGTATTTTTCTTAAACACAATAATACCAAACTCTCACATCATGATCATTAAATATTAACGAAACATATTGGTAAGTTTCATATCAAATGAATTTATATTCCAATTTTTATAGCACTTTTACAGAAAAAATATCATATAGTTTAGTTTCGACATAAAACATCATTACCCCTTGCTATACCTTTAGATAGTTCACGAGGTAATGACCTACCTCCTCACAACACTCATATGTAACATAGTACGATGATCTTTGGGAACATAATTTTGGGAAAATACAATTTTACACAAAACTATCTCCAAATTATAAAAACCTTTTTCTACAAGATATGTATTTTTAACAAATCTTTACAATGTGCCGCTACAATCCATTTTGGGGAACCCGTTCGGGATGGTGCAGATTATCGCACATCCTCGGGCTTAGTAGTGTGAGATGCAGACCTCCGCAAGGAGCATACGGTCTCGAAAAATTTAAAAATACAATTTTCTTTAGAAAATGTGATTTCTTTTATAAATAAAACTTATATTTTTAATAAATAAATATATATGTAATTAATATCAAAATATCTATTTTTAATATTTATAATATTTCACATTTCCAAAATTCAAGAAAAACATCTCATTTACAAGAAAATACCATACAATTCCAATATTACAAATAAATATCATATATTATGAAATTAGGTTTATTTCGCTCGAAATGTCACAATGATAAAATATACATGAATAAAAAATCTAAAGACGGTAATAAAATACTTGAGGTGTATTTTAAAAATTATACAAAATTATTTTTACATAAAACCCGCTCAAGTTATACTAAATTACAATAAGGACCCTAGTAAACATAGATTTAAGCGGGACCAGTCTCTTGAGCCTCAGGGAGCCGGAGATATGGGTGCTTGTCTATTTAAGATAGACAACTTAACAAACGGTGTTATCAACACGGTAATCGTTTTTGAAAAAGACACAGATCCTGCCATCCATATGCAGCGGTTACCGATAACACCAAAACCCAATTCAGGATTCATTTTCTTTTCTAATTGTCTGACTCAGACTGAGTCTCAATATAATCAATCCGACTTGAATGAGATTCAAGTATATATAACAATTCAATATGAATCCATATATTCAATCTGTTCAATCTATCAATCTATACAAATTGACTGAACCGAACCATGGATATACATCCATCTACATGATTCTCCAGTTACATCCATTTACTGATATCATGGTTTCGGTAAGTCATCCATCTATACAATCTATAATACAAGACAATACCATTTACAATACAATACATCAATACAATCAAGACATCGCGGGGTTTTAGGGGTAGATTGGTACGAAAGGTGTTAGAAGTGGCACAAGACTGCAACCATTAAGACACCTAACCTGAATTCAATTGCCGTTGTATCGTGGCTGAACGGTTCCTTGTATTCCGTCCATCATAGTCTCTGGTCTAACGAGACCCCTCCCGTATACACTGGCCTCTTCTGTACCAAGATACAAACAACATCGTTAACACTAAGTACAACATTATAACAATATAATACTACTTTAAAAGTTACATACTCTTTCTCTCTATCTATTCTACTTCTCCCTTATCTTTGGGACTAACCGAGCGATTGTTCGCTGACGACATTCCTTCTCTTTCTTCTTTGGAATGTTGTTAGGTGATTCGGACCTTCAGGAGATCGAGCCCACCAACGAGGACTTGGATCCGCTAGCCTTCGACCCGGAGCTCTAAATACTTGTACATTTCATTTCAGTACTTTCCATTTCTGTTATGCCACTTTTTAGGCATTGCTTTTCATTCCATGTATTTACTTTTCAGATGTATTGTAAAAAGAATATGAATAAATAAATTTGATGTTCATTTATATCCATTGTCTCTGTCTCTTGTGCATTTTACTTATATTGCTTAGATACGCTCAGCATGTTTACTTCAGAGTAAATACGTAGCGGCCAGTCGCGTCCCCTTCGCCGTACACCGGAAAGCGGGGCGTGACAATAAGTTACAGCAGATTTAAAATATGTAAATGTAATATTTAAACTGAGTAGAATAGTAGGCACGAGAATCGAGGCAGGAAGTGTTTACATCATAAATTTGCATTTTAATACCATCCATTCTTTATAATATTGCCTATAAAATTGGTGCTTTTAATCCAGGTTTGCTACATAAGTGCATGAAACTGGTTTGGAGCGGACAACGGACTTTAGAAATAAAACCGAACCGGTCTAATTAAAATCAAAGGCAACTTAGTCAACCCTGCAAATTTCAGTGTCAGTAAAATCGAGATATTATGTGCTCAGAGACCATCTAAAATAGCGAGAACGCAACACAAAAAGTTTAGAAACCCAAACGCAACAATCGACCACGAAACCACCGCCGTATGTATAAAACAACCGCAGATCCGCCGCCTCTTCAGCGCCACATGAGTTAGGGTTTCAGGGGCGATTTGATATTTTCGTATACAGCGATTTCGACGCCAGGGTTTCAGATTTCAAAGCCTATAAATAGCAGCGAGAGTACCCATCAGAGAGGCATCTAGGGTTTTGTTTTAGGTTTTAAAAGAATTGTTTAGAATCACTTTCTTTTAATTTCCACCCATTAAAATTGTATGAAACTTCAAGTCATTAATAAGAGGTAGGGTTTTACTTCATGCTCGTCTCCTTATTTATCTTGCAAGTAAATTTTGTGCAGCTTTAGTTTCTTTTTCTTTAATTTTGTTAATTGGATGGATGACTGTTTTCTTGTTGAATTTTTCTTCTTTCTCTCCTTATCTTATTTTTAAAAGTAATGATACTTGAAGGTGCTCCTCGCTATTGTGAGGGCCATAGTAGTTAGCTTTCGATCACCGAATCTCTTTTCTCCATTTTTTTTGATTTAATTATCTTTATTATGCAATGATACTTGATGGATACTTCTCGCTATCATGAGGGCCTTAGCAGTTAGTATAGTGACCATTTTTCAATCTTTCTTATCTTCTTCTTCCTTTTATTTTATTAATGAGTGAGTAACTTCTCACTCGTTAGGCTTTGAGGAAAGAGTAGTATAAGGACGGAAAAACCCCTTCTACTCTCCTCTGGTTTCTTTCTAATTTTTTTACAAGTTTGGCAAATTGAGTATTGACTCTCTTATTCTTGGCGCTCTATCCTTTCATGATAGTTGCGATCAGAATTGAGACATGTTATGCTTGCTTTGTTAAGGGCTTGATACAAGAGGGATCAGTGGAAGGACAAATATCAATAGAGAGAATCCCTAGTACCTATTTAAGCACCCTAATCCACGTTGATCGTTTTTTCTCCAGCAACAATTAATTTAAAGACTAAAAGAAAAGCAATTTTAAAATACCATCTCTTTGACTACCCAATCCGAGAACCCTAATGAGTTATTCTTATTAATATTTTTCTCTCTCACATAGTTTAAAGCAACCTAAATCAAATCTTTTAATTAATTCGTCTAAAACATTAAAAATAAGGCCAATATCTCCCTGTGAACGTCTCGTACTCACTGTGCCTAGCTATTGCGAACCGTGTTGATTGCGGTATTTAAAATGATAAAAGACACTTTTTCACAAGAATCAAATGGCGCCATTGCCGGGGAGACGGTAGTATTTATTTTGTTATTCGGGTTGATTTCAAAAATTAAAAATTAAAAAATTTAAACCGCATCTTGATATAATTCATGATGTTTGTTCGAGTTGTGCAGGAAATTTAGAGTATCTGGGTGAGCCTACTATGAATATAATTGCCTGAACCAGGAGAGCATAGGATAAGGAGTTCAGCGTCAAAGAATTGGGCCGTTCGTTTTAGTGATATATGCCTTAGAGGCCATTATCGTATAGTACTGGATTGCATATTACATTTTAGAAGTTTAGGATATATACAGATATATAATAGTCTTGCTCAATATGATAGAATGCTATTTAGTTTGAGTCTATCTTAACATGTGTATATGTTTCTTTTAACATATCGCTAATACATGTTGATAGAGCCATTAGGATCTTTGCTTGACTACCAGTATTATGATGGCAGTCACACCAATGGAGGTTGGGTAGTCTATAAGCACATCCTTAAACATTGTCCCTAGTCGTAGGATTATCGAGACAAGATATCGATACTTTAGAGTAGACTAGTGTATACGCTTCTTATCCCCGGCATGGGAGATGGCCTGTCCGCAGCCATTGGTATACGGTACCAAAAATAGTATACAGGTACTCATTGGGTTATGAGTTACACTGGACGGACTCACGGGGAACTGCTGTAACACCCTATACATTTATACAATATAATTTGGCGTTTCAAATCTTGCTTTAAAACTCTTTTATTCTTTTAGGATTGGGTTGCGAATGATTCAAGTAGTAGGAGTCTTTATCCGACCCGACCCCCATGTGTGAAACCCGATATGATGCGAGATTATATCAAAGATTTGCTAGAACGGTGTATCCATGTGAATTGAGTACTATATATATATATATAATATTTTAATCTTTACATATCTCTTTATAATACAAGATATAAACAAATAATATCATTTTGCTATTTAACTTTGCATGGCATATCACCCCATATCTGATTGTTACCCTTATCTAGTATATTCATATCCTAAAGTATGAACAACAAAATAATTAAAAAATCCTTACGAATATTTACGTAGATTTTAGTGGGGGTATGGGTATTTAATTATAGATATTTGCATTATGGTTAAAATTCTTACGTATATTCTTAATATCTAAAAACTATATTTTTTAGAAGGGATACGGGTAATATTTGGAGTAATCTAGCATTATCTGTAAAAATCTTACAATCTCTCTCTCTCTATATATATATATTCCCTAATATTCCTATTAACTATATCTATATTTAACTATTATATATATAATATATATTATATTAATAAAATTATATAAAACTCCCCTTCTCCCCCCCTTCGACACCATCTCTCTTATCTCGCTCTCTCTCTCGCCCAAAACCCTAACCCGCCAAACCCTGCGTCGCCGACGTCCCCACCTCGTCTCCGACACCAGATCTTCATCCTCGCCTCCTCATCACCGCCACCGGCCACATCCTCTTCTCCTCCTTCCCCGAAGGCTCACCCGAGCTGACCCTGACGCCGAGAACCCATCTCCTTTCCCCTCGTCGACCTCGCCACCTGACCTGACCACCACCCGCACCCTCCATCGCCTTCCTCTTCTCGTCAACATCACCAGAGCACCCACACCACCGCAGCACTTTCTTCTTCTTCTCCTTCTCGTTTCCCCAATCACCATCAACCCTTCACCGGCCACGGCACCTCGCCGTCGACCTCATCCCTTTAACCTCGTGGCCGACCATTTCCCTCCTCTTTCCTCGCCCACACTAAAACCCCATGTTCCCCTCCGAATGGCGGCGGCGACGATGCGAGGACGTCTTGCCTGAGATTCAGGGCAGTTGCTATATGGTTTTATCCGTTTACCTCTACGAAGATGCCAAGTTGATTTATGGCACCGTGTATCAGAGGTTTAGACAGATGCGGCCGATGTAGCAGACTTCGTCAGATTCCCCCTCGCTTGAGGGGTTTTTGATTGTGGGGACGCTCTTTCCTGCAGGCGCAAGCCCCTGCAGTTAATTACGCTACCGCATCGTGGTAGCCACTTTCTCCTTCTCCAGAATTTCACTTCGTGTCGTGTGTGTTTGTTTTGTTTGTGGTTGCCCGTGGATTGTATACGGAGACTGAGTAATGCCGTCGCCCGTAGGACGTGGATTAGTCCAAATCTGTATTTACTTAGATTTGGGTTTGGTGTTTTTAGTTTAAGGATACGCTAGTCGTATTGAGACTAAGATCAACTTAAACGTTCGTTGAGGATACGTTAGTCCTGTTTGAGACTAAGATCAACTTAATGTGGTGATCTATTTAATATATGGCCGTCGGGACTCATCACCTCTCTGACGTCGTTGAAGAATCATAACGATAGGTGTCAGAGGAGTTCAGAGATGTACCCTTGAACCAAAGTTGATTTGGAATTTTATAGTCCATTTGAATGTTTAAGGATACGTTAGCCGTATTTGGGGCTAAGATCGACTTAAACGGGACCGTTTAGATCCCGCAAAAGAGCGTTTGGAGGCTCTATTGTTTAGGGACGTGGTGGTCTATGTTCCAGTTTAGGGACGTGGTGGTCCATATTCCAGTTTAGGGACGTGGCGGTGTATGTTCCAGTTTAGGGACGTAGTGGTCCGACATTAGTTTAAGGACGTTTCGGTCCAATATTAGTTTAAGGACGTTTCGGTCCACGAGTTTAAGGACCCTGCAGTCCATGTTGATGCGTGATCGTCGGGACCCGTCACCTCTCTAACGTCGTTGAAGGATTACAATGATAAGTGTCAGAGGAGTTCGGAGATGTACCCTCGAACCGGTCGTAAATTGATTTAAGAGAGCAATCTTGCTCACTCAATTTAATTTGAGGACTTGCGGCCAAAATTGGGCTAAGTCCAGTTGAAAATGTTCAACATTTTATTTGCTTTTGCATTGCATTTCTTTTTATTTTTTATTTGGGCTCTGCCCAGAAAGGATACAGAGCATCAATTTGTTTCTGGGCTCTGCCCATTTATAAATGATGCAAAGCATCTACTTTGTTTGGGCTCTGCCCTTTTTATTATAATGCAGAGCATTTGTTTTGGTCCATTGGACCTTTCAATTGGGCTTTGCCCCTTTTTAAATAACGCATAGCATTATTCTTGGTCTGTTTAGACTTTTGACTTGGGCCTGGCCCTTTAGGAAATGCATTGCATTTTTCAGGCGTTTTGCGCCAATCAAAGAGCGCAAGCGCTTGTGGTGATGACACGTGTCATGCAGGCGCAGTGCGCTGCGCTAGTGCGCTACGCTTGCGCTGCTGACACGTGGCGCGCTCTGGTAAGTTGCGCCAATTTCAGATAGCAAAGCTCTATTTCAAAAGCGCATAGCGCAAATGGTTCAGACGCTGACACGTGGCGCTCTCTGATGGCTTGCGCCAGCCCAAGAGCGCAACAGTGCAGATTTATAAGTGCAAAGCACTATTAATTTGAGAATCTTTTAGATTCAAGAACCAATGGTTCATAAAAAGAAGTGCAAAGCACTATTTGATTTCTTGATCTAATTTAGATCAAAGAAAAACAAGTTTTTCTTTTTTTTATTTCAAGAACCAAAGGTTCATAAAAAGTGCAAAGCACTATATATTATTTAAAGATCATTGATCTGGTTTTTAGATCAATGATCTATTAGAAGAAATTTCTTCTCTCTCGTGAAGGTTTTTACCTTTTTCTTGTAATTTTCTCAGAGTTCTCTCTGTTTGAAGCTCTTGACTTTTTTCAAGAAATGTTCATCCCTTTGAATTGAGATCTGGGGTCCTTTTTATAGTGCCCATAAATTAGTTAAATTTGTTAAAAAGATATTTCTCTGAGTGATTTGGGGAATTTTCCCCACCGTTGGATCTTTGATCCAAGGGCTTCTGTTTTACAGAAGAAAAATCTTCTTGTTTTAACAAGAACAGAAAATATTTCTTTAGAATTTTAATTCTGTTTGGCGCAAATGCTCCAGAGCGTGACACGTGTCATACAACGCACAACGCAGCGCAATTGCGCTAGCGCATCTGCGCTGACACATCTGCGCTGACACGTGTCACACAGCGCAGCGCAACTGCGCGAGCGCATCTGCGCTGACACGTGTCGCACAGCGCAGCGCAACTGCGCGAGCGCAACTGCGCTGACGCAACTGCGCTGACACGTGTCGCACAGCGCAGCGCAACTGCGCTAGCGCATCTGCACTGACACGTGTCGCGCAGCGCAGTGCTTACGCAACTGAAGCGTTGCTTCCTTTGATTTTGCTTTGAACAGAGCTTTGCTCTGATTGGGTGCGCTGCCTTGGGCGCTGCGCTGATGCATCTGCGCCTGACACGTGGCGCGTTGCGCCCGAGATTTGAAGCGTTGCTTCAAAATTTGAATTTTGAATTTCCAACAGAGCTTTGTTCTGATTGGGGGAAACAAATGCCCCCCACCGTTGCGCTCACGTGACGCGCACGTGAGTGCAGCGGTGGCAAGCTCCTGACTGTTGGATCAAGGGGTGAGCTGAAGGGGTGCAAGCGCCTTATAAATAGGACCTCTGGCCCTTAGAAAAATCTCACCGTTTCAAGATTTTTATTTTCCAGAGCTTTGCTCTCAGTCAAGAACTTCAGAGCTTTGCTCATTTCTAAAGTCAAAAACTTTAGGTAAAAAAAAATTAATTAAAATTAATTTAACTTAATCTCAACCAAAGAGCTTTGCTCTCACATATCTTTTGATCTAAAGAGATCCCCATTGGGGTTTCATAAACAGAGCTTTGCTCTCAAGAACTTATAGATCTGCAGAGATCTTGTTCATGGGTTCTAACCCATAAACAGAGCTTTGCTCTTGAATCAACTATAGATCTTTTAGATTTGAAAAATGAAGAATCTTTTTATAAGTTTTTCATGAATCTTTCAAGATTCCAAATTTTTTAATTCTTTTAGGTGTAAACATTTTCTGATGGACGTTTCCATTATTACTATAGAGCTATGCTCTATTAAGGAATCTTATTTCCTTGAGACTAGAGTTTGACAAGTGTCACTCTGTGACAGAGCTTTGCTTTGAAAGAGGAGATTTTTTCCTTGTCTCTAGGGATTCTTCCATTTTTTTAAAAAAAAAGGGGAATGTTTTCCTGGGGACTAACTGACAATCTCATCCAATGATGAGGTTGTCTTATTAACTGACGTATTGTCATCCAGATTTTTTGGGTCCCCCTTCGGTCTTCTACCCACTGCACTGCTGTGTGGTGTAATTAATTAGTTTTAATTTAATTAATTTTTAATTTAATGAATTAATTAATGCATTTTCTTTTTTAAACGCCAAGCGTTGGAATTACAACACTAACTGCTAAATTGTTCTTTTGCAGCGATCATGTCTCTAGACACTTCATTCCCGTTCGTCCGCTCGAAGGAGAGATTTCCCGAGACGCCCTTGGACCGTGAAGTCCTGGTCATGATTAAAGAGTACGACCCGGAGTACAAGAGTCTCCACCTTTGGGGGTCGTGGTATAACCAGATCATTATGGGTCGGCGCAGCTTCACATGCTCAGTGCCGTCAGAACCCATCACGGCGATTCATTACGCCAGCCCACCCCCGGTGCAGTACGCCGTGGAGATGGTTGATTGGACATCGAAGGGCTTTCTACATCCCTCCATAGATGCGATTCCGGTTCAGCGTCCCATGGTTTTGGATATCTTGGGACGCCGTATCTGTCAAGGTGAGGCACGACCCTGGGGCAATCATATAACATAGGTCTGATCCCCCGCCACCCGATTGGCTACCTGCCGTGGGCCCGGTATATCCTGTCGACGAAGAAGTCGCAGTTGATAAGATTAGGATTATATACCGCAGTCTACGTCTCCCTCTTCCAGTATCCCACGCTTCCCACATAGTGGTTCAAGGCCTTCCTGGAGCAGTGGAACATTCCTACCCACACTTTCCTCGCCATGGATCGGGAAGTGTCAATCTCTTTGGAAGAGTTTACGGAGGTATCCGGTTTACCGGTCATGGGGGAACATTATGAGGAGTTGCTCCCGACGGATGAGTACATCTTTGGTGCTAAGCCGGTGATAAGGGGGCTCACGCCGGAGAACGCTGTTCAACACCAATTTCCAAGTCTGATCAAGGTGTTGAATATCTACGAGGCCCTTTTCATTGAGCGTGGGAGCCACGGAGTTAGTTTTGAGGATTTCATTGCTCGGTTCCTTCACCCAAACGTCCTTTCGGCAGAAGCTGCCAAGTTTGCCACCCTTGAGTACCCTTTCGGTTTAGGTTTGGATAACCTGCCGGCGAAGGAAATAGACCAAAAGGACTTTTTTCTTCCTAACTCCCCAACCATGTCTTTTGCAGAAGTCGCAGCCCCCGAGATGGACGAGGAGGCCTTCTTTTTAGGATTTCTTAGGCTTTAGCTGAGTTGGTTTGCACTCCCAATGCACTCTCACCGCATGCAGCCTTCCGTCTTTTACCCAGCCCACCGGATGACCATCGGGGTAAAGGTGGCCGTTGGGATCGCTGGCTTGGCGCACCTATATCATGGCCTCAGCCGAGCAGCGGATGCTAACGAGCCCGGGGTATTGCACGTGGTCTTCCCGATGCACTACTTTATGTCGTGGCTCGAGCTACATACGGCGGGTGTCTTCGGCATGCATAAAAGGCCCTCGTTCTACGAAAGGTGCAGTTTTCCTCGCATTATACAGCTGATCGGCGCATCAATTGTAAATCCATCACCACGAAATGCCAGGGGTTTACTCCTTCGCTCCCACTCCGTCGGAGCCGGCGTGTCTTTTATTGACAAGGTGTTGACTATTGGAAAAACGTCCACCACTGCAGTGCGGCCATTGCAAGATACTTTCAAGGATAGAGCTTCAGTTTTAATGGCCCAGGAGACCCTTCACTTATATTCTATCAGACCGGGCTTCTTGGTGTTTAGGCAGAATGGGGCAGCGATCTTCATGAGGTATAACCCGCATCGTTTCGCCCAACAGCTGAGCTATAATCAAGGGGTACCGCTGGAGGCTTTTTTATCAGAACCTGCCGCGACCGAGGAAGGGATGGAGAGAGCGCTGCATCATTTCATGCGTCTAAACACGGGCTCTCGCTTCTTTATCAGTGAGCCGGCTTGCGCCCCACGACTTCTTAGGGTATATACAGAATGGTACAGTCATTCGACGGGAGCGGTCATAAAGGAGGAAAGGCGGTTGCTGATCGACCGTAAGGGTGCACCTCCAGGTAGCGATCGCAACGCTCCCTTGGTGCCAAGGACCCCGGTAATCCCCCCTTTAAAAGATGCCGAAGCTGGACCCTCGCGTGCGCAGAGTCCTCCGCGCGGATTGCCGCTCCCTGATATTGCGGATGCACCACCAGCGTCCTGTGCTCCAGTGGAGACAGTGGTTATAGCCTCACCAGAGTCTGGCGTGGGTGCGGACATCGGGACCCGCCGTCCCAAGGTGGCTGCTAAATGGAAGTCGATCCCACGTGCACCTCGGGTCGGAGGGCAGAAGAAAAAGAAGTCGCTCTTCGCTGCAGACGTCGTGTTCGGTCAGGAACCCCATGCTCCCTATGCCAATGGCCTGATCGAATATGGGACTAACGAGGGATTAGTCATGCCGCCTCCGGATGATACAGACTTGGAAGCCGCTCTCGAAACTTCGGCGTGGTTGGCAAAGCGTGACGCATGGCTAGCCGAGCTTGCGCAATCAGGTAGCTACTAGTCGTATTTTCTTTATTGCAACATGTCCTCCTTATTGCCTTTGACTAACATTTTTCTTTCTTTTCTTCCAACAGGCATCACTGATGAAGAGGCCATTGCCGCTTCCCTGAAGACTTTCCAAGAGGAGGAACGTCTTAGAGCGTCCATAGGCCTTAGTAAGTTTCAATTCATCAAGTTTTCATTTCCCTTGTGTTATGGTCGATCTAATCTCTCCCTTTTTATCACAGGAACCTCAATGCCGTTCCCGCCAAGCGACGCAGATGTTCTACCAGCTACCGATGTTCCTGCTTCCTCAGGGTTACTGCAGGAGGTTCGTCTTGAAGAGCCGATGAGAGACGCCTTAAAGGTTCTGGAGGCATCTCTGAACGAGGACGACGACGCCCTGAAGGAAGCGTCACAGAGGTTTATCGCGACAGCTCGAGAGGAACGGAAGCGGTCGAGGCGAGAAGCAAAGGCACGCAGGGCTGCCTTGGCTATGGGAGCGGGCCCCAGCACCGTCCCTTGTGCTGATACTCCTTCCAAAGAGGCCCCTGTCGCCCTCTTATCCACTGCTCGCAGACAAGTGGCACGCGCAGCTCGGAGCGCAAATGATAAATCCACTTCAGGTAATATTTCTCCCAAGATTTTGTTGTAAGAGTTATAATGCCATCGGTTCTTATATATTTTATCTTATAGGGCCAAGTCCGACCGAGGGGGAGGTGGAGACCGTTGAACCCAAGGAAACAGAGGAGGCGGCTCCTATCGAACCTGAGCCAACGGTGGGCAACGTCGCTGAGGCTTCGGAGCCTGAGATGGAGGTTGAGGGGTCTGCAGCCGAGAAGGTCATTGATGCCTAGCCTGAAGTGGCGGCAGATGAAATGATCATTACAACTGAGCCCAGGGTGGTGGCGGACGAGGCACTTGAGGCCGGCGATCTCGTGGTGACGGCGGATGAGCCGATGGAGGCTGAGGAGCCCGCAGAAGTAGCGGGTGAGATGGGTACGACTCCTGGGGAAGAGTTAGCCGCTCCCTCCCAAGAGTCCGGCAATGCTCCAATCATTGCCCTCCCTGTGTACGATCTTCCGCCGTCTCCAGGTCTTGCGAGCACGACAACGGTCCCTATCGAGTCGGGTGATGAGGCCACGGGCGGCGGCCTCATGTCAATGGAGGAGGGAGTCGCCTCCGTTTCAGCCGGCAGCTTATCAGGTAAATCCCAAGTTGCTGTTTTTCTTTACCTTACAATCCTTTCTGACAAGTTCACCTTTTTTCGTAACGCAGGTGCAGCCAGCGCTGATGCCCCACTGCTCGAGGGAGCGCCTTCAACGACTGCCTTGGCGGTGGTCACCTCTCAACCCTCTCTCATACCGTCGAAGATGTTGGAAGGTATGGGTTTGCAATTTATTAACCTTATCTTTCAAATGCATAATTTGTGTACTAAAGTCACACTGTTACGTCTTTTCAGGAGCGCTCTTTGATCATCTATATCAAGTGTTGCTCCCACACTTCTCCTTCCCATCCGAACTTGCCTCTTCCTCTGGTGGCGTTGGTGAGTATGATTTCCATTGATATCCTTCTTTCTTTATTGATGAAATTACTTCTAAACCCCCTTTTTTTAATCTCGACTGCAGTGCTACAAATCGAAGGAGGGGATGAAAGATCGGCTGCGCCGCCGACCCTTCCGGCCTTGCCACCTGCCTCAGCTGGTACAGCGACTATCACATTGATAACTCCCCTTTTTTTTATTTCCTAAACTGTTATCTGATCACATCTTGTTTCTTTTCAGCGGTCGTTCCGGTCTCGGCGCCCTTCGAGTCTCGCATCATAATGCCGGCAGGTCCTTTCCTGAGATGTCCATCTTCGAAAGGCGCTGCGAACAGCTTGCGTATGTTGAGCGACTACATTGAGGAGCTCAACGTCGAGACCCCTACTTCTGCTGCGGATTTCGCTACAGTGGTTAACCCGATGCTGGTGATACTCGTGAATTTCTATGACGAGGGCCTCATCGCATCTTGGGTTAACCATTGCAGGGAGATCGAGGCCCGCCTGCATCAGTTGGAGTCGCTGCGTCCCGCTCCCGAGACCTTGGCCGCCAACAATCAAAGAGCAGCGTGGATTGAGCGGAGCGCTTCTTACTTCCGTCATCTCGAACAAGAAGTCATTTCAAGGCGTAAGGAGCGCGGTGAGACTTCGAGCAAGTTTGCCCAACTGCATGCTCGGGTGGAGGCCAATGCTGTACGGCTGAAGGTTGCCTTTGAGGGTCTTCTGCAATGTCTTTCCGAGGGGTTATCCTTGAGGCAACAGCTTGACGTTGTCGAGCAGGACCCACCCAGCCAAGAAGCAGCCCAGAAGGCGGCCGAGGAGCAACTTTCATCCTTTTTACAGTAGCGGGCCCAGGTGGAAGCGGAGGTGGCCGCGGCAGTCACTCAGGAGGAGGTGCTGAAGGAAGTGCGAGAGCAGCTTGTGGATTTACTAAAGACACTTCCTCCTCAGTAGCTATCCCTCTTTGTATCGTTTGTACTTGTAGATAAAAGAATGTGTATATATATTTTTTATTCTTTAACACAATGTATCCTGTACTCAATCAAGTTTATGAATAAAAGATACACATCTTCTGTAATGTCTTGCGTTATTTCTCCGCCTTTTCTTTCTTTTATTATCAGCATGCCACCTTAGTAAACATGGTCAACAGATAATAGAGCACGCATCTTGACTTTCTTAAGAAATAACGATGGCTTAGGCCGCAGGTTCAGATCTGCTGCTTAAGACTTTTCAACTCTATGAGCCATGGGGGTCTCGTAGAGATTTTTCTCCCTACGGATCGAGAGGACCTCGTAGGTGGGTTTTTCTCCTTAGGAATCGTGAGTATTCCTAAGTGTGGTTTTCTCTTATAAGTCGTAAGGATCCTATAAGAGAATTTTTCCTTCTTACGAGTCGAGAGGACTCGTAAGCGGTTGTTTCCCTCCTTGTCGAAACTCGACTTCGGAGACCGAGACCCATGAATAGTATGAAATAGACCGTTTAGATCGACTTGCAGGGTCCCATTGTTCAGGAAGCAAGTTTTTTAGTCTCTGCTGCCTGAGGCTTCATCTTGCAAGTTGAGACGAATCGGGAATTTCCCGCGGAGACACTGGTTTCTCTGCGAGCCGACGCGAATCAGGAGGCTCTCGTCAAGGATTGTTTGTTTCCCTGAGTTGAAGGATTTGCTAGGGATTATTTGTTTCCCTAGTGCCAAGGATTATTTGTTTCCTTGGGGTTGAAACGAGTCGAGAATTTCCCACGGAGGCACTGGTTGCTCTGCGAGTCGACGCGGATCAGGAGGCTCTCGTCAAGGAGTGTTTGTATCCGTGAGTTGAGGAATTTGCTAAGGATTATTTGTTTCCCTAGCGCCAAGGATTATTTGTTTCCTTGGGGTTTGAAACGAGTCGAGGATTTCCCACGGAGGCACTGGTGGCTCTGCGAGTCGAAGCGAATCAGGAGGCTCTCATCAAGGAGTGTTTGTATCCGTGAGTTGAGGAGTTTGCTAGGGATTATTTGTTTCCCTAGCGCCAAGGATTATTCGTTTCCTTGGGGTTTGAAACGAGTCGAGGATTTCCCACGGAGGCACTGGTGGCTCTGCGAGTCGACGCGAATCAGGAGGCTCTCGTCAATGAGTGTTTATATCCGTGAGTTGAGGAGTTTGCTAGGGATTATTTGTTTCCCTAGCGCCAATGATTATTTGTTTCCTTGGGGTTTGAAACGAGTCGAGGATTTCCCACGGTGGCACTGGTGGATCTGCGAGTCGACGCGAATCAGGAGACTCTCGTCAAGGAGTGTTTGTATCCGTGAGTTGAGGAGTTTGCTAGGGATGATTTGTTTCCCTAGTGCTGGGATGAACCGTCGGAATTTGGCTTCGTTTTCTGGCGGATCCTGTTGGGAAGGTATGGTTCCCTCTTGTTTGTTTACGCCCTTGGATTGTATACAGGGATCGATGTGATCTTAACTGTAGGGCCAAAGTTTTATCATCTTCCTTTTTTTTGTTTTATTTCCGCGATGCTCTATCATTTCAGCTTTTATATCGCGAAGGTCACGATTGCCCAATCATTTCGGTTATTTTTCGCGGTGCCCAATCATTTAGGCTGTTTATTTCATTTTTACTCGCTGCTTTTTATTGCGAGTTGCCCAATCATTTCGGCTGTTTATTTTATTTTTACTTGCTGCTTTTTATTGCGAGTTGCCCCATCATTTCGGCTATTTCACATGCATACATTTTTACTTGCTGCTTTTTATTGCAAGTTGCCCAATCATTTCGGCTGTTTATTTTATTTTTACTTGCTGCTTTTTATTGCGAGTTGCCCCATCATTTCGGCTATTTCACATGCATACATTTTTACTTGCTGCTTTTTATTGCAAGTTGCCCCATCATTTCGGCTGTTTATTTTATTTTTACTCGCTGCTTTTTATTGCGAGTTGCCCAATCATTTCGGCTGTTTATTTTATTTTTACTCGCTGCTTTTTATTGCGAGTTGCCCCATCATTTCGGCTATTTCACATGCATACATTTTTACTTGCTGCTTTTTATTGCAAGTCGCCCCATCATTTCGGCTATTTCGCATGCATGAGCGGCCTACTGGCTTTTCGCCGTAAACCTGAAATTAAACAACGATTTCGGCATCAGCACCGCTACAACTGGGATATTGCCATGAGCGAATCATCATCTGCCTCTGTCGATGTTGAACAAGGGTGGCTTAGCGAGCAGGGTTAAGGTCCTGTCAACTAAGATTTTTGACTTCATGAGCCGTAAGGGTCTCACAAAGGTATTTCTCCCTACAAGTCGTGAGGATCTTGTAAGTGTATTTTCTTCTTAGGAATCGTGAGGATTCCTAAGTGTTTGTTTCCTCTGTAAGTCGTAAGGATCCTACAGGAGGGGTTTCTCCTCATAAATCGAGAGGATTTACAAGGTTTGTTCACCATGCGAACATATCCCCAGTCACAGATGAGACTTGGTTAGGGAAATGTTTATTCGCGCCCGTGGATTGTATACAAGGGTCAGTATTGAGCCACTTGTAGGGCAATATCGGAAGTTGTGGGGGTTGCTTAAGCACATGTTTATGTCTTTGTAACTTAAGACTTTCAACTCTTATGAGCCGTGAGGGTCCCATAAGAGAATTCTCCTTACGAGTCGTGAGGATCTCGCAAGTGTATTTTCTCCTTAGGAATCGTGGGGATCCCTAAGTGTGTTGCACCTTTATGAGTTGTAAGGATCTCACGCATGTGGTTTCTCCTTACAAGGTCGAGAGGACCCTATAAGTGTCCTTTAACGAGGTTGCGCCCTTTCAGGTTTTCACAAACACCCGCCGGTAGCCCTGCTGTTTTTACTCACGGAGCCCTTTCGGGTTTTCATCCGTGCCCTTTTTGCTTATGGACATACCGTTATTGTTTATTATATATATTTTTTATTTTATTATTATTTTTTATTCATCTCGTCAGCCTAAGGATGCTGCGGTAGTAGTTTAAGGACGTTTCGGTCCCCTATTAGTTTAAGGACATTTCGGTCCGTCATTCAGTTACTACTTATAGAGTTTTGGGCTTGGGAAGATAGAGAGCGGACATAGTCGTCGTCATCTATCATTGACCTAGGCCGTAACTCATTAGGCGTAGTATTTCTTCAGGAAGCGACCGTTTATCGGCCTGAAAGGCCTTTCACCGTGCATGTCCACGAGTAGATAGGCTCCACCCTGGTAGACTTTGTCTATGATGTACGGGCCTTCATAGTTTGGCTCGAACTTTCCTCGCTTGGCGCTATTGGGGATCATAGGCCTTTTGACCACTAGCACAAGTTCGCCTTGGCAGAATGTCCTCGGTCGGGTCAATCTTTCATATGAGCGCGTCATCTTTGCTTTGTAGGCCTCCAGATTTTGCTGCGCTATGAGCCGGGTCTCATCGAGGGCATCGAGCTCCTCAAGCCGAAGGTGAGTATTTTCTTCGTTCGTCAGCTTGTAGTGGATTGCCACTCGTAGAGAGGGTAACTCTATCTCGAGGGGAAGTACTGCTTCCGTCCTAAATACCAACGCGTACGGCGTTGTGTTCGTGGCTGTCTTGCACGTAGTTCGATATGCCCAAAGAGCTTCTTGCAGCCTTTCGTGCCAGTCCTTCTTATTTCGGGACACCGTTTTCTTCATGATCTTTGTCAAGGTCTTGTTGAAGGCCTCGGCGAGACCGTTGGCTCGCGGATTATATACCGAGGAATATCTCCAGTCTATGTTATGCTGTTGCGCGAAGCGACTGATCTTGTGGCTTCTGTAGGCTGGCCCGTTATCGGAGATGATCCGTCTTGGCATTCCAAACCGATATATGACGTGAGTCTTGAAGAAATGGAGGATATTCTCTGTCTTCACTTCCCTCAGTGGTACTGCTTCTGCCCATTTAGAGAAGTAGTCAGTCGTTGCTAGGATGAAACGATGTCCTCTAGACGATGCTGGTTCGATGGGGCCGACTATATCAGTCCCCCACATTTCGAACGGCCAGCTACCCACCGTTGGATGTAATGGATTTGGATGCTGATGGATGAAATCCCCATGAATTTGACATGAGTGGCATTGCTTCGCATATTCGAGGCAGTCCTGAATCATCGTGGGCCAGTAGTAGCCCATCCGTTTGATCTTCAACTTCATCTTTGGGCCTGCTTGGTGAGAACCGCAGAATCCGTCATGAACTTCCTGAATGACTCTTTTCGCTTCGTTAGGTCCTAAGCATCTCAGCCACAGAGAATCAAACGACCTCTTGTACAGGGTATCGTTGACGAAGGCAAAAGACAGAGCTCGTTTCATGAGCTGATGTCTTGCGGACGCTTCTTCAGGCATTCGGTGGGACTTGAAGTAATCTATGAAGACTTCTCTCCAATCCCCGGCATTTTTCCAATCTTTTACTTGCAAGGTCGTCTGCTCGCTCGCTCCTTTTTCCTCAGATGATTCCGGAGGTATTTCTGCTGGGGCAAGCACCCGACTACTTTGTACCACGATTCTAACGTCATCGAGGTTCTCATCAGCCAGTTCTTTAGCAAGTTTGGCCAACGCGTCTGCTTTGCTGTTTTCCGCGCGCGGTATGCTTTCCAAAGTATAGGAGGGAATTTGGGTCAACAGTTGTTGCACCTTTTTACCGTACTTCACCAACTCCGGTTTGCACGTTTGGTAGTCGCCGTTTACTTGACTAACGACCAGTTGAGAATCTCCGTATATGAGGAGGTTTTCAATTCCCATGTCGATGGCGATCTCGAGACCTGCTATCAAGGCTTCATATTCGGCTTCGTTATTCATCCTCGGCTCTGTTAAGGAGAAAGCGAAGCGCATTATTCCTCCTTGTGGGGTCACGAAGATGAGGCCCACCCCCGATTTGATCATTGGCGTACTTTGCTTGCGCTTCTTCATGGAAGATGCTCCATCAAAATAGAACTCCCATCGGGTATCACCATCGTCGATTGCGTCGAACGCATGCTTGTCTGGTAGATCGAGACTCAGAGGAGAATCGGCGGGTATCGGATGCTCCGTGAGGAAGTCGGCGATGGCCTGGCCTTTCACTGCCTTGAGAGGTTGATAAGTTATCGAGAACTCCATCAAGAGCAGGGCCCATTTAGCGAGCCGTCCCATTAGTATGGCCTTTGACATTAAATACTTAAGAGGGTCCATCTTCAAAATGAGACGGACCTCATGCGCCAACGCATAGTGCCTGAGCTTTGTTATCGCGAAGATCAACGCCAGGCAGCGTTTTTCAATGGGAGAGTAGTTGCTTTCTGCCCCCAGCAGAACTCGACTTAAGTAATAGAGTGCTCTTTCTTTCCCTTGATCGTTCTCTTGTGTCCATAATGCGCCTAAGGAGCCTTCGAGAGCGGTTATATAAAGAACGAGGGGCTTTCCCTTGACCGGAGCAGCCAACACTGGCGGGCTCTGCAGGTATTTCTTAATCTCGTCTAGCGCGCTTTGGCATTTTTGTTCCCAGACGAACGGAGTTCCCTTCTTCATCAGGTGGCTGTAAGGACGGCACTTGCCTGAAAGGTTGGCTATAAATCACCATATATATGCGAGCTTCCCTTGGAGAGATCGCAGCTGCTTAAGAGTCCTTGGCGGAGGCATTTCCATGATCGCCTTGATCTTGGACGGATCTATTTCGATACCCCGGTGTCGGACGATGAATCCCAGGAATTTGCCCAAGGAAACTCCGAATGCACACTTGAGAGGGTTCATCTTCAAGTTGTATTGCCGAAGGCGTTGAAATACAATTTTTAGGTGCTCGAGATGTTCCTCGTACGATTTGCTCTTAACCACGAGGTCATCAATATAACATTCGACGATTTCATGTATAAGGTCATCGAAGATCTTCGTCATAGCCCTTTGGTAAGTGGCACCGGCGTTCTTTAATCCAAAGGGCATCACTTTATAACAGAATATTCCCAAAGGGGTCCGGAAAGCGGTATGCTTCTGGTCTTCAGGATGCATTTTTATCTGATTATATCCTGATGAGCCGTCCATGAAGGAGAAAACCTCATGAGTGGACATATTGTCTATCATCAGTTCGGTGACTGGCACCGAGAAATCATCTTTCGGGCAAGCTTTATTGAGATCCCGAAAGTCCACGCATATGCGCACCATCCCATTTTTCTTCATCACAAGGACAATGTTAGCGATCCATTCAGGATACTGAACCTCCTGGATAAAACCAGAGTCGATTAGCTTCTTGACCTCGGCATTGATGCTCATCTCAAGCTCGAGCCGCATTCTCCTCGGCTCCTGTTTGACTGGCTTGACGTCCGGGGATATCGCCAATCTATGCACAGCGATTTCTGGATCTAGTCCCGGCATTTCGGAATAGTTCCATGCGAAGCAATCTTTGTGCTGTACAAGGACGTCTTTTAACGCAGCCACCCTTTCTTCAGATAGTAGCTCACTGAAAAATGTCGATCGTGGATCATTCTCCGTCCGTAACTCAATTTTCTTGAGGTTATTTGCAGTGGTATGTATTCTATCCTCCAGTTCTTTCGGAGCTGGCGGAAATTCTGAGATCACCTCATCATTGCTGTTTTCGAAGCATCAGGGAAGGCTGTCCATGTTCTCGGGCTCTTCTTTTAATATTGTTATCACGTGACAGATGCGAATCCGCTTCCAATCCCAATGTGGAGTTGGCTCTGTTCTTGTGGCTTTGGGTTCGTGCTTTTGTGGCGGTGTTACCTTCCAGTTGTCATACAGAGCGAACTTGCCAAGCTGGTACTGATCTTCGACCCAATTCTTAAAGGTGAAGGAGTCTTCGAGAGGGTGCCCTATTACTCGATGGTAAGAGCAATAATTTGGGTCAGAGACTTCACCTGCTCGTTCGGGGTTTTTGGACTCCGGCAGTGTAAGCATTTGATGCTTTAGAGCAAGATCAAGTATCCTCTTCGTCTTGTCTCGAGGAAACGAGTACGCTCGACCCATTTCCTTCATGAGGGATAGCTCAATAACACTCGACTCCCGTTTGCGTGGCTTCTTAGCCCCGCTTTGTTGTTGTTGAGTGCTTTTTCGGCCTTTCGACTTGTTTCTGCCTCTGCGTCGAGCCTTTTTTATAACAGGTTGACAGGGGGTGGCATTTTCGTCTTTCACGGCCTGTTGAAGGAGGCGTTGCGTTTTGGCTTTCTCGTAGATTGCCATTTCACGATTGTGATCATCCCGGACTTTTTGACCAGCTTCCCTTATAAGCCTGTCCATTTGTTCTTCGAACGACGGACTGGGCACTTTTGCATCAGGAACTTTTACTGGTTCAGGATTGGCGTCCTCCCATTGAGCACCTGCTTCTTCATTGAAGTTGTGCATGACGTAACAGTCGCGGAGCAGCTCTTGTTTCTTGGAGCGAATGTATCCGAGCCCGATTGTCTCCATTCTCCCATTAGGCAGCTTGTGCTGAGTTCCAGGGACGTTCCAGACCATGTCGTAGAATTTGGCCTTTCTAACGGTCTGTTTGAAGGGTATCCCTTGGCGTTTCAACAGCCTCCTCAAGCCTTCTGTATAATATCTGGGTAGACGGATGGGTTGAAGCCTGTCCAACGTAGGATCCGCCCTGTGCCAGATTTCTTTCTCCACTTTGTTTTCTTCAGAGCGGTAGAATAGAATTGCTTTTTCGCCTTTTCGCCTGGGAGGGATATAGAATGTCCGCAGCTCTTCTACACTGTAGATATTAAGTGCATCCAGTTCTTTATGATGTTTAGGCGGCACCATGGCGACTTGTAGACTTTGCACTTCGTCAGCGGACGTTTGTATTGAAGGTCGAGCAGAGAATACAGCATGGACTTCATCTTCCGAGTCGCTACCAAAGATCAATGTAGGAGCCGATGGTCCCGGCTTGGTGTATTGGGGCGGACCCGAATAAACTATCTCCCCTTCCTCCTCGGTATCACTGCCGAAGACACGGATGGTAGCGTTAGTTTTATTCTCCGGCTTGTGACACCTTTCCGTGTCTTCGAAACTCGGTAAGAAGTATTTGGCATCTTCATATTTGCGAACTTCGTTTACGGAAAACGGATTCAATTCCCCCGTCACGGTATACTCGATACCATCCCTAAAATATTTCATACACTGATGCTGCGTAGAAGGGATGATGTTATACTCGTGTAATCATGGTCGGCCGAGCAGAGCGTTGTAGCACGTCTTGGTGTCTATGACGAGGAATTTAATGTCCGTGACGAGCAGCCCGAAGCGTAGTGTTAGTATCACAGATCCAAGAGTCTTTGATGATTGGGAGTCGAACCCGGAGATGGTGATCTTGTCCCGAGCAAGGTGTTGAACGCTCATGCAGATTTCCTTTAACACCCGCACATTGAGTAGGTTAACAGACGACCCGTTATCGATCAGGATTTTGCCTATCTTTATATCATGACAGTATCCCGAGACGTAGAGAGGGCGATTGTGTTCGCAGGTTCCAAGTAGAAGGTCTTCATCGCCAAAAGTAACATCTGCCGTGTGCACGTCCTCCAATTCATCCTTCATTTTTTCTTCGGCCAGGAAAGCTTGGAACTGCTCCGGGTCCTGTAGTGCCTTAATTAACGAATCTCTCGCCTCCTTTGATAGTAAAAGGGCATCAAGAATGCTGAGCTGCGATGGTAGTTTCCTCAGATGCGCTAAGACGTTGTAATCCACCTTATTTTTCTTTGGTGGGTCTTTGGCAGCTAACTCTTCCAGAACTTGGTCATCTAAGACGATATCTTCATAGACCTTTTCTTTTCCTTTATCTTTTCTGTTTGAGGGTCCGAGGTTCTTTTCAGGCAGCGTCCGATTCCGCAGCCGAATATTTTCGCAAACCTTCGGCTCTTCTTCTTCTCCCGAATTTGACTCTTTAAAGAGGGGGCTAAGCTCCAACTCCTCATCAGAATCGCTCCTGAATGTAGGCACTTGTGACCCGCCGGTGTTAACCATGCAACAATCGCCAGTAGTTCTTTTAAGCCCTTCGGTCGTATTTCTTCGCTCCCGACGAGTCTTGCGCTTTTCCCGCTTAAAGTGTTGTCGATGAGTAACGTATCCTTGCCACCATCTATCGAAAGCTTTACACTCTTGAGTGGGGTGCGAAACTTTCTGATGATATAAGCAATAGGACGGGTGCATTTCTATTTCACCGGTGATGCTTCCTTCAGAGGATGGTAGTTTCATGCCCATTGATATGGCCTTAGCAAACCTTTTCCTCATCTTGAATTGGCTTTTGTTGATAGTGGAGGTATTTTGCTCCAGTGGGATCGTCTCAGCTCTTTCATCAAGTCGCCGGCGCTTGGCCCTTTCAAATATGGCCGTCTTGCGTTCTCGATCAGCCTTACTTTTCAATCGAGCTTCGTTAAGGAACGCGTCAATCATTTCATCTGATAGCTCCAGAATTTTCGGTTCAGGATCTGCCCCCAGCGCTTCGGTACAAGGAGTTTCCTCATCGTCCATGAACGAATGGGAATCACATGACAGCTTGCCACGCATTCTTCAGATTCATCTGACGAACTTTCTCCATCACCTTCTTCTTGAAAGATATGATTGAGAAACTGTTGGAGTGTAATGGGAGTCCGTGCCTTCTGGTTGTATTCTTCTAGCGCGTCAATTTGTTTTTGCAAGTCCGAGCGCTTGTCGCCAGGCTTCAAGGGCTTCTTTGACTTCTTCTTCTTCTTTTTCGAAGATTTTGACGACTGGTTGCGAGTGCTTGAGCCACCACCATCGGTCTTTGGAGTTGGATGTGGTTTCAACATCCTTTCAATGACCTGCGGCTCCAACGGGTTCTTCCACTTGATCGCTGGACATGTCTGAAGGTCGTTTAGCATCCTCTTTGTCTTGGCTGATAATACAACCTCCTAAGGAGCTTCTTCAACGACGGAGCATGTTGCCCCCGGCGTATTCGTCCCTTTAGAGGTATGGGGCTGCGGGGGATTCGCTTTCCATTTGTCAGATAATGCGAATTTGCCCTGTCGGTACTGGTTTTCAAGCCAATTTTTGAAAATGTAGCAATCCTCGATCGGATGACCCAGTACTCGATGATAAGGACAGTAGTTGGGCTCGTTGACATCACTTGGTTGCAACGGACGTTTTGGGTCTGGCAGATTTATGAGTCGGTTGCGCAACGCCAGCTCGAATAACCTTCTCGTTTTATCGCGGGGAAAAGAGTAAGAACGTCCTAGCCTCTCCTCAAGGGCGACATACGGACGCATATTATTTTGACGAGCAACCGGCTTCGAGTCGCTCGGTTGTTGTTGAGTATTAGCGACAACGATTGCCTTTCCTTTCCCTTTGTCATTTCGGGAGTCCGGCTTTGGAAGAGGGGGTTTATGGCCCATCTGATCCATCTGCGCTAGCTTGTCAATCAAGGCCTGGAAGGTAGTCGGCTTGAAAAACATCATAAGTTGCGAGATGGTTGCTTGCGGATCAA
Organism: Agapanthus africanus; assembly: GCA_030015575.1. Classification (NCBI taxonomy): domain Eukaryota; kingdom Viridiplantae; phylum Streptophyta; class Magnoliopsida; order Asparagales; family Amaryllidaceae; genus Agapanthus; species Agapanthus africanus. The sequence goes on from CM057340.1 coordinate 682,392,193, forward strand.
GGGTTCCCACAAACATACCCACCGCGGGAGCTTCTTCAATGCGCTGTTCGCACTTCGACCATAAGTTCCGTCACCGTATAGCGTATTGAACCCATGTCTCGCCTGGTTTTACCCTAACGTTAATTAGTGCTATCATCGGGGTGCGTTCACTAGCGCTTGCAAAACGCTGAGTAAACAGCAGCTCCATCTCTGCAAAAGTCTTGATAGAGTCGTTCGGGAGCTCAGAGTACCACTCGAACGCTGTATCTGATAAGCTTCCAACAAACTGGCGAAGCAACAGCTTGTCGTCACCGCCGGTGTTTCCGCAGAGTGCTCTGAACTGGGCAACATGCTGGTGAGGATTGCCCGTCTCCTTGTAGACATGAAACTTGGGAATTGTGTAACCGGGCGGGTACTTGATTTGGTCGTACCAACTTGGATATGGCCGCCCCGCTTTTACGACCTGGCCGGCTGCTTCGGTCGCATGATGAACCCATATTTGCAGGGCTATATACTCGTCCAAATCAGCTTTAGAGATTGTATCCTCTTTAGCCGTTGACAGAGCTGGCGGAGGATTTGATGTCTCTCCCCTATCGTCTCTAAGGACGATCGGGGGCTCTTCAGCCGGAGGATCTTGTTATATCATCATCCCTATCATGTCTTGGAAGAGGAGGCCCATACACTGTATGTTGGCTGCTTGTTCAGCAGCCTCTTTGTCCTTCTTCTCCAATATTCGACGAAGGAATTCGGCGTCGTTTTCTTCCTCCTGGCGTTCATCCGAGGACGTTTCGGGGTTTTCTTTTGGCCCAGTAAGTGCGGCCATAGTGTTCATCATCTCTTGGAGCTTCTGTTGCTGCTCCTGCGCCTTGGTCACTGACCGCGTGTGCGGTCTATGACCCGTAGACATGCGACTGTCCTCCTTTCCAGACGCCACATAGACGGTATGAACTACAATGCCCACTGACTTAGGGCGTTTGGGTTCACCACCTCTGATATTTGTTGCCGGCGCGGGGGTTTTCTCCGGCCTCCTTCTTTTGTGGACCGTTGAAGTTGAAGGGGCTGTTACAGTGGGCACCCTAGCGATTGTTGTCCTCTGCTGTTTAATAGAACGGTCCTTTTCTTTTTGCACCTTCGTCTTCTTTCGTTGACGAGAGTGATCTGGGTCGATCACGGAGTCTTGAACCTTTCGCCAAACCTTGTATATTTTTGAGGACAGCCGTTGAGGGGGCTGTTCTTGCTTCGTTTCTGGAACTCTCTCCGCAAGCGAAGGAGATCTTTTTAGTGTAGCGGTTGGAGAATTCTTACGTACCCTCCTCAGCAGTTCAAAGCTGTTCCCAGTTGGAACAGCAGCGTTGACTTCCACCACTGGAGCCAGTGGAGTTAGCCCTGAGGAGGAGTTGCCCCCTGCCTTCCTTACTCGTTGCCAATGGCGACGTCGAGCATGACGAGCCGTTGGGACTGGCTCGGAGATTGAGACCGCTTCTTTTTTCCCCTTGTCTGAATGAGGCGCCGCCGGTGTTAACCTCTTAAAGACTGAGGTTGTCTTTTGAGGGGTGATATTCAACCTGTCGAAGACGGATCTTCGAGCAGGGGCAGGAGCAGGAATCGTCAGTCTTGAAAAGACTGACTCTTTGACAGGGGAAGCCGCCTTGAAGACTTCTGGAACAGCAGTTATTGCTTTCCTTGGGACAGCCAGTTTAGAGTTCTGATTTAGCCTGGTGAAAACAGAGGCTGTTGGTTTGGTAGTGGGAGACCCGTTGACAGGGGCCGTCGTAGCAGTGAGCCGGTCGAAGACCGACTTTTTGTTCACTTCCGGTGCAGGTATTGGTGTAGGGAAGCTTGTAGGTGGGATCATGGTCCCGAAGAACAGGCCAGTTGTGGCTTGGGTCACCTGGTCTATCGGCAGAGCGAGGAAGGAAGCCGCTTGGGGCCCATATGCTACACCTCCCGGTGAGGTGGAGCGTCCGTTGCAGTGGCATTTCGAGCAGTTGGTGCAGTTAAAGGCAATTGAATCTTGAGTTCTGCGCCAGGTAAAAGACCAAATCTTAGTAACTTGAAATCCGAAGGCAACCATTTAACAAACCGTGATTGGTTCGCGAGGACGACATACGAAGTGTGGAGTGGAAAGAGGAAAAGGTTCCACCGGGCGTGCCAAAATCTGTTCCCCTTCGAATGGTGGCGGCGACGATGCGAGGACGTCTTGCCTGAGATTCGGGGCAGATGCTATATGGTTTTATCCGTTTACCTCTCCGAAGATGCCAAGTTGATTTATGGCACCGTGTATCAGAGGTTTAGACAGATACGGCCGATGTAGCAGACTTCGTCAGATTCCCCCTCGCTTGAGGGGTTTTTGATTGTGGGGACGCTCTTCCCTGCAGGCGCAAGCCCCTGCAGTTAATTACGCTACCGCATCGCGGTAGCCACTTTCTCCTTCTCTAGAATTTCACTTCGTGACGTGTGTGTTTGTTTTGTTTGTGGTTGCCCGTGGATTGTATACGGAGACTGAGTAATGCCGTCGCCCGTAGGACGTGGATTAGTCCAAATCTGTATTTACTTAGATTTGGGTTTGGTGTTTTTAGTTTAAGGATACGCTAGTCGTATTGAGACTAAGATCAACTTAAACGTTCGTTAAGGATACGTTAGTCCTGTTTGAGACTAAGATCAACTTAACGTGGTGATCCATTTAATATATGGCCGTCGGGACTCATCACCTCTCTGACGTCATTGAAGAATCACAACGATAGGTGTCAGAGGAGTTCAGAGATGTACCCTTGAACCAAAGTTGATTTGGAATTTTATAGTCCATTTGAATGTTTAAGGATACGTTAGCCGTATTTGGGGCTAAGATCGACTTAAACGGGACCGTTTAGATCCGGCAAAAGAGCGTTTGGAGGCTCTATTGTTCCATTTTAGGAACGTAGTGGTCCGTGTTCCAGTTTAGAGACGTGGTGGTCTATGTTCCAATTTAGGGACGTGGTGGTCCATGTTCCAGTTTAGGGACGTGGTGGTCTATGTTCCAGTTTAGGGACATAGTGGTCCGACATTAGTTTAAGGACGTTTCGGTCCAACATTAGTTTAAGGACGTTTCGGTCCACGAGTTTAAGGACCCCGCAGTCCATGTTGATGCGTGGTCGTCGGGACCCGTCACCTCTCTGACGTCGTTGAAGGATTACAATGATAGGTGTCAGAGGAGTTCGAAGATGTACCCTCGAACCGGTCGTAAATTGATTTAAGAGAGCAATCTTGCTCAGTCAATTTAATTTGAGGACTTGCGGCCAAAATTGGGCTAAGTCCAGTTGAAAATGTTCAACATTTTATTTGCTTTTGCATTGCATTTCTTTTTATTTTTTATTTGGGCTCTGCCCAGAAAGGATGCAGAGCATCAATTTGTTTCTGGGCTCTGCCCATTTATAAATGATGCAAAGCATCTACTTTGTTTGGGCTCTGCCCTTTTTATTATAATGCAGAGCATTTGTTTTGGTCCATTGGACCTTTCAATTGGGCTTTGCCCCTTTTTAAATAACGCATAGCATTATTCTTGGTCTGTTTAGACTTTTGACTTGGGCCTGGCCCTTTACGAAATGCATTGCATTTTTCAGGCGTTTTGCGCCAATCAAAGAGCGCAAGCGCTTGTGGTGATGACACGTGTCATGCAGGCGCAGTGCGCTGCGCTAGTGCGCTACGCTTGCGCTGCTGACACGTGGCGCGCTCTGGTAAGTTGCGCCAATTTCAGAGAGCAAAGCTCTATTTCAAAAGCGCATAGCGCAAATGGTTCAGACGCTGACACGTGGCGCTCTCTGGTGGCTTACGCCAGCCTAAGAGCGCAACAGTGCAGATTTATAAGTGCAAAGCACTATTAATTTGAGAATCTTTTAGATTCAAGAACCAATGGTTCATAAAAAGAAGTGCAAAGCACTATTTGATTTCTTGATCTAATTTAGATAAAAAAAAACAAGTTTTTCTTTTTTTATTTCAAGAACCAAAGGTTCATAAAAAGTGCAAAGCTGTAACACCCGAGCCCAATAATACTATTTCTGTTACTGGTTGAGTGTTTGATATTGCTCATTTCATTTATTTTGCCTGTTTGGGTCTCACTGTAAAATTTTAACCGGCTAAGTCATTTTTGCATGTAACAAATTTTAACACCTAAAGTGAAATTAAAAATATCCATATTGGCCTACTCGTCATCCCTAGCCGCGTGGTAGCGTCCGTGCTTCGAGTTTTCATCCCGTTCGGTGAAACGGGCGAGTTTGGACGGCTACGCGCGTGTGCAAGTGTCCGACTTGGGGGCATGCTTTTTAATCATAAGACATCCCATTTTAAAATTTGGAACCCGCTTAAAATCCTATTATTTAAATTTCAAATATTTGGGCGCAATCCGGGCGCGATTTGAAAATGTTTCATTTAGCGCCAAAATCCCAATTTAATTAAATTATCTAAAACTATATTACATATATATATTCTGTTACTTAACTAACGATTTAAGCCTTTAAATCTTTTCATAATTTTCCCTGGCCAATCACGAGGGACTTTAATCCCTCGTGGGCCCGCCTCTTTTTCTCTCTCTCTTCCTCTAATCTCTCTCTCTCTTCCTCTAATCTCTCTCTCTCTCTTCCTATAATCTCTCTCTCTCTCTCTATCCCTATATATATTTCCTCGTCTCCTTCCTTCAGGGTAACCCACGCGAGAACCCCCCACGAGAGCCCCATCGCACCCTAGTCGCCACCGTGCCCGTCGCCGCCGCAGCCCCCGCGCCGACGACACCACCACCATCGCCCTCGCCTCCTCAACCTCGACCGCAGACCTCCTTCCTCCTCTCCCACGTCCCCGTGCAGCCCAGCGCCGTAGCCACCTGCACCCGCTGTGCTTGCCGTCGCCGCCGCATCTCGTCGCCGACGACGCCAGCATCTACCCTTCGCCCTCTTCCCGACCTCGCCACCTTCCTCCCCCTTCCCGTACGCCGGCGCCACAACAGAACCCGGACTGCAACCATATCGCCTTCTTCAGTTCGTCGGAAAACGCCGCCGTCGACCCTCGTCGTCATCACCCGCGCCACCGCCGACCACCTCCTCTTTCCCTGCGACCAAAACCCGGCCATTACCTCCCCTCATTGCAGCACCACCTGATCCAGCAACCTTTAGCCGGATCTGCCACGTTCACTGCTCCTCGCCGGCGCCCCATCGCCGTCGACCCCGTCGCGGTTGCCACCCTTGCTATCCCTGTAAGCCTCTCTTTACCTTTTCCCTTCTTTTTCCCCTTCGCTGGTCGTCTTTGTCCATGCTTTGTAGTTCGCTAACTTTCGTCGCTGTTTTGACATTTCGCCGGAATCCGGCCGTGCCGATGACTTGACCCGACATTCCAGCAAGGTACTCCAGTCCGTGTGGTCCCGCTGTTCGTTGTTTGGTCTCGATCCGTGAACCGTGCGTCCGTCGCGTGTTTTTCCGCCGACGCTACGTCCGTTTTCCCGGCTCGCGAAACCGTCGAGGCAAGTATTACTTGCTACATGCTATGTTATACCAATTGAATGTGTTTGACTCATAAAACTTGCAAAACTTAACTAAGTAGAGTTATTTTACAATTTGGACGCATTATGACATATATCATGATACTGTAACCTAGAATCACAATTGCCGCTTAAACCCTAATAACGAAACTACCGGTTAATCATTTTGCTGTTTAAAGGACGATAGCCGTACACATATAGCTTTATTACTTTCTGTTATTGATATTGCACTACCTTGTGATTATTGCACCCCAAGGGTGCTCGAACCTGTTAATATGATAATACAACTGCACTATATTAATGCACCATTGTGATTAAATGAACTGTTATGGTTGTTTACTTTATTTCCTGCTGTGATTCCTTATTCGATTATATACCTGTTGTGAGCACACCCTCGATTGCGTTACATATTGACCTGACCTTGATACACATGACATATACGTATACCGATGCACCGGACATGGTACCCTTTACTATCGACTTAACCTGATGTACCATGACCTGACCTGTTATCTGATCTCATGCCTAATGCCAACAAACCTGACATGGAGTCCTCATGGACCATTCCTGTTGTCTATCCAGACAAACCTGTTTTTACCTGATCCTGTGTGGTATTAGTTCTTGATTACTGAATACCTGACTCGACATACATAACTTGGGGGTATGGGGAAATCAAAGGTGAAACCGACTTGTAACTCAACAGTTCGATACCTGTTCTGATCAGTCTTACGGGCTAGGCCAGCCCCGGAGTGATGATGCTGACATCACTTACCCATCCTGCTACTTGTTACTGCCTAGCGGCACGTCTCGGATTCAGCCCCGAGGATCTTGACCGTGGTCCCGGGCACGCATGGGATACTATTGAGTTACATCGACGAGTCATCAATTGATTTCAAAGACTTTAGAATAGAAACCCGATAGAACAGTTTAGTTACCCACTGCATACTACCCTGCACTGCTGTCTCATATTATTGCTTTATTCATGTTTATTTCTGCATTGCTTATTACCATGTTCATATTATATTATTGGTTGACATGACGCGCTGACGTCTGGGTTTTGCATGGCCCAGATTCTTTACCACTGTCGCCGACCGAGCAGGAGTACTTCAGCCAGCAGGCTGATTTGTGAGTTCTGTAATGATTAGTTTATTTATTGCATTTTATTTCCAGATGTGAGCCCGCATTATGGGACGTACTTTTCTATTATTGTATTGGATCACTTGCTTCCGCACTTATTTATCATTGACTCTTGTTATTATGGATTTGGACATGTGTTAGATAGCTTATTTATCTTGTTCTTGATATCTCTACAGCCGTAATGCGACTGTGGATGGATACTTCCTACCCACAGGTAGCATGGTTGGCTATGTCACGTGCCCAATCTAGCGTACTCTGGGAAGCGGGGCGTGACATGGTTCTTTTGGTATCAGAGCCATAGGTTAATTGGGTTGATTCTTTTGTAGTTGGGTATTGTACCCGATACACGAATCAGAATGCCCGTGCTTAGGAAAACATGTCCTACCACCTTGACCGTTTTACCATTCTTGAATCACATTCTTCCGGATTATGTCGACGTGCAAACTTACTTTGCATGTTAACTCGAAAACCTGATTTCTTGTTATCTCTAGGACTTAGGCGACTTGGGTGGAGTTAAGTAATTGTGGCTATGATACCGCGGCATAGTTACAATGCGGTACTCTATTTAAGTATCTTGGAGTTCTAGCCTTGATTTATATATTTGAATCTATCATCATGCTAAAGTTGGGTGTTTTGATTTCAGGAATATGGCCGATAAGAATTTCAAGACGTATCAGAGGCGCGTGGATGAAGCCGCCATGTTGGGAGTGATACGTGGAATGTTAGAAAATCAGAAGAGGCATACTGAGCTGATCCAACAGCAAGCAGATTCATTTCAGGAGGGTTTGCAGGCCATTCGGCAGTCTGTAAACAACGCTGGAGCGAAACCAGTTGACCGGGTAGGGATCGTGGCAGATTTCAGACGTTTGGGTCCTACTACTTTCACTGGTCTGAAGGAGCCGTTGCCAGCCGAGCAGTGGCTAGTGGACACGGAGAATTTGCTGATTGCGGCACAGATCCCAGAGGACAAAAGAGTTGATGTGGTGCGCATTCAGCTAGTGGATTACGCCCGAGAGTGGTGGCTTGTGGAGGAGACCCGCTTGCCCAAGCCAATCAGTTGGGCGGATTTCTCTAAATGTTTCCTGGAGAAATTCTTCCCGCGGACTGCACGGGAGGAAATGGAAGAGAAATTTATTGGGCTGAGGCAAAATGGAGCACCCGTGGACGTACATGCAGCGGAATGGACGAGACTCAGCCGCTTCGCTGGACCCTTAGTCGCCAACGAGGCAGACAGGGCGCGAAGGTTCTTGCGCAGTTTGGATGTGGACATCCAGAGGCAGATTGTCTCCCTGGGTTTGACCACTTTCTCGCAGGTTCTTACGGCAGCCAGGGAGCAGCAGAGTTTATCGGGAATGAAAGGGAACCTACAGCAGACAGCAGTTGCGGCCAGGAAACCCGCATTTGTACCTAACAGAGCTTATGGTCGCAGAGGTATTCCAGTGGACCGTCGAGGTGTAGCACCCATGAAGAAGCCTGTGATCGTTGATCGAAGAAAGAGCGTGATTTGTGACTACTGCCGTTTACCTGGGCACGTGCAGAAGGATTGTCGAAGGAGTCTGGGACTTTGTTTGGTTTGTGGAGCGGCTGATCACGCAGTTGGTGCCTGTCCGTCGAAGCTTCGTACGAGGGATGATATTCAGAAGCCTCCGCAGAAACCGTTCCAAGGGCAGAAACAGCTGACTCAAGGACCTAATCAGGCTCGAGCTTTCACTTTGACAGCTGAGGAAGCTAAGGCATCAGGAGAAGTGGTTTCAGGTACTTTACTCATTCATGGTTTTCCCACATTGGCATTATTTGATTCCGGAGCATCCCACTGTTTTATGTCATCCAAATTTATAACTACACACTCGATTACCTGCACGACCCTGTCTAGTTTTTGGGACATACACACTGGGAATGGGAAAATCATAGCTAGTAGGGAATGTAGAGATTGTACAGTTGTTGTGTGCGGACTGGAGCTCTTTTCAGATTTCTTGGTAATAGATACGGGCAGATATGAAGTTGTCTTGGGAATGGATTTTCTTGGCACTTTCCACGCCCACATTGACTGTAGGGCAAGGAAGGTAATTTTCCAGATTCCCGGACATCCTGAGTTTACCTTCACTGGGGGAAGCAGTTCCGTCGGGCCAGTCGAGTTTAGGGCTAGGCCGACAAATAGTGTTCTTGCAGCTATGGAAGTTGATAGTAATGAAGAGCCGGCAGTTGTTCGCAACTTTATGGACGTATTTGAAGATATATCGGGCTTACCGCCGAAGCGAGACGTGGAGTTCGCGATTGACCTTATTCCTGGTGCAGCGCCAGTATCTAAAGCTTATTATCCGATGGCACCAGTGGAATTGGAAGAAGTTAAGAAGCAAGTTGGTGAATTACTTGAGAAGGGTTGGATTCGAAGCAGCAACTCGCCTTGGGGACCTCCAGTTCTTTTAGTAAAGAAGAAGGATGGCACGAGAAGAATGTGCATTGATTATCGAGAATTGAACCGGGTGACTATTAAGAACAAGTACAAGATCTCTCGCATTGGAGAACTTTTTGAGCAGCTTAGTGGCGCGAGAGTATTCTCGAAACTGGATTTGCGATCCGGATATCATCAGGTCCGAGTGAAAGCAGAAGACATTTGCAAGACGGCGTTTCGAACTCGATATGGACATTTCGAGTATCTGGTGATGCCCTTCGGAGTAACGAATGCGCCGGCAATATTCATGGATTTGATGAACAGAATCTTTTCACCGTTCTTGGACCAGTTTATTGTGGTATTCATTGGCGATATTCTGGTGTACTCGAAGAGTCCGGAGGAGCATGCTGAGCATTTGAAGATCGCACTGCAGACACTGAGACAGGAGAAATTGTATGCGAAGATGAGTAAGTGCGAATTCTGGCTGGAAGAAGTGAAGTTTCTGGGGCATGTTGTGTCGGGCGATGGAATCGCCGTCGATCCCGAAAAGATTGCAGCAGTTCGAGATTGGCCTATTCCAAGAAATGTGGCTGAGATAAGAAGTTTCCTTGGTTTGGCCGGATACTACAGGAGATTTGTGGAGAACTTCGCTCGTTTAGCAGAACCGTTGACCAAGCTTACACGCAAGGAAGTACCTTTTATTTGGACGGATAAATGTGCATTGGCCTTCGAGACGTTGAAGCAGAAGTTGATAACCGCCCCTATCCTGACCGTACCAGACAATTCCGGAGGACTGGTGATTCACAGCGACGCATCTGGAAAAGGATTGGGATGTGTTTTGATGCAGAATGGGAAGGTCGTAGCTTACGCATCAAAACAACTGAAGACCCATGAGAAGAATTACCCGACTCATGACTTGGAGCTTGCGGCCGTGATCTTCGCCTTGAAAATTTGGAGACACTACCTTTTGGGCGAGAGAGTCGAAGTTTTTACAGATCACAAGAGTTTGAAGTATGTGTTCACTCAGAAGGAGTTGAACATGAGGCAACGCAGATGGTTGGAGCTGATGGCCGACTACGACCTTGATCTTAAGTACCATCCGGGAAAAGTTAACGTCGTGCCGGATGCGCTTAGTCGGTTACCAGCGATTCAGGTATTGACTACACAGAGGGAGATCATTGCGGATTTTCGAAGATTTGACTTGGAGGTTGTGCTACCACATTCTACGGGACAGTTGATGCAGTTGCAAGTACAGTCGTCCTTAGTTGAGAAGATTAAAGCGGCACAATCGCAGGATCCTAGACTGTAAAGGTTTCGAGAGCAGGTTGAAGCCGGACTACGAACAGATTTACTGGTCCACGAAGACGGTTCGTTGAGATATGGTAGCCGTGTGTGTGCGCCAAAGGGGGATGTGCGTGAAGAGCTTATGAAGGAGGCACACAGTTCAGCTTACTCTGTACATCCGGGAGGTACCAAGATGTACCGAGATATTCGACAGCATTTCTGGTGGGAAGGTATGAAACGGGAGATTGCTCGCTTCGTGGCTAAGTGCTTGGTATGTCAGCAAGTTAAGGCTGAACACCAAAGGGTTGCTGGTTTGTTGCAACCACTTCCGATTCCTCAGTGGAAGTGGGAACATATAACCATGGATTTCATGACAGCTTTACCGCGAAGTCCAAAGGGCAACAATGCAGTATGGGTGATTGTCGATCGGTTGACCAAGGCATCTCACTTTATTCCTTTTCGGGTTGGTCAATCGACGGAGACTTTGGCAGAGCGGTACATGCAGGAGATTGTAAGATTGCATGGCATACCGGTGAGCATCGTGTCCGATCGGGACACTCGGTTCTTGTCACACTTCTGGAGGAGTTTACAAGAAAGTTTGGGGACTCGATTGAAGTTTAGCACAGCTTATCATCCTCAAACTGATGGACAGTCGGAGAGAACGATCCAAACTCTTGAAGATATGTTGAGAGCATGCATGTTGGACTTCAAGGGCTCTTGGGAGGATCACCTACACTTGGTGGAGTTTTCGTACAACAATAGCTTCCAAGCGACTATTCAGATGGCTCCGTTTGAAGCTTTATATGGTCGTAAGTGCCGTTCACCTGTTTGTTGGGATGACGTCGGTGAACGAAGATTATTGGGACCAGATTTGGTAGTACAGACCGTTGAGAAGGTTAACGCCATCAGAAAGCATATGAAGGCAGCTCAAGACAGACAGAAAAGTTGGGCTGACACGTCAAGAAGACCTCTAGAGTTCTCCGTGGGTGATTTGGTATTCTTGAAGATATCACCGACTAGAGGAGTGATTCGTTTTGGGAGTCGGGGAAAGCTTAGTCCTCGATTCGTTGGACCCTTCGAAATATTGGAGCGTGTTGGAGAGGTAGCGTACCGTTTGGCGTTACCACAGTCCTTGGCAGGTGTGCACGATGTGTTTCATGTATCTCAACTACGGAGGTATGTTCGAGATGAAACCCACGTCTTGGATCATTCGGAGTTAACTGTACGGGAGGACCTAACTTTTGAGGAGCGACCGGTTGAAATCAAGGATCGAAGAGAAAAGGTTCTTAAGAACAAGGTTATCCCTCTTGTGCTAGTTTCTTAGGGTAATCGATCGCATGGAGAATCCACTTGGGAGCGAGAAGACGAGATCCGGCAGAAGTTTCCTCACCTTTTCCTGTAGTTTTCTATCTTGTATTCTTGGAATTTCGAGGACGAAATTCTTTTTGTAGTTGGGTATGATGTAACACCCGAGCCCAATAATACTATTTCTGTTACTGGTTGAGTGTTTGACATTGCTCATTTCATTTATTTTGCCTGTTTGGGTCTCACTGTAAAATTTTAACCGGCTAAGTCATTTTTGCATGTAACAAATTTTAACACCTAAAGTGAAATTAAAAATATCCATATTGGCCTACTCGTCACCCCTAGCCGCGTGGTAGCGTCCGTGCGTCGAGTTTTCATCCCGTTCGGTGAAACGGGCGAGTTTGGACGGCTACGCGCGCGTGCAAGTGTCCGAGTTGGGGGCATGCTTTTTAATCATAAGACATCCCATTTTAAAATTTGGAACCCGCTTAAAATCCTATTATTTAAATTTCAAATATTTGGGCGCAACCCGGGCGCGATTTGGAAATGTTTCATTTAGCGCCAAAATCCCAATTTAATTAAATTATCTAAAACTATATTACATATATATATTCTGTTACTTAACTAACGATTTAAGCCTTTAAATCTTTTCATAATTTTCCCTGGCCAATCACGAGGGACTTTAATCCCTCATGGGCCCGCCTCTTTCTCTCTCTCTCTTCCTCTATCCCTCTCTCTCTTCCTCTAATCTCTCTCTCTCTCTCTTCCTATAATCTCTCTCTCTCTATCCCTATATATATTTCCTCGTCTCCTTCCTTCAGGGTAACCCACGCGAGAACCCCCCACGAGAGCCCCATCGCACCCTAGCCGCCACCGTGCCCGTCGCCGCCGCAGCCCCCGCGCCGACGACACCACCACCATCGCCCTCGCCTCCCCAACCTCGACCGTAGACCTCCTTCCTCCTCTCCCACGTCCCCGTGCAGCCCAGCGCCGTAGCCACCTGCAACCGCTGTGCTTGCCGTCGCCGCCGCATCTCGTCACCGACGACGCCAGCATCTACCCTTCGCCCTCTTCCCGACCTCGCCACCTTCCTCCCCCTTCCCGTACGCCGGCGCCACAACAGAACCCGGACTGCAACCATATCGCCTTCTTCAGTTCGCCGGAAAACGCCGCCGTCGACCCTCGTCGTCGTCACCCGCGCCACCGCCGACCACCTCCTCTTTTCCTGCGACCAAAACCCGGCCATTACCTCCCCTCATCGCAGCACCACCTGATCCAGCAACCTTTAGCCGGATCTGCCACGTTCACTGCTCCTCGCCGGCGCCCCATCGCCGTCGACCCCGTCGCGGTTGCCACCCTTGCTATCCCTGTAAGCCTCTCTTTACCTTTTCCCTTCTTTTTCCCCTTCGCTGGTCGTCTTTGTCCATGCTTTGTAGTTCGCTAACTTTCGTCGCTGTTTTGACATTTCGCCGGAATCCGGCCGTGCCGACGACTTGACCCGACATTCCAGCAAGGTACTCCAGTCCGTGTGGTCCCGCTGTTCGTTGTTTGGTCTCGATCCGTGAACCGTGCGTCCGTCGCGTGTTTTTCCGCTGACGCTACGTCCGTTTTCCCGGCTCGCGAAACCGTCGAGGCAAGTATTACTTGCTACATGCTATGTTATACCAATTGAATGTGTTTGACTCATAAAACTTGCAAAACTTAACTAAGTAGAGCTATTTTACAATTTGGACGCATTATGACATATATCATGATACTGTAACCTAGAATCACAATTGCCGCTTAAACCCTAATAACGAAACTACCGGTTAATCATTTTGCTGTTTAAAGGACGATAGCCGTACACATATAGCTTTATTACTTTCTGTTATTGATATTGCACTACCTTGTGATTATTGCACCCCAAGGGTGCTCGAACCTGTTAATATGATAATACAACTGCACTATATTAATGCACCATTGTGATTAAATGAACTGTTATGGTTGTTTACTTTATTTCCTGTTGTGATTCCTTATTCGATTATATACCTGTTGTGAGCACACCCTCGATTGCGTTATATATTGACCTGACCTTGATACACATGACATATACGTATACCGATGCACCGGACATGGTACCCTTTACTATCGACTTAACCTGATGTACCATGACCTGACCTGTTACCTGATCTCATGCCTAATGCCAACAAACCTGACATGGAGTCCTCATGGACCATTCCTGTTGTCTATCCAGACAAACCTGTTTTTACCTGATCCTGTGTTGGCATTAGTTCTTGATTACTGAATACCTGACTCGACATACATAACTTGGGGGTATGGGAAAATCAAAGGTGAAACCGACTTGTAACTCAACAGTTCGATACCTGTTCTGATCAGTCTTACGGGCTAGGCCAGCCCCGGAGTGATGATGCTGACATCACTCACCCATCCTGCTACTTGTTACTGCCAAGCGGCACGTCTCGGATTCAGCCCCGAGGATCTTGACCGTGGTCCCGGGCACGCACGGGATACTATTGAGTTACATCGACGAGTCATCAATTGATTTCAAAGACTTTAGAATAGAAACCCGATAGAACAGTTTAGTTATCCACTGCACACTACTCTGCACTCCTGTCTCATATTATTGCTTTATTCATGTTTATTTCTGCATTGCTTATTACCATGTTCATATTATATTATTGGTTGACATGACGCGCTGACGTCTGGATTTTGCATGGCCCAGATTCTTTACCACTGTCGCCGACCGAGCAGGAGTACTTCAGCCAGCAGGCTGATTTGTGAGTTCTGTAGTGATTAGTTTATTTATTGCATTTTATTTCCAGATGTGAGCCCGCATTATGGGACGTACTTTTCTATTATTGTATTGGATCACTTGCTTTCGCACTTATTTATCATTGACTCTTGTTATTATGGATTTGGACATGTGTTAGATAGCTTATTTATCTTGTTCTTGATATCTCTACAGCCGTAATGCGACTGTGGATGGATACTTCCTACCCACAGGTAGCATGGTTGGCTATGTCACGTGCCCAATCTGGCGTACTCTGGGAAGCGGGGCGTGACAAAAGCACTATATATTATTTAAAGATCATTGATCTGGTTTTTAGATCAATGATCTATTAGAAGAAATTTCTTCTCTCTCGTGAAGGTTTTTACCTTTTTCTTGTAATTTTCTCAGAGTTCTCTCTGTTTGAAGCTCTTGACTTTTTTCAAGAAATGTTCATCCCTTTGAATTGAGGTCTGGGGTCCTTTTTATAGTGCCCATAAATTAGTTAAATTTGTTAAAGAGATCTTTCTCTGAGTGATTTAGGGAATTTTCCCCACCGTTGGATCTTTGATCCAAGGGCTTCTGTTTTACAGAAGAAAAATCTTCTTGTTTTAACAAGAACAGAAAAGATTTCTTTAGAATTTTAATTCTGTTTGGCGCAAATGATCCAGAGCGTGACACGTGTCATACAGTGCACAGCGCAGCGTAACTGCGCTAGCGCATCTGCGCTGACACGTGTCGCACAACGCACAGCGCATCGCAACTGCGCGAGCGCATCTGCGCTGACACGTGTCGCACAGCGCAGCGCAACTGCGCTAGTGCATCTGCGCTGACACGTGTCGCGCAGCGCAGTGCTTGCGCAACTGAAGCGTTGCTTCCTTTGATTTTTCTTTGAACAGAGCTTTGCTCTGATTGGGTGCGCTGCCTTGGGCGCTGCGCTGATGCATTTGCGCCTGACACGTGGCGCGTTGCGCCCGAGATTTGAAGCGTTGCTTCAAAATTTGAATTTTGAATTTCCAACAGAGCTTTGCTCTAATTGGGGGAAACACCCAGAACCTAGCAACCTCATCGTCTTCTTCTTCTTTTCTTTTTATTCTTCTTCTTTTCTTTTCCGACTTCGTCGGAGTTGGTTATCGCCGACGAGCAAGATCCAGACGACCCCGGCCACCATCGTCGTCTAATCCAGTTACCACGTTACGCAGTTGCTCAGTCAGGTCAAGTCCTATGTATGTGGGTTTTGCCTCGTGTCGTTATTCGGCATTCGGAACGTAATATCCGTATATTCGTCGTAAGATTTCGATCAGACAAGTTCTAAACTTGCAACATACTACTTTATTTATATTTATATGATTAATTATAGTATGTGTATTTTAATGTCCAGCAAGTATTATCAATTTACAGTTTTATAGCATCAGTCTGTATCCGTACCACTAATGGTTTTATCTAATTGCATGCTAGATCATCACAATATTATTATAATACTATATCAGTTCAGTATTTTATCTATATTGCTATATACCTGGTAACAGACGTAAAACGATTATTACAGATAGATACATATACATTCTGGGCGTCAGTCATGTTTACCATATTTATATATTGGTTACGGGTTTCATCTAATATCTATTTTGTTTAATATACATTGCCTGACTTATACACAAGACATTACTAGACCTGTTACTTGGATTATCACTAATATCGACAATTCTGACTTGTTGTTCTAACGGACATTACTTATTGTCTAGATAGACAAAACATGTACCTGCTTGATTCTGTGTTGGCATTAGACTTATATCATCAATACCTGACTTGAACATAAAACCTGGAGGTAAGGGGAAATCAATAATGAAACCTGACTTATAACTCAACAGTTCGATACTTTCCAGAGACCAATTAGTCGATATGGGCTTCGGCCCCGGAATGATGATACTGACATCATTCGTCTGTACATGATACCTGTTTTTACTGCTTAGCGGCACGTCTCGGATTCAGCCCTGAGAGTCTTGACCGTGGTCCCGGGCACACACGGGATACTATTGAGTTACATCGACGATTCCATTTAATTGATTTCAAAAACTTGTAGAATAGATAACCTAGAAGCACAGACTTTAGGATACACATCACATACATACAACTCACCGTTTTACACCTGTGTTTATTATTTATACTCATGTTTGATCATAACATTCTATACTGGTTATTACTATTATTTTGTTTATGACGCACTGACGTCTGGGTTTTGCATGGCCCAGTTCCTTTGATCTTGTCGCAGGAAGATCGGGAATATTTTAACAAGCAAGCAGAGCAATGAGGAGCTTGGTGATTAGTTGTAGAGATGTTTAGTTATTTTATTTACGTAGTTTCATTTTATTGATGTGATCCCGTAAGGGACGTGATTCAGATATTATTCTTTATTGTATCTTTATTCATTTCTGCTATATGCATTTCTTGACTTTTATTTACTGTGGCAGATGGACATGTGTTAGTTAGATTTTATTTACTGTTCTCGATATCTGATTGACAGCCGTAATGTGACTATGGAGAGATTATTCCTGACCATAGATAGCATAGTTGGCTCTGTCACCTGCTGTATTTATATATTTTGGGAAGCGGGGCGTGACAACTGCTGGTTGGTATTATACCTATCGTCGGATAGCAGTTCTCCGATGACATGAGTATAGGTTAGTCCGACGACTTGACATCACTATCTGTCTCGAGTGTATTCCTACTGTATTTATATTACTACCCTACCACGGCTCTACCGAGCGGTGCAAACAGGTAGTAGTTAGGTGCAGTCCCAAAGCACTTGGAGACAGTAGAGGATAGAAGGGATTCGTTTCTCCCGGTATTGGAACTTGATATCGCGCTGTGTATGGTTGGCCAATATTAAAGGTCCCTGGCCAGTGCAAGTGAGATTTACTGGTAGGTATACTAGTAGTTTCTCAGGTTGTATTGGGCTCCACACCGACACGACTTGTCGCACTATTAGGGGTCTGACGTTTACCACCCCAAGGCCCGATATGCGATACTCTTTGATGAACATACCAGACTGTACGGAATGTCATCTATAGGCTCAGTAGGGTTTTCGGACGAGTTATCGTGTCGATCTTCTCTTTGACAGATACCTAGATAGCCGTTACATATAGCTAGTGTCACTAACGTGCTTGTGGTTAAACTTACTGCCAGCGTATTGTCGAGTCTTTAGAGTCCCATACAGAGGTTTTCCCGGTTTAGGCGAAATGGTGTAATTTGCGTATAGTGATATGCTCGGGTGTTCGATTGAACATGTGTATTTATACACGTGTTTTAATCGGACGGTTTAGTAGTACTGGCAGGTTTGAAAGACAATCTGTCATGCCCAGCTTTCCAATGGACGGAAAACAGTGACGTGGCAAGCTTGCTATATATTTACTAAGAAAATACGTTAAGCGTAATTAAGCAATATAGCAACGTGCAAGAATAACAAGAGTAATAATATGAAACAACAACTTTATTTACATTCAAATTTGCATACAACAGTTTGTAATAAAAAGATACAATGATAAATCAAATACCTAAACAATGACATACTGGAAGTAAATACAAGCAGGAGCTAACAATAAGGCTGAGAAGCGAACCGGTCCAAATATTCCTGGCCCGGCTCTATACCCTCAGAGTCCGGTCCTCATGACGAACATTCCAAAAAAAAAACAGAGAGAAATGTCGTTAGCGAACTAGCGCTCGGTAAGTCCCCAAAAGAAATAAATAATGATGAATGAAAGTGAATAAAAATCATGTGAATATGAATAGGCAAGGTTATATATAAGAGAGTATCTAAGCATGTTTATTTATCGGTATAAGATAGTTATTATAACGTGGTTGTTTATAGTTTGGTAAAGAAGGTATTCATGTATACGAGAGGAGTCCATCTTATCCCGTGGACTATGGTAACATGTAGTTCAAGGCCCCGTCATAACCCACGGGACAACGGCACGTGAATTCATGTAGGTGTCTTTTAAAGTGATCTCTCGTGCCACGATATACGTTCCGTACCAATCTACCCCTTTATCCCCGCGTATTGTATTGTATAGATTAAGATTACAAGTCTTGGCCGAATCCATGGATATAAAATATTCAGGTTCATGTTCAAGATGGAATCATATGTTCAGGTATTCATGTCAAATTCATATCAAGTTATAACCATGGTTCGGTCAAGTCGAGTCAAGTATACAAGTTTGAAGTTGATAGTTGAATTCGAGTGTTCAGGTTCATGATCAAGTATTCAAGTTCGTGTTTGATTTTTGGATTCTGATTTGAGTTTGGAATCTGGTTGGAGTTTGGATCTTATGAAAGGATTTAGTTCTTGAAATTTCTTAAGTTCGGGAGTAATCGGCAATTGTTGTACATGGACAGCAGGATTTGTGTCTTTTTCCAAGATAATTGCCATTGATAACTCTGTTAAATTGTCTAACATGAATAGGCAAGCACTCACTTTTTCCGGCTCTCCGAGGCTCAAGAGAAATGAACCGCTTAAGCCTATATTAGTATATAGTCCTTAAAGTATTGTTTGCATATCTCGAGGGTTTTTTATGGAAAATACTTTAATATAGTTTTAAAAATAAATCTCGAGGGTGATTTATAATATTTAGGGTTTTCATGAACATATATTTTAATTGTTGGGGTGTTTTAGTGAATAAAAACGTAGCCTTTAAAAGTTTATGGTATTTTTTATGAAAACCAGCTCTTTTGGAAACTTGATGGTATTTTATTAAAATTTTAATCTTTCATTTTAAAAAAATATAGTTTCATAATATGCCTTTGTTGAAAATACAAATTCATAGATTTATATAATTTCAAAAGTTTAGTTTTTATTTAGAAAAGTTGTATTTCTTAAAAACCGTATTTTTATTTCCTTTCGAGCCCGAATACTCCGTGAGGAGTTCTGCATCTCGCTCTACTATTCCAAGGATATGCGATAATCCGCACCATCCATTAGCGAGTCCCCTACTGAGAGTTGTAGAG
Source organism: Agapanthus africanus (assembly GCA_030015575.1). Taxonomy (NCBI): domain Eukaryota; kingdom Viridiplantae; phylum Streptophyta; class Magnoliopsida; order Asparagales; family Amaryllidaceae; genus Agapanthus; species Agapanthus africanus. The sequence continues at coordinate 682,411,561 of CM057340.1, forward strand.
GCGTATTTGCCAAGAATTTAAAATATCGATTTAAAAGAAATCCGTTTTGAAAAAAAAAGGTATTTTAATGAAAATCTTCTTCTTTGAATGGCCCATATACTTAGAATATCGTGCTATGAAACCATAGCGTGCATGTGGGGTAGGTCGTTACCCCGTGAATGATCTAAAGATTTATACTCTAGTTATTGAAATTACGATTATATTAAAGTTCATGGTATTTTAATGAAAAGTTCTATATATGAGTATTTCATAAGGAAATTTTCATTATGCTAAAAAGCTAAATGACATGAATAAGGTTAAGAGTGGTCTTATAGTGTTGTTGTGATTCATTTTGCTTATCAAGTGGGTGAAAAGGTTTGAAAAAGAAAGAAATATCGGTTCTAGCTCCACTTTATCGATATATTTTAAGAATGTGATTTTAGTTGGAAAGAAGGAGAGGGTGAAGGGACTTACGGCTTTATAACGTCAAGAAAAGAGTAAGGAAGAGAGAGGGGCTCCGTGGCATCGCGGTAGCTCCGAGATTGACTCCGATCTTCAACAAAAGAGAACTTGGTTGCTAACTCCACTTGACTCCTCTTGCAATTAGAAAATTTTAAGAGAAATTGGATAGAAATTTCAGAATGGGGGAGAGCTAGGGTATGGGGTGGTATTTATAGGGTAAAAATGAGAGAGGGTGTGAAATAAAATGAATTAAAATAGATTTAATGGTGTTAATTAGGGATTTGAAAAGTCTCTGTTTGATTTCAGAAAAATTAAACAGTGCAGGGGAGTTGAGGGGAGTCGAAGGGACTTGTGTGCAAAGCACGGAGTCATTTGGACCAAATCAGACCAGTGGCGGCGGCCAAAATGGAGAAACGGGAGATCAGATTTGAGCCAATCGCCTCAAGATTCATGCTACATGTTTTAATCAGTGTTTACTCCTCATTGCGCCTGTTTGATTTTTCTGAAACTTTTTTTTTTCCGTGTATTGTACGTGCAACTCTTAGGCTTCCGAAAAATTAAAAAGAAAAATCTTAAAAATAATTGGGACTAAGGGGAATCAAACACACAGGCTATGCACAGCAATGTAGAGACTTAACCGGTGAGCTACAAGTTGCTTCTTGCTTTTGTTGAACAAAAATAACTTATAACTTTACAGCAGGCTGAAATACTCTTTCTATATAATAAACAAGTAATTTTTGTACAGCGATTTCAGAGTCGTTATATTCTACCCTCCTTATAAAAATTTCGTCCTCGAAATTTACATAAAGGTCTAATCTTCAAATAGCTGAGGGTATTGTGCACGCATATCATCTTCTCGCTCCCATGTCTTTTCTCCTGGCGAGTCTTTTCTCCACATCACCCGGACCAAGTTCACTTCCTTATTCCGTAAGTTCTTCACCTTTCGATCCAAGATCTTGACCGGCTGCTGCTCACAAGTCAGATTGGTTTATACAGTGAGCTCTGAGCGATCAAGTATGTGACTGGGGTCACTTACATATCGTCGTAGTTGGGATATATGGAACACATTGTGCACTTCTTCCAATGAGGGCGGTAGTACCAAACGGTATGCCACTTCTCCAACTCGTTCAAGTATGTTGAACGGTTCCATATACCTTGGACTTAGTTTACCCCTCTTGCCAAAACGTATCACTACTCTGTTTAGAGAGATCTTCAAGAATACACGCTCTCCGGGTTGAAACTCCAGGTGTCGACGCTTTGCATCTGCCCAATATTTCTGTTGGTCCTGGGATATGCACATCCTTTCCATGATTGTGCGAACTACATCTACAGTCGCCATGATCATCTATGGTCCAAAAAGTTCACGATCTCCTACGTCGTCCCAACCCAGCGGGGAACGACATTTCCGTCCGTAGAGTACTACGAATGGTGCTATCCCAATACTGGACTGATAGTTGTTTGTAATGACTCTGAAACCTTAGTACGAAAATTCTTTTGTTAAAATACAGAATAGAGTTTCACAGCATGAGTACAGGTTATAAGTTAATTTTGTTTAAGAACAGCAAGAAGCAACCCGTAGCTCACTGGTAAAGCCCTTGCACTGCTGTGACATAGCCCTGTGTTCGAATCCCATCAGACACATTATTTTTTTCCTGATTTTTCTTTTAAAACTTTTTGGAAGCCCAAAAGGTTACATGTGCAATACACACAAAAACGAAAAGACAGAAAAATCAAACTTGTGCACAATGATTTAAACATAGACTTCAACACGTGGCATCAATCCACTGGCCCCACCCCCAAATTCGACCGGCGGATATTGATGTTTGGACGGCGGGGACGGTCCAACCATGGCTAAAGTGCCCCGGGCTTTGCACACAAACCTTTTCCCCTACCCCCTAACTCCCCTGCACTGTTTGATTGCTCTGCAATCAAACATAGACCTTTCAATTCCTAATTTATCACCTTTTTAATGCATTTTAATTCATCGTTTTAATTCCAAAACCCTAATTCCACACTATAAATACTATCCCATGCCCTAACCCTTCATCATTCCGAAAATTCTAGCCAAAATTCTCAAAATTTTCTAAGTACAAGAGGAGTAGAAGTGGAGTTAGCAAGCGGTCAATTTCCGGCGAGTATCGAAGCAAATTCCGGCGACCCCGCAACGCCACGACGACAACCCTCCCTCCTTCTACCTTCTCTTAACCTAACTAGCTCGTAAGTCCCTCACAAACTCTTTTCTTCTTTTTTGAAAATCTCTTTTCAAAACATATGTCGGAAGTGGAGTTAATACCGACATTTTCTTCTAAAACCTTTATAATTCCACTTTTCCTTACATATTCTTCATTCGTATTCCTACACCATATTTGTAATCATAAAACCAATGTTTAGAACCAACTTTGAATCAAAAATATCATGTAAGATAATTTTAATTTAACTTTTACATTAAAATACCATGAAGTTTTTATATATCTTCTTTATTTGTTTTGTTTAAACATACATTTAGAAAAATTCATGAAGTAACGACCTACCTCTCACGTACACACATGGTTTCCATAGCACGATATCCTTTGAACGTATTTTTGTTACGAATACAATATTACATTAAAATACCATTTACTATATAAATCGGTTTTCTTTTAAATTGTATTTTTAACTTCTTTGTAAATATACCTCTACAACCCTTTTTAGGGGACCCGCTATTGGATGGTGCGGATTATCATACATTCTTGGGCTAGTAGAGCAAGATGCAGACCTCCTCATGGAGCATTCAGTCTCGAAAGGTTTTTAATACGGTTTTTAAGAAAAACGTAATTTTTTTACTTAATTAAAATTTTAAGTTTTAATAATTATATAAATATTACAAAATCCATATATTTTCAAAATATAATAACCTTATAATTTTCAAATGAAAGAATTACAAGTTTCATCAAAATACCATCAAGATACCAACAAAAGTCAAGCTTTACAGTAAAATACCCTGAATTTTCCAAGCTAATCTTTTATCACTAAATTACCTTAAATCCTTAAAATTCATATCCATGAAAACCCTAAACAATATAAATAACTTCTCGAGTATGTTAAAAATATTTTCATAAAACCCCCTCGAGTTATATAAAACAACATTTAAGGATTTTAATAAATATAGGTTTAAGAGGGATCAATTCTCTTGAGCCCTAGAGAGCCGGAGAAAGTGAGTGCTTGCCTATTTAATGTAGAAAACTTAACGGTGTTATTAATGATAATTGTTTTGGAAAAAGACACAAATCCTGTCGTCCATGTGCAGCAGTTACCGATAACCCCCAAACCTAATTCAGGATCTAAATCAGTTTATAGGTGTCTGACTCAAGTCTGAGTTTAACTCAAGTCTGAGTTTAACTCAAGTCTGAATCCAAACTCAAACCTGAATCTAAAACCAAACATGAATACTTGATCATGAATACTTGAATTCAAACATTAAAAGCAAACATGTATACTTGACCCTTAATCATGAATCAGAACACTTGAAATTAACTAAATCAAAACATAAATATTTGAACACCATGACTTGACTCAAACCATGAATACAACTTGACATGAATACATGAATACTTGATATAGACATGAACTCAATCTTGTAACTCGATGTATTCATGGATTCGAGCAAGGCTGGTAATTTTTAGCTGTAACTTAGCATATACGGTGTGTTGGGGTAGTTCATGCGTGAATCAACGAAATCTCAGGAGTCTCACTAGATCATGAATTCATGTCTACTAACACAAGAAAGCTATCATGAGGGCCCGTGTTTCCTTGCTCCTGGATTACAGCCTGTTGAGTTTGGAATATTTCAACACTAGGTTGATGTCCCGTTACTAATACTTGATTCGGGCCCGTGGTTCCTTACCCCTGAATTACAGCCTGTTGGATTCGAGAACACTCTTGAGATTGGTTGACATTCACTCTTGAACTTACGTTAAATTAGTGTACCCAAGTACAGACATGTTAAGACATTTACATTTACTGCATGTTCACCATACCTACACTACACGGCCATGTTATAATTGTTGCCATGCTCATGCTATACTGTCATATTTAACTACTTGTCATATATATTATCATACCGGTTCACATATATTACGAAAGAACTGCATGCTCAATAAAATTGCCGCGTTTATATAGAATGACATGCTGAGACACCATATCTCCTAATCAATTGTTCATGATGTACACTTCTTTTATCATTACACTTTATATTTCACTTCATATCTTGGGGACTTACCGAGCGAAAGTTTGCTGACGGACATTCCACCCATCTTTGTTTTCTTGGAATGTTCGTTAGATACTGTGGAGACTGAGGAGGTAGACATCTCAGAGGAGGAGCATGATCAGATAGTGACCCAGGCTTAGATCAGTTATCTTTTCTCAGTTTTTGTATGCCATTGTTCAGGCATTTCCATTCTTGTATTTTCTTTCAGTTGAAATCATGTATTGTAAATGAATTAAGTTGAATATAAATAAAGTTGTTGGATTTTAAATCTCATGTTAATTCTCTTATCATTTTTTTTATATTGCTTATTTTATGCTTAGTGTATTTATTCCAGAAAATAACCTTCTCGAAATAAATACGTCGCGGGCTTGCCACGTCACCGTTTCCGTCTACTGAAAAGCGGGGCGTGACAGGTTTTGTTAGTGGCCCATGAGGGTCGGTTCTGCATGAAGTCATAAGCAATATATAACAAGAAATATAATATTCAACAACTTTACATTCCTTGCAATTCAATTTCCATTGAATCTATCATAATCTTTTTTCTCTATCTAAGGTGATAGATTCTCCCAGCAACCCTAGCACCAACGATGTAAGTACACCACCGCAACCTATCTTTACCGTTCTACCACCTCCACCTACCGTAGCCGCTCCACTCACAGAACAGACGATACTTCTGGAGGCTATCAAAAGCCTACTTAAAGGTCAGCAGGCTCAAAGTACGATTTTGCAGGAGCAGACTGCTCTCCTTCAACAGAGTTTCATCTGCTCTGAAGCAAAAGCACCGGGAGTGAAACAATTTTGAGCGTTACACCCGAAGAACTTCTCAGGGAAGGAGAAACCACTTGATGCCGAGAAATGGGCTCAGAGCATAGAAGACGACCTAGCTGCAGCTCAAGTCCCAGAAGTGGCTTGGGTCAGAATAACAAAACTCCAGCTTACCGACAATGCCAAAATATGATGGAAGGCCGAGGAGAGCCGTCTTGAGTAGCCAATCGAGTGGAAGACTTTTCGTGATCTCTTTAATGCCAAGTATTTTTTAGAAACCGCGCACTTCGAAATGGAACAGAAATTCATCCACCTGCAACAAGGATCTATGTGGGATAAGTCAGTGGACGAGTACGATGCTGGATTCACCATGCTCAGCAGATTCGCCGCCCATCCAATTCCTACTGCAGAAATCAGAGCCAGGCGCTTCCAGCAAGGATTAGACCCAGAGATTCAGGCTGCCATAACAACGGGAGAATACCTGACACATGAAGCAGCTAGGCGGGGTGAAGGTACCTGAATGGCTGGCCTCTACGGAGCTGTAATTGCGGGTCTGGGTGTTGGTGATGTGTTAATACGATATGGGCATACTCCTATAGCGTGAGTAGATGCACCACAAATCAAACACATGCCATTTGCATACCTCCAGTTCTTCGCCAAGTGTCCAGTTCTCTTGCAGTAGAAACAGAAATCTGGACTGGACCGGTTAAATGATCCTCCTGGCCTCTTGGGTGCAAAAGCTGGCATAGAAGAGGCTTCTCCTATCATCTGGGTAGCAGGGCGTTTGATTCCGGCTGTTTGAAGCTTACCTTTCTTCTTGACCACAGCTTCATAACGGCGTGCCGCCTTCAGTGTGAGTTCTTGAGTTGGATAGTCGTCTGTGGTTAAAGCCGCCCGAATCTTCGGGTCTAAACCCTGTTGGAATCGTCTAGCCCGAATCTCATTGGTCGGGATCAAGTGTGCCGCAAACCTGATAAGATGTTGATGTCAGTATAGAGATGATTTTTACGGAACATAATGTGATACGAATTCTTTACCTGCTAAGCATGATGAATTCGGCATCATATTCATCCAATGATTTTACCCACATAGAGCCTTGTTGTAGGTGGATGAACAGTTGTTACATCTCAAAGCGAGCAGTCTCGGGTAAAAAATTCGCATCGAATAGATCGCGGAACATCTTCCACTCTATTGGTTGTGTGATATGTCTTTCATCGGCTTTCCACCAGACACTTGCATTGTCGGTGAGCTGAAGCTTGGCCACACGAACCCAAGCTATGTCTGGTACCTGCGCTGCTACAAGGTTGTCCTCAATACTTTGGGCCCATTCCTCAGCCTCAAGAGAACTCTCTTTTCCTGAAAAGTTCCTTGAATGCAATGCAAGAAATTGCTTTACTCCAGGTGCTTCGGCTTCAGGGCGGTTCATGAGAATTGCATTCTGCTGCTGCTGGCCCTCCAGAAGACTTTTGATGGCTTCTAGGAGCACCGTCTGTTCATTGATCGAAGCAACAATAGTAGGGGGAGGTGGTAAAGTAGGTGGTGGTGTGTTGCCATTGACGTTGGTGCTGGTGTTGTTAGGAGAATCCATTACCTTGATAGAAAAGAAAAAGGTTAGGATAGATTCAAGAAATTTGAAATGCAAGGAAGGTATAGTTGCCGATTCTTATAATTCTTATGATTTATTGCTTAAGACTTCATGCAAAACTGACCTGCATGAGCCACCAACAAAACCTGTCACGCCCTGCTTCCCAGTGGATGGAAACAGTGACGTGGTAAGCTCGCAACGTATTTACTAAGAAATACGTTAAGCGTAATTAAGCAATATAATAATGTGCAAGAATAACAAGAGTAATAAAATGAAACAGCAACTTTATTTACATTCAAATTTATATACAACTATTTATAATAAAAAGATACAATGATAAAGCAAATACCTAAATAATGACATACTAGAAGTAAATACAAGCAGGAGCTAACAATCAGGCTGAGAAGCGACCCGGTCCAAATCTTCCTGGCCCGACTCTATACCTTCAGAGTCTGGTCTTCCTGACGAACATTCCAAAAAAAGAAACAGAAAGAAATATTGTCAGCGAACTAGCGCTCGGTAAGTCCCCAAAAGAAATAAGTAATGATGAATGAAAGTGAATAAAAATCAAGTGAATATGAACATGCAATGTTATATACAAGAGAGTATCTAAGCATGTTTATTTATCGGTATAAGATAGTTATTCTAACGTGGTTATTTGTAGTTTGATAAAGAAGGTATTCATATATACAAGAGAAGTCCATTTTACCCTGTGGACTATGGTAATATGTAGTACAAGGCCCCGTCATAACCCACAGGACAACGGCACGTGCATTCATGTAGGTATCTTTTAAAGTGACCTCTTGTGCCATGATATACGTTCCGTACCAATCTACCCCTTTATCTCCGTGTATTGTATTGTATAGATTAAGATTACAGGTCTTGGCCGAATCCATGGATATAAAATGTTCAGGTTCATGTTCAAGATGGAATCATGTGTTCAGGTATTCACGCCAAGTTCATCTCAAGTTATAACCATTGTTCGGTCAAATCGAGTCAAGTATACAAGTTTGAGGTTGATAGTTGAATTCGAATGTTCAGGTTCATGATCAAGTATTCAAATTCGTGTTTGATTTTTGGATTCTGATTTGAGTTTGGATTCAGATTGGAGTCAGAATCTTATGAAATGATTTAGTTCTTGAAATTTCTTAAGTTCGGGAGTAATCAGCAACTGCTGCTTATGGACGGCAGGATTTGTGTTTTTTTCCAAGGCAATTGCCATTGATTACTCTGTTAAATTGTCTAACCTGAATAGGCAAGCACTCTCTTTCTCCGGCTCCCCAAGGCTCAAGAAAAATGATACCGCTTAAGCCCTATATTAGTCTATAGTTCTTAAAATATTGTTTACATATCACGAGGGTTTTTTATGGAAAATACTTTAATATAGTTTTAAAAATAAAGCTCGAGGGTGATTTATAATATTTAGGGTTTTCATGAACATATATTTTAATTGTTGGGGTGTTTTAGTGAATAAAAATCCAATTTTTAAAAGTTTATGGTATTTTTATGAAAACTTGCTCTTTTGGAAACTTAATGGTATTTTATTAAAATTTTAATCTTTCATTTAAAAAAATATAGTTTCATAATATGCCTTTATTGAAATACGAATTCATAGCTTTATATAATTTCCAAAGTTTAGTTTTTATTTAGAAAAGTCGTATTTCTTAAAAACCGTATTTTTATTTTCTTTCGAGACCGAATACTCCGTGAGGAGTTTTGCATTTCGCTTTACTATCCCAAGAATTTACGATAATTCACACCATCCATTAGCGAGTCCCTGACGAGAGTTGTAGAGGCATATTTGCCAAAAATTTAAAATATCGATTTAAAAGAAACCCGTTTTGAAAAAAATGGTATTTTAATGAAAAGATTCTTCTTTGAATGACCCATATACTTAGAATACAGTGCTATGAAACCATAGTGTGCGTGTGGGGCAGGTCGTTACCCCATGAATGATTTAAAGATTTATACTCTAGTTATTGAAATTACGGTTATATTAAAATTCATGGTATTCTAATGAAAAAATTCGATATATGAGTATTTCATATGGAAATTTTCATTATGCTAAAAAGATAAATGATGTGAATAAGATTAAGAGTGGTTTTATAGTGTTGTTGTGATTTATTTTTCTTATCAAGTGGGTGAAAAGGTTTGAAAAAGAAAGCAATATCGGTTCTAACTCCACTTTACCGATATGTTTTAAGAATGCGATTTTAGTTGAAAAGATGAAGATGGGGAAGGGACTTACGGCTTTATAATGTCAAGAAAAGAGTAAGGAAGAGAGAGGGGATCCGTGGAGTCGCGGTAGCTCCGGGATTGATTCCGATCTTCAACGAAAGAGAACTTGGTTGCTAACTCCACTTGACTGCTCTTGCACTTAGAAAATTTTAAGAGAAATTGGATAGAAATTTCAGAATGGGGGAGAGTTAGGGTATGAGGTGGTATTTATAGGGTAAAAATGAGAGAGGACATGAAATAAAATGAATTAAAATAGATTTAATGGTGTTAATTAGGGATTTGAAGAGTCTCTGTTTGATTTCAGGAAAATAAAACAGTGCAGGGGAGTTGAGGAGAGTCGAAGGGACTTGTATGCAAAGCATGGAGTCATTTGGACCAAATCAGACCGTCGACGGCGGCCAAAATAGAAAAACGGGCGGTCAGATTTGAGCCAATTGCCTCAAGATTCGCGCTACGTGCTTTAATCGGTGTTTACTCCTCATTGCGTCTGTTTGATTTTTCTGAAACTTTTTGTTTCTCCGTGTATTGCACGTGCAACTCTTGAACTTCCAAAAAATTAAAAAGAAAAATCTTAAAAAATAATTGGGAATAAGAGGAATCGAACACACAGGTTATGTCACAGTAGTGTAGATGCTTAACCAGTGAGCTACAAGTTGCTTTTTGTTTTTATTGAACAAAAATAACTTATTACTTTACAGCAGGTTGAAATACCCTTTCTGTACAATAAACAAGTAATTTTTGTACAAGAATTTCAGAGTCGTTACACAGCCAATTTTGATGCTAGTATTATATTGTTCTCTTTTGGGTATTTGTATCTTAATATAAATACGGTATTTATACGAATACGTGCATTTGTATAAATACGGGTATTTATGCTTTGATACAAATACATATATTTCTTTCTAAATATGAATACGCGCATTTTGTATTTTCGGTACAAATATGGTATTCGTATTTTGGTAGAAATACGGTATATATATTTATACATGTTTAGCTATACTTGTTTATATACATGCATTTATATATTTATAAGTATATGTGTATGTATATTTAGTGAGGTAGCTACACTCTCTCACTCATTTCTTCATCATTAGATGAAGAAGTGTGTGGGTTTGTGACTAACCTTGGTGAGTCACTAGCCCACATATTCTTTTGTTTGTGGATGAAGAGATAAAATGAGAGTGTGATATATTTGTGGTGATGGCTGATAGTTTTTTTTCACCAAGTGAGGAAATTTCTCTAGTTGCAACCTCTCCTCATTTTCTCTTCTTGAGTTTTGAGGATTATAAGAGAGTATCTTGTTTTAAAAACTATACCCTCTGAAGTATCTTGTCCTAGCAAGACTCGATATTTAGTTGCTTCGGTTGAAGCTATTGCTTGAATCGGTATCCTCAGGTGGAACATCTTTGACGCGGGAAGTTCGCCTTCGAGAGCTCGTTCCATCAGCCCAAGGAGCTTGAGGAGTCAACCTTTCATGACCCAAAAGACCATCTACAAAGGTTATAATACTAACTCAGTTGCTAAAACCTCTGGTTAGTATTGTTTTGTTTAGTATTTGGACTTGTATCCTGAGATTTAAAGTGCATTGTGCTCAAGATTTTAATGTTTTTGATTCCGCATAGCTGTAGTAATAACAGTAAGGAGCATCTTACACTTACAGTTCGGCCTAAAAGAGGCGGCGGAACCATGGCTAAAGAGCGCATTTGGCAGCTGAAGCACGGCGGGTTGGTGTTCTTTCCTCTCCAAATTTTTCTGGTATCTTTCCTTCTTCCTTTCATCCCCTTTAAAACTCCAATAAACTGTTTCTACCTATAGAATTTTTTGCAAATAGTGCCGCAAAAAAAAAAAACTTTTTGCATGATTTTGGTGTGTTTTTGCTTTGCATTATTTAAACGGTTATTAAGGGGCAAGAAACCCAAATTCAGGTTATGTAGGGAGTTCATTACTCTTCCTAAGCCCCAAAAATCACAAACTAGCATATCACCCTACATTAATAAAAAATATCTAGACCAAACCTCTAAGGAAAATTGCGCTCAATTAGGACAGAAGAGGGTCGTGGGTAATCTGTTACTTATCCGCATCTTGTTTGTAGTGTCTAAGGCAAGTGTGTCTAAGGCGAGTGGTTTATTTAATTAGTCCCGCTATTTTGGTGATTCGTATAGCGGATACCTTCCACTTACCCGGCACTTACTTGGCTACAAGGAAGATAAGGAGGTGATAAAGGATTTATCCTACGTCTTGTCATTTGGAAGTCTATTAGCGGTTTAGTGATTTGACCTGGGTGATGCTAGCTCTAGGTACTGTTATGCATCTTTTTATGATTGGTTGAGTCGAGTCTTGCATCCTTTATTTTGCCAAAGCAAAGCATTCTAAAAATATTTCTCCCCACTTTCTCACACACTGCCACGCATACTAAACTCGCTTAGTGTAAGTTCGGCTGGACATGGGATTCTAACGCCCGTTTAGTCCGCGTATTCTCTATCGACTCCAAAGTCGATACTTATTCACCTTCTTCTTCCCCTTCACCTATCACGTCTCCTAAGATGGAAGGACCTCCACCGAGTTTTAACATAAACGACCCCACGATGCCACCACCTCTTGGTGCATAAATTCCACCTCCTACACAAGCGCCACAACGCATCGCTCTCCAAGACCGATGCTACCCCACACGCGGACCCTTTCTGCATGTCTGTCTTCTTCACCAGCCAATGGGGATAACTTCAAAATTAAACCCCACCTCATCAACTTGTTGCCTAAATTTCACGGGCTTGAATATAAGCATGCCTACATTTTTATAACCAAATTTCAAAACGTATGTGCAATATGAGCACCACCCAACTTTCGGGGGATGCTATAAGATTACGTATTCTCCCATTTACTTTATGTGATCTCACAGAGAAGCGGCTTTATAGCACCTCCTCACATTCCATAACCAGTTGGGACGAATTTGTTAAGGTATTCCTTAAAAAATTCTATCCTAAACATAAAACCGCCCACCTTAGAAATGAGATCAACCAGTTTGCCCGGCTTCCCACCGAACCCTTTTGGAAATGCTTTGAAAGGTTCAAAGATCTCCTTATCCAATGTCCGCATCACGGATTCGAAAAATGATAACTTTACTAAATTATATATGAGGGCGTTAATCCAGCGACAAAACAAATGCTAGAAACCATTTGTCAATGTTATTTCATGTCTAAATCCGACGGGAGGCGTGACAATTTCTTAAAGATCTCGCCAAGTAAACACTACAGTGGCAGAGCACAAGACTGACGACGTCATCTTCATCTTCATCTAGGGAATGTGTCCATCAGTTCGATACTTCCATCGCAATGAAAGCCGAAATGGCTGCGATGCAAAAGAAACTCGAAGTTATTGAGAGCAAATTCTCTTCAGTCTCCCTAAACCAAGTTTCTCTCTCCAAAACTATGTGTGGTTGTTATTTTGACCCATCACATTTGACTGAAAAATGTCCTTTGAATTCTCCTTTTCAAGGTCAAGCACAAACTGATGCTTTTCAGCAATGACCTAGAAATGATCATTATTCTTTCACATATAATCTGGAATAGAGGAATCATCCTAATTTTGCTTGGAACCAAAACCAAAGTCAAAACCAAAATCAGTTCCAAAATCAAAACAACAACCACAACAACAAATTCAGCAGCCCAATAACATTTCAGAAAATAGAAAATAATATTTTTGGAATTTAAATAATAAAATAATGAATTTCACAAATATTATGCGAGTATAGATTTGAGTTTTCGAAAATTGATATAATTATATACCTATATTTTAGAAAATATTAAAAATTAAAATGAATTATTATTTATGGAAACATTTATTTAATATGGTCTTTTTATAAATTAATATATAATTATTTACATGTAAGTTTAATGTTAAACTTGATTAGTGTTTCCTAAATTATGCATCAAACCTAATTTATTTTGTTAGCCATGCTTGTGTGCATGACATGATATCTACATGTTTTTCTTATGTTTTATTTGTTATGGTTTCTATCTTTTTTATAAAAAAAAGAAAATGAAAATAGGGGACAAGGGGACACATAGGTAAGGTTGGAGAGAGAGGGAGGGAGAGAGATGGGGGGGAAGGGAGGGGGGTTGTATCTGTTGGATATATGTATGTCCTAGAGGCCATTATATGTATAGTGGATGCTTGGACATGTATATATGTATATAGATGAATTTCTTGCTCGACATGATAGTATGCTACCTGGTTTACTTTATCTTGACATGTTCATTTGATCATGCATTATACTCATTTGGTACATGTTGATAAAGCCCTCAGGATATTTGCTTGACTACTGGGACTATGATGCGGATCATACTAGTGGGACACTTGTAGTTTATGAGCATATCCTTGAACTGTTCCTAGTCGTGGGTGTATCGAGACGGGGCATCGATATTCCAGAGTAGACTAGCGTATACCATTCTTGTCCCATATGATGGGTGATGGATGACCCCATATCCACTTGGTGTGGTGACACCAAAGATTGTATGCGGGTGCTTAGTGGAGACTGGGTACACTGAACGGACTCGTCGAGAACTCCTATGTGGTATTATATCTATTGTCGGATAGCAGTTCTCAGGTGACACTGGTACATGTTAGTCTGTAGACCCAAGATCGTCATAGAGTCTTGTGTGTCCTCCCACTGTACTTTGATCTCCACCCTACCACGGCACTACTGAGTCGTGCAAACAAGTGGATTTTAGGTACAGCCCCGAGGCACATGGAGGCAATAAGCTATAGGAGGGGTTTCGTCTCTCCCGGTATTGGGGGTTGATGTTGTGCTATGCTCGATTGGCTATAACAGGAAGTCTCTGGCCAGGGCTGCTGAGATTTACTGATAAGTGTTATCAGTAGTTTCTCGATCTATTATGAGCCATATACCGGCATGACTTATTGAGTTATTGGGGTCGATGATTCCATCCCCAGACTCGATATGCAGCATATCTGACGAAGAGACCGGACTATACTGTAAGTGTTGGCAGTTGGCTCGACGGGAGTTTTGACAGCTTCGCTGGTTTTCTTCTGATCGCTCAATACCCGGGTAGCCGTTATGTTTAGCTGATCGCTTGCGGCTTGTAGGTGTTTGATATGATCATCACCTACTGCCGGCGTATTAACGAGTCTTAGAGTCTCACACAGGAGTTTCCTAACTCAGGCGAAACGATGTGGTGTGCATATGAGATATGCGCGAGGACTCGATTAAATGCGTGTATGTGATACCGTATATTAATCGGGAATTTTTCTATTGGTTGGGTCGTATGTGATATGACCGGTTTGTTAAATCAAGTGTTGATTTAACATAGACTTTTAGCTTATTTCTTTATTAAACCCTTTTCTATTTGTATGCATGCATGTATGCATATGTTTATGTTGATGCACATGATGATGTGCATGCACACATACATGCATACATTCTTGTGTGTCATGGTTGATGATACACAAGTGGTGGCAATGCAAGACTCACATGGGAATAAATATGCATATATTTATTTTTGGAATTAAAGAAATAGAAAATCAATTCATGGTGGATAATTCTCTTTGACTTTTCATTTGACCTAAGCTTTAACCATGAGTTAATTTTCTATGGTTCTTATTACTTCAAAATAAATATCTAGATATTTATTAACCCAAGTTAAGGGTGAGAGTGTGAAATTATATATAATTTCTATTCTTATTTTTAATCAAGAGGATTATCATTATCTCTTGAGCTCTTGGGTTGCCATCTTCTTCTTCCTCATTTTCTTGCTCTCTTGAGATTTCCATAGAGTGAGCTAGTAAAAAATGAAAGGGTTTTGAATAGAGAATACAAACCACATCATCATTCTACATTTCTCTAGCCCATTTGTATAGGGTGTTTGCTCAATTTCTTTCAAAGTTCAAGTGAAGCAAGGAGCTTTGTGCAAAGAGACTTCGGGTGGATCATCGTGGACTAGGAAGGCCTCTAGCGATCCGTTTCAAACTCACAAAGGTCCAAGTAGTCACCAAGGGAATTCTACAAAGGTTGTAATTTCTTCACTTAGTGTTAAATAACTTCTTGCATGTGATGCTTATTTATTGTTACCCTAAAATTTCTAGTTAAGATTCATAGTTAGTTTGCTTAGCACCTCTCTAAAATTTTAAAATGGCATGTGTGGTACTTCCAAACCCTAGATTAGGTGCTAAGGAAACCCAACAGTGGTATCAGAGCCAAGCTAGAGGTTTAGAGTAACCTAGACGATGTTAAAAAACTCGAACGAACGAAACTCGACGCCCGAATAATGCTCACTAGAAATTTTTTTAAAAGTTGGATTTTTTCACATTAAAAATACTCAGAAAATCGTGCAGGGTATTGTATGGTCCCACAAGAAGAACGAAGCCCTAACTCAACTTAACGACCGCGGAACCGCGGCCGAAAGGGTCTTTTTGTAGCGGTTCCACGGCACCGTTGGTGAGGCTTGGACTGTGCCTTCTTGTGCTGGCCCATATGTGCTAATAGAAGTCTCTGGTATATTTTAAAACTGCTTAAATGTTAAGCTTTCTAAGAATTCTTTGGGTGATTGATCGTTCGATCGAACGTTTTAACTGCGCCTAGTATATGAGAATGTAATACAATAATTGGAATCTACAAATTTGTTTGTTGCGTGTAAATCTAACATTTCGGTCTCGGGAGTAATCGAAAATCTTGTTGAATTATCCGACTTATTTTGAAAAAGTGTTTTCATGGGTGAGACCTAAATGCAAGCTTTACATTGTTGGGCATGCAATCTTTGATATGTGATATCCCGGGTTTGTGTTGTCTAAGGGCAGTTACGATTGCAATTGTTGTAGCTTTTCATTTCTTTTCTGCGACCGTAAGTGTAGTATGTGGTGTATCGCCGATTTCGTTGCTATGCATCAACGATAATCGAGGTACGCATACTTGCTTACGTTGATGATATGTGATATTATGTGTTGCTGAGATGTGTTATGCAGGATTGCCGTGATAGAATAGCCGGGGGTTTTATGTGAGATGGGAGTCTTTATTTTCATTCATGTAAAAATTCAAATGTATGTAATATTCTTTTATTTGGAGCACTTCCAGGTTGAGGATGATGTTACCATTATTGTATATCATTTACTTTTCCGCATTAGGATAGACCCAAGGAGGGGAGCACAAGTGACCGGGTTCTAGGGTTCAGTGGGAGGCCATCTCAAGGAGTCGAGACCGGGTCTCCTAAACTCTAGAATTGGTAGGGTCACTTTCCGCTCTCGTAGGGGTCTAGGGGTGTGGGCTTGGCTATTCATCATGACCGTAGAATCCGTATTTTCAATTGTTGGCTGAATACAAAATACGGACCTCCTAGATATCCTTTTATTTTCATATGTGCTTCTGCTGGTGATATTCTGTGATGTGATTACTTAGTATCTGAGACGAATGGATTATTATTATATATATGATATATAATAAACGTTGCTTATGTTTTACACCCGCGCTAGTCCTGCCCCGCTATGCCGTTAGTTAAATAACCTAACGGTGCATAACGGGACACTATGACGAATGCAGATGACATAAGTGTACGTTCTATTTTCGTTTCTTTTCTGTAATGGCTTAGGAACTTAAATGATGGGACTACATTAATAAGATTAATGTAAAGAAAAAGAAACCTAAAGATATTGTAGAATCAGATTTGAAACCCACTCGGCCTTTTTATGAAAAATGAAAGTTTCAAAAGATGCGGAGCTTAAGCCACTCCTTTTCTAAACTGTTTTGATTCTACAACGAGATCAAGTTCAAAACGTTAAAGGTTTTCATAAAAAACCATTCGCAACCCTCCGTCATTTTAGGAAGCAGAGTACTTAGTATTCGTGCTACGTATGTTGATTATAGTCAAGGCGTAGTGTACGGTAGCTAAGTGATGTCTTCCTATAAAGCATATGATGCGAACAGTTAGGACATTCATGTGATTATGTTGATCATAGTCAAGGGTCATATGGGTGGGTCTAGTTAATCTCAAAATGACGGGTAGAACTTGACTGGTGCTTATGATATGTTGACCATAGCCAAGGTCATAAGTAGCTAGGGGTAAAAACCATATCGGGAGTTTCAAGCGTTGAAATTTGAAATGAGATTGCATACCTTCTATATGGTAGATGAATCCCGATCCCACTGTGAGTAAGTGTTACTCCCAGGAGAGTTTTGCACTTTACAATTAGCTAATCCAGTAGGTGTCTAGAAAGGTGTCAACGGGGTTTGACCTCTGGGAAAACGAGGTTTATTTTAATTAGGTCCGTGCGAAAGCACGGGGGACCTCCCTCAAAGTATCGACACTGGCTTGGCTGACCGGTTAACGAAACTGTAGAATGTAATTAATCCTGGCTAGTTTTCTTTTAAGGTTTTGAAAGAAAATTTGATAAAAGCAGTGGGAGACATCGATTAGATAAGATAATAACCAATCTAATTCTTTGCAAGAGCATTTCGCTGAGTGTATTCTTTTCTCTCTCCTAATGGCAGATACCTGATGACGGGACTTAAGCTTCTTTTAGAGAAAAACAAACTGACAGGACTGAATTATAAAGAATGGTTGAGGAACTTGAACATCACACTCACATATGATAAAGTATCTTATGTTCTCACTACCAAAGCCCCACCCGTCTCAGGTCCTGAATCATCTGTTTCGGATAGAGAGATCCGAAAAACATGGGATATTGATTGTAACACGGCCAAGTGCCTCACGCTTGCTCCTATAGACAGTATACATCAGAAGCAGCACGAGAAGATGGATGTTCAATCCATCTTTCTTCATTCAAAGGAGTTGTATGAAGAGCAATCTCAGACTTTACGATACGAGGCATCTCGAAAGTTGTTTCAGATGCGGATGGCCCTTGGCACATCAGTAGGAGAACATGTTCTGAAGATGATTGGTCTTATAGAAGAACTTGAGGAACTGGGATGGACCATGGATAATGAGCAATATACAGATATTGTTCTATAGTCTCTCCCCCCTGCCTTTGCTCCGTTCATTGTGAATTTCAATATGAACGATTTGGAGAAATCATTGCCTGAACTTCTCAATATGTTGAGAAATGCAGAGAGCACACTTAAAACAGCGAAAACTCCCGCTCTGCTTGCTGGGCCATCTTCCTCTTCCGTCCCAAAAGCCAAGGCCAAGGGAAAGAAGAAGAAGAAACCCACCAAACCGAGAGGTGGAGTTCAAAAGGTAAAGGGGAAAGACAAATCCGGGGCTGCGGGAAGTGGAAAAGGAGAATGTTTTTACTGCCACAAGTCGGGACATTGGAAACGCAACTGTGCTCTGTATCTTGCTGATCTCAAGAAGAAGAAGCATACTGATGCTTCCGCTTCAGGTGTGTTTGTAACTGAAAACTGTTTTTCTATAAACTCTGCATCTTGGATATTAGATACCGATTCTGGTTCTCACATCTGCAATTGTATGCAGGGATTGAGAAACAGTAGAGTTTTGAAGACTGGTGACCATACTCTGTGGGTTGGAAATGGTTCCAATATACATGCTGTATCCGTAGGAGAGTATCATCTGGGGTTGCCTTCGGGTTGTATTTTGGTTTTGAACCCTTGTTATTTTGTACCTAGTATGCTATGTAATATAATATCCGTTTCTTTGTTGGACAATGAAGAATATCATTTTGTGTTGCAAAATAATGTTATGAATATTAACTTGAATCAACAGTTGATTGGGTATGATACACTAAATAACGGTATTTACGTCCTGAACCAACACACAGTTTTCAATATACAACATACTAATAAAAGAAAATTTTCATATGTAAATGAAGCTTTTCTTTGGCATTGTAGACTTGATCATATTAATGAAACAAGACTAAACAAGCTACATACAGATGGATATTTAAATCCTTTTGAATATAAATCTTATGCGACTTGTCAGTCCTGTATCAAATGTAAAATGACCAAAACTCTGTTTACTGGACACGGAGAAAGAGCTGTGGAGCTCTTAAGCCCCATACATAGTGATGTATGTGGACCAATGTCTACACTTACTAGAGGTGGGTTTTCATACTTCATTACTTTTACTGATGATTTCTCAAGGTTCGGTCACGTGTTTTTATTAAAGCACAAATCCGAAGCTTTCGAGAAGTTCAAGGAGTACAAACTTGAAGTAGAGAAACAAACAGGCTTGAGCATCAAGAAACTTCGATTGGACCGAGGTGGAGAGTATTTGTGTATAGAGTTTTCAGACTTCTTAAAAGAGAATGGGATTCTCTCTCAGCTCACTCCTCCTTACACACCACAGCATAATGGTGTGTCAGAACGAAGGAATCGTACCCTATTAGATATGGTACGATCCATGATGAGTGATGCTGAGTTACCACTTTCCTTTTGGGGATATGCATTGGAGATAGCAATGTATCTGTTAAATAGGGTTCCAACCAAGACCGTATCTACCACTCCATATGAGATATGGTGTGGAAATAGACCATCTCTTAAAAGAGTTAAGATATGGGGTTGTCCGGCTTTTGTCAAAAAGCAGAATCCAGACAAACTCGAGACACGATCGGTCATGTGTAAATTTATGGGATATCCAAAGCATTCATATGGATATCTATTCTACCACAAGGAGGAACAAAAGGTGTTTGTTTCTCAACATGCCACATTTTTAGAAAATGAAATTTTTACAAATAGTACTGATGGCAATGCGGTAGAACTAGAAGAGGTTCTAGAGACACAAATTACTCATGACGAATTGGTTGAAACTGATGTTGCAGTAGAACTTCAAGAACCTCAGCCGCTCCGGAGATCTAGGAGAACTTTTCGCCCACCGGAGAGATACTATGGGTTTCTCATAGATGGTGATAGAGAAAATTGCATCATGGATGATGATGACCCTACTAGTTTTCAGCAAGCTATCACGAGCGGTGACTCAGTGAAGTGGCTGGATGCTATGAGATCCGAAATGGAGTCCATATACACCAACAAAGTATGGACTTTGGACATTGCACCTCCTGGGATAAAACACGTAGGGTGCAAATGGATCTTTAAGAGAAAGATTGGTGTAGATGGACAGGTAGAGACCTTTAAAGCAAGGCTTGTAGCAAAAGGTTTTCGTCAAAGACCAGGATTGGACTATGATGAAACTTTCTCTCCAGTAGCAGTGCTTAAATCCATTCGGATCCTACATGCTATTGCTGCTCACTACGACTATGAAATCTGGCAGATGGATGTTAAAACTGCATTTCTAAATGGTGATTTAGAAGAATGCGTTTATATGGATCAGCCAGAGGGCTTCATTGATTGTGGGAGCAGCGGGAAGGCATGTAGGTTGCTTAAATCCATTTATAGATTAAAGCAGGTCTCACGGAACTGGAACATCTGTTTTGATGATACAATCAAAGATTTTGATTTTATCAAAAATATAGATGAACCATGCATTTATAAGAAGATTGTAGGGAATACTGTCACATTCCTCGTATTGTACGTAGATGGCATTCTCTTGATAGGAAATGATATTCTTATGCTACAATCGGTCAAACTATTATTATCACAAAGGTTCTCCATGAAGGAACTGGGTGATGCATCTTGCATTTTGGGCATTAGGATCTATAGAGATAGATCCAAAAGGTTATTAGGATTGTCCCAATCAAAGTATATTGACACCATCCTAAAAAGGTTTAGTATGGAAGATTCCAAGCGTGGTGCCTTGCCCGCTTGTCATGGAATCACTCTCTCTAAGGACTTCTATCCGAAGACTGATGAAGAGAGAGCTCGCATGAGCATTATACCCTATGCTTCAGCCGTAGGATCTATAATGCATGCGATGTTATGTACTCGCCCTGATGTAGCTTATGCACTAGATATAGTAAGCATGTATCAATCCAACCCAGGAGAGAAACATTGGATAGCAGTGAAGAACATTCTTAAGTACTTACGAAGGACTAAAGAATTGTTCTTGGTGTATGGTAATGGGGATCTCCAAATGGAGGCCTTTACCGATTCCAGCTTCCAAAGTGATAAGGATGACATCAAATCTATATCAGGGTTTGTATTTACCCTCAATGGCGAGACGGTTAGTTGGAAGAGTTCCAAACAGGATACCGTTGCAGACTCCACGATGGAAGTTGAGTATATTGCTGCAAATGATGCTGCCAAGGAAACCGTCAGGATGAGGAAGTTCGTCGTGGAACTAGGAGTAGTTCCAACCATTGTTGATCCAATACCATTGTATTGTGATAATAATGGGGCCATGGCATTGGCCAAAGAACCCAGGTCCCATCAAAAGTTCAGACACATCCTGAGGCGATATCATTTGATTCGGGAGATGGTAGATCGCCACGAGATCGAGATTCGGAGAGAAGATACAAAGAATAACACCGCGGATCCACTCACTAAGGCCCTTCCAAATCCGCAGCATGAGCGACTTTTTTGAGATGTTGGGTATGAGATACGCCAATAATCGGCCTTAGTGCAAGTGGGAGATTGTTGGATATATGTATGCCCTAGAGGCCATCATATGTATAGTGGATGCTTGGACATGTATATATGTAGATAAATGACTTTCTTGCTCGATATGATAGTATGCTATCTGGTTTACTTTATCTTGACATGTTCATTTGATCATGCATTATACTCATTTGGTACATGTTGATAAAGCCCTTAAGATATTTGCTTGACTACTGGGACTATGATGCAGATCATACTAGTGGGACACTTGTAGTTTATGAGCATATCCTTGAACTGTTCCTAATCATGGGTGTATCGAGACGGAGCATCGATATCCCAGAGTAGACTAGTGTATACCATTCTTGTCCCATATGATGGGCGATGGATGATTCCATATCCACCTGGTGTGGTGACACCAAAGGTTGTATACGGGTGCTCAGTGGAGACTGGGTACACTGAACGGACTCGCCGAGAACTCCTATGGAGTATTATATCTATCGTCGGATAACAGTTCTCAGGTGACACTGGTACAGGTTAGTCTGTAGACCCAAGATCGTCATAGAGTCTTGTGTGTCCTCCCACTGTACTTTGATCTCCACCCTACCACGGCTCTACTGAGTCGTGCAAACAGATGGATTTTGGGTACAGTCCCGAGGTACATGGAGGCAATGAGCGATAGGAGAGGTTTCGTCTCTCCCGGTATTGGGGGTTGATGTTGTGCTATGCTCGATTGGCTATAACAGGAAGTCCCTGGCCAGGGCTGCTGAGATTTACTGATAAGTGTTATCAGCAGTTTCTCGATATATTATGAGCCATATACTGGCATGACTTATTGAGTTATTAGGGTCGACGATTCCATCCCTAGACTCGATATGCGGCATATCTGACGAAAAGACCGGACTGTACTGTAAGTGTTGCTAGTTGGCTCGACGGGAGTTTTGACAGCTTCGCTGGTTTTCTTCTGATCACTCAATACCCGCGTGGCCGTTACGTTTAGCTGACCGCTTGCGGATTGTAGGTGTTTGATATGATCATCACCTACTGTCGGCGTGTTGACGAGTATTAGAGTCCCACATAGGAGTTTCCTAGCTCAGGCGAAACGATGTGGTGTGCATATGAGATATGCGCGGGGACCCGATTAAATGCGTGTATGTGATACCGTATATTAATCGGGCATTTTTCTATTGGTCGGATCGTATGTGATATGACCGGTTTGTTAAATCAAGTGTTGATTTAACATAGACTTTTAGCTTATTTCTTTATTAAACCCTTTTCTATTTGTATGCATGCATGTATGCATATGTTTATGTTGATGCACATGATGATGTGCATGCACACATACATGCATACTTTCTTATGTGTCATGGTTGATGATACACAAGTGGTGGCAATGCAAGACTCACATGGGAATAAATATGCATATATTTATTTTTGGAATTAAAGAAATAGAAAATCAATTCATGGTGGATAATTCTCTTTGACTTTTCATTTGACCTAAGCTTTAACCATGAGTTAATTTTCTATGGTTCTTATTACTCCAAAATAAATATCTAGATATTTATTAACCCAAGGTTAAGGGTGAGAGTGTGAAATTATATATAATTTCTATTCTCATTTTTAATCAAGAGGATTATCATTATCTCTTGAGCTCTTGGGTTGCCATCTTCTTCTTCCTCATTCTCTTGCTCTCTTGAGATTTCCATAGAGTGAGCTAGTAAAAAAAGAAAGGGTTTTGAATAGAGAATACAAACCATATCATCATTCTACATTTCTCTAGCCCATTTGTGTAGGGTGTTTGCTCAATTTCTTTTAAAGTTCAAGTGAAGTAAGGAGCTTTGTGCAAAGAGACTTCGGGTGGATCATCATGGACTAAGAAGGCCTCTAGCGATCCGTTTCAAACTCACAAAGGTCCAAGTAGTCACTAAGGGAAGTCTGCAAAGGTTGTATTTTCTTCACTTAGTGTTAAATAGCTTCTTGCATGTGATGCTTATTTATTGTTACCCTAAAATTTCTAGTTAAGATTCATAGTTAGTTTGCTTAGCACCTCTCTAAAATTTTAAAGTGGCATGTGTGATGCTTCCAAACCATAGATTAGATGCTAAGGAAACCCAACAGTATCACCCATTTACCTTTCCTTCATCATTTCTTCGTCTCCTTCCTCTTCATCTCCTTCCACCACCTTTACCATCTTCCACCACCTCAAAACACCACTCAAACCACCTCAAAACTCATGTTTGCCTTCATAAAAAATATTCCTCACCTCATCCTACACCTCATGGCATATTCAAAATTTTGTTTTGGGGGGAGCTTTGGTCATCAAGGAATTTTCTTGAGTTGCTCTTTTGAGATAAAACACCCACCTTTCTTCAAGCTGTTAAGTTTCCTAACCTTATATCTTACTTTAGAGCTCAAACTCTTATGTTTAGTGAACTTAGAAAATTCTAGGATGAGAATTAGTGAGTGAAACTTGCAGTAGTGGTTTAGTAGAGGCTTAGTTAGTGACTAAAACTTCTTTAAGTGATAGATAAGGGCCTGTGAGTGCATGTAACCTTAGTTAGAAAAGAGATTAGAATTTTCTGATATCGATTTTGTTGAACATGTGGTGATTAAATTAAATCTGGGATAACTTGGGGACTCTGAAAATTAAATAGCAGATACATTGAGATGTGCAGACCCATAGAAAGCCACCCTAGAAGTCCGAGCCACCAATTCCAAAACCTGGCCGCCGTTTTATTCAATTTAACCACAATTTTCCGGTCTATTTTTTAGTTAGGCCTTGAAATTTGGTCTGTAGCTCACTCACTAGTTAACTATGCCTACCCCATATGCAAAAAAGTCTAATATCACCTTAAGTAAAATTTGGAGTTGTTTTACTTGTTTTCTGTCGATATTTTGCGACTTTTGAAACTTGATTTTTGGATATTTGTGTTTTGACTCGGTCGTTTGACGTTCGTACGTCGACATCGGGGGTTGTTTGTTGTTCTAGCAGGCGTTGACCATATATTCTAACCTATGTGTGCTTCGTTTGTTATATCGGTTTTCGAATTTGATTTTGATGTGATACGATATGCTTTGGCTTGTAGGTATAAGCGCGTGGATTTCTGGGATGACGAAGGAGGGCAAGGCATCCGTCGGAGGGAAAGGTGAAACTAGGTGAGTAGATGTATATTTACGGGGGAAGTCGGATGGATGGCACAGCACCCCGCAACCGTAGTACTAGGATACTAAATATATAGTTATATATAGATATATTAGATATGTATGTTGGGGTCAAAAATTACACCCTAGTTGACCAAGTCAAAACCAAGGTCAACCCCAAGTCAAGTGGGCCCGAGCCCAAACCCTAGTCAAGACCAAGCATGGAAGGGGCCGGCTCCATGCCAAAAAGGAGGCAATAAATTAGTCTAAATGTAATTTTTAGAAATAAATATATATAAAGTGGGCAGAAAGCCAAAATTTTGTAAACCCTATGGCTTATGTGCAAAAAAAAGAAATAAGCACATAAGGCATGGGGTGGCACAAGTGCCATTTGGCAAAGCCCACGGGGCTATATATAAAGTGTGTGGCCTATAAAGGCAACATGATGAAAAAATCAATGATAAATTTTTTCTCTCTCTCAAAAATTAGGGTTTTGTGCCTCCTTCTCCTCCTCAAGGTTCTAAACCTTCTTCCCATTTTTGAATTAAATTAAGTGTTTCACTCTTCCTTTTCCAAAAATAAACAGTTTTCACCATCAAAACCCTTGAAGGGGAACTCAGATCTTCCATCAGATCTCAAAAAGAGGAGATTTTTAAATCCCCCTTTTTTCTCCAAGATCCGGCCGACCGAGAGGAAGAAGAAGGAGACCCATCTCCAAAAATCCCACCTTGAGGAGATCCAAGGCCTAAAAGAAGATCCAGGGCCAAAGGGGAGAAGAAAGGGTTCCCCTTTGATCGTCCCCAATGATTTCTAGAAGTTTAACCCCATTCAAGGTCTGTTGGAGTTTAACTCCATAAATTAAACCTTTTTTTATAGGAGTTCAACTCCATTCAACATCTGTCGGAGTTTAACTCTGTAAAAAAAAAAAACCCTATTTCGGTGTTTAACTCCTATTTCTGGGGCAAAAAGCCCCCTTCTTTCCACCGACGCCCACGTGCCGGACGCGTGAGGCGCTAGTGACCAAGCGACCAAGTGCCCTAGCGCCTACGTGCCAGGCGCGTGAGGCACTAGCGACCAAGCGTCCAACAACCACGTGCCGGGCGCGTGAGGTGCTAGAGCCCAGCGCCCATGTGCCAGGCACGTGAGGCGCCAGCGCCTACGTGCCAGGCACGTGAGGTGCCAGCGCCCAGCGCCTAGCTCCCTAGCGTCTTTAAGACGCTCTTCACCCTACTTTCTCCCACACTATCCCACACTCAAAATACACTCTCGTTAGGAAATTTTTTCTAACGGAGCACTGCCCCGCACCCCGCAAGGGGGCTGCTATCCCCTTTGACCCCCATCCCGCTATCCGGGAAGTGGGACCCCCGTAAACTCTGCGGGCCCCTCGATATATCCAAAACACCCTACAGATTCTGGCACGCCCGGTGGGACCTAACTTTCGTCCTATATCTCCGGTCAAGCGTTCATGCGAACTTATTTAACATATATACCAATGTTTGTACTAAAGTAATTTTCTTTTCGTGCAGCAATCAACTTTCAACGGCGATGTCTCCTAAGATGAATTCAGCTGCCGACGCGACCCCAATCTCGTACGTGGTCAAGATCAATGCTCGTGTGGTTCTCCCTGTCAGTCTCAGTCGGCAATGGAAGGAGCCACCCCATCAATTTGGTTTCATCGTCATCTACCCTGCTGGAAGCGCTCATCTGGCAGAGGTCCCGATAAACCAAGCGACCAAACCGACCTCAAGGGGAAAAATGCCGAATGTTGTGGTCGCCAAAGCATCCCGCCCCAATTGCAAATCTGTGTTCGAACGGCTCTCTGCAGTTTCGACGGGGGCAAGGCAGTCAACACCAATTGAGCCACAAAGCATATCCAGCAAGCTCAGACGACTCCAACAAGTGCACAATCAGGCGTATCTCCAAATCCTTTCATGGTCCGGTTTACGGCGGCATTCCGAAGAGCCGTAGCCAGCCAAGTGCTCAAAACAGAAAGGCTGAGACAGAAGCGACTCAGGTATCGAGCCAACAAGAGGGCCGGGACTTCGGCCAAGTGGAATCTTATGAGGTTCCAAGAGCAGGGTTACTCCGTGACGACAGCCGAGTCAGCCGTAAAAGTCAGCAATTCCTTCGAACCTCTAAAGTGGGTTTAGAAAAATGCCATGACCACCAGAATCAAGAAGACATCGGTCCGAACAATGCTATAAAGGGACGTGTCCCAGTCCCAAAAAAGAAAGCATGACACCATCTTTTCAAGAGTCTATCAGGCGCTCTGTGCCGCGCGAAAGCAGCGAGGCAGATCCAGAGAAGAGGCGCCGACGCCACTCATGAATCCAGTCAGGCCAGCCATCTTCAATCGATTGTCTGCTACCAAAACAGAAGAGCCAAGATGGTGGTCCACAAAGTCAGGTACCGATAATGAAATGATGGCCGGGTATTGATTGATGATGTTTTATATGTGTAGTAACGTTTGTAGAATAACCGCAATCAATAACGGTGTCGCATGTAGCTAGACCGAGATGAGTACGGGTCGTCCTCAGGAAAACGTTGAATCTTTTAATCTTACTTTAGGCATATTGATTAGGAAAGGAGGAAGAATAATGAATAGTGGAGAATGGTTGTAGGTTCTAGATTTACGTCAAACACGGATGCAGGATATAGATTTAGATTAACTACGGATATAGGTTTTATATTAGAAGGAGGCTTGTAGGGTTCGTTAAGATTTAGTAGTCAAGGATGTTTAATTAAAAATTACTCCTTTTATCCTTTAATAGATTTAAAACTAGATAGATAATGATGCATGCAGATTAGGGTTTCTGGAGGGAATAGGGTTCCCACTCTTAACCCCTATCTTGACATGGATCTCTGTTCATGTCTAGCCTTTACCAAAACAATTGTTAATCTAATCTCTAATCGTGGTCGTGAATATCAATGATTGATAGTGCGCCCGATTAGGATATTAACTATTCTTTTGATAAGGTTTATAAACTTTATAGGACGTAAAAGGAGTTAAAGGATTTTAATCATCCATTGATCTCCCCTAATCCTACGAACCCTAACAAGCGGAGAATTACTCGCGCATGTTGGGAATAGAAGAAAAGATAGAGAGGGAGAATGTGATTCTCTCTTAGCTTACTCCTCCGTATACACCACAGCATAACGGTGTATCGGAGCGGAGGAATCGCACCCTATTAGATATGGTGCGCTATATGATGAGTAATTCTGAGTTACTTATTTCCTTTTAGGGTTATGCGCTTGAGACAACAGCATACCTATTAAATCAAGTTCCAACCAAATCATTGCCTAGCACACCATATGAGATATGGAGTGGGAAGAGACCATATCTTAAACGAGTTAAGATATGGGGTTGTCCGGCTTATTTCAAAAGGCAAAATCCGGACAAACTCGAGGCAAGATCAGTTCTTTGCAAGTTTGTGGGGGTATCCAAAGAATTCATATGGATATCTTTTCTATCACAGTGAGGAACAAAAGGTTTTTGTTGCTCAACATGCCACCTTTTTAGAAAAGAAATTTCTTGTAAAAGAAATTAGTGGTCATGAGATAGAACTGGAAGAGATTCCAGCTACACAAACTTCAACAGAAGATTTGGTGGAACCAGAGGATTCAGTAGTCCCCAATGAACCTCAGCCTCTCCACCGATCTAGTAGGGTTCCTCATCCACTGAGAGATACTACGGTTTTCTCATTGATGGTAGGAGCGAGGATTGCATCATGGAAGATGGTGACCCAACTAGCTTCGAGCAGGCCATCACGAGTGGGGACTCTGTGAAATAGCTGGATGCAATGCGATCTGAGATGGAATCTATGTACACCAACAAAGTATGGACTTTGGAAGTTGCTCCCGAAGGGGTGAACCCATTGGGAGCAAATGGATCTTTAAGAAGAAATTTAGTGTAGATGGAAAAGTTGAGACTTTCAAAGCTAGACTTGTTGTAAAGGGTTTTTGTTAACGACCAGGTGTGGATTATGATGAAACATTTTCTCCAGTGGCTATACTTAAGTCCATCCGGATCCTAATTGCCATCATTGCATACCATGACTACGAAATCTGGCAGATGGATGTCAAGACCACTTTTCTAAATGGAGATTTAGAAGAGAGCGTGTACATGACTCAGCTAGAGAGCTTCGTAGATAGTGGGAGCAGCGGAAAGGTGTGCAAGCTGCTTAAATCAATCTACGGGTTAAAGCAGGTATCGCGGAGTTGGAACATTTGTTTTGATGAAGCGGTTAAAGAGTTTGACTTCGTCAAAAACGTAGATGAACCTTGTGTATACAAGAAGGTGTCAGAGATTAAGGTCGTCTTCCTCGTATTGTACATGGATAACATACTCTTGATAAGAAATGATGTTCCTATGCTGCACTCGGTCAAGCTCTTCTTATCACAAAGATTCTCCATGAAGGATCTGGTGATGCCTCCTACATCCCGGGGATTAAGATCTATAGAGACAGATCTAAACGGATGTTGGGATTGTCCCAATTCAGGTACATTGACACCATACTAAAGAGGTTTAGTATGGTGGATTCCAAGCGTGGGAATTTACCCACGATCTTTGGAATCACTCTCTCCAAAGAGATGTCCCCCAAGACCGATTTGGAGAGGGCTCCCATGCAAGGTATACCCTATGCTTCGGCAGTCGGGTCTATCATGTATGTGATGTTATGTACCCGACCGGATGTAGTATACGCATTGGGTGTTGTAAGCAGGTATCAATCAGATCCTGTGGAGAATCACTGGACAGTTATGAAGAACATTCTTAAGTACTTGAGAAGGACTAAAGAAATGTTCTTGGTGTATGGTAATGATGAACTCCAAGTCGAGTCCTTTACCGACTCGAGCTTCCAGAGTGATAAGGACGACTCTAAGTCGACCTCGGGTTTTGTCTTCATCCTCTATGGAGGGGCGGTTTGTTGGAAGAGTTCCAAGCAAGAAACCGTGACAGAATCGACGATGGTGGCTGAATACATCGCTGTTAACGATGCCGCCAAAGAGGCTGTCTGGATGAAGAAGTTCATAACCAAACTTGGTGTGGTTTCGTCTATCGAGCATCCAATACCTTTGTATTGTGATAACAATGGAGCAGCGATCCAGGCATATTCTGAGGCGGTATCACCCGATCCGGGAGATAGTTGATCACCGGGAGATCGAGGTTAGGAGAGTTGACACGAAGAATAACACGGAGGATCCACTCACGAAGGCCATACCCCAGATACAATTTGAGAGACTCTTCGGGATGTTGGGTATGAGATACTACAACAACTGGCCTTAGTGCACGTGGGAGATTGTTAGTTGTATGTATGCCCTAGAGGCCATTATTGTACATGATTGTATATTATAGTGGATGCTTGGACATATATAGAGAGGACTTTCTTGCTCGACATGATAGTATGCTATCTGGTTACTCTTTATCTTAACATGCAGACTTGTATTGTGATACTGTCTTGCTCTCACTTGTTGGTAAAGCCCTTAGGATGTATACTTGACTACCAGGATTATGATGCAGATCATACTAGTGGGGCTAGGGTAGTCCACAAGTTCATCCTTTAATTGTTCCTAGTCATGGGTGTATCGAGGCATCAATATTCCAAAGTATACTAGCGTATACGTTTCTTGACCCATGTGATGGGTGATGGATGATCCCACATCTATTGGTGTTTGACAGCAAAGATTGTATACGGGTGCTCAGTGGAGACTGGGTACACTGAACATGACTCGCCGAGAACTCCTAGATGATATTATACCTAACGTCAGATAGCAGTTCTTTGGTGACACTGGTACAGGTTAGTCTGTAGACCCAAGATCGTCATAGAGTCTTGTGTGATTCCCACCGTGCTTTGATTTTCACCTTACTACATTCAAGAGAGCATGCAAAACGGTGGTTTTTGGGTACAGTCCTGAGTCACATGGAGGCAATGAGCGATAGGAGGGGATTCGTCTCTCCCGGTATTGGGAGTTGATGTTGCGTTGTGCTCGATTGGCCATAACAGGAAGTCCCTGTCCAGGGCTGATACGGAGATTTACTAGTAAGTGTTATCAGTAGTTTCTTGACCTTTCATGAGCCTCAAATCGGCATGATTTATCAAGTTACTGGAGTCTGACGTTTACCATCCCCAGACTAGATATGCGACATATTAGATGAAGAGACCGGACTGTACGGTAGTGTTACTTATTGGATCCAAAGGACTATGAGCAGGATTGCTTGTTGATCTTCTGATCGCTCAATACCCGGGTAGCCGTTACGTGCAGCTAGTAACGCTGACGGCTTGTGGGTGACTGATATGATCACCACCTACCGTCGGCGTATTGACGAGTCTTTAGAGTCCTACACAGAGGTTTCCTGGTTCAGGAGAAACGAAGTAGGAGCACATATGTCATATGTGCGGGACCGAGATTAATACGCGTATGTGATACTGTATTCTAATCTCGCAATATCTGGTATCGTTCGGATATATGTGATATAGCCGGGTTATCGAATTAAGTGTTGATTCGGTAAGTTGATGCAAATGATATTAGTCGGCTATATGTGATATAGCCGGATTATTAAATCAAATGTTGATTTAATAATTTAATGTATGATTATATATATTTGATATATTAATTTTACATTAACTAATATTAGCTCACTTAAGCATTTATTTATCTCACTTATACATTTAATATATATGTGATATATATTAATGTATTGTTTTTTGTATCATGCTTGATGATACATTGTACATGGGTGTATGAGACTCACAACATGCTAAAAATAATTAAGGGTTTTAATTATTTAAGGTAAATACAAAATTAGATGGAAATGTGTCATGGTTGGAAGCTTGTAGTAACTATTGACTAAGTCCACCAATTTTGTTTTACTTAAAATATTTATTAACCAAACTATTATCTTTAGCTATGGTTAAGTCTCTACATGAGTTCATATATGATATTTTCTCACCCATGGTTGCTATTCTCATTCTCATTCCATTACCATCTTCATCTTCTTCTTCATTCCAATTTTGCCCTCTAGCTTTTTGGAAAGTGAAGAAATACAGTGAGAAAAATTATTCTAAAGTGAGCAAAAATTCTACTTTATCAACCTACATTAGATCATCCATTTAGTTTAGGTTGTTTGCATCACTAATTCCTAATTAGTGAAGAGATAACTTGAGTTGGAAATTCCTCGACGTAGATCAGCTTCGGCCTCGAAGACTTCAAGCAAGCTTGTTCTTTTCGCCTTGTGAACCTTTACTAGAGTCCGAGAGATCACTACTTGGAGCGAAGGGACTACTACACGGAGCTTTAGAAGTGAAGGACCGGTCTACAAAGGTTGTATTCCTCATTCACTTAGTGTAATGTTTGATTACATGGTAGCTTACTCTTAATTTTCTAGTTAGATCATTGGCATGGGTTGCTTAGCTCTCTAGGTTTTTTAAAATTGCATACTTGATGCCCTATAAATAAAAGTGAGGATGCTAAGGAACCCAGCACTTCTTGATCAGGTGATACTGTCTAACAATATGTCTGGATCGCTGACGGGACAGGGGTTCCTAGGCCAAAGCCATAACTCCATTGTCATCACAATACACAGGTATTGAATGCTCAATGGTAGGAACCAAGTTCATCCTATGAACTTATTCATCCAGGCAACCTCTTTTGTACATGGTTGGTAGCGATGTAATTAGCCTCTATCAACTTGTCAGCTGCGGTATATAGCTTGGAACCCTTCTAACATACCGTCCCTCCACTGAAGGTGAAGACAAAACCCGAGACTGACTTTCAGTCGTCCATGTTTACCGCCAAAAACAGAGACGAAACCGCGTAGGTCGTCCGGCCTAAATTTAGGGGCGGATGCTATTTGGTTTTATCCGTCCACCTCTCCGAAGATGCCAAGTTGATTTATGACACCGTGTATAGGAGGTTTAGACGGATGCGGCCGTTGTAGCAGACTTCGTCAGATTCCCCCTCATTATGAGGGGTTTTTGATTGTGGGGACGCTCTTCCCTGCAGGCGCAAGCCTCTGCAGTTAATTACGTTACCGCATCGCGGTAACTACTTTCTGCTGCTCCAGAAGGTCACTTCGTGTCGTGTGTGTTTGTTTGATTGTGGTTGCCCATGGATTGTATACGAAGACTAATTTATGTTTTCGCCCATAGGGCGTGGATTAGTCCAAATCCGTATTTTCTTAGATTTGGGTTTGGGTTGGTTTAAGGACCGTTAGTCTTGTTTTAGATTAAGGTCAACTCAAACGTTTGTTGAGGATACGCTAGTCTAATTTTAGACTAAGATCTACTCAACAGGATTTTAGGATCATTTAGATCTGACGAAAAAGTATTTAGACTCTATCGCCTTAGTTTAGGGATATTGCGGTCCATAAGTTTAAGGACATCATAGTCCATGGAGTTTAAAGACATCATAGTCTGTGGGGTTTAGTTTAGGGACGTTGCGGTCCATAAGTTTAAAGACACCATAGTCAATAGAGTTTAAGGACATCATAGTCCATAGTTTAAAGACGTCATAGTCTATAGAGTTTCTGGTTGTCGGGACCCGCCACCTCTCTGAAGACGTTGAAGAATTACAACGACACATATCAGAGGAATGAAGAGATATACCCTTAAACCAATGTTGGTTGGGAGATCTGTAGTCAGATTTGGGACTAAGACCAATTAGGGAAATTGTGAGCACATGGGCTCGGTTGGTTTGAGTTAGGGACTTGTGGCCAATTTGGGCTCAGCCCACTCAGTTTTGATTAAAGTGTTGTACACTTGTTTGGGCTCGGTCCCTTTTTGTTCAATAATGCTGAGCATTAATTTGGGTTTTGACACCCCTTTTTCTTTTGTCTTTTATTGAGTGTTGAACACTCTTTGTAGCGCAGAGTGCTTTATGTACAGAGCCTTTATGTACAGAGCACTTTATGTACAGAGCGCTTGGTGATGAGCGCCAGATTTGAAGCGCTAAGGCGCTTCCTCTGAAATAGCGCCTACGTGAGGAGAAGATGGAGCGCTTGGCGCTGAGCGTCAGATTTGGAGCGCTGGAGCGCTAAAGCGCTTATTTTAGAATAGCGCCCATGTGAGAAGCACGTGGCGCACTTTGCACTGAGCGCCATACCTGGAGTGCTAAGGTGCTTCTTTTAAAATAGCGCTTGGAGCGCTGGCGTTGAGCGCCAGACTTGGAGCGCTAAAGCGCTTCTTTTAGAATAGAGCCCATGTGAGGAGCACGTGGCGCGCTTGGTGCTGAGCGCCAGACTTGGAGCGCTAAGACGCTTCTTTTAAAATTGGAGCACTAAGGCTTCTCTTTGGTAGCTCTGATCAGTTCTGTGCACTGAGAATTAAATTCTCGGTTTATAAGAGATTTTGTCTCATGGATCTAAGAACAGAGTTCTTCCCTTTTTGATGAGATGCTGTGATCTCTTTTGTTTTTTGGTGAAAAAAGAACCTTGTTTTATGGATCTGTGATCTAGAAAAAGAACTGAGTTCTTATGATGT
This sequence comes from Agapanthus africanus, assembly GCA_030015575.1. NCBI lineage: Eukaryota > Viridiplantae > Streptophyta > Magnoliopsida > Asparagales > Amaryllidaceae > Agapanthus > Agapanthus africanus. The sequence goes on from CM057340.1 coordinate 682,445,862, forward strand.
GAGAGTTAAACTCTCAAGAATTGAGGAGATATTATGATCTCACTTATTATCATTTACCTTGAAGAAAATTTCTTCTTCTTAGAGCTTGCTCTTCTTTTTTTTCTTTTCTGTGAACTTGAAGTTTATGGGGGGGGGGGTTCTTCTCTGTAAGACTTGAAGTCTTGGGTCCTTTATATAGGTGAGGCTGATTTGTTGAATCGGTTAAGAAAATCTTTCTCTGATTGATTTAGGGATGTTTCCCCACCATTGGATCTTTGATCCTAGGGCTTCTGTTTTACAGAAGACAATTTTCTTGTTTTTAACAAGATTGGAAAAATATTTTCCCATACAGGACTTATTCTGTATCTTGGTGATTTTTAATCACTATTGGATTTCTGATCCAACGGTGCTTTGATTTACAGAGCACAATCTTTCCCGTTTGGAAAGATTTGAGGAGTATTTCCTCAACAGAAATTTATTCTGGTAATTTAATGATTTTTAATCATCTTCGTTGGATCTTTGATCCAAGAGTGGAGAATATTTAGTTCTAGCGCTAGCGCTCTCGTGCTTTGCACGTGAAGCGTTGTCTCAGAGTCTTTAACTCTTGGCGCTATCGCACTTAGCGCTAGCGCTCTCGTACTTTGCACGTGAGGCGCTGCCTCAGAGTCTTTAGTGCTGGAGCTCTTGGTGCTAGCGCTCTCGTGATTTGCACGTGAGCGATGCCTCAGAGTCTTTGACTTCTAACACTGGCGCTCTTGGTACTAGCACACTCGTGCTTTGCACGTGAGCATTGCCTTAGAGTCTTTGACTCCTAGCGCTGGCGCTCTTGGTGCGAGCGCTCTTATGGGGTGCTGCCTCATTTCAAATTTCAAAATTTGAAATTTTAAATAGAGCTTTGCTCTATGATTGGGGGAAACAAATGCCTCCCCACCGTTGCATTCACGTGGCTCATACGTGAGTGCAGCGGTGGCAGCTTTTCCACCATTGGATCAATTTGGAAGTTGAACCGACTTCCAGCGCCTATAAATAGGGCCTTTGGCCCTTGAGATGACTGTTTGTTCATCTTCTTATTTTCTTGTTCTTGAGAATTTAATTCTCCTTCAGAGCTAAGCTCTCTGCCTTAAAAAAACTTCTTAGAGTCAAAACTCTGCCAAATTTGGTAAGAATTGAACTTATTAACAGAGCTTTGCACTTCTCAGATCGTAGATCTTAAAATGTTTTAGGGTTTTACCCATTAACAGAGCCGTGCTCTTCTCAAATCATAGATCTAAAAAAAAATGATTTAGGGTTTTACCCATTAACAGAGGCTTGCTCTTCTCAGATCATAGATCTGTTCATCTTCCATGAAGAACTCTTAGAATTTATTCATAGATCTTGAAGATCTTGGAGTTTTTAATTTAGTAAAGCTTTGCTTTTTAGGGTTTTTGATGGGTTACTCCATCATCTGCACAGAGTATAGCTCTTCAGATTTTTTTTTGGGAAATTTTTATTTCCTTCATCATTAGAGTTGACAGATGTCACTCTTTTGCAGAGCGCTGCTCTCAAGGGAGTTTTACACCTCAGCCCGAGGGGCCTCTTATTAAATGAGAATCCATTTAGGATTTCCTATTTAATGAGTGACTGTCTCATCAATGATGAGCCGTCACCTTGATTTGGTGGGTCCCCCTTTGGTCTCTTTCCACTGCATTGCAATGTGGTACAAATTTTAAGTACCAAGTGTCAGAATTTGAATTGTAGCCTTGACAGCCAATTTTTGTTCTTCTTCGCACATGTACAATGTCTTTTGACACCTCTTTCCCCTTCGTTCGTCCGGAAAGCGCATTCCCTGACGCACCCATGGATATGGAAGTCTTTGCCCTGATCAAAGATCACGACCCGGAACAAAAGTCTCTTCATTTATGGGGGTCGTGGTACAATCAAATCATCCAGGGTCGACGCAGCTTCTCTTGTGCGGTACCTTCGAAGCCCATTTCGGCGCTCCACTACGCCGACTCACCCCCAGTGAACTATACCGTGGAGGAGGTCAACTGGACTTCGGAGGGTTGCCTTCATCCCTCTATAGCCGCGATACCCATACAGCCACCGATGGCTTTAGATACTCTGGGGCAGCATATATGTCAAGGCGAGTCGCGCCCTTGGGGACAGCCGTACATGATAGGCTTGACTCCTCGCCATCCAGCTGGATATTTGCAGTGGGCTCGGTACATTTTGTCGGCCAAGAAATCGCAGCTGCTGAAGCTCGGGTTGTACCCCGCGATTTATGCATCCCTCTTCCAGTATTCCATGCCCCCTGTATGGTGGGTCAAAGCTTTTTTGGAACAATGGAACGTTCCAACTCACACCTTCCTTCTATTAGATCGGGAAGTTTCAATCTCTTCAGAGGAATTCATGGAGATCTCCGGCTTGCCTGTCAGAGGGGAACATTATGAGGAGATATTACCCCCCGACGAGTACATTTTTGCCACTCGATCAGTAGTGATGGGTCTGACCCCAGAGAATGCCATTCGGCACCGATTCCCAAGCTTGACCAAGGTGTTAAATATTTACGAGAGCCTGTTTCTTGAATCCGGAAGCAACGGGGCCAGCTTTACGGATTTCATCGCCCGTTTTCTTCGCCCGGAAGTCTTGTCGAACAAGGTGCGAAGTTTGCCAAGCTCGACGATCCTTTCGGTTTTGGCTTGGATAGCCGGCCGACAGTGGAAGCAGATCAAGAATTTCTTCCTCCCAAACGCCGCGGTCGTCCCCTTTGCAGAACTCACTGCTCAAGACATCGACGAAGAGGCGTTCTTTTTAGGGTTCCTTGGATTATGGTTAAGCTGGTTTGCGTTCCCCATGCACCCTCGCTACATTAGGCCGTCCATTTTCTATCCGGCTCACCGAACGGTTGAAGGGACGCAGGTTGCCGTTGGGATTGCTGGGCTGGCTTACCTGTATCATGGCCTTAGGTTGGCGGCAGACACCACTCAACCGGGGGTGCAGCCTGTAAACTTCTCAATGCACTATTTCACTTCGTGGCTCGAGCTGCATGTGCTCGGCGCTTTTGGAGTCCACAAGCGGCCCCGTTTCTACGAAAGTTATAACTTTCCTCGGGTTATGCGGCTAGTTGACGCTTCCGTTTTGGAACCGACTCAGCGAGAGGCTCGGGGTCTGATTTTTTGCCTGCGTACGGTCGGGGATGGCATGACCTTCGTCGATAAGGTCATGACCATCGGCAAGGAATCTGCTAAGACGGTGCAGTCACTGCGGGACACCTTCAAAGACGGGGCCTCTACCTTGAAAGCTCGGGAGATTCTTCACTTTTATTCAATCAGGCTGGGATTTTTAGTGTTTAGGCAGAACGATTCGGTGTTGTTCATGAGATACAAGCCGTATCGTTTCACTCAACAATCAAGCTATAATCAGGGTATCCCGCTTGAGGCCTTCCTAGCTGAGCCGGTTGCCACGGAAGAGGGTATCCGTAATGCGCTACACCATTTCATGCGGCTTAACACCGGGTCTAACTTCTTTATCAGTGAGCCGAGCTGCGTCCCGAAGATCTTGAACGTGTACGTGGCGTGGTACCAGCACACTATGGGTGCCGTTATCAGGGAAGAAAAGCGATTATTGCTTGATCACAAGGGTGCTATCCCAGCTGGTAATCCAGCCGTTCCCCTAAAGCGACGGACCGTTGTTCATCCTTCCTTGAGAGGAGCCGCTGCGGTGGTGGTCCCGCGCACTATGCCTGAGATGCCCTTACCCCGTGTGCCTGTAGAAGCAGTAGCTGCAGCGTCTCCCGAGTCTGGCGTGGGTACGGAGATCGGGACTCGCCGCCCAAAGTTGCCCGCCAAGCGCAAGCTCCTGTTGCCGGCTGCTGTCGTCCGCTCACAGAAGAAGAAGAAGTCGCTCTTCTCTGTTGATGTCATTCTTGGCCAGGAGCCTTATGCTCCCTATAGCGAGGGCTTGAGCGAATATGAGACCAATGAGGGTTTATTCATTGTGCCGGATGATACCAATCTAGAGGCTGCCATCGCGGTTTCGGAGCAACTAGCTCGCGATGAAGCAGCACTGATCACCATCGCACAGTTAGGTAGACTTCAGTCGTATCTTTCCGCGGTTATATTTTTTTTATTATTATGCTTTGACCGACGCTTTCTTCTTCAACAGGTATCTCCGCCGATGAGGCTCTCGCGGCTTCACTCAAGACTTTCGAAGAGGAAGAGAGGCTTCGCGCTTCCTTAGGCCTTGGTATACTTCGGGTTGTTGTGCCTTCATTCCCTTTTTCTTTATTCGTGGTTTGACCCTTCATTTTCATCTTATTGCAGGGACTACCTCGACTCAGGTTATCCCGAGTGCGGTTCCGATCCTGCGTGGTGATGCGACGACGCTTCCAGAGCCGACTGCTGAGGCCCCAGCTCCCACAGTATTGCCTCAAGAGACTTCGCTTAAGCAGCCGATGATGGATGCCGTAACGGCTCCAGAGGCAGATCCTGGTTCGGACGATGATGTCCTTTTGACAGAGGTCTTGAGGAGATCACTTCTCACTGCCAAGGCCGACAAGAAGCGTAGAAAGCGTGCGGCGAGGGAACGTGATGTCAGCTTGGTTGTGGGTGCAGGTTCAAGCACCACCCCATCTGTCGCTATTCCTCCAGAGGATGCTCTAGCTTCCCTGTCTACCGCTCATAGATACGTCGTGCGCGTGGCTCGGGAGGCAACTGAGAATCCATCGCCAGGTAATGTAATGCCCGGTCTTTTCATTTTTACTCGATCCGCAAATTCTGATATACTATGTCTTGAAGGGCCAAGCATTGGCGATGAGGCAGCAGGTGAGAAGACAGCGACCACAGAGCCCGAAACGGCTGCTCTCTCTTGGGAGTCCGGGACTGCCCAAACCACCGCTTTTTCCCCTTGCGGTTCCCTGCTATCAGCTGGCATTGCGAGTATCACGACGACCCTAGTCTAATCAGGGGATGAAGCCACGTGCGCCGAAACTATTCCACTGAAGGAGAGCGAAGAAGCCGTTGCGCTTAGTGATGCTCTCGTCGCGGTTTCGGTTGGCGACCCATCAGGTAGGTGTTGGGTCGCTGCTTCCTTTTTATTTCGCAATCTTTTTCAGTTTGTTCTGACGGTTTTTTGTTTGTAGGTGTAGCGAACGTTGAGATTGTGTCATCTGACACACCTCCGGTCGCCGCCATGACGGTTGTTGTCCCATTGCCTTCTCCTATATCCTCTGGAATGCTGGAAGGTAAGGGTTTGCAACTTATCGGTTTCATCGTGGGTATTATCCTCCTTGTAGTGACAGTATATTGGCATAAACTTGCAGGAGTCCTTTTTGACCATCTGTATCAGGTGTTAAACCCACATTTCTCCTTCCAGTCAGAAATCGTCCTGCCTGCTAGTGTCGGAAAGTATAGTTTTTAACAAACATCTTTTCCTTTCTTTTACGGGCAGCCAAGTCGTTGCTAATTCTTCTTTGCATTGATTGCAGCATTACAGATTGAAGGAGGGGACGAGAGAATAGTCGCGCCACTGGTACTCCCAACTTTGCCACCTGTCGCAGCCGGTATAGTAGACTCCATCGCTCGTGTGATTTCTTTATTTCGCGAGTCAGCTTTTAACCGTAATTCATTTTGCAGCAACCGCACCGGCTCCAGCTCCCTTCGAGTCTCGCACGTATGTTGAGTGAATCCATCGAGGAGCTTAACGCGGAGGCCTCTGCATTCGCTGCAGATTTTGCTGCTGAGGTTAATCCGATGTTGGCGATGCTTGTGCACTTCCATAGCGAGGGCGTTGTCGAATCTTGGGTTAATTATTGCAGACAGATCGAGGCTTGCTTGCACGAAGTTGAGCTCAAGCGTCCCGCTCCGGAAGTATCGGCTTTGAACTCCCAGCGAGCTGCATGGGCTGAGCAAAGTGCTTCTTTCCTTCGCCATTTTGAACAAGAGACGGCCTTGAGGCGGAAGGAACGCAAGGAGGCCTCAAGCGAATCTGCCCGGCTACATGCCGAGGTCAAAGCGAATGCTGCGCAACTGAGAACCGTCTTTGATAATCTGTAGCGATGCATTTCGGACGGGCTGGCACTGAGGCAGAATCTCGACTTCATTGAGCGGGTTACGCAGAGTCGCGAAGCTGCCCAGCGGGAAATTGATGAGAAGGTTTCATCCTATTTGCAGCAACGGGCTCGAGTCGAAGCGGAGCTGGCCACAGCGGCTGATCATGAAAAGGAGTTGAGAGGAGTGCGTGAAAGGCTTGTTGACTTGTTGAAAACGCCTCCTTCCCAATAGTCGTCTTTGTATCTTATGAATAACATGGATTCATTTCATTTTTTTTTATGATGTATCTTGTATTCAATTGAATTCATGAATAAAGGACACATTTTTTCTATCTTGTACCATCGCCTTCTTTTCTTTGCTTTGTTGTCGTCATGTTACTCTAGTAAGTCTAGCCTGTAGATAACAACTCATCTTTAACTCTTTGTAAGGTAGCGATAGCTTAGGAAACAGGTTCGGGTCAACTGCTTAAGACTTTTCAACTTTATGAGCCGTGAGGGTCTCATAAAGATTTTTCTTCCTACGAATCGAGAGGATCTCGTAGGTGTATTTTCTCCTTAGGAATCATGAGGATTCCTAAGTGTGCTTTCTCTTGAGAGTCATAAGGATTTCGCAAGAGAATTTTCTCCCTTACATGTCGAGAGGACTCGTAAGTGGTTGATGAGTTGACTTGTTCCCGAGTCGAAGCGTTGCTTTGACTCAGAGGTCGAGGGTTGATTTTCTCCGTTTTCTACGGTGTCAGGATCGACTTTCTCCGTTTTCTACGGTGTCGGGGTCGACTTTCTCCGTTTTCTACGGTGTCGGGATTGACTTTCTCCGTTTTCTACGGTGTCGGGGTCGACTTTCTCCGTTTTCTACGGTGTCGGGGTCGACTTTCTCCGTTTTCTACGGTGTCGGGGGTCAACTTTCTCCGTTTTCTACGGTGTCGGGGGTCGACTTTCTCCGTTTTCTACGGTGTCGGGGTCGACTTTCTCCGTTTTCTACGGTGTCGGGGTCGACTTTCTCCGTTTTCTACGGTGTCGGGGTCGACTTTCTCCGTTTTCTACGGTGTCGGGGAAGACTTTCTCCATTTTCTACGGTGTCGGGATCAACTTTCTCCATTTTCTACGGTGTCGGGGTTGATTTTTTGACTTGTTCCCGAGTCGAAGCGTTGCTTCGACTCGGAGGTCGAGGGTTGATTTTCTCCGTTTTCTACGATGTCAGGATTGACTTTCTCCATTTTCTACGGTGTCGGGAACGTTTCTCCATTTTCTACGGTGTCGGGTCGACTTTCTCCGTTTTCTACGGTGTCGGGGTCGACTTTCTCCGTTTTCTACGGTTTCGGGTGTCAACTTTCTCCGTTTTCTATGGTGTCGAGATCGACTTTCTCCGTTTTCTACGGTGTCGGGATCGACTTTCTCCGTTTTCTACGGTGTCGGGATCGACTTTCTCCGTTTTCTACGGTGTCGGGGTGGACTTTCTCCATTTTCTACGGTGTCGGGATCAACTTTCTCCATTTTCTACGGTGTCAGGATTGATTTTTTGACTTGTTCCCTTACTTCGACTCGGAGGTCGAGGGTTGATTTTCTCCGTTTTCTACGGTGTCAGGATTGACTTTCTCCGTTTTTTACGGTGTCGGGAACGTTTCTCCTTTTTCTACGGTGTCGGGGTCGACTTTCTCCGTTTTCTACGGTGTCGGGGTCGACTTTCTCCATTTTCTACGATGTCGGGGGTCGACTTTCTCCGTTTTCTATGGTGTCGGGATCGACTTTCTCCGTTTTCTACGGTGTCGGGGTCGACTTTCTCCGTTTTCTACGGTGTCGGGATCGACTTTCTCAGTTTTCTACGGTGTCGGGATGGACTTTCTCCGTTTTCTACGGTGTCGGGATCGACTTTCTCCGTTTTCTACGGTGTCGGGGTCGACTTTCTCCATCTCCGTTTTCTACGGTGTCGGGATCGACTTTCCCCGTTTTCTACGATGTCAGGGTCGACTTTCTCCGTTTTCAACGGTATCGGGGTCGACTTTCTCCTTTTTCTACGGTGTCGGGGTCGACTTTCTCCGTTTTCTACGGTGTCGGGGTCGACTTTCTCCGTTTTCTACGGTGTCGGGATCGATTTTCTCCGTTTTCTACGGTGTCGGGGTTGACTCTAGGTTGTCTGTGAACTGCAGAGTCTTGGAACCGGGGACTTTGCCGTGGCTCCGATTGGTAGTGTTGCATCCGTGTCCTGCTGGCATGAGAAGGAACGCCGTTGCTGGTCTTTTGGGATGCAGATATTGCCACTAAGACCTGACTCTCCCTTTGATAGAGTTTGTTGGGACATGTGGTTCCCTTTTCTTTTATGCCCATGGATTGTATACAGGGGTCAGTATGGACTTACCTACAAGGCAAAAGTTTCATTTTATATGTATTTTTTTTCTTTCCGCGATGCTCTATCATTTCAGCTTTTTGTATCGCGAAAGTCGCGATTGCCCAATCATTTCGGCTATTTTTCGCAGTGCCCAATCATTTCGGCTATTTTTCTTTTTACTCGCCGCTTTTTATCGTGAGTTGCCCAATCATTTCGGCTATTTTGTATGCATATATTTTACTTGCTGATTTTGTTGCAACTTGCCCCATCATTTCGGCTATTTTGTATGCATTTTTGGCTCGCTGATTTTTATCGCGAGTTTAGACTTGGAATTTGATACCGATTTAGGCATCGGCATCGCTACCACTGGGACATTGCCAGGAGCGAATCATCATTTACCTTTATCGATTCGAACAAAGGTGGCTTAGTAAATAGGGTTAGGATCTTGTCGACTAAGGCTTTTGACTTCATGAGCCGTAAGGGTCTCATAAAGGTGTTTCTTCCTACGAGTCGTGAGGATCTCATAGGTGTATGTTCTCCTTAGAAGTCATGAGGACTTCTAAGTGGTGTTCTCTCTTATAAGTCGCAAAGATCTCATAAGAGCATTTTCTCCTTATAAGTCGAGAGGACTTACAAGTGTCTGTTCACCAAACAAGGGGATTTCAAGCCATTGGCGGAACTTGGTGCGGGAGACGTTTATTTGTGCCCGTGGATTGTATACAAGGGTCAATATTGAACCGCTTGTAGTGCAGTCTGGGAAATGTGATGGCTTAAGAACAGGTTCAGATCCCTGTAGCTTAAGACTTTTGAAACTTACGAGCCGTGAGGGTCTCATAAGAGGGTTCTCCTTACGAGTCGTGAGGATCTCGTAAGTGTAATTTCTCTTTAGGAATCGTGGGGATCCATAAGTGTGTCACTCCTTTGTGATTCGTAAGAATCTCACACAGGTAGTTTTCTCCTTACAAGGTCGAGAGGACCTTGCAAGTGTCTTTTAATAAGATTGCGCCTTTTCGGGTTTTCACAAATTCGCTGGTAGTCCTGCTGTTTTTACTCATGGAGCCCTTTCGGGTTTTCATCCGTGCCCATCTTGCTTATGGACGTACCTTTTTTTTTCTTTTTTCTTTTTTCTTTTTTTTTGTGTCCGCCTTAGGATGCTGCGGTTTGTAGACGCTTCGGTCCGTAGTTTTCCGTGTTTGGGATGGGGTATCGTTGGATACTATTTTTAGAGTCTGGACTCAAGAAGATAGTGAGCGGGCATAGGTGTCGTCATCTATCATTAACCTGGTTCGTGACTCGCCAAGTGTAGTACTCCTTAAAGAATCGGCCGTTTATTGGTCAGAAGGGTCTTTCGCCATGCATATCCATGAGCAAGCAAGCCCCACCTTGATAGACTTTGTCTATGATGTACGGGCCTTCATAGTTCGGCTCGAATTTCCCCCGTTTAGCACGATTGGGGATCATATGTCTCTTGACCACTAGCACGAGTTCGCCTTGGTGGAATGTTCTCGGCCTAGTCAATCTCTCGTATGAGTGCGTCATCTTTGCTTTGTAAGTCCCCAAGTTTTGCTGCGCCATGAGCCGGGTTTCTTCAAGGGCGCCGAGCTCCTCAAGCCTAAGATGAGCATTCTCTTCGTCTGTTAGCTCGTAATGAACCGCCACTCGTAGGGAGGGTAGCTCTATCTCCAAGGGAAGTACCGCTTCAGTGCCGAATACCAATGCATACGACGTTGTGTTTGTAGCCGATTTGAACGTGGTCCGATACGCCCAGAGAGCTTCATGCAGTCTTTCGTGCCGGTCCTTCTTATTTTTGGACACCGTCTTCTTCATTATCTTTGTCAAGGTCTTGTTGAAAGTCTCAGCCAGACCGTTAGCTCGGGGATTGTACACCGAAGAGTATCTCCAGTCTATATTATGCTGTTGTGCGAAGCGGCTGATTCTGTGACTTCTGTAGGCCAGCCCGCTATCAATGATAATCCATCGCGGAGTGCCAAACCGATAGATGACTTGTGTCTTGAAGAAATGGAGGATATTCTCTGTCTTCACTTCTCTTAGCGGTACTGCTTCTGCCCACTTAGAGAAGTAATCGGTTGTCGCCAATATGAACCGATGTCCTCTGGATGACGCTGGTTCGATGGGACCAATTATGTCGGTTCCCCATATTTCGAATGGCCAACTAGCCACTGTTGGGTGTAGCGGGTTTGGATGCTGGTGAATGAAGTCCCCGTGAATTTGGCACGAGTGGCATTGTTTCGCGTATTTGAGACAATCCTGAATCATCGTGGGCCAATAGTAGCCTATCCTTTTGATCTTCAGCTTCATCTTTGGCCCGGCTTGATAAGAACCGCAGAGTCCGTCGTGAGTTTCTTGGACGACTCTCCTTGCTTCTTCCGGTCCCAGGTATCTCAGCCATAGAGAGTCGAACAATCTCTTATATAGCGTGTCATTGACGAAGGCGAAAGACAGAGCTCGTTTAATGAGCTGATGTCTTGAGGACGCATCTTCAGGTGTTCGATGGGATTTGAAGTAGTCTATAAAGACTTATCTCCAATCCTTATCCTTTTCTTGGTCTTTATTTGTAGGGCCGTTTTCTTGGTCGCTCCCTTTTCTTCCGACGACTCTGGAGATATTTCTGCCGGTGCAAGAACCGGACGGCTTTCCACAACGATCCTTACGTCATCGAGGTTTTCGTCAGCCACTTCTTTAGTGAGTTTGGCTAACGCATCCGCTTTGCTATTTTCCGTATACGGTATGCTTTCTAGAACGCAGGAAGGAATTTGAGTTAGCGATTGTTGTACTCTCTCGCCGTACTTTACCAACTTAGTTTGCACGTTTGATAGTCGCCGTTTATTTGACTAACGACCAGCTGGGAGTCTGCGTATATGAAGAGGTTTTCAATTCCCATGTCGACGGTGATCTCAAGACCTGCTATCAAAGCTTCATATTCGGCTTCATTGTTTGTCCTCGGCTCTGTTTGTTGGATATAGTGCCCTCAAAGTCAATTATTGGATCGTAGGTACATGATTGCAATGATTGAGGAGGACCTGATAGGACAGTCTTACTCGAGATGATAGTATGCTATCTGATTTGCCTTTATCAGTCGTGTATAGGTTCAGATAACTGATCACGATTACACGTTGATAGAGCCCTTAGGATCTTTCTTGACTACCAACAGTATGATGGCGATCATATACGTGAGAGTTGGGTAGTCTATAAGCACATCCTTAATAGTGGTCCCTAGTCGTGGGAGTACCGAGACAGGGCATCGATACTCCGGAGTAGACTAGTGTATACAGTCGAGACCCCGACGAGGGGCGGTGGCCGGTCTTACAAGCCACTGCTGTCAGTTGGATCACCTAAGATATATACAGGTGCTCATTGGGTTATGAGTACACCGGACAGGACTCGCCGGGAACCTCCTAGTTGGTATTATACATATCGTCAGATTGCAGTTCCCTGGTGACATGTGTACATGTTAGTTCATCGACCCGAGGTCGTCATTTGTCTTGTGTGAGTTCCTACTATGATTTGATTTCTACCCTACCACGGCTCAAATGAGTCGTGCAAACAGGTAGTTTTTGGGTACAGTCCCGAGCCATATGGAGGCATGTGAGCGGATCAGCAGGGGATTCGTCTCTCCCGGTATTGGGGGTGGAGATCGCGCTGTGTCTAGGAAAGCCATTACACCAAGTCCTTGGCCAAGGCAGGTGAGAATTACTGGTAGGTACTCCGGTAGTTTCTCAGGGTGTTCAGGGCTTGTCTCCGACACGACTTATACCGCTATTGGGGGTCTGACGTTACTATCCCCCTAGGCCGGATATGCGATACTTATAGACGAACGGACCGGACTGTATATACATTGTCACTGTTAGGCTCGGTAGGGTTTCGGAATGAGTTCACTCATCGGCTTCCCTTAAGGTCAGTACATGGGCAGCCGTTACGCACAGCTAGTGCCGCTGACGGCTTGTGGTTAAACCCACTGCCAGGGTACTGACGAGTCATTAGAGTCCCCCACAGATAGTTTCCCAAGTTCGGGTAAAACGTTGTAGAGGCCGTATGGTTTTATGGCAGGGTTCGGAAAATGCATGTGCGTTTACGCACGTATCATATTTCGGGAAGATAATACTGGTGGGCTTTGGTTTAAGCCGGATCCGAGTATTATACTGTGTAGATATAATATATTTGTTTCAGTTGCATTTGTATTCGGTCGTAATGCAAATGCGGGTATGTTTATACTGTTACGGGGTTATCCTGAAATTTGTTTCGGGATCGCTTTTGGAAGTTGCCAGTTTTTAGTTTTCTATCGATCGTATTTAAACATTCGGTTTTAATGCAGATTTATCTTTTCTTCATGAGGGTGAGTCATGAGAGTGCTTCTAGAAGATTCTAGAATTGGTGACTAGGTTAGTGAGGTGTAATATGATTCATTGGTTGCATTAAATAGATGATGATGTGTTTTGGTGACTCATTCTTTTGCATTAACTCTTCTTTGTATTTGCTTAAGATCTTTTGCTTATGGTCACCATTTTTCCTCCTACACTCACCCCCCTTCTCATATATACATGGACGGCCCCTCTTTGATAGTAGGAGATTGATTTTGGGAAAAAAGATTATGATAGTTTTTACTTCATGTAATTTCATATAGCTCATTTTTCCATCACCCGATTCCAAAAGGCAACTTCATTAACCGTTCGTCCATGGCTTTGGACGAAGTGAGACAAAGTGTTCTACTCATTCTCTACATCAATCTTGGTCTTCTCTTTTAGCAAACTTGATGACCGAGTTGCCTCGGGTCAGAGGCGGGAGCCCGTTTAAAGATCTGTTGACGTGGTGCCACCTGGACGAGGAGATCGAAGATCGACGAGATCGGAGCAGCCGCAACAGGAGCGTGGGATGATGGTTAAAGAATGAAGGACTATGATCGTTTGGTATAACCTTTCTACCCTCTTTACAGTTTGTTAGTTTAGCGTTAATGGCAGATCCGGGTTTATAGTATGCAATAGCGCCAGTTATAAATGTTTTTGTTCCGCATTTGGCGTCAGATTGACGGCCGGGGCGCTACCGTAGACTTACATGGTATCAGAGTCACGCCATTAAGTTTTACTAACTTGTTCTTACACGTTTAAAACATCAATCGAGTGGAATTTTCAAAATCGCAATTTCCAAGTCTAAAGTTTCTGTCGATTTTAAAACAGGCCTAAAATTATTTTGAGCATATCAGAAAATCGAGCAGGCTTTTCTAAGAAAACTGTGAAAATTTGGTAGGTCGATTTTACTGTAGAGCGGCGGATCAGCGGCCAAAAACACGTTTTGGCGGCGGATCCGCCGCCGTACTGTAGCCACAGTACACCAAATTTCTACAGTAGCTTCTACATGGGAAATTGTGGTTTTTGGAATGGTTCTTTTAGGCCCAGTGTTTTACTGTACATCAGATGTACGTGGGGCCCACTTCGGGAAGTTTTGTCGATCGAAATTTTAAACTTGTTAGTTTGCAGTACTTACATTATATCTCCGACCATGAATGTCATTCGAGCGGTAAATCGCGTCTAATTGCTATAGTCCTTTTAAACGGATTTGCGAACGTGACATTCGCGTTGATGTTCTGTGTTATGCTGTGATGTTGCGGATTTGTCGTGGTGGATAGCAGTATGCAATGGTAGTGCAGTTTGGATTTATTTGTACATTTGATATTGCGGGAAGAGCGTCCAACATGTGGACTGCCGTCACTGCCTGTTTGTATAATATTCTTTTGGGGCACGACCGGGCTGAGGTCGATGTACCCGTTGTACATATTTTTCATTTCTGTACTAGGTTTTACCCCGAGACGGAGTGCACGGATAGCCGGGTTCTGGAGGGCAACGGGTCCGAATCTCATGGCTTTGAGAGGCAGAGGGGCCTTACTCTAGAATTGGCAGACTATTCGCCGCACTCGTAGGGGGTACAGGTTGACCCAAGGAGGGGTGCTCAAGTTACCGGATTCCGTGAAGTGCAGGGTGGTCCATTCACTTTGCTGTAGGGGGCTGCCTCGCTTCAGGTTTTGGCGGGTAACTTGCCGCACCCGTAGGGGTCTAGGTTTCATTGCACAAGCTATCCAACGACCAGGGGAACGTCGGGTTTCAGCAGCGGCTCTGTGAAACCCGGGGATCCCAGATTATCTGTATTGTTCTGTGATGCTTATTACTTTTCTGTAATGTTGCATATTATCACGCCTGGAGCGATTATTGTATATTGGTATATATACTAGTAGATGTTGTATATGTTTTGCACCCGCGCTAGTTCAGTCCCCGCTCTGTCGTTAGTTAAGTAACCTAACGGGTGATGACGGGACCCAGTGGCGAATGCGGATGGAATATACGTACATTTTATTTTCGTTCTTTTCTGGTGTGATTAATTGATGGGACTGCATTGATTCTGATCAATGCAAAGGAAAACAAACCTGTTTGGATGTTGTTGGAACAGTTTTAAAAAGTGTTATTACAAAGACGTTTCCTTTTGTTTTGCATAGTGGTATTCAGTTGGAATATCCTGCACTTCATTCAACGAGGCAAGGGCCGAGATCCCTTCACCGGGAGTGAGTCGAGTGACCCCTTGGGCAGAAGTTTGCGTCAGGGTAATAACTTCACTATAGTCGATTACAAGTTGCTTTGCATCGCGGTATTCAGTGGAATATCCTGCACCTCATTCCACGAGGAAAGAGCCGAGATCCCTTCACCGGGAGTGACCTCTTTAGCAAAGGTTTTCGCCACTATATTTTTATATAAAAAGCTATCAGGTTCCTTCAACGAGATCAAGTTCATTACGTTAATGGTTTTTCGCCAAAAACCAGCCGTAGCCCTCCATCATTTCTTTTGGGTATTCAGTAGTATTCAAGCTATGTATTTTGACCTAACGCCAAGGCATAGTGTTTGGTAGCTGCTGGGTATTCATTTGTTGCATAGATAGATGAGTTGGTTTGGGACAGTCGTTCTGCCATTTTGGCCAAACGTCAAGGGCATGTGCGGGTGGGTTCAAATTGACAAGATAATGATGGGTAGAACTTGGCATGTGACTTATGACATTTTGGCCTTCGTCAAGGTCATAAGAACATGGGGTAAAAATCATATCGGGAGTTTCTAAAGAAACTGAAACTTGCCAGGCATGCGCATACCTTCTGGAGTGTGAAACGTGAGTGGATTCCGTCACGTTATCATGCGATGAGAGTTGGATCCCGATTCCCACTGATGAGTTGGTTTACTCTTCGGGTGATCCCGATTGATTCTTCTTTCAGATTTGGAGGAGAATTTGACAGTACAGTGGGAGGTTTCCTGATTAGATAAAGTGATAACCATTCTGATCTAGGTTAGAGTGCATGCAGAGTGTTTCTGTAAGTGCACGGCGGCGCCCCGGTCGTCAATCCGACGGCCAAATGCGGAAGCGGTGATAAACTTTAATTTTGCGAACTTAGCAAACCGGCACCACCGCGCACTAAACCCCGGATCGGGCCATTAAGCTAGATCTAGCAAAGTAACAAGATAGGGAAGAGATATACTGAGTGATCCGAGTCCTCCGGTCTTCTCGTCATCGTCCCGATCTCCCGCGGAAACTCCGGTCGTCGCCTCCTTGCCGGAAGGGCACCACATCGTCTGTATCTTTTACGGGCTCCCACCTCAATGCCGAGGCAACTCGGGCACGAAGCTGGCAAGTCGACGTGCCCAAGATGTGCTGTATAATGTAGTGTAGATGATGCTTGTCTCTTTGGGGTTATGTTGCCTTGATGGAGGAATGGATTGGAACTTTCAAGTGGAACTCTCATTTGTCAAGTATGGAATGAGATGATGAATTTTCCTCACCAAAAATGAAACCTCTCATTTTCTCTCCTCTCCAAAATTGTGGCCGGCCACTTACAATTGAGAATGGTGGAGGGATAAACAAAACTCATGAAGGGAGGTGAGTGTAGGAGAAAAGAAAAGGTGACCACATCATAAAGCAAAAAAAACATCAACCATTCTTATCACTTCTAATCACATCAAATCCAAGCATCACATCATGAAGAACTATCATGATGCCACCAATAAGCAAGAAACCCCCTCCACAAAAAGTTATTTGCACAATTGCAAATAACCCCCTCCATCGGAAAAGTCCGGCCGGGAAAGAACAAAGGAAAACCGGCCGGAACGGAATGCAAACTGGCAACTCCAGAAAACTGGTCCCATAATAAATTACAGGAAAACCCCAATACTGTGCATACACACCCGCATCTGTATTCCGACCGGATACAAATGCAATGAGACAAAATCTACACTGTACTATACTAGGATCCGGCTTAAAACAAAGCCGGCTAGTAATATCCGTCCGATCCTGATCCGTGCAATACCGCACGTATCTGATCGAACCCTGCCATATATCTATACGGCCTCTAGTACAAACCGTCCGATCCCGATCTGTGCAATACCGCACGTATCTGATCGGACCCTGCCATATCTCCATACGGCCTCTACAGTGTTTCGCCCGAAAGCTGAGTAACTGAATGTGTGGTGGACTCTAAAGACTCGTCAATACAATGGCTGTGGATTTAACCACTAGCACGTCAGAGGTATAAGCCAATACGTAACGGGCCACCAGCTATTGACCAAAAGGGACGTCGATGAGCGAACTCATCCTGACACCCTACTGAGCCTGTCAGTGACAATATCCGTACAGTCCGGTCCGTTCGTCTATGAGCATCGCATGTCGGGCCTAGGGGGTTGGTAAAAGTCAGACCCCCAAAAGCAGTACAAGTCGTGTCGGAGTGTAGCCCAGAACACCCTGAGATACTACTGGAATACCTACCAGTAAATCTCCTGCCTTGGCCAAGGACTTTGTGTAATGGCTCTCCTAGACACAGCGCGACCCCACCCCCAATACCGGGAGAGACTAACCCCCGAAGATCCGCTCACTGCCTCCATGTGGCTCGGGACTGTACCCAACTAAAACCTGTTTGCACGACTCCTTTGAGCCGTGGTAGGGTAGCAATCAAAGTACAGTGGGAACTCACACGAGACAAATGACGATCCCCAGGTCGATGAACTAACCTGTACACATGTCACCAGGGAACTGCTATCTGACGTCAAGTATAATCCCAACTAGCAGGTTCCCAGCGAGTCCTGTCCGGTGTACTCATAACCCAATGAGCACCTGTATACATCTTAGGTGAACCAACAGACACCAGTGGCTTGTGAGACCGGCCACCGCCCCTCGTCGGGGTCTCGATTGTATACACTAGTCTACTCTGGAGAATCGATGCCCTGTCTCGAAACTCCCATGACTAGGGACCATTTAAGGATGTGCTTGTAGACCCCAGCTCTCACGTATATGATCGCCCTCATACTGCTGGTCGTCAAGCAAGAATCCTAGGGGCTTTATCAACGTGTAATAGCGACCTGTCAGGTCACCTAAAGCAGTACACGATGGTAAAGGTAAACCAGATAGCATACTATCATCTCGAGTAAGACTGTCCTACCGGGATAGGTCCTCCCTCAATCATTGCAATCACGCGCCTGCGATCCAATAATTGACTCTGAGGGCACTATCTCCAACAATCTCCCACTTGCACTCAAGGCTAATTATCGCGATGTCGCATACTCACAGCCCGTGTGATTCCGAACACCCAACTCCTCTACTAGTCAGTCTCACAAAATCCGTTTGTGAAACTATTGCGTTCGAGGAATAGCCTCAGTGAGTGGATCCGCCTTGATGTTTCTTTCTATGTCTCTCTCTATCTCAAGTTCGCGGAGAAAGCCATCTCCCGAAATGAGCAATACCTGTCTTAGAATGTCTGGATGTCTGATGGGACCTAGCTCATAAATGAACTCCAAATCCAAACTTCTTAGACTGTATCGTCTACTGAACTTAATCAGTATCCTGCGCCATGCCACCCTCAGTATTGCCTTGGACCACCTGTCCAAAATACTGCCCCTCGTCAGAAGGAAAACTATAACTCTGACAACCTCCTTGTCGTCCATGTCACCTTGGAAGCCTGGAATGATAACTGTCTCCGAAATGAGGCTGTCGTTATCATATCCCTAGAACATCCACTTATGTTCTAAAACTGCTTCCGACTGTTTCTCCAGGATTGGATCAATGTCAACTTATTGCATTTAGTGCAAGAACAACATCTGGTGTGGTACTTGACATCTCATGATTGACTCAATTGCCTAAGCAAGTGATCTGCCAATCATGCACATCCCTCTCTACTTTGGTCTATAAGACACCTTTAGAGAGGGTGACTCCATCACCTGCAGGTACACTACCATGCCAGGAGTCATCCATTCTAAATACTCTTAGAATGCTGTCAAAGTATCCTGATTGGGAAACCACCCAAATCTAGATCTAAAACCATAGATCTAGTAACCAGTATGTCTGATATAACGTCCAAGTCCCTTGTGGAGAAAACACTGTGTGACGACCAAAGTATAACCGATCGTAGTATAGGAATGTCACTTCCTACTTTGTGTATGTCATCCAAAACCCGGATATCACACCCTACTACCTTCTCAACAGATCCATCCCCTATTCTTATGACGTCAAACCCATAACTGTCACATCAGAAATAGATGATCTATCTCCGCTATATCTGCTTTAGTCTATAAATAGACATAAGCCTGATATCCACCAATGCTTCCGCTGCTCCCACTGACTACGACAACCCTCTGGCAGAGTCATATAGACGTGCACTTCTAAAGCTAGTTTAGAACGACGCTATACTCATCCTCCTGCCGGGTCTCGCAGCCTGGAACAACAACAATGGCAAGTGTGGGTAAACAAGAACTTCCCTGTCACCGTCCTTGAGGCTACCGTAGTACCTCTCGGGTGCTTGAAGTTACCCACCTTATCTGCGGAGTGGCCAATGGAATGTCAAATCAGATTGAATCTTTAGGTTCCTTATCAAATCTTCAGTAATCGTTTGCGGTTCTGGAATCACTTCCAGTTCTACCATACTCCCACTACTGTTTTTGAAAAAATCCATTTTTAATAAAACTGTGGCGAGTCTAGAACAATACTTCTATTGATCTGCCAGATGGTAGAAAGTCAACCCTCGTCATAGCCTGGGTCAACCCACAAACAGCCATTACAGAAACGTGCCTTGAGTTGTCCAGTGTCTGGTTTTAATCATAAGCCGGACAACTCCCCGTACCATAACAACGTTAAGATATGAACTGTTCTACATCCAATATAGAACCAGAGGCACTGATTTAATTTAACCAGATTCAAATCATGCAGCTGTCTCCAGTGCATGTCAACTAAATGGAGAGAGGCCGATCAGCGTTACTCAACTTAGGAATGCTTCCAATTATGAGTAACCTGAAAAAGAAGCAATTTCTCTTTATCATTACTATCAACTGAATACCATACACAAGTATCTACATCTTCGATCACCTTGAAGAATCCCGATACTTGCTACACCTGGTTCTCTACTCTATTCAAATACCTATAACTCCTCAAAACTTAGACCCTGTGTTTCTACGAAACACATGTCTAAGAACTAGAGAAGTTAAAAGTAAACAGAATATAGTATGAGGACCAACCCCTCTGTCCTAATGGACACTGGACAACATACAATACTCTGTATAAGTCCGCCGAGTCTAACAACTCTTTCACTGTGTGTCGTAGGTTGAAAACTGTACTTATGGTTAAGAAGAATTACACCGCTGTTTAATGCTCCTTACCTAACCATCCACTGATATAGGTAAATGTCATCGACATAATATCAAAAGGTATATCTCACTCTATGAAAATAGACGTACAGATATATCAATTTGAAATTGGTGCACAATAGCGGATATTCAAAACCAAATATTTGCCGACCGGCAAACAGCCCAGGTGATCTCCTCAAATATCACCGATTACAACGAATCCCGATATAATGAGGATGATCACCCAATTCCCAATAATTTACTCCCACTCATCATCTGTAAAACCATACAGATGTGAGAATCAAACCTGGTAAATACATACCCTGGAGCAAGTGTCTAATCGGGAAATCAGTTTTCTTTTAACAGTACACAGTTGAACTGAAACATTGAAATGTTTCGATGGGGTATCCTGGTATTCCTAGTAATGCCTCTACCATTATCCAGATTCACAACTATAACCGTATAATTCTTTGCCACCTCTCCAAATCCCCTTATATGTCTTTAGTCATTACCTTCTGCACACCCCTTAGGCCAAATGGTTTTCTTCCTTCCCTACCGTTCGGCACCAGCCTATGGTTTGGAAGAAGACTATCCAATAAGCATAATGGGTGTACTGTCCTAGTCCTAGGAGCACTCGCAATGCGAGAGAAGGTGAAGATAAAAGACAACCGAATAAACCTTATTCCTATTTCTCCTGGACCAGAATCCATCCCCGAACTGGAACAAGTTCCTTTCGAGTTCGTATATATAACCATACGATGGAGTATCCAATAAACTGTGGATCTTCGTAGTGATACGGAGTGTCCTGGAGAAATACAAAGGTGATTTAGGATTGGCGAAGAAATACTTAGTTTGGTCGTGAATATCAGTCGCAATTTACTTTGCCCTCTAACTAATCCCTTTATTTGTCTTAATCTTAATACCTTCTGCACACCGTTTAGGCTAATTGGTTTTCTTCATTCCTACCGGTCGGCACCAGCCTAAGGTTTGGAAGAAGACTATCCAATTTGCGTAATAGGTGTACTATCTCCTAAACCAAGGAGTACTCACAAGTTGAGAGAAGGTAAAAGGGAAAAGACAACTGAATAATCCCATCCGTTTTCTCCAGATCCGGAAACCATCCTCGAATTCCTTCGAGTTCGTATCTAACCATACGATGGTTTTGTCCAATGGAAGTGGACGTTCGCAGTAATACGGGGTGTCCTGGAGAAAAGGGTAAAAGTAGGAGTGGCAATGAGGTCTGCAACTCTGACAATCCAAAAGCCAGTGTTAAGAAGGTTCGGTCAACTTGGTCACTGAGTCATAGTCTTAGGGTCGGGTCAATGGTCGCTGCCAGAGAGAGAGAGAAAAGAAACACTCAGCGTGCACTCTAACCTAGATCAGAATGGTTACCAATTTATCTAATCTGGAAACCTCCCACTGTACCTCAAATTCTCCTCCAAACCTGAAAGAAGAATTAGTCGGGGTCACCCGAGGAGTAAACCAACTCATCAGTGGGAATCGGGATCCAACTATCATCGCATGATAACGTGACGGAATCCGCTCACGGTATCACACTCCAGAAGGTATGCGCATATCTGGCAAGTTTCAGTTCTTTTGAAACTCCCGATGGGATTTCTACCCCATGCTCTTATGACCTTGGCGTGAGGTCAAAATATCATAAGTCACATGTCAAGTTCTACCCATCATTTTCCAGGTTAATTTGAACCCACCCGTACATACCCTTGACGTAGGCCAAAATAGTAGTACAACTGTCCCAAACCAACGCATCTATCTATGCAACAGATAAATACCCGGCAACTACCAAACACTATGCCTTGGCGTGAGGTCAAAATACATAGCTTGAATACTACCGAATATTTAACTGAAATGATGGAGGGCTACGAATGGTTTCTGGCGAAAACCTTTAACGTAATGAACTTGATATCGTTGAAGGAACGGATAGCTTTTTAGAAAATATAGTGACGAAAACCTTTACTAAAGAGGTCACTCCCGGTGAAGGGATCTCGGCTCTTTCCCCGTAGAATGGGGTGCAGGATATTCCAAATGAATACCACGCTGCAAAGCAAAAGTAATCGGCTATAGTGAAGTTAATGCCCTGACGCAAACTTCTGTCTAAGGGGTCACTCCCGGTGAAGGGATCTCGGCCCTTGCCTCGTCGACTGAGGAGCAGGATATTCCAAATGAATACCACGATGCAAAACAAAAGTGAACGTCCTTGCAATAACAGCTTTTTGAAAAGTGTTCCAACAACATCAGAATAGGTTTGTTTTAACATGCATTGATCCGAATCAACGCAGTCCCATCAATTGATCACACCACAAAGAACGAAAATATACTGATGTACGTATATGCCATCCGCATTCGCCATTGGGTCCCGTCATTACCCGTTAGGTTAGCTAACTAACGACAGAGCGGGGACTGGACTAGCGCGGATGTAAAACATATACAACATCTACTAATATATATACCAATATATTATATTCGCTCAAGGCGTGATAAAAAAGCAACATCACAGAAATGTACAGCATCACAGAACAATACAGATATCTGGGATCCCCGGGTTTCACAGAGCCACTACTGAAACCCGACGTTCCCCTGGTCGTGTGGATAGCCTGTGCAATGAAATCCTAGACCCCTACGGGCGCGGCAAGTTACCCGCCAAAACCTGAAGCGAGGCAGCCCCCTTCAACGCCGTGAATGGACCACCCAGCACTTCACGGAATCCGGTAACTTGGGCACCCCTCCTGGGTCAACCTGTACCCCCTACGAGTGCGGCGAATAGCCCGCCAATTCTAGAGTGAAGCCCCTTCCGTCTCAATGCCCTGAGATGCGGGCCCGTTGCCCTATAGAACCCGGCTATCCGTGCACCCCTCCGCGGGGTAATCCTAGTACAGAAAGTAAAATATACATACAACGGGTACATCGACCGCAACCAGGTCGTGCCCTAAAAGAATAATACAATCAGGCAGTGACGGCAGTCCACATGTCGGACGCTCGCCCCGCAATATCAAATGTACATAATACAACAGAAACTGTACTAGCATTGCATCCAGGCTATCCCCACGACCGATCCGCAACATCACAGCAAAATCACAAAACATCAACGTGAAAGTCATGTTCGCAAATCCGTCTAACCGAGCTATAGCAGTTAGACCGGATTTACCGATCGAGTGACATTCACGGTCGCAGATATAATGTAAATACTGTGAAAAATGTGTTTAAAATATCCGATTGATCAAAAAATTAACAAGTGGGCCCCCAAGCAATACTGTAGCACTCACAGAAATTCTGGGCCCAATTTTAATATTCCAAAACCCCTATTTTCAGCTCACCAGCCCATGGGAAAATTTTGACGCATTGATCTCTCAAAACGGCGGCGGAACCGCGGCAACAAGGGGGGTTTTGCCGCGGTTCCGCGCTCTACCTGAGAGATCAATGTCTCGAATTTTCCCAGAACTCTTAGAATTTCTTGTACATCAGTTTTCTACAACCTGAAAAATTTTTAGAGCCAGAAAAAATTCGACAGAAAACTGATGTGAGGAAAATGTGGTTTTTTTGGAATTTTGGTCGATCGGAAATGCAAACACATCAAACAAAGCTAGACGAAGTTAATGGCGAGGCTCTGATACCACTGTAAGTGCACGGCGGCGCCCCGGTCGTCAATCCGACGGCCAAATGCGGAAGCGGTGATAAACTTTAATTTTGCGAACTTAGCAAACCGGCACCACCGCGCACTAAACCCCGGATCGGGCCATTAAACTAGATCTAGCAAAGTAAAAAGATAGGGAAGAGATATACCGAGTGATCCGAGTCCTCCGGTCTTCTCGTCATCGTCCCGATCTCCCGCGGAAACTCCGGTCGTCGCCTCCTTGCCGGAAGGGCACCACATCGTCTGTATCTTTTACGGGCTCCCACCTCAATGCCGAGGCAACTCGGGCACGAAGCTGGCAAGTCGACGTGCCCAAGATGTGCTGTATAATGTAGTGTAGATGATGCTTGTCTCTTTGGGGTTATGTTGCCTTGATGGAGGAATGGATTGGAACTTTCAAGTGGAACTCTCATTTGTCAAGCATGGAATGAGATGATGAATTTTCCTCACCAAAAATGAAACCTCTCATTTTCTCTCCTCTCCAAAATTGTGGCCGGCCACTTACAATTGAGAATGGTGGAGGGATAAACAAAACTCATGAAGGGAGGTGAGTGTAGGAGAAAAGAAAAGGTGACCACATCATAAAGCAAAAAAAACATCAACCATTCTTATCACTTCTAATCACATCAAATCCAAGCATCACATCATGAAGAACTATCATGATGCCACCAATAAGTAAGAAACCCCCTCCACAAAAAGTTATTTGCACAATTGCAAATAACCCCCTCCATCGGAAAAGTCCGGCCGGGAAAGAACAAAGGAAAACCGGCCGGAACGGAATGCAAACTGGCAACTCCAGAAAACTGGTCCCGTAATAAATTACAGGAAAACCCCAATACTGTGCATACACACCCGCATCTGTATTCCGACCGGATACAAATGCAATGAGACAAAATCTACACTGTACTATACTAGGATCCGGCTTAAAACAAAACCGGCTAGTAATATCCGTCCGATCCTGATCCGTGCAATACCGCACGTATCTGATCGAACCATGCCATATATCTATACGGCCTCTAGTACAAACCGTCCGATCCTGATCCGTGCAATACCGCACGTATCTGATCGGACCCTGCCATATCTCCATACGGCCTCTACAGCGTTTCGCCCGAAAGCTGAGTAACTGAATGTGTGGTGGACTCTAAAGACTCGTCAATACAATGGCTGTAGATTTAACCACTAGCACGTCAGAGGTATAAGCCAATACGTAACGGGCCACCAGCTATTGACCAAAAGGGACGTCGATGAGCGAACTCATCCTGACACCCTACTGAGCCTGTCAGTGACAATATCCGTACAGTCCGGTCCGTTCGTCTATGAGCATCGCATGTCGGGCCTAGGGGGTTGGTAAAAGTCAGACCCCCAAAAGCGGTACAAGTCGTGTCGGAGTGTAGCCCAGAACACCCTGAAATACTACTGGAATACCTACCAGTAAATCTCCTGCCTTGGCCAAGGACTTTGTGTAATGGCTCTCCTAGACACAGCGCGACCTCACCCCCAATACCGGGAGAGATGAACCCCCGAAGATCCGCTCACTTCCTCCATGTGGCTCGGGACTGTACCCAACTAAAACCTGTTTGCACGACTTCTTTGAGCCGTGGTAGGGTAGCAATCAAAGTACAGTGGGAACTCACACGAGACAAATGACGATCCCCAGGTCGATGAACTAACCTGTACACATGTCACCAGGGAACTGCTATCTGACGTCAAGTATAATCCCAACTAGCAGGTTCCCAGCGAGTCCTGTCCGGTGTACTCATAACCCAATGAGCACCTGTATACATCTTAGGTGAACCAACAGACACCAGTGGGTTGTGAGATCGGCCACCGCCCCTCGTCGGGGTCTCGACTGTATACACTAGTCTACTCTGGAGAATCGATGCCCTGTCTCGAAACTCCTACGACTAGGGACCATTTAAGGATGTGCTTGTAGACCCCAGCTCTCACGTATATGATCGCCCTCATACTGCTGGTCTTCAAGCAAGAATCCTAGGGGCTCTATCAACGTGTAATAGCGACCTGTCAGGTCACCTAAAGCAGTACACGATGGTAAAGGTAAACCAGATAGCATACTATCATCTCGAGTAAGACTGTCCTACCGGGATAGGTCCTCCCTCAATCATTGCAATCACGCGCCTGTGATCCAATAATTGACTCTGAGGGCACTATCTCCAACAGTTTCTTTTCTCTCTCTTTTTGGCAGCGACCTTTGACCGACCCTAGACTATGACTCAGTGACCAAGTTGACCGAACCTTCTTAAAATACTGGCTTTTGGATTGTCTAAGTTGCATAAGTCATTGCCACTCATTCTTTTACCCTTTGCATTTCTCAGAACACACCGTATTACTACGGACATCCACTTCCATTGGATAGATCCATCGTATGGTTATATACGAACTCGAAGGGACTTCTTCGAGGATGGATCCAGGTTCAGGAGAAAAAGAATTGGTTTATTCAGTTGTCTTTTATTATCACCTTCTCTCGGGTTGCGAGGGCTCCTTGGTTTAGGAGAGTATACCTATTACGCTTTATTGGATAGTCTTCTTCCAAACCATAGGCAGGTGCCGAAAGGTAGGGAATGAAGAAAACCAATTAGCCTAAGTAGGGTGTACAGAAGCTAATATGTAAAGACAAAATAAAGGGATTAGAAAGAGGGCAAAGTAAATTGCGACTGTTATCATTCACGACCAAACCGCGTACTTCATCGCCACTCCTATTTCACCTTTAAAAGAATAAGGTATTATTCTGTTGTCTTTTATCATCACCTTCTCTCAAGATGTGAGTACTCCTAGGTTGAGGAGGGTACACCTATTATGCTTACTGGATAGTTTTCTTCCAAACCATAGGCTGGTGCCGAACGGTAGGGAAGGAAGAAAACCATTTAGCCTAACGATGGTGTACAGAAGGTAACGACTAAAGACAAATAAAGGGATTTGGAGAGATGGCAAAGAAATATACGGTTAAAGTCATGAATTGGATTATGTAAGAGACATTACTATGAATACCAGGATACCCTTACGAAATATTTTTTTGTTTCAGTGCATTGTTAAAGGAAAACTGATTTCCCGATTAGATACTTACTCCAGGGTATGTATTTACCAGGTATGATTCTCACATCTGTATGGTTTTACAGATGATGAGTGGGAGGAAGTTATTGGGAATAAGGTGATCATCCTCATTATATCGGAATTCGTTGTAATTGGTGATATTTGAGGAAGTCGCCTGGGTTATTGCCGGCAGGCATGTATTTGGTTTTGAGTATCCATTGTTGTGCACCAATTTCAAAATGATATATCTGTACGTTTATTTTTATAAAGTGAGATATAACTTTTTGATATTATGTCGATGACATTTACCCATATCAGTTAGCGATTGGGTAAGGATCATTGAACATCGTAGTAGTTCTTAAGCATAAGTACAGTTTTCAACCTACGATGCACAGGTTTTGAGTTATTGAACTCAGCGGACTTATACAGAGTATTGTATGTTATCCAGTGTCCATCAGGACAAAGGGGTTGGTCATCGTACTATATTCTGGTTACTTATGACTTCTCTCGTTTTTATACAAGTGTTTCGTAGAAATACAAGATCTAAGTTTTGAGAAGTTGTGGGTGTTCCCGTAAAAAATTTCTGCGCAAAAGAGTCCAAGGTATCAAATGGCAGCGATACGCTTAAGAAAATGCGAACCAGTATCTTCCGACCTGTATTTTAATAAACTTCCCAATGAGAAACTGTTAAATTATGATGCTATTGAAAGCAACTCGAAAAAACCTTCGATTTGATATATTATGGGCCGCATAATTCATCCGGGATCAAAAGTTATGAGCAAATGTGTTATGCACATGTGATCTAAGAAAGAAGATGCGAACCGGTATTTTCCGAACTTTATTTTGACAAACTCCGGAATAAAAAACAGCTAAATTCTGATGCAATTGAAAGCATCTTGAAAAGACCTTCTATTTGATATATTATGGGCCTCATAATTCATCCGGGATCAAAAGTTATGAGCAAATGTCTATGCACATGTGATCTAAGGAAGAAGATGCGAACATGTATTTTCCGAGCAGTATTTTGACAAACTCCGGAATGAAAAACAACTAAAATCTGATGATATTGAAAGCATTTCGAAAAGACCTCCGATTTGATATATTATGGGCCTCATAATTCATCCGAGATCAAAAGTTATGAGCAAATGTGTTATGCACGTGTAATATAAAGTAATGCTCTACTACATGGAGAATGCATTTTTTAGTCCCACATCGGGAAAATGAGAGATGGCTTCTCCACCACTCCCATATAAATAAGAGGGGATACCTCTTAGAAAGGTAGAGTTAAATCCTTAAAGGATTCAATACTCAAAGGAGCTTAGTTCTCCAAGATAGGAGCATGCTCCTCCATAATGCGCATGTGTGCAAGCGCCATGTGCGCTACGTGCAACGCACGTGTGCCCGCTATGCGGCACCACGTGCAACGCACGTGCGCACCACATGAGAACATTTAATAATATTAAAAGGAGCTTGTTCTCCATATATAGAAGTTCCGCTTCTCCTTATAATGTGCATGTGCGCTACGTGCAACGCATGTGTGCTCGCCACGCGCGCGCCATGTGCAACGCACGTGTGCGCCACGTGCAACGCACGTGCGCACCACATGAGAAAATTTAATAATATTAAAAGGAGCTTGTTCTCCATATATAGAAGCTCCGCTTCTCCTCATAATGCGCATGTGCGCTACGTGCAACGCACGTGTGCTCGCCACGCGCGCACCACTTGCAACGCACGTGCGCACCACATGAGAACATTTCTTAAGGAGCTTGTTCTCTATATATAGAAGCTTTGCTTCTCCTCATAATGTGCATGTGCGCTACGTGCAAATATGAGCGCCCAACACGTGCGACGCACGTGCGCGAACGCAAAGAAGCCTTTTTCAGCAGCGAGAAGCTTATTTTAATATATGGCACTATAAACGCTCCAACCTGTTCTTCCCCCTAATGATTGAGACATGGCTCAAAGGGTACATCCCTCCACACCTTCGATATATGGCACTATAATCTCTCAGTGTCGTCGGAGAGGTGGTGGGTCCCAACGACCAATGATCCTTCTTTCTAAAATAAAAAAAAGAGAAGAAGAGAGAACATTGACAGAGAAACAGGAAAAGAATTCAAAGAACTCCTAAAAAGAAAGTTTGAGAAGAAATCAGAAAGAAAAGAAGGTAAACTTTTGAAAAGAAGAATTTCTTCTGAAAAGATCAATGATCTAAGAACAAGATCAAGATCTTAAAATAAAAAGAAAAGATCAAATAATAAGAATAAAATAAGAAGTAATATACTTCTTTATTAGATTATTTGATCTACACAAAGGCATTGCCTTTTGATGAACCACTGGTTCTGGAATCTTAAAAAGATTCTTTTCTTGAATCCAAAATTGGATCAAGATATTAAAACAGTGCCTTACACTTGTAAATCTGTACTGTTGCGCTCTTGGGTTGGCGCAAGCCACCAGAGAGCGCCACGTGTCACCTCCACATGCGCTTGCGCTCATTAATTAGTGCAAAAGGCCTAACATGCCAAATTAAATGCAATGCATTATTTTAAAGAAGGGCAGAGTCCAAACAGATGCTCTGCATCATTTATAAAGGGACAGAGCCCAAATCAGAAAGGCCTAGCAGGCCAAAATAAAATGCAGTGCATTATTAAACAGGGGCAAAGCCCTAGCACAGGCCTAATAGGCCAAAGATAAAAAGCGTTGAATATTCTCAACTGGACTTAGCCCAATCATGGCCGTAAGTCCTCAAATTAAATTGACTGAGCAAGACTGCTCTCCTAAATCAATTTACATCCGGTTCAAGGGTACATCTCCGAACTCCTCTAACACCTATCGTTGTAATCCTTCAACGACGTCAGAGAGGCGATGGGTCCCGACAACCATACATCAACACGGACTGTGGGGTCCTTAAACTCATGGACTCATGCGTCCTTAAACTAAAACACGGACCGTGGGGTCCTTAAACCCGCGGACTTATGCGTCCTTAAACTAAAACACGGACTGTGGGGTCCTTAAACCCGCGGACTTATACGTCCTTAAACTACCTATGGACCACTATGTCCCTAAACTGGAATATGGACCGCAATGTCCTTAAACTACCAATGGACCGCAATGTACCTAAACTACCTATGGACCACTACGTCCCTAAACTGGAACAATAGAGCTCCCAAATGCTCTTTTGTCGGATCTAAACGATCCCGTTTAAGTCGATCTTAGCCTCAAATATGGCTAACGTATTCTTAAACATTCAAACAGACTTTTGTCCCAAATTGGACTATAAGACCCCCAATCAACTTTGGTTCAAGGGTACATCTCCGAACTCCTGTGACACATGTTGTTGTAATCCTTCAACGTCGTCAGAGAGGTGACGGGTCCCGACGGCCATATATTAAATGGACCACTACGTTCTTAAACTGGAAATGGATCTAGATGATCCTGTTAAGTTGATCTTAGTCTCAAATCAGACTAACGTATCCTTAACGAACGTTTAAGTTGATCTTAGTCTCAAATGCGGCTAACGTATCCTTAAACTAAAAACACCAAACCCAAATCTAAGTAAATACGGATTTGGACTAATCCACGTCCTACGGGCGACGACATCACTTAGTCTCCGTATACAATCCACGGGCAACCACAAAAAAAAAAACAAACACACACGACACGAAGTGAAATTCTGGAGAAGGAGAAAGGTGTTACCGCGATGCGGTAACGTAATTAACTGCAGGGGCTTGCGCCTGCAGGGAAGAGAGTCCCCACAATCAAAAACCCCTCAAGCGGGGGGGGGGGGAATCTGACGAAGTCTGCTACATCGGCCGCATCCGTCTAAACCTCCGATACACGGTGCCATAAATCAACTTGGCATCTTCGGAGAGGTAGACGGATAAAACCATATAGCATCTGCCCTGAATCTCAGGCTAGACGTCCTCACGTCTCGGCCTCCGTTTAGAGGGGAACATATTCTGGCACGCCCGGTGGGACCTTTTCCTCTTTCCACTCCACACTTCGTGTGTCGTCCTCGCGAACCAATCGCGGTTTGTTAGTTGGTTGCCTTTGGATTTCAAGTTACTAAGATTTGGTCTTTTGCCTGGCGCAGAACTCAAGCATCAATGGCCTCTAACTGCACCAACTGCTCGAAGTGCCACCGCAACGGACTCTCCATCTCTCCCGGAGGTGTAGCATATGGGCCCCAAGCGGCTTCCTTCCTCGCTCTGCCGGTAGACCAGGTGACCCAGGTCACCACCGGCCTGTTTTTCGGGACCATGATCCCACCTACAAGCTTCTCTATGCCAATACCTGCACTGGAAGTGAACAAGAAGTTGGTCTTCGACCGGCTCACTGCTACGACGGCCCCTGTCAACGGGTCGCCCACTACCAAACCAACAGCCTCTGTTTTCTCCAGGCTGGATCAGAACTCTAAGTTGGCTGTCCTAAGGAAGGCAATAACTGCTGCTCTAGAAGTCGTCAAGATGGCTTCCTCTGTCAAAGAGTCAGTCTTTTCAAGACTGGCGATTCCTGCTCCTGCTCCTGCTCGAGGATCTGTCTTCGACAGGTTGAATATCACCCCTCAAAAGACAACCTCATTCTTTAAGAGGTTAACACCGGCAGTGCCTCATTCAGACAGGGGCAAAAAGAAGCTGTCTCAATCTCCGAGCCAATCCCAACGGCTCGTCATGCTCGACGTCACCATTGGCGACGAGTAAGGAAGGCAGGGGGCAACTCCCCCTCAGGGCTAACTCCACCGGCTTCAGTGGTGGAAGTCAACGCTGCTGTTTCAACTGGGAATAGCTTTGAACTGCTGAGGAGGGTACGTAAGAACTCTCCAACCGCTACATTGAAAAAATCTCCTCCGCCCGCGGAGAGAGTTCCGGAAACAAAGCAAGAACAGCCCCCTCAATGGCTGTCCTAAAAAATATACAAGGTTTGGCGAAGGGTTCAAGACTCCGTGATCGACCCAGATCACTCTCGTCAACAAAAGAAGACGAAGGTGCAAAAAGAAAAGGACCATCCTATTAAACAGCAGAGGACAACAATCGCTAGGGTGCCCACTGCAACGGCCCCTTCAAATTCAACGGCCCACAAAAGAAGAAGGCCGGAGAAAACCCCCGCGTCGGCAACAAATATCAGAGATAGTGAACCCAAACGCCCTAAGTCAGGGGGCATGGTAGTTCATACCGTCTACGTGGCGTCTGGTAAAGAGGACAGTCGCATATCTACGGGTCATCGACCGCTTACGCGATCAGTGACCAAAGCGCATGAGAAGCAGCAAAAGCTCCAAGAGATGATGAACGCTATGGCCGCACTTACTGGGCCAAAAGAAAACCCTGAAACGTCCTCGGATGAACGCCAAGAGGAAGAAACCGACGCCGAATTCCTTCGTCGAATATTGGAGAAGAAGAACAAAGAGGCTGCTGAACAAGCAGCCAACATACAGCGTATGGGCCTCCTGTTCCAAGACATGGTAGGGATGATGATACAACAAGATCCTCCGGCTGAAGATCCCCCGATCGTCCTCGGTGACGATAGGGGAGAAACGTCGAATCCTCCGCCAGCTTTGTCAACAGCTAAGGAGAAGACAATCTCTAAAGCTGACTTAGACGAGTACATAGCCCAACAAATACGGGTTCATCATACAACTGAAGCAGCTGGCCAGGTCGTAAAAACAGGGCGGCCATATCCAAGTTGGTACGATCAAATCAAGTACCCGCCCGGTTACACAATTCCTAAGTTCTATGTCTACAAGGGGACGGGCAATCCTCACCAGCATGTTGCCCAGTTCAGGGCACGCTGCGGCAACACCGGCGGTGACGACAAGCTGTTGCTTCGCCAGTTTGTTGGAAGTTTATCAGATACGGCGTTCGAGTGGTATTCTGAGCTCCCGAACGACTCTATCAAGACCTTCGCGGAGATGGAGCTGTTGTTTACTCAGCATTTTGCAAGCTCCAGTGAACGTACCCCAATGACGGCACTGATTAACGCCAGGGTAAAGCCAGGCGAGACATGGGTCCAATATGCTATACGGTGGCGGAACTTATGGTCGAAGTGCGAGCAGTGCATTGAAGAAGCTCCCGCAGTGGGTATGTTTGTGGGAACCCTTGATCCGCAAGCAACCATATCGCAATTATGATGTTTTTCAAGCCGACTACCTTCCAGGCCTTGATTGACAAGCTAGTGAAAATGGATCAGATGGGCCATAAACCCCCTCTTCCAAAGCCGGACTCCCGAAATGACAAGGGGAAGGGAAAAGCGATCGTGGTCGCTAATGCTCAACAACAACCGAGAAACTCGAAACCGGTTGTTCGTCAAAATAATATGCGCCCGTATGTAGCCCTTGAGGAGAGACTAGGACGTTCTTACTCTTTTCCCCGAGATAAAACGAGAAGATTATTCGAGCTGGCGTTGCGCAACCGACTCATAAATCTGCCGGATCCAAAACGTCCGTCGCAACCAAATGACGTCAATGAGCCCAACTACTGTCCTTATCATCGAGTACTGGGTCATCCAATCGAAGATTGCTACGTCTTCAAAAATTGGCTTGAAGACCAGTACCGACAGGGTAAGTTCGCGTTATCTGACAAATGGAAGGTGAATCCCCCGCAGCCCCACACCTCTAAGGGGACGAATACGCCGGGGGCAACATGCTCCGTCGTTGAAGAAGCTCCTTGGGAGGTTGCATTATCAGTTAAGACAAAGAGAATGCTGAACGACCTTCAGGCATGCCCAGCGATCAAGTGGGAGAATCCGTTGGAACCGCAGGTCATTGAAGGGATGTTGAAGCCACGTCCAACTCCAAGGACCGATGGTGGAGGCTCAAGCACTCGCAACCGGCCGTCAAAATCTTCGAAGAAGAAGAAAAAGAAATCAAAGAAGCCCGTAACGCCTGGCGACAAGCGCACGGACTTGCAAAAACAAATTGACGCGCTGGAGGAATACAACCAGAAGGCACGGACTCCCATTACATTCCAAGAGTTCCTCAATCACGTCTTTCAAGAGGAAGATGAGGGAGAAAGTTCATCTGATGAATACGTGGTGAGCTGTCATGTGATTTCCCACTCGTTCATGGACGATGAGGAGACCCCTTGTACTGAAACGCTGGGGGCAGATCCTGAACCAAAAATTCTGGGGCCATCGGATGAAGTAATTGACGCATTCCTCAACGAAGCTCTCTTAAAAAGTAAAGCTGATGGGAACGCGAGGCGGTCATATTTGAAAGGGCCAAGCGCCAGCGACTTAATGAAAGAGCTGAGATGCTCCCGCTGGAGCAAAATACATCCACTACCGACAAAAGCAAATTCAAGATGAGGAAGATGTTTGCTAAGGCCATATCAATAGGCATGAAGCTACCATCCTCCAAAGGAAACATTACCGGTGAAGTGGAAATGCACCCCTCCTATTGCTTATATCATCGGAAGATTTCGCACCCCACCGAAGAGTGCAAAGCTTTCAATAGATGGTGGCAAGGATATGTTGCTCATCGACAACACTTTAAGAGGGAGAAGCATAAAACTCGTCGGGAGCTCAAAAATATGACTGAAGGGTTTAACAGAACTACCGGTGATTGTCGCTTGGTTAATGTCGGGGGATCACAGGTGCCTACATTCGGGAGCGATTCTGATGAGGAGCTGGAGCTTGGCCCTCTCTTTAAAGAGTCCACTTCCGGAAAAGAAGAAGAGCAGAAGGTCTGTGAAAATATCCGGCTGCGTAGTCGCACACTTCCCGAAAAGAATCTCGGACCCTCAAATAAAAAGATAAAGGGAAAGAAAAGGTCTCTGAAGATATCATCTTAGATGACCAAGTTGTGGACGGGCTAAGTGCCAAGGACCCTCCGAAGAGAAATAAGGTGGATTACAACGTCTTAGCGCATCTGAGGAAACTACCCTCACAGCTCAGCATTCTTGATGCCCTTTTGCTATCAAAGGAGGCGAGAGATTCGTTAATCAAGGCACTACAAGATCCGGAGCAATTCCAAGCTTTCCTGGCCGAGGAAAAGATGAAAGATGAATTGGAGGAAGTTCACACGGCCGATGTCGCTTTTGGTGATGAAGACCTTCTCCTTGGGACGTGCGAACACAATCGCCCCCTTTATGTCTCAGGATACTGTCACGATATAAAAATAGGCAAAATCCTGATCGACAATGGATCCTCCGTTTACCTTCTCAATGTGCGGGTGTTAAAGGAAATTTGCATGAGTGTCCAGCACCTTGCTCGGGACAAGATCACTATCTCCGGGTTCGACTCCCAGTCATCAAGAACTCTTGGGTCTGTGATATTGACGCTACGCTTCGGGCTACTCGTCATGGATATTAAGGTCCACGTCATAGATGCCAAGACATGCTACAACGCTCTGCTCGGCCGACCGTGGTTACACGAGTACAACATCATCCCTTCTACACAACATCAGTGTATGAAGTATTCTAAGGATAGTCTTGAGTATACCATGGCGGGAGAACTGAACCCGTTCTCTGTGAATGAGGTCCGCAAATATGAAGATGCCAAATACTTCTTACCGGATTTCGAAGACACGGAGAGGTGTCACAAGCCGGAGAACAAAGCTAATGCCACCATCCCTGTCTTTGGCAGTGATACCGAGGAGGATGAGGAGATAGTTTATTCGGGTCCGCCCCAATGCAACAAGCAGGGACCCTCTGCTCCTACATTGATCTTTGGTAGCGACTCGGAAGATGAGGTCCATGCCATATTTTCTGCTCGGCCTCCAATACGAATGCCCGCTAATGAAGAACAAAGTCTACAAGTCGCCATGGTGCCGCTTAAACACCGTAAAGAACTGGACTCACTTGATATTTACAATGTAGAAGAGCTGCAAACGTTCTATATCCCTCCCAGGCGAGAAGGCGAAAAAGAAATTCTATTCTACCGCTCTGAAAAAAGCAGAGTGGAGAAAGAAATCCGGCATGGCGCGGATCCTACGCTTGATAGGCTTCAGCCCATCCGTCTCCCTAGATATTATACAGAAGGCTTGAAAAGGTTGCTGAAACGCCAAGGGATATCCTTCAAGCAGACCGTTCGAAAAGCCAAGTTCTATGACAAAGTCTGGAACGTTCCCGGGACTCAACGCAAGCTGTCTAGTAGGAGGATGGAGACGATCGGGCTCGGATACATTCGCTCTAAGAAATGAGAGCTGCTCCACGACTGTTACGTCGTGCACGACTTCAATGAAGAAGCAGATGCTCAACGGGAGGACACTAATCCTAAACCAGTAAAAGTTCCTGATGCAAAAGTGCCCAGTCCATCGTTTGAAGAACAAATGGACAGGCTTATAAGGGAAGCTGGTCAAAAAGTCCGAGATGATCACAACCGCGAAATGGCCATATACGAGAAAGCCAAAACGCAATGACTCCTTCAACAGGCCATGAAAGATGAAAGTGCCGCCCCCTGTCAACCTGTTATAAAAAAGGCTCGACCCAGAGACAGAAACAAGTCGAAAGGCCAAAAAAGCGCTCAACA
This sequence comes from Agapanthus africanus, assembly GCA_030015575.1. NCBI lineage: Eukaryota > Viridiplantae > Streptophyta > Magnoliopsida > Asparagales > Amaryllidaceae > Agapanthus > Agapanthus africanus. The sequence continues at coordinate 682,482,002 of CM057340.1, forward strand.
ACAACAAAGCGGGGTTAAGAAGCCACGCAAGCGGGAAATGAGCGGTTCCGATCTATCCCTCATGAAGAAAATGGGTCGAGCATACTCGTTTCCTCGGGACAAGACAAAGAAGATGCTTGACCTTGCTCTAAAATATTAAATGCTTACACTGCCGGAGTCTAAGAACCCCGAACAAGTAGGCAAAGTCTCTGACCCAAATTATTGCTCTTACCATCGAGTAATATGGCATCCTCTCGAAGACTGCTTCACCTTCAAGAATTGGGTCGAAGATCAGTATCAGCTTGGCAAGTTCGCTCTGTCTGACAACTGGAGGGTAACGTCGCCACAGAAGCACGAACCCAAGGCCACAAAAGAAGAACCAGTTCCTCATTGGGATTGTAAGCGAATTCGTACTTGTCACATGATAACAATATCAAAAGAAGAGCTCGAGAACATGGATGACCTTCCTTGGTGCTTTGAAAACATCAACGATGAGGTAATCTCAGAATTCCCACCAGCGCCAAAAGAGCTGGAAGATGGAATCCATACCACTGCAGATAACCTTAAGAAAATTGAGTTGGGAATGGCGAATGACCCGCGACCGACATTCATTAGTGAGCTGCTGTCTGAAGAGAAGGTGGTTTCGTTAAAAGACCTGCTTATGCAGCATAAAGATTGCTTCGCATGGAACTATTCCGAGATGCCTGGACTAGATCCAGAAATCGCTGTGCACAAATTGGCAATATGCCCGGACGTCAAGCCGGTCAAATAGGTGCCGAGAAGAATGCGGCTCGAGCTAGAGATGAGCATTAATGCCGAGGTCAAGAAGCCGATCGACTCTGGCTTTATCCAGGAGGTTCAATATCCTGAATGGATCGCCAACATCGTCCCGGTGATGAAGAAAAATGGGACAGTGCGCATATGCGTAGACTTCCGGGATCTCAATAAAGCCTGCCCGAAGGACGATTTCCTGGTGCTGGTCACCGAACTGATGATAGACAATACGTCCACTCATGAGGTTTTCTCCTTTATGGACGGCTCATCAGGGTATAATCAAATAAAGATGCACCCCGAAGACCAGAAGCATACCGCTTTTCGGATTCCTTTGGGAATATTCTATTATAAAGTGATGCCCTTCGGTTTAAAGAACGCCGGTGCCACCTACCAGAGGGCCATGACGAAGATCTTCGATGACCTCATACACGAAATCGTCGAATGCTATATTGACGATCTTGTGGTTAAAAGCAAATCATACGAGGAACATCTCGAGCATCTGAAGACCGTATTTCAACGCCTTCGACAATACAACTTGAAGATGAACCCTCTCAAGTGTGCATTCGGGGTTTCCTCAGGAAAATTCCTAGGATTCATCGTCCGACACCGAGGTATCGAAATAGATCCGTCAAAGATCAAGGCGATCATGGAAATGCCTCCGCCAAGGACTCTCAAACAGCTGCGGTCTCTCCAAGGAAAGCTCGCATATATTCGGCGATTTATAGCCAACCTCTCTGGCAAATGCCGCCTTTACAGTCACCTGATGAAGAAGGGAACTCTATTCGTCTGGGATCAAAAATGCCAGGGCGCGTTGGACGAGATTAAACAGTACCTGCAGAACCCGCCAGTGTTGGCTGCTCCGGTTAAGGGAAAGCCTCTCATTCTTTACATAACCGCCCTCGAAGGTTCTTCAGGCGCATTATGGGCGCAAGAGAATGACCAGGGGTAAGAAAGAGCACTCTACTATTTAAGTCGAGTTCTTCTGGGGGCAGAAAGCAACTACTCTCCTATCGAAAAATACTGCCTGGCGTTAATCTTCGCGATAACAAAGCTCAGGCACTATGCGTTGGTGCATGAGGTCCGTCTCATTTCGAAGGTGGACCCTCTTAAATATTTAATGTCAAAGGCCATATTAACGGGACGACTCGCTAAATGGGCCCTGCTCTTGATGGAATTCTCGATAACATATCAACCTCTCAAGGCAGTCAAAGTCCAAGCCATCGCCGACTTCCTTGCTGAGCATCCAGTACCTGCCGGTTCTCCTCTGAATTGCGAGCTGCCAGACGAATATGCATTCGACACGATCAATGGTGGTGATACCCGATGGGAGCTTTATTTCGATGGAGCATCTTCCATGAAGAAGCGCAAACAAAGTACCCCGATAATCAAATCGGGGGTAGGACTCATCTTTGTAACTCCACAAGGAGGGATAATGCGCTTTGCTTTCTCCTTAACAGAACCGAGGACGGACAATGAAGCCGAGTATGAAGCTTTGATAGCAGGCCTCGAGATCGCCATCGACATGGGGATTGAGAACCTCCTCATCTACGGAGACTCTCAGCTGGTCGTTAGTCAAGTAAATGGCGACTACCAAATGTGCAAACCTGAGCTGGTGAGGTATGGCGAGAAAGTACAACAATTGCTCACCCAAATTCCTTCCTATACTTTGGAGAACATACCGCGCGCGGAAAACAGCAAAGCGGACGCGTTGGCCAAGCTCGCCAAGGAACTGGCCGATGAGAACCTCGATGACGTAAGAATCGTGGTACAAAGCCGTCGGGTGCTTGCCCCAGCAGAAATATCTCCGGAATCACCCGAAGAAAAGGGAGTGACTGAGCAGACAACTCTGCAAATAAAAGATCGGGAAAATACCGAGGATTGGAGAGCGGTCTTTATAGACTACTTCAAATACCGTCGAACGCCCGAAGATGCGTCCTCGAGACATCAACTTATGAAACGAGCTCTGTCTTTCACCTTCGTCAATGATACTCTGTACAAGAGGTCATTTGATTCTCTGTGGTTGAGATGTCTGGGACCTGACGAAGCGAAAAGGGTCGTCTAGGAAGTTCATGACGGAATCTGCGGTTCTCACCAAGCAGGCCCAAAGATGAAGTTGAAGATCAAACGGATGGGCTACTACTGGCCCACGATGATTCAAGACTGCCTTGAATATGCGAAGCAATGCCACTCATGCCAAATCCATGGGGACTTCATCCACCAGCATCCAAATCCACTCCATCCAACGGTGGCTAGCTGGCCATTCGAAATGTGGGGAACTGACATAGTCGGCCCCATCGAACCAGCATCATCCAGAGGACATCGATTCATCTTGGCGACGACTGATTATTTCTCCAAATGGGCAGAAGCAATACCATTAAGAGAGGTGAAGATGGAAAATATCCTCCACTTTTTCAAAACGCATGTCATTTATCGGTTTGGAACCCCACGACGGATCATCTCCGATAACGGGCCAGCTTATAGAAGCCACGAAATCAGTCGCTTCGCGCAACAGCATAATATAGACTGGAGATATTCCTCAGTTTATAATCCGCGAGCTAACAGTCTAGCTGAAGCCTTCAGCAAGACCTTGACAAAGATCATGAAGAAAACGGTGTCCCGAAATAAGAAGGACTGGCACGAGAGACTGCAAGAAGCTCTCTGGGCATATCGAACTACGTTCATAACAACCACTAACACAATGCCATATGCGTTGGTATTCGGTACAGAAGCAGTACTTCCCCTCGAGATAGAGTTACCCTCTCTACGAGCGGCAGTCCACTACGAGCTGACGGACGAAGAAAATACTCACCTTCGGCTTGAGGAGCTTGATGCCCTTGATGAAACCCGGCTCATAGCGCAACAAAATCTGGAAGCCTATAAAGCAAAGATGACGCGCTCATATGAAAGATTGACCCGGCCGAGGACATTCCGCCAAGGCGAACTCGTGCTAGTGGTCAAAAGACCTATGATCCCCAATCGCGCCAAGCGGGGAAAATTCGAGCCGAACTATGAAGGCCTATACATCATAGACAAGGTCTACCAGGGTGGAGCCTATCTACTTATGGACATGCATGGCGAAAGGCCTTTTAGGCCAATAAACGGTCGCTTCCTAAAGAAATACTACGCTTAATGAGCCGCAGCCTAGGTCAATGATAGATGACGACGACTGTGTCCGCTCTCTATCTTCCCAAGCTCAAGTTTTACAAGCAGTAGCCAGCCTTCCTAATGGCGGACCGAAACGTCCTTAAACTAATGACGGACCGAAACGTCCTTAAACTAATGACGGACCGAAACGTCTTTAAACTAATGACGGACCGAAACGTTCTTAAACTACTACCGCAGCATCCTTAGACTGACGAGATGAATAAAAAAAAAGGGAAGAAAGAAGAGAAAAAAAAGAAAAAGAAAATAATAAAAAAAAAGATGATAAAAACTGTATGTCCATAAGCAAAAAGGGCACGGATGAAAACCCGAAAGGGCTCCGTGAGTAAAAACAGCAAGGCTACCGGCGAGTGTTCGTGAAAACCCGAAAGGGCACGACCTCGTAAAAAAAAAGTAAATAAAAATAAAAAGAATAAAAAAGGGGGGTATGTCCATAAGCAAAAAGGGCACGGATGAAAACCCGAAAGGGCTCCGTGAGTAAAAACAGCAGGACTACCGGCGAGTGTTTGTGAAAACCCGAAATGGCGCAACCTCATTAAAGGACACTTACAAGATCTTCTCGACCTTGTAAGAAGAAACCATCTGCGTGAGATCCTTACGACTCACAAGGGAGAAACACACTTAGGGATCCTCACGATTCCTAAGGAGAAAATACACTTACGAGATCCTCACAACTCGTAAGGAGAACTCTCTTATGGGACCCTCACGGCTCATAAGATTGGAAAGTCTTAAGTCACGGAGACCTAAACCTGTGCTTAAGCAACCCCCACAACCTTCAATTTATGCCCTACAAGTGGCTCAATACTGACCCTTGTATACAATCCACAGGCGCGAATGAACATTTCCCCAGCAAGGACCCACCCATGACTAGGGATATATCCATATGGTGGACAGCCCTTGTAAGTCCTCTCGACTTAGGAGGAGAAAACCCTCTTGTAGGATCCTTACGACTTACAGAGGAACATACACTTAGAAATCCTCACGATTCTTAAGGAGAAAATACGCCTGCAAGATCCTCACGACTTGTAGAGAGAAATACCTTTGTGAGACCCTTACGGCTCATGAAGTCAAAAGCCTTAGTCGGCAGGACCTTAACCCTGTTCGCTAAGCCAGCTATGTTCGACACCGACGGAGGCAAATGATGATTCGCTCCTGGCAATATCCCAGTTGCAGCGGTGCTGATGCCGAAATCGGTGTTTAATTTCAGGTTTACGGCGAAAAGCCAGTAGGCCGCACATGCATATGAAATAGCCGAAATGATGGGGCAACTTGCAATAAAAAGCAGCAAGTAAAAATGTATGCATGCAAAATAGCCGAAATGATGGGGCAACTCGCAATAAAAAGCAGCGAGTAAAAACAAAATAAACAATCGAAATGATTGGGCACCGCGAAAAATAGCCAAAATGATTGGGCAATCGCGACCTTCGCGATATAAAAGCTGAAATGATAGAGCATCGTGGAAATAAAACAAAAAAAAGAAATGATAAAACTTTGGCCCTACAGTTGAGATCACATCGCTCCCTGTATACAATCCAAGGGCGCAAACAAAGAGGGAACCATACTTTCCCAACAGGCTCCGCCAGAAAACGAAGCCAAATCTCGACGGTTCATCCCAACCCCGAAGAAGCCAGTGTCTTCGGCAAAATACCTCAATCCAGGAAAACCAGTGTCCTTGATGAGAGCCTCCTGATTCGCGTCGACTCGCAGAGAAACCAGTGTCTCCGTGGGAAATTCTCGATTTGTTTCAACACCAGGGAAACAAATAATCCTTGGCAAATACCTCAATTTAGGGAAACCAGCGTCCTTGATGAGAGCCTCCTGATTCGCGTCGACTCGCAGAGAAACCAGTGTCTCCGTGGGAAATTCTCGATTCGTTTCAACACCAGGGAAACAAATAATCCTTGGCAAATATCTCAACTCAAGGAAACCAGCATCCTTGATGAGAGCCTCCTGATTTGCGTCGACTCGCAGAGAAACCGGTGTCTCCGTGGGAAATTCTCGATTCGTTTCAACACCAGGGAAATAAATAATCCTTGGCAAATACCTCAATTCAGGGAAACCAGCATCCTTGATGAGAGCCTCCTGATTCGCGTCGACTCGCAGAGAAACCGGTGTCTCCGTGGGAAATTCTCGATTCGTTTCAACACCAGGGAAACAATTCAGGGAAACCAACGTCCTTGACGAGAGCCTCCTGATTCGCGTCGACTTGCAGAGAAACCAGTGTCTCCGCGGGAAATTCTCGATTCGTTTCAACACCAGGGAAACAAATAATCCTTGGCAAATACCTCAACTCAGGGAAGCCAGCGTCCTTGACGAGAGCCTCCTGATTCGCGTCGACTCGCAGAGAAACCAGTGTCTCCGCGGGAAATTCTCGATTTGTTTCAACACCAGGGAAAGAAATAATCCTTGGCAAATACCTCAATTAAGGGAAACCAGCGTCCTTGATGAGAGCCTCCTGATTCGCGTCGACTCGCAGAGAAACCAGTGTCTCCGCGGGAAATTTGTTCATAACAGAATACTGCATTTTATACCGCCCATTCTTATGCTCGTGTGTTTATAGGTAGGTGCTTTTAATCCGTGTTTGTTACATATTTACAAAGTACAGGTTTCCAGTACAAATATTGCAATTCAAGACAAAATCTCCACAGTTACGTCAAAATACAGAACATCTGTCACAGCAGATAAAAGCCGGGTTCCGGTCATCCATATCCGTCCAGTGCCGAATACCAGTTCCAGAGACAAGATATATGACAGTGGTCATTCGTGTCTGGGACAAGCACAGAGCACGAGGGGGGCTGCACAAGAATCAATGGGTGCGCGGAGCTCGAGGGAGATAAAGTCAAAAGTAAAGAAAAGAGTGCAATCTTGGACTAAGAATTCTGAAGATATTCTGGAAGACTTTTGTGCAGTTTTAAGATTTCAAACACAAGGACAAATGAAACCAGGGAAAACGACAAAATCCCACAACCCAACTCCACTACATGGCCGCGGAACCGCGGCCAATGGGGGGTCTAGGCCGCGGTTCCGTGGCCATATAGGCTCCTCATTCTGTCATCTTTTAGGGGTATTTTTGGGATTTCATATGGGGTCAGAATTTGGCCCTAGGTTTTCAGTTCACCTCCTATAAATACCCCAGAACTTGCCAAGCTTTTGGTGTTCATTCTTTGTTCCTCTTTTGTAGTTTTTTGTGTAGTTCTTCTTCTTCTTCTTCATTCTTTCTTCATGAAAATTATAGTGAGAGCTTTTTGAGTGGAAGATTAATGAAGATGAGGGTTTTTGTATCATTCTCTTTTGTTTAACTTCCCCTTGAGATTCTTGCTTTCTCTTGATCTTTCAATCTCTTCATTGAGCTTGAAAGGTTAAGAGTTTGTTATTGATCTCAAGGGTCGTATTTTCTTATGGAATTAGCACTTCATTTCACATGCGTTCTCTACCCTTCTCTTGATCTTGCAACCTCTTGATTGAGCTTGCAAGTTTAAGGGTTGGCTATTGATCCCATGCTTGTCTTGAGTTCTAGTTTCTAATTCTTTTTATTGCTTATTTATTACTTGCTTTTTATTACCTTGCTTTACTTTCTTGCAATTTCATTTCATGCACTTACTTACTTGTAATCTTTTCTTTTCTTTGTTCTTTTCTTTTGCTCTTTGTTGTTCATTTTGTGAATGTTGTAATTATCATTGTTAAGAATAAATACGGTATTGTAAGTTAAGATTTTCTTTTCTCATTTCCTTTTCCCGTTATTTTCCATTGAACTCCGCCCAAACCATACGCAAGCGCTCCGTTAGACACCCTACCCTAACAAGGTAACGGTGATTCCTAACCGCGACCGGTTGCGTTCGGTTTGGCCGGAGGCGAAAGCAAGAGACAAGAACGGAAGGACAAGGGTAAATAAGCCGTATTCCAAGAATACCGCGCTTAAATCCCCTAATCCACGTTGTTGCCGATTGCTCTAGCTTCAATTGGTCAAGACTCGGCTCAAAGGTTTTGAGTACGGATTTCTTTAGCTTATAATCTCGTATCTTTTTCTTAACAACTTTATACTTGCAAATAATACACATAGGTTAGAATCGAACAAACTCATACAAATTCTTTATTGACTCGTCTAAAACTCGAAAGGATATACAACCATCTTCCTGTGGATCGACCCGTGCTCAACCGGCTAGCTGCATAGCGACACCGTCCTGATCGCGGTAAACTTTAGAACTTTGAACATCCGACACGCCAAAAGCGTGCGATCAAAATTCTCGATCCGTTTCAACACCAGGGAAACAAATAATCCTTGGCAAATACCTCAATTCAGAGAAACTAGCGTCCTTGATGAGAGCCTCCTGATTCGCGTCGACTCGCAGAGAAACCAGTGTCTCCGCGGGAAATTCTCGATCCGTTTCAACACCAGGGAAACAAATAATCCTTGGCAAATACCTCAATTCAGGGAAACTAGCGTCCTTGATGAGAGCCTCCTGATTCGCGTCGACTCGCAGAGAAACCAGTGTCTCCGAGGGAAATTCTCGATTCGTTTCAACACCAGGGAAACAAATAATCCTTGGCAAATACCTCAATTCAGGGAAACTAGCATCCTTGATGAAAGCCTCCTGATTCGCGTCGACTCGCAGAGAAACCAGTGTCTCCGCAGGAAATTCTCGATCCGTTTCAACACCAGGGAAACAAATAAACCTTGGCAAATACCTCAATTCAGGGAAACTAGCGTCCTTGATGAGAGCCTCCTGATTCGCGTCGACTCGCAGAGAAACCGGTGTCTCCGCGGGAAATTCTCGATTCGTTTCAACACCAGGGAAACAAATAATCCTTGGAAAATACCTCAATTCAGGGAAACAAATATTCTTGATAAGAGCCTCCTGATTCGCGTCGACTCGCAGAGAAACCAGTGTCTCCGTGGGAAATTCTCGATTCGTTTCAACACCAGGGAAACAAATATCCTTGGAAAATACCTCAATTCAGGGAAACAAATATCCTTGATGAGAGCCTCCTGATTCGCGTCGACTCGCAGAGAAACCAGTGTCTCCATGGGAAATTCTCGACCCGTTTCAACACCAGGGAAACAAATATCCTTGGAAAATACTTCAATTCAGGGAAACTAGCATCTTTGATGAAAGCCTCCTGATTCGCGTCAACTCGCAGAGAAACCAGTGTCTCCGCAGGAAATTCTCGATTCATTTCAACACCAGGGAAACAAATAATCCTTAGCAAATACTTCAATTCAGGGAAACCAGCGTCCTTGATGAGAACCTCTTGATTCGCATCGGCTCGCAGAGAAACCAGTGTCTCCACTGGAAATTCCCGATTCGTCTCAACTTGCAAGATGAAGCCTCAGGCAGCAGGGATTAAAAAACTTGTTTCCTGAACAATGGGACCTTGCAAGTCGCTCTAAAATGGTCTCTTGCATACTATTCACGGGTCTCACTCTCCAAAGTCGAGTTTCGACAAGGAGGGAAACAACCGCTTACGGGTCCTCTCGACTTGTAAGAGGGAAAAATTCTCTTATAGGATCCTTACGACTTGTAAGAGAAAACACACTTAGGAATCCTCACGATTCCTAAGGAGAAAATCCACCTATGAGATCCTCTCGATCCATAGGGAGAAAAGTCTCTATGAGACCCTCACGGCTCATAGAGTTGAAAAGTCTTAGGCAGCAGATCTGAACCTGCGGCCTAAGCCATCGCTATCTCTTGGAAAAAACTAAGTTATCTGCCAATTATGTTTATCAAAGACAACATGCTGATAATAAGAGAAGGCAGAAAGCAAAAGAGCATACAAGACATTGCAAAAGAAAATGTGTATCTTTATTCATTGACTTCAATCAAATACAAGATGAATCGTACAAAAGAATAAAGAATGGATACATATTATTTAAAAGGAAAATTTTACAAATACATTGATACAAAGGCAGCTACTGGGAAGGAAGCGTCTTAAGTAGCTTTATCAGTTGTTCACACACTTCCTTCCATGCCTTTTCCCGATCGGCTACCACCGCCAGTTCTGCCTCTACTTGAGCCCGCTGTTGCAAGACAGATGCAAGCTGCTCCTTAACGACCTGATGAGCGGCTTCACGGCCTGGAGTGTCATGCTCGGCAACATCAAGCTTTCGCTTCAAGTTTAGCCCATGTGAGATACGCTCCAGAAAGCCCTCGAAGACAGCCTTCACCTCGGCAGCGTTTGCCTCAACTTCAGCACGTAGGCGAGCAGTTTCGCTTGAAGACTCCTGACGCTCCTTCAGCTTTAAAGCTGCTTCTTGTTCCAAATGGTGGAAATGAGAAGTGCTTTGCTCGAGCCATGCTGCCCGTTGAGTACTCACGGCCAAGAACCTCCGTCTCGGAAACAAGTCAGCCAATGACCTCCGTCGCGGAAACAAATCAGCCAACGACCTCCCCGTCGGAGCAATACTTCGACTCGGAAACAAGTCAACTCACCAACCACTTACGAGTCCTCTCGACTTGTAAGGGAGAAAATTCTCTTATAAGATCCTTACGACTTATAAGAGAAAACGCACTTAGGAATCCTCACGATTACTAAGGAGAAAATACACCTACGAGATCCTCTCGATCCGTAGGGAGAAAAATCTTTATGAGACCCTCACGGCTCATAAAGTTGAAAAGTCTTAGGTCGCAGATCCTACCCCTGTCTTCTAAGCCATTATTGCCCTACAAAGAGGTTAAGATGGACCATTTACAAGCCACACTTGCTAAAGCTACATGCCACTGAAATGGAGAAGTTACTCATGAGCATATAAACTACTTCACACCAGAGTAAAACATAAAGAAATAGAAGGGTGCGGCTCATGGAATTGAGAGTTTGGAACTATATCTTTTAAGAGTCGAGATTTGAGTCAATGATAAATGACGACGCTTGTGTCCGCTCGTTATCTTCTCAGATCAAGATTTTGAAAGTTATATACCAACCCGAAACTGGTCATACGCTATGCATTACTCTGCACTACTTCACCCACATATATACTTACATGGGCAAAGTAGTGGGGGGCATTTGTTCCCGCCAAAAATTTCTACGCAAAAGAGTCCAAGGTATCAAATGGCAGCGATACGCTTAAGAAAATGCGAACCAGTATCTTCCGGCCTGTATTTTGATAAACTCCCCAATGAGGAACTATTAAATTATGATTGTATTGAAAGCAACTCGAAAAAACCTTCGATTTGATATATTATGGGCCTCATAATTCATCCGGGATCAAAAGTTATGAGCAAATGTGTTATGCACGTGTGATCTAAGAAAGAAGATGCGAACCGGTATTTTCTGAGCTTTATTTTGACAAACTACGGAATGAGAAACAGCTAAATTCTAATGGTTTTGAAAGCATCTTGAAAAGACCTTCGATTTGATATATTATGGGCCTCATAATTCATCCGGGATCAAAAGTTATGAGCAAATATCTATGCACATGTGATCTAAGGAAGAAGATGCGAACCGGTATTTTCCGAGCTGTATTTTGACAAACTCCGGAACGAAAAACAGCTAAATTCTGATGATATTGAAAGTCGAAAAGACCTTCGATTTGATATATTATGGGCCTCATAATTCATCCGAGATCAAAAGTTATGAGCAAATGTGTTATGCACGTGTAATCTAAAGTAATGCTCTACTACATGGGAAATGCATTTTTTAGTCCCACATCGGGAAAAGGAGAGATGGCTTCTCTACCACTCCCATATAAATAAGAGGGGATACCTCTTAGAAAGGTAGAGTTAAATTCTCAAAGGATTCAATACTCAAAGGAGCTTAGTTCTCCAAAGAAGCTTAGTTCTCCAAGATAGGAGCATGCTCCTCCATAATGCGCATATGCGCAAGCGCTATGTGCGCTACGTGCAACGCACGTGTGCCCGCCATGCGGCACCACGTGCAACGCACGTGCGCATCACATGAGAACATTTAATAATATTAAAAGAAGCTTGTTCTCCATATATAGAAGCTCTGCTTCTCCTCATAATGCGCATGTGCGCTACGTGCAACGCACGTGTGCTCGCCACGCGCGCGCCAGGTGCAACGCACGTGTGCCCGCCACGCGCGCGCCACGTGCAACGCACGTGCGCACCACATGAGAACATTTAATAATATTAAAAGGAGCTTGTTCTCCATATATAGAAGCTCTTCTTTTCCTCATAATGCGCATGTGCGCTACGTGCAACGCATGTGTGCTCGCCACGCGCGCACCACGTGCAACGCACGTGCGCACTACATGTGAACATTTAATAGTATTAAAAGGAGCTTGTTCTCCATATATAGAAGCTCTGCTTCTCCTCATAATGCGCATGTGCGCTATGTGCAAATATGAGCGCCCAACACGTGCGCCCAACACGTGCGACGCACGTGCGTCCAACACGTGCGACGCACGTGCGCGAACGCAAAGAAGCCTTTTTCAGCAGCGAGAAGCTTAAGCTCCAGCCTGTTCTCCCCCCTAATGATTGAGACATGGTTCAAAGGGTACATCCCTCCACACCTTCGATATATGGCACTGTAATCTCTCAGTGTCGTCGGAGAGGTGGTGGGTCCCAACGACCAATGATCCTTCTTTCTAAAATAAAAAAAGAGAAGAAGAGAGAACATTGACAGAGAAACAGGGAAAGAATTCAGAGAACTCCTAAAAAGAAAGTTTGAGAAGAAATCAGAAAGAAAAGAAGGTAAACTTTTGAAAAGAAGAATTTCTTCTGAAAAGATCAATGATCTAAGAACAAGATCAAGATCTTAAAATAAAAAGAAAAGATCAAATAATAAGAATAAAATAAGAAGTAATATACTTCTTTATTAGATCATTTGTTCTACACAAAGGCATTGCCTTTTGATGAACCACTGGTTCTGGAATCTTAAAAAGATTCTTTTCTTGAATCCAAAATTGGATCAAGATATTAAAACAGTGCCTTGCACTTGTAAATCTGTACTGTTGCGCTCTTGGGTTGGCGCAAGCCACCAGAGATCGCCACGTGTCACCTCCACATGCGCTTGCGCTCATTAATTAGCGCAAAAGGCCTAACAGGCCAAATTAAATGCAATGCATTATTTTAAAGAAGGGCAGAGTCCAAACAGATGCTCTGCATCATTTATAAAGGGACAGAGCCCAAATCAGAAAGGCCTAGCAGGCCAAAATAAAATGCAGTGCATTATTAAACAGGGGCAAAGCCCTAGCACAGGCCTAATAGGCCAAAGATAAAAAGCGTTGAATATTCTCAACTGGACTTAGCCCAATCATGGCCGTAAGTCCTCAAATTAAATTGACTGAGCAAGACTGCTCTCCTAAATCAATTTACATCCGGTTCAAGGGTACATCTCCGAACTCCTTCAACACCTATCGTTGTAATCCTTCAACGACGTCAGAGAGGCGACGGGTCCCGACAACCATACATCAACACGGACTGTGGGGTCCTTAAACTCATGGACTCATGCGTCCTTAAACTAAAACACGGACCGTGGGGTCCTTAAACCCGCGGACTTATGCGTCCTTAAACTAAAACACGGACTGTGGGGTCCTTAAACCCGCGGACTTATACGTCCTTAAACTACCTATGGACCACCATGTCCCTAAACTGGAATATGGACCGCAATGTCCTTAAACTACCAATGGACCGCAATGTCCCTAAACTACCTATGGACCACTACGTCCCTAAACTGGAACAATAGAGCTCCCAAATGCTCTTTTGTCGGATCTAAACGATCCCGTTTAAGTTGATCTTAGCCTCAAATATGGCTAACGTATCCTTAAACATTCAAACAGACTTTAGTCCTAAATTGGACTATAAGACCCCCAATCAACTTTGGTTCAAGGGTACATCTCCGAACTCCTCTGACACATGTCGTTGTAATCCTTCAACGTCGTCAGAGAGGTGACGGGTCCCGACGGCCATATATTAAATGGACCACTACGTTCTTAAACTGGAAATGGATCTAGATGATCCTGTTAAGTTGATCTTAGTCTCAATTCAGACTAACGTATCCTTAACGAACGTTTAAGTTGACCTTAGTCTCAAATGCGGCTAACGTATCCTTAAACTAAAAACACCAAACCCAAATCTAAGTAAATACGGATTTGGACTAATCCACGTCCTACGGGCGACGACATCACTTAGTCTCCGTATACAATCCACGGGCCACCACAAACAAAACAAACACCCACGACACGAAGTGAAATTCTGGAGAAGGAGAAAGTTGTTACCGCGATGCGGTAGCGTAATTAACTGCAGGGGCTTGCGCCTGCAGGGAAGAGCGTCCCCACAATCAAAAACCCCTCAAGCGAGGGGGAATCTGACGAAGTCTGCTACATCGGCCACATCCGTCTAAACCTCCGATACACGGTGCCATAAATCAACTTGTCATCTTCGGAGAGGTAGACGGATAAAACTATATAGCATCTGCCCCGAATCTTAGGCTAGACGTCCTCATGTCTCGGCCGCCGTTCGGAGTGGAACAGTGGGTATAAGAATAAAGTAGAGAACCAAGTATCGCAAGTATCAGGATTCTTCAAAGAGATCGAAGATGTAGATTCTTGTGATTGGTATTCAGTTGATAGTAATGGTTTTGAGAAACTTATTTCTCTTTCAGGTTTCTCATAATTGGATGTATTCCTAAGTTGAGTAATGCTGATTAGCCTCTCTCCATTAAGTTGATATGCACTGGAGACAGTTGCATGATTAGAATCTGGTTCTAATTAAATCAGTGCTAAAGTTTCTATATTGGATATAGAATGGTTTATATCTTAACGATGTTAAGGTACGGGGAGTTGTCCGGCTTATGCTTAAAACCAAACTCCGGATAACTCAGGGCACGTTTCTGTAATGGCAGTTTGTGGATTAGCCCGGGCTATGTCGAGGGTTGACTTTCTACCATCTGGAAGATCAATAGTGATATTGTTCTTGACTCGCCACAGTTTTAGTAAAATGGATTTTTTCAGAAAACTGTAGTGGGAGTATGGTAGAACTGGAAGTGATTCCCGAACCGCAAACGATTACGGAAAATTTAATAGGACCTAAAGATTCTATCGGGTTTGACATTCCATTAGCCACTCCGCAGATATGGTGGATAACCTCAAGCACCTGAGAGGTACTCCGGTAGCCTCAAGGACGGTGACAGGGAGGTTCTTGCTTACCCAGACTTGACACTACTATTGTTCCAGACTATGAGACCCGGCAGGAGGTTAAGTATAGCGTCGTTCTAAACTAGCTTTAGAAGTGCACGTATATATTATTCTGCTAGAGGGTTGTTGTGGTCAGTGGGAGCATCGGAAGCATAGTGGGCAAGTAGCTTATGTCTATTTATAAGCTTGAGCAGATATAGCGGAGATAGATCATCTAATTTTGATGTGACAGTCATGGGTTTGACTTCATCAGAATAGGGGATGGATCTGTTAAGAAGGTAGTAGGGTGTATGATGTCCTGATATTTGGATGACATACAAAGAGTAGGAAGTAAAATTCCTATACTACGATCGGTTGTACTGTGGTCGTCACACAGTTGTTTCTCCAGACAGGATATGGATATAATATCAGACATTCTGGTTTTTAGATCTATGGTTTTAGATCTGGATTTGGGTAGTTTCCCAATGTGGGTACTTTGACAGTATTCTAATAGTTTTTAGAATAGTTGATTCCTGGCATGGTGGTGTACTTGCAGGTGATGGAGTCACCCTCTCTAAAGGTGTCTTACAGACTAAAGGGGAGAGGGATGTGCATGATTGGCAGATCACTTGCTTAGGCAATTGAGTCAATCATGAGATGTCAAGTACCACACCAGATGTTGTTTTTGCACTCGATGCGATAAGTTTATATTAATCTAATCCTGGAGAAACGTAAGGAAGCAGTTTTAGAACATAAGTGGATGTTCTACGGATTTGATGTCGGCAGCCTTCTTCGGGAGACGGTTATCATTCCTGGCTGCAAAGGTGACATGGATGACAAAGTGATTGTTAGAATTATAGTTTTCCCTCTGACGAAGGGGGCCGTATTATGGACAGTTGGTCTAAGAGGATACTGTGGGAGGCATGGTGCAGGATAATGATTAGGTTCAGTTATCGATACAGTTTAAGAAGTTTGGATTTGGAGTTCATTTATGAACTAGGTCCCATCAGATATCCAGACATATTCTAAGACAGGTATTACTCGATTCGGGAGATGGCTTTCTTCGCGAACTTGAGATTAAGAGAGACATAGAAAGAAACATCAGATCGGATCCACTCATTGATGCTATTTCTCGAATACAAGAGTTTTACAAACGGGCTTTGTGAAACTGATTAGTAGAGGAGTTGGGTGTTCGGTATCACACGGGCTGTGAGTATGCGACATCGCAATAATTAGCCTTAAGTGCAAGTGGGAGATTGTTGGATATAGTTCCCTCAAAGTCAATTATTGGATCGCAGGTACTTGATTGCAATGATTGAGGATGACCTATACCAGTAGGACAGTCTTACTCGAGATGATAGTATGCTATCTGGTTTGCCTTTATCAGTCGTGTATAGGTTCAGATGACTGATCACGATTACACGTTGATAGAGCCCTTAGGATCTTGCTTGACTACCAACAGTATGATGGCGATCATATACATGAGAGTTGGGTAGTCTATAAGCACATCCTTAATAGTGGTCCCTAGTCGTGGGAGTACCGAGACAGGGCATCGATACTCCGGAGTAGACTAGTGTATACAGTTGAGACCCCGACGAGGGGCGGTGGCCGGTCTCACAAGCCACTGCTGTCAGTTGGATCACCTAAGATGTATACAGGTGCTCATTGGGTTAAGAGTACACCGGACATGACTCGCCGGGAACCTGCTAGTTGGTATTATACATATCGTCAGATAGCAGTTCCCTGATGACGTGTGTACAGGTTGGTTCATCGACCTGAGGTCGTCATTTGTCTCGTGTGAGTTCCCACCGTGCTTTGATTTCTACCCTAACACGGCTCAAAGGAGTCGTGCAAACAGGTAGTTTTTGGGTACAGTCCCGAGCCACATGGAGGCACGTGAGCGGATCGGCAGGGGATTCGTCTCTCCCGGTATTGGGGGTGGAGATCACGCTGTGTCTAGGAAAGCCATTACACCAAGTCCTTGTCCAAGGCAGGTGAGAATTACTGGTAGGTACTCCGGTAGTTTCTCAGGGTGTTCAGGGCTTGTCTCTGACACGACTTATACCGCTATTGGGGGTCTGACGTTACTAGCCCCCTAGGCCGGATATGCGATACTCATAGACGAACAGACCAGACTGTATATACATTGTCACTGTTAGGCTCAGTAGGGTTTCGGGATGAGTTCGCTCATCGGCTTCCCTTGAGGTCAGTACATGGGCAGCCGTTACGCACAGCTAGTGCCGCTGACGGCTTGTGGTTAAACCCACTGCCAGGGTACTGACGAGTCATTAGAGTCCCCCACAGATAGTTTCCCAAGTTCGGGCGAAACGTTGTAGAGGCCGTATGGTTTTATGGCAGGGTTCGGAAAATGCACGTGCGTTTACGCACGTATCATATTTCGGGCAGATAATATTGGTGGGCTTTGGTTTAAACCGGATCCGAGTATTATACTGTGTAGATATAATATCTTTGTCTCAGTTGTATTTGTATTCGGTCGTAATACAAATGCGGGTATGTTTATACTGTTACGGGGTTATCCTGAAATTCGTTTCGGGATCGCTTTTGGAAGTTGCCAGTTTCCAGTTTTTTATCGGCCGTATTTAAACATTCGGTTTAATGCGGATTTATCTTTTCTTCATGAGGGTGAGTCATGAGGGTGAGTCATGAGAGTGCTTCTAGAAGATTCTAGAATTGGTGACTAGGTTAGTGAGGTGTTATATGATTCATTGGTTGCATTAAATAGATGGTGATGTGTTTAGGTGACTCATTCTTTTGCATTAACTCTTCTTTGTATTTGCTTAAGATCTTTTGCTTATGGTCACCATTTTTCCTCCTACACTCACCCCCCTTCTCACATATACATGGACGGCCCCTCTTTGATAGAAGGAGATTGATTTTGGGAAAAAAGATTTTGATAGTTTTTACTTCATGTAATTTCATATAGCTCATTTTTCCATCACCCGATTCCAAAAGGCAACTTCATTAACCGTTCGTCCATGGCTTTGGACGAAGTGAGACAAAGTGTTCTACTCATTCTCTACATCAATCTTTGTCTTCTCTTTTAGAAAACTTGATGACCAAGTTGCCTCGGGTCAGAGGCGGGAGCCCGTTTAAAGATCCGTTGACGTGGTGCCACCTGGACGAGGAGATCGGAGATCGACGAGATCGGAGCAGCCGCAACAAGAGCGTGGGATGATGGTTAAAGAACGAAGGACTCGGATCGTTCGGTATAACCTTTCTACATTCTTTACAGTTTGTTAGTTTAGCGTTAATGGCAGATCCGGGTTATAGTATGCGATAGCGCCAGTTATAAAAGTTTTTTGTTCCGCATTTGGCATCAGATTGACGGCCGGGGCGCTACCGTAGACTTACACTGTTAAGGAAAAGGCAAAGCGCATTATGCCTCCTTGTGGAGTCACGAAGATAAGGCCTACCCAAGATTTGATTATAGGGGAGCTGTGATTTCGCTTCTTCATATAAGATGCCCTATCAAAATAGAGTTCCCATCGGGTATCACTCTCTCCTCTCTCCCTGTCGATCGTGTCAAACGCGTGCTCGTCTGGCAATTCGCAATTTAAGGGTGAATCGGCAGGTATCAGATGCTCAGCAAGGAAGTCGGCGATGGCCTGGACTTTCACTGCCTTGAGAGGTCGGTATGTTATCGAGAACTCCATCAAGAGGAGGGCCCATTTAGCGAGCCGTCCCGTTAGTATGGCTCTTGACATTAAATATTTGAGAGGATCCACTTTTGATATGAGGTGAACCTCATGCGCCAACGCATAGTGTCTGAGCTTCGTTACCGTGAAGATTAACGCCAGGCAGTGTTTTTCCATGGGGGAGTAGTTTTTTTCTGCCCCCAGGAGAACTCGACTCAAATAGTAGAGAGCTCTCTCCTTTCCTTAGTCATTTTCCTGTGCCCATAGTGCACCAAAGGAACCTTCAAGGGCGGTTGTGTACATGATGAGAGGCTTTCCCTTGACTGGAGCGGTCAGCACTGGAGGATTATGCAAGTATTGCTTGATTTCGTCTAGTGCGCTCTGGCATTTACGATCCCAGACAAAAGGGGTCCACTTCTTCATTAAATGGTTGTAGGGCGGCATTTGCCAGAGAGATTGGCTATAAACCGCCGGATATACGCGAGCTTCCCTATAGAGATTGCAGTTGCTTGAGGGTTCTTGGCGGAGGCATTTCCATGATCACCTTGATCTTTGACGGGTCTATTTCGATGCCCCGATGTCGTACGATGAATCCTATAAATTTTTCCGAGGAAACTCCGAACGCGCATTTCAGAGGGTTCATCTTCAGGTTGTGTTTCCGAAGGCGCCGAAACATGATCTTCAGATGCTCCCAATGCTCCTCGTACGATTTGCTTTTCACTACGAGGTCGTCGATATAGCATTCGACGATTTCATGTATGAGGTCATCGAAAATATTCGTCATGGCCCTCTGATAAGTAGCACCGGCATTTTTCAGACCGAAAGGCATCACTTTGTAGCAGAATATGCCCAAAGGGGTCCAGAAAGCGGTATGCTTTTGGTCTTCGGGGTGCATCTTTATTTGATTGTACCCTGATGATCCGTCCATGAAGGAGAAGACTTTGTGAGTGGACGTGTTGTCTATCATCAGCTCGGTAACCGGTACAGGAAAATCATCCTTCGGGCAAGCTTTGTTGAGATCCCGAAAGTCCATGCAGATGCTCACCGTCCCATTTTTCTTCATCACTGGGACGATGTTGGCAATCCAGTAGGGGTATTGAACTTCTTGGATGAAACTGGAGTTGATTAGCTTCTTGACTTCGGCGTTGATATTCATCTCAAGCTCGAGTCGCATCCTTCTTGGTGCTTGTTTGACTGGCTTGACGTCTGTAGATATCGCCAATTTATGCACCGCTATTTCTGGATCTAGCCCCGGCATCTCGGAATAGTTCCATGCGAAGCGGTCTTTATACCGCATGAGCATGTCTTTTAGCGTATCTACCTGTTCTTCGGACAGCAGCTCACTGACGAACGTAGGCCTAGGGTCGTTTGCCGTCTCCAAGTCGATTTTCCTTAAGTTGTCCGCAGTAGTATGTATTCCATCTTCCAGCTCTTTTGGCGCCAGTGGAAGTTCTGAGATCAACTCATCTTCATCCTCATTTTCGAAGCACCAGGAGAGGTCATCCATATTCTTGCGTACTCCTTCTTCTGACAGCGTTATCGCGTGACAGGTACGAGATCGTTTCCAAGACCGATGTTGATCTGGTTCTACTCTCACTATGTACGTTGCTTTTGGAACATACTTTTGTGGTGGGGTTACCCTCCAACTGCTGGATAGAGCGAACCTGCCGAGCTGATACTGGTTTTCTACCCAGTTTTTGAATGTGAAGCAGTCTTCGAGAGGATGTCCTATCGCCCGGTGATAGGAGCAATAATCCGGGTGAGAGACCTCGTCTGCTTGTTCGGGGTGTTTGGACTCCGGGAGCATAATCATTTGATATTTCATGACAAGATCGAATATCTTCCCTGTCTTGTCTTAGGGAAAAGAATATGCTCGACCCATCTTCTTTATAAGAGACGGATTCCGATTGCTCAATTCTCGATCGCGTGGCTTCTTGGACCCGTTTTGCCGTTGTCGAACGTTTTTTCCCGTTTTTTAGTTTGTTTTTGCCTCGGCGTCGGGTCTTCTGTATGACGGGCTGGCGACGAAAGGCATTGTCATTCTCCATAGCCTGCTGAAGGAGGCGCTGCGTCCTGGATTTCTCGTAAATGGCCATTTCACGGCTGTGGTCATTCCGAACTTTTTGAATCGCTTCCTGTACTAGCTTGTCCATTTGTTCTTCAAACAGCGGACTCGGCATTTTTATGGCAGGACTTCGTTATGGTTCAACGTCAGTGTAACATTTTGAAATATTTTAGATAATAAATTAATTTAGTTAATTAATTAAAAAAATATTAATTTAAAATTTTATTAAAACAAAATGGGACATTTCATAAGTAGTGTGTGAAACTAATTAATTTGAATATTTAGTTTGTAACATTAGTTATTAAGAAGGGTTTTAGTGAAAATTTTAGCTTCATTATGTAGTATGATATAATGTGAAGGGTTTTTATGGAAAGTCAAATTAATTGTGGAAATTAGATATTTTGTGAGGGTTTATGTGTAAAAGGGTAAGGTCATGGTTAAGGTTAGATGAACCTCACACACTCCACAACTCCAATTAAACCTCAAGCCTACACATCCTCCTTGCATGAAAGCACCACCATCCTTCATGGTGACACATCCTACTTGCCTCATCACACCACTCTACCTCATAGTGACACCTCCTCTTAAACCTCATCATTCATCTTATCCTTTCAGTTTAGCTCAGTTGTTATATCAAGTTTGGAACAAATTGGCTAAAACTAGAAAATAAAGAAAATCTTAGATCACACCAAAGAAAAAGAGAAGAGAAGGGAAACTAAGTGCTAAGGATCACTACCACCACCCTCAAGCTAGGATCTTTTGTGCTTGAGCATCCTTGAAGGAGCCTTTCAGTGATCATTCAATATGTATAAATTTAACCCTGCAGATTTTAATTCAATACCGGTTTAGTATAGAAGTGTAATATCGGTAAAATGTCATATTTTGTTGGATTAGTGCTCTGTGTTGAATCTGCTATAGTTTAGTTAATTTTTAGCAAAATTAAATAACACTGTGAACTTGTAAATTGGACCTAGAGTACATAACAGAAACACGGACCCATTCCTCAGCTTTTTGGCCGGTGACATTTATTGAAATTCCGAGCTCGCCGGTTTTGTGTGGGAGTTGGGTGTTGAAAATTTTAGGGTATCTCTCTGTATATGTGTTAGGGTATCTGGTATTGCTAGTTTATGTTAATTATTCTACATATATAAGCTGGAAGCAAATATCAGTTTTGGGGTAAAATTCTAAATACGATACGGATATATCGTGTCACGATTTCTGTTTTGGCCTATTACGACCAGAAGAGGGTTAGCTCAGATTAACCTAAGTTCAGTTAACTCACGATATCCTCACGTAGCATGTTTAGTATGTGCAGTATCATAAACTAGGATATTTGTGATATTTAGCATACTAATATTGAATCTGGAACCAATAGGTGTAACCAATAGAACAACTAGTAACACCATAAGTATCTTGAGACCACTAGGAGACTACACTTAAAACCCTAGCCCCAAACTCCCTAGTTAATCCGGCGACATACCCCAAATTTCCGAGCTCGCCGCCCCCTTGGGTTTTTGGTGTTGGTTTTTCTTCTGTTGCTTTGTATGGGTAATTTATGACTTATAGTATTGTTTGATTTGTCCTAATATTCATATAGAGAAATCTGGGAATGTTTAGTTTGGATTTTATTAAAGTTTCCGACATTTCGATTTGATTTTCCGTATTTCTGTACTGCAACTGAAACGTTGACGTTCGTACGTTAAGTTCAGGGGCATTTGATCGTTTTTGTTGTAAGTGAGCTGTAGGTTCTAACCTACGGGTGCTTAGCTCGTTGTTTTGGTTTTCAATATGATATTTATATTGATGTGATTTTAAATACGATTATAGGTGCGATCGCGAAGATTTTCGAGACAGAGTTGGCGGACATAGCAGCACGGATTTCAGCGAGCTCAACGAGTTGGTGAGTAGATTTACATCTACGGGGGAAATCGGGTGGATGGCGTATAGCACCCCCGCAATCTTATAAATATTAACATGATATTTAGTCAGTTTTAGTGTTTATTCAAAATATTGATATTGGAGTTAATTTGCATCTAGCAGGACATTCATTTACATGTAGTTATTTATGGTTTGGGTAAATTGGTACGAAAGACCATGCCGTATTACAGGTGAATTTGATATAGTAATAATGTGAGGTTTTGTACGAGATATTATACTGTATTGATGATGATGAGATTAGTATGCCGAATAACGGCCGAGTTGCATTTATTAGTTATGCTTACAATTACTTTACTTGTTCGCGTTATAGTTAATGATATTATATGTTTTCGTAATACGAACACTCTGATAGAACACTGCACAACTATCAATGAGTACTATGCCGCACAAGCACGCACATACATGTTACACTACACCTCATTGATACTGCCATGTCACTGTAGAATCGTTATGTTATGTAAGGCGTATATATATGTTGATATGAGTAGATTATTACACCTTTAGAACACTTGCACAAATACTAATGATTGCCATGCTGCACGAGCACAAACGCGTATGCTACACTACACATCATTAGTAGTGCCATGACACAGAAGAATTGATATCATTATGCCTATATGATTTAATTACACAGCCTTTCTTTATTTCCTGTTGCGTATTGCAAATATCAGTACTATAGATGTTGTATTTGATTCTTATGGATTTTCTGGATGTTTTACTCCTGATGATATATATCAGTAGTATGAGACGCTGTTATATATGTATATATATAATATACATCAGAATGATCTGTGCGAGTATTCTTATTCTTTATTTGATATTCTGGATATGATGAGTTGACGTCCACCATGAGTTTGATATTTTATGATGGTTTTATTCCAAACCGAGTGGGGGAGCTATACGGTTTCAGACTTGTTCTTATCCAGACTGAGTGGGGGAGCTATACAGTTGGATACATGGTGAACCCGGATCGAGACCGAGGGGCAGGATAGCCGCAGTTGAGGCGGGGAGCCTAGCAAGGATACTCGATACCGGAGATAGAGATGAGCACGGCAGATATCCAGGGGATATTGATCGGGGTTCGATTTGGGCACGGCGGATATCCAAGGGATACCGACCAGGGCCAGGGATATCGGGTGGCGATCATCTGTTGAGATGGTGTCGACGATATCTGCATTTGCATGTCGGTGATGGACACGAGAGATTTCTGATTTCTGGTGTCGATGCTGGGCATCCATATATATATATTGATATGTCTACTTGAGATTGCATGACAGCTAGTGTTGCATTATAATACATATGCATATCATATTATATTAGTACAAATTATGATAGTACTATACTTATGACCTAGGTATCATCGTGCATTTCGATTTCTAATTTGTGATGTACTTTTATTCACTGAGTTGGAAACTCATCCCCGTTGTGCCACAGTTTCTTGTAGGTGTTGCCGCTTGGATTATTAGCGGATTTGGGCACACACTTCTTTCGTTGATTGCTTTGGTAGGTGAGTTACTATTGTATCGTGCTCACACTTGGTTATTCATATATTCTTGTATCTAGCCAAAAACTCCATCAACTTAGAAATAGTATATTGTGGACTTAGAAGCGAGACTTAGAATTTGTGTGTTGTGATGTCGTACTAATTGGAGTCGAATTTTTATATCGTTTGCTTGGTTGCTCCTCCGTTTGGGCGTAGAATCTAGCTCCCGTTGTGATGCTATTTTATTGTTATATTTGTATCGGGGTTTATGCAAAATTTACAAAGAAGGTGTCGTCGAATTTCAAATTGTCATAGATGCTCTTTAAACATACTTAGTTAAATTTAAATGGTTATTTAAAAATGATTCCATCTGATGATTATTAAAACTTCACCTCCAATGTTTTCAAAAGAAAAAGGTTTAGATTCTGGGTTTCGGTTTACTTGGACCGCGTCGACATCTTTAGATGTCACGTGATTTAAGTGCCGGTTACGTGCCACATTTGGGTCGTGACAGTCAGTGTCTTTTAAAAGAGCATCCTCTTCTTCATCAAGGTCCTTGATGACATGGCAGCCATGGAACTGCTCCCGTTTCTTGGACTGAACATATCCAAGCCCGCTCGTTTCTATTTTTCCGTTGGGCAATTTTTGCTGAGTACCGGGGACGTTCCAGATCCTGTTGTAGAATTGGGCCTGTCGCGCGGTCTGCTTCAAGGGTACGCCTTGGCATCTCAATAAACTTTTCAATCCTTTTGCGTAGTATCTGGGCAGACTGATTGGTTGGAGCCTGTCAAGCGCAGGTTTGGCACCATGCCAGACTTCTCTTTCGACTTTAGTCTCCGTGGATCGATAGAATAGGATCGCCTTTCACCTTTTCGCCTGGGAGGGATGTAGAATGTCTGCATCTCTTGCACGCTATATGTTTCAAGCTCATCAAGTTCTTTGTAGTGCCGTCGCGGAACCATGGCGATTTGCAAATTCTGATCATCTCCAGTGAAGGCCTGCATTGATGGTCGGACCGAGAATACTGCATTGACTTCGTCTTCAGAGTCACCGCCAAAGACCAGAATAGGGGTAGATGATCCCGGCTTATTGCATTGAGGCGGCCCTGAATAGACTATCTCTTCCTCCTCCTCGGTATCACTCCCGAAGGCTGGAATAGTGGTGATAGCTTTCTCCTTATTTTCCGGTTTATGGCATCTTTCCGTTTCCTCAAAGTCTGGTAGGAAATACTTTGCATCTTCGTACTTTTAGACTTCATTCACGGAGAATGGGTTCAGCTCCCCTGTCACGGTATACTCGAGACCATCTTTGAAGTACTTCATACACTGATGTTGTGTAGAAGGGATGATGTTGTATTCGTGTAACTAAGGCTTGCCGAGCAAAGCGTTGTAGTAAGTCTTGGTGTCAATAACATGAAACTTGATGTCAGTGACGAGCAGCCCAAAGCGTAACATCAGTATCACAGACCCGAGCGTCCGTGATGACTGGTAGTCGAACCCGGAGATGGTGATTTTATCCCGAGCGAGGTGCTGGACGCTCATGCAGATTTCTTTTAACACCCTCATATTTAGGAGGTTGACAGAGGACCCGTTATCAACTAAGATCATCCCTATCTTGATGTCATGGCAGTATCCGGTGACATACAGGGACAGTTGTGCTCGCACGTCCCGAGGAGGAGGTCTTCATCGCCGAAAGTGACTTCAGTAGTGTTCACTTCTTCCAGCTCGTCCTTCATCTTTTCTTAGGCAAGGAAAGCTTGAAACTGTTCAGGCTCTTGTAGTGCCTTGATCAGAGAATCTCTCTTCTTTAGATAGCAGAAAGGCATCGAGAATGCTCAGCTGCGAGGGTATCTTCCTCGGGTGCGCCAGAACATTGTAATCTACCTTGTTTTTCTTGGGTGGGTCCTTGGCTGCAAGCTCTTCGACGACTCGGTCATTGAGGGCGATATCTTCAGGGACTTTTTTTTCCTCTTATCTTTTTTGTTCGATCCCTTGTTTGTGGGTCCGAGATTCTTTTCGGGTAACGTGCGATTACGCAGCTGAATGTTCTCGCAGGTCTTCATCTCTTTTGTTTCGGAGATGGATTCCTTGAAGAGAGGGCCAAGGGCTATTTCCTCTTCAGAATCGCTTCCGAAGGGAAGAACTTGTGATTTCCCGGAATCAACCATGTGACAGTCGCCGACAGTTCTTTTGTGCTCATCTGTCGTGCTTCTCTACTCTCGACGAGTTTTGCGCTTCATTCGCTTGAAATACCGTCGATGAGCAACGTATCCCTGCCACCAATTTTTAAAGGCCATGCATTCCTCGGTAGGGTGTGTGATCCTCCAATGGTATAAGCAGTAGTTTAGATGTGCATCTAGTTCGTCGGGGAACGTATTTTCTGAAGTGTCTTTTTTGAAAGGTGGCAACTTCATTCCCATCGACAGGGCTTTAGCGAACTGCTTCCATGTCTTAAACCTGCTTTTGCTGGCGGCAGAAGTGCTTCTATCCGGTTGGGGTACTCTATGGCTTCTCAATACCAGAGCTTCTTAAATGTGACGCCGACACTTGGCCCTTTAATATATAGCCGTTTCACACTCTCGGTCAGATTTGCTTTTCTGAGGAGCTTCGCTCAGCAGTCTGTCAATCAATTTGTCCGATAGCTCCAGGGATTTTGATTCCGGTTCTAGATCTGCCCCCAGTTTCTCTGCATCAGGAGCTTCTTTGCCATTTATTGATGAGTAAGAGATCATGTGGTAGCTTTCCACATAATCCTCGGGCTCTTCTGAAGAATTGTCCCCTTCATCAGCGTCATCGGCTTCATTCTCAAGAACATGCTTAAAGAATTCATCCAACGTGATTGGGGTCCGCGCCTTCTGGTTATATTCTTCCAGTGCATCGATGTATTTCTGTAGACCTGTACGACTGTTTTCGGGTTGGACGGGCTTCTTGGCCTTCTTCTTTTTCTTTAAAGACTTTGGAGGCTTGGCCTGAATGTTTTGTCCACCTTCACCAACCTTCAGCGTTGGGCGCGACTTCAGCATCCCCTCAATAATCTCGGGCCACAGCGGGCTCTTCCACCTAATCGCCAGACATGCTTGGAGATCTTTCAGCATTCTTTTAGTTTTTTTCGAAAGAACAACTTCCCATGGAGCTTCCTCTATAAATGAGCATGATGCCCTCGGCGTGTCCATCTTTTTCGGAGCGTGTGGTTGTGGCAGGTTTACCCTCCAGTTTTCAGACAACGCGAATTGGCCTTGCTGGTACTGGTCGTCAATCCATTTTTTAAAGACAAAGCAATCTTCGATTGGATGGCCCATTATTCGATGGTAGGGGCAATAGTTGGGACTGTTGACGTCACCGGGCTGCAGTGGGTGTTTTGGATCCGGCAAGGTGATGAGCCTTTTGCGCACCGCCAGCTCGAACGGTCTTCTTGTTTATCCCGACGAAACGAATAAGGGCGTTTTAGCTTCTCGTTGAAGAATCGTTGTCTATCGTTTTGGCGATCAGCTGGTTTTGTACCACTGGGCTGCTGCTATGCATTGGCGACAAAGGTCGCTTTCCCTTTCCCCTTTTCGTTTTGAGGCTCCATTTTCGAGGAAGACGGTCTATGGCCCATCCGGTCCATTTAGGCCAGCTTGTCAATCAAGGCCTGGAAAGTAGTCAGCTTGAAAAACATCATGAACTGGGATATGGTCGCGTGCGGATCGAGGGTACCCACGAACATGCCTACTGCAGGAGCTTCTTCGATGCGTTGTTTGCATTTTGACCATAGGTTCCGCCACCGGATTGCATACTGAACCCATGTTTCTCCCGGCTTCACCATGGTATTGATCAATGCCGTGATTGGGGTGCGTTCGCTAGTGCTTGCGAAGCGCTGGGTAAATAGCAATTCCATCTCCGTAAAAGTTTTGACGGAGTTGTTGGGAAGCTCTGAATACCATTCAAACGCCGTCTCCGCCAAGCTGCCGACGAATTGGCGAAGCAATAGCTTATCGTCACCTCTAGTGTTGCCGCACAGAGCCCTGACCTGAGCGACATGTTGATGGGGATTGCCTGTCTCCTCGTATACGTGGAACTTAGGAATCGTGTATCCTGGCGGGTACTTAATCTGATCGTACCAGCTTGGTATGGTCACCCAGTTCTGACGACTTGGTCAGCGGCTTCATTCGCTTGATGAGCTCGTATCTGTTGAGCTATATAATCATTGAGCGCAGCTTTCGAGATTGTTTCATCCTTTGCATCTGAAGAGGCCGGAAGAGGGTCTGATGTCTCTCCTCTATCGTCTTCAATTATTACTGGAGGATCTTTGGCTGGGTGGTCTGGTTGGATCATCATGCCCACCATATCTTGGAACAATTGTGCCATTTGTTTTATATTGGCTGCTTGTTCTGCGACCTCTTTGTCTTTCCTCTCGAGCATTCTTCGGAGGAATTCGGCATCAGTTTCCTGTTCTTGGCGCTGCTCCGACGATGTCTCCGGGCTTACTTTTGGCCCAGTGAGTGAGGCCATAGTTGTTAGCATCTCCTGGAGCTTTTGCTGTTATTGCTCCTGATCCTTTGTTATTGATCGGGTGAGTAGTCGATGGCCCGTGGAGATATGGCTATCCTCTTTTCTGGAAGCCATGTAAATGGTGTGCACCACCAAGCTCCCAGACATGGGGCGTTTGGATTCAGCGCCTTTGAACTTTGTCGTGGACACGAGGATTTTCTCCGGCCTTCTTCTTTTATGGGCGATCGAAGTTGAGGGGGCCGTTGCAGCGGGCACCCAAGTAGATGACACCTTCTGTGGTACGATAGGGTGGTCCTTCTCTTGCCGAACCTTCATTTTCTTTGGTCGGCAGGAGTAGTCTTGGTTAATCACAGAGTCTTGGACCCTTCGCCAGACCCTGTGAATTTTGGAGGACATCCGCTGAGGAGGCTGCTCTAGATTTGCCTTTGTAGCGTTCCTTTGTAGCGTTCTCCACAGGTGGAGGAGATCTTTTCAACACAGTAGTTGGAGAGTTTTTGCGCACCCTCTTAAGTGGTTCAAAGCTGTTCCCAGTTGGAACAACAGCATCAATTTCCACCATTGGAGCTGATGGAGTCAGTCCAGAAGGGGAACTGCCCCCAGCTTTCCTCACTCGGCGCCAGTGGCGACGTCGAGCGCGTCTTGCAGATGGGATCACCTTCGTTGTCGGGGTAGCTGCATCGTACTTCATGCTTTGATAAGAAACTACTGTTGGTGTCAGCCTATCAAAGACTGACGTCCGTTGAGAGGGGATGGCCAACCTGTCGAAGGCAGACTTTTGAGCAAGGGTAGCAGCCTTGGTGACTTCGCCAGGAGCGGGAGTTGGAACGGTCAGTCTTGTGAAGACCGACCCCTTAGTAGGAGAAGTCTCTCTGATGACTTCATTTACTGGAGCAGGGATGGCTATCTGTTTCCGGATAATACCTTCAGGTATTGTGGGCTTCTTCACAGGCCCATTGGAGCTTTGGCCCAGTCTGTTAAAGACCGAGGCGTTGGATTTGGGCGACCCGTTGAGAGGGGCCGCGGTAGTCGCAAGTCGATCAATGAACGACTTCTTCGGAGCTTCTTGCGATGGCACTAAGGCGTTGAAACTCATTGGTGGGAGCATGGTCCCGAAGAACAGTCCAGTGGTGGCCTGAGTCACCTGTTCCATTGGCATGGCAAAGATGGAGGCCGCTTAGGGCCCATAGGTCACTCCTCTGGCGAGGATGGAGTGGGAGTTGTTGTTGTAGCTGGTGCAGTTGGAAGCCATTTTCTCTGCACGGGAGCAAGACACCAAATCTTAGTACTTCGAATCCAGGGGCAACCATATTAAACCGCATTTCGTTTGCGAACATGACACACAAAGTGTGGAGGGGAAAGAGGAAAAGGTCCCACCGGGCGTGCCAGAATCTATTTACTACCGAAAACAGAGACGAAACCGCGTAGGTCGTCCGGCCTGAATTTGGGGGCAGATGCTATTTGGTTTTATCCGTCCACCTCTCCGAAGATGCCAAGTTGATTTATGACACCGTGTATCGGAGGTTAGAAGGATGCGTCCGTTGTAGCAGACTTCGTCAGATTCCCCCTCATTGTGAGGGGTTTTTGATTGTGGGGATGCTCTTCTCTGCAGGCGCAAGCCCCTACAGTTAATTACGTTACCGCATCGCGGTAACCACTTTCTTCTGCTCCAGAAGGTCACTTTGTGTCGCGTGTGTTTGTTTTATTTGTGGTTGCCCGTGGATTGTATACGAAGACTAATTTATGTTGTCGCCCGTAGGGCGTGGATTAGTCCAAATCCGTATTTTCTTAGATTTGGGTTTGGGTTGGTTTAAGGACTGTTAGTCTAGTTTTAGACTAAGGTCAACTCAAACGTTTGTTGATGATATGTTAGTCTAATTTTAGACTAATATCTACTCAACGGGATTTTGGGATCATTTAGATCCGACGAAAGAGTATTTGGACTCTATCGCCTTAGTTTAGGAACATTGCGGTCCATAAGTTTAAGGACATCATAGTCCATGGAGTTTAAAGACATCATAGTCTGTGGGGTTTAGTTTAGGGACGTTGCGGTCCATAAGTTTAAAGACATCATAGTCCATAGAGTTTAAGGACATCATAGTCCATAGTTTAAAGAAGTCATAGTCTATAGAGTTTCTGGTTGTCGGGATCCGCCACCTCTCTGAAGACGTTGAAGAATTACAACGACACATATCAGAGAAATGAAGAGATGTACCCTTAAACCAATATTGGTTGGGAGATCTGTAGTCAGATTTGGGACTAAGACCAATTAGGGAAATTGTGAGCACATGGGCTCGGTTGGTCTGAGTTAGAGACTTGTGGCCAATTTGGGCTCAGCCCACTCAGTTTTGATTAAAGTGTTGTACACTTGTTTGGGCTTGGTCCCTTTTTGTTCAATAATACTGAGCATTAATCTGGGTTCTGACATCCCTTTTTCTTTTGTCTTTTATTGAGTGTTGAACACTCTTTGTTGCGCAGAGTGCTGTTCAGTTGATAAAACTGCACATTTGTTATTACATTTTTCCTACTATTTCTATATTAAAAAGGTCTTTATTATAATATATCATACATATGAGGGTTTATTTGTAAAAATACTTTTTTTCCATGTGTTGATATATTATAATTAGCATTTGGTAGGAAAATATATGCAAATAATATCATTGACCTAATCCTAGTAGAACTAAGTCTACTAAATATTATTTAAGTTGTTATGCAGAATTTTCAGGTCTTAAATCAAGGAAATCAAGTTGTTAAAGGTGACCTGCCTAATTAAGAAATCAAAATTAAGAAATCAATTCTGGTAGAAGAAAAGAAAAGATTTCCAAATTCTGAAGGTTCCAAGGATCGCCAAATGTCACAACGAGCCAGACCCAGAAAAATGATGAATGGATGAGATCAAACGGCCGCGGATCCGCGGCCGTACCCACCCTTGGGCCGCGGATCCGCGGCATGATAGAGGGTATTGAAGCTGCGTTTTTTGGGGAAAATCTTTACTACTATTTCTATAATTTAGGCATCTAAATTTCTGGCTTTGGGACTATAAATAGAGACCGAGAGCCTATTGGAAAAATCATCAAGCCGACGAGATCACGAAGTCCAAGATGGCTCACGCATCCAGGCTGATCATCAACAGTTCATCTACCTCCTTAGAAGAGATCGAGAAG
This sequence comes from Agapanthus africanus, assembly GCA_030015575.1. Taxonomy (NCBI): domain Eukaryota; kingdom Viridiplantae; phylum Streptophyta; class Magnoliopsida; order Asparagales; family Amaryllidaceae; genus Agapanthus; species Agapanthus africanus. Next base: position 682,513,781 of record CM057340.1, read on the forward strand.
CAAACTAGGTTTTTGTAATCATTTTCTAAGGAATAAAAGTGTACTTGATCTTGTTGATTAATAAAGGTAGTTCTTTTTCTTATTCTATTTCTTCATGCATTTTCTCTCCATCTCTTTTTCTCCCAACATGCGCGAGTAATTCTCCGCTTGTTAGGGTTCGTAGGATTATGGTAGGCTAATGGATGATGAACATCTCTAAACCCTTTTTAAGTCCTATAAAGTTTATCAACTTTACGCGCTAACAATTCTTTGTTACCGCGATTAGAGATTAGATTAATGATTGTTTTGGTAAAAGCTAGATATGAACGGAGTTCCGTGTCGAGATAAGGGTTAAGAGTTGGATTCCTTTTTCCTCCAGAAACCCTAATCTACACGCATCACCATCGTTCTAGTTATAAATCTATTAAAGGATAAAAAGGGTAACTTTTAATTAATCATCCATAACTACTAAATCCTAACGAACCCTACAAGCCTTTTTATTATATTAACTACATCCCTAAAATAATCTAGATCTATATTTTTGCATTCTTGCTTAACGTAGATCTAGAAACCATTCTACAACATTCTTATTTCTTCCTACTTTCTCAACACATCTAAAGTAAGAGTAAAAGATTCAACGTTTCCCTGAGGACGACCTGTACTCACCTCGGTCTAGCTACACGCGACACCGTTCTGATTGCGGTTAACTACAAACAAACACTCTTTCGTATCAATCAAATGGCGCCGTTGCCGGGGAGACGTATGCAATTTTTTATTCTTGCTATTTGTGTTGAATTCTTAGACGATTCATATCATTATTAAAACAGAACTGCAAATTGCATATTTAACGATTTGTGTGTGAATTTTGCGAGGGAATCTGGAGTCACGGACTTGAGGAAACAGGAGATCGAGGGTTTCACACTTCTCTGGTATCTTTATTAACTCCTCTCTCCTCTCAAATCCAATAAAATCTATTTTCTGCAGGATTCTTTGCAAAATATCGCCGCTCAAAAATCTTTTTGCAAAGTTTTGTTTTGCGGTTTGTTTTTGCATATTTTAATACGGATTTTTAAGGGGCAAGACCAAATTCAGATTAGGTGGGTATTTCATCACCCTTCCTAAGCCCCACAAATCACAAACCGAGTATCCGCATCAACCCTACATTAATTTAAAAAATATCCAGACCAGACTCTAAGGACTGTCGCACTCATTAAGGACAGAGGAAAGTCGTGGGTAATCTATCGCTTATCCGCATTACTTTTGTGGTGACTAGGCAAGTGTGACCAAGGCGGGTGGTTACTTAATTAGGACCACTACTTTTGTAGTGGGGAGCCTCCCACTCACCTGGCACTTACCTGGCTACAAGGGTAGTAAAGAGGCGGTAGAGGATTTATCCTGCGGCTTGTCCTTTGGAAGTCTAGGAGCGGTCTAGAGACTGGACATAGGTAACCATAGTTCTAGGGTTGTTTATGCATTTTTGTGTGATTTGTTTAAATCCGTCATTTTTCAAAACAAACCAATTATTTTCTCCCCTTTTTACCCCTTCCCCCTTCTTCTCTTCTTATAATAGGTGACCTAAACAGAAGAACACTTGCCGAGCTTTGCTGTCTACAACCAGATATCTCTTGTTTTCGTAATCCCTTCGGTATATCGTCCGGCTCTTCCATGTCCTTAAGAGATCATATAGAACAAGCAGGAAGAAACAGTTGGCTACCCTAGTCTAGGTCTTATCAACCGTATCCTAATCCTACACCTGTTTCAGTTGATACCCAGAGTGAGGAAGCTCCTAGAAGAATGTCCATTGCCGAGCACATAGCTAGGTCTAGAGGCCAAAGTTTCAACCCGGACCAATATCAACCATCACCACCACTGTCTGGAGAAGAGTTTGATATGCGGTTTGTGGCATATAAGATGTCTGTTGAAAATAGCCAACCAACCAACCCATATCAATATTCTTCTTATCATAATATTGATCCTACTCCTACCCAAGTTCCGCAACCATTCTATTCCTATCAATCCAATCCGACTTTTCCACCTACTCTAGACAGTTCTTTTAATCGGTCATTTGGGAGTTTTAATTATCCATAGGAATTTCAATCGTATACTGAAACCCCTTATCAACCCAAGACTAGTCTGGAGCAGACATTAGAAAAATTTATGGAACTGTCGAACCAAATTATGAAGGATTTGGGTAGTAAGACAGAACTGTACACCCTTCCTAATCAAACCTCCCCATTCCAAACTGAAATCCACAACTCCAGTTTCATAGATTCATCAAGTACAATGTCTGATAAGTTGTGTGACTTTGTAGTGTTTGATTTACCCAACTGTGAAGGGTCCATTTCAAGTGAAACCATACCCAACCCTTGTGATCTCTACACCTCCACCCTTGAACCAAAACTGATTGAAAACTATACTTTTGATGAGGAGTTTGAGAATTTTAACCTTCACTTGAATATGGTGATTGACGTTGGGGATATTTTGATTGATGAACCCAAAATTTTGGATAATTTTGGCCCACCAATTCATCAAATCCTTTCACTTCCTTGTGGTCATCATCTTGAGCCCTTAATTCTTCCCGAATCCCAAATATGTCTTGAAGTTGATGATAATGGTATAACCGAAGATCAGACCGAAATACAGCCTCCATCTTCCACATCTGGTTCAGCAACACTCGACATACCAATTTGTTTACCCATTTCACCTTCTACTTTCTCCGGTTCTTCTTCTGTTCCTATAGTTTCAGTGAGTTTTGATAAATCACAATCCGTTAATTCAAGTTCAATAATACCAGAAATTCAACTTGATTTGGATATTTTTGAAAATGAGGTAGATGAGTTTTTCGAGTCCTCTACCTCAATAATTTTTGAATCAAGTAGGATAAATTCTGGCACAAAACTCGTTGACAGCAAAATGTTCAATCACACCATTGATAAAAGTTTTGAAGAACTTTTTGCTGATGAACTTGAATTTTTAAACAATACGGATTTTGTGATTGATTAATCTCCACCTATAGAGATTGAACCATCCCCATTCCTTCTTCCTAATCATTCACATTCATCCCCATTCTTTCTTTTCTCTAATTTCAAACCCTTTCCAGACCACCTTTTATCCCTTCCCCATTTTTTCTTGATTCGATACAACACATTCTTCCACCAACCTATACGCTATACTGATAAAATCTTTGAATGGTTGGTGTTAACTTTTGGTCTTTGTAAAGTCTTACTTTGACCAAATGACTCACCCCCTCTTAAAATGCTTCGTATTATCTAACTCATGTTTGGGGGGGGGGGTTATATTTTTGGCTCTTGAACATAACTTTTGTCCTCAAATTTGTGAGCCAAAAATAACTTTGGGGGAGGATTTTCACTTTCATATATTCTTTCCCCTATTAATAATGTCCTCCCAAGCTTACAGGTTTTTGTGATCCAGCAGATAGCAACAGTGAGGACACTGTTGAAAACAAGTTTGGGGGAGGTTTGTGCTTATTTACGCATACTTTGCATTATACTATATATAAGCATAATTTTTTTTTTGATAATAAAAGAATAGAAAGTGAAAAATTATATATGAAGGATAGGAATAGTTTAAGAAAACCAAGAAAATTAGAAGTTTTCTTAAACGAACTAGTAATAAGTAGTTATGAGCTGTTGTCCCAAGGGTTAGTAAGATGAAGGAAGTCACTAATCTGAGGATAAAAATAAGTCTGAAAAATAGTTTCTATTCTGGAAGCCAAACATTTGAATGTTGATACCCTACTATATGCACTTACACACGTCTTGAAACTTGGGATAGTAGAGGATACCTTAAAATGCTCTTGTCTAAAAGCCAAAGTATGAAGGAAATAAAAAATGAAGAAAATATAAAAATGGTGAAAAGAAAAAAATGAACACTGGTTTTGTATCGCCAAGGTAGCAATAAAAAATATAGCGAGGGTGCCTCTTCACCTAGTGCCCTAAGGCCAACTGGTCTGGGAGTCACTGCTAAGCCTTAGGTGGTGCAAGACGAGGAAAATATTATCACCTAATCAGCAAGCACATGAGTAATCGGTCGGTTAGTACCTCAAGAAGTATTAACGGTCGCATGAAAATGTGTGAGCAAATCTAAATATTCATTAAGTTAAAAAGTACTGAGGTAGATGGACAAGAGTATGATAGCTTGAATTGAATTCTCCGAGTGTAGGGATATCCATTTCACATACGTAGGGGTATATGATCGATGTTTAGATGAAAGATAGGAATGAAGAATAAAGACGATGTTTTATTGTGGGATAATGTACTAACATCTTTTCATGACTATTAAGATAGGGCTCATGACAACCGAAAAGCTAGTGTAGTTGGAAACTCTTATTTTCAAAGTCTTTCTTTTATGGTTCTTATCTTTATATGTAAATTTCACCATCTCTCTTTTGTTATAGGATTTTGTGGGTGTAATCTGCTGAAAACCCTCAGGAGACAACACTCCTCCTACTAGGGACACCTAGAGGTTTAACGGCTTGTTGCACGTGCTCAGTGCAATCGTGTTTGCCTACGAAAGTGTGCTTAGTTTTCTCCTTTCTTTTCTCTCCTTCTCTTGAATAAACTAGTTTGCTCGGGACGATCTAGATTATTTTATGGATGTAGTGAATATAATAAGAGGGCTTGCAGGGTTCGTTAGGATTTAGTAGTTATGGACGATTAATTAAAAGTTACCCTTTTATCCTTTAATAGATTTAAAACTAGAACGACGGTGATGCGTGTAGATTAGGGTTTCTGGAGGGAAAAGAAATCCCACTCTTAACCCTTATCTCGACACGGAACTCCGTTCATATCTAGCCTTTACCAAAACAATCATTAATCTAATCTCTAGTCGCGGTCGGAACTAACAAGTGCTTTATGTATAGAGCATTTATGTACAAAGCGTTTTATGTACAGAGCGCTTGGTGATGAGCGCCAGATTTGAAGCGCTAAGGCGCTTCCTCTGAAATGGTGCCCACATGGGGAGTAGATGGAGCGCCAGATTTGGAGCGCTGGAGCGCTTCTTTTAGAATAGCGCCCACATGAGGAGCACATATCGCGCTTGGCGCTGAGCGCCAGACCGGGAGTGCTAAGGCGCTTCTTTTAAAATAGCGCTTGGAGAGCTGGGTGCTGAGCGCTAGACTTAGAGCGCTGGAGCGCTACAACACTTCTTTTAGAATAGCGCACACGTGAGGAGCACGTGGCGCGCTTGGCGCTGAGCGCCAGACTTGGAGCGCTAAGGCGCTTCTTTTAAAATTGGAGCGCTAAGGCTCCTCTCTGGTAGCTCTGATCAGTTCTGTGCTCTGAGAATTAAATTCTCGGTTTATAAGAGACTTTGTCTCATGGATCTAAGAACTGAGTTCTTCTCTTTTTGATGAGATGCTGTGATCTCTTTTGTTTTTTTGTGAAAAAAGAACCTTGTCTTATGGATCTGTGATCCAGAAAAAGAATTGAGTTCTTATGATGTAAGAGTTAAACTCTCAAGAATTGAGGAGATGTTATGATCTCACTTATTATCATTTACCTTGAAGAAAATTTCTTCTTCTTAGAGCTTGCTCTTTTTTTTTTCTTTTCTGAGAACTTGATGTTTATGGGGGGGGGGGGGTTCTTCTCTGTATGACTTGAAGTCTTGGGTCCTTTATATAGGGGAGGCTGATTTGTTGAATCAGTTAAGGAAATCTTTCTTTGATTGATTTGGGGATATTTCCCCACCATTGGATCTTTGATCCTAGGGCTTCTATTTTACAGAAGACAATCTTCTTATTTTTAACAAGATTGGGAAAATATTTTCCCATACAGGACTTATTCTGTATCTTGGTGATTTTTAATCACCATTGGATCTTTGATCCAACGGTGCTCTGATTTATTGAGCACAATCTTTCCTGTTTGGAAAGATTTGAGGAGTATTTCCTCAACAAAATTTTATTCTGGTAATTTGATGATTTTTAATCATCTTCGTTGGATCTTTGATCTAAGGGTGGAGAACGTTTAGTTCTAGAGCTAGCGCTCTCGTGCTTTGCACGTGAGGCGTTGTCTCAGTGTCTTTGACTCTTGGCGCTAGCTCACTCAGCGCTAGCGCTCTTGTGCTTTGCATGTGAGGCGCTGCCTCGGATTCTTTAGCGCTGGCGCTCTTGACGCTAGCGCTCTCGTATTTTGCACGTGAGCGCTGCCTCAGTGTCTTTGACTCCTAGCACTGACGCTCTTGGTGCCAGCGCTCTCGTGCTTTGCACGTGAGCGCTGCCTTAGAGTCTTTGACTCCTAGCACTGGCGCTCTTGGTGCGAGCTCTCTTATTAGGCGCCGCCTCATTTCAAATTTCAAATTTTGAAATTTTAAATAGAGTTTTTCTCTCTGATTGTGGGAAACAGTCCTTATCACTCTGGAAGCTCGAATCGGTAAAGGACTCCATCTGGAGTTCACCGTTACTATACACCAAGAACATCTCTTTGGTCCTTCTCAATCACTTAAGAATTTTCTTCACAGCTGTCCAGTAGCTTTCCCAAAGATCCTTTTGATACTTACTCACTACACCTAGTGAGTAAGTTGCATCTGGTCTGGTACATAACATCGCATACATGATTGACCCGTCTGCCAAAGTATAGGGCATTCCTTGCATGCGAGCCCTCTCCAAATTAGTCTCGAGAGACATCTTTTTGGAGAGAGTGATTCCTGAACAAGCGGGTACATTATCACGCTTAGAATCATCCATACTAAACCCCTTTAGCATGGTGTCTATGTATCTGGATTGGGATAGTCCCAAATCCATTTAAATCTATCTCTATAGATCTATATCCCCAGGATGTAGGAGGCATCAATTAGATCATTCATGGAGAACTTGTGTGATAAGAGGAGCTTGACCGAGTGTAACATAGAAACATCGTTTCCTATCAAGAGTATGTTATCCACGTACAATACGAGGAAGACAACCATACTCTCTACAACCTTCTTATTTATACAATGTTCATCTGCCTTTTTGATGAAGTCAAACTCTTTGACAGCTTTATCAAAATAGATGTTCCATATCCGTGATGCTTGCTTTAACCCGTAGATGGATTTAAGCAGCTTCCACATGCTTCCGCTGCTCCCACTGTCTACGAAGCACTCTGGCAGTGTCATATACATGCTCTCTTCTAAATCACCATTTAGAAAAGCGGTTTTGACGTGCAGTCTGCCAGATTTCGTAGTCATGGTATGCAGCAATAGCAAGTAGGATCCGGATGGACTTAAGCATAGCGACAGGAGGAAAGGTTTCATCATAGTCGACACCAGGTCGTTGACGAAAACCTTTTTCTACAAGTCTATCTTTGAAATTCATAACTTTTCCATCTGCACCAATTTATCTTTCTCAAAGATCCTCTTTCTCCTGATAGGTTTTACCCCTTCAGGAGCAACATCCAAAGTTAACACTTTGTTGGTGTACATAGATTCCATCTCAGATCGCATAGCATCCGGCCATTTCACAGAGTCCCCACTCGTGATGGCCTGCTCGAAACTAGTTGGGTCATCATCTCCATGATGCAAACCTCGCTCCCACCGTCTACAAGAAAACCGTAGTATCCCTTAGGTGGATGAGAAACCCAACTAGATCTGCGGAGTGGCTACGGTTCGTCAGGGACTATTGAATCCTCCGGTTCTACCAAATCATCAGTTATAGTTTGCGTTGCTGGAACTTCTTCCAGTTCTACCTCATTGCCACTAATTTCTTCCATAAGAAATTCCTTTTCTGAAAAGGTGGCATGTCGAGAAACAAAACACCTTTTGTTCCTCAGTGTGGTAGAAGATATACCCTCGCGAATGTTTGGGATATCCTACAAACTTGCACAGAACTGATCTTGCAAGCTTGTCCGAATTATGCTTTTCAATATAGGCCGGACAACCCCATATCTTAACTCGTTTAAGAGATGGTCTCTTCCCATTCCATATCTCATATGGAGTGGTAGGTAACAGATTTGGTTGGAACTCTATTCAATAGGTATGCATCTTTCTCAAGTGCATGTCCCCAAAAGAAAATAGGCAACTCAGCAGTACTCATCATAGAGCGCACCATATCTAATAGGGTACGATTCCTCCATCCCGATATACCATTGTGCTGTGGTGTATACGGAGGAGTAAACTGAGAGAGAATCTCATTCTCTTTTAAATAATCCCGGAATTCCGTGCTCAAGTATTCTCTTCCCCTATCATATCGAAGGAATTGAATACCTTTACCCATCCGGTTCTCATCTTCATGCTTATATTCCTTGAAATTCTCAAAAGATTCAGATTTGTGTTTCAACAAGAACACATGTCCATACCTTCAGAGAACATCGGTGAATGTAATAAAGTACGCGGAAACACCCTTGGCATGTGTAGACATAGGACCGCATACATCACCATGTATCTGTCCAAGAGTTCAGTAGCTCTTTCTCCGTTTCCAGTAAACGGAGATTTGGTCACCTAGTCTTTGAGACATGACTGGCAAGTTTCATAATATGTAAATTAGAACAGATTCAAATATGCATTCTTATGCAACTTTAACTAGTCTTGTCGCATTGATATGACCTAGTCTACAATGCCATAAGAAGACTTCATTCATTTCTGAACTGTTCCTCTTGTGTGTGTTCTGTACATTTGGAACTGTTGTTTGATTCAGAACGTGTATATTGTTATATAACGTACCATATCCAATCAACACTTGATTCAGGAAAATATTCACAATATTTTTGTATGGAATAACAGTCGCTTAGAATCAATGTAATACCAGTTGGTAACACTAAGTGATATCTGCCAACTGCTTTGGCTGCAACAGTTGCACCATTCTATACTACTAGAGACATATCACCTTTTCCCAGTTCTCTACCTATCTGTAGCCTATGTAACAAATTACACATATGAGATCTTGATCCGGTATCCAATACCCAGAACGCAGAGTAAACTGAGAAACGGTTCTTGGTAACGAACACACCCAAAGACTATGCATCAACATGCTTTTTCTTCGTATGGGTGGCGTGGGAATCCGAATATTCCCCTATTCCTTGCTCAGACTTATGACAATCATAAGATAGAGGGGAACCTAGCCCGGTATAATAAGTAGGTTTGATCAATACATCCATATTATTATCTTGATTAAGGCATTTCATTGGTCGCTACCAGGATAAAGAGAAGGATAATCACTTTGCGTGTGCTCTTTGCAAGATTAGATTGGTTATTTTATCTAATCAGGATGGCTCCAACTGTTTTTATCAAATCTTCCTTCAAACCCTAAAAGGTAAGATTAGCCGGGATTAATTACACCTTACAGTTTCGCCACTCGTTCGGCCAGTCAGGTATCGATACTTCGAGGGAGGTTCCCCGTGCTTTCGCACGGACCTAATTAAAATAAACCTCGTTTCCCTAGAGGCATAACCCCGTTGACACCTTTCTAGACACCTACTGGATTAGCTAATTGTAAAGTGCAAAACTTTCCCAGGAGTAACTCTTACTCGCAGTGGGTATCAGGATCCAACTATCATATAGAAGGTATGCGATCTCATTGCAAATTTCAACACTTGAAATTCCCGATAATGTTTTTACCCCTAGCCACTTATGACCTTGACAAGGTCAACAAACCATAAGCGCTAGTCAAGTTATACCCGTCATTTCTTGATTGAATTAAACCCACCCGCACGACCCTTGACAAGGTCAACAAGGCCGCATGACTACCCTAACCCAATTGCATCACATGCTAGCAGATAAGCACTAATCAGCTACTGCACACTACGCCTTGATAAGGTCAACAAATACAACACGAATACTAAATAGTACTTATCTGAAATGACGGAGGACTACGTAGATTTTTAAGAAAACCATGAGCATAATGAACTCGATATCGTTGTAGAATCTAGTGATTTTGAAAAGGAGTGTTTTTGAGGTTTTTGCTAGTTTAGCTAAAGAGGTCACTCCTGGTGAAAAGATCTCGGCTCTTTCCTCATCGAATGAGATGCTGGATATTCAGGAATATCACTATGCAAAGCAAGAACTAGAGAAGCAATCAAAAACAAAACCGAGTGGGTTGTAGCATTTGCTAGTTTCGCTAAAGAGGCCACTCTCGGTGAAGAGATCTCGGCTCTTTCCTCATCGAATGAGGTGCTGGATATTCATCAAGGAATATCACTATGCAAAGCAAAAACTAGACCTACCCTTTTTGAAAATTTGATTCTACAATATCTTCTGATTTATTTCTTTTCATTAATCTCATTAATGAAGTCCCATCAATTAATATTTCCTAAACATTACAGAAAAGTGAAACGAAAATGGAACGTACGCTTATACCATCCGCATTCGCCACTGGGCCCCATCATGCACCATTAGGTTACTTAACTACCGGCAGAGCGGGGGCTGGACTAGCACGGGTGCAAAACATAAGCAACGTTTATTATATATAATATATATAATACAACATTTGTCTCACGCAGTTATATGATCACATCACAGAACCAAGTAGCAGAAGCAACATATGAAATATTGGATATACTAGGATTTCCGTGTTTTAAATTTAGCTAGTAATGTAAAACACGGACTCTACGGTCATGATGAATAGCCAAACCCACATCCCTAGACCCCTACGAGAGTGACAAGTAACCCTACCAATTCTAGAGTTAGGAGACCCGGTCTCAACTCCTTGAGATGGTCTTCCACTGGACTCTAGAACCCGGTTACTTATGCTCCCCACCTTGGGTCTATCCTAAGACGGAAAAGTAAATAATATACATCAGTGGTGACATCATCCTCAACCCGGATGCGCCCCAATAAAAGAATATTACATACAGATTTTACATGAATGAAAATGAAAACTCTAATCTCATATAAAACCCCCGGCTATTTAATCACGACGATCCAATAAATCATATCAGCGACACATAATATCACATATCATCAACGTAAGTAAATACGCGTATCCCAAATTCTGTTGACATATAGCAATGAGATTTGGGATACCCTACGTATTACACTTACGGTCGCAGAAAAAAATGTAAAATTGTAATAATTAGAATCCGCATATCCTTAGACATCATAAACCCGGAATATATCATATTCCGAAGTTCATGCCTAACTCTATAAACCCCGCATTTTAGTCTCATATCAAAAAATCTTTTCAATAATTTAGTCGGGTAATTCAATAAGATTCCTGACTACCCGATCGAATATGCCTCGGAAACTATAGTAGATGGCCGCACCCCCGATGCCGTCGACCAAGTGCACTTAGGCGGAACACCGTAGCCACGAGCACCCGAGTGGGTGATATTGGCAACGGGGTTCTCCTACAGTCACTTGGTTGGGGCAATGGGGCGAGGCTATCTAGTAAAGTTATTCAGCGAGTATTCACGTATAATACGCGATTGCGACGGAGTTTCGATCCGAATCGAAACTTCGTGGCAATCGATCTACCGAGACTAAAAACGCTAGATTTATAAACACTAACTAGTTTTCATAAAACTAATTAAATGTGGATTCCAACTACTGCATCCATATCAAACTAAATCCGAAACGACATTACAATTACGACAATGAAACACTCCGTATTAGCCCCAATAGAACTGTTAACAACACATGCAAACTGGGCTAATCAAACAATACCTGAAACCCCAAAATCAAGTCCACAGAACACCAAAAAATTTTGAGCCAAAACGGAGAACAAAAAACCGGTGAGGCCGGTTTTTAGAGGGTTCTCGCCGGGTCGATTTAGATGTTTTGTCCTTGAATTTCTCCATTGTTCTAGTTGTATCACATACAACATTCTGCAGTTGCTTAAATAATTTTTTCAGATCATTTTAAAATTGACAGAAATTGTGATCTTGGGTTTCGGTGTTTCGGACTTTTTCGGTTTCGTAATTCTAATTACATCGTCTAATGTTCTAGCTTTGGCTCTGATACCATGAAAGTCTACCCTAGCACCACCATAAGGTCCAAGTGGCATCAAGCATGCTAAATTCAAATTTTTATAGGTGCTAAGCTAGACTATCCAAGATCTTTAGCTAGTTGATTAGGGTTTAAAGTTTGATATCAAGAAAAACTATGAGAAGTGAAGATAGTTACACCCTCGTAGATCGAGTCCTTCACTTCACATGCTCCGTGTAGTAGTCCCGCGGCTCCACTAGGCTCCACTTGAGGGTCTGGAGAAGCTTTCTCCGATGACCTTCGTGCCGAAGATGATCCACGCGAAGTCCCTCCAACTCAATTTACCTCTACACTAAACTCTTTAGCGTAGGAAACACGCTACACTCGATCGCTAGTCAAGCGTAGGATGGTGAAGTAGGGGATGTTAAAGCTCACAAGTTTGTGTTCAAGCTTTATGGTTCACATCACTTTGAGAGTTGAAGCTTGAACCATGACATTAAGGAAGAAGAAGAAGCTAGAGAGCATGAGAGCAAAATGAGAGCAACTCAAGAAAAATGGATAAGTGTTAGAATGAACAAGTGAATGGCTAACTCCCTTGACCTCACTCATTCAAGCATGGAATTATTGCAATATAAAATTGCAACCATGCTTGAATAGTGAGTCAAGATGAATAAACAAAGATAAAAGCCCATGCTTGCTACCATGCTCCCAAAGTCTTCCCATTTTCCACCCCATTTCTATTTTCATAAAATAGAAATATATGTCATGCTATATATATATATATATATCATATATATATTAAAACATATAATAAAATATTTAGTGAGCTAATGATATTAGTTAAGATATAATTATATCACATATAATATATATCACATTATTAAATCAACAATTGATTTAATAATCAGGTTATATCACATATGACCGATTAATATCATTTATCTGTGTATCACATTATCAAATCAACTCTTGATTCGATAATCTGGTTATATCACATATAACCTAACTCGATAACAGATAACTGCCAGATTACAATACTGTATCACATACACGTATTTAATCAGGCCCACACACATATCACATATGTGTCCTTCTTCGTTTCGCTTGAACCAGGAAACTTCTATGTGAGACTCTAAAGACTCGTCAATACGCCAACAGTAGGTGATGATCACATCAGTCACATACAAACCGTCAGCGGTACTATCTGGGTGTAATGGCTATCCGGGTATTGAGCGATATGAAGATCAACAAGCAAGCCTGTCCATACTCTCCATGAAGCCTATAAGTAACACTACCGTATAGTCCGGTCTTTTCGTCTGATATGTCGCATATCATGTTTAGGGGTGGTAAACGTCAGACCCCAGTAACGTGATAAATCATGCCGATGTATGGCCTATAACGATTCGAGAAACTACTGATAACTCTTATCAGTAAATCTTGGCAGCAGCCCTGGCCAGGGAATTCCAGTTATAGCCAATCGAGCATAGCGCAACATCAACCCCCAATACCGGGAGAGACGAAACCCTTCTTATCGCTCATTTTCTCCATGTGACTCAGGACTGTACCCCAAATCCACCTGTTTGCACAACTCCTATTGAGCGTGGTAGGGAAGAAATCAAAGCACAGTGGGAGCCACACAAGACTCTATGACGATCTCAGGTCTACGGACTAACCTGTACCAGTGTCACCAGAGGACTGCTATCTGACAATAGGTATACTACCAACTAAGAGTCCTCGGCGAGTCTGTTCGGTGTACCCATTCTCCAATGAGCACCTACGTACAATCTTTGGTGTCACACATCAATGGTTGTGGGATCAACCATCGCCCTCTAGGGACAAGAAACGTACACACTAGTCTACTCTGGAATATCGATGCCCTAGTCTCGATATTCCCTCGACTGGGAACTCATTAAAGGATGTACTTTTGGACCACCTTGGCCCCACTAGTATGATCTCATCATAATCCCGGTAGTCAAGTACATATCCTAAGGGCTTTATCAACATGTAAGAGACAGACAATATAAATACCAGTCTACATATTAAGATAAAGGTAACCTGATAGCATGCTATCATGTCGAGCAAGAAAGTCCTCTATATATATGTCCAAGCATCCACTATATCAATAATAATGGCCTCTAGGGCATACATATTCCTAACATGGGAGCCGTTACGTGCAGCTAGTACCGCTGACGGTTTGTGGGTATCTGATATGATCACTACTTTCTGCTAGCGTATTGACGAGTCTTAGAGTCCCACAAAGGGGTTTCCGAGTTCAGGCGAAACGATGTGGGGCGCATATGGGGATATGCCCAGAAGCTTGATTAAATACGAGTATATGATATCATATTTTAATCTGACGTTTTTTATTGGTCGGTCGTATGTGATATGACCGGATTATTAAATCAAGTGTTGATTTAATATAATGTGACCATTAGCTCATTATTAAATCATTTCTTTATTTGTATGCATGTATGTATGTATGTTTATATTAATATGTATGCACACATGCATGTATCCATGTGTCATGGTTGATGATACATTGGAGATAGCTATGCTAGACTCACATGGAAACATTTTGATATTTTAATTATTGAGTTAATGGAAATTAGGAATTAATCCATGGTTGATATTTGCTTCTACACACTTCTTTTAAAATATCTTATGTAATCATGGTTTCATTTCTAATCCTCCACTAACTCAACTACTAAAAATATCTAGATATTTTCATGCCTTAGTTAAAAGTGAGCGAGACTCTCTCATTATCATTATAATTATTCTTATGTTTACCTTTCTTGAGCTCAAGCTATGCCATTCCCATCTCCTACTTCCTCCAAGCTCTCTACCATTTTCTAGTGAGTGAAGAGAAAGAAAAAGAAAGATTTATTAGTGAAATTATTACCCACATCATCAATCTATACTAGTCTAGACTACTTGTATAGGTTGTTTGCATCACTTCCACTTAGGTCAAGTGAAGTAAGGAGCTTGAGTAAAGGAACTCCGTGGCGGATCATCGTGGACTTCGATGGCTTCAAGCGACGTGTTCAAACTCTGAGTGGAACCAAGGAGTCAAGGACATCTACAAGGAGCTAAAGACAAGGAGGAGAGGTCTACAAAGGTTGTATTTCTTTTCTCTTAGTGTTAGACACGTACTTGTATGTGATAATTGATAGATTTACGCCTAATCCTCTAGTTCGATTCTGGGTTCGGGTTGGTTAGCACCTTAGATTTTTAAAGTTGCATACATGATGCTTGTTAAAACCTAGTGAGGGTGCTAAGCAAACCCCAACACCTCCCACGCTTCCTGATTTGCCACTTTTGACTACCAGTATGTTAAATCTCATTCATCATCATCCTTCTTTATTTTTAGGTTGAAATCTGACCCTTTTTTGTGCGTGCTTTATTCTGCAGCAGCTACACCGGCTTTGGCTCCTTTAGAGTCTCGCATTTTTATGCCCGCGGGGCCCTTCGCTAAGCGTCAGTCTTCCAGGGATGCGGAAAATAGAAGCGGATGCTAAGCGAATTTATTGAAGACCTCAATGTTGAAGCTCTCACTTATGCTATGGACATTGCGGATGAGTTCAACCCTATGCTGGCGGCGCTTGTGACTTTTCACAATAAAGATTTCGTCGGCATTTGGGTTGACTACTGTAAGCGAATTGATGCCTGTCTCCATGAGATCAAGAACAAGCGTCTTGCGCCTGAGGCATTATCCTCGAAGGCTCAATTTATCGAATGGATCAAGCAAAGTGTCGCTTCCATTCAATACTTCGAGCAGAAGTTGGTCCTAAAGCAAAAGGAACATGAGATAGCTTCTGGCGAATCCAGCCAATTGCGTGCCCAGGTTGAAGCGAATGCCGTGCAGCTGCAAATTATTATTATTTTTGAAAATCTTCAACAATGCATTTCTAAAGGAATGGCGCTAAAGCAGAATCTCGACTCTACTGAGCAGGGAATGCGAGATTGCAAAGTTGCTAAGCAGGAAATTGCTGAGAAGTTTTCATCATGCTTGCAACAACGGGCTCAAGTCGAAATGATGCTAGCTGCAATAGTGGCGCGTGAGGAGGAGCTGCGGCAAGAGAGCGAACGATTTGCTATTTTATTGAAAGCCCCGCCTTCTTAAAGACTAGAATTGTATTCCCCCTTTTTTATAAATTGTATCTTTCAAACACTTTGATTCATGAATAAAATATTCATTTTTTTTTGCATGCGCTCCTCTGTTTTTTGATGTCTTAATTTAGCGCTAATTAGTTTATTCACTCGTTTCAGAGTCTCTAGTTTATTTACTCGTTTCGGAGTTTGTAGTTTATTCACTTGTTTTGGAGTATCTAGTTTATGTACCCATCTCGGAGTTTGTAGTTTATTCACTCGTTTTAGAGTCTTTAGTTTATGTACTCATCTCGGAGTTTATAGTTTATTCACTCGTTTCGGAGTCTCTAGTTTATGTACTCATCTCGGAGTTTGTAGTTTATTCACTCGTTTCAGAGTCTCTTTATTTTACCTCTTTTGGGTTTACAGGCAAACTTGTCCTAACGTTGTATGTAGATAACCCCCATTCCTTTTACGACAGAGGTCCGTTTAGTTTTTAGTACTAGGGTTTTAGTCCGTGGTACTGTCACATTGGCTGATGTATTCCTAGATATTCATTCTTTAAGCCGATGTGCGAGTAGCCACGTGACTGTCATATCTCTGATCCCTTCGGGGGCTGGACAAGACGTCTTCAAGTAATCTTCTTAGATTATATTACCGTCGGAAGAGCAAGCGTTAGGAATTTTCCATGACGCTTTTTACTTGAGGTTAGGCTCAATTTGGAGCCCCGATGAGTCATAACCGCACCCTTCTGCGGTGGGATGATCTCCAATGGTCTTTTAGGCTTTATATGATTTTCGTTAAGACCCGAAGCTGGGAATATGCCGTCACTTCATTTTTTGCTTTGACGATGTCATGCCGATTCTTTGCTGAAATAGGGTAGACATCTGTAGGACCTTTATGTAGTGTGTATTGCAATTGAAGTCTGTAGCTAGGAATATGCCATTGCTTTAGTTTCATTTGATAGCTGTGTTCGCATCATGTTGAAATGAGGGGGAATGTTGGGATAGTCTCTAGGTTGTATATGTATCGTCAAGACTTAGAGCTAGGATTTTGCCATTACTCCTTTTTTTCTTCGACCCTTGGGTCTTTTTTTTTATGATGACGCTGCGTCTGCATCCTGCTGGAATGAGAAGGACGTCAAATTGGAGCTAGGATTTTGCCATTACTCCTTTTTTCTAAGACCCTTGGGTGTTTTTTTTATGATGACGTTGCGTCTGCATCCTGCTGGAATGAGAAGGATGTCAAGTTGGAGCTAGGATTTTGCCATTACTCCATTTTGATTTGGCTCCTTGGAGCTTTGTTGACATCACGTCTGCACCCTGTTGAAATGAGAAGAACGTCGAGCTGATCTCTAGGCTGTACATGTTACCGACAAGATTTGGCTCTCCCTTTAATAGAGCCTGGTGGGAAAATATGGTTCCCTTTCTTTCATTCGTGCCCATGGATTGTATACAGGGATCAGTGTGGACCTACCTGCTGGGTAGAAAAGTTTCATTTTCATTTTTTTATTTCTTTCTACGACGCTCTATCTTATTAGCTTTTATGTCGCGAAAGTCGCGATTACCCAATCATTTCAGCTATTTATCATGGTGCCCAATCATTTCGGCTATTTTTTTTAGTTGGGGATTGGAAATTTGATACCAATCTTAGCATCAACATCACTACCACTGGGATATTTCCAGGAGCAAATCATCATTTGCCGTGAGAGGACTTGAAATTTGATATCTATTTAGATATCAGTATCGCTACAACTGGGACATTGACAGGAGCGAATCATCATTTTCCTTTGTCGATTTGAACAAAGCTAGCTTAGCAAACAGGATTAGGATTCTGTCGACTAAGGCTTTTTTAACTTTATGAGCCGTAAGGGTCTCATAAAGGTATTTCTCCCTACAAGTCAAAAGGATCTCGTAGGTGTATTTTCTCCTTATGAGCCGTGAGGATTCCTAAGTGTGTTTTCTTTTGTAAGTCGTAAGGATCTTACAAGAGTGTTTTATCCTTGTAAGTCGAGAGGAGTTAAAAGTGTCGTTCACCATATGGGGACATTCTCGCCATTAGTGGAACTTGGTGGGAGAATATTTTTTTATGCCTGTGGATTGTATACAAGGGTCAATATTGGACCGCCTGTAGGGTAGAGGAATATGAGGGATTAAGAACAGTTTCAGATCCCTGTAGCTTAAGGCTTTTGAATCCTATGAGCCGTGGGGGTCTCATAAGGGGAATTCTCCTTACGAGTCATGAGGATCTCGCAAGTGTAATTTCTTTTTAGGAATCGTAGGGATTCCTAAGTGTGTTGCTCCTTTTTGAGTCGTAAGGATCTTACATAGGGTTCCCCCCCCGAGATTGCGCCTTTTCTAGTTTTCGCGAAGCTCGCCGGCAGACTGCTGTTTTTACTTAAATCGCCCTTTAAGGTTTTCATCCATGCCCATTTCGCTTGTGGACATACCTTTTTTTTGTAACAATGAAACTCCCCACAGTAGTTTCACCGCAAGTGTTCATCTGTTTTCCAGTAAGACTTGAATAGCAACCCTCGCCATTGAAACTTCGATTGCAATATAGATCTCAAGAGAGCACATCACCGTATTTGGGGAAATGCGCTAGTTTAGGAACATCTCAGTCTATTATTGCCATGTTTAAGGCAAAGTTTTAGTTTAGGGACATCTCGGTCCGTTGTTAGTTTAGGGATATCTCGGTCCGTTGTCACCGTTTTTGAGGCGAAGGAGCTTTTTAGATACTACTCTCAGAGTTCTGACTTAAGAAGATAGCGAACGGACACAAGCGTCGTCATCTATCATTGACCTAATTCATGACTCTTCAGGTATAGTATTTTTTGAGGAATCAGCTGTTTATTGGCCGGAAGGGTCTTTCGCCATGCATATCCATGAGCAGGTAGGCTCCACCTTGATAGACTTTGTCTATGATATATGGGCCTTCATAGTTCGGCTCGAACTTCCCCCGTTTTGTACGATTGAGGATCATTGGTCTTTTGACGACTAATACGAGTTCACCTTGGCGAAATATTCTCGGCCTAGTCAGTCTTTCGTATGACCGTGTCATCCTAGCCTTATAAGCATCCAGGTTTTGTTGTGCGATAAGGCGAGTTTCATCGAGGGCATCGAGCTCCTCAAACCGAAGATAATAATTTTCTTCATCTTTTAGCTCGTATCGAACCGCTACTCGTAGAGAAGGGAGTTCTATTTCCAGGGGAATTACTGCTTCCGTGTTGAACATCAACGCGTATGGTGTTGTATTCGTGACTGTCTTGAACGTTGTTCGGTATGCCCAGAGAGTTTCATGCAGCCTTTCGTGCCAGTCTTTTTTGTTTCTGGAAACCGTTTTCTTTACAATCTTTATCAAGCTTTTGTTGAAAGCTTCAGCTAGACCGTTGACCCAAGGATTATAGACTGAAGAGTATCTCTAATCTATTTTATGTTGTCGTGCGAAGCAGCTAATTTTATGACTTCTATAAGCTGGCCCATTATTCGAAATTATCCGTCGCGGAGTGCCGAGCCGAACCTATAGATGACATGGGTTTTGAAGAAATGAAGGATATTCTTCGTCTTCACCTCCCTCAGTGGTACTGCTTCTGCCTACTTGGAGAAGTAGTCGGTCGTTGCCAGTATGAACCGATATCCTTTGGACGATACTGGTTCAATGGTGCCAATTATATCGGTTCCCCACATTTCGAACGACCAGCTAGCTACTATTGGGCGTAGCGGATTTGGATAATGGTGGATGAAGTCCCTGAGAATCTGGCATGAGTGACACTGCTTCACATATTCAAGACAGTCCTGAATCATTGTGGCCAATAATAACCTATTCTTTTTATCTTTAGCTTCATCTTTGGCCCAGCTTAATAAGAACCGCAAAGCCCGTCGTGAGTTTCTTGAACGACTCTCTTCGCTTCTTCTGGTCCCATGCATCTTAACCATAAATAGTCGAACGATCTCTTATATAGAGTATCATTGACGAAGGCGAAAAAAAGCTCGTTTCATGAGTTGATGTCTAGACGACGCATTTTTGGGCGTTCGTTGGGATTTGAAGTAGTCTATGAAGACTTCCCTCCAATCCTTGACCTTTTCTTCGTCCTCTATTTGAAGGGCTACTTGTTCGGTCGTTTCTTTTCTTTTGGATGGCTCTATTAAGTCTTCCAAAGATATATCTGTTAACGCGAGCACCCTGCGGCTTTGCACAATGATCCTTACGTCATCGAGGTCTTCATCGGCTAGTTCCTTCGCCAATTTGGCCAATGCGTCTGCCTTGCTGTTTTCTGCATGCGGTATACTCTCTAAGATGTAGAAGGGGATTTGTGTCAGCAGTTGCTACACTCTTTCGCCATACATTATCAGCTCTGGCTTGCATATCTGATAGTCGCCATTTACCTGGCTAAAGATCAGCTGGGAATCTCCATATATGAGGAGGTCTTTGATTCCCATATCGATAGAAATCTCTAGACCTGCTATCAAAGCTTCATATTCAGCTTCATTATTAGTCTTTGGCTCTGTTAAGGAGAGGGCATAACACAATATCTCTCTTTGCGGAGTTACGAAGATAAGGCCCATCCCAGCTTTGATTATGGAGGTGTATTGCTTTCTCCGCTTCATGGAAGATGCTCCATCGAAGTAGAGTTCCCATTGGGAATCATTTTCTTCTTCAGTTGTATCAAACACATGTTCATCTGGCAACTCGCAATTTAAGAGGGAGTCAGCTGGTATCAGATGCTCTGCAAGAAAGTCGGCAATGGCCTTCCCTTTCATTGCTTTGAGGGGAAGATACGTTATCGAGAACTCCATCGGTAAGAGGGCCCATTTGGAAAGCATTCCTGGTAGTATATCCCTCGACATTAGATACTTGAGAGGATCCACCTTTGATATGAGATGGACCTCATATGCCAAGGCGTAATGTCTGAGCTTCGTTATTGCGAAGATCGGTGCCAGGCAGTGCTTTTCATTAGGGGAGTAGTTGTTTTCTGCCCCCAGGAGAACTCGACCTAAATAGTACAGAGCTCTCTCCTTTCCCTGATCGTTCTCTTATGCCCATAGCGCACGTAGAGAACCCTAAAGGCCATTGTATATAGGATAAGGGGTTTTCCCTTAACCGGAGCGGTCAATACCGGCGAATTTTGCAGGTATTGCTTGATTTCGTTCAGTGCCTTTTGGCATTTTTGATCCCAGACGAACGGGGTCCCCTTCTTCATCAAATGATTGTAGGGACGGTATTTTTCGGAGAGGTTGGGTATGAACCGCCGGATATATGCGAGCTTTCCTTGAAGAGATCGCAACTGTTTGAGAGTTCTTGGTGTGGACATTTCCATAATCGTCTTGATCTTTGAGAGATCGATTTCGATACCCCGGTGCCGTATAATGAATCCTAGGAATTTTCCTGAGGAGACTCCAAACGCGCATTTTAGAAGATTCATCTTCAGATTATACTTCCGAAGACGTCAGAACACTATTTTTAGATGTTCCCAATGTTCTTCATGAGATTTGCTTTTAACCACAAGGTCTTCGATGTAGCATTCGACAATCTCATGGATGAGGTCCTTGAAGATCTTTGTCATGGCCCTCTGGTAGGTAGTGCCAGCGTTCTTTAAATCGAAAGGCATCACCTTATAACAGAATATGCCCAGTGCGGTCCGAAAAGCGGTATGCTTTTGGTCTTCTAGATGCATTTTTATTTGGTTATATCCTGAAGATCCATCCATGAAGGAGAATACCTCATGGGTGGACGTGTTATCGATCATCAGCTCGGTAGAAAAACTTGGAAGTCATCCTTCGGGCAAGCTTTGTTGAGGTCCTAAAAGTCCACGCAGATACGCACCGTCCTGTTTTTAGCGATCCAGTCGGGATATTGAACTTCTTGGATGAATCCAGAGTCGATTAGTTTCTTGACCTCAGCATTGATGCACATCTCAAGTTCGAGTCGCATTCTTCTCGGTGCCTGTTTGATTGGCTTTATACCCGGTGATAGAGCCAATTTATATATTGCCACCTTTGGATCTAGACCCGGCATCTCGGAATAGTTTCATGTGAAGCAGTCTTTATATTGCATGAGCACGTCTTTTAACATGGCTACCTGTTTTTCAGATAGTAGCACACTGATGAATGTCGGCCTCATATCTTTTTTTGTCCCTAAGTCATTTTTTCTTAGGTTGTCCGCCGTGGTGTGTATCCCATCTTCCAGCTCTTTTGGTGCTGGTGGAAACTCTAAGATCACCCCCTCCTCGTCTTCATTTGTGAAGCACATGTGGAGGTCATCCATAGTCTCGTGCCCTCCCTCTTTTGAGAGTGTTATCATATCGCAGCTACGAGTTCGCTTCCATTCTTGATTTTGAGCTGGTCCTATCCTCACGGTATAGGTCCTCTTTGGCCTATGCTTTTGCGGCGGGTTGCCCTCTAGCTGTCGGATAAAGCGAATGTCACGACCCGAAAGAGCACGTGACTGGCCCTTGAACCATATGAAGTCTATAGGACTCCATCTGATCCAAGTAAGCCAAAAGCCCAGAAATCTAAAACCATTTTAAGGATAAATAAACAACAAGCAATATACTATACAACGCCGAATGGCGAGGATCAAAATTCAAAAGAAACCCAGATAAGCATGAAAACTGTAACACTACTAAGTGCGACTCTAAGGTCGAAATAATACATCACTAGTGTCTGAGTCTGAAACAATAAACAAGTTTTGGTTGATGGAATTCTAGATACAATGAATAATACAAGTACAATGGTGGTTCTTGATGCAAAAGAACCCACCTACCAAATGCAATTCACCCGAAAGAAAGCAGTGTGCCGAAAATGCCGCAATGGAACCTGTACGGCAAAACCTGCAAGAACTGTGGCACAATGGGGGTGAGTTGCCAATTCGTGAATAGAAATATCTACAAGCAGAAACCGAAAGCAAGACATAATCCTAGGTCAATACGATCAGTAAAATATAAACCACAAGAGTACGTCTGAAGCATGATAAGGTGGCAATAGAACGTCTAAACATGTATATAGTGCCAAGTACTCAGGTAAGAACATATCATCAGTATAAGGTATGTCTGCATGAAGTATGATCAATGTAAATCCAGTCTGTGTGTGATCAAGTCCGTATAAACGTGGAACTCGTCCAACCGTCACCCAATGACAATAAACGTGGAACCCGTCCACCCGTCGCCCAATGACAATAAACGTGGAACCCGTCCACCCGTCGCCCAATGACAATAAACGTGGAACCCGTCCACCCGTCACCCAATGACAATAAGCATCATGGATGCAAATATGAGGATATAACAAAATCATGGAAATCGTCATGAAACCCGTGCCTAGCATCGACACGTAAATCCTCATCTATCGGGCTCCGTCAGTCCGGATCAGTCCACGGGCTATGTCTGCGGAATCGGCCCTCGGCCCCGGCAGTACACCCATATCCATCTATCGACTCTGGTCAGCATCCTCTGGATGACCGCCAGGTCCAACCAATCACCGGTAGGTAGTAGTCCCTCTGCCAGGCTCACCGTCTACTACACAGCGACACCGATCTCACCCCGGGGTACCATACCAGGTCCACCATGTACCCGCAATCGGCCTCATCCACCTCCTCGAATCAAGTTTCACATGTCGCTCTCAGCACCGAGAAAACACATGGTGGACGCACTGAAATATCATATCAAGCGTAACCGGGTTTTTAAAACAATTATATATTCTCTTTTGAAATACCCACGGTTCCCAAATCCAAAAATATCATGGAAACAACATATCTCAATGCGTATAATCAAAACATGATGTATGCGACATGTAAAGAAAGGTAAGCATATCAGAAGTCATGCAACATGGAATAATAATGTGCACACGTCGAGGGAAACCGCTCTTTTAAAACGAATCAGTTTTGAAGAATATCTTGCGGTTCCCAAATCCTTAATCAAGTCAGAATCATCTATGTTTGTGTACATGTATAAGTGTACAATATGCCATGCAAGAATCATATCATGAATGCAACAGTACTACAGTGTAGTGGCATGGCAATTATCGATGATGAAGTGTGTGAGCCGGCAAATAGTGTTCGTGGAACATACGCATCATCGATACTGGTGCTGGTGTCCTAACAGCATGATAATAATATAGCAATAAACATATGCAAGCAATGCGAATAGCATGAATATGCGGAAATCAAATAATCAACACCACAGTGAAGAATCTACTATGCAAACTACATATCTAAGTATCAAGTCAATCGGGAGAGGTATGGAAACCACCTAAATCTGAGTCGATATATATATATAGATATAATAGTCGATGATCCCGCCTCAATAATATCGCGTACGATACAATATATCGTAAGACATCCTCAAGCCATGAGTGCCGATCTATCATCAATATAGGCTCGTACGGTAAATCGTCGTACGACATCCCACTAGCTGGGCACGGGTCAGTATCACATTCCTCTCATCAAATATCAGGTATCATTATCATCATATCATATAATCTGGGGTACAGATCTAAGTCTAGTACAAATCGATACCATTTAAAAAGTATGAATGCGGGAGTAAACACACATCCAAAGCCCGCAAGAATCACATGTCGTATCCCAAATACGAATCATATCAAATCACCGATCTCACGGCACAATACCCAAACCATCGACTCATCTCCAATATCTTCCATCATCATCATCAACACAGTGTAAATAAAAGGAATATGCAAGGGTGTGCGTGTAGGTGTAAATCTATTCTAGGGTTCGCGACTATGAACTACACTAGTCACTTCTAACCCTACACTATCCATAATACACCTAACTATCATATATATAATATAACAACTACGGACTGCGGGGGTGCTATACGCCATCCACCCGACTTCCCCCTGTAGATATAATCTACTCACCTTGCGTCTTCATTTGTCGACGTCTCCACGCGCTTTACTTGTCGTCCCGAAGTCTTCATGGGGTACTTACACATCAAAGTATCGTATATGCGTATTAAAACCAAATCAAAGCTAACACGGCAGACGAAACCCAAAACGATACGATAAGGGGCCTATAGGTTAGAACCTATGAGCACGCCTTCAAAACCATCAGCAAATCCTCGATATCGTCGTATAAACGCCAAATAGTCGAGGTAAATCACAATACACAACTCAGAACTAAAAATACGGAATACGGAAACACGAATCCAAAACAACAACTAAGGAAATAGGCTCCAGATTTCACCCTAGGTCAAATTAGACAAATCTATATATACCAGGGGTCTAATCTATACATTTAAGAGCAGCAGAACCAAAACGAGGCAAAATGGGGAAGGTATGGCCGCAAATTGCGGCCAATTGGAATAAATCTGCGGCCGGGTTGATGAGTTAGGGGTTGGGGTCTTGGTGGTAGCTTTCTGGGTGCCTGCACAAGTTACTGTACAACCAATTTTAATTTTGGATGTCTCGGGTGATAGAAGATTCAATATACCCTTCACAGATTCTACAAATTCTCCGATATCGGTTTCTAAATCCGTATTTCGGGTTTCAACTCTTAGGTTAGGGTCTCAATTCATACACTAGGGTGTTGGTGAAGCCTCTACTGAACTCAATTTCACATCACAACTCATAATTTCCTCAAACCCTAACTAGGTTTTCCTTAACTTCACAATATCAAACAATATCGGTTCAATCTAAACATGGGGGTATAAGTAATGCTAAAACTAAGCTAATAGTCCAGAAAATACCTCATTTGGCAACTCAAGAATTTTCTTGAGTTGCCCCTAGTGGCCAAAATCCTTGCTTTCTTGGTCCAATGTGTAGATCTTGAGCTTGTGCACACTTTTAATGAAATGAGAGTGGGGTTTTGGAGTTGTTTTAGAGGTGATTTGAGGAGTTGAAGAGGGGAGGGAGGTGAGGAGTAGGAGTAGCAGCAGCAACAAGAGGGAGAGGGAGAAAAATGAGTGAAGGTTGAAGAGGAAATGGCTAAGTCTTTAGTCAAAGAAGCCCATACCTCTCTCTCTCTCACCAACTACTAAATTCTTTAATATAAGCCCCTTTTCCATTTCTTTTCTTTTCTCTAAATTCCTTCTCATTCAAATAGTAAACCCAAATGAGAAACCATGGTATAAAATGCACAAGTGTAAGAAGAATGATATGTGCATGTTTTGCACAAATTGCTAAAAAATCGATTAGCGATTATTAATCGCGATTAGCACTAATTTAGCATATAACTAATCAATTAAACTTAGAAATGGCATAATTCTCTAATTTACCATATTTTAGAATTTTCCATAATTTTCCAAAATTTTTCTCCATTTATTTGTATTTAATTATACCGAATTATTAAAATATTCAATAAAATAGTATTAAATTATAAATTTCCCAAAAATAATATTTTTATTATTTCGAAATGTTACAATCTATCCCCCTTAAATAAATTCGGTCCCCGAATTTAAATTTAAACCCCCAATACTAAAACATTTCAGCAAAATCCAATTTGTCGGGGCTCCGAAAACATCAATACATAGCGAATATCATCAAAGTGTACTGCTCTACTAAAAATCAATCCACAAAAATGCATATAAGAATATCCGGTGCGTCTGGTGCGCACGGAATCAAAATCCATGTATGTGTCATATAGGTGAACAAAACAACATCTAGGTTCAACTGGTGTGCACGAAACATCTGTCACAGGCAACGTGTGTGCCTGACAGCAAAATCAGGCGCATTTGACATGCACGAAGAATTTCGATTTAGTGCATCTGGCGTGCAACAAGATCGTATATCAAAACCAAATCATAAGTACCGTTGTCGGTAGTTCCTCCTTCAAGGTCGAGAAGGAGTCGGTGCATCCAATGCTAGCAGCGCAAGATATCTACTTGCCTCTTGCTCACGGTCTGGCGTCCTCTGACTCTGGGTCCTTATCTTCTCTGCGGATTACCTATCTCGCAGTCAATCGGCTCATCGGCCCTGTCAGGTGTGCTAACGGGGACGATTCCGTTCTGGCACTTCTCTGGTCATCTCTCGGTCAATCCTCACGACCACTCGTAAAGCAGCATGTCACTGGCGTCGGCCTTTGGCTCTCTGAATGCACATCACACATCTGATACTGGGTGCAAACATCATTGCAGCAATGTCCTGGAAGGAATCTTGCTCAAGGTCTCTTCCGATCTTGCCTATGTCGAACTGTACGGAGGCTGGCTCTCTTGCATAATCTCTTCTCACTCGATGGACATCTGTGTCCTCAGCACAACATTTTCTCGGAAATTGGTCCCATCCCAACGCCTCTGTAAGCATATCAGGTCTCTAGTCTTGACGGGAAGTAATGACAGCTCGTCAGCGTCTCGCAAGAACCTCTGGTTCCACTTGTCTCTATCGTCGTCCACTATGACGTCACGCCATGCTATCTACGCACTGCACTGTTCTCGGCCATGGTCAATCCGAAGTCTCTCGCACGGACTCGAAAGCGCGTACTCTGTAGCTTCATCATTCTATAAAAGGTGTCTGGACGAACAGGTCCTCGGGAACGCGTCCCAACCATCGGAGGAATACTCAATACTCGTCCATCCTTGATCAATTCGCAACGCATCTTGGTAAGGTCCTTTATCCGAACCTGGTCAACTACCTTATCGACGATGCCGAACTCTGGCCTGCTGGGTGTGCGCAATATGACCACCCCTGGGTCTAGGTTTTCTCGTATCGTATTCCAGAAAGGTCCTGTCGAGCTTTCTCTCTCAAATCTCATTCCTGCCGGATTGCCCGGAAGTCATCATCCATTGCTGAAGCTAATTCTTATTCCGGAACGGCTGCATACTTATCGCGCCTCTTTCTGGAAGATATATCCATATACAACGCCTCTGGGTGCGTATCACATCTCTGATGTCAGCGGAGTGGGACGTCATCTCGTTGAAATCTCTTGTGAACTCTTTTCTTCACTCTGCTTCAATGTCGACTGATTCGGACTCGTCTCATAGTGGCTGCATGGACTGTTCTCCAATGGCTATACTTGTATCTGGAGTCTCCCAAGCAAGGAATCCCATCACATGATATCCGAATGATGTCGAAACATTTGATCGACTCGTCAAAACCTTATAATCCCCCAAGAGATCAACATCTTGAGTACAGTTTAATAGTATCGAGTACATGCCACAGCGTCGGTGGTCCAGCCATAGAAAGGCAAACCCAAGCCTCACTAATGGCGCCGCGGAACTGCCGCAAACCCTAAGGTTCAAAGGCTTTCACACGGTCATTAAGTCGAGTTAGGGTTTCATTCTTCTAGAGGATCCATAGAATCACCTGCATGTCTTTTCGTATACTTTAAACTTGGAAAACGGGCTCTTGACATTCGATCGTCTCTATCGACTCTCAACGAACCTGCGTGAAGTCGTCTCTAGCTGGAAACAATCTATCTGATGACCTTGCATCGGTAAACGAACGAACCACATGTCCTAGTCATTCATCCTCAGGTGACTAGCGACCGTCCATCATATCTCTAAGTATATGCTCATGCTGCAGTAGCTCCAACCATCTGGGCGATATCTCGTCATTTGCAGCAACAACTGGCTCATTCGCCTGTACGCCGAACAGTGCCTCAATCCTCCAGGAAAGGCGATACATTGGTAGTCATCTCTGAATCGATCTGCTCTAGATCTGAGTAAGACTCTCCACACTGGAAATCTTCAACTTAACTGGGCCCGCTCCGGCGCATAAATCGGACGAATTACCTTCGTCTCTCAAATCGGGTAGACTAGCTGTCATCTGTCTGCACGGTAGGCGACATCATAATCTCTGAGGTATACTGTACATCAACAGTCCTCTCTCAACTGGCAGCTCTAACAATGGCCCGATCATCCGGTGCAAGACCAAGCAGTCGCCTCCACTAGAGGTCACAATCACCAATACTAACTCGATACGTTCCCATGTCACCAGAAAACACAATGGTCGGCCCTCGTACCAGACGAGTTCGCACTGACCGTAACCCTAGCAGCAGCCCAAAGTGCGCTCAACATGGCGACATGAACCTCAATCGAGTATCGAAGAGAGCAGATCAATGGCAAGAAAGAGAACAACAGATCCAGAGTGGATACATGATCATAAGAAGGAACAACATCAATAAAGGTATGATCATGAAACTAATAGAATCAGGGATCTCAAATGGATGTATAATCATGGATATGAAGAGGATCACCGATCTCGAAAATATGTACATCCTAAGGTTCCTTAAGCGGAGTGGCGTGTCGTAAGTATGCCGCGGAACATACCCACGGTACGTCACTCTAGTTTAGTCACCTATTCCATCAACCAAGGGTCATCCTACGCGACAAAAGTTCGGGTCTAATACCCCCTCGACTAAGTCTAAGTTCCGTAAGGTCAAGCCTAAGTTCCGTATATATATAGACGCCCTAGGCTCCACATAGTCAAACTTAGACTCGAACCAAGGTCAACCTAGCGCTCTGATACCAACTTTGTCACGACCCGAAAGAGCACGTGACTGGCTCTTGAGCCATATGAAGTCTATATGACTCCATCTGATCCAAGTAAGCCAAAAGCCCAGAAATCTAAAACCATTTTAAGGATAAATAAACAACAAGAAATATACTATACAACGCCGAATGGCGAGGATCAAAATTCAAAAGAAACCCAGATAAGCATGAAAACTGTTACACTACTAAGCGCGACTCTAAGGTCGAAATAATACATCACTAGTGTCTGAGTCTGAAACAATAAACAAGTTTTAATTGATGGAATTCTAGATACAATGAATAATACAAGTACAATGGTGGTTCTTGATGCAAAAGAACCCACCTACCAAATGCAATTCACCCGCAAGGAAGCAGTGTGCTGAAAATGCCGCAATGGAACCTATACGGCAAAACCTGCAAGAACTGTGGCACAACGGGGGTGAGTTGCCAACTCGTGAATAAAAATATGTACAAGCAGAAACCGAAAGCAAGAAATAATCCTAGGTCAATACGATCAGTAAAATATAAACCACAAGAGTACGTCTGAAGCATGATAAGGTGGCAATGTAACGTCTAAACATGTATATAGTGCCAAGTACTCAGGTAATAATATATCATCAGTATAAGGTATGTCTGCATGAAGTATGATCAATGTAAATCCAGTCTGTGTGTGATCAAGTCTATATAAACTTGGAACCCGTCCACCCGTCACCCAATGACAATAAACGCGGAACCCGTCCACCCGTCGCCCAATGACAATAAACGTGGAACCCGTCCACCCGTCACCCAATGACAATAAGCATCATGCATGCAAATATGAGGATATAATCAAAATCATGGAAATCGTCATGAAATCCGTGCCTAGCATCGATACGTAAATCCTCATCTATCGGGCTCCGTCAGTCCGGATCAGCCCACGGGCTATGTCTGCGGAATCGGCCCTCGGCCCCGGCAGTACGCCCATATCCATCTATCGACTCTGGTCAGTATCCTCTGGATGACCTCCAGGTCCAACCAATCACTGGTAGGTAGTAGTCCCTCTGCCAGGCTCACCGTCTACTACACAGCGAAACCGTTCTCGCCCCGTGGTACCATACCGGGTCCACCATGTACCCGCAATCGGCCTCATCCACCTCTTCGAATCGGATTTCACATGTCGCTCTCAACACCAAGAAAACACATGGTGGACGCACTGAAATATCATATCAAGGGTAACCGGGTTTTTAAAATAATTATATATTCTCTTTTGAAATACCCACGGTTCCCAAATCCAGAAATATCATGGAAACAACATATCTCAATGCGTATAATCAAAACATGATGTATGCGACATGTAAAGAAAGGTAAGCATATCAGAAGTCATGCAACATGGAATAATAATGTGCACACGTCGAGGGAAACCGCTCTTTTAAAACGAATCAGTTTTGAAGAATATCTTGCGGTTCCCAAATCCCTAATCAAGTCAGAATCATCTATGTTTGTGTACAGGTATAAGTGTACAATATGCCATGCAAGAATCATATCATGAATGCAACAGTACTACAGTGTAGTGGCATGGCAATTATCGATGATGAAGTGTGTGAGCCGGCAAATAGTGTTCGTGGAACATACGCATCATCGATAATGGTGTTGGTGTCCTAACAGCATGATAATAATATAGCAATAAACATATGCAAGCAATGCGAATAGCATGAATATGCGGAAATCAAATAATCAACACCATAGTGAAGAATCTACTATGCAAACTACAGATCTAAGTATCAAGTCAATCGGGAGAGGTATAGAAACCACCTAAATCTGAGTCGATATATATATAGATATAATAGTCGGTGATCCCGCTTCAATAATATCGCGTACGATACAATATATCGTAAGACATCCTCGAGCCATGAGTGTGGATCTATCATCAATATAGGCTCGTACAGTAAATCGTCGTACGACATCCCACTAGCTGGGCACGGGTCAGTATCACATTCCTCTCATCTAATATCAGGTATCATTATCATCATATCATATAATCTGGGGTACAGATCTAAGTCCAGTACAAATCGATACCATTTAAAAAGTATGAATGCGGGAGTAAACACACATCCAAAGCCCGTAAGAATCACATGTCGTATCCCAAATACGAATCATATCAAATCACCGATCTCACGGCACAATGCCCAAACCATCGACTCATCTCCAATATCATCCATTATCATCATCAACACAGTGTAAATAAAAGGAATATGCAAGGGTGTGCGTGTAGGTGTAAATCTATTCTAGGGTTCGCGACTATGAACTACACTTGTCACTTCTAACCCTACACTATCCATAATACACCTAACTATCATATATATAATATAACAACTACGGACTGCGGGGGTGCTATACGCCATCCACCCGACTTCCCTATGTAGATATAATCTACTCATCTTGCATCTTCATTTGTCGACGTCTCCACGCGCTTTGCTTGTCGTCCCGAAGTCTTCATGGGGTACCTACACATCAAAGTATCGTATATGCATATTAAAACCAAATCAAAGCTAACACGGCACACGAAACCCAAAACGATACGATAAGGGGCCTATAGGTTAGAACCTATGGGCACGCCTTCAAAACCATCAGCAAATCCTCGATATCGTCGTATAAACGCCAAATAGTCGAGGTAAATCACAATACACAACTCAGAACTAAAAATACGGAATACAGAAACACAAATCCAAAACAGCAACTAAGGAAATAGGCTCCAGATTTCACCCTAGGTCAAATTAGACAAATCTATATATACCAGGGGTCTAATCTATACATTTAAGAGCAGCAGAACCAAAACGAGGCAAAATGGGGAAGGTATGGCCGCAAATTGCGGCCAATTGGAATAAATCTGCGGCCGGGTTGATGAGTTAGGGGTTGGGGTCTTGGTGGTAGCTTCCTGGGTGCCTGCACATGTCACTGTACAACCAATTTTAATTTAGGATGTCTCGGGTGATAGCAGATTCAATATACCCTTCACAGATTCCACAAATTCTCCGATATCGGTTTCTAAATCCGTATTTCGGGTTTCAACTCTCAGGTTAGGGTCTCAATTCATGCACTAGGTGTTGGTGTAACCTCTATTGAACTCAATTTCACATCACAACTCATAATTTCCTCAAACCCTAACTAGGTTTTCCTTAACTCCACAATATGAAACAATATCGGTTCAATCTAAACATGGGGGTATAAGTAATGCTAAAACTAAGCTAATAGTCCAGAAAATACCTCATTTGGCAACTCAAGAATTTTCTTGAGTTGCCCCTAGTGGCCAAAATCCTTGCTTCCTTGGTCCAATGTGTAGATCTTGAGCTTGTGCACACTTTTAATGAATGAGAGTGGGGTTTTGGAGTTGTTTTAGAGGTGATTTGAGGAGTTGAAGAGGGGAGGGAGGTGAGGAGCAGGAGTAGCTGTAGCAACAACAGGGAGAGGGAGAAAAATGAGTGAAGGTTGAAGAGCAAATGGCTAAGTCTTTAGTCAAAGAAGCCCATACCTCTCTCTCTTTCACCAACTACTAAATTCTTTAATATAAACCCCTTTTCCATTTCTTTTCTTTTCTCTAAATTCCTTCTCACTCAAATAGAAAACCCAAATGAGAAACCATGGTAGAAAATGCACAAGTGTAAGAAGAATGATATGTGCATGTTTTGCACAAATTGCTAAAAAACCGATTAGCGATTATTAATCGCGATTAGCACTAATTTAGCATATAACTAATCAATTAAACTTAGAAATGACATAATTCTCTAATTTATCCTATTTTAGAATTTTCCATAATTTTCCAAATTTTTTCTCCATTTATTTGTATTTAATTATACCGAATTATTAAAATATTCAATAAAATAATATTAAATTATAAATTTCCCAAAAATAATATTTTTATTATTTCGAAATGTTACAGCGAACCTGTATTGTTGATACTGATTTTCTACTCAGTCTTTGAAGGTGAAGCGGTCTTCGAAGGGATGACCTATTACTCGGTGATAGGAGCAATAATCCGTATGATGGACCTCGTTTATTTGTTCAGGGTGCTGAGATTCCGGAAGTGTCATCATTTGGTGCTTCATGTCAAGGTTAAATATTTTCCTTGTCTTGTTTTGGGGAAAAGAGTATTCCTGACCCATCTTCTTTATAAAGGACGGGTTCCAACCGAGTTTTGCAGGGTTACCTAGCACGACAGCAAGGTTTCGGGAGGTATCGTCCATGCCAAATTAAAATTTTGCCGTTCTAGCTAACCCTAAACATAGAATCGTTTACTAGAAATCGACGGAATCGAAATGCAAACACTTTGCAACTAAAAGTGAACAAGGAATACAACCTTTGTAGACCGGTCCTTCACTTTATTAGCTCCATGTAGTAGTCCCTTCACTGCGATCATGAAGTCCCGGACTCTAGAGAGGCTCCGATGAAGAAACGAACATGCTTGCTTCGAAGTCTTCGAGGCCGAAGATGATCTGCGTCGAGGAGACACTAACCCAAGCTATCTTTTCACTAATCATGGAATTAGTGAAGCAAACACCCTATACTAAATGGCAAGTAGTAGAAGATGATGAAGTAGGAATTTTGCTCATATTAGAAATCATTTTCTCACACTTTTTCTCATACCTCCATTGAAGCTAGAAAGCTTTGAGGAAGAAGAAGAAGAAGAAGAATTAACCCGTCAAATGAATTGTGTGTGAGGTTAGAAATGCAACCAAGGGTAAAGCATGTCATGCTTAACTTTTGTTGAGAGTTAACCATGGCTATGGATTAAAGGGTTGGGTTAAACAAATATCCTAAGCTAGACAAAAGAGTGGACAAAGTCAAAGATGCTTAGAAGCTTCTACAAGCTTTCAACAAATATCAACCATGATAAAATACATAATTTTGAATAACTTAATGAAAAATATAAAACCCTAATCTTAACCCTAGCATGGTTTAACCCTTTATAACCCTAGTTGTATTTGTAACCTAGCTTGATACATTTAACATATATCACATATACATCAATGTATCCAATGTGAGAATACTAGCTAATGTAATGTAATATATTAAATATATATAATTATTCATTAGATTATCAAATCAATTCTTGATTTAATAATTCGGCTATATCACCTATAAACGACTAATATCATATGAATCAACTTATCGAATCAACACTTGATCCGATAATCCGGCTATATCATATATAACCGACCGATATCTTATATCGCGAGAATAGAATACGGTATCTCATATCATATCAATCTCGGTCCCACAAGTATCACATATGTGCTCCTACTCCGTTTCGCTTGAGCCAGGAAACCCCTGTGTAGGACTCTAAAGACTCGTCAATACGCCGGCAGTAGGTGATGATCATATCAAACACCCATAAGCCGCAAGCGGTCTGCTAAACGCAATGGCCACCTGGGTATTGAGCGATCAGAAGATCAACAAGCAAGCCTGCTCACACTCCTGCGAATCCAATCAGTAACACTACCGTACAGTCCGGTCTCTTCGTCTGATATGTAGCATATCTAGTCTAGGGTTGGTAAACGTTAGACCCCAGTAACTCGATAAGTCGTGTTGATATGAGTTTCATAACGGGTCGAGAAACTACTGATAATACTTACCAGTATATCTCTGAAGCAGCCTTGGCCAAGGACTTCCTGTAATAGCCAATCGAGCACAGCGCAACATCAACTCCCAATACCGAGAGAAACGAAACCCCTCCCATCGCTCATTGCCTCCATGTGATTCGGGACTGTACCCAAAAGCCACCATTTTGCACGTTCTCTTGAACGTGGTAAGGTGGAAATCAAAGCACAGTGGGAATCACACAAGACTCTATGACGATCTCGGGTCTACAGACTAACCTGTACCAGTGTCACCAGAGAACTGCCATTTGATGTGAGGTATAATACCATCTGGAAGTTCTCGACGAGTCCGTCTAGTGTACCCAGTCTCCACTGAGCACCCGTATACTGTCTCTGATGTCAAACACCAATGGATATGGGATCATCCATCGCCCATCTACATGGGTTGAGAAGCTATACGCTAGTCTACTCTGGTATATCGATACCCTGTCTCGATACACCTACGACTAGGAACATTTGAAGGATGTACTTAGCGACTACTCTGTCCCCACTGGTATGATCTGCATCATAGTCCTGGTAGTCAAGTACTCATCCTAAGGGCTTTATCAACATGTAACATAGAGACAATCAGAGTACATGTTAAGATAAAGTGCAACCAGATAGCATACTATCATGTCGAGCAAGAAAATCCTCCCTATATATGTCCAAGCATCCACTACAATATACATCGTATGTACAGTAATGGCCTCTAGGGCATGTATATAACTAACAATCTTCCACTTGCACTAGGGCCATCTGTTGTAGTATCTCATACCCAATAATCAGCAGTGGTTGAAGTATCTCATACTTAACCATCCTATAAAAGTCTTTCCTGGGAATAGGCCTTTGTGAGTAGATCCGCCCTTTTTTCCTCTGTGTCTACTCTCCTATCCTTGATCTCCCTGGAGATCATCCATCTCCATGATCAGGTGATACTGCCTAAGAATATGTCTGGATCTCTGATGGGACGGGGGTTCCTAGGCCAAAGCCACAACTCCATTGTCTCACAATGGTAGGAACGAAGTTCATCTCATGAACTAATATACATCCAGACTACCTCTTTGGTAGCATCCTTGGTAGCAATAATCCAGCCTTTATCATCTAGTTTACCACAGCATCTAGCTTGGAACTCTCCTAACATACCGTCCCTCCACTGAGGGTAAAGACAATGCCTGTGACAGACATTCAGTCGACCTTATCACTCTGGAAGTTATCCAGTGATTCTCCCCAGGATCGATTGATACCATTTCACTACACCTAGTGAAAATCCTAACATCCACTTAGATCTATCTCATAGATCCAAAACCGAGGATTTAGGAGGTATCACCTTTGATCCTATATGGAGAATCCTTGTGATAAGAGGAGATTGACCGAGCGTAGCATAGGAAACTCCTTCCCTATCAAGAGTATGTCATCCACGTACAATACGAGGATCATCACCATACTCTCTACTACCTTTTTGTATATACAAGGTTCATCTACCATTTTGATGAAGTCAAACACTTTGACTACCACATCAAAACAGTTGTTCCAACCCCGCGATGCCTGTTTTATCCCATAAAGCAACTTGCACACGTTTCCGCTGCTCCCACTGTTTACGAAGCCCTCTGGCTGTGTACTTATAGACGCTCTCTTCTAAATCACTATTTAGAAAAGCAGTCATGACACCCAACTGTTAGTGTATATGCCCTAGAGGCCATTACTGTATCATACTAGTTTGTATATTACTTAATGGAAGCTTGGGATATTCACAGTTGTATATACAATCTTGCTCAAAATGGTAGTATGCTACTTGGTTTGTTCCTACTTTAATGTGTACATGTGTTTCTTTTAGCATATTATCTATACACATTAGTAGAGCCCTTAGGATCTTTGCTTGATTACCAGCGTTGTGATGGCAGTCACACTCGTGGGGGCTGGGTAATCTACAAGCACATCCTTATACATGTCCCTAGTCGTGGGATTATCGAGACAGGGCATCGATACTCCGGAGTAGACTAGCGTATGCGCTTCTCATCCCAGTGCGGGAGGCGGTCTGTCCCACAGCCGTCAGTACGTCATACTTGAGATAGTATGCGGGTGCTCGTTAGGCTACGAGTATACTGGACAGGACTCGTTGGGAACTGATGTTGGTATTATACCTATCGTTAGTTATCAGTTCCCAGGTGACATGAGTACAGCTTAGTCCGCTGACTTGACACTGTCACTTCACCTCAAGTGTGTTCCCACTGTACTTTGACTACTACCCTACCACGGCTCAAAGGAGTCGTGCAAACAGGTAGTAGTTGGGTGCAGTACCGAAGCACTTGGAGGCAGTGACAGTTAGACATGATTCATCTCTCCCGGTATTGGGGGTTGACATCGCGCTGTGTCTAGGAGAGCCATTACACGAGTAGTCCCTGGCCAGGGCAAGCGAGATATACTGGTAGGTTTCCATTGTTATCTCAGGGTGTTCTGGGCTTCACTCCGACACGACTTGTACCGCTATTAGGGGACTGACGTTTACTGCCCCCTAGGCCCGCCATGCGATGTATCAGACGAACAGACCGGACTGTACGGAGACTGTCACATTCAGGCTCAGTAGGAGTTCAGATGGGGTTCACCTCGTCAGTCTTCTTATCGGCATCTACCTGGGGACCGTTACGTACAGCTAGTGCCGCTTGCGGTCTGTGGTTAAACCCACTGCCAGCGTTGTGTCGAGTCTTTAGAGTCCCACACAGAGGGCTATTCGCCTTTGGGCAAAACAGAGTAGAGGTCGCATGGTTTTGCGACAGGGTTCGTTCTCATCCGCGCACTTGTGCACGTTTGGAGTCCGGACGGATATTACTAGCGGGCTCTGGTTTGAGCCAGATCCTAGTATATATTTTGGGGTTAGTTTTATCTCATAGTATTCATGATCCTCGGAACACGAATGCGGGTGTGTATGCACAGATGATTGTGGCGGAGGAAGAGGATTTTCATTAGGGTTTCGGAACGGGTGTGTATGCACAGTTGACAGTCGTCTTTTTCCAAACCCTAATGAATTTGTGAATTATCAATTAATAATATTAATTAAATGAAAATGTGTCTTGGTTGGTTTTGTTGACTTGTTGACCAAGGTTGACTTGTTGACCATGGTTGAAACATTGACTATCATCATTACACATCAAAGATGCTCTTTGATTCTAGAAAAACCATTTAATGTGAAATGATAATAGTCTTATCAAACCTTACATCAACTTTTCATTTAGATTAATTTTTATTAATTTGATAATTCACTAGATATTGTTATGGTTGTAAAAAAAAAACCATTTCATTCTATCATAACCATTCTCTCTCCTCTCTTCTTCCTCCTCCTCCTCTAGTTCAAGGAGATCCATTCTCATGTGTTGAGAAATCTCTCCTTGAGATAAAATACTCTAAACCACTCTCTACTCACTCTAGGGTTGAAGGTCTAGCAAGCCAAAGACCTTAGTTCTCTCAAAGTTCGAGAAAGGAGCCCAAGGTTGAACCCTCAGGTGGATCCATCTTTGACGAAAGAAGGCGACAAGGAAAGCACTATCCAACCTCTACAAAGAGTTCAAGAAGAAGGAGTTCAAGTGAGGTATAACATCTTTTCCGAGTAGCTAACTCTCTTTAGCTTGGTAGCTAGTTTTGTTTAGAAAAGATCCCGACTTTTGTTAGTCCATATTGCCTAGTGCGCTAAAAATTTGATTTTTATACCGTTTTCGCCTCCCCGCAAGAACCGGGGTTGGCAACGTGGACTCACAGTGGTATCAGAGCCAGGTTAAACATAAACTAGCTAGGTAGTAAAGTGTATAGAAGTTCGATCGGAAAAATCGCAAAACTACGACATGCAAAACCCTAAGTTTCTGTTAAAATTTTTTCTGCTCTAAAAATAAAAAGTCATACTCCAAAAATCATCTCAGGGTTTTGTGAAGAAGCCCACCAAAAACGGTCGAGTGATCCCTTCAAAGCGTGGCGGTTCCGCGGAAAAAGTATACCCATCGCCGCGGAACCGCGGCCGTTTTGACTCGGTTCATGACCGAGTTTGGTGCAGTGTTTTTAGGTTGTGGTTTTGGGATTTTTAAGATGGTTTATTTTAGCCCAGATTTTCCAGAAAAGAAATTTGTATTTGGGGGCCTATAAATCCGTATTTTTGATCGAACTTCACTATACTTTGACTAATCGGTTATATCTGTGATGTTTATATGTATTGAACGTCGGCTAATCGCTATATGTCGATTAGTGGGGGTTATACATATCTGTGATCTGTGTTTGTTGATGGTATGTGTATATGAATGCGTTGGATTGTCGCGGGTGAATAGCCGGGGCGGATGTGAGATGAGTGTTTCTTTTTCTTTCATTCATGTAATATGTAAATTGATGTAATATTATTTGTTTGGCCGCACAACCGGGTCGGGGTTGTAGCCGTCATTGTATAATTCTTTTTACTGTTTTTGCTCTTAGGATAGACCCATGGAGGGGGTGCACAAACTACCGGGTATCTCGAAGTGCCGAGTGGCCTACTCACGGAGTTGAGGGAGGTTGCTTCGCTTCGGGTACTTGGCGGGTAGTTTGCCGCACCCGTAGGGGTCTTGGGTGGGGTATTGGCTATTCACCGCGACCGTGTAATCCGCTTTTCGTTGCAGGCTCGAACGGATTGCGGATTCCTAGTATATCTAATGTATTCATCTGTGATCTGTAATGTCTATCATTGCTATATATTTATATATAATAACTATTTTGGCGTTGCTTATGTTTTACAGCCGCGCTAGCCCAGCCCCCGCTCTGTCGTTAGTTAAGTAACCTAACGGGTGATGACGGGGCCCCGTGGCGAATGCGAATGGCATAAGCGTATGTCATATTTTGGTTGTTTTCTGCAATGGTAGGATTAAATGGTGGGACGCATTAAAAGAACTAATGCAAGAAAAATAAACCATGTAAAAGTCGTTGGAACACTTTAAAAACCACTCGGTTCTTTTCAAAAACCAACTTTTAAATGCGGAGATTGAGCCACTCCTTTTAAAAGCTATCTCGTTCCATCGATTATATCAAGTTCACTACGTTCACGGTTTAGCCAAAACCATTCGTAGCCCTCCGTCGTTTCACATGAATAGTCAATGGTATTCAAGCTATGTATGTTGGCCAAAGTCAAGGCATAGTGATTGGTAGCTATTGGGTATTCATGTGCAGCATAGATAGATGCATTGATTTGGAACAGTCGTACTGCCATGTTGGCCAAAGTCAAGGGTAGGTACGGGTGGGTTCAAATTAACCTGGAGAACGACGGGTAGAACTTGACATGTGACTTATGATATTTTGGCCAAAGTCAAGGTCATAAGAGCATGGGGCAAAAATCACATCGGGAGTTTCATAAGTACTGAAACTTGCTAGCGTTGCATACCATTTGGAGTGTGATGATTCTGGTAGGATTCCTTGAGTTTTGTCACGCGATGATATTTGGATCCAGATCCTACTGTGAGTATATGCTACTCCTCGGGAAATTTCTCACTAAACGATCAATTCTATAAACCTAGTAGGTGTCTAGAAAGGTGTTAGCGGGGCTACGCCCCCAGGGAAAAGAGGTTATTAAATTAAGGAACTTCGCGAAAGCGTTGAAAAACCTCCCTCGAAGAACCGACACTAGCCTGGCTGAACGGTTAAGCAAGTATTGTGCGGTGGGATTGATCCCGACTAATTCTTCCATTATGGTTTGAGGAGGGATTCGAGAGACAGTGGGAGCCATCCTGTTTAGACAAACTAAAAACCACTCTAAACTTGAAAGAGCATCATAGCCCCTATTTCACTTGACGTTTACTAGCTGAGTGTTTCTTTTCTCTCTCCTAATTGCAGCGACCATTCAAGATGACCGGACTTAAGTTATTACTAGATAAGAACATACTGACAGGGCCAAACTACAAAGATTAGCTCAGGAATGTCAAGATGGCAATCACTTATGACAAGTTGGGGTTTCTTCTTACCACCAAAGCTCCCCCTGTCCTAGGTCCCAAAACCAGCATCGTAGATAAGGAAATCTATAAGACCTGGGAACTAGACTGCGCGAAGGCCAAGTGCCTCGTGCTTGCCTCGATGGACAACGAATATCAGAGGAGGCATGAGAATATGGACCTTGAATCCATATTTCTCCATACAAAAGAACTGTATGGAGAGCAATCTCGAATCGCAAGATACGAAGTGTCGAAGAAGCTATTTTCGGCAAGATTGGCCGTCGGATCATCGGTAGCGGAACACGTGCTTTAGATGATTGGCTACATTGAGGAGCTCGCGGACCTTGGGACCACGTTGGAGAATGAACTCTATACGGACTTGATTCTCCAGTCCCTTCCTTCCACTTACGCCCAGTTCATCCTGAACTTCAACATGCAAGGAAAGGAGGTTGAACTTCCCGAGCTTCTGAACATGTTGACGACTGCTGAGGGCACCCTACAAAAGGGTAGGGAGACATCCACTTTGTTTGTAGGAGGATCTTCCTCTTCTAAGTCTAAGGCGAAAGCCAAGGGAAAGAAGAAGAAAGCCCCCGCCAAACCAAGGGGCGGTGTTAGTAAAGTGGATACGAAGGGAAAGACAAAAGAAACAAAGATAGCAGGGAAGCTTGTGGGGGAAAGAAGAGTGCTTTTACTGTCACAAGAGTGGACACTGGAAAAAGGATTGCAGGGCTTGGAAAGCCAGGACACAGGATCTGAAGCAGGTTGCGGCTTCAGCTTCAGGTGTGTATGTTATTGAAAACTGTCTATCAATAAACTCTACTTCCTGGGTATTGGATACCGGATCAGGATCTCATATCTGTAATTCTTTGCAGGCGTTGAGAAAACGTAGGTTTTTGATAGCAGGTGACATGACCCTCAGAGTTTCAAACGGAGCTAGCATGGATGTTGAGGCCGTGAGGGACTATCACCTGGGTTTGTCAGATGGACATTTTTTGGTTTTGCGTGGTTGTTATTTTGTACCAAATGCAACTTGTAATATCATTTCTGTATCTTTATTATCTAAAAAAGGTTATGAATTTGCATTTGTAAGTAATGTTGTGAACATTCACCTTAATCAAGTTCTGATTGGGTCAGGTACGTTAAGCAACGGTATATACGTATTAAACCAACCACAGATTTTCAACGTCCAGAATACACACAAAAGAAAGTCACCTGATATCAATCAGGCTTTCTTATGGCATTGTAGACTAGGTCACATCAAGGAGAGAAGGTTGACTAAGTTACATACAGAAGGATATTTGGATCCGTTCGAATATCAATCTTATGCAACTTGTCAATCCTGTCTCAAAGGAAAGATGACAAAGACTCCGTTCACTGGACACGGAGAAAGAGCGGGCGAGCTCTTGGGACTCGTACACAGTGACGTGTGCGGTCCAATGTCTACGCATGCACGAAGCGGTTTTTCTTACTTCATTACTTTTACGGATGACTTTTCAAGGTACGGATATGTCTTCTTAATGAAACATAAATCCGAAGCCTTTGAAAAGTTCCAGGAATACAAGAATGAGGTAGAAAAATAAACAGGCAAAAGTATCAAGATACTAAGATCTGATCGAGGTGGTGAATACTTGAGTGCCGAGTTCCTAAATTACTTAAAAGAGAATGGAATTCTCTCTCAGCTTACTCCTTCATACACTCCGCAACATAACGGTGTATCGGAGAGACGGAACCGAACCCTATTGGATATGGTACGGTCCATGATGAGTAACACTGAGTTACCGCGATCATTCTGGGGATATGCGCTAGAATCAGCTGCATACCTTTTGAACCGAGTTCCTACTAAGACTGTGTCTACTACACCATATCAGATGTGGTGTGGGAAGAGACCCTATCTTAATCACATTAAGACATGGGGATGTCCAACTTCTGTCAAAAAGCAGCATGCGGACAAGCTCGAGGCACGCTCAGTACAGTGCAAGTTTGTGGGATATCCGAAGAACTCTAAGGGATATTTCTTCTATTGCGAAGAGGAACAAAAGGTTTTTGTTTCTCGTCATGCCCACTTCCTAGAACACCAGTTCTTGGAAAAGGAGATTAGTGGGAGCGTAGTAGAACTGGAAGAAATTCCAGAACCACAAGCTATTACTGAAAGCTTAGTAGAACCAGAAGGTTCGAAAGATCAGGACATTCCTACGCCGCTCCGCAGGAGTAGTAGGCAGTCTCATCCGCCCGAGAGATACTACGGTTTTCTTATAGACAGGGATAGAAAGGACTGCATCATTGATAGTGATGAGCCTACTAGCTTCCAGCAAACCATTCAGAGCGTTGACTCGGTAAAATGGCTGGATGCAATGCGGACCGAAATGGAGTCCATGTACACCAACAAGGTATGGACGTTGGACATTGCTCCAGATGGGTTAAAACCCGTAGAATGCAAGTGGATCTTCAAAAGGAAGATTGGTGTAGATGGACAGGTTGAGACCTATAAGGCTAGACTTGTTGCAAAGGGTTTTCGTCAAAGACCTGGTTTGGACTATGATGAAACCTTTTCTCCAGTGGCTATACTGAAATCCATTCGGATCCTTCTTGCCATTGCTGCTTTCCACGATTATGAGATTTGGCAGATGGACGTAAAGACCGTTTTTCTAAATGGAAATTTAGTGGAGTGCGTCTATATGGACCAGCCAGAGGGTTTCATTCAGAGTG
Organism: Agapanthus africanus; assembly: GCA_030015575.1. Lineage (NCBI taxonomy): Eukaryota > Viridiplantae > Streptophyta > Magnoliopsida > Asparagales > Amaryllidaceae > Agapanthus > Agapanthus africanus. Next base: position 682,557,358 of record CM057340.1, read on the forward strand.
GGAGCAGCGGAAAGGTGTGCAAGTTGCTTAAGTCCGTCTATGGACTAAAGCAGGCATCGCGGAGTTGGAACATCTGTTTTGATGAGACGGTCAAAGAATTTGGCTTTATCAAAAATCCAGATGAACCATGCATCTATAGTAGATTTGTAGCAAGAACTGTCGTATTCCTCGTTTTGTACGTGGATGACATTCTGTTGGTAGGAAATGACATTCCTATGCTACAATCTGTCAAGGGGTTCTTGTCACACAGGTTCTCCATGAAAGACCTGGGTGATGCCGCCTACATTCTGGGGATCCGGATCTATCGTGATAAATCCAAGAGGATATTAGGACTTTCGCAGTCCAGGTACATCGACACCATACTGAAAAGATTCAGTATGGAAGATTCCAAGCGCGGTAATCTACCGGCTTGTCACGGGATCACCCTCTCCAAGGAGATGTCTCCCAAGACTGATTTGGAAAGGGATCGCATGTCTATTATACCCTACGCTTCTGCGGTAGGCTATATAATGTATGCGATATTGTGTACCAGACCAGACGTGGCTTATGCACTGAGTGTAGTAAGCAGGTATCAGTCAAACCCTGGGGAGAAACACTGGATAGCGGTAAAGAACATTCTCAAGTACCTGAGAAGGACTAAGGAGATGTTCTTGGTGTATGGCGGAAAAGACCTCCAGATCGAGGCCTGTGCTGACTCCAGCTTCCAGAGTGACAAGGATGATTCCAAGTCCATGTCGGGCTTTGTCTTTACCCTCAATGGAGGGGCGGTGTGTTGGAAGAGTTCCAAACAGGAAACCGTTGCAGACTCGACTATGGAAGCGGAATACATCGCTGCATCTGATGCCGCAAAAGAAGCCGTCTGGATGAGGAAGTTCTTGAAAGAACTTCAGGTGGTTCCGTCCATTGTTGATCCAATACCTCTGTATTGCGACAACAACGGGGCTATAGCTTTAGCGAAGGAACCCAGGTCCCATCAGAAATCCAGACACATCTTGAGGCGGTATCACCTGATCAGGGAGATCGTGGATCGCCAGGAGATCGAGGTTCGGAGAGTTGCTTCAGAAGATAACACTGCAGATCTATTCACCAAGGCCTTGCCCCAGACTCAGTTCGAGCGGCTGATCGAGATGATAGGTCTTCGATACGCCAGTACATGGCCTTAGTGCAAGTGGGAGATTGTTAGTGTATATGCCCTAAAGGCCATTACTGTATCATACTAGTTTGTATATTACTTAATGGAAGCTTGGGATATTCACAGTTGTATATACAATCTTGCTCAAAATGGTAGTATGCTACTTGGTTTGTTTCTACTTTAATGTGTACATGTATTTCTTTTAGCATATTATCTATACACATTAGTAGAGCCCTTAGGATCTTTGCTTGATTACCAGCGTTGTGATGGCAGTCACACTCGTGGGGGCTGGGTAATCTACAAGCACATCCTTATACACGTCCCTAGTCGTGGGATTATCGAGACGGGGCATCGATACTCCAGAGTAGACTAGTGTATGCGCTTTTCATCCCAGTGCAGGAGGCGGTCTGTCCCACAGCCGTCAGTACGTCGTACTTGAGATAGTATGCGGGTGCTCGTTAGGCTACGAGTATACTGGACAAGACTCGTTGGGAACTGATGGTTGGTATTATACCTATCGTCAGTTATCAGTTCCCAGGTGACATGAGTACAGCTTAGTCCGCTGACTTAACACTGTCACTTCGCCTCAAGTGTGTTCCCACTGTACTTTGACTACTACCCTACCACGGCTCAAAGGAGTCGTGCAAATAGGTAGTAGTTGGGTGCAGTCCCGAAGCACTTGGAGGCAGTGACGGTTAGACAGGATTTGTCTCTCCCGGTATTGGGGGTTGACATCGCGCTGTGTCTAGGAGAGCCATTACACGAGTAGTCCCTGGCCAGGGCAAGCGAGATATACTGGTAGGTTTCCAGTGTTATCTCAGGGTGTTCTGGGCTTCACTCCGACACGACTTGTACCGCTATTAGGGGACTGACGTTTACCGCCCCCCTAGGCCCGCCATGCGATGTATCAGACGAATAGACCGGACTGTACGGAGACTGTCACATTCAGGCTCAGTAGGAGTTCAGATGGGGTTCACCTCGTCAGTCTTCTTATCGGCATCTACCTGGGGACCGTTATGTACAGCTAGTGCCGCTTGCGGTCTGTGGTTAAACCCACTGTCAGCGTTGTGTCGAGTCTTTAGAGTCCCACACAGAGGGCTATTCGCCTTTGGGCAAAACAGAGTAGAGGTCGCATGGTTTTGCGACAGGGTTCGTTCTCATCCGCGCACTTGTGCACGTTTGGAGTCCGGACGGATATTACTAGCGGGCTCTGGTTTAAGCCAGATCCTAGTATATATTTTGGGGTTAGTTTAGCTCATAGTATTCATGTTCCTCGGAACACGAATGCGGGTGTGTATGCACAGATGATTGAGGCGGAGGAAGAGGATTTTCATTAGGGTTTCGGAACGGGTGTGTATGCACAGTTGACAGTCGTCTTTTTCCAAACCCTAATGAATTTGTGAATTATCAATTAATAATATTAATTAAATGAAAATGTGTCATGGTTGGTTTTGTTGACTTGTTGACCAAGTTTGACTTGTTGACCATGGTTGAAACATTGACTATCATCATTACACATCAAAGATGCTCTTTGATTCTAGCAAAACCATTTAATGTGAAATGATAATAGTCTTATCAAACCTTACATCAACTTTTCATTTAGATTAATTTTTATTAATTTGATAATTCACTAGATATTGTTATGGTTGTAAAAAAAAACCATTTCATTCTATCATAACCATTCTCTCTCCTCTCTTCTTCTTCCTCCTCCTCTAGTTCAAGGAGATCCATTCTCATGTGTTGAGAAACCTCTCCTTGTGATAAAATACTCTAAACCACTCTCTACTCACTCTAGGGTTGAAGGTCTAGCAAGCCAAAGACCTTAGTTCTCTCAAAGTTCGAGAAAGGAGCCCAAGGTTGAACCCTCCGGTGGATCCATCTTTGACGAAAGAAGGCGACAAGGAAAGCACCATCCAACCTCTACAAAGAGTTCAAGAAGAAGGAGTTCAAGTGAGGTATAACATCTTTTCCGAGTAGCTAACTCTCTTTAGCTTGGTAGCTAGTTTTGTTTAGAAAAGATCCCGACTTTTGTTAGTCTATGTTGCCTAGTACGCTAAAAATTTGATTTTTATACCGTTTCCGCCTCCCCGCAAGAACCGGGATTGGCAACGTGGACTCACACCAACCGCCAGATATCGTAGTCACGGTATGTAGCAATGGCAAGTAGGATCTAAATGGACTTAAACTTTTCTATGTACACCAAGTAATCTTCTTAAGATATACTTGCTCCTGACTTCAGATAAAGCAACCAAAGTCCATACTTTGTTGGTGTATATAGATTCCATCTCAAATCGCTTTGCATCCATCCATTCTCACAGAGTCCTCACTCCTGATGGCCTGCTCGAAACTAGTTGGGTCATCATCTCATGATGCAATCCTCGCTCCCACTGTCATAGAGAAAACCTAAGTATCTCTCAGGTGGGTGAGGAACCCTACTAGATCGGCGGAGAGGCTGACGTTCGTCGGGAGCTATTGAATCCTCTGGTTCTACCAAATCATCAGCTGTAGTTTGTATAGCTGGAACTCCTTCCAGTTCTACCTCATGACCACTAATTTCTTCATAAGAAATTCCCTTTCTAAAAGGTGGCATGCTGAGAAATAAAGCACTTCTTTTTCTCAGTGTCGTAGAAGATATTCCCTTGCGAATGCTTGGGATATCCAACAAACTTCCACAAAACTGATATTGCCTCGAGCTTGTCCGGATTTTGCTTTTAGACATAGGCCGGACAACTCAAAATCTTAACATCCTTAAGAGATAGGCTCTTCCCATACCATATCACATATGGAGTGGTAGGCACCTGATTTGGTTGGAACCCAATTCAATAGGTATGTAGCTTCACAAGTGCATAACCCCCAAAAGGAAATATGCAACTCAATAGTACTCATCATAGAGCATACCATATCACATAGGGTGCGATTGCTCCGCCCCGATACACTGACGTGCTGTGGTGTATACGGAGGAGTAATGCTGAGAGAGAATCTCATTCTCCTTTAGAATAGTCCAGGAATTCCGTGCTTAAGTATTCTCCTCCCTGATCTCATCAAAGGACATAATACTTATACCCGTTGTGGTTCTCTACTTCTAACTTATATTCTTTGAATTTCTCAAAAGGTTCAGACTTGTGTTTCAACAGGAACATGTGTCCGAATCTTGAGAGATCATCAGTAAATGTAATGAAGTACAAAGAACCAATCCTGGCATGTATAGACATAGGAACTTCATACATCATCATGTATCAATCCCAAGAGTTACCAACTCTTTCTCTGTTTCCAATAAACGGAGCTATGGTCATCTTATCTTTGTGACATGACTGACAAGTTTCACAAGATGTAAATTCAAACTGTTTTAAATATGCATCGTTATGTAACTTAGTTAGTTGGGTCGCATTGATATGATCTAGTCTATAATGCCTCAAGAAGGATTCGTTCATTTCTGAACTCTTCCTCTTGTGTATATTTTGTACGTTAAGAACTGTGGTTTGATTTAGAATGTATATGCTTTTAGATAACGTGCCTGAACAGATCAACTCTTGATATAGGAAATGTTCAAAACATTATCCAACAATACAAAAATATATCCTTCTTTACTAAATAAAGAGACCGATATGATGTTGTTTATCAGGTTCGGTATCTAATAACATTCGTTCAGAATCAATGTATTTGGTAATACAGGGTGATAACTGCCAACTGATTTGGCTGCAATGTTCCCAGCCAAAAACGGCGACCGGGACGTTGGGACGTCAGGGCTTGAATTTCGGGGGCAGATGCTAATTGGTGCTATCCATCCACCTCTCCGAAAATGCCAAGTTGATTTATGACACCATGTATCGAAGGTTTAAATGGATACGGCCGATGTAGCAGACTTCGTCAGATTCCCCCTCATTGAGGGGTTTTTGATTGTGGAGACGCTCTTCCCTGCAGGCGCAATCCCCTGCAGTTAATTACGCTACCGCATCGCGGTAACCACTTTCTCCTTCTCCAGATGGTCACTTCGTGTCGTGGGTGTTTGTTTTGTTTTTGGTTGCCCTTGGATTGTATACGGAGACTAATTTATATTGTCACCCATAGTGCATGGATTAGTCCAAATCCGTATTTTCTTAGATTTGGGTTTGGGTTTGGGTTTAAGGATACGTTAGTCTCATTTGAGACTAAGATTAACTTAAACGTTTGTTAAGGATACGTTAGTCTAATTTTAGACTAAGATCAACTTAACGATTTATTAAGAATACGTTAGTCTAATTTTTAGACTAAGATCAACTTAACAGGATCATTTAGATCCAGCAAAAGAGCATTTGGGCTCTATTGTTTAGTTTAGGGACATTGCGGTCCATAATTAGTTTAAGGACGTTACGGTCCAAGGTTAAGGACATCATAGTCCATGGGCTTAAAGACCCCATAGTCCGAGGTTAAGGACATCATAGTCCATGGGCTTAAGGACCCCACAGTCCACAGTTTAAAGACGTCATGGTCTATAAAGTTTAAGGACATCATAGTCCATGAGTTTAAGGACCCCACAGTCCATGGAATGTTTGGTTATCAGGACCCGTCACCTCTTTGAAGACGTTGAAGGATTACAATGACAAATATCAAAGGAGTGAAGAGATGTACCCTTGAACCAATTTTGGTTGAGAGATCTGTAATCCAATTTGGGACTAAGATCTGTTAAAAGATTTATGAGCATATGGGCTCATTTAATCTGAATGAGGGGTTTATAGCCAATTTGGGCTCGGCCCACTCAGTTGAAATGTTAAACATTTGATAATGCTGAGCATTGATTTGAGTTCTGACAATATTTTTGTTTTTTATTGAATGCTGAGCATTCATCATAGCTCTGGGCTTTATTTGTAGAACAGTTTATGTTCTTTTAGCGCACATGTGGGGAGCACGTGGCGTGTTTGGCGCTTTGCGCCAGTCAAAAAGCGCAGAGCGCTAGTTTATGAACGTATTGCGCTTCTGCTGAGTAGCGCCCACGTGAGGACCACGTGGTGCGCTTGGCGCTAAGCGCCAGATGATGGGCGCATTGCGCCAGTTTATGAGCGCATAGCGCTATTTTATGAGCGCAAGCGCTATTTGTTCAATGGCGCGCACGTGGTGCGCTTAGCGCCAGTCTATGAGCGCAGTGCACTATTTTATGAGTACAAGCGCTATTTGTTCAGTGGCGCACACGTGGGGAGCACGTGGTGCGCTTAGCGCCAGTCTATGAGCACAATGCGCTATATTTGGAGCGCTAAGGCTCTGCAGCGCTTTGCGCTAGTCTTGAGCGCTGACTGATCAACTTTATGATCCGAGAAATAAATTCTCGTTTATAAGAGACTTTGTCTTAAGATTCTAAGAACAAAAGTTCTTACGTTATAGGAGAGGCTTCAATCTCTTTTATTGATGAAAGGTTTTGCCTTTATGGATCTGTGATCTTTAAGAGAATTGAATTATTCTCCCCCTTTTATTATAATAAAATGTTCATGATCTCTTTGTATAAAAGACCTTAGATCTATGATCTGTGAGAAGAATTATGTTCTTTTTTTTATTTTACGATGAGATCTTTTGATCTCTTTGTGAAAGACCTTAGTCTTGTAGATCTATGACCTTAAAGAAAGAAGTGAATTCTTCTTTTTAATATGAGATGATTTCATCTCTCTGTTTATTTTTACCTTGAAGAAAATCTTCTTCTTTTACCGAGAGCTTGGCTCTTCTTTCTGGGACTTCTCAAAGTTTATAGGTGATTTTTCTCTTTTTTTCTGTATATTTTTAGACTTGAAATCTTGGGGCCTTTATATAGGGCAAGCTGATTTGTTTAATCAGTTAAGGAGATCTTTTCTCCAATTGATTTGGGGATTTTCCCATCGTTGGATCTTTGATCCAAGGGCTTCTGATTTACAGAAGGCAATCTTCTTGTTTTTAACAAGATTAGGAAATTTCCTCTAAACATAATTTATTCTGTGTTTTTTGGTGATTTTTAATCACCATTGGATCATTGATCCAACGGTGCTATGATTTACAGAGCACAATCTTTTTGTTTGGAAAGATTTTGAGGAATCTTTCCTTAACTGAATTTAACTCTGATTGATTAATGATTTATCATTATTATTAGATCTTTGATCTGACAGTGGGGAGCTTTTAGTTCCAGCGCTAGTGCACCCGTGCTTTGCACGTGGTGCGTTGCTTAGGGCGTAGCGCACCTAGCGCTGGCACACACGTGCTTTGCACGTGGTGCGCTGCTTATAGTGCAGCGCTCTTAGCGCTAGCGTACACGTGCTTTGCACGTGGTGCGCTGCTTAGGGCGCAGCGCATTTGGCGCTGCCATGAAGCGTTGCTTCATTTTAAAATTTGAATTTTGAACAGAGGTTTGCTCTGATTGGGGGAAACAAATGCCCCCCCACCGTTGCGCTCACATGGCCTACATGTGAGTGCAGCGATGGCAGCATCTGCGCCCTTGGATCAACTCAGAAGTTGATACGGCATCTCATGCCTATAAATATGACCTTTGGTCCTTAGGATGATTTCTGTTCATCTTCATTTTTTTCTTCTGAGAATTTTTATTCTCTTTCAGTGCATAGCTCTTCATTTTAAGAACTTTCAATAGTCAAAACTTTGCTAAATTTTTGGTAAGATTTGAACTTTATTAATAGAGTTTTGCTCTTCCTCAGATCATAGATCTCAAAATGTTTTTAGGGTTTTACCCATTAACAGAGCTTTGCTCTTCATAGATCTTAGATCTAAAGAAATTCTTTTCAGGGTTTCTTAACCCATTAACAGAGCTTTGATATTTTCAAATCACATAGATTTATTAATCTTTCATAAAGAACTCTTAAGAGTTTGTTCATTGATCTTGAAGATCTCAGAATTTTAATTCATAAAAAACTTTATTTTTTTAGTTTTCTGATGGGGTTTTCCATCATTTTTACAGAGCAAGGCTCTTGAGGAATTTTTATTTCTTCATCATTAGAGTTTGACAGATGTCACTCTGTCACAGAGCACTGCTCTCAAGGGGAGATTTACTCCCTGGCCCGAGGGCTCTCATTAAATGAGAATCTTCTGAGGATTTCCTCACTTAATGATAGTCTCATCAAATGATGAGACTGCTTTTTATTAATGATGAATTGCCATCTAAATTATGTGGGTCCCCTTTGGTCTCTTTCTACTACATTGCAGTTCGGTACGAATTTTAAAGTACCGAATGTTAGAATTTAAATTATAGCACCGACGGTTGACTTTTGTTCCTTTTCACGCAGGTGATATGTCTTTCGATAGTTCTTTCCTATTTGTTTGTTCATAGGGAGTATTCCTTCGAGCGCCTGTGGACAGGGAAGTCTTAGCATTGATCAGAGATCATGACCCGGAACATACGAATCTTCATCTATGGGGAACATGATACAATCAAATCGTTAGGGGTCGGCAGAGCTTTTCGTGCGCGGTACCCTCAGAGCCCATCATGGAGATCCACTACGCCGACCCACCCCCGGTGAACTATACCTTAGAAGAAGTCAACTGGACTTCGGGAGGTCTTCTTCAGCCTGCTATGGCTTCGATACCCATTCAGCTTCCAAAGGCTTTGGATACCCTGGGGCGACGTATCTGTCAAGGCGAGTCGCGCCCGTGGGGACAACCATACATGATTGGCCTAACTCCTCGTCATCCAGCTGGGTATCTGCAATGGGCCCGCTATATTTTGTCAGCGAAGAAGTCGCAGCTGCTGAGGCTTGGGTTGTATCCCGCAATTTATGCTTCTCTTTTTCAATATTCTACTCCTCCTGCCTGGTGGGTTAAGGCCTTTCTGGCGCAGTGGAATATTCCGACTCACACCTTCCTTCTGCTGGATCGAGAAGTATCAATCTCTTTAGAGGAGTTTATAGAAGTTTCTGGCCTACCGGTTATAGGGGAGCATTATGAGGAATTGCTTCCTACGGATGAATACGTTTTTAGTGCCAAATCAGTGATGACAGGCCTTATCCCAGAGAACGCTATTCAACACCAATTTCCCAGTTTGATTAAAGTGCTGAATATTTATGAGGGCCTTTTCCTAGAGGAAGCAGTTCTGTCGGGCCAGTCGAGTTTAGGGCTAGGCCGACAAACAATGTTCTTTCGTCGATGGAAGTTGATAAGAAAGAAGCGCCGGCTATAGTTTGAGAGTTCATGGACGTGTCGAGGACATCTCGGGTTTACCACCAAAACGAGATGTGGAGTTCACGATCGATCTTGTTCCTGGTGCAGTACCAATCTCAAAGGTGTACTATCCGATGGCACCAGTGGAGTTGGAAGAAGTCAAGAAGCAGATTACTGAATTACTTGAGAAGGGTTGGATTCACAGCAGTAACTCGCCTTGGGAAACTCCAGTTCTTCTAGTAAAGAAGAAAGATGGCACAAGGAGGATGTGCATCGATTATTGAGAATTAAACCGGGTGACTATTAAGAACAAGTACCCGATCCCTCGCATTGGCGAATTGTTCGAGCAGCTTAGTGGCACGAGGGTATTCTCGAAGCTGGATTTGCGGTCCGGATATCATCAGGTCCGAGTTAAACCAGAAGATATTTGCAAGATTGTGTTCCGAATTCGGTATGGACATTTCGAGTATTAGTGATGCCCTTCGTAGTAACGAATGCACCGGCGATATTTATGGACTTGATGAGCTGAATCTTTTTACCATTCCTGGACCAATTTATAGTGGTGTTCATTGATGATATTTTGGTCCACTCAAAAAAGTATTGAAGAGCATGCAGAACACTTGAAGATCGCACTGCAGACATTGAGGCAAGAAAGATTGTATGCAAAGATGAGCAAGTGCGAGTTTTGGCTTGAAGAAGTGAAGTTTTTGGGGCATATCATAGATGGAGATGGAATTGCCGTTTATCCAGGGAAGATTGCAGCAGTTCAAGACTGGCCGATTCCAAAGAACGTTGTAGAAATAAGAAGTTTCTTGGACTTGCTAGGTATTATAGAGGGTTCGTGGAGAATTTTTCTCGTTTGGCTGAGCCGTTGACCAAGCTTACGCGCAAGGAGGTACCATTTGTATGGACGGAGAAGTGTGCGTCAGTTTTTGAGGCGTTGAAGTAGAGATTGATAACCGATCCTATTCTGACCGTGCCAGACAGTTCCGAAGGATTGGTAATTCACAGCGACGCATCAGGGAAAGGATTGGGATATGTTTTGATGCAGCAGGGGAAAGCTTTAGCGTACACATCGAGACAGTTGAAGACCCAAGAGAAGTATTGCCCAAGTTCTGACTTGGAGTTAGCAGCTGTGAGGTTCGCTTGAAGATTTAGAGACGCTACTTATTGGGCGAGAGGGTCGAGGTTCTCACCGATCACAAAAAGCTTGAAGTATGTGTTCACGCAGAAGGAGCTTAATATGAGGCAACGTAGATGGTTGGAGCTAATGGCTGACTACGATCTTGATCTTATGTACCATCCGAGGAAGGTTAATATCGTGCCGGAAGCGCTCAGCCGGTTACCAGCAATTCAGACGTTGACTGCACAGAAGGAACTCATTGAAGACTTTCGAAGATTTGATTTGGAGGTTGTGCTACCGTATTCTTCGGGACAGTTGATGCAGTTGCAGGTACATTCGTCGTTGGTCGAGAATATTAAAGCAGCGCAGTCGCAGGACCCTAGATTACAAAAGTTCCGAGAACAGGTTGAAGCTGGACTTCGAAATGACTTACCGATCCATGAAGATGATTCGTTGAGATATAGTAGCCGTTTGTGTGTGCCAAAGGGAGATATTCACGAGGACTTATGAAGGAGACACACAGATCAGCTTATTCTGTACATCCAGGAGGCACGAAGATGTACCGAGACATACGACAACATTTCTGGTTGGAAGGCATGAAATGGGAAATTGCTCGCTTTGTGGCAAAATGCTTGGTGTGTCAGCAAGTTAAAGCTGAACATCAACGGGTTGCTGGTTTATTGCAACCAATTCCGATTACTCAGTGGAAGTGGGAACATATAACTATGTATTTCGTGACAGCTCTACCGCGGAGTCCAAAAGGCAACAATGCAGTTTGGGTGATTGTTGATCGTTTGACCAAGGCAGCTCATTTCATTCCTTTTCGGGTTGGTCAATCAATAGAAACTTTGGCAGAACGGTACATGCAGGAGATTGTAAGATTGCATGGAGTACCGGTGAGCATCGTGTCCGACCGTGACACCCGTTTCTTATCACACTTTTGGAGGAGCTTACAGGAAAGTTTGGGGACGGGATTAAAGTTTAGCACAGCTAATCATCCTCAGACAGATGGCCAGTCGGAGAGAGCGATCCAAACTCTTGAAGATATGTTGAGAGCTTGCATGTTATACTTCAAGGGTTCATGGGATCATCTACACTTGGTAGAGTTTTCGTACAACAACAGCTTTCAGGCGACTATTCAGATGGCTCCATTCGAAGTATTGTCTAGTCGCAAGTGTCGCTGACATGTTTGTTGGGATGATGTTTGAGAACGAAGATTGTTGGGACTGTATTTGATCGTACAAACCGTGGAGAAAGCTAATACTATCCGGAATCATATGAAAGCATCACAAGACCGACAGAAGAGTTGGGGTGATGCATTGAGAAGACCTCTGGAGTTCGCTGCTAGTGATTTGGTATTCTTGAAAATATCACCGACTAGAGGGGTGATCCGTTTCGGAAGTCGAGGAAAGCTTAGTCCTCGATTCGTTGGACCTTTTGAGATCTTGGAACGGGTTGGAGAAGTGGCTGATCGTTTGGCGTTACCGCAATCCTTGGCGAATGGTCATGACATGTTTCTCGTACCTCAATTCCGTAAGTATGTTCGAGATGAAACACATGTGTTGGATCATTCGGAGCTGACTGTACGAGAAGATTTAACCTTTGAGGAACGACCGATGTCGATTATGGATCGAAGAGAAAGGGTTCTTAAGAACAAGTTATAACTCTTGTACTTGTTTCTTGGGGCAATCGCTCGCATGGAGAATCAATTTGGGAACGAGAAGATGAAATCCGGCAGAAGTTTCCACATCTATTCTTGAAATTCTTGATTGTTTATCCTATCTTGTTCTTGGAATTTCGAGGACGAAATTCTTTTGTAGTTGGGTATAATGTAACACCCGAGTTTATTTATACCAATTCCAGTTTCCGTATTTACCTATCCATGGTCTTTTCTTAATTTAACGTATTTTGGGTGCGAATGGTATTTTTTATATTTTACATTGCATTCGACCCGACCCGCTTACTTGAACTTGTTTGATTTATATTTATAGGTTACCCTGACTCGTTTACCCTGACTCGTTGTATTGACACGTGCATCTAGTATAAACTGTATATTGGCATTTCATCTGACATCGCTTGCTTTATCATATAACTTTTAAGTCACAGAAAATATTTATTAAAATTTCATTTCATAGCCTGCATGATACCTCTAACCCCGTGGTAGCGTCCGCGCATATTGTTCTCGTCTGTTTAGTGAAACGGACGTGTTTGGATGGCTACGCGCACGTACGTGCATCCGTTCTTGGGGTATGCATTTTCTTTGAATGAGCATTCATTTTAAAATTTGGAAGTAGCATATATTTTTCATATTTTAAATCTGAATTCTTAGATTCAACCCGGGGGTGTTTTGGAGTAAGTTTGTTTTTGCCAAAATCTAAAACGGACTAATATTATAATAATATATTCTAATCTTTTCACACTGTTAATAATCTTTGAATATAATATAATATATTCCTAAAACAAATTTTTTACTCTCTGTCTCTGTCTCTCTCTTCTCTCTATCTCTATCTCTCTATTCATATATATATATTTTTATATTTAACAATCTCACAGTCATCTCTCTCACCCTCTCTTTCTCTATATAAATATTGAGAATATATTAAGGATCCTGAACAGTATCTCTCTCTTTTCTTTCTCTCTCCGATCGCGGGTACCGTGCACTTCTCAAGTGTGGTCACCTTCCTTCATCCCCTATCATCACCTCCCTCTCTTTTCTCCTTTAAATTCTTCTGCCGCTCTCGCCATTAGAAAACCCTAACCATGCCGTCGCCCGCGCCTCGCCGTCGCCGCCTCCACCTTCGACCTCGCCTCTATTCCTTCGCCATTCATCCCTCTCCTCCTTCTCCTCACCTACCAAACCCCGACCCCTGCACACGACGAGAACCACTGAGAACCCATATCTTTTTCTTCCTTCTCCCACGTGGGTTTCCTCCCTCCATCGCGCTCGTGCTCATGGCCAAGACCTCCTTTTCCCTCGTCGTCAACAAGCCACCGAGGTATTCTTCTTCCTCCTTCACCCATGGACATCATCTCATCTCAACTTCAACCCAACCACGTCGACATCTGCTTCTTCTATCGCTCCCTTGTGTTGGTTCTCTTCTCCGGTGACCTCCTCGCCACCAACCTATCTTCCCCTTCTTGATGACCCATAGCACGAACCCATCTCGTTTTCTCTCCCTCGCGATCACCTCCTTCCCGAGATCACCCTCGCCTTATGAGCCACCGCCTTCTCCTTCTTCTTCTTCTTCGCTTCTTGAAGAAAGAGTTGTTGATCCTTCGTCGAATTTTTCCCAATGGAAGAGGCGCAGGGTACGTCATTGTCAATCATGGGTTCTGTTTATTTTCTCCATTCATTTTGATTACATGCAATCTTGGTATATGTTTTCCTCATTAGTTTACTCTAATCTGTTATTTTTTATTTTCGTTTTGATTAATTTCTGAACGTTTAGATAGCGATGGCTTGATTTGTCGGACACCATTGTTTCTCTTTAATGAATTGATCACAAGATTTAGTATAAAGATTTGAACTTTACGTTCCTTTAAGCCATTGAATTTTTTGGAATCTAGAACACATAGACTTCGGTTCTTTGATTTGTTTGACACCTTTCATTTCTCTTTGATGAATCGTAGAATTTCGATTCAATCATCTAATTTTATTTCATTCAGTGTCATGATACCTAATATTTTTTTTAAGTTGACTCTAATATAAAATTAACACCCAAGACCCCTCCTCAATTCGGCCCATTCGATGCGATGTTGAACCGAGAACCGAGGTTCCAAGACTGGGCCCTAGTCCGCATGAACGTCAAGATCGTTTCCATCTCTGTGGTTCTCCGTTCCGACGACGTTTCAATTTTGCACGCGAGGCGTTCGACGAAATGCCCCAATGGAGATTATTCGTTTTATCGCATTCTTGCTGCGTGCCGCGCATCTGTGGATCCCCGAGGCAAGTGAAACTTGCTACATGCTATTTATATGTTTTTATAACTATTTATCTGAATATTAAACTTATAGATCAAATCTAAAGGCACGTGTTCCAAGTTAATAGTTTGATGTTCCGTTTACATATTTTAGATTCAGAACTTGAAACTTACCCGTTGCGTTTTAGTTCACTATACCTAGTAACTACATTTATATTTTAATCACATAATAACTATTTTATATAGTCTATGGTACCCTTTCTATAGTTTTACTCTATTGGACACCCGTGTGCATCTTTAACTGTTTTAGTTATAATTGCATCTATTGAACATATTATACATATCATTGCATCTCTAGATTACTTAATACTTATTAACATGATTTTAACATCTATATTTGCTATACTGCATTCATGTAATGTTGAAACTATCTCTTAAACCCAAACTGATAACCGTACATCTAAGTAGTTTAATCTGCACCTATTGCTTATCATATTACATGTTCCAGTTTATTGTTCTATTAGTACCCATGCTTGTGATGTATACACATGCTTATGATAGTTTGATTATGAGCACCCACATGACATCTTGTGCACCCTGATATGACCTACTACACCTATTACTTGACACGACATGGTACCGTATAACTCTTGACATAACATGACACCTTTTTATATTACCTGGCTTGACCTGATGTACCATGGTCTTACCTGTTACCTGATCTCATGTCTAATGCCAACAAACCTGACCTGTTGTCCTTACGGACCGTTCCTGTTGTCTATCCAGACAAACCTGTACCTGCCTGATCCTGTGTTGGCATTAGCTCTAGATTATTTAATATATGACTTGAACACATATAACTTGGGGGTATGGGGAAATCAATGATGAAACCTGACTTGTAACTCGACAGTTGCTTGCTTATACTGATCAGTTTTAGAGGCTAGGCTAGCCTTGGGATGATGCTGCTGACATCGTTCGTCTTTACATATTTCCTGTTTTAGTGCCTAGCGGCATGTCTCGGTTTCAGCCCGAGAGTCTTAGACCGTGTCCCCGGGCATGCACGGGATACTATTGAGTTACATCGATGATTCACCAAATTGATTTCAAAGACTTGAGAGTAGTTAACCCAATAGACTAGTTTAGATTACTCACTGTACACTACCTTTCACTACCCGGATTTGTATTACTGTTACACCTGCTTACCATTTATGATTATACTTGCATATCTTGCTACCCTGTTTATATATTATTGCTTGATGTTATGACGTGCTGTCATCTGGGTTTTGCATGGCCCAGATCCTCTACCTTTGTTGCAGACTGATCAGGAGTATTGCCGCTGTTAGACCGAGCGGTGAAGATCCTATCGGCATGCAGTTTTACTTTCCAGGTGGTTCATTTATTGTATCTTTTTCTTCTGCATATTATCATTTCTTGACTCATTTATTCTGGCTCATGGACATGTACTGATAGTTTAGTCTACTTTCCTGTTCTTGATATCTCTACAGCCGTAATGTGACCGTGGAAGGATTTTTCCTATCTACAGGTAGCATGGTTGGCTATGTCACGCGCCTATTTTAGCGTACTCTAGGAAGCGGGGCGTGACAGAAAGTGGCTGTCGGGGTCGCTGGGTTAGCTCATTTGTAGTACGACCTCAGCCAAGTGATAGATACTACTGAACCAGGAGTGCAGCATGTGAACTTTTCGATGCATTACTTTATGTCATGGCTCGAGCTATACGTGCTTGGTGTTTTAGGTATCCATAAAAGGCCTTCCTTCTACGACAAGTGTGGCTTCCCCCGGATCATGTAGCTAGTTGACGCATCCATTGTAAATCCGACACCGCAGGAAGTTAGGGGTTTGCTCCTTCGTTCTCGCTCGGATGGAGATGGCATGACCTTTACCGACAAAATTCTAACTATCGGCAAAGAGTCCGCAACAACGGTGCAGCCATTGCGGGACATTTTGAAAGACGGAGCCTCTATTTTAAAAGCTCGGGAAATTCTCCATTTATATTCCATCAGGCCGGGCTTTCTCATGTTTAGGCAAAATGATGCAACGTTGTTCATGAGGTACAACCCGCATCGTTTTGCCCAGCAGTTAAGCTACAATCAAGGCGTCCCGCTCGAGGCCTTCCTGTCAGAACCACTTGCGGATGAAGAGGGTATTCGGAACGCAATGCACCATTTTATGCGATTGAACACCGGCTCCAATTTCTTTATTAGTGAGCCAGGTTGCGTTCCGAAAGCCCTGAATGTATATGTGGTGTGGTACCAGCATTCGATGGGCGCCGTTATCAGATAAGAGAAGTGATTATTGCTCGATCGTAAAGGCACCGCCCGGCGGGTAATCCAGACGTTCCTCTGAAGCGACGAACCATCGTCCATCCTCCCTTGAGGGAAGCTGCTGCGGCTGTGGTACCACGTGATACACCTGAGTTGCCGCTACCCCGTGCTCCTGTTGTAGTGGTGACTGTGGCGTCTCCCGAGTCTGGCTTGGGTTCAGATATCGGGACTCGTCGTCCCAAGGTGCCCACCAAGCGTAAGCTTCTGCTAGCGGTGACCGGTACTCGCTCGCAGAAGAAGAAGAAGAATTCAATTCTTTCTGCCTATGTTGTACTCAGCCATGAGCCTCATGCTCCTTACAGCGAGGGCCTGAGCGAATATAGGACTAACGAAGGCCTATTCATGGCGCCGAATGATACCGACCTTGAGGCTGCTATTGCAGCTTCAGAGCGATTAGCAAGCCACAAATCGGGACTGGTCATCCTTGCACATTCGAGTAAACCTCTGCCGTATCTTTAGTCATTGCATTACATTTTTATTATCATAATTTGACTGACACTTTTTCTTCAACAGACATTTCTACTGAAGAGGCTCTCGTGGCTTTCCTCAAGACTTTTGAGGAGGAGGAAAGGCTTCGAGCATCCTTAGGCATCGGTACATTTCGGTTCACCGCGTCTCCACTCCTGTTTCTTATGGGTAATCCGACCCTTCCTTTTCATCTTAATATAGAGACTACCTCTACTCAGGTTATTCCAGGTGTGGTACCGACTTCGCAGGGCGGTGCGGAGACGCTTCCAAGGCCGGCTACCGAAGTCCCAGTTCCGTCGGTATAGCCGAAAGAAACTTTACTTAAGCAACCGATGACGGACGCCATAACAGATCCAGAGGTAGCTCTTCCCACGGACGATGATGTCCCCTTGACGGAGGTCTTGAGAAGATCGGCTCTGACGGCCCAGGTGGAAAGGAAGGACAAGAGGCGTGAAGCAAAAGAACGCAACACCATCTTGGCCGTGGGTGCAGGAGCGCTGCTTCCCCTGTCCCTGCTTCTTCAGAGGGTGCACCGGGCTCCTTGTCTACCGCTCACAGACAGGCGGCACGTGCGGCTCGGGAAGCAATTGAAAAGCCGACCCAAGGTAACGTAACACCGAGCCTTTTGTCAAAGTTTTAATCTTTCGTTTCTCATATATCTTATCCTGCAGGGTTAAGTCCTGGTGAGGAGGTGGCGGGTGAGATGACTGCAACTACTGAGCCCAAAGCGGCTACTCTTTTCCAGGAGTCTGGGACTGCTGCAATTGCCGCTCTTTCTGCCTGCGGTTCCCTGCCATCTCCTAGCGTCGCGAGCGTCACGAAAGCTCTCTGGAATCGGGGGAAAAAGCTACGGGTGGCGAAACCTTCCCCGCAAATGAGATTGAAGAAGTCGTGATGCTCGGCGATGCTCCGGTCACGGTTCTGGCTGATGACCTGTCTGGTAGGTCTCGGGTCGCTGCATTCTTTTTCGTTTCGCAATCCTTTCTGATGACATTCTTTTCCTTTCGAATGTAGGTGTGGCGAGTGCTGAGGTTGCGATACTTGAAGAAGCACCACCAGTTGCCGCTTTGACGGTCGTTGCCCCTCCGTCCTCTCTTATATCTTCTCAAATGCTGGAAGGTATGTGTTTGTGATAAATTTAAATCGGGGATAGCATATTTCGTGTACTGATCATATATCATCGTGATCTCGCAGGAGTTCTTTTTTATCACTTGTATCAGGTGCTGAACCCACACTTCTCCTTCCAGTCGGAGATTAGTCCGCCCGCTGGTGTCGGTGAGTATCTTTTCTAATTGACGTCCTTTCTTTTCTTTGACGGGCAGCCATGTCGTGGCTAATTCCTCTTTGCATTACCCGTAGCCTTACAAATTGAAGGAAGGGTCAAGGGTATCATCGCGCCACCGGAACTCCCAGCTCTGCCCTCTGTTGCAGCCGATATAGTAGACTCTATTGTTCGTGCATTTTTTATTTCTTGAGCCGTCATCTGACTATGATCTGTTTTCCAGCGGTGACACCGACTACAGCTCCATTCGAGTCTCGAATCATAATGCCAGCAGGGCCCTTTTCCAGACGTCCATCTTCAAAAGGCGCTGTGACCAGTCTGCGTATGTTGGGCGACTACATTGAGGAGCTTGACGCGGAGGCTCCTACATTCGCTGCAGATTTTGCTGCCGAGGTTAATCCAATATTGGCGACGCTTGTGAACTTCCATAACGAAGGCGTCGTTGAGTCTTGGGTTAACCACTGCAGAAAGATTGAGGCCTTCTTGCATGAGCTTGAGCTTAGGCGTCCTGCTCCTGAGATTCTGGCTGTGAACTCCCAACGAGCTGCATGGGTCGAGCAGAGTGTGTCCTTCCTCCACTATTTTGAACAAGAAGCGACCTTGAGGCAGAAGGAACGCGAGGAGGCTTCGGATGAATCCTTCCGACTGCATGCCCAAGTTAAAGCGAACGCCACGCAACTGAGAGCCGCTTTTGACACCTTGTAGCAATGTATCTTGGACGGGCTTGTATTGAGGCGGAAGCTCGACTCTATTGAGCGGGTTACGCAGAGTCGCGAAGCTGTCCAACGGGAAATCGATGAGAAGATTTCATCATACTTGCAGCAAAGGGCTCGAATTGAAGCGGAGCTGGTCTCGGCGACTGATCACGAGAAGGCACTGAAAGGAGTGCGAGAGCAACTTGCTGACTTATTGAAAACGCTTCCTTCTCAATAGTTGTTTTGTATAAATTGAACGCTTGTAATCTTCGAATAACATGTATCCATTTTTTTATTCTTTCATATGATTCAACTTGTACTCCATTGAATTCATGAATAAAAGATACACATTTTTTATTCTATTGTTGCTCTCTTCTCTTTGCCGTGTCATTGCCATGTGATTTTAGCAAGTGTGGCCTGTAGATAATAAATGACGGCCCATCTTGGACTCTTTGCCGGGTAACAATGGATTAAGAACAGGTTCATGTCTGCTTGCCTAATTATTTTCGACTTTATGAGCCGTGAGGGTCTCATAAAGAATTTTCTCCCTACGAGTCGAGAGGATCTCGTAGGTGTATTTTCTCCTTAGGAATCGTGAAGATTCCTAAGTGTGCTTTCTCTTGAGAGTCGTAAGGATCTCACAAGAGAATTTTCCCTTTTACAAGTCGAGAGGACATGTAAGTGGTTGTTTCCCTCCTTGTCGAGATTCGACTTTGGAGAGTGTGGTCCATGAATAGTATGCAAGAGTCCATTTTGGGCCGACTTGCAGGGCTCCAGTGCTTAGGAAACAGGTCATTATCCCCATTGCCTAAGGCTTTCCCCTACGAGTAGAGACGAATCGAGAAGTACTCGCAAAGACACTAATTTCCTTACGAGTCGTGACGAATCGAGAAGTTCTCGCAAGAATATCCTAACGTCACAGTTAACCTCTGCTCTTTACAACAGAGGTCCGTTAGGGTCTGTGGTACTAGGGTTTTGCCCGTCATACCGTCGCGTTGGCTGATGTATTCCTCGATTGACAATCTTGCTGTTCGAGTGGCCTTGCGACTGTCGTGTCTCTGATCCCTTCGTGGGCTAGACAAGACATCTTCAAGAAATCTTCCTAGGAAGTTTGACCGTCGGAAGAGCAAGCGTTAGGAATTTTGCCATGCCGCTTTTACTTGAGGTTAGGCTCAGTTTGGGGAGCCCCGATGAGTCATAACCACTCCGCGCTGGTGTGGGATGATCTCCGATAGTCTTTCAGGTTTTATTTAAGTTGTCTTCAAGACCTTGAAGCTAGGAATTTGGCCTTTGCTTCGTTTGCTGGCATTGCGTCTGCTGTAATGAGACGAATGTCGCGGTTGTCTCTAGGTTGCGGGTGAATCGTCGAGGTTTGGAACTAGGGATTTTGCCGTGGCTCCGTTGTTTGATTGTCGCGTCCGAATCCTGCTGGAGGAAGAACACTGTGGTGATATTTCATCTGCTGTATCGAGATGAACGTCGAGGTGGTGACCACTCCGTGCTGGTGTAGGAAGATCTCCGATAGTCTTTCGTGTTTTATTTGAGTTACCGTCAAGACCCTGAAGCTAGGAATTTGGCCTTCGCTTCATTTTCTCTAGCGTTGCGTCTGCTGTATCGAGACGAATGTCAAGGCGGTGCTGGGATTTTTCCATCACTCTGCTTTGTTTTGACCATGATGTCTTTTGTTGACGTTTCGTCTGCATCCTGCTGGACTGCGAAGGAATGCCGTTGTTGACATTCGGTCTGGTGTAACGAGACGAATGTCAAGGTGGTCTCTAGGTTGTTGGTGAACGTTGGGACCTGGAACTAGGGACTTTGCCATGACTCCGTTGTTCTGACCCTGGGGTGACATTGTGTCTGCTGTAACGAAACGAATGCTGAGGTGGAGCTGGAATTTTGTTGTCACTCCGCTTTGTTTCGACCGTGAGGTCTTTCGTTGGCGTTGCATCTACATCCTGCTGGACTGCGAAGGAACGCCGTTGTTGACATTGCGTCTGCTGTAACGAGACGAATGCTGAGGTGGAGCTGGGATTTTGCCGTCACTCCGCTTTGTTTCGGCCGTGAGGTCTTTCATTGACGTTGCATCTGCATCCTGCTGGACTGCGAAGGAACGCCGTTGTTGACATTGCGTCTGCTATAACGAGACGAATGCTGAGGTGGAGCTGGGATTTTGCCGTCACTCCTCTTTGTTTCGACCGTGAGGTCTTTCGTTGACGTTGCGTCTGCATCCTGTTCGACTGCGAAGGAACGCCGTTGTTGACATTGCGTCTGGTGTAATGAGACGAATGCTGCGGTGGAGCTAGGATTTTGCCGTCACTCCGCTTTGTTTCAACCATGAGGTCATTGGTTGACGTTGCGTCTGCATCCTGTTGGACTGCGAAGGAACGTCGTTGTGGACATTGCGTCTTCTATAACAAGACGAATGCTGAGGTGGAGCTGGGATTTTGTCGTCACTCCGTTTTGCTGACGTTGCGTCTGCTGTAACGAGACGAATGCTGAGGTGGAGCTCTAGGTTGTTTGCGAACCGTCGAGACTTGGCTCTCATTTGGATGGAGCCTTGGGGAAGGGTATGGTTCCTTCCTTGTTTGTGCTCCTGGATTGTATACAGGGATCGATGTGATCTCACCTGTAGGGTAAAAAGTTCCATTTTATATATTTTTCTTTCCGCGATGCTCTATCATTTCAGCTTTTATATCGCGAAAGTCGCTATTGCCCAATCATTTCGGCTATTTTTCGTGGTGCCCAATCATTTCGGCTATTTGTTTTATTTACTCGCTGCTTTTTATTGCCAGTTGCCTAACCATTTCGTCTATTTTGTATGCATATATTTTACTTGCCGATTTTGTTGCATGTTGCCCCATCATTTCGGCTATTTCATATGCATTTTTGGCTTGCTGACTTTTCACCGTGAGTTTGGGATTTGATACCGATTTAGGCATCAGTATCGCTACAACTGTGATATTGCCAGGAGAGAATCATCATTTGCCTCTGTCGATGTCGAACAAAGGTGGCTTAGCAAACAAGGTTAAGATCCTGTCGACTAAAGCTTTTGACTTCATGAGCCGTAAGGGTCTCATAAAGGTATTTCTCCCTACGAGTCGTGAGGATCTCGTAGGTGCGTTTTCTCCTTAGGAATCGCAAGGATTCCCAAGTGTATGGCTTCTCGTAAGTCGTAAGGATCTTACAAGAGTGTTTTCTCCTTATAAGTCGAGAGGACTTACAAAGGTTGTTCACTGTGTAAACATATCCCTAGTCGCGGGTGGGACTTTGTTAGGGAAATGTTTATTCGCGCCCGTGGATTGTATACAAGGGTCGATATCGAGATGCTTGTAGGGCAATGCTGGAGGTTGTGATGACTTAAAAATAGGTTCAGATTCCTGTAGCTTAAGGCTTTCGAATCCTATAAGCCGTGAGGGTCTCAAAGGGGAATTCTCCTTACGAGTCGTGAGGATCTCGTAAGTGTAATTTCTCCTTAGGAATCGTGGGGATCCCTAAGTGTGTTTCTCTCTTGTGAGTCGTAAGGATCTCACGCAGGCGGTTTCTCCTCACAAGGTCGAGAGGGCCTTGCAAGTGTCTTTTAACGAGATTACGCCCTTTCGGGTTTTCACAAAACTCGCCGGTAGCCCTGCTGTTTTTACTCACGGAGCCCTTTCGGGTTTTCAGCCGTGCCCATTTTGCTTATGGACATACCATTTTTTTTGTCAGCCTTGGGATGCCGCGGTCCATAGTAGTTTATCGACGTCTCGGTCAATAGCCAGTTTTAGGACATAGTGGTCCATTGTTAGTTTAACGACGTTCCGGTCTGGCGTTGCCATATTTGAGGTGAATTTCTAATTTACGGACTTTTCGGTCCATGAGGCTTTCTCTATGAATGAGCACGATGCCCCCGGCATTTCCACCTTTTTAGGGGCGTGAGGCTGTGGCGGGTTCACCTTCCAGTTTTCGGATAATGCGAACTTGCTTTGTTGGTATTGGTCCTCAATCCAGCCTTTGAAGATGAAGCAATCTTCGATTGGATAGCTTACTGCTTGGTGGTAAGGGCAGTAATTAGGATTTTTGACATTGCCTGGCTGCAACAGACGTTTTGGATCTGACAGATTGATGAGTTTGTTGCGCACTGCCAGCTCGAACAGTCTCCTTGTTTTATCCCGAGGAAACGAGTAAGGATGTCCCAGTCTCTCCTCGAGAGATGGGAATGAACGCACGTTGTTTTGGCGAATAACCGGCTTTAAGTTGCTCGGCTGTTGTTGAGTATTGGCGACGAAAGTTGCTTTCCCTTTCCCTTTTTCATTTCGAGAGTCCATCTTTGAAAGAGATGGTCTATGACCCATTTGATCCATTTGGACTAGCTTGCCAATCAAGGCCTGGAAAGTAGTTGGCTTGAAGAACATCATGAATTGTGAAATGGTTGCTTGAGGGTCAAGAGTACCCACGAACATGCCTACCGCAGGAGCTTCTTCAATGCGCTGCTCACACTTCGACCATAAATTCCGCCACCGTATCGCGTACTGGACCCAAGTTTCGTCTGGCTTCACCCTGGCATTGATCAATGCCGTGATTGGGGTGCGTTCGCTAGCGCTTGCGAAACGCTGGGTGAACAGCAATTCCATCTCCGTAAAGGTTTTGACGGACTCATTAGGGAGTTCTGAATATCATTCGAACGGCGTCTCTGCCAAGCTGCCAACGAATTGGCGGAGCAGTAATTTATCATCATCTCCAGTATTGCCGCACAAGGCTCTGAATTGAGCGACGTGCTGATGCGGATTTCCCATCCCCTTATATACGTGGAATTTGGGGATCGTGTATCCCAGCGGGTACTTTATTTGGTCGTACCAACCCGGATAGGGTCGTCCAGTCTTAACAATTTGCCCAGCCGCTTCATTCGCCCGATAGACTCATATTTTCTAAGCGATGTAACCATCCAGGGTGGCTTTGGAGATGGTCTCCTCTTTGGTTGCTGAACAAGATGGAAGAGGGTTCGATGTCTCCCCTCCGTCATCTTCAAGGACAATCAGAGGGTTTTCAGCTGTGGGATCCGGTTGTATCATCATCCCGACCATGTCTTGGAAGAGAAGCGCCATTCGTTTTATATTGGCCGCTTTTTCTGCGGCCTCCTTGTCCTTCTTCTCAAGCATTCTTCGAAGGAATTCGGCGTCAGTCTCCTGTTCACGGCGCTGCTCATAGGATGTTTCCGGGCTTGCTTTCGGTCCCGTAAGTGCAGCCATAGCTGTTAGCATCTCTTGAAGATTTTGTTGTTGTTGCTCCTGAGTCTTAGTCACTGATCGCGTAAGCGGTCGATGACCTGTGGAGATACGGCTATCCTCTTTTCCGGATGCCATGTAGACGGTATGTACCACCATGTCCCCATACTTGGGGTGTTTAGGCTCAGTGTTTTTGCGATTCACCGCGGACATGGGAATTTTCTCCAGCTTTCTCCTCTTGTGAGCAGTCGAGGTTGAGGGGGCCGTTGCAGTGGGCACCCAAATAGCTGTCGCCTTCTGTGGCTTGACAGGGTGATCCTTTTCTTGCCGAACCTTCATATTTTTCTGTCGGCGGGGTAGTCTTGATTAATAACCGAGTCTTGGACTTGACGCCTGACTTTGTAAATCTTAGAGGATAGCCGCTGAGGGGGCCGCTCCAGCTTCGCTTTTGGGGCTTTCTCCATAGGTGGAGGGGATCTCTTCAGCACGGTAGTCGGAGAGTTTTTGCGGACCCTCCTTAGCGGTTCAAAGTTGTTTCCAGTTAGAACAGCAGCATCAACTTCCACCGTTGGAGCTGGTGGAGTCAGTCCAGAGGGTGAATTGCTCCCAGCTTTCCTCACTCGGTGCCAATGGCGACGTCGAGCATGTCGTGCGGCCGAGATCACCTCCGTTGTTGGATGAGCTTCCTCATGCCCCCTGCTTTGAGGAGAGACTGTTATTTGTGCTAGCCTGTCGAAGACTGACACCCGTTGAGAGGGGGTAGTCAGCCTCGCAAAGGCCGACTTCCAAACAGGGGAAACAACCTTCATGACTTCACGTGGAGTAGGAGCTGAAACGGCCAGTCTTGTGAAGACCGATCCCTTAGCAGGAGAAGCCGCCTTGGGGACTACAGGAGTATGAATGGCTATCCATTTTTGGATAACCTCTTCAGGAATTGTGGGCTTCTTCACGGGCCCATCTGAGCTTCGGCCCAGTCTGTTGAAAACCGAGGCAGTGGACTTGGGCGACCCGTTGAGAGGGGCCGCAGTAGTTGCAAGCCGATCAAAGACTGACTTCTTGGGAGCTTCTTGCAATGGTACAGGGGCGTTGAAGTTCATTGGTGGGAGTAGGTCCCAAAGAATAGCCCAGTGGTGGCCTGAGTTACTTGTTCTACTGGCATCTTGAATAGGGAGGCCGCTTGGGGACCGTAGGTTACTCCTCCGGACGGGACGGAGCGAGAGTTGCATTTGCAGTTGCAGTTAGTGCAGTTTGAAGCCATCGATCTTCTGTTTTCTGCATGGAGCAAGACACCAAATTTTAGTACCTCGAATCCAGGGGCAACCATATCAAACCGCGATTCGTTCGCGAACATGACACACGAAGTGTGGAGTGGAAAGAGGAAATGGTCCCACCAGGCATGCCAGAATCTGTTCCCCGCCGAAAACGGCGACCGGGATGTTGGGATGTCAGGGCCTGAATTTTGGGGGCAAATGCTAATTGGTGCTATCCGTCCACCTCTCCGAAGAAGCCAAGTTGATTTATGACACCATGTATCGAAGGTTTAAACGGATGCGGCTGATGTAGCAGACTTCGTCAGATTCCCCCTCGTTGAGGGGTTTTTGATTGTGGGGACGCTCTTCCCTGCAGGCGCAAGCCCCTGCAGTTAATTACGCTACCGCATTGCGGTAACCACTTTCTCCTTCTCCAGATGGTCACTTCATGTCGTGGGTGTTTGTTTTGTTTTTGGTTGCCCGTGGATTGTATACGGAGACTAATTTATGTTGTCGCCCGTAGGGCGTGGATCAGTCCAAATCCGTATTTTCTTAGATTTGGGTTTGGGTTTAAGGATACGTTAGTCTTATTTGAGACTAATATCAACTTAAACGTTTGTTAAGGATACGTTAGTCTAATTTTAGACTAAGATCAACTTAACGATTTGTTAAGGATACGTTAGTTTAATTTTTAAACTAAGATCAACTTAACAGGATCATTTAGATCCAACAAAAGAGCATTTGGGCTCTATTGTTTAGCTTAGGGACATTGCGGTCCATATTTAATTTAAGGACGTTACGGTCCAAGGTTAAGGACATCATAGTCCATGGGCTTAAGGACCCCATAGTCCGAGGTTAAGGACATCATAGTCCATGGGCTTAAGGACCCCACAGTCCACAGTTTAAAGACGTCATAGTCTATAAAGTTTAAGGACATCATAGTCCATGAGTTTAAGGACCCCACAGTCCATGGAATGTTCGGTTATCAGGACCCGTCACCTCTCTGAAGACGTTGAAGGATTACAACGACAAATATCAAAGGAGTGAAGAGATGTACCCTTGAACCAATTTTGGTTGAGAGATCTGTAATCCAATTTGGGACTAAGATCTGTTAAAAGATTTATGAGCATATAGGCTCATTTAATCTGAATGAGGGGTTTATAGCCAATTTGGGCTCGGCCCACTCAGTTGAAATGTTAAACATATGACAATGCTGAGCATTGATTTGAGTTCTGATAATATTTTTGTCTTTTATTGAATGCTGAGCATTCATCAGAGCTCTGGGCTTTATTTGTAGAACAATTTATATTCTTTTACTGCACACGTGAGGAGCACGTGGCGTGCTTAGCGCTTTGCACCAGTCAAAGAGTGCAGAGCGCTAGTTTATGAACGTATTGCGCTTATGCTGAGTAGCGCCCACGTGAGGATCACGTGGTGCGCTTGGTGCTAAGCCCCAGATGATGGGCGCATTGCACCAGTTTATTAGTGCAAGCGCTATTTGTTCAATGGCGCGCACGTGGGGAGCACGTGGTGCGCTTAGTGCTGAGCGCCAGTCTATGAGCGCAGTGCGCTATTTTATGAGCGCAAGCACTATTTGTTCAGTGGCGCACACATGGGGAGCACGTGGTGCGCTTAGCGCTGAGCGCCAGTCTATGAGCGTAGTGCGCTATATTTGGAGTGCTAAGGCTCTGCAGCGCTTTGCGCTAGTCTTGAGCGCTGACTGATCAACTTTATGATGCGAGAAATAAATTCTCGTTTATAAGAGACTTTGTCTCAAGATTCTAAGAACAAACGTTCTTACGTTATAGGAGAGGCTTCAATCTCTTTTATTGATGAAAGGCTTTGCCTTTATGGATCTGTGATCCTTAAGAGAATTGAATTATTCTCCCCCTTTTTTTATAATAAAATGTTCATGACCTCTTTGTATAAAAGTCCTTAGATCTATGATCTGTGAGAAGAATTATGTTCTTTTTTTTAATTTTACGATGATATCTTTTGATCTCTTTGTGAAAGACCTTGGTCTTGTAGATCTATGACCTTAAAGAAAGAAGTGAATTCTTCTTTTTAATATGAGATGATTTCATCTCTCTGTTTATTTTTACCTTGAAGAAAATCTTCTTCTTTTACCGAGAGTTTGGCTCTTCTTTCTGGGACTTCTCAAAGTTTATTGGGGATTTTTCTCTTTTTTTCTGTATATTTTTAGACTTGAAGTCTTGGGGCCTTTATATAGAGCAAGCCGATTTGTTCAATCAGTTAAAGAGATCTTTTCTCCAATTGATTTGGGGATTTTTCCATCGTTGGATCTTTGATCCAAGGGTTTCTGATTTACAGAAGGCAATCCTTTTGTTTTTAACAAGATTGGGAAATTTCCTCTAAACAGAATTTATTCTGTGTTTTTTGGTGATTTTTAATCACCATTGGATCATTGATCCAACGGTGCTCTGATTTACAGAGCACAATCTTTTTGTTTGTAAAGATTTTGAGGAATCTTTCTTTAACAAAATTTAACTCTGATTGATTAATGATTTATCATTATTATTGGATATTTGATCTGACGGTGAGGAGTTTTTAGTTCCAGCGTTAGCGCACCCCTGCTTTGCACATGGTGCGCTGCTTAAGGCGCATCGCAGCTAGCGCTAGCGCACACATGCTTTGCACGTGGTGCGCTGCTTAGGGCGCAGCGCATTTGGCGCTGTTATGAAGCGTTGCTTCATTTTAAAATTTGAATTTTGAACAGAGCTTTGCTCTGATTGGGGGAAACATGCAACACTTGCATCGTTTCTAACTCTTAAAACTTATCATCCATTCTCAGTTCTCTACTTTATTTAGCCCATGTAACTGATTACATATGCGGGATTCTGATCTGGTATCACATACCCAGGACATAAATGATACTGAGAAACAGTTTTCTGTAATGAACACACCCGAAGATGATGCATCGGCATGCACTTTCTTCGTTTGGGCGGCACGGGAATCCTGGTAATCCCCTATTTCCTGCTCGGTCTTATAACAATTATAAGTTGGAGCGGGACCAACGTTCCTTAGCTCAGTATAAAAAGAGAGTTCAGTCAATACATCCATATTATTATCTTGATTAAGACGTGACATGGTCGCTACTTGGAGAGAGAGAGAAGAAAACACTCAGCGTATGCTCTTGCAAGATTAGATTGGTTATTAATTTATCTAATCAGGATGGCTCCCACTGTTTTAGTTAAACTTCCTTCAAACCCTAAAAGGAAAGACTAGCCGGGATTAATTACACCATACTAGTTCGCCAATCTTTCAGCCAAACCAGTGCCGGTACTTTGAGGGAGGTTCCCCGTGCTTTCGCACGGACCTAATTAAAATAAACCTCGTTTTCCCAGGGGCGTAACCCCATTGACACCTTTCTAGACACCTACTTGATCGGCTATTTGTAATGTGTAAAACTCTCCCAGGAGTAACTCTTACTCGCAGTGGGTATCGGGATCCAACTATCTCATAGGAGGCATGCAATCTCATTGCAAATTTCAACACTTGAAATTCCCGATAATGTTTTGCCTCGAGCGATCTATGACTTTGACAAGGTCAACAAACCATAGACCGCAAGTCAAGTTCAACCTGTCATTTCCTGATTGAATTAAACCCACCCGCACGACTCTTGACAAGGTCAACAAAGTCGCACGACTATCCTAATCCAATCGCATCATATGCTTATGCAGATAAGCACTAATCAGCTAGCGCACACTACGCCTTGACAAGGTCAACAAATGCAGCATGAATACTAACTATTACTTATCTGAAATGACGGAGGGCTACGACAGGTTTTTAAAAAAAACCCTTTTCGTAATGAACTTGATATCGTTGCAGAATCAAATAATTTAAATGGAGTGTTTTTGAGGCCTTTACTAGTTTTGCTAAAGAGGTCACTCCCAGTGAAGGGATCTCGGCTCTTTCCTTATCGAATAAGGTGCAGGATATTTCACAAATACCACTATGCAAAGAAAAATCTATAAAAGCAATCAAAAGACAAACCGAGTTTGTAGCATCTGCTAGTTTCGCTAAAGAGGTCACTCCCGGTGAAGGGATCTCGGCTCTTTCCTTATCGAATAAGGTGCTGGATATTTTACAAGGAATACCGCTATGCAAAGCAACAACTAGAGCTGTCTATTTTTGAAAATTCGATTCCACAACATCTTTAGGTTTATTTTCTTTCATTAATCTCATTAATAAAGTCTCATCATTTTAAGTTACCTAAACATCACAGATAAATACAACATACGCTTATGCTATCCGCATTCGCCTCGATGTCCCCTCGTGCACCGTTAGGTTAGGTAACTAACGGCAGAGCAGGGCAGGGCTATTGCGGGTGTAAAACATAAGCAACGTCTATATAATATATCACAAATACTATATCCTGTATTCATCTCATCAATATACAAATGATCGCATCACAGATATCGCAGCAGAAAACAACATATGAAATATTGGATATACTAAGATTTCTGTGTTTTATATTAAGCCTGTATAAAACACGGATTCTACGGTCGTGATGAATAGCCAATTGCACACCCATAGACCCCTACGAGAGAGGCAAGCAACCCTACCAATTCTAGAGTTAGGAGACCCGGTCTCGACTCCTCGAGATGGTCTCCCACTGGACCCTACAACCCGGTTACTTGTGCTCCCCGCCTTGGGTCTATCCTAATGCGGAAAAGTAAATAATATACAATGGTGACATCATCCTCAACCCGGAAGTGCCCCAATAAAAGAATATTATATACAATGAATTTTACATGAATGAAAATAAAAACCCTCATCTCACATAAAACCCCCGGCTATTCAAACACGGCGATCCAATATAACATATCCCAGCAACACATAACATCACATGTCATCAACGTAAGTAAATATGCATATCCCAATTGTCGTTGACATATAGCACCGAAACCGGCGATACACCACATATTACACTTACGTTCGCAGAAAAGAAAGTGAAAAACTACAACAGTTGGAATCCGCAATTACCTTAGACATCATAAACCCAATATATCACATATATTGGATTTCATGCCTAACCAAATGAATTCCTTAGACATCACATGCCAAACAATTATAAACCCCGCATTTTAGTCTTGATCTCGAAAACACTTTTCAATATCTAGTCGGGCAATTCAACAAGATTCCGGACATCCTGATCGAATGCTCGTTGAAAACTTTAGTAGACGGTCGCACCCCCGATATCGTCGACGAAGTGCACTAAGGCGGAACACCACTGCCGCGAGCACCCGAACGGATGATTTTGGCGACGGGGTTCTCCTACAGTCACTTGGCCGGGGCTATGGGGCATGGCTATCTATTAAGTTTACCCGGCGAGCATCTGCGTACGCTACGTGATTGCGACGGACTTTTGATCACATCAAAATCCCATGGCAACCGATCAAATGAGACTAAACTGTTAGATTTATAACATCCAAACTAGTTATCTCATAACTGCTTGTGGATTCCAAATATTGTATCCCATCACATAATATCCAGGTGAACGTTAAACTTTTTGATCGATTCATCAAAGTGCCATAATTTCCCGACAGCTCAACAATTGAGCACAGATTTAGTAATACCCAGAACATGCCACAATACCTATGCACCAGCCGCAGAAGGGCAAACCCAAGCCTCACTCATGTCGCCATGGAACTATGGCAAACCTTAGGGTTTGACCGCGGTTCCGCGATCCAAAAAGTCGACTTAAGGTTTCATTCTTCTAGAGGGTTCATAGACAAACTTGCATGTTTTTCCGAATACGTTAAACTTGGAAAAATGGGTTTTTGACATTCGATCGAACTTTTTAACTTCGTCTTAACAATATGAGAATAACCCGAAACAATGTTAAAACTACGAATACGAAACACTCCGAATTGCTTATAGTGTAAGATTACATCACATGCAAAATTAGCAAAAATAAACAACACCTGAAACACCAAAACCCAGTCATTTGAACACAGGCAAAAAATCATGGGGGGAGCTCGGATTTTGGCCGAGATGGGGTAGGTTGTGCTCGGCCAAAAAATCACCAAATTGCCTCAAATTTTGTCAGTGTTCATGTTACATTCCATATAACACTCTGTACTTGTTTAAAAAAATTTAGACAACTATTTAAAAACGACAGAGAGCAGGTTTAGACGTTGCAAGTTTCACAGTATTTCAGTTTCGTAATCTTAACAAAATCCGTATAAATTTCTAGCATGGCTTTGATACCACTGCAGGGTTACCTAGCATGACAACATGGTTTCGGGAGGCATCGTCCATGCCAAATTAAAATTTTGCCGTTCTAGCTAACCCTAAACATAGAATCGTTTACTAGAAATCCACGGAATCGAAATGCAAACACTTTGCAACTAAAAGTGAACAAGGAATACAACCTTTGTAGACCGGTCCTTCACTTCATTAGCTCCGTCTAGTAGTCCCTTCGCTGCGATCATGAAGTCCCAGACTCTAGAGAGGCTCCGATGAAGAAACGAACATGCTTGCTTCGAAGTCTTCGAGGCCGAAGATGATCTACGTCGAGGAGACACTAATCCAAGCTATCTCTTCACTAATCATGGAATTAGTGAAGCAAACACCCTATACTAAATGGAAAGTAGTAGAGTATGATAAAGTAGGAATTTTTCTCACATTAGAAATCATTTTCTCACACTTTTTCTCATACCTCCATTGAAGCTAGAAAGCTTTGAGGAGGAGGAAGAAGAAGAATTAACCCATCAAATGAATTATGTGTGAGATTAGAAATGCAACCAAGGGTTAAGAATGTCATGCTTAACCCTTGTAGAGAGTTAACCATGGCCATGGGTTAAAGGGTTGGGTTAAACAAATATCCTAAGCTAGACAAAAGAGTGGACAAAGTCAGATGCTTACAAGCTCTTACAAGCTTTCAACAAATATCAACCATGATAAAATCCACAATTTTGAATAACTTAATGACAAATAGAAAACCCTAATCTTAACCCTAGCATGGTTTATAACCCTAGTTTCATTTATAACCTAGCTTGATACATTTAACATATATCACATATACATCAATGTATCCAAAGTGAGAAAAGAAATCATAAGTGAGCTAATACTAGCTAATGTAATGTAATATATCAAATATATATAATTATACATTAGATCATCAAATCAACTCTTTATTTAATAATCCGGCTATATCACCTATAATCGACTAATATCATATGAATCAACTTATCGAATCAACACTTGATCCGATAACCCGGCTGTTCCCTGCCGAAACACGGAGACATGACCGCGCAGGTCCGTCTTGCCTGAATTTCGGGGCAGATGCTAATTGGTGCAATCTTTCCACCTCTCCGAAGATGCCAAGTTGATTTATGGCACCATGTATCGAAGGTTTAAACGGATGCGGCCGATGTAGTAGACTTCGTCAGATTTCCCCTCACTTGAGGAGTTTTTGATTGTGGGGATGCTTTTCCCTGCAGGCGCAAGCCCCTGCAGTTAATTACGCTACCTCATCGCAGTAACCACTTTCTCCTTCTCCAGATGGTCACTTCGTGTCGTGGGTGTTTGTTTTGTTTTTGGTTGCCCGTGGATTGTATACGGAGACTAATTTATGTTGTCGCCCGTAGGGCGTGGATTTGTCCAAATCCGTACTTTCTTAGATTTGGGTTTGGGGTTGGGTTTAAGGATACGTTAGTCTCATTTGGGACTAAGATCAACTTAAACGTTTGTTAAGGATATGTTAGTCTAATTTTTAGACTAAGATCGACTTAACGGGATCGTTTAGATCCAACAAAAGAGCATTTGAACTCTATTGTTTAGTTTAGGGACATTGCGGTCAATTGGTTTAAGGACATTACGGTCTAATGTTAGTTTAAGGACATCTCGGTCCTTGGGTTTTAAAGGACCCCACAATCCGAGGTTAATGACATCATAGTCTATGGGTTTAAGGACCCCACAGTCCAAGGTTAAGGACATCATAGTCCATGGGTTTAAGGACCCCACAGTCCAGTTTAAAGACGTCATAGTCTATGAAATGTATGGTTGCCGGGACCCATCACCTCTCTGAAGACGTTGAAGGATTACAACGACATATATCATAGGAGTAAATAGATGTACCCTTGAACCGATGTGAGTTGGTTGAAATATCTATAGTCCAATTTGGGCTAAGTTATGGCCAATTAATGAGCAGATGGGCTCAATTAATATGAGTTGAGCACTTATGGCCAATCTTGGGCTAAGTCCAATCAAGTTAAAATGTTTAACATTTTACTTTGGGCTGTTGAGTCTTTATTTGGGCTTGGCCTTGACAGTGTTTTTGTCTTTTATTGAATGCTGAACATTCATCATAGCTCTGGGGATTATTAAAGAACAATTTATTTTCTATCAGCGCACACGTGAGGAGCACGTGGTGCGCTTGGCGCCAGTCAAAGAGCGCAGTGCGCACACATGAGGGACACGTGTCGCGCTTGGCGCTAAGCGCAGATGATGGGCGCATTGCTCCAGTTCATGAGCGCAGAGCACTAGTTTATGATCGCATTGCGCTATTAGTTTAGTGGCGCACACGTGAGTGACACGTGGTACGCCTGGCGCTGAGCGCCAGTCCATGAGCGCAATGCGCTAGTTCAAGAGCGCAAATCGCTAGCTGTAAAGAGCGCATACGTGAGGGACACGTGCCGCGCTTGGCGCTGAGCGCCAGTCCAAGAGCGCAGTAGCGCAGATCAAGGGCGCAAAGCGCATCTGATCAATTTTATGATCTGAGAAATAAATTCTCGTTTATAAGAGACTTTTTCTCAAGAACAAAAGTTCTTACTTTGTAGGAGATGTTTTAATCTTTTATTTTAGTGAAAGGCTTTGCCTTTATGGATCTTTAATCCTAAAAGAATTGAATTATTCTCCCCTTTTATGATGAGATGATTTCTGAAAGACAATTTTTTTTTATAGATCTATGATCTGTGAGAAGAATTATGTTCTTCTTTTATGATGAGATCTTTTGATCTCTCTCTCTCTCTTTTTTAAAAAAAGACATTGGCCTTGTAGATCTATGATCTTTAAAGAAGTGAATTCTTCTTTTTAATTATGAGATGATTTCATCTTTATATTCATCATCATTCTTTTTTACCTAGAAGAAAGTTTTCTTCTTCTGAGAGCTTGCTCTTTTTCTTTGAATTTCTCAAAGTTTATGGGGAGGTTTCTTTCTATACTTCTGTATATCAGACTTGAAGTCTGGAAGCCTTTATATAGGGCAAGCTGATCAATTCAATCAGTTGAGATCTTTTCTCCAATGGATTTGGGGATTTTCCCATCGTTGGATCTTTAATCCAAGGGCTTCTGATTTATAGAAGGCAATCTTCTTGTTTTTTTTAACAAAGATTGGGAAATCTTCTAAATAAAATTTATTATGTATTTTTCGTGATTTTTAATCACCATTGGACCATTGATCCAACGGTGCTCTGATTTACAGAGCACAATCTTGTTGTTTGGAAAGATTTTGAGAAATATTTCCTTAACAGAATTTAATTCTGATTGATTAATGATTCATCATTATTATTAGATCTTTGATCTGACTGTGGGGAGATTTTAGTTCCAGCGCTAGCGCACCCATGCTCTGCACGTGGTGCGCTGCTTAGAGTGCAGCACACCTAGCGCTAGCGCATCCGTGCTTTGCACATGGTGCGCTGCTTAGAGCGCAGCGCACTTAGCGCTAGCGCATCCGTGTCTTAAACGTGGTGCGCTGCTTAGGACGCAGCGCACCTAGCGCTAGCACACACGTGCTTTGCACGTGGTGCGCTGCTTAGGGCACAGCGCACTTGGCGCTGCATCTGAAGCGTTGCTTCATTTCGAAATTTGAATTTTGAACAGAGCTTTTCTCTGATTGGGGGAAACAAATGCCCCCTACCGTTGCGCTCATGTGGCCCACATATGAGTGCAGCGGTGGCAGCATCTACGCCCTTGGATCAACTCCGAAGTTGAAAAGGTATCTCAGTGCCTATAAATAGGACCCTTGGCTCTTAGGATGATTTCTGTTCATCTTCCTCCTTCTGAGAATTTTATTCTCTTGCAGAGCATAGCTCTTTGGCTTAAGAACTCTCTTAAAGACAGGACTTTGTCAAAATTTTTAGGTAAAGATTAAATCTTTTAAAGAACCATTTAATAATTTAGGGTTTCATCCATTAACAGAGCTTTGCTCTTCATAGATCTTTGATCTAAAGAAAACCCTTTTAGGGTTTCATCAACGGAGCTTTGCTCTCTTGAATCCATAGATCTAAAGAGATCTTTTCTTGGGGTCTCTTAGCCCATGAACAGAGCTTCGCTCATAAAGAACTCTTAGAGTTTCTTCATAGATCTTGAAGATTTCAGAATTTTTCATTCATATTTAAAAAATTGATTTCAATTTTTCTGATGGATTATTCCATCACTTTTTCAAAGCAGGGCTCTTTGAGGAATTTTTTATTCCTTCATCATTAGAACTTGACAGGTGTTATTCTGTCATAGAGCACTGCTCTTAAGGGGAGATTTACTCCTTAGCCCGAGGGATTTCTTATTAAATGAGAATCAATTGAGGATTTCCTCATTTAATTGACAGTCTCATCAAATGATGAGGTATTTTTATTAATGATGAACTGTCATCTAGATTTTGTGGGTCCCCTTTGGTCCCTTTTTACTGCATTGC
Organism: Agapanthus africanus; assembly: GCA_030015575.1. Classification (NCBI taxonomy): domain Eukaryota; kingdom Viridiplantae; phylum Streptophyta; class Magnoliopsida; order Asparagales; family Amaryllidaceae; genus Agapanthus; species Agapanthus africanus. The sequence goes on from CM057340.1 coordinate 682,593,531, forward strand.
AGTGTTGTACGTATTTTAAAGTACCAGGTGTCAGAATTCAAATTATAGCACTGACGGTTGACTTTTGTCCTTTTTCGCACAGGTGACATGTCTTTCGATCGTTCTTTCCCATTTTTTCGTTCAGAGGGAGGATTCCCTGGAGCGCCTATGAACAGGGAAGTCTTAGCATTGATCAGAGATCATGACCCGGAACATAAGAATCTTCATCTATGGGGGATATGGTACAATCAAATTGTTAAGGGTCGGCAGAGCTTTTCGTGTGCGGTACCCTCAGAGCCCATCATGGCGATCCATTACGCCGACTCACCCCTGGTGAACTATACCGTGGAAGAACTCAACTGGACTTTGGGAGGTCTTCTTCAGCCTGCTATGGCTTCAATACCCGTTTAGCCTCCAATGGCTTTAGATACCCTGGGGCGACGTATTTGTCAAGGCGAGTCGCGCCCGTGGGGACAACCATATATGATTGGCCTAACTCCTCGTCATCCAGCTGGCTATCTGCAATGGGTCTGCTATATTCTGTCAGCGAAGAAGTCGCAATTGCTGAGGCTTGGGTTGTATCCCGCAATTTATGCTTCTCTTTTCCAGTATTCTACGCTTCCTGCCTGGTGGGTTAAGGCCTTTCTGGAGCAGTGGAATATTCCGACTCACACCTTTCTTTTTCTGGATCGAGAAGTATCAATCTCTTTAGAGGAATTTGCAGAAGTTTCTGGCTTACCGGTTATAGAGGAGCATTATGAGGAATTGCTTCCTACGGATGAATACGTTTTTGGTGCCAAGTCAGTGATGACAGGCCTTACCCCGGAGAACGCCATTCAACACCGATTCCCTAGTTTAATCAAAGTGCTGAATATTTATGAGGGCCTTTTACTCGAATCTGGGAGCCGTGGGGTTAATTTCACGGACTTCATTGCTCGTTTTCTCCACCCAGAAGTCCTTTCGAAGGAGGCCGCTAAATTCGCCAAACTTGACGATCCTTTCGGCTTAGGTTTGGACAACCTGCCAACGGCGGAGGCAGATCAGAAGAGTTTCTTCCTCCCCAACACCCCGATCATTTCTTTTGCAGAGGTTGCAGTTCCTGGGATCGACGAGTAAACGTTCTTTTTGGGGTTTCTCGGGTTATGGCTGAGCTGGTTTGCGCTTCCGATGCACCCTCGCCGTATGAGGCTGTCTGTCTTCTACCCAGCTCATCGATTGGTTATTGGGGTGAAAGTAGCTGTCGGGGTCGCTGGGTTAACTCATTTGTATTACCGCCTCAGCCAAGCGGCGGATACTACTGAACCAGGAGTGCAGCATGTGAACTTCTCGATGCATTACTTCATGTCTTGCTTGAGCTACATGCACTTGGCATTTTCAGTATTCATAAAAGGCCTTCCTTCTACGACAGGTGTGGCTTCCCCCGGATTATGCGGCTAGTTGACGCATCCATTGTAAATTCATCACCGCGGGAAGCTAGGGGTTTGCTCCTTCGTCCTCGCACGGTTGGAGATGGCATGACCTTTACCGACAAGGTTCTAACTATCGGTAAAGAGTCTGCAACAACGGTGCAGCCATTGCGGGACATTTTTAAAGATGGAGCCTCTGTTTTGAAAGCTCGAGAAATTCTTCATTTATATTCCATCAGAATGGGCTTTCTCGTGTTTAGGCAAAATGACGCGGCACTATTCATGAGATATAACCCGTATCGTTTCGCCCAGCAGCTGAGCTATAATCAGGGAGTCCCGCTTGAGGCTTTCTTGGCAGAACCTGCTGCTACCGAAGAGGGAATGCGAAGCACGCTGCATCATTTTATGCGCCTGAACACAGGGTCTAACTTCTTTATCAGCGAACCGAGTTGTGTTCCAAAGGCCCTCAATGTGTATGTGGCCTCGTATCAACATTCAATGGGCGCCGTTATCAGGGAGGAGAAGCGATTGCGGCTTGATCGCAAGGGTACCGCTTATTCATATCATAATATTGCAATTCATACGCCCCACTTTTATGCATTTTATAAGTAAACAGGTACTTTTGACGCTCGTTTGTTGCATGATACAGGATACAGGCTCTTGAGACAAAGACAGTGAAAAAAGACAGAAGATGATACAAAAGAGAGACTTTTGACCAATAAGAAGATGGATCCGAGTCACGAAGAACAGGTTACAATTGTGTTAAGCAGTGCGGTCCGAAATGTCAAAGTGAACGGTCAAAAGCTCCTTACAAGTTTTCACTGAAGATCTGGAAAAGACCAGGAAGCCAAACAAAGAAAATTAATGAAGAATAAACAAGCCCAAACACCCAGAAGGAAGACCAGAAAATTTGGTGAGCTAAGGCCACCAAAGGGCCGCGGAACCGCGGCCCAAGCGCCTTATTGCCGCGGTTCCGCGGCCGTTTGTTGCACGTGTCGGCACCGACTTCTTGTGTCAGTGCGACGGTTCGGGTGTTGGGATTTTTAGAGGGTAAATCAGTAATTTCACATCTGCGAGACTCTGAAACCCTAATTCTCCTGTAGTGGTGGTTCCTTCCCACTTACCTGGCCGTATTTGTCCGTGAAGAGGCGGTTTGAGGTCCTATTTCTAGCCCTAGTTAGGAGCTGTCTAGCAGACCTAGGCAACCCTAGATCTAGGCCTGATTGTGCATGTGTGGTTGATACATTTGTGTCACGAGTCCCATTTTCTAAAACCTTCTCGCAAAACTCTCCAATAAAAAAAAATAAAGAAAAATCTTTTCAAAACTTGCAACTTGCCGCTAAGAAAACTTGCACCTCACTTCCATCATTTCTCCTTCATTGACGTTATCTTACCCCCACATTCTGTTTTTCTATTTTTTTTCTGACTACACTACTCCTTTAGTGTATGTCACTTTGGACTAGGGATACTAACGCCCGATTAGTCCGTGTTTCGTTGGTACCGACCGACGAACCCTTCGGCGAACCCTTCGGCGACATTCCGTCCATTTCCTTACTTCCATCGTCAAATTCTTCTTTCGAAGGTATGTCGGGATTCGACCCCAACGATACCTTACCGACGGGAATGATTCCACCTCCGCCAGGTGCGAATAACCCGAATCTTCCGCCTGTTGTAGCGCCCGCACGAGTTGCGCTCCAGGATCTCTTCTACCCCATCCGCACTTCTTTACCTACATGTCTTTCACCCCCACCGGCAAATGGGGATAATTTTGAAATAAAACCACATTTCATCAATATGCTGCCTAAGTTTCATGGTTTGGAATCTGAAGATGCATATATTTTCATTAATAAATTCCAAAACGTTTGCGCCATGATGAAGACAACCCAATTAAGTGATGACGCAATAAGACTAAGGGTTATTCCTTTTACCTTTTGTGACCTAGCCGAGAAGTGGCTATACAGCACCGCATCATACTCCATTAGAAATTGGGACGAGTTTGTGAGAGCTTTTCTGAAAAAGTTCTATCCTCATCACAAAACTGCTAGAATCCGAAACGAGATTATACAATTTTCACAGCTTCCTTCCGAACCATTTTGGAAGTGCTTCGAGAGATTTAAAGACCTACTTGTTCAATGCCCTCATCATGGGATCGAAAGTTGGCAACTTTGCCAAACATTATACGAGGGATTGAACGCAGCAACGAAGCAGTTGCTAGAAACAATATGTCAAGGTCATTTTCTCTCCAAGTCTAGCGACGAAGCATGACAGTTTCTTGAGGACCTTAGTGAGCAAACAATTCAGTGGGAGAGTACCAAGACCACATCATCTTCTTCAGTTGGTCAATCTAGGGCAGGCATACATCAAATAGATATGTCGATTTCTATGAAGGCCGAGATGGCCTCACTTATGAAAAAGCTAGTAGCCATTGAGACAAAAATCCCATCGTCTTCTCCTGCCCCTACTCTACCCACACGAACTGTTTGTGCTTGTTGTTCGAATCCATCGCATCTAACCGAAGAGTGTCCTTATAATGCACCTATTCAAGGACAGGATCAAGTCAATGCTGCATTTCAGCAACGACAAAGAAACGATCCGTACTCTTCGGCATACAATCAGGGGTGGAGGAGTCACCCAAATCAATAGTTCCAAGGGAATAACAATTTTCAAAGACCTCCTCCACAACAACAACAAGCACCTTTACAAACTCAAAACCAGCAACCTTTCCAACAACAACCTTATACAAATCAAACGAACAATTTGGTTCAACCAAATGATGATAAGGTTATCTCGCTTGAAAAGAGTTTAGATGCATTTCTCAAGCAATCTACTGAATCCGCAGCAAGATTTGAAAATTATGTTTAGTCTTTAATGAATAACAATGCCTCACACGATCAAAGTATCAAATCTATTGAGGCACAAATTGCACAATTAACTGCTGCATTGAGCGAGAGAGAAAAGGGAAAGCTTCCATCTCAACCATTGCCCAATCCCGGTCACACACAAAACGCATATCACAATCACAATGTAAATGCAGTGACCACGTTGAGATCCGGAAGAGAGTTGCAAAATAATGTGGGAACTAATGATGACATCCCCGCCGGTGGTTCTTCTTCTTCTTCCCCTTCTTCATTTTCTTCACTTCCTTCTTCACCTTTTTCTTTAGAGCCTATTCTCCACCTTTCACACTGCTCTACTTCTTCTGACTCGAACGGACCCATTTCTCACAACACGAACACATCCACACTGGGATCCGTTCCTACTCCACAGACATTTGACTCAACAAATTTCCAGAATGTTCCATTCCCAAATAGGTTGAGTCCTAATAAACCAAATGCACAAGTGGAGAAGATTGTGGAGATATTTAAGCAGGTTAGCATAAATATACCTCTCTTGGATGCTATCCAACAAGTCCCTTTATACGCGAAAATCTTAAAGGGCTTGTGCACCTCGAAGAGAAAGGCATCTCAAGTACCCAAGAAAGTGCTAGTGGCTAGTGCAGTGAGCAATGCTATTAACCACCATCAAACCTTACCCCAAAAACAAAAGGACCCCTGCTGTCCTACGATTTCAATCACAATAGGGGATAAGAAAATTAATCGAGCACTTTTAGATCTTGGGTCCAGTGTTAACCTGATTCCCTACTCCGTGTACGAACAATTAGGGGTTGGAGAGTTGAAACCCACTCGTTGCACTCTCCAAATGGCTGATCGATCAATTACCCATCCAAGGGGTCAACTAGAGGATGTGTTGATCAAAGTCGGGGAGTTCATATTCCCCGTTGATTTTATCGTTATGGATACACAACCTGTTGCTAACCCAAGAAACCAAATTCCGGTGATTCTTGGTCGACCATTTTTGGCCACTTCCAATGACGTAATAAATTGTCACAATGGCTCCATGACTCTATCCTTCGGAAAGAGGTCTAGTGAGTTCAATATTTATAAGATGGGAAGTCTGCCCCCCGTACCTAAAACTAGTACACGAGAAGTTTGCTCTATTCACGAAATCACGCAGGAGGACTGCGAGCTTGAAAGATTTCTATTTGATGAAAACAGTTTTGACGCCACTAGTGCGTCCCTCCTTGAGCCTACTACCATTGACACAACCGACACTGATTATGAATGTTTCACTTTTTCGGATGACGACGACTCACAGCCCGAATTTGAGTCCTTTACATTTTCGGATGAGTTAGTCGAGCCTTCCGAATCGGTTGTCTGCAGTGATTTCGAACCTGTGTTGGAGTCCTTTGAGTTCGAGGTAGATTCCGCAATGATTCTTTCGCCTCCGAAAATCGAACTCATGTCCTTGCCACCTCACCTTAAATATGCTTACATAGGTGAGAATGAGACTTTTCCCATTATAATATCAGCCTCTCTAGCCTTCGAGCAAGAGAACGCTATTTTAAAAGTCTTACAAGATAGACGGCAAGTTTTCAGTTGGACTATGGCGGACATCGAGGAAATCAGTTCCCTTATAATTGAATATCATATGCAATTGATGGATGATGCCAAGTCAATAGAGGACCCACAGGAACATCTTGGGGATATTGTGGTTAGTCAACCTCTTCCTTTAGAAGTTGAACCACCCCCATTTCTTTTGAGAAGCTACGAGAATGCCAACACTCCACTGATTGCTGATCATTTACATTCTTGTTTCGATGCATCACCATCACCTGTATATTTACCTCCACGCCTCCCATACCACTACTTCTATCTTCCCCAATTCTTTATGGATCGTTACAACGTATTCTTCTACCAACCCATACTCTTTACTGATAAATTTTTCAACTGGTTGGTGTTGACTTTTGGTCGATGCAAAGTTTGGCAGTAATGTCTAACATAGTTTAAATGAAGTTTGGGGGAGGGCTTTCTGTATATATATTTGTTTTCCTTAACAATAAAAAACTATAAATAAATAAACAGGGAAGTGCCGGTATTTTGACCCTCTTGGTTTAGCATGACAGTGAGGACACTGTCAAGTTCAAGTTTGGGGGTATGCTCGGTACGTCTTCTTCCTTCGCATTCATTTGTACATATTTTTGCATTTGCATACTTATTTGAAAACCCATAAAAATTTGAAAAATTTGAAAAATTATAAAATTATTGTATTCAATTTTGGCTTATTTGACTTGAGTTTGACAAATAGGTTAACTGGTTAGGAACAACTAGATCTTAGACTTAGTAAATTAAAAACCCTAAAAATAACCTTCCTTAAAGTTTAACGGTAGAAAGTATATGCCTTGTAGTTTATTTAGAAATAGGCAAATTTTGGGTTCACTTCTTGGGCTAAGTCTAAACAAGGGAAGAGTATTGATGTTCTTATTAGAGTGTAAGTTTGAAAAATAGTTCCTAGCTTTAGTCTAGATTCTGAAAACGTATACCCTACAATTTGCACAATCATGCACCTTGAAACTTGGAATAGTAGAAGAGACCTTGAAATGCTCTTGTTTAAAGTCCTTAGTACAATGAAAATAAAAAAATATATAAGTGTGAATAAAGAATAAAAAAATGGACACTGGTTTTTGTGATTACTTAAGGCTGCAAAAATAGAAAAATATTTAGCGAGGGTGCTTCATCACCTAGTGCCTTAGACCAACTGGTTTGGGAGTCACTGCTAAAAGCCTTGGGTGTAGCAAGACTAGGAATTACGCTTAAATGTACAAACACATTTTGTAATCGGTCGTTGGTACCTCAAGAAGTATTAACGGTCACATGAAGGATGTGTAAGCAAAATTCAATTAAAAAATTCACCTACTAATAAGTATTTTGGACAATGGACGAGAGTACGATTGCTTGATTTGAATTTCCAAGTGTAGGGGTGATATTTACACACACGTGGGGATATGTGATTAGAGTTTAGAGGAGAGAAGGGAATGAAGAATAGAACTTATATCTTTAATAGAGTTGATAGAAATTCCTAAGTTGAGATGAAACCCTAGAAGGAAGACTTAAGAGATGCCGAAAGCTAAGTAGGTCTGCAGGATATATATAATCTTAAGTTAAATGATAAGAAAGCGTGAAAAATATGGGTGGATAATTTACGAGTCAAAGATAATAGAATTCCTTGTTAGGAAACCTAATTGGAAAACAAAAGTCGAAATGCCAAATTGATAGGATTTTGTGGGTAGTATCCGCTGAAAACCCTCAGGAGACAACACTCCTCCTACTAGGGACACCTAGAGGTTTAACGGCTTGTTGCACGTGCTCAGTGCAATCGCGTTTCCCTGAGAAAGTGTGGTTAGGATTTTAGTGAATAAAAAATAAGTTTGCTCGAGGACGAGCAAAAGATAAGTTTGGCGGTATTTGTTCATATCATAATATTGCAATTCATACGCCCCACTTTTATGCATTTTATAAGTAAACAGGTACTTTTGACGCTGGTTTGTTGCATGATATAGGATACAGGCTCTTGAGACAAAGACAGTGAAAAAAGACATAAGATGATACAAAAGAGAGACTTTTGACCAACAAGAAGATGGATCCGAGTCACGAAGAACAGGTTACAATTGTGTTAAGCAGTGCGGTCCGAAATGTCAAAGTGAACGGTCAAAAGCTCCTTACAAGTTTTCACTGAAGATCTGGAAAAGACCAGGAAGCCAAACAAAGAAAATTAATGAAGAATAAACAAGCCCAAACACCCAGAAGGAAGACCAGAAAATTTGGTGAGCTAAGGCCACCAAAGGGCCGCGGAACCGCGGCCCAAGCGCCTTATTGCCGCGGTTCCGCGGCCGTTTGTTGCACGTGTCGGCACCGACTTCTTGTGTCGGTGCGACGGTTCGGGTGTTGGGATTTTTAGAGGGTAAATCAGTAATTTCACATCTGCGAGACTCTGAAACCCTAATTCTCCTGTTTGTTTATAAATTGTAATCAAAAATTGTAAAAACTATGCCTCTTTTCAATCAATAAAATTCAGACTTTCTGGGAGTTATTTTCAGATCTGTTCTTCTTGTTTGGAGGGAGCCGTCAACCTAGTAAGGTAAATTATGTTTTTTCTTCTTTTAATTAAAATGTTTCCTCATCCCCTAATGAGCGAGTAATCTCCTCGCTTGTTAGGGTTAGCCTTAGGGAAAGGGTTGAGAGATGAGATCTCTCACCCCTTTCAATGCCACACTAACCTAATGAATTAGAACTCCATGCATGCACGCACAACCGCTCCCTACGGCATCCTACCCCTCGAGGTAATGATGAACCGTAGTATAAAGGGCCGGTTGCGCGTGTTTTCCATGGGGGTTAGGGTAATTATCAACAAAGGAAGGATGCGAATCTAAAGGAAGAAACATCTTCCCAAAAGATTCGGACCTACTTTATTGACAATTACCGTAACATCTAATAGATCTAAAAAAGTAGGCATTGAAAGCGGTGAAGAAAAACGTTAATCTCCAAGACTTCCCCTAAGCCTAACCCTAGCAAGACTTTTAATTAGATTAATTAGATCCAGTTTTCATAGATTTTTATAAAGCAACCAAAACAACATTTTGAATCAACTCGTTAAAACACATAAACGAAATTTACCCGTCTCTGTGGATCGACCCGTACTCACCGGCTAGCTGCAAAGCGACGCCGTTCTTAATTGCGGTAAATACAAGTTTTGACATCAATCACCGCTCCGGCCAGTAATCCAAATGTTCCTCTGAAGCAATGGACCATTGTCCGTACTCCCTTAAGAGACGTTGCTGCGGTCGAAGTCCCGCATGATAGGCCTGAGCTGCCGATACCCCATGCTCTAGTGGAAGCGGTGACCGTAGCGTCCCCCAAGTCTGGCGTGGGTTCAGATATCGGGACTCGTAGTCCTAAGGTGCCCACCAAGCGTAAGCTCGTGCTAGCGGCGACCGATACTCGCTCACAGAAGACGAAGAAGAAGTCGATTCTCTCTGCCGACGTTGTATTCGTCCAGGAGCCTCATGCTCCTTATAGCGAGGGCCTGAGCGAATATGGGACCAACGAGGGTCTATTCATAGTGCCGGACGATACCGACCTCGAGGCTGCTATTGCAGCTTCTGAGCGACTATCAAGCCACAAAGTGGGACTGGCCATCCTCGCGCAATCAAGTAAACATCAGCCATATCTTTTGTCATTGCACCATATTTTTATCATCATGTTTTGACTGACGCTTTTCCTTCTTTAACAGGCATTTCCACCGAAGAAGCTCTCGCAGCTTCTCTTAAGACTTTTGAGGAGGAGGAGAGACTTCGAGCATCCTTAGGCATCGGTACATTTCGGTTCACCACGTCTCCACTCCTGTTTCTTATGGGTAATCCGACCCTTCCTTTTCATCTTATTACAGGAACTACCTCTACTCAGGTTATTCCAGGTGTGGTACCGACTTCGCAGGGCGGTGTGGAGACGCTTCCAAGGTCGGCTATCGAAGTCTCAGTTCCGCCGTTATTGCCGAAAGAAGCTTCACTTAAGCAACCGATGATGGACACCATGACGGCTCTAGAGGTAGCTCCCGATGTGGATGATGACGTCCCGTTAACGGAGGTCTTGAGGAGATCAGCTCTCACGGCCCGGGCGGAAAGGAAGTGCAGCATGCGTGTAGCAAGGGAACGTAACGCTGCCTTGGCCGCTGGTGCAGGCTCGAGCGCTGCTACCCCTGCCCATACTCCTTCAGAGGGTGCTTCGGCCGCCCTGTCTACCGCTCACAGAAAGGCAGCACGTGCGGCCCGGGAAGCAGTTGAAAGACCGCCCCAAGGTAACGTAACATTGAGTTCTTTTATCAAAGTTTTAATCTTTAGATTCTCATATATCCTATCCTGCAGGGCCAAGTCTTGATGAGGTAGCGGTAGGTGAGATGGCGTCAATCGCCGAGCTTGAGGTAGCCACTCTTTCTCAAGAAGCTGGCACTGCCTCAATCGCCACTCTTTCCCCTTGCGGTTCCTTGCCGTTGCCGGGCGCTACGAGTATCACGACGATTCTCATGGAGTTGGGGGATGAGGCTACGGGTGGCGAAACCATTCCGATGGAGGAGGGTGAAGCATTCGCTGCATCTAGTGACGCCCTTGTTGCGGTTTCAACCGGCGACTCACCAGGTAGATTTTGGGTCATTGCTTTCCATTTCATTCTGCAATCCCTTTTCAATCTCCTCTGATAGTACTTCTCTTGTTTTGGATGCAGGTGTGTTGAGGTTGTGCCACCCGAAAAAGTATCTCCAGTTGCTGCTTTGACGGTGGCTGCCCCTTTGCCTTCTCTCGTATCCTCTCAAATGCTGGAAGGTACGGATTTATGACCCATCAGTTTCATTGTAGGCGGTTTACTTTAAGTACTGACATTGCATTATTACACCCTTTCAGGAGTTCTTTTTGATCATCTGTATCAGGTGTTGCGCCCATATTTCTCCTTCCAGCCAGAGATGGCTTCATCCAGTGGCGTTGGTGAGTACAACCTAGCCGATATCTTCTCTTTTCTTTTACAGGCAGCCAAGTCGTTGCTAATTCTTCTTTGTTTTGGCTGCAACACTATAGATTGAAGGAGGAGATGAAAGAATAGTTGCGCCACCGGTACTCCCAGCCTTGACTCCTGCCACAGCTGGTATAGTAAACTCTATTGTTCATGTTGCTTATTTATTTCTTGAACCGTTATTTGACTATGATTTATTTTACAGCAGTGACACCGACTTCAGCTTCATTCGAGTCTCGAATCATAATGCCAGCGGGCCCCTTTTCCAGACGTCTATCTTCAAAAGGCGCTGTGAATAGTCTGCGTATGTTGAGCGATCACCTCGAGGAGCTTGACACGGAGACTCCTGCCCTTGCTGCAGATTTTGCTGCTGAGGTTACTCCCATGCTGGCGATGCTCGTGCATTTTCATAGCGAGGGCGTCGTTGAATCTTGGGTTAATCGCTGCAGGAAAATTTAGGCTTGTCTCCCGAGGTCCTGGTTGTGAACTTCCAGCGGGCCGCATGGGTCGAGCAGAGCACTCCCTACTTTCGCCATCTTGAACAAGAAGCGGCCTTGAGGCGTAAGGAGCGCGAGGAGACTTCAAGCGAATCTGCCCAGCTGCATGCTCAAGTTGACGCAAATGCTGTACAGCTGAAATCTATCTTTGAAAGCCTTCTACGATGTAATTCGGACGGGCTAACGCTGAGGCAGAAGCTTGAACTCATCGAGCGAGATGCACAGAATCGTGGGGCCGCTCAGCGGATCTTCGAAGAGCAACTTTCATCCTATTTGCAGCAACGAGCTCAGGTTGAAGCAAAGTTGGCCGCGGCAGCTGACGATGAAAAGGGGTTGAGGGAAGTAGGTGAGCGGCTGATTGGTCTATTGAAAACGCTTCCCTCCCAATAATTGTTTTACACCAATTGTAATTTTTGGATAAAATGTATCCATTTTTTTATCCTTTCATATGATGTAAATTGTACTCAATTTGACCTTATAAATAAAAGATACATTTCTGTCGCACTATCTTGTGTTATCTCTTGCTTTCTTTTCTCTTTTCTTTGTTGCCGGCATGTTATCTTAGTAAGCGTATCCTGTAGATGATAAAGAACATTCCGTCTTGAATTCGTCGAGAGGTAGTGATAGCTTAGGAAGCAGGTTCAGATCTGCTGCCTAAGGCTTTTCAACTTTATGAGCCGTGAGGGTCTCATAAAGACTTTTCTCCCTACGATTCATGAGGATCTCGTAGGTGTATTTTCTCCTTAGGAATCATGAGGATTCCTAAGTGCGTTTTCTCTTATAAGTCGTAAGGATCTTACAAGAGAGTTTTCTTCCTTATGGGTCGAGAGGACCCTAAGTGTTTGATGAGATTGACATCATCCGCATTTCACAGAGTCAGGAGTTTCTCTGGGCGTTTCCCATGGGGTCAAGATTGACTCTAGCCTTGTTCCACGGGACCAGGATTTGCTCTGGATACTTCCCATGGGGTCAGGATCGACATAGCCGTGTTCCGCAAGGACCAGGATCCGCTCTGGACGCTTCCCACGGGGTCAGGATTGACATAGGCCATGTTCCACTAGACCGGGATTTGCTCTGGATGCTTCCCACGGGGTCAGAATTAACATAGCCGTGTTCCGCAAGGACCAGGTTCCACTCTGGACGCTTCCCACGGGGTCAGGATTGACATAGGCCGTGTTCCACGTAACCAGGATTTGCTCTGGATGCTTCCTACGGGGTCAGAATTGACATAAGCCGTGTTCCGCAAGGACCAGGTTCCACTCTGGATGTTTCCCACGGGGTCAGGTTTGACATAGGCCGTGTTCCACATGACCAGGATTTGCTCTGGATGCTTCCTACGGGGTCAGAATTGACATAGCCGTGTTCCGCAAGGACCAGATTCCGCTTTGGACGTTTCCCACGGGGTCAGGATTGACATAGGTCGTGTTCCACGTGACCAGGATTTGCTCTGGATGCTTCCCACGGGGTCAGAATTGACATAGCCGTGTTCTGCGAGGACCAGGATCCGCTCTGGACATTTTCTATGGGGTCAGGATTGACATAGACCGTGTTCCACGAAACTAGGATTTGCTCTGGATGCTTCCCACGGGGTCAGGATTGACATAGCCATGTTCCGTAAGGACCAGGTTCCGTTCTGGATGCTTCCCACGGGGTCAGGATTGACATAGGCCGTGTTCCACTAGACCAGGATTTGCTCTGGATACTTCCCACGGGGTCAGGATTTACATAGCCGTGTTCCACGAAACCAGGAAGGGTTGACTTTATCCGCATTTCATGGAGTCGGGGTTTGACACTCGGTTATCTGTGCACTGCCGAGTCATGGAGCTGGGAATTGCCGCGGTTCCGCTTTGCTTGACGTTGCGTCTGTTTTAATGAGACGAATGTTGAGGTGATCTCCAGGCTGTCTATGAACCATCGAGACTTGGCACTCTTTCTTTCTGATGGAGCCTGGGAGGAAGGTATGATTCCTTCTTTGTTTGTGCCCCTGGATTGTATACAGGGATCGATATAATCTTACCTGTAGGGCAAAAGTTTCATTTTATATATTTTTCTTTCCGCGATGCTCTATCATTTCAGCTTTTATATTGCGAAAGTCGCGATTGCCCCATCATTTCGGCTATTTTTCGCGGTGCCCAATCATTTCGGCTATTTTTTTGTTTTTACTTGCTGCTTTTTATTGCGAGTTGCTCAATCATTTCGGCTATTTTTTCATGCATATATTTTTACTTGCTGATTTTGTTGCACGTTGCCCCATCATTTCGGCTATTTCGTATGTATTTGTGGCTCGTGGCTTTTTGCTGCAAGTTTGGGATTGGACAACGATTTCGGCATCAGTATCGCTACTACTGGGATATTGCCAGGAGTGAATCATCATTTGCCTCTGTCGACGTCGAACAAAGGTGGCTTAGCAAACAGGGTTAGGATCCTCTCGACTAAGGCTTTTAACTTTATGAGCCGTAAGGGTCTCATAAAGGTATTTCTCCCTACGAGTCGTGAGGATCTCGTAGGTGCGTTTTCTCCTTAAGAATTCTGAGGAGTCTTAAGTATGCGTTCTCTTATAAGTCGTAAGGATCTTACAAGAGTGTTTTCTCCTTATAAGTCGAGAGGACTTACAAGGGCTGGCTTCTGTGTAAACATATCCCTAGTCGTGGGTGGGACTTTGTTAGGGAAATGTTTATTCGTGCCCATGGATTGTATACAAGGGTCGATATTGAACCGCTTGTAGGGCAAAATTGGATATTGTGATGGCTTAAGAACAGGTTCAGATCCCTGTAGCTTAAGGCTTTTGAATCCTATGAGCCGTGAGGGTCTCAAAGGAGGGTTCTTCTTACGAGTCGTGAGGATCTCGCAAGTTTAATTTCTCCTTAGGAATCATGGGGATCCCTAAGTGTGTTTCTCCTTTGTGAGTCGTAAGGATCTTACGCAGGTGATTTCTCCTTACAGGGTCGAGAGGACCTTGCAAGTGTCTTTTAACGAGACTGTGCCCTTTCGGGTTTTCACAAAACTCGCCGGTAGTCCTGCTGTTTTTACTCACGGAGCCCTTTCGGGTTTTTATTCGAGCCCATCTCGCTTATGGACGTACCGTTTTTTTTGTGCCAGCCTTAGGATGCTGCGGTCCGTAGTAGTTTATCGACGTCTCGGTCAACAGCCAGTTTTAGGACATAGCGGTCCATTGTTAGTTTAAGGACGTTTCGGTCCGTAGCCGGTTACTACTTATAGAGTTTGGGCTTTAGGAAGATAGTGAGCGGACATAAGCGTCGTCATCTATCGTTGACCTAGGCCGTGACTCGTCAGGCGTAGTATTTTTCAGGAATCGACTGTTTATTGGCCGGAAAGGTTTTTCACCATGCATGTCCATAAGTAGATAGGTTCCACCCTGGTAAACTTTGTCTATGATGTACGGGCCTTCATAGTTCGGCTTGAATTTCCCCCGCTTGGCACGATTGGGGATCATAGGTCTTTTGACCACTAGCATGAGTTCGCCTTGGCGGAATGTTCTCGGCCTAGTCAATCTTTCGTATGAGCGCGTCATCTTCGCTTTGTAAGCCTCCAGATTTTGTTGCGCCATGAGACGGGTTTCATCAAGAGCATCGAGCTCCTCAAGCCGAAGGTGAGCATTTTCTTCATCTGTTAGCTCGTAATGAACCGCCACTCGTAAAGAGGGTAACTCTATCTCGAGGGGGAGTCCGCTTCTGTGCCGAATACTAATGCATACGGCGTTGTGTTCGTGGTTATTTTGAACGCAGTTCGATATGCCCAGAGAGCTTCATGCAGTCTCTTGTGCCAGTCCCTCTTATTTCGAGACACCATCTTTTTCACGATCTTCGTCAAGGTCTTATTAAAAGCCTCAGCTAGACCGTTAGCTCCGGGATTATAGACCGATGAATATCTCCAGTCTATGTTATACTGTTGTGCGAAGCGGCTGATTTTGTGGCTTCTATAGGTTGGCCCGTTATCGGAGATAATCCTTCGCGGAGTGCCAAACCGATAAATGACGTGCGTCTTGAAGAAATAGAGGATATTCTCCGTCTTTACTTCCTTCAGCGGTACTGCTTCTGCCAATTTGGAGAAGTAATCAGTTGTCGCCAAAATGAACCGATGTCCTCTGGACGATGCCGGTTCGATGGGGCCGATTATGTCAGTCCCCCACATTTCGAATGGCCAGCTAGCAACCGTTGGATGTAGTGGATTTGGATGTTGGTGGATAAAGTCCCTGTGAATCTGGCATGAGTGGCATTGCTTCGCGTATTCGAGGCAGTCCTGGATCATCGTGGGCCAATAGCAGCCCATCCTTTTGATCTTCGGCTTCATCTTTGGGCCGGCTTGGTGAGAACCGTAGAGTCCATCGTGAGTTTCTTGGATGAGTCTCTTTGCCTATTCAGGTCCCAGGCATCTTAGCCTCGGAGAATCAAACGATCTCTTAAACAGAGTATCATTGACAAAGGCGAAAGACAGAGCTCGTTTCATAAGCTGATGTCTTGAGGACGCATCTTCAGGTGTTCGACGGGATTTGAAGTAGTCTATAAAGACTTCTCACCAATCATCAGCCTTTTCTTGGTCTTTTATTTGTAGGGCCGTTTGCTCGGTTGCTCCCTTCTCTTCGGACGACTCCGGAGATATTTCTGCCGGAGCAAGAACCCGACGACTTTGCACAACGATCCTCACGTCATCGAGGTTCTCGTCGGCCAGTTCTTTAGCAAGCTTGGCTAATGCATCCGCCTTACTATTTTCCGCACGCGGTATACTTTCCAGCATGTAGGAGGGAATTTGAGTCAGCAGTTGCTGCACTCTTTCATCGTATTTCAATAAATCTGGTTTGCACATTTGATAGTCATCGTTTACTTGGCTAACAATCAGCTGGGAGTCTCCGTATATGAGGAGTCTTTCGATTCTCATGTCGACAGCGATCTCAAGACCTGCTATCAAAACTTCATATTTGGCTTCATTGTTCATCCTCGGCTCTGTTAAGGAGAAGGCAAAGCGCATTATCCCTCCTTGTGGAGTCACGAAGATGAGGCCCACCCCTGATTTGATTATGGGGGTGCTTTGTTTGCGCTTCTTCATGGAAGATGCCCCATCGAAGTAGAGTTCCCATCGGGTGTCACTCTCTCTTCTCTCACCGTCGATCGTGTCAAACGCGTGCTCGTCTGGCATGTCGCAGTTCAAGGGAGAATCGGCAGGTATCGGATGCTCAGCGAGGAAGTCGGCGATGGCCTGGCCTTTCACTGCCTTGAGGGGTCGATAAGTTATCGAGAACTCCATCAAGAGTAGGGCCCATTTAGCGAGTCATCCCATTAATATAGCATTTGACATTAAATATTTGAGAGTATCCACCTTCGATATGAGATGGACCTCATGTGCCAACGCATAGTGTCTGAGCTTCGTTATCGCGAAGATCAACGCCAGGCAGTGTTTTTCGATGGGAGAATAACTGCTTTCTGCCCCCAGTAGAACTTGACTCAAATAGTAGAGGGCTCTCTCTTTCTCTTGGTCATTCTCTTGTGCCCACAGCGCGCCTAAGGAACCTTCGAGGGCTGTTGTATACAGGACGAGGGGTTTTCCTTTAACGGGAGCGGCCAGTACTAGCGGATTTTGCAAGTATTGCTTGATTTCATCCAATGCGCTTTGGCATTTGAGATCCCAGACGAACGGGGTTCCCTTCTTCATTAGGTGACTGTAAGGACGACACTTGCCAGAGAGATTGGTTATAAATCGCCGGATATACGCGGGCTTCCCTTGGAGGGACCGCAGTTGCTTGAGAGTTTTTGGTGGAGGCATTTCCATGATCGCCTTGATCTTCGACGGGTCTATCTTGATGCCTCGGTGTCGGACGATGAATCCTAGGAACTCGCCTGAGGAAACTCCGAATGCGCACTTGAGAGGATTCATCTTCAAGTTGTATTTTTGAAGGCGCTTGTAGGGTGTTTTTCGTCACCCCATTGAGATGGGAATACGCGCGCGCTTGTCAGGCGTACTACAGATTACCCCTGCCTAGGATAGGCCGGGGTTTAATGATTGTGGGGATCCGAATCTCCGGCAGCCGCGGACTAAGCTGCCGTTAATTACCCCTCGCCTTTGGAGTGAGGGAACCTCCGATTAACGGGTTAAAATGGTCATGCGAACTCAATGTGCAGTGTACGTGTATGTTGTTTTGGAGTGGGTTTGGATATATCGGGAGCAACACAGAGTTTTTTTATGGGGATCCCGCTACCCGGATAGTGGGCTGGGGGTCAAGGGGGCTAGCAGCCCCCTTGCGGGGTGCGGGGCAGCGCCCCGTTAGAAATTTTTTTCTAATAGGGACAGTGTCGTGGAGTATGTGTGTGTGAACATATGTATGCATATGTATATATATATGTATATATGTATATATATATATATATGTATATATGTGTATATATATATATATGTATATATGTGTATATATATATATATATATAAAAGAAAGAGGGAGAAAAGGCATCCAAAGGATGCATGGGGCCAGCGCCCAGGTGCTGTGTGCTCAGGCGCTAGCGTGCCACGTGTCGGCACGTGGGCGCGCTGCGCTTGAGCGCAGGGCGCTGTAGCGCAAGCGCGCCACGTGTCGGCACGTGGGCGCTTTGCGCTTCAGCGCCTGACGCTCGAGCCCAAGTGCGCCACGTGTCGGCACGGGGGCGACTTGCGCCAGAGCGCTGTGCGCTTGAGCGCAAGCGCGCAACGTGTCGGCCCTGGGGCGACTTGCGCCAGAGCGCCGTACGCTTGAGCGCAAGCGTGCAACGTGTCGGCCCTGGGGCGACTTGCGCCAGAGCGCCGTGCGCTTGAGCGCCGTGCGCTTGAGCGCAAGCACACCACGTGTCGGCACTGGGGCGACTTGCGCTCGAGCGCTTGCGCTTGAGCGCAAGCGCGCCACGTGTCGGCACGTGGGCGCTGTTGTGCAAGCGCTCCACGTGTCGGCACGTGGGTGCTTTGCGCTTGAGCGCAAGCGCGCCACGTGTCTGCACGTGGGCGCTCTGCGCTTGAGCGCCGGCGAGGAAAAGGGCTTTTAGCCTAAAAAAGATTCTCGGAAGAGAAATCAGAGTGGAGTTGGACTCCTAAGTGTGTTTTTGGGGTTAATAGAAGGGGTTCTTCTTCTTCCTCCTTTGTTAGCTGGATCTTGAAGATCAAGACATGTGAGATCTCAAAATCTCTCCTTTTTGGGATCTAAAGACAGATCCAAGTATCCCTTTGTAGGTTTGGTGGTGAAAAACTATCTTATTTTTGAAAAGGAAGAGTAAAACTCTTGATTTAATTCAAAAGAAAGAAGAAGGTTTGAGACCTTCAGAAAAGGGAAAGAAATACAAACCCTAGGTTTTTGAGAGAATGGAAAAAGTGTTACTTTATTCATCATCATGTTTCCTTTTATAGGCTTACATATTTGCATATAGCCCCTTGGGCTTTACAAAATGGCATTTTGCCTATCCCATGGCTCATATGCCATTTCTTTTTGCACATAAGCTATGGGCTTACAAAAATTTGGCTTTATGCCCATTTTGTTTACATTCATGCATAAAAAATTACATAAAAATTATTTATTATATGATTTTGTTGTTGGCATGGGGAGGCTGGCCGCGGGCTCGACTTAGGCATGGGCCCGCTTGACCTGGGCTTGGGCCCACCTAGGTTAGGGGTTGACCTTGACTTTGACTCGGTCAACCGGGGTGTAAATTTTTACCCCAACAAATTACCCCCCATCAATGAATGCACACCGCACATGTGGGTCGTGTGCATGAAATTGATGGATCTTCTTTTGCGTGGAGGAGACTTGCTTTGGTTCCTATTTTTTTTGGGATGCACTGCCCTTTTTACGACATGGACGGTCGACGCTTGACGCGTCTTCGAGATAGAGTGTCCGTGGTAGACGTTTTCCTAGCCCGGAGTGATTTCGTTGACGTGCCCCGGCGCGGAGTGTCGCTGGTCGACGTTTCCTCAAGGCGGAGTATCGGCTGGTTGACGTGTCCCCGAGACGGAGTGTCTGCTTGACGTTTCCCCGAGACGGAGCGTCGCTGGTCGACGTGTCCCCGGTGCGGAGTATCTGCTGGTTGTTGTATCCCCGAGACGGAGTGTCGCTGTTAGAAGTTTCCCTGATGCGGAGTGTCTGTGTTGGACGTTTCCTCGATGCAGAGTGTCTGTGTTAGATGTTTCCCCGATGCACAGGTCCGCTGGTTGACGTGTCCCCGGCACGGAGTGTCTGCTTGATGTTTCCCCGGCACGGAGTGTCGCTGATCGACTTTTCCCCGGCGCGGAGTGTCGCTGGTTGACTTTTCCACGGCATGGAGTGGCGCTGATCGACTTTTCCCCGGCGCGGAGTGTCGCTGGTTGACTTTTCCACGGCATGGAGTGGCGCTGATCGACTTTTCCCCGGCGCGGAGTGTCGCTGGTTGACTTTTCCCCGGCACGGAGTGTCGCTGATCGACTTTTCCCCGACGCGGAGTGTCGGGTTGACTTTTCCCCGGCACGGAGTGTCGCTGATCGACTTTTCCCCGACGCGGAGTATCGGGTTGACTTTTTCCCGGCACGGAGTGTCGCTAATCGACTTTTCCCCGGCACGGAGTGTCGGGTTGACTTTTCCCCGGCACGGAGTGTCGCTGATCGACTTTTCCTCGGCGCGGAGTGTCGGGTTGACTTTTCCCCGGCACTGAGTGTCGCTGGTCGACTTTTCCCCGGCGCGGAGTGTCGGGTTGACTTTTCCCCGGCACGGAGTGTCGCTGGTCGAATTTTCCCCGGTGCGGAGTGTCGCTGGTTGACTTTTCCATGGCGTGGAGTGTCGGGTTGACTTTTCCCCGGCACGGAGTGTCGCTGATCGACTTTTCCCCGGCGCGGAGTATCGCTGGTTGACTTTTCCCCGGCACGGAGTGTCGTTGATCGACTTTTCCCCGGCGCGGAGTGTCGGGTTGACTTTTCCCCATCACGGAGTATCACTGTTCGACTTTTCCCCGGCGTGGAGTGTCGGGTTGACTTTTCCCCGGTACAGAGTGTCGCTGATCGACTTTTCCCCGGCGCGGAGTGTCGCTGGTTGACTTTTCCCCGGCACGGAGTATCGCTGATCGACTTTTCCCCGGCGCGGAGTGTCGGGTTGACTTTTCCCCGGCACGGAGTGTCGCTGATCGACTTTTCCCCGGCGCGGAGTGTCGGGTTGAATTTTCCCCGGCACGGAGTGTCGCTGATCGACTTTTCCCCGGCGCGGAGTGTCGTTGGTTGACTTTTCCCTGGCACGGAGTGTCGCTGATCGACTTTTCCCCTGCGCGGAGTGTCGGGTTGACTTTTCCCCGGCACGGAGTGTCACTGATCGACTTTTCCCCGGCGCGGAGTGTCGCTTGTTGACGCAGAGGTCGATGTTGGAATTGGTTGGTTTGATTTGTTTGATTTGAGTCGACATCAGCATCGCTACACTGGTATATGGTACCAGGAGCGAATCATCATCCGTCTTTGAGAGGATTTTGGAATTGAGGTTTTTGTTTGGCATCTGCATTGCTGCACTGGAATAATGCTAGGAGCAACTCATCATTTGCCCCGGGAGGATTTGGGAATTGGTTTTTTTTGTTTGGCATCTGCATTGCTGCACATGAATAATACCAGGAGCAACTCATCATTTGCCCCGAGAGGATTTGGGAATTGGTTTTTTTTTTGTTTGGCATCTGCATTGCTGCACTGGAATAATGCCAGGTGCAACTCATCATTTGCCCCGAGAGGATTTGGGAATTGGTTTTTTTTGTTTGGCATCTGCATTGCTACACTGGAATAATTCCAGGAGCAACTCATCATATTCCCCGAGAGGATTTGGGAATTGGTTTTTTTTTTGGCATCGGTATCGCTACACTGGAATATGGTACCAGGAGCGAATCATCATTTGCACTTGCTTATCAGGAAGCGATGGCTTAGGAGATAGGTTTTAGGTCCCTACCGCCTAAGACTTTTCAATTTTGTAAGCCGTAAGGGTTTCACAAAGCATTTTCTCCCTAAGGGTTGTCAGGATCCCGTAGGTGTATTTTCTCCTTAGGAGTCGTGAGAACCCCCAAGTGTGTTGCTCCTTTGTGAGTCGTAAGGATCTCACGCAGGAATTTTCTCCTCACAAAGTCGAGAGGACTTTGCGAGTGCATTTCGTTTCTTTTTTTACGAGTTTGCGCCCTTTCGGGTTTTCACAAACTCGCCGGCAGTCCTGCTGTTTTTACTCACGGAGCCCTTTCGGGTTTTCATCCGTGCCCCTCTGCTTGTGGACATACCATCCTTTTTATTTTTTTATTTTATTTTTTTAATTTTTGGTGGGACTTTGAATGTGGTCTCACCGGTAGGACTTGAAAGAGATTGGGGTTGTTTTACGCCCGTGGATTGTATACGGTTTTGCAAGATATATGATCCAGACCGTAGGGCCATAAAAATTTTAGGACTTTGTTGGCGTCTGCATCGCTGCACTGGAATATGGTACCAGGAGTGACTCATCATTCGCCAATGGGGTATGGGGGTTGGCATTTAGTTGGCGTCTGCATCGCTGCACTGGAATATGGTACCAGGAGCGACTCATCATTCGCCACTAAGGGATTGGGATTTAGAATATGGTTGGCGTCTGCATCGCTACACTGGAATATGGTACCAGGAGCGACTCATCATTCGCCATTGGGATTTAGAATTTGGCTGGCGTCTGCATCGCTACACTGGGATATGGTACCAGGAGCGACTCATCATTCGCCACTTGGGAATTGGGGAGCGATAGCTTAGGAGACAGGTTCAGATCCCTATCGCCTAAGGCTTTTCAATTTTATGGGCCGTGAGGGTCCCATAAAAGCATTTTCTCCCTGCGAGTCGTAAGGATCCCGCAGGTGTATTTTCTCCTTAGGAGTCGTGAGGACTCCTAAATGTGTTTTTCCTTTGTGAGTCGTAAGGATCCTACAAAGGTTTGTTGTCTTCATGTATCGTGAGGACACATGAGTGGATTTCCCTCGTTCCCAGTTTAATGACTTAGAGGTCGACTGTTTCCAGTTTAACGACTTAGCGGTCATCTGTTTCCAGTTTAAAGACTTAGGGGTCTGTGGTGCCCAGTTTAATGACTTAGCGGTCATTTGTTTCCAGTTTAACGACGTGGTGGTCATCTGTTTCCAGTTTAACGACTTGGTGGTCATCTGTTTCCAGTTTAACGACTTGGTGGTCATCTGTTTCCAGTTTAGAGACTTAGAGGTCTACTGTTTCCAGTTTAATGACTTAGAGGTCATATGTTTCCAGTTTAACGACATAAAGGTCATCTGTTTCCAGTTTAATGACTTGGTGGTCATCTGTTTCTAGTTTAGAGACTTAGAGGTCTACTGTTTCCAGTTTAACGACTTAGAGGTCATCTGTTTCCAGTCTAAAGACTTAGAGGTCATCTGTTTCCAGTTTAAAGACTTAGGGGTCTATTGTGCCCAGTTTAACGACTTAGCAGTCATCTGTTTCCAGTTTAAAGACTTAGAGGTCTTCTATTTCCAGTTTAAAGACTTAGAGGTCTAATGTTTCCATTTTAACGACTTAGAGGTCATCTATTTCCAGTTTAATGACTTGGTGGTCATCTGTTTCCAGTTTAACGACTTGGAGGTCATCTGTTTCCAGTTTAAAGACTTAGGGGTCTATTGATGGCGAGCTTGGAATTTTGGGGTAGGGGCCGGCATCAGCGTTGCTAACACTGAAGCAGAGGTGCCATGAGCAATTCATCATTTGCCTACTCTTGTTGGCGGAGCGATGGCTTAGGAGACGGGTTTAGGTCCCTATCGCCTAAGGCTTTTCAATTTTATGGGCCGTGAGGGTCCCATAAAAGCATTTTCTCCCTGTGAGTCGTAAGGATCTCGCAGGAGTATTTTCTCCTTAGGAGTCGTGGGGACTCCTAAGTGTGTTTTTCCTTTATGAGTCGTAAGGATCCCACAAAGGTTTGTTCTCCTCATGTATCGTGAGGACACATGAGTGGGTCTTCTCAGTAGAGCATAATTCCAAAGGCGGAGACCAGCCGCGTAACCGGTGGTTGCGGTGGGGCATGGGTATGATGAGAATTATTTGATCCCGTGGATTGTATACGGCAGTCAATTTGGGGACTGGCCGTAGGGCCGGAAGAATTTTGAAAAAATGGATTTTTGTTGGCGTCTGCATCGCTGCACTGGAATATGGTACCAGGAGAAACTCATCATTCGCCAGTTGTTTTTTTTTTTTTTTTGTTTTATCGCGATTGCTCTATCATTTCAGCTTTTCTTATCGCAAAGGTCGCGATTGTCCTATCATTTCGGCTATTTATTCGCGGTTGCCCCATCATTTCGGCTTTATTTTCATGTTTATCTTTACTCGCTGATTTTTTTTGCGAGTTGCCCCATCATTTCGGCTTTTCTTTATTTTTCTTTTATTTACATATTTTTTGTTTATTTACATATATATATATATATATATATATATATATTTACATTCCCAGTTTAACGACTTAGAGGTCGATGATTCCCAGTTTAACGACATGGTGGTCGTCAGGTGTTCCCAGTTTAACGACGTGGCGGTCTTTTTTGCTTATCCCAGCTCCTTGAACTTTGATCCTGGCGGAGCTGTGTAGATGACCTAGCTCCGTGGCTTGCCGATACATCCGAGGATTGTGAGGTTTTTCCAAGCTTATATTGGTCCTCTGCACAATCTTTGAAAATATAGCAGTCTTCGATGGTATGACCCACCACACTATGATATAGGCAGTATACGGGATTGCCGGTCATGTTCATTTCCTGCTGCCTCTTTGGAACAGGCAGTTGCAGACCGTTGTTCAAGGCGTCCATGAATATTTTGCGGACTTCATCCCTCCTGAAGGAGTATACCTTCTTCTTTCTCTCCATTGGAGTAGGTGCCTTTACTGATGCTGGTCCTCGAGGCCGATCGGTCTTTGGTTCGCCCTTTTCAGATAATGGCACATGTCTGGGAGGATTAGGTTCCCGAAGGGCTCCGGTCTCCATTTGCATGAAATCGGCGGTCGTAGCTTGACTGTTTGCTAACGCGCCTTTAGACAGCTCTATCTCTCCCGTCTTGTATTGCCTTTCGACCCAATCTTTGAAGACGAAGCAGTCCTCAATGGCATGACCTATCACCCTGTGATAGGGGCAATATTCTGGGTCGTCGGTCATATTCGCTTCTTGCGGTCTCTTTTATTCCGGCAGTTGTAGACCGTTTCTTACGGCGTCCCTGAATATCTTGTGGAATTTTTCCCTTTTGAAAGAATAGACTTTCTCCAGTTTCTCTTTCAGAGGCGATTCCCCCCCGGCGTATGTGTCGGAGGGACTGGAGGCTGATTGCGGCCGTTTTCCGCGAAGGCGCTCCGCCCTTGGGTTGAAGGGGGTATCAGTTGGCTGCTTCCGGGTATCAATCCCTGGCTCATGAACCAAAATTTTATTCTGCTGTAATTGCAATCGGGCGACTTGGGTCGCGAGATCTGCCACGACGTTTGCCAGCTCTTCGACTTTGGAATAGTCCTCGGCCATCTTCTCATCCCTGTCCTGAAATTTCCTTTGAAGCCATTGGAATAATGCATGTTCTGTAGTTCCGGCTATGACAACCGGGTAATCTTTATTGTCTGAGCTCAATTCCGCAGGAACCACGGGCTCCTCTGGCTTATCGGCCTGAGCGGGCTCTTCATCATTTAGATCGAGCCGATGCTGGGTAGCGTCAACCATATCATCACCATGGCTGTGAAGAAGAGGAGGGTTCGTTTCTTCATATCCGGCCATGTAGACAATGTGGATAACACATTCAGCCATTCTTTCATCACTGGCAGCTGATTTCATGGAGCGGTCCGGGCTTTGGAAATTCATAAATTTTAACATGGCCAGAGCC
Organism: Agapanthus africanus; assembly: GCA_030015575.1. NCBI lineage: Eukaryota > Viridiplantae > Streptophyta > Magnoliopsida > Asparagales > Amaryllidaceae > Agapanthus > Agapanthus africanus. The sequence continues at coordinate 682,618,635 of CM057340.1, forward strand.
CTAGCCCTTTTGTTAGCTCTATATCTGAGTCGATTCTGCCTCAGCTTCTCTGCCTTAAGCGCTTGGCAGGCTTCTGCTCTTCGGGGAGCCGCCATAGGCTGAGTGATGGGAAGGCTTGAGAAGACACCCAATCGAGCAGTTGTCGGAGGCGCCGCTGGAGATTGCTCAAGACGCGTTGTAGCTTTGTTGGTGTTGATGGCCTTGCCCCCAGTTAGGGCCAAGGAAAGTCGTTCAGACACCGACTTGCGTTTGGGTTGGGGCGCCCTCGAGATCACTACATTTGGTCTCTTTCCTTTCGATACCGGTCTGTCTGTTGCTGGAGCTTGAGGAGTGGGAATGGCGTTAGCGGGCACGAACAGAATAGAGACGAACGGTAGCAGCGGCTCCTCCCACTGTCGCCCAAGACTGGTTGGGAGGACCGTCCTGGAGTCCATCTTCATCGTGTAAGAGATGGGAGCTGAGTTCATCATTGGAGACATTGTTGAAAGGCGATTTCTTGAAAACCTGGATGAAAGAGCATTATTTTAGTATAAATATAGACATGTAAATTGATTGAGTTCGCATGAACGTTTAACCCGAAATATGGGAGAAGAGATTGGTCCCACCGGGCGTGCCAGAATCTGTAGGGTGTTTTTCGTCACCCCATTGAGATGGGAATACGCGCGCGCTTGTCAGGCATACTACAGATTCCCCCTGCCTAGGGTAGGCCGGGGTTTAATGATTGTGGGGATCCGAATCTCCGGCAGCCGCAGACTAAGCTGCCGTTAATTAACCCTCGCCTTTGGAGTGAGGGAACCTCCGATTGACAGGTTAAACTGGTCATGCGAACTCAATGTGCAGTATACGTGTATGTTGTTTTGGAGGGGGGGTTTGGATATATCAGGAGCCACGCAGAGTTTTCTTACAGGGGTTCCACTACCCGGATAGCGGGCTAGGGGTCAAGGGGGCTAGCAGCCCCCTTGCGGGGTGCGGGGCAGCGCCTCGTTAGAAATTTTTTTCTAAAAGGGACAGTGTCGTGGAGTATGTGTGTGTGCACATATGTATGCATATGTATATATATATGTATATATATATATATAAGAAAGAGGGAGAAAAGGCATCCAAAGGATGTATGGGGCCAGCGCCTTGGGCGCTGTGCGCCCAGGTGCTATGTGCTCAGGCGCTAGCGTGCCACATGTCGGCACGTGGGCGTGCTGCGCTTGAGCACAGGGCGCTGTAGCGCAAGCGCGCCACGTGTCGGCAAGTGGGCGCTTTGCGCTTCAGCGCCTGACACTCGAGCGCAAGTGCGCCACGTGTCGGCACGGGGGCGACTTGCGCCAGAGCGCTGTACGCTTGAGCGCTAGCGCGCAACGTGTCGGCACTGGGGCGACTTGCGCCAGAGCGCCATGCGCTTGAGCGCAAGCGCACCACGTGTCAGCACTGGGGCGACTTGCGCTCGAGCGCTTGCACTTGAGCGCAAGCGCGCCACGTGTCGGCACGTGGGCGCTTTGCGCTCAAGCGCAGGGCGCTGTTGTGCAAGCACGCCACGTGTCGGCACGTGGGCGCTTTGCGCTTGAGCGCTGAGCGCTTGAGCGCAAGCGCGCCACGTGTCGGCACGTGAGCGCTCTGCGCTTGAGCGCCGGCGAGGAAAAGAGGCTTTTAGCCTAAAAAAGATTCTCGGAAGAGAAATCAGAGTGGAGTTGGACTCCTAAGTGTGTTTTTGGGGTTAATGGAAGGGGTTCTTCTTCTTCTTCCTTTGTTAGCTGGATCTTGAAGATCAAGACATGTGAGATCTCAAAATCTCTCCTTTTTGGGATCTAAAGACAGATCCAAGTTCCCCTTTATAGGTTTGGTGGTGAAAAACTATCTTTTTTTTGAAAAGGAAGAGTAAAACTCTTGATTTAATTCAAAAGAAAGAAGAAGGTTTGAGACCTTCAGAAAAGGGAAAGAAATACAAACCCTAGGTTTTTGAGAGAATGGAAAAAGTGTTACTTTATTAATCATCATGTTTCCTTTTATAGGCTTACATATTTGCATATGGCCCCTTGGGCTTTACAAAATAGCATTTTGCCTATCCCATGGCTCATGTGCCATTTCTTTTTGCACATAAGCCATGGGCTTACAAAAATTTGGCTTTATGCCCATTTTGTTTACATTCATGCATAAAAAATTACATAAAAATTATTTATTATATGATTTTGTTGTTGGCATGGGGAGGCTGGCCGTAGGCTCGACTTAGGCATGGGCCCGCTTGACCTGGGCTTGGGCCCACCTAGCTTGGGGGTTGACCTTGACTTTGACTCGGTCAACCGGGGTGTAAATTTTTACCCCAACAGCGCTGAAACACGATCTTCAGATGCTTTAAATGTTACTCGTATGATTTTCTTTTAACTACGAGGTCATCAATATTCGACGATTTCATGTATGAGGTCATTAAAAATCTTCGTCATGGCCCTCTGATAGGTGGCACCGGCGTTCTTTTGACCGAAAGGCATCATCTCGTAGCAGAATATGCCCAAAGGGGTCCGGAAAGCGGTATGCTTCTGGTCCTCGGGATACATCCTTATCTGATTGTATCCTGACGAGCCATCCATGAAGAAGAAGACCTCGTGAGTGGAGGTGCTGTCTATCATTAGCTCGGTAACCGATACAGGAAAATCGTCCTTCAGGCAAGCTTTGTTGAGATCCCGGAAGTCTACGCATATACGCACCGTCCCATTTTTCTTCATCACTGGGACGATGTTGGCGATCCAGTCAGGATACTGAACCTCTTGGACAAAGCCGGAGTCGATTAGCTTCTTGACCTCGGCGTTGATGCTCATCTCAAGCTCGAGCCGCATTCTTCTCGGTGCTTGTTTGATCGGCTTGACGTCTGGAGAAATCGCCAATTTGTGGACAGCAATCTCTGGATCGAGTCCTGGCATCTCTGAATAGTTCCATGCAAAGCAATCCTTATACTTCATGAGCACGTCTTTAAGTGTAGCCACTCTTTCCTCGGACAACAGGTCACTGACGAATGTCGGCCGCGGGTCACTTGCTGTCCCCAAGTCAATTTTCTTGAGGTTATCTGCAGTAGTATGTATTCCATCTTCCAGCTCTTTTGGCGCCGGTGGAAACTCGGAGATCACCTCATCATCATCGTTTTCGAAGCACCACAGGAGGTCATCCATATTCTCGGGCTCTTCTTCTGACAGCGTTATCACGTGACAGGTACGAGATCGCTTCTAAGACCGATGTTGGTCTGGTTCTACTCTCATGGCTTTGGGTTCATGCTTCTGCGGCGGGGTTACCTTCCAACTGCTGGATAGGATGAACCTGCCTTGCTGATACTGGTCTTCCACCCAGTCTTTGAATGTAAAGCAGTCTTCGAGTGGATTTCCTGTCGCTCGGTGATAGGAGCAATAGTCCGGGTGAGAGACCCCTCCTGCTTGCTCGGGGTGCTTAGACTCTGGGAGCGTCATCATTTGATGTTTTATGACAAGATTGAATATTTTCCTTGTTTTGTCTTAGGAAAAGGAGTATGCTCGACCCATCTTCTTTATAAGAGATGAATCCTGGTTTCTCGATTCTCGACCGCGTGGCTTCTTGGTCCCGCTTTGTCGCTGTCGAACGTTTTTTCCGCTCTTTGATTTACTTTGGCTTCTGCGTCGGGTCTTTTGTGTGACAGGTTGGCGACGAAGGGTATCGTCACTTTTTGCAGCCTGCTGAAGGAGGCGTTGCGTTCTGGCTTTCTCGTAGATGGTCATTTCGCGATTATGGTCGTTTTGAACCTTTTGTCCCGATTCCCTTATAAGCTTGTCCATTTGTTCTTCGAACGACGGGCTTGGCATTTTCACGACGGGAGCTCATTTTGGTTCAGGATTAGCATCTTCCTACAGAGCATCTCCTTCTTCATCGAAGTCATGTATGACGTAGCAGCCGCGAAATCGCTCCCGTTTCTTGGATTGAACATACCCAAGCCCGATCATTTCCATTCTCCCATTGGGCAACTTTCACTGAGTTCCGGGGACGCTCCAGATCCTGTTATAGAACTGGGCTTGTCGAGCAGTCTGTTTGAAGGGTACGCCTTGGCTCCTCAACAGTCTTTTTAATCCGTCTGTGCAATATCTGGGCAAACGGATGGGCTGGAGCCTATCAAGTATAGAATCCGCATCATGCCAAATTTCTTTCTCCACTTTGGTTTCCCCGGATCGGTAAAAGAGGATCCCCTTTTCATCATTTCGATTGGGAGGGACGTAGAATGTCTGCAGTTCTTGCACATTATAAGTTTCAAGTGCATCGAGCTCTTTGTAATGCTCATGTGGAACTATGGTCACTTGCAAACTTTGATCTTCATCAGCGAAGGCTTGTATTGATGGCCGAGCAGAGAATACGGCATTGACATCATCTTCCGAGTCACTACCGAAGAACAGAATAGGGGTAGACGGTTCCGACTTGTTGCATTGGGGCGGCCTTGAATATACTATTTCTTCTTCCTCCTCGGTATCACCCCCGAAGGCCGGAATAGTGGTGATAGCTTTGTTCTTGTCTTCCGGTTTGCGAAATCTTTCCATGTCTTCGAAATCTGGCAGGAAGTACTTGGCATCCTCATATTTGCGAACTTCGTTTACGGAGAACGGGTCAGTTCCCCTGTCACGGTGTACTCGAGACCATCCTTGAAATATTTCATACATTGATGTTGTGTAGAAGGGATAATGTTGTACTCGTGTAACCAAGGCCGGTCGAGCAAAGCGTTATAGCAAGTCTTAGCGTCAATGACGTGAAACTTGATGTCAGCGACCAGCAGCCCAAAGCGCAACGTTAGTATCACAGACCTGAGCATCCATGACGACCGGGAGTCCAACCCAGAGATAGTGATCTTATCCCGAGTGAGGTGTTGAACGCTCATACAGATTTCCTTCAACACTCTTACATTGAGGAGGTTAACGGAGGACCCATTGTCAACCAGGATTTTGCCTATCTTGATATCATGACAGTATCCGGAGACATAAAGGGGACGGTTATGTTCACACGTCCCGAGGAGGAGGTCTTCATCGCCGAAGGAGATATCAGTCGTGTGCACTTCTTCCAGCTCATCCTTCATCTTTTCTTCGGCGAGGAAAGCTTGGAATTGCTCAGGCACTTGTAACGCCTTGATCAGCGAATCTCTTGCCCCTTTGGATAGCAGAAGGGCGTCGAGAATGCTGAGCTGCGAGGGTATCTTCTTTAGGTGTGCCAGAACGTTGTAATCCACCTTACTTTTCTTGGACGGGTCCTTGACCGCCAGCTCTTCGACGACTCGATCATCGAGGGCGATATCTTCAGGGATCTTTTCTATCCCCTTATACTTTTTATTCGATCCCTTGTTCGCAGGTCCGAGATTCTTTTCAGGTAATGTGCGATTGCGCAGCTGAATGTTCTCGCAGCTCTTCGATTCTTCCTATTTTCCTGAGATGGATTCATTGAAGAGAGGGCCAAGAGCTATTTCTTAATCAAAATCGCTCCCAAAGTTTAGAACATGCGATCCCCCAGCGTCGACCATGTAATAGTTGCCGGTCGTTCCTTTGCGCTCCTCGGTCGTATTTCTTCGCTCCAGACGAGTTTTGCATTTCATCCGCTTGAAATGTTGTCGGTGAGCAACATATCCCTGCCACCATCTTTTAAAAGCGTTGCACTCTTCGGTGGGGTACGCAATCTTTCGATGATATAAGCAGTAGCTAGGATGTATATCCGCTTCATTAGGAGTGTTTCCTTCAGAGGGTGGCAGCTTCATTTCCTAAAATATGGCTTTGGCGAACCTTTTCCTCATCTTGAACCTGCTTTTATTTGTGGTGGATGTACTTTGATCTGGCGGGAGTGTTTCAACTCTTTCGTCCAGTCGCCAGCGTTTGGCCTTTTCAAATATGTCATCTCGTGCTCTCAATCAGCTTTGCTTTTCAAAAGAGCTTCGTTTAGGAATGCATCAATCATTTCGCCTGATGGTCCTAAAAGTTCAGGGTCAGGATTTGCCCCCGGCTTCTCTGCGTAAGAAGCTTCTTCATCGTTTATTAACGAGTGAGAGATCATATGGCAGCTTGCCACATAATCTTCAGGCTCATCCGACGAGTCTTCTCCATTGTCATCATCTCCGTCCTCAAGGACGTGGCTGAGAAATTCTTGGAGTGTGACTGGAATCCTCACCTTCTGGTTATATTCTTCCAGCGCGTCAATCTATTTTTGCAGGTCCGTGCGCTTGTCACTAGGCTTCACGGGCTTTTTGGTCTTCTTCTTCGAAGACTTTGACGGCTGGGTGGGAACGCTTTGACTATCACCACCAGTTTTTGGAGTTGGGCGCGGTTTCAGCATTCCCTCGATGATCTCGGGTTCCAGTGGATTTTTCCACCTGATCGCCGGGCATATTTGGAAATCTTTCAGCATTCTTTTCGTCTTGGCTGAAAGAACGACCTCCCATGGAGCTTCTTCTACAAAAGAGCATGATGCCCCCGGTGTGTCCGTCTTTTTGAGAGCGTGCGGCTGCGGCGGGCTTACTTTCCAATTCTCGGACAGTGCGAACTTGCCCTGTTGGTATTGGTCTTCGATCCGGCCTTTAAAGATGAAGCAATCTTCAATTGGATGGCTTACTACTTGATGGTAGGGGCAATAATTGGGACTATTAGCCTCACCAGGTTGCAATGGGAATTTTGGATTCGGTAAATTAATGAGCCTGTTACGCACCGCTAGCTCAAACAATCTCCTCGTTTTGTCCCGGGGAAACGAATAAGGGCGCTTTATCTTCTTATTATAGTATTGTCGTCTCTCGTCTAGGTGATCCGTTAATTTTGGACCACTGGGCTACTATTGAACGCTGGCGACGAAGGTCGCTTTCCTTTTCCCTTTTTCATTCCGTGGCTCCGGCATTGAAGGAGACGGTCTGTGGCCCATCTGGTCCATTTGAGCCAGCTTATCAATTAAGTCCTGGAACGTGGTCGGCTTGAAGAACACCATGAATTGGGAAATAGTCGCTTGAAGGTCAAGAGTGCCCACAAACATTCCCACCGCCGGCGCTTCTTCAATGCGTTGCCCGCATTTCGACCATAAATTCCGCCATCGTATTGCGTATTGAACCTATGTTTCTCCAGGTTTCACCCTGGCATTGATCAATGCCGTTATTAAAGTGCGCTCGCTAGCACTTGCGAAACGCTGGGTAAACAGCATCTCCATATCTGCAAATGTCTTGACGGAGTCGTTCGGAAGTTCAGAGTACCATTCGAACGCTGTCTCCGACAAGCTGCCGACGAACTGGCGAAGTAGCAGTTTATCGTCACCTCCAGTGTTGCCACATAGAGCCCTGAACTGGGCGACATGCTGGTGCGGATTTCCCGTCCCCTTATATACATGGAATTTAGGGATCGTATATCCCGGCGGGTACCTTATTTGGTCATACCAGCCCGGATAGGGTCGTTCAGTTTCAACGATCTGCCCGGCCGCTTCATTCGCCTGGCGAGCTCGTATTTGCCGAGCAATGTAATCATCCAGAGCGGCCTTGGAGATGGTCTCCTCCTTAGCTGCTGAAAGAGCCGGAGGAGGGTTCGATGTCTCTCCTCTGTCATCTTCAATGATAATCGGGGGGTCTTCAGCTGGAGGTTCCGGCTGTAACATCATCCCGGCCATGTCTTGGAACAAAAGAGCCATTCGTTTTATGTTGGCTGCCTGTTCCGCGGCCTCTTTTTCTTTCCTCTCGAGCATTCTTTAGAGGAATTCAGTATCAATTTCTTGTTCCCGACACTGCTCTGAGGTCTCTGGATTTTCTTTCGGCCCAGTGAGTGCGGCCATTGCAGTCAGCATCTCTTGAAGTTTTTGCTGCTGTTGCTCCTGAGCCTTTGTTATCGATCGGGTAAGTGGTCGATGACCCGTAGAAGCAAGACTTTCCTCTTTTCCGGAAGCCATATAAACGGTATGTGTTACCATACCCCCAGACTTTGGGCGTTTAGGTTCAGCGTCTATGCGGTTCGCCGCGGTCACAGGGGCTTTCTCCGGCCTCCTTCTCTTGTGAGCGGTTGAAGTTGAGGGAACCGTTGTAGCGGGCACCCAGACAGATGACTTCTTCTGTGGTACCACGGGATGGCTCTTTTCTTGCCGAGCTTTAATCTTCTTTGATCGGCGAGAGTAATCCTGGTCAATCACCGATTCCTGGACCTGTCGCCAGACTTTGTAAATTTTGGAGGACAACCGCTGAGGAGGCTGCTCCGGCTTCTTTTCTGTAGCATTCTCCACAGGTGGGGGAGATCTTTTTAGCATGGCAGTTAGAGAATTGTTGTGCACCCTCCTTAGCGGTTCAAAGCTGTTTCCAGTCGGAACAGCAGCATCGATTTCCACCATGGGAGCTGGCGGAGTCTGTCCAGAGGGGGAGTTGCCCCCAGCCTTCCTCACTCTGCTCCAGTGGCGATGTCGAGCGTGTCTTGCAGATAGAGTTGGTTTAGCTATAGGGGTGACTTCCTCATGCCCCTTGTGTAGGTCAGAAGTTGTCGTTGTCAGCCTCTTGAAGACCGATGTCCGTTGAGAAGCAGTGTCCAATCTGTCAAAGACAGACCTTTGGGCAGGGGAAGCAGCTTTGAGGACTTCGCCTGGAGTGGGAGCCGAAACAGTCAGTCTTGTGAAGACCGACCCTTTGGCAGGAGAAGCCGCTTTGGCGACTTCGAGAGCAGGAATGGCTATCCTTTTTGGAATAACCCTTTCTGGTATTGTGGGCTTCTTCATAGGCCCGTTGGAGCTTTGGCCCAGTCTGTTAAAAACTGAGGCAGTGGAATTGGGTGACCCGTTGAGAGGCATTGTAGTGGTGGTAAGTCAATCAAAGACCGACTTCTTTGGGGCTTCTTGCGACAGCAGCGGGGCATTGAAGCTCATCGGTGGGATCATGGTCCCAAAGAACAGCCCAGTGGTGGCTTGAGTTACTTGCTCCACTGGCATCTTGAATAGGGAGGCCGCTTGGGGCCCGTAGGTTACACCTCCTGATGAGGTGGAAAGGGAGTTGCAGTTGCAGCTGGAGCAGTTAAAGGCCATTGATGTTCTTTTTTTTGCACGAGAGTAAAAACAAATCTTAGTACCTCGAACCCAAGGACAACTATATTAAACCGCGATTCGTTCGCGAACGCGATATACGAAGTGTGGAGTGGAAAGAGGAAGAGGTCCCACCCGGCATGCCAGAATCTGTTCCCCGCCGAAACACGGAGACGCGACCGCGCAGGTCCGTCTTGCCTGAATTTCGGGGCAGATGCTAATTGGTGCCATCCATCCACTTCTCCAAAGATGCCAAGTTGATTTATGGTACCATGTATCGAAGGTTTAAACGGATGCGGCCGATGTAGCAGACTTCATCAGATTCCTCCTCACTTGAGGGGTTTTTGATTGTGAGGATGCTCTTCCCTGCAGGCGCAAGCCCCTCCAGTTAATTAAGCTACCGCATCGCGGTAACCACTTTCTCCTTCTCCAGATGGTCACTTCGTGTCGTGGGTGTTTTTTTTGTTTTTGGTTGCCCGTGGATTGTATACGGAGACTAATTTATGTTGTCGCCCGTAGGGTGTGGATTTGTCCAAATCCGTACTTTCTTAGATTTGGGTTTGGGGTTGGGTTTAAGGATACGTTAGTCTCATTTGGGACTAAGATCAACTTAAACGTTTGTTAATGATACGTTAGTCTAATTTTTAGACTAAGATCGACTTAACGGGATCGTTTAGATCCAACAAAAGAGCAATTGAACTCTATTGTTTAGTTTAGGGACATTGCGGTCGATTAGTTTAAGGACATTACGGTCTAATGTTAGTTTAAGGACATCTCGGTCCATGGGTTTTAAAGGACCCCACAATCCGAGGTTAAGGACATCATAGTCCATGGGTTTAAGGACCCCACAGTCCGAGGTTAAGGACATCATAGTCTATGGGTTTAAGGACCCCACAATCCAGTTTAAAGACGTCATAGTCTATGAAATGTATGGTTGCCGGGACCCATCACTTCTCTGATGATGTTGAAGGATTACAACGACATATATCAGAGGAGTAAAGAGATGTACCTTTGAACCGATGTGAGTTGGTTGAAAGATCGGTAGTCCAATTTGGGGCTAAGATCTGTTAAAATATTTATAAGCAGATGAGCTCAATTAATATGAGTTGAGTACTTATGGCCAATCTTGGGCTAAGTCCAATCAAGTAAAAATGTTTAACATTTTACTTTGGGCTGTTGAGTCTTTATTTGGGCTTGGCCCTGACAGTGTTTTTGTCTTTTATTGAATGTTGAGCATTCATCATAGCTCTAGAGCTTATTAAAGAACAATTTATGTTCTATCAGCGCACACGTGAGGAGCACGTGGTGTGCTTGGTGCTTTGCGCCAGTCAAAGAGCATAGTGCACACACATGAGGGACACGTGTCGCTCTTGGCGCTAAGCGCCAGATGATGGGCGCGTTGTGCCAGTTCATGAGCACAGAGCGCTAGTTTATGATCGCATTGTGCTATTAGTTTAGTGGCGCACACGTGAGTGACACGTGGTGCGCCTGGCGCTGAGCGCCAGCCCATAAGCGTAATGTGCTAGTTCAAGAGCGCAAAGCGCTAGCGGTTAAGAGCGCATACGTGAGGGACACGTGTCGCGCTTGGCGCTGAGCGCCAGTCCAAGAGCGCAATAGCGCAGTTCAAGGGCACAAAGCGCATCTGATTAATTTTATGATCTGAGAAATAAATTCTCGTTTATAAGAGATTTTTTCTCATGAACAAAAGTTCTTATTTTGTAGGAGATGTTTTAATCTCTTATTTTAGTGAAAGGCTTTACCTTTATGGATCTTTGATCCTAAAAGAATTGAATTATTCTCCCCTTTTATGATGAGATGATCTCTGAAAGACAATTTGTCTTAAAGATCTATGATCTGTGAGAAGAATTATGTTCTTTTTTTATGATGAGATCTTTTGATCTCTCTCTTCTTCTTCTTTTATTTTAAAAAAAGACCTTGGTCTTGTAGATCTATGATCTTTAAAGAAGTTAATTCTTCTTTTTAATTATGAGATGATTTCGTCTCTATGCTCATCATCATTCTTTTTTACCTTGAAGAAAGTTTTCTTCTTCTAAGAGCTTGCCCTTTTTCTTTGAATTTCTCAATGTTTATGGGGAGGTTTCTTTCTATGCTTCTGTATATCAGACTTGAAGTCTAGGAGCCTCTATATAGGGCAAGATGATCAGTTCAATCAGTTAAGGAGATCTTTTCTCAAATGGATTTGGGGGTTTTCCCATCGTTGGATCTTTTGATCCAAGGGCTTCTAATTTGTAGAAGGCAATCTTCTTGTTTTTTTAACAAAGATTAGGAAATCTTCTAAATGGAATTTATTCTGTATTTTTAGTGATTTTTAATCACCATTGGATCATTGATCCAACGGTGCTCTAATTTACAGAGCACAATCTTGTTGTTTGGAAAACTTTTGAGGAATCTTTCTTTAACAGAATTTAATTCTGATTGATTAATGATCCATCATTATTATTATATCTTTGATCTGACGATGTGGAGCTTTTAGTTCCAGTGCTAGCGCACCCGTGCTCTACACGTGGTGCGCTGCTTAGAGTGCAGCGCACCTAGTGCTAGCGCATCCGTACTTTGCACGTGGTGCGCCGCTTAGAGCGCAGCGCACTTAGCGCTAGTGCATCCGTGTCTTACACGTGGTGCACTACTTAGAGCGCAGCGCACCTAGCGCTAGCGCACACGTGCTTTGCACGTGGTGTGCTGCTTAGGGCGCAGCACACTTGGCGCTGCATCTGAAGCGCTGCTTCATTTCAAAATTTGAATTTTGAACAGAGCTTTGCTCTGATTGGGGGAAACACTATCTATATTATATATAACCGACCGATATCTCATATCGCGAGAATAGAATACGGTATCTCATATCGTATCAATCTCGGTCCCGCAAATATCACATATGTGCTCCTACTCCATTTCGCTTGAGCTAGGAAACCCCTGTGTAGGACTCTAAAGACCTGTCAATACCCCGGCAGTAGGTGATGATCATATCAAACACCAACAAGCCGCAAGCGGTTTGCTAAACGTAACGGCCACCCGGATATTGATCGATCAGAAGATCAATAACCAAGCCTGCTCACACTCCTGCGAATCCAATCAGTAACACTACCGTACAGTCCGGTCTCTTCGTCTGATATGTCGTATATCTGGTCTAGGGGTGGTAAACGTCAGACCTCGGTAGCTCGATAAGTCGTGTCGATATAAGGCTCATAACGGGTCGAGAAACTACTAATAACACTTACCAGTATATCTCTGAAGCAGCCTTGGCCAAGGACTTCCTGTTATAGCTAATCGAGCACAGCGCAACATCAACTCCCGATACCGGGAGAGACGAAACCACTCCCATCGCTCATTGCTTCCATGTGATTCGGGACTGTACCCAAAAGCCACTGTTTTGCATATTCTCTTGAACGTGGTAAGGTGGAAATAAATGCACTGTGGGAATCACACAAGTCTCTATGATGATCTCGGGTCTACAGACTAACCTGTACCAGTGTCACCTGAGAACTACCATCTGACGTGAGATATAATACCATCTGGGAGTTCTCGGCGAGTCAGTCCAGTGTACCCAGTCTCCACTGAGTACCCGTATACTGTCTCTGATGTCAAACACCAATAGATATGGGATCATCCATCGCCCATCTACATGGGTCGAGAAGCTATACGCTAGTCTACTCTGGTATATCGATGCCCTGTCTCGATACACCTACGACTAGGAACATTTGAAGGATGTACTTAGCGACTACTCTGTCCCCACTAGTATGATCTGCATCATAGTCCTGGTAGTCAAGTACTCATCCTAAGGGCTTTATCAACATGTAATATAGAGACAATCAGAGTACATGTTAAGATAAAGTGCAACCAGATAGCATACTAACATGTCGAGCAAGAAAGTCCTCCCTATATATGTCCAAGCATCCACTACAATATACATCATATGTACAGAAATGGCCTCTAGGGCATACATATAACTAACAAGTTATTCTCGATGCGGCGTCTTGGATCCACTTTGTTGTTTTCGAACGTTGTTTACGTTCTTTGCTTTGTTTTTGCCTCTATTTCAGGATTTTCCCCTTTCGAGAGAACATACAGTAGGCCGGGGATGAAGAGCATTATAGTCATCCTTCTCCTCATATTGTTGATTGAGACGTTGTGTCCTGGCCTTTTCATAAATGGCCATTTCGCGGTTGTGATTGTTCTGGCTCTTTTGACAAGCTTCTTTTATTAACCTGTCAATTTGCTAGTCTAGCGACGGAATTAACATTTTTAGAGCGGGATCTCGCTCCGATTTGACGTCGCGGCTATTTGGAGAAGCGTCTTCCGCTTCACTTGAGCTGTTTACGACATGGCAACTGTAGAACTGCTCCCATTTCTTAGACCGAACGTATCTGAGCCCGGTTTCTCCATCTTCCCGTTGGGTATCTTTCGCTGAATCCCGGGAATATCCCAGATCTTTCTGTAGAATTGGGCTTGTCGAACAGTTTGTTCGAAGGGTACACCTTGGCATCTTAACAGCCTCTTTAATCCTTCCACGTAATATCTTGGCAGACAGATTGGTTGAAGTCTGTCGAGTGCAAAATCGTCACCATGCTAAACATCTTTTTTTACTTTAGTCTCCGTAGATTGGTAAAAGAGGATCGCCTTTTCACCCCTTCGTCTAGGAGGGACATAGAAATTTTGCAGTTCTTGTACGCTGTATGTATCGAGCGCATCAAGTTCCTTATAATTCCAAGGCAGAGCCTTTGTGATTTGCAGACTCTGATCTGCTCCGGCAAAAGTTTGCATTGACGGGCGAACGGAGAACACTGCGTTGACCTTGTCCTCAGAGTCGCTGTCAAAGACTAGACTAAGAGTAGATGGTCTGGGCTTATTGTTTTCTTTCTGGAGTTTCCCCGAGTAGACTATTTCTTCATCTACCACGGTATCGCTCCCAAAGATCGGGATAGTGGCGACGGACTTCTGTTTTTCCTTCGGCTTATGGCACATTTCCCTATCCTCGAAATCTGGTAGGAAGTATTTTGCGTCTTCATATTTTTGGACCTCGTTCATGGATCGTTCATGGTAAACAGATTTAGCTCCCCTGTGTCGGTGTACTCCGAACCATCCCTGAAATACTTCATACACAAATGTTGTGTGGAAGGGATGACGTTGTACTCGTGTAACCAAGACCTGCCGAGCAAAGCGTTATAGCAAGTCTTGGCGTCAATGACATGAAATTTGATGTCAGTGACGAGCATCTCAAAGCGTAATGTCAGTATTACGGACCCAAGCGTCCGTGACAACTGTGATTCGAATCCGGAGATAGTAATTTTATATTAGTCTAGGTTCTGAACGTTCATGCAAATCTCCTTCATCACCCTCACATTGAGAAGGTTAATGGAGGATCCGTTATCGACAAGGATTTTTTCTATCTTGATGTCGTGTCAGCACCCAGTGACGTATAACGGGTGATTATACTCGCACGTACTGAGGAGGAGATCTTCATCGCTGAATATAATGTCAGCCGCGTGGACCTCTGCCAGTTCATCTTTCATCTTCTCTTCTGCGAAAACGCTTAGAACCGATCGAGCTCTTGCAATGCATTGATCAGGCAATCTCGTGTCTCTTTGGACAGGAGGAGAGCATACAATATGCTCAGTTGCGAGGGTATTTTCCTCAGATGTGCTAAGACATTATAATCTACCTTGTTTTTCCTAGGCGGGTCCCTTGCTGTGAGCTCTTTGACCGCTTCTTCATCGAGGGCGATCTCCTCAGGAATTTTCTTTTTCCCTTTGTCTTTTTTATTCAAACCTTTTGTTTGTAGGTCCGGGGTTCTTCTCAGGCAGCGTGCGATTACACAGCCGAATATTCTCTCAGTTTTTCTCATCCTCTTCTTTTTTAGATGTGGAGTCATTGAAGAGAGGGATGAGGGGTGTTTCGTCCTCAGAATCGCTCCCAATGGTAAGAACTTGGGGTTTTCCCCTTCTGAACCGATACCAACCATATGACATTTTCCAGTCATTTTTTCATGCGCGTTTGTCACACTATTTTGCCATCAATGAGCTTCGCGCTTCATTCTATTGAAGTGTTTTTGATGGGCAACGTATCCTTACCACCACTTCTTGAAAGCACTGCATTCCTTGGTGGGGTGGGTAATCCTCCGATGATATAGGCAGTAGTTTGGATGTGAATCTTCTCCATCGAGGCATATGACCTAGGGAGTGTTTCTTACGAGCGGTGGCAGCTTCATCCCCATTGACAGGGTTTTGGCAAACCGCTTCTCTGTTTTGATCCTGCTCTTATTTGTAGCAGGTATGCTTTAGTTTGGTTGGAGTACTTTACGAATCATCATTGTCGTAGCTTCTTTGTCCTGACGCTGATGCTTAGCCTTTTTGTATATGGTCGTTTCACGTTCTCGGTCAACTTTGCTTTTTTGAAAGACTTCGTTTAACAGCCTATCGATCGGGTCTTCTGGCAGTTCCGGGGATTTTAGAATCGATTCTTCCCCCAGTTCCTCTACATTGTTTTCTGACGCTGAGGGAGCTTCTTCGCCATATAACGACGAATGGAAGATCATGTGGCAACTTATTACACGGTCTTCGGTATTTTTTGATGAGTCATTTCCCTCATCGTAGGCACTATCTTCGTCCTCAAGAATATGCTTGAGGAACTCTTCAAGAGTGACCGGTGTCCGCGCCATCTGGTTGTACTCCTCCAGCACATCTATGTATTTTTGTAGACCTGTGCGCTTGTCGTCATACTCAGCAGGCTGCACAGGCTTCTTGGTCTTCTTCTTTTTCTTCGAAAACTTTGAAGGCTTGACTTGGGGTTTTTTCCCTCGTCAACAATTTTTTGTGCGGGGCGAGGCTTTAACATCCCTACGATTATTTCGGATTCAAGTGGGCTTTTCCACCTGACTGCTGGACATGCCTGTAGATTTTTCAGCGATCCTTTAGTTTTTGCTGAAAGAACAACTTTCCATGGAGTTTCTTCCACGAGTGAGCATGATGCCCCCTGCGCATCCACCTTTTTGGGAGTGTGCTTCTGGGGTGGGTTTACCCTCCAGTTATCAAACAGCACGAATTTCCCCTGTTGATACTGGTCTTCAACCTAGTTCATAAAGACGTAGCAATCTTTAATTAGGTGGCTCACCATTCTATGATTGGAACAGTAATTGGGGTTGTTGACGTCGCCTAGTTTCGGTGGACGCCGCGGGTCTGGCAATATGATGAGTTTATTATGCATTGCCAATTCGAGCAGTCTCCACATCTCGCGTGGAAACGAATAGGCACATCCTAGCCTTTCTTCCAAGGACGGGCATAGGTGCACGTTGTTTTGGCGAGCAGTAGGTTTTGGGCCAGTCGGCTGTTGTTGCGTGTTAGCAACGAAGGCCTGTGGCCCATCTGGTCCATTTGGGCCAGTTTATCTATCAGAGCCTGGAAGGTGGTTGGTTTGAAGAATGTCATGAACTGGAACACGGTCGTTTGAGGATCAAGAGTCACGATGAACATGCCTATGGTAGGGGATTCTTCAATGCGTTGTTCACACTTAGACCATAGGTTCCACCACCGGATCGCATATTGAACCCAAGTTTCTCCTGGCTTTACCCTGGTATTAATTAATGCCGTGATTGGAGTATGTTCACTTGTGCTGGAGAAATACTGTGTGAACAGCAGTTCCAACTCTGCGAATGTTTTCACAGAGTCATTTGGGAGCTCCGAGTATTCGAAGGTTGTTTCTGACAGGCTACCAACAAAAATGTGAAACAACAGTTTGTCATCGCCTCCAGTGTTGCCGCACAGAGCTTTGAATTGCGAGACGTGCTGGTGAGGGTTTCCTGTCTCTTTGTATACATGGAACTTGGGGATCGTATATCCTAGCGGGTACTTGATTTGATCATACCAGCCTGGATACGGTCGTCCGGTTCTGACAATTTGGCTAGTGGCTTCACTAGCTTGATGAGCTCTTATTTGTTGAGCAATATAATCATCAAGGGCGGCCTTGGAGATCATTTCCTCCTTGGCTGCCGTTGGCTATAGTTCCCTCAAGTCAATTATTGTAATCGTAGGCACGCGATTATGATGATTGAGGGAGGACCTATACGGATAGAACAGTCTTACTCAAAATGATAGTATGCTATATGGTTTGTCTTTATCATCATATACATGCATTATGTGGTATTACAGATCAGTATTACATGTTGATATATCCCATAAGATTCTTGCTTGACTACCAGCATTATAATGGAGATCATATACGTAGGAGCTGGGTGGTCTATAATCACATCCTTAAATGTCCCTAGTCGGGGGAGTATCGAGACCCCGACGAGGGGAGGTAGCCAATCTCACAAGCCATTAGTGTCAATTAGTCACCTAAGATAGTATACAGGTGCTCATTGGGTTATAAGTACACTGGACGGACTCGCCGGGAATATGCTAGTTGGTATTATACCTATTGTCAGATAGCAGTTCCCAGGTGACATGGATACAGATTAGTCTTTCGACCTGAGATCCTCATTTGTCTTGTGTCAGTTCCCACTATGCTTTGATTACTACCCTACCACGGCTCAAAGAGCCGTGAAAACAGGTTTTAGTTGGGTATAGTCTTGATCCACATGGAGGCAGTGAGCGGATCGTCGGGGATTCGTCTCTCCCGGTATTGAGGGTTGATGCCGCGCGGTGCACGGGTGTCCATCACCAGAAATCCTTGGCCAAGGTAGACGAGAATTACTGATTTGGATCAGTAGTTTCTCAATGAGTGATGTGCTTCATACCGACACGAAATATCGCGTTATTAGGGGTCTGACTTTATCCACCCTCTAGACTCGATATGCGATACTCTTAGATGAACAGACCAGACTGTACGGAGATTATCACGGACAAGCTCAGTAGGGGTTCAGATGAGTTTGCTCGTCGGTCTTCCTTTCGCTCAATACCTGGGTAGCCGTTACGTATAGCTAGTGCCGCTGACGTGCTTGTGGTTAAACCCACTGCCAGCGTATTAACGAGTCTTTAGAGCCTCACACAGAGGGTTTCCCTGGTTCTGGCGAAATGATGTAGTATCTGTACTGGATACGTGCAGGGTTCCGATCGAATGAGTGTACTAGTTACCCGGACTTTCGATCGGACGGCTGATAATACTAGCCGGCTCGGGTTTGAGCCGAATTAGTAAATCAGGTATTGATTTAATAATTTACGTATATGTATTTCGATATGTATATTCTAATATTATGTTCTTTGTGTTGTTTTATCTCTTCGGGAATTCGTATTTCGGTACGAATATAGGTATGTATATACAGTAGAATATAATCCGTATTTATCCGGAAAACATTCTAGAAGGTGGACATCTCATTTTGGATTTGACCATTTATTTTAAATGGATAATGATGTGGATTATTGAGAGAGGGGAGTATGGTGAGAACCATGCTTGCATAGTGTGCACAAATGAATTATTAATTCATTTGTGCAAACTATTCAAGCATAGGCTTGATATTGTATTGAAAGAACTAGTTTTACAAAATCTAGCTTCCCATTTTCTCGATCCATGGATGGTTTATTTTTCTTTGAGATTGCAACCTCACCACCATGCTTCACTCTCCTCTCTAGTGTTTTTCTTGAGCTCCTCCACCTTCAACCTCAATCTCCTCTCTACAATTTCATGAGTTAAGAATCAAGAGAGGAGGTGAGATAGATAAACATATGGATCCATTCACTATATCCTAGGTACTCTAGATTAGCAACCTAGAGTCCCTATTTGCTTCACTTGTTTATGGTGTGGAGATAGAGACAAGTTCTACATCCATCGGGTGGATCATCATCGACGAAGGAAGACCGACGACTAAGTTCAGTTCAGGACGCCTCAAGGAGGTTGGGAAGATGGTAGAAAACCGAAGGACTTGGTTCATTCGGTATAACCATTTCTAACCCTTTAGCTAGTATGTCTTTTGTTGCTAGTATAGGTTTATGGTTCGATCTAGAGCGAGTTTCGTTAGCGCCAAAATTTTAAACGCCAGTTTTTGTTCCGTACCGGCCACGGCCGGTAGCTAGGGCGCTATCGTAACCCAACATAGTATCAGAGTCATAATTACTTAGCTCGGAAAGTTCATGGTATTGGTAACTTGATGGTATTTTATTGTCATTTGTTAATCTTTTCATTTTTGAAAAATATAGATTTTTTATATTTTGAGAATATGGATTTATAAATTTTATATAATTTTAATTTTAAAAATGATTTTATATTATTTAGAAAATTCGTATTTCTTTAAAATGTATTTAAATCCTTTCGAGATCGAATGCACCGTGAGGAGCTTTGCATCTCGCTCTACTAGCCTAAGCATGTGCGATAATCCGCACTATCCATTAACGGGTCCCCTAAAGAGGGTTGTAAATTTGTAATCGCAAAGGATATGAAATATCGCTTTGAAAGATATCCGGTTTTTAAATTATATGGTATTTTATTGAAATATTATTCTTCGAAACAAAAATACATACAATGAGTATCGTGCTATGAAACCAAGTGTGCGTGTGGGGTAAGTCGTTATCCCGTGATGTTTTCCTAAAGGTATTGTTTTAACAAATACTAAAAGAGGTGTGTATAAAGTTCAAGGTATTTTAATGAAAAAGTTCTACTATTGTTGTTTCACAGGAGAATTTTGATGAAAGTTGATTCTAAACATTAGGATTTAAGGTTACAAGTGATGTAGTAAAATTAGATTGATTAAATTGTAAAGAAAAAGGGAGTTATAAGTTTTTACAAAAGAAAATGTCGGTAATAACTCCACTTTTACCAATATAAAATTTGAAGAGTAATTTCAATAGAAAGTAGGAGATTTGGGAGAGACTTACTGTTTAGAAATTTCAAGGAGAGGTTGAAGAAGAAGGGATGAGTTTCGTAGCATTGCGGGAGCTCCGGAATAGGCTTCGATCTTCGCCGGAACCAACTTACTCGCTAACTCCACTTTACTTCACTTGCACTAGGAACTTTTCAGAGAGTTTTGGCTAGAATTTTCAAAATGGTGTCGAGCCAAGGTAGGGGTGGTATTTATAGTGGAGAATTAGGGTTTGGGAATTAAAAATATGGATTAAAAGCATTAAAATGGTATTTAATTGTGAAATAAAAGGTCCCTGTTTGATTGCAGTGAAATCAAACAGTGCATAGGGGTTAGGGGTAGCTGAAGAAGTGTGTGTGCAGAGCACTGGGCCATTTGGCTACCATCCTTCCGTCCTCGCCGGCCCCAAGCCCAATTCCGCCGGTCGATTTGTGCCATCTGGCATCGAGATTCGTGCTATCTGATCAACTCTTTGTTTACTCCATTTTCCACATGTTTGATTTTTCTGAACTTTTCATTTCCTGTGTATTGCACGTACAATCATTTGGGCTTCCAAAAAGTTAAAAAATTCAGAAAAAATAATTGTGTCTGATGGGAATCGAACACAGGGGCTACGCCACAACAATGCAAGGCTTTACCTGTGAGCTATAAGTTGTTTCTTGCTGTTATTTAACAAAAGTAGCTTATAACTCAAACTCAGGCTGTAAAACTCATTTCTTGTATATTAACAGAAAAATTCCGTACAAAGATTTTAGAGTCGTTACAGGTTGCCTGTGGATTGTATACGGAGACTAATTTGTGTCGTCACCCGTAAGGCGCGGATCAGTCCAAATCCGTATATTTTAGATTTGGGTTTGGTCAAGGATTTGCTTGACGGGGTTTTAAACTTAGGTTGTATATTCCTATAGTTCAAAAATATTTTTGTTTTATTTAAGGACCGTTAATCTAGTTTGAGATTAAGAACAACTTAAATATATAAGTGAGCATTTGTGCTCAATTTATTTTTGTTAAGGATACGTTAGTTTTATTTGAGATTAAGATCAACTTAACAACATTTTAAGATCATTTTTACTTAAGATCCAGCAAAAGAGCATTTGGGCTCAGCTGCAAGAAACTTCAGAGACTTAACCAATTTGGGCTTGGTCTGCTTAGTCTTTTTTTTTCAAAAATGCTAAGCAGTTATTTGGGCTCTGTTTTTCTACCCCTTTTTCATTTTATGTAAAAGTGCTAAGCACTTATTTGAGCTCTGGCGCTCACATGTATGTCAGTCATGGACGCTACCTAATGAGTCTTGAACACTTTAGTCGTTTTGACAAATTATGAAGTGCCAAGCACTTTTTATGACGTCCACGTGAGGTGCACGTGCGATGCTGAGCGCTGCCCAATCAGTGCTAAGCACTCAGCCATTTTGGCTGCATATGAAGTGCTAAGAACTTTAATTTAGCGCTCACGTGTATTTTACGTGAGGCACTGACCTTTTGTTTTGAGCGCCCACGTGGGAAGCACGTGAGGCACAGGGCCCTTAGTTTGATAACGCCCACTTGGGAAGCATGTGAAGCGCTGGGCCCTTTGTTTGAGAACGCCCACGTAGGAAGCACGTGAGGCGCTGAGTCTTTTGTTGGGGGCATCCACGTGAGGAGCACATGCGGCGCTGTCTCGCTTATTTTATTCTTGCAACCACGTGTGTTTCACGTGAGGCGCTGGGCGCTACCCAATCAGTGCCAAGAACTTAGCCATTTTGGCTATATATGAAGTGCCAAGCACTTTAACTCAGCGCTCACTTGTATTTCACGTGAGGCGCTGACCTTCTGTCTTGAGCGCCCACATGTTTTTTACGTGAGGCGCTGAGTTTTTTTTATATGGAGATTTAATTTCTGTTGATATTTTCAAAGAGATTAAATCTCTGTTAATGGTATTTTGACCATTAACGATCACCAAAATCACTATTTTTGAGTATTTTGGGTTGAGATTTTAAAGAGCTAAGTTCTTGATTTGAGGGAACTAAGTTCCTGGAGTATTATGAACTCCATCTTCTTTCTTTTTAAACTTTTTCTTTCCTGAATGTTTGATTCTCAAGAACAAGATCTACCCGATGAGAATTAAATTCTCAACTTATAGGAGACTTGTCTTGTGGATCTCAGATCCAAAGAAAGAACTAAGTTCTTTTAAAAAAGTTAACCCTTAGATCTGATATGATAGGTAAAGGAGATATTTTGATCTTTTCTTTTTTCTTTACCTAGGATTTTGAGAAGGAAAATCTTTCTCTTTGAGAATTAAATTCTCTGTTCTTTTTTAGAGCTCACTGTATTTTTGCATAAACTTATAGGGGGTTCCCTCTATCTGAGACTTGAAGTCTCGAGTCCTTTATATATTGGAGGCAAGTTTGTTAATTAATTTTGAGAAAATCTTTCATTGAGAGATTCCAATTGATTTAATTGGTCTCAAAATTGGTTTGGGCATTTTACCTACCGTTGGATCTTTGATCCAGGTATTTCTGTTTTACAGAATATGTTTTTCGTTTTTAACAAGATTGGGGAAATATTTTCCCATATAAAGAATTTTATTCTGTCAAGTGATGATGTTTTAATCACCATTAGATTTTTGATCTAAGGGTTCTTTATTTTACAGAGAGTAATCTTCTTTATTTGTAAAGATTGATAACAAATATTCCTCAGAATATAATTTAATTCCATTTTTTGATGATTTATCATTACCAATGGATCGTTGATCCAACGGCTTTGTTTAACAGAGAATATCCCTACTTTTTGTTAGGGAAATGTAGAATTTAATTCTACTGGTGTAATCTTGGGCGCCGGCGCTCACGTGTTGTGCACGTGGGCACCACTTAAGAATTAAATTCTTATTTATGATAGGTGTTTCTGTGCTTTGCACATTGGCGTCCACATGAGAAGCACGTGCGACGCCATATAAGAATCTAATTCTTATATAATAAGCGCTCATGTGCTTTGCACATTGGCGCCCACGTGAGGAGCACGTGTGGCGCCATATAAGAATATAATTCTTATATAATAAGCTCTCCTGTGCTTTGCACATTGGCGCCCACGTGAGGAGCACGTGCGGCGCCATCATAGGATTTAATCCTACAAGATTGGCGCCGGCGCCCTTATGAAGAGCACGTGAGGCGCTGCCTCATTAAAATTCAACAAAACTTAGCTCTTTTATATTGTTTAAATTTAGGGGAACAAGGTTTATTTTTAAACCATATTAAAGTATTTTTCATAAAAACCCCTCGAGAAATGCAAATAATATAAATACAAAGTAAACAACAATAAAAAATATTTAAGAACTCTAGATTAATATAGGTTTAAGCGGTATCATTTCTCTTGAGCCCTAGGGAGCTGGAGAAAGTGAGTGTTTGCCTATTCAGGTTAGACAACTTAACGAAATTATCAATGGCAATTGTCTTGGAAAAAGGTACAAATCCTGCCGTCCATGTGCACCAGTTTCCGATTTCTCCCGAACATAAGATCTTTAACAGTTAAATCAATTCATATGAAAAAGACTATAAACCGAATCTAAACTTGGGCTTGAACTTGAACTCGAATCCAAACTCGAATCTAAACTTAAACATGAACTCGAACCCAGTCTACTCGAACTAACTTGACTTGAACCAAGATTGCAATTAACACGACTCGCATTTTACTCGACTCACTCGACTTCATTCTACACCTTCTGCAATCTATGGTTTCGATCAAGACATGTTATAATCAATCAATCAATTTAATTAAGTATATTATACAGTTATAGACTATTTATACTCGGGGTGTTTAGGATAGTTTCTTGTGTGAAGCCAACGGAGTTTTAGGAGTCCCATATTAACTTTTTTATTTTACTCGAATATCGGTCGGGTCGACTCCTCCACAGCCTAGAGCCCCGATGGTAACACATGAAATGAACCCATGTTTCATTGCTCCTGAGGCCCCACTCTTGAGCTCGTGAATGCTTCTATGGTTGCGTTAACATTCACACTTGGAACTTAACGTTAGCATAGTGACCATTTAGAGACCTATAATATATATACACATGAATCATATATTTTTACTCGTCATATATATTCTACACTTGCCATTTTTTACTCTTGCTACATCCTTGGGACTTACCGAGTGCTAATTCGCTGACGGGCATTCTACCCACTTTTGTTTTCTTGGAATGTTCGTCAGATATAGTCGAGGCGGAGGAAGTGGAGGCCACAGAGGAGAATTATAGCCAGATTGCTACTCAGAATTAGCTTAACTTCATTTTTCTTCCAGCTTATGTATGCCACATGTTTAGGTATTTTCTTTTATTGTATTTACTTTTCAGTTAAAACTCATGTACTTGTAAATATTTGAAGTTGAATGTAAATAAAGATGTTTGTTAAAAATTTTACGGTCTCCATTATTCTTACATTGTGTATTATTGTTTCAATATGCTCAGTATATTTATTTAGGGAATGACCTTCTCTGGATAAATATGCCGCGGGCTTGCCACGTCATTGTTTCTGTCTACTGAGAAGCGGGGCGTAACAGTTGTAGAGAGTGTTCAAGTAATATTTTATCTCAATTTCTTCTATGTTCTTGACACATGAGAGGAGGAAGATAAAGGAGCAAGAGAGGAGAGATAACGCTAAGGTGAGAATGAAACTTGTGTAGAGAGAAATTAATCATAACATTTGTTTTATCAAAACCAATTTTCAATAAACTAATGCACCCATACTTCAATAGTGAATCCAAATGAAATAAACAAATGCATAGCCATTCCTCTTACCATTCCTAAAGCCACCTCACCCTCCATCTCATTTCATAATTTCCAAAAAGGAAATTACCCGAAATGAGGTGTTCTCCTTCTAGAATGTATTTTATATAAATACAAAATACACTCTCCATATATACATACCTATATTCGTATCAAAATACGAATACCAAAGAGATAGAAAAAACAATGAGAATAATACTGGAATATATATAAATTATTAAATCAATACTTGATTTAATAGTTCGGTTTAATCCTAAGTCGGCTAGTATTACCATCCGTCCAATTAAAGCATGTTAGCTTATACACGTATTTAATCAGTACCCTGCACGTATCAATATATGGCCTTTATATCATTTCACCGGAACTGGGAAAAAACCCTCTATGTGGAACTCTAAAGGCTCAATAATATGCTGACAGTGAGTTACTGGATAAATCCATAACCACAAGCATGTCAGCATCACTAGCTGTACGTAATAGTTATCCAGGTATCTATCGAAAGGAAGGTCGAAAAGAGAGCTCGTCTGTATCTCTACTGAGCCTGTAGATGAAAATCTCCGTACAATCTGGTCTCTTCGTCTAAGAGTATCGCATACCGGGTCTAGGCGTGGATAACGTCAGACCCCTAATGACCCGATAAGTCGTGCCGACATGGCTCAGGACTAACCGAGAAACTACTGATCTCACTATCAGTCAATCTCATCTGCCTTGGCCAAGGTCTTATGGTGCTGGCCAACCGTACACAGCGCGACATTGACTCCCTATAACAGGGGAGACGAATCCCTTCCGATCTCTTATGGCCTCCATGTGGTTTAGGACTGTACCCAACTAAAATATGTTTGCACGACTCAGTAGAGCCATGATAGGATAGTAATCTAAGTACAATAGGAACTCACACGAGACAAATGACGATCTCAGGTCAAAAGACTACCATATACGCATGTTACCAGAGAACTGCTATCTGATGATAGGTATAATATCATCTAGGAGTTCTCGGCGTGTCCGTCCAGTGTAACTTATTCTCCAATGAGCACATATATACAATATTTGGTACCGTGCACCAATGGATGTATGACCAACCATTGCCCCTTATCGGGGTCAAGAAACGTATACACTAGTCTACTCTGGAATATCGATACCCAGTGTCGATACTCATACGACTGGAGACATTTAAGGATGTGCTTATGGACTACCCAGCCCCCATAAGTATGATCGCCATCATTACGCTGGTAGTCAAGCAAGAATCCTATGGGCTTTATCAACATGTATTAGCGATACGTAATAACAAGTAAAATATACATACATGTTAAGATAAAGACAAACCAAATAATATACTATCATATCGAGTAAGACTGTCATGTACATACATACCCTCACCATCCACAATACAATAATGGCCTCTAAGGCATACATATCCAACAATCTCCCACTTGCACTAAAGACCGTTATTGGCGTATCGTATACCCAACACTGCACTAAGGCCAGTTGTTGCCAATCGCATACCCAACATCTCGAATAGCCGCTTGAACTACGCTTGAGGGATGACCTTGGTGAATGAATCCGCCGTATTGTCTTTTGTGTCCACTCTCTGAAGCTCGATCTCTTTGATCAGGTGATACCGCCTCAAGATGTGTCTGGATCGCTGATGGGACCGTAGTTCGATCACTAATGCCAAAGCAATACAAAGGTATTGGATCAACAATGGACGAAACCACCTCAGGTTCAGAAATGAACTTTCTCATCCAGACCGCTTCTTTTGTGGTATCGTTGGCAGCAATATATTTAGCCTCCATTGTCGAGTCTGCTACGGTGTCCTGTTTGGAACTTTTCCAACAGACCTCCCCTTCGTTGAAGGTAAACACATAACCCGAGACAGAATTGTTGTCATCCTTTTCACTTTGGAAGCTTGAATCAGTAAAATCCTCCATCTGGAGGTCCCCATTACCGTACACCAAGAACATCTCCTTAGTCTTTCTCAGGTACTTCAAAATGTTCTTCATAGCTATCCAATGTTTCTCCCCTGGATTTGACTGAGACTGGCTTACCACACTAAGTGCGTAAGTTACATCTGATTTGGTATATAATATTGCATACATTATAAAGCCTATCACTGAAGCATAGGGTATAATGCTCATGCGAGCCCTCTCCTCGTTAGTCTTGGGAGACATCTCTTTGGAGAAGGTGATTTCGTGCATAGCGGGTAAATTACCGCACTTAGAATCCTCCATACCGAACCTCTTTAGTATGGTGTCTATGTATCTGGACTGTGATAGTTCCAACAACCTCTTGGATTTATCTTTATAGATCTTGATCCCTAAAATGTAGGAGGCATTACCCATGACTTTTGTTCAGTCGAAAATATCGTACTTTTGATATAACATTTTCCTTACTTTTCTTAAATATCTAAAGCTGTTTATTGTAAATATGACACATATGAGGGTTTATCTATAAAAATACTATTTTCATATGTTTATATATTATAATTAACATTATGAAGGAAAATATATGCATATAATATTTTGATAATTTAAATATGCATATCATATCAAATATCCTTAATCAATATTCTTAAAATATAATATCATATCAAATTGGTTAGGATAATATCTAAAAAATACCAAATATTACTAACATTATTCTTTGAGATATGGTGCAAGCTTTGGCTCAGGTCAGGAGATAGAGATGTTGAGATGTCGGAAATAAAAAATCTGCCGAAATATTAAAGAAAATCGAAGAATCAATACTGGCAGAGACTCAGGAAATATTTTCAAGTTCCAGACATCAACTAAATTTCCATGTGTCACAAGAATAAAGCCCCAGAAATTTGCACCCAAGATGTCACCAAACAGCCGCGGATCCGCGGCCAAACCATGCAATATGCGGCGGATTCACGG
This sequence comes from Agapanthus africanus, assembly GCA_030015575.1. Lineage (NCBI taxonomy): Eukaryota > Viridiplantae > Streptophyta > Magnoliopsida > Asparagales > Amaryllidaceae > Agapanthus > Agapanthus africanus. The sequence goes on from CM057340.1 coordinate 682,646,076, forward strand.
CCGATTCACCGAATCAGGAGTTAGGATTTTCAGGTTGGATTTGCTACAACTAACCCTAATTCTAGGGATCTATGGTTTCTGGCTTTAGGGCTATATAAAGGACCGAGGGCTAAACTTAGAAATCATCAATATTTTACACAAGCTAATCACCGTCAAAGAACAAGTGATCCAAGATAGGTCCAATATTCGACGTGATAAAGCGACGTGAGACTCGACGGAATATCTACATCCGACACGGCAGAGATCGAGAGCAACTTCTTCTTCCTCTTGTAATCTAAACTTTAAGTTTGTACTTGTGAAGTTAATTAATAAAGTTAGATCTTTAGTTTAATTATTTAGTTACATTATGAATTTCATCTCTATCCGTTCTTTTATCTCCATCATGCACGAGTAATTCTCCGCTTGATAGGGTTCGTAGGATTAGGATAGAACAATAGATGAGAAAATGTTTTAACTTGTTTTAAATCTTATGAAGTTTATAAGCTTTAGCAAAATAAATGTTAACATCCTAATCGGGCGCGCTACCAATTTATTGCTAGTCTCGACCGCGATTTGAGATTAGATTAACAATTGTTTTGTTAAGGGCTAGACATGAATAGAGATCAATGAAAGGACAAGGGTCAATAGTGTGGAAACCCTATTTTCTTCCAGGAACCCTAATTCTCATTCTTCACTATCTATCTAGTTTTAAATCTATCAATAGATAAAAGGAGTAATCTTTATTAGTCATCCATGACTACTAAATCCGAACGAACCCTACAAGCATTCTTCTTATAAAATCTATATCCGTATTCAAACTAGATCTGTATTCTACATCCGTATTTTGATGTAGATCTAGACACTATTCTCCACTATTCTTTATTCCTCTATTATTCATCTTTTTCAACACGTCTAAAGTAAGATTGAAAGATTTCACATATCCCTGAGGACGACCTGTACTCATCTCGGTCTAGCTACACGCGACACCGTTATTGATTGCGGTTATTCTACAAACACTTCTTTAAATTCAGATCAATTAAATGGCGCCGTTGTCGGGGATACGTGCGTAATTTTTTATTCTTACTATTTGTGTTGAATTCTTATTTGATCTATATCATAAAAACAAAACAAAACCGCATCTTGCATATTTAACGATTAGTGTGCGATTTTTGCGAGGGGATCTGGAGTCACTTTAGCGAGGAGATAAAGATTCAGAGACATTCATCAAGACCCAGAGGAGCAAAGGAAGCCATAATGAAAAAATTAAACAAAGAACCCCTAAAGCGCGGCGGAACCGTGGCTATTGTGTGCAAACGGCGGCGGTCTTGGGGAGTTGTGCCCTCAAACTTTTCTGGTATCTTTTCTATCTCTTTCTCTCTCTTCTGAAAAATCCAATAATATATTTTCTGCAGGATTGTTTGCAAAATATCATCGCTCAAATATCTTTTTGCGCGTTTTGTTTTGCGGATTGTTTTTGCATATTTTAATACGGACTTTAAGGGGCAAGACCACAATTTAGATTGGGTGGGGATTTCATCACCCTTCCTAGGTCCCACAAATCACAAAACGAGCATCCGTATAACCCTATATTAATTAAAAAAAATCTAGATCAAGACCCTAAAGACCGTCACGCTCAAATAGGACAGATGAAGATCATGGATAATCTATCGCTTATCCGCATTTCTTTTATGGTGTCTAGGCAAGTGCGTCTAAGGCAAGTGGTTACTTAATTAGGCCCGCTATTTTCGGTGATTAGTGTAGCGGATACCTCCCACTTACCTGGCCACGAGAGTTATAAAGAGGTGATAGAGGATTGATCCTGCGGCTTGTCCTTTGAAAGTCTAGGAGCAGTCTAGTGCTTGACCTAGGTAACCTTAGTTCAAGGGTTCGCTTGTGCATTTTGTGATTTGTTGAGTCAATCCTCAAGTCCCACTTTCAAAGAAAAATAATCCAAATAGAGCTTAAATCTTTTCACCCTCCTCCCTCTTTTCACCTTCTTATAATGGGTAACCCAAATAGAAGGACACTTATCGAGCTTTGCTATCCAGAACCAGATATTTCCTATTATCGTAATCGCTTCGGTATACCATCTGACTCTACCATGTCTTCAAGAGATCGGATAGAGCAAGCGGAAAGAAACAGTTGCCCCCCTCACTTCAGGTCCTATCAACCGCATCAAAATTCTACATCTTCTTATGTTACTACTCCATCTAACATGTGTGAGGGAACTCATAAACGCATGTCCATCGCTGAGTATATAGCGAGGACTAACGGCCAAATTTTCAATCCAGTCAAACCGTTAGGACAACAAACACCACCACTTTCTAAAGAAGATTTTACTACTCGATTTGTGGCGTATATAACATCTATTGACAGTCGCCAACCAACCAACCAATATCAATATTCTTCTTATCACAATGTTGATCCTACTCCTGCCCAATTTTCACAACCTTTCGATTCCTATCAATCCTACCCGACTTTTACACCTTCTCGAGACATTCCTTCTAATCAGTCATTTGGGAGTTTTACTTATCCACAAGAATTTCAATCTTATGCTGAAACTCCTTACCGACCCATGTCTAGTCCTGAACGGACTGTGGAATAATATGTGGTAGCGTCGCGCTGCTCCAGAGAGGAATTGAATGAGTTCATGGCCGTTCTTAATTAACAAAACGAACGAGCAACTAGTTTCAAACCGGCTCAAAATTTTCCAACGAATGATACGGCCATAGGACAAATTGAGAATTTGGGTAGTGAGAGAGAGCGGTACACCCTTCCAAATCAAACCTTCCCATCTAAAATTGAAATCCACACCTCCAATTTCACAGATCTATCGATTACACCAAACGATTCACCAATTGAAGATAGAATGTCTGATGAGTTGTGTGACTTTTTAGTGTTTGATTTACCCGATTGTGAAGGGTCCATTTCAAGTGAAGCCACACGCAACCCTTGTCATCTCTACACCTCCACTCTAGAACCACAATTGATTGAAAACTCTGCTTTTGATGAGGTGTTTGAGACTTGTAACCTTCACTTGATTGAGGATTGATCGATCTAGATTTTATGTGTAGTAGTAGTTAATCGTAATCAATAACGGTGTCGCGTGTAGCTAGACCGAGATGAGTACGGGTCGTCCTCTGGGAAAAGTTGAATATTTTATTCTTACTTTAGGCGTGTTGAGAAAGAAAGGAGGAAAAATAAGGAATGGTTGTAGGTTCTAGATCTATGTTAAACACGAATGCAAAATATAGATCTAGATTAATTATGGATGTAAGTTTAATATAAAAAGGGGCTTGTAGGGTTCATTAGGATTTAGTAGTTATGGATGATTAATTAAAGATTACTCTTTTTATCTTTTAATAGATTTAAAACTAGAACGACAGTGATGCATGTTGATTAGGGTTTCTGGAGGGAAAAGGGTTCCCACTCTTAACCCCTATCTCGACACGGAACTCCGTTCATATCTAGCCTTTACCAAAATAATCATTAATCTAATCTCTAATCGCGGTCGACACTAACAATAAATTGGTAGCGCGCCCGACTAGGATGTTAATGATTCTTTTGGTAAAGTTTATAAACTTTATAGGACGTAAAAAGAGTTTAAGGATCTTCATCATCCATTAATCAACCTTAATCCTACGAACCCTAACAAGCGGAGAATTACTCGTGCATGTTGGGAGAAGAAGAGATGGAGAGAGAAATCATATTGAAACTACAAAGAAATAGAATAAGAAAAAGAACTATCTTTATTAATCAACAAAATTCATTTACACTTTATTTCCTTAGAAAATGATTACAAATGCTAGTTTGCTTCTCGATCTCTTCTAAGGAGGTCGACGAATAGTTGATGATCAGCCTGGATGCGTGAGCCGTCTTGGACTTCGTGATCTCTTCAGCTTGATGATTTTTCCAAGAGGCACTCGGTCTTTATTTATAGTCGTAAAGCCAAAACCCTAGCTTCCTAAATTGGAAGCCAGCACTTAAGATCCAAACAGAAGAAATCCTAACTCCTAAGTCATCTTCCTTGCGGAGGATCCGCGGCCAACAGGTGGGTTTGGCCATGGATCCGCGGCCAAGTAGGAGAATCATTTGATGATTTTTCTGTGGCTTCATCCATATGACATGTGGCGATCTTTTGAATCTCAGGAAACTAAAAATCTTCTCGTAGTTACTGCCAGACTTGATTTCTTAGTTTGCTTTCTTAATTAGGCAGGTTTGCACTAACAACTTTGATTCCCTTGATTTTAGCCCTGAAAATTCTGCACAACAACTCAACAAATAATATTAGTAGAGTTTGTTTTATTGAGATATTAATTTCAACATTAAGATTTGTTCAATGGTATCTTTGCATACATTTTCCTACCAAATGTTAATTATAATATATCAACACATGAAAAATAGTATTTTTACAGATAAACCCTCATATGTATCATATATTATAATAAACGCCTTTTCTAGTATAGAAATAATAGGAAGATTGTAATAACAAATGTGCAGTTTTATCAACTGAACAAATACCCCCAAACTTATCTTTGATCGTCCCGAGGAAACTAGTTTATTCAAGAGAAGGAGAAAAAGAAAGGAGAAAACTAAGCACACTTTCGTAGGCAAACACGATTGCACTGAGCACGTGCAACAAGCCGTTAAATCTCTAGGTGTCCCTAGTAGGAGGAGTGTTGTCTCCTGAGGGTTTTCAGCGGATTACACCCACAAAATCCTATAAAAGAGAGATGATGAAATTTACATAAAAAGATAAGAACCATAAAGAAATACTTTGAAAATTTAGAGTTTCCAACTACACTAGCTTTTCAGTTGTCATGAGCCCTATCTTAATAGTCATGAAAAGATGTTAGAAATCGCATCATCCCTCAATAAAACATCGTCTTTATTCTTCATTCTTACCTTTCATCCAAACATCGATCATATAACCCTACGTGTGTGTAAAGAACATCCCTACACCCGGAGAATTCAATTCAAGCTATCATACTCTTGTCCATCTGCCTCAGTACTTTTTAATTTGATGAATATTTAGATTTGCTCACACATTTTCATGCGGCCGTTAATACTTCTTGAGGTACTAATCGACCGATTACTCATGTTCTTGCTGATTAGGTGATAGTATTTTTGTCGTCTTGCACCACCTAAGGCTTAGCAGTGACTCCCAAACCAGTTGGTCTAAGGCACTAGGTGATGAAGCACCATCGCTATATTTTTTTATTGCTGCCTTGGCGATAAAAAAACCAGTGTTCATTTTTTTCTTCGCCGTTTTATAATTTATTCATTTTTTATTTTCTTCATACTTTGATTTTTAGACAAGAGCATTTCAAAGTATCCTCTACTATCCCGAGTTTCAAAACGTGTTTAAGTGCATATAGTAGGGTATCAACATTCAAATGTTTGGCTTCCAGAATAGAAACTATTTTTCATATTTATTTTTATTCTCAGATTAGTGACTTCTTTCATCTTACTAACCCTTAGGACAACGGCTCATAACTACTTATTACCAGTTCGTTTAAGAAAACTTCTAATTTTCTTGGTTTTCTTAAACTATTCCTATCTTTTGGATGTAATTTTTCACTATCTAATCTTTTATTATCAAGAAAATTTGTGCTAATGCAAAGTGTAATGCAAAGTAACGCGTAAATAAGCACAAACCTTCTCAAACCTGTTTACAGCAGTCTCCTCACTGATGTCATCCGTTAAGCTCAAAAACCTGTAGACTTGGGAGGAAAAAGGAGACAAGAAATAATGAAAGTGAAATCCTCCCCCAAACTTATTTTTGGCTCAAAATTTTTTTCTCTTTCAAGAGCCAAAATATACCCCCGAAACCTGAGTTAAAAATGTTAATCTTTTAAAATCACACGAGGGGGTCAGGGTTATTGGTCAATGCCAAGCTTTGCAAAGACCAAAAGTCAACACCAACCATTCAAAAATTTTATCGATGAAGCACCAAGGTTGGTGGAAGAACATGTCGCCTTTCGACGTGAAGAAGTGGGGAGGTGATAAGAGATGTAATGGAAAAGGATTGCGTCTCAATTTGGAGAGACGACACAGTGATGGTAATGATGGATTACTCGCATTATCATGATTGTCCAGAAGAAGGGGTGGAGGTTCAATTTCTTTATCTTGGAGTTGATTCATCTCAACACCCGTATCTTTTAAAAATGCGAGTTCATCAGCGAAAATTTCCTCAAAGCTTTCATCGATACCCCGAAGAATAATGTCATCAGGAAAACAGGGTGATCGTCAGACTCTATAAAAAGTTCCTCATCAGCGTTAGATGTTGGCCCGGACAACTCGGTGGAAGAGTCCGTGTATATATAATACATGGTTGGGTCAAGCAACAACATATGAAAAGAGTCAGTATCATGAGGTTGATCAAATTCGCTGCTGTCGACATCCATTAATTCAACAGAACACACATGAGCATAGGGTTCGGAGGGTTCACTTCCCAACTTGTAAATGTTAAGCTCAATTGACTTCTTTCCAAAGGATAGGGTCATAGAGCCGTTTCTACAATTGATTACTGCGTTGGAAGTGGCAAAAAAGGGTCGACCAAGGATCACCGGGATTTGATTTCGTAGGTTCGCTACAGGTTGTGTATCTATAACGATAAAATCCACAGGGAATATAAATTCCCCGACTTTGATTAACACATCCTCTAGCTCACCCCTAGGTTGGGTGATAGATCGATCGGCCATCTGAAGAGTGCAATGCGCCGGTTTTAACTCTTCGATCCCTAATTGCTTATAAACATAATACGGAAGCAAGTTAACACTAGCACCTAAATCGAGTAGAGCACGATTGATATTTTTACCCCCAATAGAAATAGAAATTGTAGGACTTCCGGGGTCCTTTCGTTTCTTGGGTAGTTGTGTAAAAGAAGTGCTCACATTACTCGTAAGGAAAACTTTTTTAGGTACTTGAACTTTTCTCTTCCTAGTGCATTAGTCCTTTAGGATTTTCGCATAAGATGGAACTTGTTGAATAGCATCTAGGAGAGGAATGTTTATGTTAACTTGCTTAAAAATTTCCACAATCTTCTCCATTTGTGGACTTGGTATGTTGCCCCTTAACCTGTTTGGATAAGGTGCTTTATCAATAAGGGTTGGGTCCAACATTGGAGAGGATTGTGGGGATGGAGTGGATCCCAGAATTGGAATGGGGATCGTTTTAGGTAGATTCGAGAAAATGGGCGAAGGGTTCGAGCCTTGTGGAAAACGGAGAATAGGCTCGGAAGAAGGTGGGAGATTAGACGAATTAGGGGAAGAAGTAGAAGCTGGGGTTTCATTGGTATCACTAACATCATCAAATTGCTCACCCACTCGGTTATTCTGCTCTTTTCCTGATCTCAACGTAGTAACGGCATTCACATTATGATTTTGTGAGTGGCCAGGATTCGGTAGGGGTTGAGATGGGAGTTTCCCTTTCTCTCTCGCACTCATAGCGGCGTTCAACTATGCTAGTTGGTTTTCTATTGATTTAATACACTCACCATGGGAGGCGGAGTCTTTCTTTATGGTATCAATAGAAAACTTCATATCAGCCGACATTTGAATGGAATGTTTCATAAACAAATCCAAAGTTTGTGCGAGTGAAGAGTTATCAGTACCGGCCAGTTGCGGTGCGGAAGTGTTGGCCGGATTCTGAAAATTTTGTGACTGAAAAGGGTGTTGACTTTGTGGTTGTGGTTGCTGTGGAGGAGGTCTTTGATAATTTCTTTGGAATTGGTTTTGATTTTGGAATTGGTTTTGGTTCCAAGCAAAATTATGACGATTCCTCCATCCTTGATTGTACGTGGAAGAATAAGGATCGTTTCTAGGTCACTGCTGAAAAGCAGCATTAGTTTGCTCATGACCTTGAAACGATGCATTCATAAGACATTCTTCCGTCAAGTGTGAACGATCCGAACAGCAACCACACACGGTTTTGGGAAGCGTAACCTGGTTTAGGGAGGCTAATGAAATTTTTTTCTCAATAGTGTCGAGTTTCTTCTGCATCGCTGCCATTTTGGCTTTTACTGCGATGGAAACATCGAGCTGGTCAGTACCTCCCCTAGATGAAGGTGGTCTTACGCTTTCCCACTGCAAAGTGTTTTCAGCGAGATCTTCCAGATATTTCCAAGCTTCACCGTCATCTTTAGACATGAAATTGCATTGACACATTGTTTCAAGCATCTACTTTGTTGCTGGATTAATGCCCTCATATATAATTCGGCACAAATCCCATCTTTGTATTTCATGATGAGGACATTGGACAAGCAGATTCTTGAAACGTTCAAAGAACTTCCAAAATGGTTCATTAGGAAGCTGGGTGAACTGGTTGATCTCGCTCCTAACATGGGCGGTCTTATGATTTGGATAAAATTTCTTAAGGAATGCTATCACGAATTCATCCCAATTGGCAATAGAGTGTACGGCAGTATTATAAAGTCATTTTTCTGCCAAGTCGCACAAAGTGAATGGGAGAATACGCAAACGCATAGCATCCTCAGTCAGTTGTGAAGTACCCATCATTGCGCATACGTTTTCAAATTTGGTAATGAAAACGTAAGCGTCTTCCGACTCAAGCCCATGAAATTTGGGCAACAGATTGATGTAGTGGGGTTTAATTTCAAAATTATCCCCGTTAGCTGGTGGAATGGATAGACAAGTTGGAAGGGGACCACGGATAGGATAACATCTTTCTGGGAGAGAGATGCGCGGTGGATTCTGCTCACCTACGGGCGGTGGCTGCGTGGTGTTAAAGTGTGATGGAGCACCGTCCATCTCGGTTGATGTGGTGTGTGGTGGGGGAAAACAAGATGAAGAAGTACCGACTTCGGCGTCGATAGCAGGAACGCGGACAAGACGGGCACTAGAATCCCGTGTCTAGCCGAGCATGCACTAAGCGGGTTTAGTGCAAGTAGCAGCGTGTGTGCGCTTTAAAATTGGTTTGTTTTTCAAAGTGTGGCGGACTTAGTCAAATCACACAAAAATGCACAAACAACCCTAGAACTAAGGTTACCAAGGCCAAGTCTCTAGACCGCTCCTAGACTTCCAAAGGACAAGCCGCAGGATCAATCCTCTACCACCTCTTTACTACTCTTGTGGCCAGGTAAGTTCCAGGTAAGTGGGAGGTATCCAGTACGTAAGTAGTGGGCCTAATTAAGTAACCACTTGCCTTAGACACACTTTCCTAAGCACCACAAAAGTAATGCGGATAAGCGATAGATTACCCACGACCTTCCTCTGTACTTATTGAGCGCGACAGTCCTTAGAGTCTTGTCTAGATATTTTTTAAATTAATGTAGGGTTGATGCAGATGCTCGTTTTGTGATTTGTGGGGCTTAGGAAGGGTGATGAAATCCCCACCTAATTTGAATTTTGGTCTTGCCCCTTAAAAATCCGTATTAAAATATGAAATAACAAACCAATAACAAAACTTTGCAAAAAGATTTTTTAGCGGCGATATTTTGCAAAGAATCCTGCAGAAAAGATATTTTATTGGATTTCAGAGGAGAGAGAAAGATATAGGAAATATACCAGAGAAGTTTGGAACCCTAATTCTCCTCTCCCGCCGCGCTTCCGCCGCCAAAAAGCTCCTTTCACCGCGCTTCCTCCGCGGAGTAGAGGGATCAGGTAATAAATTTTTCTACGTGGCCTCCTGCACTTCTCTGGATCTTGATGAATGTCTCTGTCTTTCTGTTTCCTCAATTCTGTGACTTCAGACCCCCTCGCAAAATTCACACGACAATCGTTAAATATATAATTTGCAGTTTTGTTTATGATATGAATCGAATAAGAATTCAACACAAATAGTAAGAATAAAAAATTACGCACGTATCCCCGGCAACGGCGCCATTTGATCGATCTATATTTTATGTGTAGTAGTAGTTAACCGCAATCAATAACGGTGTCGTGTGTAGCTAGACCGAGATGAGTACGGGTCGTCCTCTGGGAAACGTTGAATATTTTATTCTTACTTTAGGCGTGTTGAGAAAGAAATGAGGAAAAATAAGGAATGGTTGTAGGTTCTAGATCTATGTTAAACACGGATGCAAAATATAGATCTAGATTAATTATGGATGTAAGTTTATTATAAAAGGGGGCTTGTAGGGTTCATTAGGATTTAGTAGTTATGGATGATTAATTAAAGATTACTTTTTTTTATCCTTTAATAGATTTAAAACTAGAACGACAGTGATGCATGTAGATTAGGGTTTCTGGAGGTAAAAGGGTTCCCACTCTTAACCTCTATCTCGACATGGAACTCCGTTTATATCTAGCCTTTACCAAAACAATCATTAATCTAATCTCTAATCGCGGTCGACACTAACAATAAATTGGTAGCGCGCCCGACAAGGATGTTAATGATTCTTTTGGTAAAGTTTATAAACTTTATAGGACGTAAAAAGAGTTTAAGGATCTTCATCATCCATTAATCTACTCTAATCCTACGAACCCTAACAAGCGGAGAATTACTCGCGCATGTTGGGAGAAGAAGAGATGGAGAGAGAAATCATATTGAAACTACAAAGAAATAGAATAAGAAAAAGAACTACCTTTATTAATCAACAAAATTCATTTACACTTTATTTCCTTAGAAAATGATTACAAATGCTAGTTTGCTTCTCGATCTCTTCTAAGGAGGTAGACAAACAGTTGATGATCAGCCTGGATGCGTGAGCCGTCTTGGAATTCGTGATCTCTTCAGCTTGATGATTTTTCCAAGAGGCTTTCGGTCTTTATTTATAGTCCTAAAGCCAGAACCCTAGCTTCCTAAATTGGAAGCCAGCACTTAAGATCCAAACAGAAGAAATCCTAACTCCTAAGTCATCTTCCTTGCGGCGGATCCGCGGCCAACAGGTGGATTTGGCCGTGGATCCGCGGCCAAATAGGAGAATCATTTGATGATTTTTCTATGGCTTCATCCATATGACATGTGGCGATCTTTTGAATCTCAGGAAACTGAAAATCTTCTCGTAGTTACTGCCAGACTTGGTTTCTTAGTTTGCTTTCTTAATTAGGCAGGTTTGCACTAACAACTTTGATTCCCTTGATTTTAGCCCTGAAAATTCTGCACAACAACTCAACAAATAATATTAGTAGAGTTAGTTTTATTGAGATATTAATTTCAACATTAAGATTTGGTCAATGGTATCTTTGCATACATTTTCCTACCAAATGTTAATTATAATATATCAACACATTAAAAATAGTATTTTTACAGATAAACCCTCATATGTATAATATATTATAATAAACACCTTTTCTAGTATAGAAATAGTAGGAAGAATGTAATAACAAATGTGCAGTTTTATCAACTGAACAAGGATATTGACGTTGGGGATATATTGGATGATGAACCCGAAATTTTGGATGAGTTTGTCTCACCAATTCATCAGGTCCTTTCACTTCCGTATGGTCATCATCTCGAACCTTTAACTATTCTTCCCGAACCCCATATGCGTCTTGAAGTTGACGATAAATGTATAACTGAAAAGCAGAACGAAATTCAGCCTTCATTTCCCACATCTGGTTCAGCAATACTCGACATACCAATTTGTTTACCCATTTCATCTTCCACTTTCTCTGATTCTTCTTCTAATCTTCCTTTAATGATAGCGAGTGTTGATGAATCACAATCCAATATTTCGAGTTCGATAACTCTAGAAAGACAACTTGATTTAGAATCTTTTGAGAATGAAGTAGATAAGCTTTACGAGTCTCCTACCTCCATAATTTTTGACAAATCAAGTGTGTTGAATTCTGGCACGACACTTATGGACATTGAAACGTTTAATCGGACCATCGATGAAAGTTTCGAAGATATTTTCGCCGACGAACTCGCATTCCTAAACGACACGGATTTTGTGATTAATCAACCTCCACCTGAAGAAGTCGAACCACCACCATTTCTTCTTCTCCCATACGAGAATGTGACCATTTTTCCCATTCCTAATCATCCACATTCTCGTTTCCGTTCACCATTATTGTTTCGTCTCTATCAACCGAGACGTAAACCATACCGCCTCCTATCTCCCCACTTCTTCAAATCTCTGATTTTCTACCAACCAGTGCGTTACATCGATAAAATTTTTGAATGGTTGGTGTTGACTTTTGGTCTTTGTAAGGTTTTACTTTGACAAATAATTTTAACCCCCCAATAATTTTAAATGCTTAATACTATTTTACTCAAGTTTAGGGGGGATATTTTGGCTCTTGAAAGAAATTTTTTATAAAATTGTGAGCCAAAAAATAAGTTTGGAGGAGAATTTTACTGTAACGTTTTGAAAATCGTTTAGGTGAAATTTTGGATAATCGGTACAATAACTGGCGTTTTCCGTAAAAACCAAGATATAATTATTTTTCAATATAGAATTAAATATACCTATTCTAGCTATGTAATTGCTAGTATTTGGCATTTAATGGGTCACTTATAAAATTTCTAGTTTACTAAATATTTTCCGAAATTAATTATTTAAAATATTATTTTAAGCTTTCACTAATACATTTAATTAGTGATAATTACAAATTGGAATGGGTTAATACAAGTTTTGGACATCATGATGCATTAAACCAAAGTATAACATGTTGTATTGAAATGAAAAGAAATTTTCAAGATGGTTTTAGAAAATATAAAAAAAAAGGCTTTAATTGTGAAAATGAATTAAATAGAAATGGAGTATGGTTGCATGTTAATTTGTTTCAATCCTCTCTCACACACATTCCTTCACTCTTCCATCATGGGCCGAGCCCATGCTCAGCAGCCCTCCCCCCTCCCTCTCTCTCCAATCACATTCACTTTTCATTTCATTTAAAATAAAATATAAAATGTGTAGAATAAAGAATTGAGTTTGAGTGTTGACTTGAGACCTTTTCCATATACTTCTACACTCTTCACTCTCTCTCTCTCTCCCCCTTTCTCAAAGCTGCAGCCGAGGCCCCCCCCATTTTGTAGCCCCCTTCGTTTCTTCATCTCAAATTCTCTTCAAAATTCTTCAAAAATACTTCAAAATCTACACAAAAACCTCACTAAATTCCTAATTTAATCTTTACCCATGATTCTTTGTCCAAATAAGTTTGGATCTTGGAGCAAAGGAAATATTTTGGAGGTCAAGTTGCATGTTGATCTCATGAATTGGAGGTAAAATCCTAAGTCCATGTTTTGATTGTTGAGCAATTACTTAAATTTATCTAATTTAGTGTTTAAATTTGGTTCTAATTGCTAACTTAAGTTTTTCAAGAAAAGGGTTTTGAATTAAGTTAGGTTTTTCACATCATTTCTAGGTTAGTAAAGTGTAGTTTAACATCCTAAGACATGCACAATCAAGTTTAGACATTAAATTGTAAAGTGTTACTTTAAAAGTGTTCAATCTAGTTAATTTTGCAAACTAGATTTTTAGGATTTAATCAAATTGGTGATATAAAATTTAAGTAATGGTTTGTGTGATTTAGTTAAGCTATTTAATGAGCATTATAGACACTAGAATTTGCTAAAACATTTATATTGGTTAAAACATCAAGTTTTGAACTAAAATGGAAAATTTAAGCTTACTAGGTTTTTGGAATAATTGGGTTTTATGTAAGTTTGAGATTTTGTTGAACTACAACCTATTTCATTTAATATCTAGTGAGTGGTGAATGGGTGATTGGTATGATTGAGTTTTAGATTCGGTAGTTATCACGTTTTGCGACTCTAGTTGTAGTTTGTGGCGTTGTGGCGGCACGTTTCGAGCACCAAGTGTGTACGTGTTTTGTTGGTGTGCGTGTTTGACTTGTATTGATGGTGTCCGTGACTAATTATATATTTATTCTCTTTTTTCTTGTGTGCGATTCTAGGATCAGATGCAGAGGCGTCGGATGTGGCGCGGGAAAAGACAAGGCGGAGATCGGATCAGATTAGCCGAGGCATCCAGGTGAGTAGATATATATCTACGGAGGAAGTCGGGTGGATGGCGTATAGCACCCCCGCAGTTTCGTAGTGTAAAGTATGAATATATTATATTATATATATAAATGTGTGTATTGTGAGACTAGATGAATATCTAGATAAATCGTAGGAGATCATGGATTAAATTATACTATAATTGGATGATAGTGTCGTTAGTTAGTGTTAGTCGCGAAACCCTAGAATAAGGTTTACACCCACACGCACACACACACACTTACATTGTTTTACTTGTGCGTATATGGGGATATATACACACATATATATATATACATATAGGTATGTGAATATGTATGTATATATGTGTGTGTGTGTGTATACATATACTTGGATATGAGGATAGTATATGATATTTGGAGATGAGTCAATAAGATTGGGCGTGATGCCCTAAGATCGGTGACGTGATTGGTTCGTATTATGAGTTACGACATGATGTTATAGCGGGTCCTTAGGCGTGGTGTTTTCATACACACGCATATATATATGTAGATGGTATCAGTATGTACTAGACTTAGATCAGTACCCCTAATACAGGATATGATGATAAGGATACCAGATAAATGATGAGATAAATGTGATATTCGACTTGTACCCAGATTGGGATGTCGTTCGATGGATTTACCGTACGAGCTATATATTGATGATAGATCCGCACTCTTGACTCGAGAATGTCATATTATATTGTATCGTATGTGATACTATTGAGGCGGGATCACCGACTATTATATTTATATATATTTATATATATATATATATATATATATATATCGACTCAGATTTAGGTGGTTTCCTTACCTTTTCGATTGGCCTGTTAGTTTAGTCCTGTAGTTTACTTGTAGATATTAGACTAGACTCAAATCATATCTATTTCAAAACTAACGAATCGTGAGTATTTTAAAGACAGGCCAAAGGATTCTACAGATATTTCAAAGGACGTACCTTTTCTTAAAAACACCGTAGCCTTTATTTTCTAAACACCACGATTTGTGTTATTTCAAATGGTAAGACAGCATGACTCGATTTTATAAATGTATATTCTTTATTGCCGCGTTTACCATTCATTTTCCGCATATTCTTATTGTCCGCATCGCATCGCATGCTTATTTGTGTTTTCATAAGTATTATGAAACCTATGCTGTCAGGACACCAGCACAATTACCGATGATGCGTATGCTCCACGTACACTTACTTGCTGACTCACACACATCATCGGTAATTGCCATGTCGCGTACACATTAGAAAATACCACTTCATTAGTATAAAATGTTAGTGATAGTTCGACATGGTACTGTAAGTCCATGCTACCTCTCCCGGTACTTTCGGGCATGCGGAATTTGACGAAAAACAATTTTTCTAGATGTGGTAACATGGACTCAAAACCGGATCTTTGTTAAACATCTAGCTAGGAGTTGTTAACTACTCGGTTAGGGGGTTATACCTTTCTTTCTTGATCTCCTTCGTCTTCAAGCCTCGATGGTTGTCCGGATCGGCTTCACTCCGTCGTCTCCTTGCGCCGAAGATAGATCCACCTCGAAAGCTTCTACCTTTGGTTTCTTCTTCGATCTTTGAAGAAACTAGTTCACTTGGTTTGCTAAACCTTATGAACTAGAGTGAGTAGAGAAGAGTGTGTTGGGATTTTCTCTATGGTTCTTGGTTCTCAACACATGAGACAAGTAAACCATAGACTAAGAGAGGGAGAGCAAGAGGAAGAAGATGAGAGCTCAAGAACTCAAGAGAGAGAATGGAAATGATAGAATGAGAAAGACTTTTCTCTCTTGGCTCTCATAATCCAAAGCCATCATCACAAAAATAGTAATCAAGTATTGTGTAAATGGTTTAAGCTACAATAGCCATATCATTTCATGCACTCATTTCTCATAAGAGAAACAAGCAAGTAAAAAGTCTTTGCCATGAAATAATAGCCATTGTCATCATGATGGTCAACTAGTCAAACCCAGTCAACCGGTCAACAAAGTCAACAAGTCAACAAAGTCAACCCCTCAACAACCATGTCACCATAATACTTAATTAATATTATTGTTAATCATATATCATATTCTCAATAGGGTTGAGCAAAGAGTCAATAGTCAACAGTCAACGGTCAACAACCCTAATGAGAATCCTCTGCCTCTGTCTCTCCGTCAACTGTGCATACACACCCGCATCCGTGTTCCGAGGAACACGAATACATACTGGATAAATCCAATCCCAAAACGTACACTAGGATCTGGCTTAAACCAAAGCCCGCTAGTGTTAACTGTCTGGACACTGTACGTGCATAAGTGCACGGATGTGACCGAACCCTGTCGCAAAACCATGCGACCTGCCGCAAAACCATGCAACCTCTACTCTTTTGCCTAAAGGCGAATAGCTTTCTGTATGGGACTCTAAAGACTCGGCACTACGCTGGCAGTGGGTTTAACCACAGACCGCAAGCGGCACTAGCTGTGCGTAACGGTCCCCAGGTAGATGCCGACAAGAAGACTGACGAGGTGAAACCCATCTGAACTCCTACTGAGCATGAATGTGAAAATCTCCGTACAGTCCGGTCTGTTCGTCTGATACATCGCATGGCGGGCCTAGGGGGTAGGTAAACGTCAGTCCCCTAATAGCGATACAAGTCATGTCGGAGTGAAGCCCAAAACACCCTGAGATAACACTGGAAGCCTACCAGTATATCTCGATTGCCCTGGCCAGGGACTACTCGTGTAATGGCTCTCCTCGACACAGCGCGATGTCAACCCCCAATACCGGGAGAGACAATCATGTCTAACTGTCACTGCCTCCAAGTGCTTCGGGGCTGTACCCAACTGCTACCTGTTTGCACGACTCCTTTGAGCCATGGTAGGGTAGTAATCAAAGTACAGTGGGAACACACTCGAGGCGAAGTGACAGTGTCAAGTCAGCGGACTAAGCTGTACACATGTCACCTGGGAACTGATAACTGACAATAGGTATAATACCAACCGGTCAGTTCCCGACGAGTCCTGTCCAGTGTACTTGTAACCCAACGAGCACCCGTATACTATCTCCAGTACGACGTACTGATGGCTGTGGGACAGACCACCTCCCACTCTGGGATGAGAAGCGCATACGCTAGTCTACTCCGGAGTATCGATGCCCTGTCTCGATAGTCCTGTGACTAGGGACCTGCATAAGGATGTGCTTATAGATTACCCAGCCCCCACTAGTGTGACTGCCATCACAACGCTGGTAATCAAGCAAAGATGCTAAGGGCTCCACTAATGTGCATAGGTGATATACTAAAATAAACACATGTACACATTGAAGTAGAAACAAACCAAGTAGCATACTACTATTTTGAGCAAGATTGTATATACAAGGTGAATATCCCAAGCTTCCATTAAGTAATATACAAACTAGTATGATACAGTAATGGCCTCTAGGGCATATACACTAACAATCTCCCACTTGCACTAAGGCCATATACTGGCGTATCGAAGACCTATCATCTCGATCAGCCGCTCGAACTGAGTCTGGGGCAAGGCCTTGGTGAATGGATCTGCAGTGTTATCTTCAGAAGCGACCCTCCGAACCTCGATCTCCTGGCGATCCACGATCTCCCTGATCAGGTGATACCGCCTCAAGATGTGTCTGGATCTCCGATGGGACCTGGGTTCCTTCGCTAAAGCTATAGCCCCGTTGTTGTCGCAATACAGAGGTATTGGATCAACAATAGACGGAACCACCTGAAGTTCTTTTAAGAACTTCCTCATCCAGACAGCCTCTTTTGCGGCATCAGATGCAGCGATGTATTCCGCTTCCATCGTCGAGTCTGCAACGGTTTCCTATTTGGAACTCTTCCAACACACCGCCCCTCCATTGAGGGTAAAGACAAAACCCGACATGGACTTGGAATCATCCTTGTCACTCTGGAAGCTGGAGTCAGCAAAGGCCTCGATCTGGAGGTCTTTTCCGCCATACACCAGAACATCTCCTTAGTCCTTCTCAGGTACTTGAGAATGTTCTTTACCGCTATCCAATGTTTCTCCCCAGGGTTTGACTGATACCGGCTTACCACACTCAGTGCATAAGCTACATCCGGTCTGGTACACAACATCGCATACATTATAGAGCCTACCGCAGAAGCGTAGGGTATAATAGACATGCGATCCCTCTCCAAATCAGTCTTGGGAGATATCTCTTTAGAGAGGGTGATCCCGTGACAAGCCGGTAGGTTACCGCGCTTGGAATCCTCCATACTGAATCTTTTCAGTATAGTGTCGATATACCTGGACTATGAAAGTCCTAATATCCTCTTGGATCTATCACGATGGATCCGGATCCCCAGGATGTATGAGGCATCACCCAGGTCTTTCATGGAGAACCTGTGTGACAAGAACCCCTTGACAGATTGTAGCATAGAAATGTCGTTTCCTATTAAGGGAATGTCATCCACGTATAAAATGAGGAATACTACAGTTCTCGCTATAAATCTACTATAGATGCATGGTTCATCTGGATTTTTGATAAAGCCAAATTCCTTGACCGTCTCATCAAAACAGATGTTCCAGCTCCGCGATGCCTGCTTTAGTCCGTAAATGGACTTAAGTAATTGCACACCTTTCCGCTGCTCCCACTCTGAATGAAACCCTCTGGCTGGTCCATATAAACACACTCCTCTAAATTTCCATTTAGAAAAGCGGTCTTTACGTCCATCTGCCAAATCTCATAATCGTGGAAGGAAGCAATGGCAAGAAGGATCCGAATGGATTTCATCATAGCTACTGGAGAAAAGGTCTCATCATAGTCCAAACCAGGTCTTTGATGAAAACCCTTTGCAACCAGCCTAGCTTTATAGGTCTCAACCTATCCATCTACACCAATCTTCCTTTTGAAAATCCACTTGCATCCTACGGGTTTCACCCCGTCTGGAGCAATGTCCAACGTCCATACTTTGTTGGTGTACATGGACTCCATTTCGGTCCGCATTGCATCCAGCCATTTTACCGAGTCGACGCTCTGAACGGCTTGCTGGAAGCTAGTAGGCTCATCATAATCCATGATGCAATCCTCTCTATCCCCGTCTATGAGAAAACCGCAGTATCTCTCGGGCGGATGAGACTGCCTACTACTTCTGCGGAGCGGCGTAGGAATGTCCTGTTCTTTTGAACCCTCTGGTTCTACTAAGCTTTCAGTAATAGCTCGTGGTTCTGGAATTTCTTCCAGTTCTACTGTGCTCCTGTTCATACCAGAATATTGTATTTTATACAGCCCATTCTTACGCTCGTTTGGTTATAGGCAGGTGCTTTTAATCAGTGTTTGCTACATATTTACAGGATACTGGTTCTCAGCTCTAGACAGTGAAATTCATAGAAAAGTACGTCAAATTCCGGATTACTGCCAACAACAGATAAAACACGGGTCTCCGCTCTCTATCCGTATGTTGCCACACACCAGTTTAAGGGACAAAATGGCAAATCGATGTCATTTTCGTGCACAAAGCTCAATGTCAACACAAGATCCAACATATCTATGCGGAGCTCGAGGAAATCTTGGAAAAAGATCCACATCACATCACCTTTTGATCTACTGAAATTCTGGAAGAAATGGGAAAAGTTTCTGAGAAAAAGTCATATACCACACTGAAGAGTACTAAAAACTAGGGAAAACCACCAAATTTCATGGCTTAACTCCTCTAAACGGCCGCGGTTCTTTGGCATAAGCGTGCTTAGGCCGCGGAACCGCAGCCATTTAGTCTCCTCTCGTTGTCGTTTTTCAGGGGCATGTTGGTCTTTTCTTGTAGGGGCAGATTCTTGCCCTAGGTTTCCAGTTCCCTTCCTATAAATACCCCAGAACTTGCCAAGCTTTTGTTGTTAATTTCTTTAGCCTCTTTTAGTGTAGTTTAGTTCTTCTTCTTCTTCTTCTTCTTCTTCTTCTTTCCTCCATGAAAATGTAGTGAGAGCATTGAGTGGATGTTAAATGAAGATGAGAGTTTTTGTATCATTCTTGTTTGTTTAGCTTCCCCTTGAGATTCTTGCTTTCTCTTGATCTTTCAACCTCTTCATTGAGCTTGAAAGTTTAAGGGTTTGTTATTGATCTCAAGGGTTGTATCTTCTTATGGAATTAGCGCTTCATTTCACATGAGTTCTTTACCCTTCTCTTGATCTTGCAACCTCTTGATTGAGTTTGCAAGTTTAAGGGTTGGCTATTGATCCCGTGCTTGTCTTGAGTTCTAGTTTCTAGTTCTTTTTATTGCTTATTTCTTTCTTGCTTTTTATTACCTTGCTTTACTTTCTTGCACTTTAAATTCCATGCCCTTACTTACTTGTAATCTTTTCTTTTCTTTGTTCTTTTTGTTCTCTCTTTTGGTTCTTTTTGTGAATGATTGTAATTATCGTTGTTAAGAATAAATACGGTATTGTAAGTTAATGTTTCTTTGCTCATTTCCTTTTCCCGTTATTTTCCATTGAAGTCCGCCCAAACGTTACGCAAGAGCTCCGTTAGGCACCCTACCCTACCAAGGTATCGGTGATTCCTAACCGCGACCGGTTGCGTTCGGTTTGGCCGGAGGCGAAAGCAAGAGACAAGAACGGAAGGACAAGGGTAAATAAGCCGGATTCCATGAATACCGTGCTTAAATCCCCTAATCCACGTTGTTGCCGATTGCTCTAGCTTCAATTGGTCAAGACTCGGCTCAAAGGTTTTGAGTACGGATTTCTTTAGCTTACAATTTCGTATCTTTTTCTTAACAACTTCATACTTGCATATAAAACACATAGGTTAGTTTGAACAAACACATACAAATTCTTTATTGACTCGTCTAAGACAAGAACGGAAATACAACCATCTCTCTGTGGATCGACCCGTGCTTAACCGGCTAGCTGCATAGCGACACCGTCCTGATCGCGGTAAACTTTAGAACTTTGAACATCCGACACGCCAAAAGCGTGCGATCAAATGGCGCCGTTGCCGGGGAGACAGTAGCGTATTTTCTTTCGTGTTATTCGGGTTAATATTCTTTTTGTATATATCTAAAAAAAATCTTTTTTTTATTTTTTGATCATTTTTGTGAGCAAGAGTGCAGATTTTTGCGGATTTGCAAACTGCGATTGTGGGGAGCAAAGTGTACGTTCAAGGCTAAGGTTATTGCAAAGTACAGTGCCAAAGATCCGGGTAGTTTGACCCGCGCAAGCGAACTTTTCAAGCTTACCGGATTTGATTCAACGGGGGTTTCCTAACCCAAAAACTTAAACGGTACGTACTTTACTAACACCTTCTTCTCAAATCCGACGCATCCAATATACTATTCTTTGCAGGATTCTTTGCAAGTTCGCTAGCAAACGCAAAAAATTGACTAACCCGTATTTGTTGCAGTGCCGTGCTTAATATAAAAAACGATTGTTTGATTCTTTGAATATTTTTTTATTGAATTGCGCATTGCATACATTAATACGGACTTAAGGGCAAACGAACCCCACAATATACGGTAAAGGATTTCATCACCTTTTCCGTGGCCCACAAATCACGAACGTGAGCATAACGTTTACCCGCACAAAATTTAAAAGAAACTAGATTTTAAGCCTTAAGGACTTCGCGCTCACTAGGAGAAGTTAACTGTGTTTAGAACCTCGCTTAACGGTATATTGTTTATGGGGTGTCTAGGAAAGTGTTAACGGCAAAACCGCCAAAAGAGAAAGGGTTATTTAATTAAGGAACTTCGCGAAAACGTTGGAAAACCTCCCCTTATCTTTGCACTTACCTGGCCTCGTGATCAGTGTATCTTGAGCCCGTTTCTCGACACAGTTCTACTTTGACAATCAAGTTCTGGAGCAGGTCTAGTTGACCTAGGTGAACCCTAGAACGATTAGGTGTGTGGTATTTTTGTGTCGTGATTGTTTTTGTCCATATTCTTTTTTGTGTGTATATTTCATTCTTTTGTTAATAGCTAACTAAAAAAATAATTTAAAAAAAAAATCACATTCTTTTTCCCCTCCTTTTCTCTGCCTTTATTTCTTTCTCTCTTCATATCATGGGTACCACACCTCGCAAAACTCTTGCCGAAGTTTGGTACCCACAACCAGACATAACTTCTTACGGTTCTTGCTTGGGCCGAACGCCGAACGACCCCTCCATGCCCAAAATGTCATTGAAAGATCGCATAGACGCGTCTAGGACAAACACTTGCCCTCCGCAATCCATTTTGTATCAACCTTTTCAACCTCCCGCACCCTCTTATGTTGATACCCCTTTTGCAAGTCGTCCTTTTTCCATCGCTGAACGTATTGAACAATCTCATAGCCGATCTTTCACTCCTTTCACCACTTCAAATTCTTGGGATCAACAATTCCATTCACCTTCGTATCCAAATGTTGATCCTACCCCTGTCCAGCCATTCAATTCCTACCAGTCCTACCCAACTTTTGTGCCTTCCCTAGACATTGTTTCTGAACCGTCATTTGGGAGTTTCCAGTACCAAAACAACTTTGAACCTTTCACTGAAACACCTTCACAACCCATGTCTAGTCTGGAACAGTCTTTGGAGGATTTCAGGGTAGCGTCATACCAACAGATAATGGATTTGAATGCGTCCATGGCCGCCCTCATACAACCTACTGACCCGGTAGCTAGTTTTCAACTAGCTCCAAATTTTCCAATGTATGAAGAGGCGGTAGGACAGGTCGACAATTTAGGTGGAGAGAGTGAGCTGTACCCCCTTCCGAATCAAGCCTACTCGTTTCAACTTGCATCCCACAACTCCGGTTTTGAATGTCTATCTAGTGTTCCAAACGATTCATTGATTAAAGATAGAACAGATAATGAGTTGTGTGACTTTGTAGTATTTGATTTGCCCGATTGTGAAGGGTCCCTTTCGAGTGAAACCACACCCAATCCTTTTGACCTCTACACCTCCACTCTAGAACCTGAATTGATTAATATCCATGCTTTTGTTGAGGTGTCTGAGAATATTGATTTTCACTTGATTGAGGATATCGACGCTGGGAATATTTTGGATGATGAACCTGTAGATTTGGCAGAGTTTTTCTCTCCAATTCATCATCCCGAGTCATTAACTGTTTTTCCCGAACCCCATATGCGTCTTGATTTTGATGAAAATTGCATGGATAAGCTGAATTTTGAGGAAACTTTTGAGGATATTTTTGAGGATGAACCAGTTTTAATTGATGGGTCGGATTTTCCAATTCATCCTGTTCATTTCATTGACTGTGTACACCCTCCTGAACCTTTAACCGATAATCTTCCTCAATCACCTACCTCCATCGTTTCCATCGTTCCGACCTTGCATGAAACCGTATCACTTTCATTTCATATGTCTGGTTTACCGAGTTCGGCGTACCCATGGTTTCTCACGAATCTTGAGGGATTTGACCCCATTTCTTGATGGGTTAATAGATTAGCACAAACGCTTCTCACACATCAGTCATCACAAATTGTGCTAATCTATTCACTCCATTTCCACCCTCAAGTTCGTATTCCACTTCCTTCTCCCTTCCGCCATTCTTCTTCTCATATACCGAGACCGTATCCCGCTTCTATCTCCATACGGTCTCGCGTATTCTCCATTTCTTTCCTCTTCACCTTCTTTCACCAACCCGCATCTTACAGAGATAGAATTTTTGAATGGTTGGTGTTAACTTTTGGCCTTTGTAAGGCCTTATATAGCTTGATACTGTTCTTCCCCCCCCCCCCCGATCCTGAACTTCAACGCTTAACAGTGGAAACACTGTTTTACTTAAGTTTGGGGGGGACACCATTTTTTGTATATATTTTTTTGTTTTCCTTTTTTGTTTTGTATATAATTTGTTTTTAGGGAGAGCGCCGACAATTTTGACCCTCTTGGTATAGCCTGACAGTGAGGGCACTGTCAAGTTTAAGTTTGGGGGTGTGCTCGGTAAGCTTTCTTCCTTCGCATTCATTTGTATATTTTGCATTTTAAAAAACCCACAAAAATTGAAAATTTTCCAAAAAATATAAAAACTTTGTCGTCAAGTTAGCTAAACTTAGATCTTTATTCCGAAAGTTTAGTTGATATGATAGAAATAACTAAATTCTAGACTTAGGAATTGAAAACCCTTAAAATAACCCTCATTCTGTCTAACTTTGGTAAGTATATGTCCTTACAGTTTTTTTTGAGAAATAGGTAATCTTGAGTTCAGTTCTTGAGTTAAGTCAAGATGAAGGAAAAGTATTGAAGTTTTACTGAAGGATAAGTCTGAAAAATAGTTTCTTTTCTTGAGTTCAAATTTAGAAAGTATATACCCTACAACTGCACCTACACGTACCTTGAAACTGTAAGTCCACGTTGCGACCCCCGGTTCTTACGGGGAGGCGGAAACGGTATAAAAATTAAATTTTTAGCGCATGGGGCAACATGGACTAACAAAGTCGGGATCTTTTCTAAACTAAACTAGCTAACATGCAAAGGAGAGTTAACTACTCGGCAAAGTGGTTATACCTAACTTGAACTCCTTCTTCTTGAAACCTAGTAGAGGTTGATGGTTCTTTCCTCGTAGCCTTCTTCCGTCAAAGATGGATCCACCTGAGGGTTCAACCTTCAGGCTATTTCTCGAACTTTGAGAGAACTAGAATCTTCGGCTTGCTAAACCTTTGATCCTAGAGTGAGTAGAGAGTGTCTAAGGGGTGTTTTTATCTCAAGGAAAGGGATTCTCAACTCATGAGAAGGATTCTCCTTGAACTAGAGGAGGAAGAAGAACAAGTGAGGAGAGAGAATGGTTATGATAGAATGAGCTCTTTTTCCTCTTGCAACCATAACAAAAGGAAAAAGAATTATCTAATTAATAATAATAATTCAAAATGAAATAGTTGATGGTTGTATTTGGAATGACCATTATCATCACTTCATTAAATGAATGTAAGCTAGAATCAAGGAGTATCCTTGCATAGCAATGATGATGGTCAAACATTCAACCATGGTCAACAAGTCAACCATGGTCAACAAGTCAACAAAATCAACCATGACACAATTTCATTTAATTACTATTATTAATTGATATTTCATAAATCCATTAGGGTTTGGAAAAAGACGACTGTCAACTGTGCATACGCACCCGTTCCGAAACCCTAATGAAAGACCTCTTCCTCCGCCTCAAACAACTGTGCATACACACCTGCATTCTCGTTCCGAGGAACAAGAATACTGAGAGATAAAAGCAACCCCAAAACATATACCAGTATCTGGCTCAAACCAGAGCCTGCTAGTATAAACCGTCCGGACTCCAAACGTGCACAAGTGCTCGGATGAGAACGAACACTGCCACAAAACCATGCGACCTCTACTCAGTTTTGCCCAGAGGCGAATACCCTCTGTGTGGGACTCTAAAGACTCGACACTACGCTGGCAGTGGGTTTAACCACAGACCGCAAGCGGCACTAGCTGTGCGTAACGGTCCCCAGGTAGATGCCGATAAGAAGACTGACGAGGTAAAACCCATCTGAACTCCTACTAAGTCTGAATGTGACATTCTCCGTACAGTCCGGTCTGTTCGTCTGATACATCGCATGTCGGGCCTAGGGGGCGGTAAACGTCAGTCCCCCAATAGCGGTACAAGTCGTGTCGGAGTGAAGCCCAAAACACCCTGAGATAACACTGGAAGCCTACCAGTATATCTCGCTTGCCCTGGCCAGGGACTACTCGTGTAATGGCTCTCCTAGACACAGCGCGGTGTCAACCCCCAATACCGGGAGAGACGAATCCTGTCTAACCGGCACTGCCTCCAAGTGCTTCGGGACTGCACCCAACTACCACCTGTTTGCACGACTCCTTTGAGCCGTGGTAGGGTAGTAGTCAAAGTACAGTGGGAACACACTCGAGGCGAAGTGCCAGTGTCAAGTCAGCGGACTAAGCTGTACTCATGTCACCTGGGAACTGATAACTGACGATAGGTATAATACCAACCTGTCAGTTCCCGACGAGTCATGTCCAGTGTACTCGTAACCCAACGAGCACCAGTATACTATCTCCAGTACGACGTACTGATGGCTGTGGGAGAGACCATCTCCCACACTGGGATGAGAAGCGCATACGCTAGTCTACTCCGGAGTATCGATGCCCTGTCTCGATAGTCCTGCGACTAGGGACCTGTATAAGGATGTGCTTACAGATTACCCAGCCCCCACTAGTGTGATTGCCATCACAATGCTGGTAATCAAGCAAAGATCCTAAGGGCTCCACTAATGCGTATAGGTGATATACTAAAATAAACACATGTACACATTGAAGTAGAAACAAACCAAGTAGCATACTACTATATTGAGCAAGATTGTTTATACAAGGTGAATATCCCAAGCTTCCATTAAGTAATATACAAACTAGTATGATACAGTAATGGCCTCTAGGGCATATACACTAACAATCTCCCACTTGCACTAAGGCCATGTACTGGCGTATCGAAGACCTATCATCTCGATCAGCCGCTCGAACTGAGTCTGGGGCAGGGCCTTGGTGAATGGATCTGCAGTGTTTTCTTCTGAAGCAACCCTCCGAACCTCGATCTCCTTGCGATCCACGATCTCCCTGATCAGGTGATACCGCTTCAAGATGTGCCTGGATCTCTGATGGGACCTGGGTTCCTTCGCTAAAGCTATAGCCCCGTTGTTGTCGCAATACAGAGGTATTGGGTCAACAATGGACGGAACCACCTGAAGTTCTTTCAAGAACTTCCTCATCCAGACAGCTTCTTTTGCGGCATCAGATGCAGCGATGTATTCCGCTTCCATCGTCGAGTCTGCAACGGTTTCCTGTTTGGAACTCTTCCAACACACCGCCCCTCCATTGAGGGTAAAGAAAAAACCCGACATGGACTTGGAATCATCCTTGTCACTCTGGAAGCTGGAGTCAGCAAAGGCCTCGATCTGGAGGTCTTTTCCGCCATACACCAAGAACATCTCCTTAGTCCTTCTCAGGTACTTGAGAATGTTCTTTACCGCTATCCAGTGTTTCTCCCCAGGGTTTGACTGATACCTGCTTACCACACTCAGTGCATAAGCAACATCCGGTCTGGTACACAACATCGCATACATTATAGAGCCTACCGCAGAAGCGTAGGGTATAATAGACATGCGATCCCTCTCCAAATCAGTCTTGGGGGACATCTCTTTAGAGAGGGTGATCCTGTGACAAGCCGGTAGATTACCGCGCTTGGAATCTTCCATACTGAATCTTTTCAGTACGGTGTTGATGTACCTGGACTGTGAAAGTCCTAATATCCTCTTGGATCTATCACGATGGATCCGGATCCCCAGGATGTATGAGGCATCACCCAGGTCTTTCATGGAGAACCTGTGTGACAAGAACCCCTTGACAGATTGTAGCATAGGAATGTCATTTCCTATTAAGAGAATGTCATCCACGTATAAAACGAGGAATACTACAGTTCTCGCTACAAATCTACTATAGATGCATGGTTCATCTGGATTTTTGATAAAGCCAAATTCTTTGACCGTCTCATCAAAGCAGATGTTCCAACTCCGCGATGCCTGCTTTAGTCCATAGATGGAATTAAGCAACTTGCACACCTTTCCGCTGCTCCCACTCTGAATGAAACCCTCTGGCTGGTCCATATAGACACACTCCTCTAAATTTCCATTTAGAAAAGCGGTTTTTACGTCCATCTGCCAAATCTCATAATCGTGGAAGGCAGCAATGGCAAGAAGGATCCGAATGGATTTCAGCATAGCCATTGGAGAAAAGGTTTCGTCATAGTCCAAGCCAGGTCTTTGACGGAAACCCTTTGCTACAAGTCTAGCTTTATAGGTCTCAACCTGTCCATCTACACCAATCTTCCTTTTGAAGATCCACTTGCATCCTACGGGTTTTACCCCGTCTGGAGCAATGTCCAACGTCCATACTTTGTTGGTGTACATGGACTCCATTTCGGTCTGCATTGCATCCAGCCATTTTACCGAGTCAACGCTCTGAACGGCCTGCTGGAAGCTAGTAGGCTCATCATAATCTATGATGCAATCCTCTCTATCCCCGTTTATAAGAAAACCGTAGTATCTCTCGGGCGGATGAGACTGCCTACTACTCCTGCGGAGCGGCGTAGGAATGTCCTGTTCATTTGAACCCTCTGGTTCCACTAAGCTTTCAGTAATAGTCTGTGGTTCTGGAATTTCTTCCAGTTCTACTGCGCTCCCACTTAATTCTTTTTCTAAGAACTGGTGTTCTAGAAAGTGGGCATGACGAGAAACAAGAACTTTTTGTTCCTCTTCGTAGTAGAAGAGATATCCCTTGGAATTCTTTGGATATCCCACAAACTTACACAGTACTGAGCGCGCCTCGAGCTTGTCCGCATGCTGCTTTTTAACAAAAGCTGGACTTCCCCAAGTCTTAATGTGACTGAGATGGGGCCTCTTCCCACACCACATCTCATATGGTGTAGTAGGCACAGTCTTAGTAGGAACTCGGTTCAAAAGGTACGCAGCTGATTCTAGCGCATACCCACATAAAGATCGCGGTAACTCAGCGTTACTCATCATGGACCGTACCAAATCCAATAGGGTTCGGTTCCGTCTCTCCGATACACCGTTGTGTTGCGGAGTGTATGGAGGAGTAAGCTGAGAGAGAATCCCGTTCTCTTTTAAATAATTCAGGAACTCGGCACTTAAGTATTCTCCACCTCGATCCGATCTTAGAATCTTGATACTTTTGCCGGTTTGTTTTTCTACTTCATTCTTATATTCCTGGAACTTTTCAAAGGCTTCGGACTTATATTTCATTAAGAAGACATAACCGTACCTTGAAAAGTCATCCATAAAAGTAATGAAGTAAGAATAACCGCTTCGCGCATGTGTAGACATTGGACCGCACACGTCGCTGTGTACGAGTCCCAAGAGCTCGCTTGCTCTTACTCCGTGTCCAGTGAACGGAGTCTTTGTCATCTTTCCTTTGAGACAGGATTGACAAGTGGCATACGATTGATATTCGAACGGATCCAAATACCCTTCTGTATGTAACTTAGTCAACCTTCTCTCATTGATGTGACCCAGTCTACAATGCCATAAGAAAGTCTGATTGATTTCCGGAGACTTTCTTTTGTGTGTATTCTGGACATTGAAAATCTGTGGTTGGTTCAATACGTATATACCATTGCTCAATGTACCTGACCCAATCAGAACTTGATTAAGGTGAATGTTTACAACATTACTTACAAACGCAAATTCATAACCTTCTTTAGAAACCAAAGATACAGAAATGATATTACAAGTTGCGTTGGGTACAAAAAAGCAATTACGCAAAACCAAAACATGCCCATCTGACATTCCCAGGTGATAGTCCCCCACGGCTTTAGCATCCATGCTAGCTCCGTTCGCAACTCTGAGGGTCATGTCACCTGCCTTCAAAACCCTACGGTTTCTCAACGCCTGCAAAGAATTACAGATATGAGATCCTGATCCGGTATCCAATACCCAGGAAGTAGAGTTTATAGAAAGACAGTTTTCAATAACATACACACCTGAAGCTGAAGCCGCAACCTGCTTCAGTTCCTGTGTCCTGCCTTTCCAAGCCCTGCAATCTTTCTTCCAGTGTCCATTCTTATGACAATAGAAGCACTCTTCCTTTCCCACAAGCTTCCCCGCAATCTTTGTTGCCATTTCTTTTCCCTTCGTACCCACTTTACTAATACCGCCCCTTGGTTTGGCGGGGGCTTTCTTCCTCTTTCCCTTGGCTTTCGCCTTGGACCTAGAAGAAGAAGATCCTCCTACAAACAAAGCGGGTGTTTCCCTACCTTTCTGTAGGGTGCCCTCTGCGCTCCTCAGCATGTTGAGGAGTTCTGAAAGTTCAACTTCCTTTTCTTGTAAGTTGAAGTTCAGTATAAACTGGGCGTAAGTGAATGGAAGGGACTGGAGAACTAAATCCGTATAGAGTTCACTTTCCAACGTGGTCCCAAGTTCCGCGAGCTCCTCAATGTAGCCAATCATCTTAAGCACGTGGTCCGCTACCGATGATCCGGCGGCCAACTTTGCCGAAAATAACTTCTTCGACACTTCGTATCTTGCGATACGAGACTGCTCTCCATACAGTTCTTTTGTATGAAGAAATATGGATTCCAAGTCCATATTCTCGTGCCTCCTCTGATGTTCGTTGTCCATAGAGGCAAGCACGAGGCACCTGGCCTTCGCGCAATCAATCTCCCAAGTCTTACGGATTTCCTTATCCGCGACGCTGGAGGTGGGACCTGGGACGGGGGGAGCTTTGGTGGTAAGAAGATACCCCAGCTTGTCGTAAGTGATTGCCATTTTGACATTCCTGAGCCAATCTTTGTAGTTTGGCCCTGTCAGTATGTTTTTATCTAGAAGTAACTTAAGTCCAGTCATTTCGATTTGGTCGCTGCAGGGGGAGAGAGAAGGAACACTTTAGCACGATGCTCTTGCAAGTTTAGAGTGGTTTTTAATTTGTCTAAACAGGATGGCTCCCACTGTCTCTCGAATCCCTCCTCAAACCATAAAGGAAGAATCAGTCGGGATCAATCCCACCGCACAATACTTGCTTAACCGTTCAGCCAGGCCAGTGTTGGTACTTCGAGGGAGGTTTTCCAACGCTTTCGCGAAGTTCCTTAATTTAAGAACCTCTTTTCCCTGGGGACGTAGCCCCGCTAACACCTTTCTAGGCACCTACTAGGTTTATAGCATTGATCGTTTGGTGAGAAATTTCCTGAGGAGTAGCATATACTCACAGTAGGATCGGGATCCAAATATCATCGCGTGACGAAACTGAAGGAATCCTACCAGAATCATCACACTCCAAATGGTATGCAAATCTAGCAAGTTTCAGTACTTATGAAACTCCCGATTTGGATTTTCGCCCCATGCTCTTATGACCTTGACTTTGGCCAAAATATCATAAATCACATGTCAAGTTCTGCCCGTCACTATCCAGGTTAATTTGGATCCATCCGTGCCTACCCTTGACTTTGGCCAAAATGGCAGTACGAGTGTCCCAAACCAACGCATATATCTATGCTACACATGAACACCCAATAGCTACCAATCACTATGCCTTGACTTTGGCCAACATACATAGCTTGAATACTATTGCCTATTCATGCGAAACGACGGAGGGCTACGAATGGTTTTGGTAAAACCGTGAACGTAGTGAACTTGATATAATCGATGGAACGAGATAGCTTTTAGAAGGAGTGGCTCAAACTCCGCATTTAAAAGTTAGTTTTGAAAAGAACCGAGTGGTTTTTCGAAAGTGTTCCAACGACTTTAGCTTGGTTTATTATCTTGCATTAGTTCTTTTAATGCGTGATATTCTTGCATTAGTTCTTTTAATGCGTCCCATCATTTAATCCTACCATTGCAGAAAACAACCAAAATATGACGTACGCTTATGCCATTCGCATTCGCCACGGGGTCCCGTCATCACCCGTTAGGTTACTTCACTAACGACAGAGCGGGGGCTGGGCTAGCGCGGCTGTAAAACATAAGCAACGCCTAAATATAAAGCAATGATAGACATTACAGATCACAGATGAATACATTGGATATACTAGGAATCCGCAATCCTTTCGAGCCTGCAACGAAAAGCGGATTACACGGTCGCGGTGAATAGCAAAAACCCCACCCAAGACCCCTACGGGTGCGGCAAACTACCCGCCAAGTACCCGGTAGTTTGTGCACCCCTCCATGGGTCTATCCTAGGAGCAAAAACAGTAAAAAGAATTATACAATGACGGCTACAACCCCGACCCGGTTGTGCGGCCATACAAATAATATTATTACATCAATTTACATATTACAAATGAATGAAAGAAAAACAAAAGCTCATCTCACATCCACCCCGGCTATTCACCCACGACAGTCCAACACATTCATATACACATTCCAAAATCAAACACAGATCACAGAGATGTATAACCCCGACTAATCGACTTATAGCGATTAGCCGACGTTCAATACATACAAACATCACAGATATAACCAACATAGTCAAAGTGTAGTGAAGTTCGGAAAAAATACGGAATTATAGGCCCCCAAAAACAAATTTCTATTCTGGAAAATCTGGGCACATATAATATATTTGAAAAATCCCAAAACCCTACCAGAAGAACACTGCACAAAACACGATCACATGAAGAGCCCAAACAGCGGCGGATCCGCGGCAACAAGAATAGCTATGGCCGCGGATCCACGGCGGTTTGAAGGATTCATGGGATCATTTTTGGTGGGTGTTCTCACAAAACCCTGAGCCGATTTTAGGAGTAAAACTTTTTACTTTTAGAGCACAAAAAAATCAACAGAAACTTAGGGTTTTTGATTTTCCGGTTTTGCGATTTTTCCGTTTCGAACTTCCATACACTTCGCTACCAAGCTAGTTTTTTAGTTAGGCTCTGATACCACTGTAAGTCCACGTTGCGACCCCCGGTTCTTACGGGGAGGCGGAAACGGTATAAAAATCAAATTTTTAGCGCATGGGGCAACATGGACTAACAAAGTCGGGATCTTTTCTAAACTAAACTAGCTAACATGCAAAGGAGAGTTAACTACTCGGCAAAGTGGTTATACCTAACTTGAACTCCTTCTTCTTGAAACCTAGTAGAGGTTGATGGTTCTTTCCTCGTAGCCTTCTTCCGTCAAAGATGGATCCACCTGAGGGTTCAACCTTCGGGCTCTTTCTCGAACTTTGAGAGAACTAGAATCTTCGGCTTGCTAAACCTTTGATTCTAGAGTGAGTAGAGAGTGTCTAAGGGGTGTTTTTATCTCAAGGAGAGGGATTCTCAACTCATGAGAAGGATTCTCCTTGAACTAGAGGAGGAAGAAGAACAAGTGAGGAGAGAGAATGGTTATGATAGAATGAGCTCTTTTTCCTCTTGCAACCATAACAAAAGGAAAAAGAATTATCTAATTAATAATAATAATTCAAAATGAAATAGTTGATGGTTGTATTTGGAATGACCATTATCATCACTTCATTAAATGAATGTAAGCTAGAATCAAGGAGTATCCTTGCAAAGCAATGATGATGGTCAAACATTCAACCATGGTCAACAAGTCAACCATGGTCAACAAGTCAACAAAATCAACCATGACACAATTTCATTTAATTACTATTATTAATTGATATTTCATAAATCCATTAGGGTTTGGAAAAAGACGACTGTCAACTGTGCATACGCACCCGTTCCGAAACCCTAATGAAAGACCTCTTCCTCCGCCTCAAACAACTGTGCATACACACCTGCATTCTCGTTCCGAGGAATAAGAATACTGAGAGATAAAAGCAACCCCAAAACATATACCAGTATCTGGCTCAAACCAGAGCCTGCTAGTATAAACCGTCCGGACTCCAAACGTGCATAAGTGCGCGGATGAGAACGAACCCTGCCGCAAAACCATGCGACCTCTACTCAGTTTTGCCCAGAGGCGAATACCCTCTGTGTGGGACTCTAAAGACTCGACACTACGCTGGCAGTGGGTTTAACCACAGACCGCAAGCGGCACTAGCTGTGCGTAACGGTCCCCAGGTGGATGCCGATAAGAAGACTGACGAGGTAAAACCCATCTGAACTCCTACTGAGTCTGAATGTGACATTCTCCGTACAGTCCGGTCTGTTCGTCTGATACATCGCATGTCGGGCCTAGGGGGCGGTAAACGTCAGTCTACCACCTGTTTGCACGACTCCTTTGAGCCGTGGTAGGGTAGTAGTCAAAGTACAGTGGGAACACACTCGAGGCGAAGTGCCGGTGTCAAGTCAGCGGACTAAGCTGTACTCATGTCACCTGGGAACTGATAACTGACGATAGGTATAATACCAACCTGTCAGTTCCCGACGAGTCCTGTCCAGTGTACTCGTAACCCAACGAGCACCAGTATACTATCTCCAGTACGACGTACTAATGGCTGTGGGACAGACCATCTCCCACACTGGGATGAGAAGCGCATACGCTAGTCTACTCCGGAGTATCGATGCCCTGTCTCGATAGTCCTGCGACTAGGGACCTGTATAAAGATGTGTTTACAGATTACCCAGCCCCCACTAGTGTGATTGCCATCACAACGCTGGTAATCAAGAAAACATCCTAAGGGCTCCACTAATGCGTATAGGTGATATACTAAAATAAACACATGTACACATTGAAGTAGAAACAAACCAAGTAGCATACTACTATATTGAGCAAGATTGTTTATACAAGGTGAATATCCCAAGCTTCCATTAAGTAATATACAAACTAGTATGATACAGTAATGGCCTCTAGGGCATATACACTAACAGAAACTTGGGATAGTAGAGGATACCTAGAAATACTCTTGCCTGAAAGTCTAGTATGAAAGAAAAAACGGTATTTAAAGCTAAACACCAAAAGAGCATGTTGAAAAATATATCCGGTCTTGAAAAAGAAAAAGAAAAAGAAAAAGAAAAAGAAAAAGAAAAATAGAATAAAGTCAAGACCTGGAAACTGCTATTTATGCTTTAAAGTTCACACATCCAGTAATCGGTCGTTAGTGCCTCAAGAAGCATTAATAGTCGCATGAAAGGTGTGTGAGCAAATCCGTCCATCCTTAATGAAAAGAAGTAGTATTATGTATTAGGGCAAGGTTATTATAGCTTGAATTGAATTCTTGAGTGAAGGGGCGCAAATATACACACACGTAGGGGTATACAATCGATGTTTGAATAAAAGATAGAAATGAAGGATAAGACTTATGTCTTCTGTAAAGTTGATAAAAATCCCTGATTTGAGGCCTCACTTTAGAAGGAAAACTCAGGAGAACCAACATCTTTCTAAAATTTTTTGGAACGTATAGGATCCAAGGTTAAATAGATAGGAGGTATGAAAAATAAGGGTTGAATATTTCTAACTTAGGATGATAGAGTTTCTAATGTAAATACTAAACTATAGGAGTAGAATCGATGTTAACTTATGAACTCGCCTGACGGGATTTTGTGGGTAGTATCCGCTGAAAACCCTCAGGAGACAACACTCCTCCTACTAGGGACACCTAGAGGTTTAACGGCTTGTTGCACGTGCTCAGTGCAATCGCGTTCCTTGCGAAAGTGCGGTTAGGATTTTATTTTTGTGAATAATTGGTTTTGCTCGGGACGAGCAAAAGTTAAGTTTGGGGGTATTTGTTCATACCAGAATATTGCATTTTATACAGCCCATTCTTACGCTCGTTTGGTTATAGGCAGGTGCTTTTAATCAGTGTTTGCTACATATTTACAGGATACTGGTTCTCAGCTCTAGACAGTGAAATTCATAGAAAAGTACGTCAAATTCCGGATTACTGCCAACAACAGATAAAATACGGGTCTCCGCTCTCTATCCGTATATTGCCACACACCAGTTTAAGGGACAAAATGGCAAATCGATGTCATTTTCGTGCACAAAGCTCAATGTCAACACAAGATCCAACATATCTACGCGGAGCTCGAGAAAATCTTGGCAAAAGATCCACATCACATCACCTTTTGATCTACTGAAATTCTGGAAGAAATGGGAAAAGTTTCTGAGAAAAAGTCATATACCACACTGAAGAGTACTAAAAACTAGGGAAAACCACCAAATTTCATGGCCTAATAAATCCTCTAAACGGCCGCGGTTCCTCAACATAAGCGCGCTTAGGCCGTGGAACCGCGGCCATTTAGTCTCCTCTCGTTGTCGTTTTTCAGGGGCATGTTGGTCTTTTCTTGTAGGGGCAGATTCTTGCCCTAGGTTTCCAGTTCCATTCCTATAAATACCCCAGAACTTGCCAAGCTTTTGGTGTTAATTTCTTTAGCCTCTTGATTTGTCCAAAAACTGTATTTACCGCAATCAGAAACGGCGTCGCTTTGCAGCTAACCGGTGAGTACGGGTCGATCCACAGAGATGGGTAGATTTTTAAATGTATTTTTACGAGTTGATTCTAAATGTTGTTTGGATTGATTATATCTAAACCTAGATCTATTATTAAACCAAATTAATCTAATTTAAAGCCTCGCTAGGGTTAAGTTTAGGGGAAGTTTGGAGATTTAAGGTTTCCTCACCGCTTTCATTGCCTTATTATTGATCTATTAGATGTTGGGGTAATTATCCATAAAGTGGATAAGAATCTTTTGGGAAGATGTTTCTTCCTCTAGATTCGTATCCTTCCTTTATCGATAATTACCCTAACCTCCATGGAAGACGCGCGAAACCGGCCCTTTATACTACGGTTCATCGTTACCTCAAGGGTAAGATGCCGTAGGGAGCGGTTGTGCGTGCAAGCATGGAGTTCTAACTCTTAGGTGTGGAAGGCATGAAAGGGGTGAGAGATCTCATCTCTCAAACCTTTCCCTAAGGCTAACACTAACGAGCGAGGAGATTACTCGCTCATTAGGGGATGGTAAAACATACTAATTAAAAGAGAATAAAAACAAAGAAATAAATTTACTTACTAGTGTGATGGCTCCCTCCAAGCAATATAGAACAGATCTGAATAATATTCCCAGCAATTCTGAATTTTATTGATTAAAGAGAGGCATAGCGTTTTACAATTTTTTGATTACAATTTATAAGTAAACAGGAGAATTAGGGTTTCAGAGTCTCGCGCATGTGCAATTACAAATATGCCCACGAAAAATCCTAACCCCTGCACCGACGCACCGACACGGGAAAATTGCACCGACACGGGCACTAAGCGGCCGCGGAACCGCGGCATTGGTTGGCTTGGGCCGCGGTTCCGCGGCCCTTTGGTGGGCTTGGCTCACCATCTTTTCTGGGCTGCATCTTGGTTGTTAGGGCTTCTTAGTTCTTCATAACTTTTCTCTGTTTGGCTTCTTAGTCTTCTTCAGATCTTCAGTGAAATTTGTAGTGGTCTTTTAACCGTTTCCTTTAACATTTCGGACATGCATTGCCTTGTGAATTGTTCTTCATCTAGGTTTGAGTAGGATCCGTCTACTTGTTGGTCAAAAGTCCCTTTTCTGTATCAACTTTCGTCTTTTTCACTGTGTTCGTATCCAAGAGCCTGTATCCTGTAATATGCAACAAACGTGCGTCAAGAGTACCTGTTTACTTATAAACTGAATAAAAGTGGGGTGTATGAATTGCAATATTATGATCTGAACAAATACCCCCAAACTTATCTTTTGCTCGTCCTCGAGCAAACTTATTTTTTTTTATTCACTAAAATCCTAACCGCACTTTCGCAGGGAAACGCGATTGCACTGAGCACGTGCAACAAGCCGTTAAACCTCTAGGTGTCCCTAGTAGGAGGAGTGTTGTCTCCTGAGGGTTTTCAGTGGATTACACCCACAAAATCCTATCAATTTGGCTTTTCGACTTTAATTCTCCAATTAGGTTTTCTAACAAGGAATTCTATTATCTTTTGACTCGCAAATTATCCACCCACATTCTTCACACTTCCTCATTATTTAACTTAAGATTATATATGTTATGTAAATCTACTTAGCTTTTGGCATCTCTTAAGTCTTCCTTCTAGGGTTCCATCTCCACTTAGGAATTTCTATCACTCTATTAAAGATACAAGTTCTATCTTTCATTCCTCCCTCTTATCTAAATTCCAATCACATACCCCTACGTGTGTATAGATCATCCCTACACTTGGAAATTCAAATCAAGCAATCATGCCCTTGTCCGTTGTCCAAAATACTAATTAGTTGGTGAATTTAAATGAAATTTGCTTACACATCCTTCATGCGACCGTTAATACTTCTTGAGGTACCAACGACCGATTACAAAATGTGTTTGCACTTTAAAGCGTACTTCCTAGTCTTTGCAACACCCAAGGCTTTAGCAGTGACTCCCAAACCAGTTGGTCTAAGGCACTAGGTGATGAAGCACCCTCGCTAAAGATTTTTCTATTTTTACAGCCTTAAGTAATCACAAAAACCAGTGTCCATTTTTTTATATTCTTTATTCACACTTTTTCTTTTATTTTTCATTTTCATTGTACTAAGGACTTTAGATAAGAACATTTCAAGGTCTCTTCTACTATTCCAAGTTTCAAGATGCGTGATTGTGCATTTTATAGGGTATACATTTTCAGAATCTAGATTTAAGGTAGGAACTATTTTTCAAACTTATACTCTAATAAGTACATCAATACTCTTCCTTTGTTTCGACTTAGCCCAAGAAGTGAACCCAAAATTTGCCTATTTCTAAATAAACTACAAAGCATATACTTTCTACCGTTGAACTTTAAGGAGGGTTATCTTTAGGGTTTTTAATTTACTAAGTCTATGATCTAGTTGTTCCTAGCTAGTTAACCTATTTATCAAACTCGAGTCAATTAGCCAAAATTGAATACAATAATTTTTATAATTTTTGAATTTTTTTCAATTTTTATGGGTTTTCAAATAAGTATGCAAATGAAAAAAATATGTGCGAAGGAAGAAGACGTACCGAGCATACCCCCAAACTTGAACTTGACAGTGTCCTCACTGTCATGCTAAACCAAGAGGGTCAAAATACCGGCACATCCCTGTTTATTTATTTATAATTTTTTTATTGCTAAGGAAAAAAAAATATATACAGAATGGCCCTCCTCCAAACTTCATTTAAACTATGTTAGACATTACTGCCAAACTTTGCATAGACCAAAAGTCAACACCAACCAGTTGAAAAATTTATCAGTAAAGAGTATCGGTTGGTGGAAGAATAAGTTGTGGCAGTCCAAAAATAATTGGGGAAGATAGAAGTGGTGGTATGGAAGGTATGGAGGTGAATAGACAGGAGGTGGTGATGAATCAAAACGAGAATGCGAATGATCAGCAATCAGTGGAATATTGACATTCTCGTAGCTTATTAAAAGAAATAGGGGTGGTTCAACTTCTAAAAGAGGAGGTTGACTAACCACAATATCCCCAAAATGTTCCTGTGGGTCCTCTATTGACATGGCATCATCCATCAATTTCATATGATATTCAATTATAATGGAACTGATCTCCTCGATGTCCGCCATAGTCCAACCGAAAACTTGCCACCTATCTTGTAAGACCATCAAAATGGCGTTCTCTTGCTCAAGGGCTAGAGACGCCGATATGATAATGGGAAAGGGCTCATTTTCACCTATGTAAGCATATTTAAGGTGAGGCGGGAAGGACATGAGTTCGAGTTTCGGAGGCGAAAGAATCATTGCGGAATCTACCTCGAACTCAAAGGACTCCAACACAGGTTCAAAATCACTGCAAACAACCGATTCAGATGGTTCAACTAACTCATCCAAAAATTCAAAAGACTCATATTCAGGCTGTGAGTCGTCATCATCCGAAAAAGTGAAACATTCATAATCAATATCGGTTGTGTCAACGGTTGTAGGCTCAAGGAGGGATGCACTAGTGGCGTCAAAACTGTTTTCATCAAATAGAAATCTTTCAAGCTCTCAGTCCTCCTGTGTGATTTTGTGAATAGAGCAAACTTCTCGTGTACTAGTTTTAGGCACGGGGGGAAGACTTCCCATCTTATAAATATTGAACTCACTAAACATCTTCCCAAAGGATAGAGTCATGGAGCCATTGCGACAGTTTATTACAGCATTGGAAGTGGCCAAAAATGGTCGACCGAGGATCACCGGAATTTGGTTTCTTGGGTTAGCAACAGGTTGTGTATCCATAAAAATAAAATCAACGGGGAATATGAACTCCCCAACTTTGATCAACACATCCTCTAGCTGACCCCTTGGATGGGTGATTGATCGATCAGCCATTTGGAGAGTACAACGAGTGGGTTTCAACTCTCCAACCCCTAATTGTTCGTACACGGAGTAGGGAATCAGGTTAACACTAGACCCAAGATCTAAAAGTGCTCGATTAATTTTCTTATCCCCAATCGTGATTGAAATCGTAGGACAGCCGGGGTCCTTTCGTTTTTGGAGTAAGGTTTGATGGTGGTTGATAGCATTGCTCACTGCACTAGCCACTAGCACTTTCTTGGGTACTTGAGATGCCTTCCTCTTCGAGGTGCATAAGCCCTTCAAGATTTTCGCGTATGAAGGGACTTGTTGGATTGCATCCAAGAGAGGTATATTTATGCTAACCTGCTTAAATATCTCCACAATCTTCTCCACTTGTGCATTTGGTTTATTAGGACTCAACCTGTTCGGGAATGGAGCATTTTGAAAATTCGTTGAGTCAAATGTCTGTGGAGTAGAATATGGAGTAGGAACGGATCCCGGTGTAGATGTGTTCATGTTGTGAGACTTGGGTCCGTTCGAGCTAGAAGAAGTAGAGCCATGTGAAGGGTGGAGAATTGGCTCTAAAGAAAAAGGTGAAGAAGAAAGTGAAGAAAATGAAGAAGAAGAACCACCGGCGGGGATATCATCACTAGTTCCCACATTATTTTGCAACACTCTTCCGGATCTCAACGTGGCCACCGCATTTACATTGTGATTGGGATATGCGTTTTGTGTGTGACCGGGATTTGGCAATGGTTGAGATGGAAGCTTTCCCTTTTCTCTCTCACTTAACGCAGCAGTTAATTGTGCAATTTATGCTTCAATAGATTTGATACTTTGATCGTGTGAAGCATTGTTAGTCATCAAAGATTGAACATAATTTTCAAATCTTGCTGCGGATTCTGTAGATTGCTTGAGAAATGCATCTAGACTTTTTTCGAGCGAGATAACCTTATCATCATTTGGTTGAACCAAATTGCTCGTTTGATTTGTATAAGGCTGTTGTTGGAAAGGTTGTTGGTTTTGAGTTTGTGAAGGTGCTTGTTGTTGTTGTGGAGGAGGAGGTCTTTGAAAATTGTTATTTCCTTAGACTTGTTGATTTTGGTTCCAAGCGAAATTTGGGTGACTCCTCCATCCCGAATTGTATGTCGAAGAGTACGGATCGTTTCTTTGTCGTTGCTGAAAGGCAGCATTGACTTGATCTTGTCCTTGAATAGGTGCATTATTAGGACACTCTTCGGTTAGATGCGATGGATTCGCACAACAAGCACAAACAGTTCGTGGAGGTAAAACAGGGGCAGGAGAAGACGATGAGATTTTGGTCTCAATGGCTTCTAGCTTTTTCATAAGTGCGGCCATCTCGACCTTCATAGCAATTGACATATCTACTTGATGTATGCCTGCCCTAGATTGACCAACAGAAGAAGAAGATGTGGTCTTGGTACTCTCCCACTGAATTGTTTGCTCACTAAGATCCTCAAGAAACTGCCAATCTTCGTCGCTAGATTTGGAAAGAAAATGACCTTGACATATAGTTTCTAGCAACTGCTTCGTTGCCGAGTTCAATCCCTCGTATAATGTTTGGCAAAGTTGCCAACTTTCGATCCCATGATGAGGGCATTGAACAAGTATGTCTTTAAATCTCTCGAAGCACTTCCAAAATGGTTCGGAAGGAAGCTGTGAAAATTGTATAATCTCGTTACGGATTCTAGCAGTTTTGTGATGAGGATAGAACTTTTTCAGAAAAACTCTCACAAACTCGTCCCAATTTCTAATGGAATGTGATGCGGTGCTATATAGCCACTTCTCGGCTAGGTCACATAAGGTAAAAGGAATGACCCTTAGCCTTATAGCGTCATCACTTAATTGGGTTGTTTTCATCATAGCACACAC
Organism: Agapanthus africanus; assembly: GCA_030015575.1. Classification (NCBI taxonomy): domain Eukaryota; kingdom Viridiplantae; phylum Streptophyta; class Magnoliopsida; order Asparagales; family Amaryllidaceae; genus Agapanthus; species Agapanthus africanus. Next base: position 682,687,483 of record CM057340.1, read on the forward strand.
ATTTTGGAATTTATTAATAAAAATATACGCAACCATGAAATTTTGGCAGCATATTGATGAAATGTGGTTTGATCTCAAAATTGTCCCCATTTGCCGGTGGGGGTGAAAGACATGTAGGTAAAGAGGTGCGGACGGGGTAGAAGAGATCCTGGAGCGCGACTCGTGCAGGCGTTACAACAGGTGGAAGATTCGGGTTATTCACACCTAACGGAGGTGGAATCATTCCCGTCGGTAAGGTATCGTTGGGGTCGTGTCCCGACATACCTTCGAAAGAAGAACTTGAAGATGGAGGTAAGGAAATGGACGGAATGTCGACGAAGGGTTCGCCGAAGGGTTCGTCGGTCGGTACCAACGAAACACGGACTAATCGGGTGTTAGTATCCCTAGTCCAAAGTGACGTACACTAAAGGAGTAGTGTAGTCAGAAAAAATAGAAAAACAGAATGTGGGGGTAAGATAACGTCAATGGAGGGAAGTGATGGAAGTGAGTTGCAAGTTTTCTTAGCGGCAAGTTGCAAGTTTTGAAAAGATTTTTCTTTTTTTTTTATGTGAGAGTTTTGCAAAAAGGTTTTTGGAAAGGGACTCGTGACACAAATCAACCACACATGCACATTCAGGCCTAGATCTAGGGTCACCTAGGTCTGCTAGACAGCTCCTAACTAGGGCTAGAAATAGGACCTCAAACCGCCTCTTCACGGACAAGTACGGCCAGGTAAGTGGGAAGGAACCACAAAAGTGGGCCTAATTAATAACCACTGGCCTAGACACCGCAAAGTCGGTTAGGATAAACGGTCGATGCCTATACTAGTCCTTTTCCTATTGAGCTCGATGTCCTTAGGTCTGAGTCTAGTATTTTTTAATTAATTATGGTCGATGCACATACTTTAGGTGTTTTCTGGGGTCCTGCGAAGGGTGATGAAATCCCCACCCAATCTGAGTTTGGTCAATTAGCCCCTTAAAGTCCGATTAAATTATGCAAAACAATAAAATTCACTTGCAATCAATTTTTAGCGCGGCGCAAAGAAACCTGCAGAAAATCTGTTATTTAGAAAGGGAAGAAAGTTTTTAGCGCAAAGAATTCCTGCAGAAAATTTTTACAGAAAGATATATGGAGGTTGACAGAGGGGAGAAGGAGAAATCAAACCAGCAAAATTTGGTGCGCTGACGTGGCATTCAGAGCGCGGAAACGCGGTCTGGGACCCCCCTATGCGGCGGAAACGCGGCAAGATGAGGAGATCAGTGGCTCAAAAAAAATTTGTGTCTCTGTTGTGATCTTCCTTCTCTGTTCTGATATGATTTATTTTGTTTTGCCCTCTGTGAATTTCCAGATCCGCGATTCTTTGCTATTCCTGCAAGATTCAAAAGATACACCCTTCAAACAGATCAAAATTGATAATTTTTATTTCCTCTTTTTTTTCAGATTTTTATAATTTTTAAAATTTATATCAACCCGAAATTACACAGAAAGAAATTTACGCCATCCCCGGCAACGGCGCCATTTGATTTGTCCAAAAACTGTATTTACCGCAATCAGAAACGGCGTCGCTTTGCAGCTAGCCGGTGAGTACGGGTCGATCCACAGAGATGGGTAGACTTCTAAATGTGTTTTTACGAGTTGATTCTAAATGTTGTTTGGATTGATTATATCTAAACCTAGATCTATTATTAAACTAAATTAATCTAATTTAAAGCCTCGCTAGGGTTAGGTTTATGGGAAGTTTGGAGATTTAAGGTTTCCTCACCGCTTTCATTGCCTTATTATTGATCTATTAGATGTTGGGGTAATTATCCATAAAGTGGATAAGAATCTTTTGGGAAGATGTTTCTTCCTCTAGATTCGTATCCTTCCTTTATCGATAATTACCCTAACCTCCATGGAAGACGCGCAAAACCGGCCCTTTATACTACGGTTCATCGTTACCTCAAGGGTAGGATGCCGTAGGGAGCGGTTGTGCGTGCAAGCATGGAGTTCTAACTCTTAGGTGTGGAAGGCATGAAAGGGGTGAGAGATCTCATCTCTCAAACCTTTCCCTAAGGCTAACCCTAACGAGCGAGGAGATTACTCGCTCATTAGGGGATGGTAAAACATACTAATTAAAAGAGAATAAAAACAAAGAAATAAATTTACTTACTAGTGTGATGGCTCCGTCCAAGCAATATAGAACAGATCTGAATAATATTCCCAGCAATTCTGAATTTTATTGATTAAAAAGAGGCATAGCGTTTTACAATTTTTTGATTACAATTTATAAGTGTTAGTGTATATGCCCTAGAGGCCATTACTGTATCTACTAGTTTGTATATTACTTAATGGAAGCTTGGGATATTCACCTTGTATAAACAATCTTGCTCATTATAGTAGTATGCTACTTGGTTTGTTTCTACTTCAATGTGTACTTGTGTTTATTTTAGTATATCACCTATACACATTAGTGGAGCCCTTAGGATCTTTGCTTGATTACCAGCGTTGTGATGGCAGTCACACTAGTGGGGGCTGGGTAATCTATAAGCACATCCTTATACAGGTCCCTAGTCGCAGGACTATCGAGACAGGGCATCGATACTCCGGAGTAGACTAGCGTATGCGCTTCTTATCCCAGTATGGGAGATGGTCTGTCCCACAGCCATCAGTACGTCGTACTGGAGATAGTATACGGGTGCTCGTTGGGTTACGAGTACACTGGACAGGACTCGTCAGGAACTGACAGCTTGGTATTATACCTATCGTCAGTTATCAGTTCCCAGGTGACATGAGTACAGCTTAGTCCGCTGACTTGACACTGGCACTTCGCCTCGAGTGTGTTCCCACTGCACTTTGATCACTACCCTGCCACGGCTCAAAGGAGTCGTGCAAACAGGTAATGGTTGGGTGCAGTCCCGAAGCACTTGGAGGCAGTGACGATTAGACAGGATTCGTCTCTCCCGGTATTGGGGGTTGACATCGCGCTGTGTCTAGGAGAGCCATTACACGAGTAGTCCCTGGCCAGGGCAAGCGAGATATACTGGTAGGCTTCCAGAGTTATCTCAGGGTGTTTTGGGCTTCACTCCGACACGACTTGTACCGCTATTAGGGGACTGACGTTTACCGCCCCCTAGGCCCGACATGCGATGTATCAGACGAACAGACCGGACTGTACGGAGACTATCACATTCAGACTCAGTAGGAGTTCAGATGGGGTTTACCTCGTCGGCCTTCTTGTCGTCATCTACCTGGGGACCGTTACGCACAGCTAGTGCCGCTTGCGGTCTGTGGTTAAACCCACTGCCAGCGTAGTGTCGAGTCTTTAGAGTCCCACAAAGAGGTTATTCGCCTTTGGGCAAAACAGAGTAGAGGTCGCATAGTTTTGCGACAGGGTTCGTTCTCATTCGCGCACTTGTGCGCGTTTGGAGTCCGGACGGATATTACTGGCTGGCTCTGGTTTGAGTCAGATACTGGTATATGTTTTGGGGTTGCTTTTATCTCTCAGTATTCATGTTCCTCGGAACAAGAATGCAGATGTGTATGCACAGTTGTTTGAGGAGGAGGAAGAGGACTTTCATTATGGTTTCGGAACGGGTGCGTATGCATAGTTGACAGTCGTCTTTTTCCAAACCCTAATGGATTTATGAATTATCAATTAATAATATTAATTAAATGAAATTGTGTCATGGTTGGGTTTTTGTTGACTTGTTGACCATGGTTGACTAGTTGACCATAGTTGAATGTTTGACCATCATCATTACTTTGCAAAGATGCTCTTTGATTCTAGCAAAATTCATTTAATGAATGAAATGATAATGGTCATTCCTAAACCTTCCATCAACTATTTCATTTTCATTATTATTATTAATTTGATAATTCTTTTTGCTTTTGTTATGGTTGCAAAAGGAAAAAGAACTCATTCTATCATATTGCTTCTCTCTCCTCACTTCATCTTTTTCTTCCTCTAGCTCAAGGAGAATCCTTCTCAGGTATTGAGAATCCCTCTCCTTGAAAGAAAAACACCCCAAAGACACTCTCTACTCTCTCTGGGGTTAAAGGTTTAGCAAGCCGGAGATCCTAGTTCACTCTAAGTTCGAGAAAGAGCCCGAAGGTTGAACCCTCAGGTGGATCCATCTTTGACGGAAGAAGGCAATGAGGAAAGAACTATCAACCCTCTACAAGGTTTCAAGAAGAAGGAGTTCAAGTTAGGTATAACCTTTTATCCGAGTAGCTATCTCTCTTTAGCTCTCTTGCTAGTTTAGTTTAGAAAAGATCCCGACTTTGCTAGTCCATGTTGCCCTTGCGCTAAAAATTTGTTTTTTATACCGTTTCCGCCTCCCCGCAAGAACCGGGGGTGGCAACGTGGACTTACAGTGGTATCAGAGCCTAACTAAACATAAACTAGCTAGGTAGTGAAGTGTAACGAAGTTCGGAACCGAAAAATCCAAAAACCAAACTTTTCAAAAACCCTAGTTTCTGTTAAATTTTTTTCTGGTCAAAACAAAATTTGTTATACACCTAAAATCATCTCAGGGTTTTTTAAAGATAACCACCAAAAACGAGCCAGAGATCTGACCAAACGACCGCGTTTCCGCGGCAATAGCAAGCTATTGCCGCGGATCCGCGGCCGTCTTGTCTCCTCTCTGCCTCGATTTTGGTGCAGTGTATCTCTGGATTGGTTTTAGGATTTTTGAGATATATTATATGTGCCCAGATTTTCCAGAATAGAAATTTGTTTTTGGGGGCCTATAATTCCGTATTTTTTCCGAACTTCACTACACTTTGACTATGTTGGTTATATCTGTGATGTTTGTATGTATTGAACGTCGGCTAATCGCTATAAGTCGATTAGTCGGGGTTATACATCTCTGTGATCTGTGTTTGATATTGGAATGTGTATATGAATGTGTTGGACTGTCGCGGGTGAATAGCCGGGGTGGATGTGAGATGAGCTTTTGTTTTTCTTTCATTCATTTGTAAATTGATGTAATATTATTATTTGTATGGCCGCACAACCGGGTCGGGGTTGTAGCCGTCATTGTATAATTCTTTTTACTGTTTTTGCTCCTAGGATAGACCCATGGAGAGGTGCACAAACTGCCGGGTACTTGGCGGGTAGTTTGCCGCACCCGTAGGGGTCTTGGGTGGGGTATTGGCTATTCACCGCGACCGTGTAATCCGCTTTTCGTTGCAGGCTCGAACGGATTGCGGATTCCTAGTATATCCAATGCATTCATCAGTGACCTGTAATATCTATCATTGCTATATTTATAACTATTTAGGCGTTGCTTATGTTTTACAGCCGCGCTAGCCCAGCCCCCGCTCTGTCGTTAGTTAAGTAACCTAACGGGTGATGACGGGGCCCCGTGGCGAATGCGAATGGCATAAGCGTACGCCATATTTTGGTTGTTTTCTGCAATGGTAGGATTAAATGATGGGACGCATTAAAAGAACTAATGCAAGAATATCAAGCATTAAAAGAACTAATGCAAGATAATAAACCAAGTTAAAATCATTGGAACACTTTCGAAAAACCACTCGGTTCTTTTCAAAACTAACTTTTAAATGCGGAGCTTGAGCCACTCCTTCTAAAAGCTATCTCGTTCCATCGATTATATCAAGTTCACTACGTTCACGGTTTCGCCAAAACCATTCGTAGCCCTCCGTCGTTTCACATGAATAGTCAATAGTATTCAAGCTGTGTTTGTTGGCCAAAGTCAAGGCATAGTGATTGGTAGCTATTGGGTATTCATGTGCAGCATAGATAGATGCGTTGGTTTGGAACAGTCGTACTGCCTTGTTGGCCAAAGTCAAAGGTAGGTACGGGTGGATTCAAATTAACCTGGAGAACGACGGGTAGAACTTGACATGTGACTTATGATTTGTTGGCCAAAGTCAAGGTCATAAGAGCATGGGGCAAAAATCCACATCGGGAGTTTCATAAGTACTGAAACTTGCTAGATTTGCATACCATTTGGAGTGTGGTGATTCTGGTAGGATTCCTTCAGTTTCGTCATACGATGATATTTGGATCCCGATCCTACTGTGAGTATATGCTACTCCTCGGTAAATTTCTCACTAAACGATCAATGCTATAAACCTAGTAGGTGCCTAGAAAGGTGTTAGCGGGGCTATGCCCCCAGGGAAAAGAGGTTCTTAAATTAAGGAACTTCGCGAAAGCGTTGGAAAACCTCCCTCGAAGTACCGACACCGGCCTGGCTGAACGGTTAAGCAAGTATTGTACGGTGGGATTGATCCCGACTGATTCTTCCTTTATGGTTTGAGGAGGGATTCGAGAGACAGTGGGAGCCATCCTGTTTAGAAAAATTAAAAACCACTCTAAACTTGCAAGAGCATCGTGCTGAAGTGTTTCTTCTCTCCCTCCTATTTGCAGCGACCAATCGACATGACTGGACTTAAGTTACTTCTAGATAAAAACATACTGATAGGGCCAAACTACAAAGATTGGCCCAGGAATGTCAAAATGGCAATCACTTACGACAAGCTGGGGTATCTTCTTACCACCAAAGCTCCCTCCGTCCCAGGTCCCACCTCCAGCGTCGCGGATAAGGAAATCCGTAAGACTTGGGAGATTGATTGCGCGAAGGCCAGGTGCCTCGTGCTTGCCTCTATGGACAACGAACATCAGAGGAGGCATGAGAATATGGACTTAGAATCCATATTTCTTCATACAAAAGAACTGTATGGAGAGCAGTCTCGTATCGCAAGATACGAAGTGTCGAAGAAGTTATTTTCGGCAAAGTTGGCCGTCGGATCATCGGTAGCGGACAACGTGCTTAAGATGATTGGCTACATTGAGGAGCTCGCGGAACATGGGACCACGTTGGAAAGTGAACTCTATACGGATTTAATTCTCCAGTCCCTTCCATCCACTTACGCCCAGTTTATACTGAACTTCAACTTACAAGAAAAAGAAGTTGAACTTTCAGAACTCCTCAACATGCTGAGGAGCGCAGAGGGCACCCTACAGAAAGGTGGGGAAACACCCGCTTTGTTTGTAAGAGGATCTTCTTCCTCTAGGTCCAAGGCGAAAGCCAAGGGAAAGAGGAAGAAAGCCCCCGCCAAACCAAGGGGCGGTGTTAGTAAAGTGGGTACGAAGGGAAAAGAAAAGGCAACAATGATAGCGGGGAAGCTTGTGGGTAAAGAAGAATGCTTCTATTGTCATAAAAGTGGACACTGGAAGAAAGATTGCAGGGCTTGGAAAGCCAGGACACAGGAACTGAAGCAGGTTGCGGCTTCAGCTTTAGGTGTGTATGTTATTGAAAACTGTCTATCGATAAACTCTACTTCCTGGGTATTGGATACCGGATCAGGATCTCATATCTGTAATTCTTTGCAGGCGTTGAGAAACCGTAGGTTTTTGAAGGCAGGTGACATGACCCTCAGAGTTGCGAACGGAGCTAGCATGGATGCTAAAGCCGTGGGGGACTATCACCTGGGAATGTCAGATGGGCATGTTTTGGTTTTGCGTAATTGTTTTTTTGTACCCAACACAACTTGTAATATCATTTCTGTATCTTTGGTTTCTAAAGAAGGTTATGAATTTGCGTTTGTAAGTAATGTTGTAAACATTCACCTTAATCAAGTTCTGATTGGGTCAGGTACACTGAGCAATGGTATATACGTGTTAAACCAACCACAGATTTTCAATGTCCAGAATACACACAAAAGAAAGTCTCCAGATATCAATCAGGCTTTCTTATGGCATTGTAGACTGGGTCACATCAATGAGACACGGTTGACTAAGTTACATAAAGAAGGATACTTGGATCCGTTCGAGTATCAGTCTTATGCCACTTGTGAATCTTGTCTCATGGGAAAGATGACAAAGACTCCGTTCACTGGACACGGAGAAAGAGCGAGCGAGCTCTTGGGACTCGTACACAGCGACGTGTGCCGTCCAATGTCTACACATGCGCGAAGCGGTTACTCTTACTTCATTACTTTTACGGATGATTTTTCAAGGTACGGTTATGTCTTCTTAATGAAACATAAGTCCGAAGCCTTTGAAAAGTTCCAGGAATATAAGAATGAAGTAGAGAAACAGACCGGCAAAAGTATCAAGATTTTAAGATCGGATCGAGGTGGAGAATACTTAAGTGCCGAGTTCCTGAATCATTTAAAAGAGAACGGAATTCTCTCTCAGCTTACTCCTCCATACACTCCGCAACATAACGGTGTATCGGAGAGACGGAACCGAACCCTATTGGATATGGTACGGTCCATGATGAGTAACGCTGAGTTACCGCGATCATTCTGGGGGTATGCGCTAGAATCAGCTGCGTACCTTTTGAACCGAGTTCCTACTAAGACTGTGCCTACTACACCATATGAGATGTGGAGTGGGAAGAGACCCTATCTTAAGCACATTAAGACATGGGGATGTCCAGCTTTTGTTAAAAAACAGCATGCGGACAAGCTCGAGGCACGCTCAGTACAGTGCAAGTTCGTGGGATATCCAAAGAACTCCAAGGGATATTTCTTCTACTGCGAAGAGGAACAAAAAGTTCTTGTTTCTCGTCATGCCTACTTCTTGGAAACTGAGTTTTTGGAAACCCAGATAAGTGGGAGCACAGTAGAACTGGAAGAAATTCCAGAACCACAGACTATTACTGAAAGCTTAGTGGAACCAGAGGGTTCAAATGAACAGGACATTCCTATGCCGCTCCGCAGGAGTAGTAGGCAGTCCCATCCGCCCGAGAGATACTACGATTTTCTCATAGACGGGGATAGAGAGGATTGTATCATAGATTATGATGAGCCTACTAGCTTCCAGCAGGCCGTTCAGAGTATTGACTCGGTAAAATGGCTGGATGCAATGCGGACCGAAATGGAGTCCATGTACACCAACAAAGTATGGACGTTGGACATTGCTCCAGACGGGGTAAAACCCGTAGGATGCAAGTGGATCTTCAAAAGGAAGATTGGTGTAGATGGACAGGTTGAGACCTATAAAGCTAGACTTGTAGCAAAGGGTTTCCGTCAAAGACCTGGCTTGGACTATGACGAAACCTTTTCTCCAGTGGCTATGCTGAAATCCATTCGGATCCTTCTTGCCATTGTTGCCTTCCACGATTATGAGATTTGGCAGATGGACGTAAAAACCGCTTTTCTAAATGGAAATTTAGAGGAGTGTGTCTATATGGACAGCCAGAGGGTTTCATTCAGAGTGGGAGCAGCGGAAAGGTGTGCAAGTTGCTTAAGTCCATCTATGGACTAAAGCAGGCATCGCGGAGTTGGAACATCTGCTTTGATGAGACGGTCAAAGAATTTGGCTTTATCAAAAACCCAGATGAACCATGCATCTATAGTAGATTTGTAGCGAGAACTGTAGTATTCCTCGTTTTATACGTGGATGACATTCTCTTAATAGGAAATGGCATTCCTATGCTACAATCTGTCAAGGGGTTCTTGTCACACAGGTTCTCCATGAAAGACCTGGGTGATGCCTCATACATCCTGGGGATCCGGATCCATCGTGATAGATCCAAGAGGATATTAGGACTTTTACAGTCCAGGTACATCGACACCATACTGAAAAGATTCAGTATGGAAGATTCCAAGCACGGTAATCTACCGGCTTGTCACGGGATCACCCTCTCTAAAGAGATGTCCCCCAAGACTGATTTGGAGAGGGATCGCATGTCTATTATACCCTACGCTTCTGCGGTAGGCTCTATAATGTATGCGATGTTGTGTACCAGACCGGATGTAGCTTATGCACTGAGTGTGGTAAGCCGGTATCAGTCAAACCCTGGGGAGAAACACTGGATAGCGGTAAAGAACATTCTCAAGTACCTGAGAAGGTCTAAGGAGATGTTCTTGGTGTATGGCGGAAAAGACCTCCAGATCGAGGCCTTTGCTGACTCCAGCTTCCAGAGTGACAAGGATGATTCCAAGTCCATGTCGGGTTTTGTCTTTACCCTCAATGGAGGGGCGGTGTGTTGGAAGAGTTCCAAACAGGAAACCGTTGCAGACTCGACGATGGAAGCGGAATACATCGCTGCATCTGATGCCGCAAAAGAAGCTGTCTGGATGAGGAAGTTCTTGAAAGAACTTCAGGTGGTTCCGTCCATTGTTGACCCAATACCTCTGTATTGCGACAACAACGGGGCTATAGCTTTAGCGAAGGAACCCAGGTCCCATCAGAGATCCAGGCACATCTTGAGGTGGTATCACCTGATCAGGGAGATCGTGGATCGCAAGGAGATCGAGGTTCGGAGGGTTGCTTCAGAAGAAAACACTGCAGATCCATTCACCAAGGCCCTGCCCCAGACTCAGTTCGAGCGGCTGATCGAGATGATAGGTCTTCGATACGCCAGTACATGGCCTTAGTGCAAGTGGGAGATTGTTAGTGTATATGCCCTAGAGGCCATTACTGTATCATACTAGTTTGTATATTACTTAATGGAAGCTTGGGATATTCACCTTGTATAAACAATCTTGCTCATTATAGTAGTATGCTACTTGGTTTGTTTCTACTTCAATGTGTACTTGTGTTTATTTTAGTATATCACCTATACACATTATAGTGGAGCCCTTAGGATCTTTACTTGAATACCAGCGTTGTGATGGCAGTCACACTAGTGGGGGCTGGGTAATCTATAAGCACATCCTTATACAGGTCCCTAGTCGCAGGACTATCGAGACAGGGCATCGATACTCCGGAGTAGACTAGCGTATGCGCTTCTCATCCCAGTGTGGGAGATGGTCTGTCCCACAGCCATCAGTACGTCGCACTGGAGATAGTATACGGGTGCTCGTTGGGTTACGAGTACACTGGACAGGACTCGTCGGGAACTGACAGCTTGGTATTATACCTATTGTCAGTTATCAGTTCCCAGGTGACATGAGTACAGCTTAGTCCGCTGACTTGACACTGGCACTTCGCCTCGAGTGTGTTCCCATTGCACTTTGATCACTACCCTACCACGGCTCAGAGGAGTCGTGCAAACAGGTAATTGTTGGGTGCAGTCCCGAAGCACTTGGAGGCAGTGCCGGTTAGACAGGATTCGTCTCTCCCGGTATTGGGGGTTGACATCGCGCTGTGTCTAGGAGAGCCATTACACGAGTAGTCCCTGGCCAGGGCAAGCGAGATATACTGGTAGGCTTCCAGTGTTATCTCAGGGTGTTTTGGGCTTCACTCCGACACGACTTGTACCGCTATTAGGGGACTAACGTTTACCGCCCCCTAGGCCCGACATGCGATGTATCAGACGAACAGACCGGACTGTACGGAGAGTGTCACATTCAGACTCAGTAGGAGTTCAGATGGGGTTCACCTCGTCAGCCTTCTTGTCGTCATCTACCTGGGGACCGTTACGCACAGCTAGTGCCGCTTGCGGTCTGTGGTTAAACCCACTGCCAGCGTAGTGTCGAGTCTTTAGAGTCCCACAAAGAGGTTATTCGCCTTTGGGCAAAACAGAGTAGAGGTCGCATAGTTTTGCGACAGGGTTCGTTCACATCCGCGCACTTGTGCGCGTTTGGAGTCCGGACGGATATTACTGGCTGGCTCTGGTTTGAGTCAGATACTGGTATATGTTTTGGGGTTGCTTTTATCTCTCAGTATTCATGTTCCTCAGAACAAGAATGCGGGTGTGTATGCACAGTTGTTTGAGGAGGAGGAAGAGGACTTTCATTAGGGTTTCGGAACGGGTGCGTATGCACAGTTGACAGTCGTCTTTTTCCAAACCCTAATGGATTTATGAATTATCAATTAATAATATTAATTAAATGAAATTGTGTCATGGTTGGGTTTTTGTTGACTTGTTGACCACGGTTGACTAGTTGACCATAGTTGAATGTTTGACCATCATCATTACTTTGCAAAGATGCTCTTTGATTCTAGCAAAATTCATTTAATGAATGAAATGATAATGGTCATTCCTAAACCTTCCATCAACTATTTCATTTTCATTATTATTATTAATTTGATAATTCTTTTTGCTTTTGTTATGGTTGCAAAAGGAAAAAGAACTCATTCTATCATATTGCTTCTCTCTCCTCACTTCATCTTCTTGTTCCTCTAGCTCAAGGAGAATCCTTCTCATGTGTTGAGAATCCCTCTCCTTGAAAGAAAAAAACCCCAAAGACACTCTCTACTCTCTCTAGGGTTAAAGGTTTAGCAAGCCAGAGATCCTAGTTCACTCTAAGTTCGAGAAAGAGCCCGAAGGTTGAACCCTCAGGTGGATCCATCTTTGACGGAAGAAGGCAACGAGGAAAGAACCATCAACCCTCTACAAGGTTTCAAGAAGAAGGAGTTCAAGTTAGGTATAACCTTTTATCCGAGTAGCTAACTCTCTTTAGCTCTCTTGCTAGTTTAGTTTAGAAAAGATCCCGACTTTGCTAGTCCATGTTGCCCTTGCGCTAAAAATTTGTTTTTTATACCGTTTCCGCCTCCCCGCAAGAACCAGGGGTGGCAACGTGGACTTACAATAAGTAAACAGGAGAATTAGGGTTTCAGAGTCTCGCGCATGTGCAATTACAGATATGCCCACGAAAAATCCCAACCCCTGCACCGACGCACCGACACGGGAAAATTGCACCGACACGGGCACTAAGCGGCCGCGGAACCGCGGCATTGGTTAGCTTGGGCCGCGGTTCCGCGGCCCTTTGGTGGGCTTGGCTCACCATCTTTTCTGGGCTGCATCTTGGTTGTTAGGGCTTCTTAGTTCTTCATAACTTTTCTCTGTTTGGCTTCTTAGTCTTCTTCAGATCTTCAGTGAAATTTGTAGTGGTCTTTTAACCGTTTCCTTTAACATTTCGGACATGCATTGCCTTGTGAATTGTTCTTCGTCTAGGTTTGAGTAGGATCCGTCTACTTGTTGGTCAAAAGTCCCTTTCTGTATCAACTTTCGTCTTTTTCACTGTGTTCGTATCCAAGAGCCTATATCCTGTAATATGCAACAAACGTGCGTCAAGAGTACCTGTTTACTTATAAACTGAATAAAAGTGGGGTGTATGAATTGCAATATTATGATCTGAACAAATACCCCCAAACTTATCTTTTGCTCGTCCTCGAGCAAACTTATTTTTTTTTATTCACTAAAATCCTAACCGCACTTTCGCAGGGAAACGCGATTGCACTGAGCACGTGCAACAAGCCGTTAAACCTCTAGGTGTCCCTAGTAGGAGGAGTGTTGTCTCCTGAGGGTTTTCAGCGGATTACACCCACAAAATCCTATCAATTTGGCTTTTCGACTTTAATTCTCCAATTAGGTTTTCTAACAAGGAATTCTATTATCTTTTGACTCGCAAATTATCCACCCACATTCTTCACACTTCCTCATTATTTAACTTAAGATTATATATGTTATGTAAACCTACTTAGCTTTAGGCATCTCTTAAGTCTTCCTTCTAGGGTTCCATCTCCACTTAAGAATTTCTATCACTCTATTAAAGATACAAGTTCTATCTTTCATTCCTCCCTCTTATCTAAATTCCAATCACATACACCTACGTGTGTATAGATCACCCCTACACTTGGAAATTCAAATTAAGCAATCATGCCCTTGTCCGTTGTCCAAAGTACTAATTAGTTGGTGAATTTAAATGAAATTTGCTTACACATCCTTCATGCGACCGTTAATACTTCTTGAGGTACCAACGACCGATTACAAAATGCGTTTGCACTTTAAAGCGTACTTCTTAGTCTTTGCAACACCCAAGGCTTTAGCAGTGACTCCCAAACCAGTTGGTCTAAGGCACTAGGTGATGAAGCACCCTCGCTAAAGATTTTTCTATTTTTACAGCCTTAAGTAATCACAAAAACCAGTGTCCATTTTTTTTTTATTCTTTATTCACACTTTTTCTTTTATTTTTCATTTTCATTGTACTAAGGACTTTAGATAAGAACATTTCAAGGTCTCTTCTACTATTCCAAGTTTCAAGGTGCGTGATTGTGCATTTTGTAGGATATACGTTTTCAGAATCTAGACTTAAGCTAGGAACTATTTTTCAAACTTATACTCTAATAAGAACATCAATACTCTTCCTTTGTTTCGACTTAGCCTAAGAAGTGAACCCAAAATTTGCCTATTTCTAAATAAACTACAAGGCATATACTTTCTACCGTTAAACTTTAAGGAGGGTTATCTTTAGGGTTTTTAATTTACTAAGTCTATGATCTAGTTATTCCTAGCTAGTTAACCTATTTATCAAACTCGAGTCAATTAGCCAAAATTGAATACAATAATTTTTATAATTTTTGAAATTTTTTCAATTTTTATGGGTTTTCAAATAAGTATGCAAATGAAAAAAATATGTGCGAAGGAAGAAGACGTACCGAGCATACCCCCAAACTTGAACTTGACAGTGTCCTCACTGTCATGCTAAACCAAGAGGGTCAAAATACCGGCACATCCCTGTTTATTTATTTATAATTTTTTTATTGCTAAGGAAAACAAAAATATATACAGAATGGCCCTCCCCCAAACTTCATTTAAACTATGTTAGACATTATTGCCAATCAAAACTTGATTAAGGTGAATGTTTACAACATTACTTACAAATGCAAATTCATAACCTTCTTTAGAAACTAAAGATACAGAAATGATATTACAAGTTGTGTTGGGTACAAAAAATCAATTACGCAAAAACCAAAACATGTCCATCTGACATTCCCAGGTGATAGTCCCCCACGGCCTTAGCATCCATGCTAGCTCCGTTTGCAACTCTGAGGGTCATGTCACCTGCCTTCAAAACCCTACGGTTTCTCAACGCCTGCAAAGAATTACAGATATGAGATCCTGATCCGGTATCCAATACCCAGGAAGTAGAGTTTATTGAAAGACAGTTTTCAATAACATACACACCTGAAGCTGAAGCCGCAACCTGCTTCAATTCCTGTGTCCTGGCTTTCCAAGCCCTGCAATCATTCTTCCAGTGTCCCTTCTTATGACAATAGAAGCATTCTTCCTTATCCACAAGCTTTCCCAATTTCTTTGTTGCTTTTGCCTTTCCCTTCGTATCCACTTTACTAACACCGCCCCTTGGTTTGGCGGGGGCTTTCTTCTTCTTTCCCTTGGCTTTCGCCTTGGACCTAGAAGAGGAAGATCCTCCTACAAACAAAGTAGATGTTTCCCTACCTTTCTGTAGGGTGCCCTCTGCGCTCCTCAGCATGTTGAGGAGTTCTGAAAGTTCAACTTCTTTTTCTTGTAAGTTGAAGTTCAGGATAAACTGAGCGTAAGTGGTAGGGAGGGACTGGAGAATCAAGTTCGTATAGAGCTCATTCTCCAACGTGGTCCCAAGGTCCGCGAGCTCTTCTATGTAGCCAATCATCTTAAGCACATGTTCCGCTACCGATGATCCGATGGCCAACCTTGCCGAAAATAACTTCTTCGACACTTCGTATCTTGCGATACGAGATTGCTCTCCATACAGTTCTTTTGTATGGAGAAATATGGATTTGAGGTCCATATTCTCATGCCTCCTCTGATGTTCGTTGTCCATAGAGGCAAGTACGAGGCATTTGGCCTTCGCGCTATCAATCTCCCAAGTCTTACGGATTTCCTTATCCGCGACGCTGGAAATGGGACCTGGGAAAGGGGGAGCTTTGGTGGTAAGAAGATACCCCAGCTTGTCGTAAGTGATTGCCATTTTGACATTCCTGAGCCAATCTATCTGTCACATGCCAAGTTCTACCCGTCGTTCTCCAGGTTAATTTGAATCCGCCCGTACCTATCCTTGACTTTGGCCAACAAGGCAGTACGACTGTTCCAAACCAACGCATCTATCTATGCTGCACATGAATACCCAATAGCTACCAATCACTATGCCTTGACTTTGGCCAACAAACACAGCTTGAATACTATTGACTATTCATGTGAAACGACGGAGGGCAACGAATGGTTTTGGCGAAACAGTGAACGTAGAGAACTTGATATAATCGATGGAACGAGATAGCTTTTAAAAGGAGTGGCTCAAACTCCGCATTTAAAAGTTAGTTTTGAAAAGAACCGAGTGGTTTTTCGAAAGTATTCCAATGACTTTTACTTGGTTTATTTTCTTGCATTAGTTCTTTTAATGCGTGATATTCTTGCATTAGTTCTTTTAATGCGTCCCATCATTTAATCCTGCCATTGCAGAAAACAACCAAAATATGACGTACGCTTATGCCATTCGCATTCGCCACGGGGCCCCATCATTACCCGTTAGGTTACTTAACTAACGACAGAGCGGGGGCTGGGCTAGCACGGCTGTAAAACATAAGCAACGCCTAAATAATATCATATATAGATATATTGCAATGATAGCCATTTCAGATCACAGATGAACACATTGGATATACTAGGAATCCGCAATTCGTACGAGTCTGTAACGAAAAGCAGATTACACGGTCGCGGTGAATAGCCAATACCCCACCCAAGACCCCTACGGGTGCGGCAAACTACCCGCCAAGCACCCGAAGCGAAGCAACCTCCCTCAACTCCGTGAGTAGGCCACTCGGCACTTCGGCATACCCGGTAGTTTGTGCACCCCCTCCATGGGTCTATCCTAGGAGCAAAAACAGTAAAAAGAAATTATACAATGACAGCTACAACCCCGACCCGGTTGTGCGGCCATACAAATAATTATTACATCAATTTACAAATTTACATGAATTGAAAGAAAAGAAAACTCTCGTCTCACAACCCCCGGCTATTCACCCGCGACAATCCAATGAAATCATATACACATTCCAATAACATTACAGATCACAGATTTGTATAACCCCCACTAATCGACATATAGCGATTAGCAGACGTTCAATACAAATAACACATCACAGAAAAACCCGTCAGCTTAAGTCTTTTAGAAGTTCGATCAAAAATACGGATTTATAGGCCCCCAATACAAAATTTTCGTTCTGGAAAATCTGGGCAGAAAATACATATTCCAAAAATCCCAAAACAACCCCATAAGCACTCTGCAAGAAGATTTTTCCCCGACCGAGTTAACTCGGCCGCGGAACCGCAGCGGGAGCATGCTCCCGCCGCGTTTCTGAGGCACGTTGAACGATTCAGGGGACGAAATTTCTGGGGTGTTCACACAAAAGCCTGAGCCAATTTTTAAGATAAGATTTATCATTTTTTGAACAGAAAAAATTTCGGCAGAAACTTGACAGTTTTGGGTTCGTTTTGCGACTTTTCTTTGATCGATCTTCTAGCTACTTTGTTAACATGTTAGATAGAGTTTAACTAGGCTTTGATACCACTGTAAGTCCATGCTACCTCTCCCGGTACTTTCGGGCATGCGGAATTTGACGAAAAACAATTTTTCTAGAGGTGGTAACATGGACTCAAAACCGGATCTTTGTTAAACATCTAACTAACAACCTAACTAGGAGTTGTTAACTACTCAGTTAGGGGGTTATACCTTTCTTTCTTGATCTCCTTCGTCTTCAAGCCTCGATGGTTGTCCGGATCGGCTTCACTCCGTCGTCTCCTTGCGCCGAAGATAGATCCACCTCGAAAGCTTCTACCTTTGGCTTCTTCTTCGATCTTTGAAGAAACTAGTTCACTTGGTTTGCTAAACCTTGTGAACTAGAGTGAGTAGAGAAGAGTGTGTTGGGATTTTCTCTATGGTTCTTGGTTCTCAACACATGAGACAAGTGAACCATAGACTAAGAAAGGGAGAGCAAGAGGAAGAAGATGAGAGCTCAAGAACTCAAGAGAGAGAATGGAAATGATAGAATGAGAAAGACTTTTCTCTCTTGGCTCTCATAATCTAAAGCCATCATCACAAAAATAGTAATCAAGTATTGTGTAAATGGTTTAAGCTACAATAGCCATATCATTTCATGCACTCATTTCTCACAAGAGAAACAAGCAAGTAAAAAGTCTTTGCCATGAAATAATAGCCATTGTCATCATGATGGTCAACTAGTCAAACCCAGTCAACCGGTCAACAAAGTCAACAAGTCAACAAAGTCAACCCCTCAACAACCATGTCACCATAATACTTAATTAATATTATTGTTAATCATATATCATATTCTCAATAGGGTTGAGCAAAAAGTCAATAGTCAACAGTCAACGGTCAACAACCCTAATGAGAATCCTCTGCCTCTGTCTCTCCGTCAACTGTGCATACACACCCGCATCCGCGTTCCGAGGAACACGAATACATACTGGATAAATCCAACCCCAAAACATACACTAGGATCTGGCTTAAACCAAAGCCCGCTAGTGTTAACTGTCCGGACACTGTACGTGCATAAGTGCACGGATGTGACCGAACCCTGCGACCTGCCGCAAAACCATGCGACCTGCCGCAAAACCATGCGACCTCTACTCTTTTGCCTAAAGGCGAATAGCTTTCTGTGTGGGACTCTAAAGACTCGGCACTACGCTGGCAGTGGGTTTAACCACAGACCGCAAGCGGCACTAGCTGTGCGTAACGGTCCCCAGGTAGATGCCGACAAGAAGACTGACGAGGTGAAACCCATCTGAACTCCTACTGAGCCTGAATGTGACAATCTCCGTACAGTCCGGTCTGTTCATCTGATACATCGCATGGCGGGCCTAGGGGGCGGTAAACGTCAGTCCCCTAATAGCGGTACAAGTCGTGTCGGAGTGAAGCCCAAAACACCCTGAGATAACACTGGAAGCCTACCAGTATATCTCGATTGCCCTGGCCAGGGACTACTCGTGTAATGGCTCTCCTAGACACAGCGCGATGTCAACCCCCAATACCGGGAGAGACGAATCCTGTCTAACCGTCACTGCCTCCAAGTGCTTCGGGACTGTACCCAACTGCTACCTGTTTGCACGACTCCTTTGAGCCGTGGTAGGGTAGTAATCAAAGTACAGTGGGAACACACTCGAGGCGAAGTGACAGTGTCAAGTCAGCGGACTAAGCTGTACTCATGTCACCTAGGAACTGATAACTGACGATAGGTATAATACCAACCGGTCAGTTCCCGACGAGTCCTGTCCAGTGTACTCGTAACCCAACGAGCACCCGTATACTATCTCCAGTACGACGTACTGATGGCTGTGGGACAGACCACCTCCCACTCTGGGATGAGAAGCGCATACGCTAGTCTACTCCGGAGTATCGATCCCTGTCTCGATAGTCCTGCGACTAGGGACCTGCATAAGGATGTGCTTATAGATTACCCAGCCCCCACTAGTGTGACTGGCATCACAACGCTGGTAATCAAGCAAAGATCCTAAGGGCTCCACTAATGTGCATAGGTGATATACTAAAATAAACACATGTACACATTGAAGTAGAAACAAACCAAGTAGCATACTACTATTTTGAGCAAGATTGTAAATACAAGGTGAATATCCCAAGCTTCCATTAAGTAATATACAAACCAGTATGATACAGTAATGGCCTCTAGGGCATATACACTAACAGGTACTAGTGAGCTTGCTTTTATATGATATCTTAGACATTGCATTTATTACTGATATCTCATGCATATTTATATATTCATTTGCCATGACTTTATGGGCCAGTCCGGATTGCCGGAGCCCAATATTATAGAATTCATTGTTTATTTACCCTTGAGTTTGGGATTTTGGATTTCCATGAGATTTCTGGATTTGGAGAAACCGCAAAGATTTTATAAACTTATTATCATTTTATAAGATAGAAAATTGCGGTTTTCTCTAGATATGATTTGAGAAAAGTCCACCATGAGTTTTCACGGCTCTTGAGCGATATCTTACAACCGATTCGAGGAGAAGGAGGAACCGTCTGTGGGTGCATGGTGGACCCGGTGCGGTACCCCGGGACAAAATGGTCGCAGATGATGGCGTTGAGCCTGGCAAGGGAGCACTACTGACCGGTGATTTTATTGTGACTCGACGGATATCTGGAGGATACGGATCAGGGTATAGGCCAGTCCGGATAGCCGGCACCTGAGATTTTACAGATTTGATGATATGGTCCAGTCCGGATAGCCGGAGCCCTAGATTTTGAGATTCGAGGATACAGGCCAGTCCGGATTGCCGGAGCCTTAGATAATGAGATACTGGGATTTATGTTTCGTGTTGATGCTTGACACTGATTTTATGTTGATTTCATTGATGATACCTGTAGGGTTCCTAGGCACTCTTGTGAAGGTTCATAAAGCAACAAACATGCCCGAATAAAATTTTAGATGTGCCGAACAACCCAAAGCCGGGATCTTTGCTAGATTATTAGGGTTTAACATGCAAGATAACATCTTTAATACTAAGTGTGAGGGATTATAACCTTTGTAGTCCTCTCCTTCGCTTCACAAGCTCCGAGTAGAAGTCCCTTCGCCACGATCCACGATCTCCCGGACTCAAGAGAGGCTCCACGACTCGAACGATCCATGCTAGCTTGAAGTGTTCCGCTTCTCCGATGATCTACGTCGAAGTTGCTATAACCCAAGCTCTCTCACTCTAATGAGGTGAACACCCTAATCTAATGGTCTAGATTAGATGAGGATGATGGAGTAGTATTTATGCTTTCTTTTTATATCATTTTCTCACAAGAACTCATTACAAAAGAAATCACAAGTGTGCTCTCTCTCAAACTCAAGAGAGAAGAAGATGGAGAATAATGAGATAATTCCTTTTGTGATGAACAGTGGATATGAATATATGATTGATATAGAACCATGGTCAAGAATGATAGGCTTAACCTTTGTAGATAATAAATTAGAGCTAAGGTTTGGTTAGATTAAGTATGAGTCAAGGATAAGTACCAACCATAATATCTTAACCAAGACAAAAAGAAATTCTTCTAGAATAATCAAGGAGCTAACCCTAATCAAACCCTAATCTCTTTTTATCGTCCTTAAACATGTTTCATAATAAATCATATTATGTCACAATAATATATATCACATATATATTATATATTTGCAACAAAAGAAAATAATACAATTAACATATATCGCATATATATCAATATATTAATCCGGTGAGAAAATGAAATAATAAAGCGAGCCAATATTAGATAATGTAATGCAATATATCATATATATCATTATACATTAAATCATCGAATCAACACTTGATCCGACGATCCGGCTATATCGAATATAACCGACTAATATATCATGTACCGATTCATCGAATCAACACTTGATCCGATGTCCCGGTTCATATCTAAATATCGCGAGAATATAATACGGTATCTCATATCGCATTATCCTCGGTCCTGCACATATCTCATATGTGCCTCTACTCCGTTTTGCCTGAGCCAAGAAACCTCTGTGTAAGACTCTAAAGAATCGTCAATACGCCGGCAGCAGGTGATGATCATATCAAACACCCATAAGCTGCAAGCTGTCAGCTAAACGTAACAGCCACCCAGGTATTGAGCGATCAGAAGATCAACAAGCTAGTCTGTCCGTTCTCCTGTGAATCCAATCAGTAACACTCCCGTACAGTCCGGTCTGTTCGTCTGATATGTCGCATATCAAGTTTAGGGGTGGTATACGTCAGACCCCAGTAACCGATAAGTCGTGTCGATGTGAGGCTCATAACAGGTCGAAAAACTACTGGTAACACTTACCAATATATCTCTATATCAGCCCTGGCCAGGGACTTCCAGTTATAGCCAATCGAACACAGCACAACATCAACTCCCTATACCGGGAGAGACGAATCCCCTCCTATCGCTCATTGCCTCCATGTGATTCGGGACTGTACCCAAAAGCCACCGTTTTGCATGCCCTCTTGGACGTGGTAAGGTGGAAATCAAAGCACAGTGGGAATCAGACAAGACTTTATGACGATCTCGGGTCTACAGACTACCATGTACCAGTGTCACCGGAGAACTGCCATCTGACGTGTGGTATATCACTAACTGGGGGTTCTCGACGAGTCCGTCCAGTGTACCCAGTCTCTACTGAGCACCCGTACACCATCCTTGATGTCAAACACCGATGGATATGGGATCATCCATCGCCCATCATATGGGTCAAGATGTGTATACGCTAGTCTACTCTGGTGTATCGATCCTCTGTCTCGATATACCCTTGACTAGGAATAGTTATAGGATGTACTCATCGACTACTATAGCCCCACTAGTATGATCTCATCATAGTCCCAGTAGTCGAGTACAGATCCTAAGGGCTTTATCAACATGTGAGAGTAAGACAGTAAACCAATACAAGTCAACATGTTAAGATAAAGTGAAACCAAATAGCATACTATCATGACGAGCAAGAAAGTCCTCTCTGTATATATCCAAGCATCCATCATAATATACATCATATGTACAACAATGGCCTTTAGGGCATATACATAACTAACAATCTCCCACTTGCACTAAGGCCAGCTGCTGTAGTATCTCATACCTAGCATCCCGAATAATCTCTCAAACTGTATCTGGGGAATGGCCTTCGTGAGTGGATCCGCAGTGTTGTCCTTCGTATCTACTCTCCTGACCTCGATCTCCCGGCGATCAACTATCTTCCTGATCAGGTGATACCGCCTCAGAATATGTCTGGACTTCTGATGGGACCTGGGTTCCTTGGCCAAAGCCACAGCTCCATTGTTATCACAATACAGAGGTATTGGATACTCAATAGATGGAACCACACCATGTTCACTAATGAACTTCTTCATCCAGACAGCCTCTTTGGCAGCATCGTTGGCAGCGATGTATTCAGTCTCCATCGTCGAGTCTGCAACGGTATCCTGTTTGGAACTCTTCCAACATACCGCCCCTCCATTGAGGGTAAAGACAAATCCCAAGTGCGACTTAGAGTCGTCCTTATCACTTTGGAAGCTGGAATCGGTAAAGGACTTCACCTGGAGTTCTCCGTTACCATACACCAAGAACATGTCTCTAGTCCTTCGTAAGTACTTGAGAATGTTCTTCACAGCTGTCCAGTGACTCTCTCCAGGATCTGCTTGATACCGACTCACTACACTTAGTGAGTATGCTACATCGGGTCTGGTACATAGCATCGCATACATGATAGAGCCTACTGCCGAAGCATAGGGTATCCCTTACATGCGAACTCTCTCCAAATTAGTCTTGGGAGACATCTCTTTGGAGAGAGTGAGTCCAGAGATCATGGGTTGGTTCCCACGCTTGGATTCTTCCATACTAAACCTCTTTAGTATGGTGTCAATGTACCTGGATTGGGACAATCCCAGTATCCTTTTGGATCTATCTCTATAGATCCTAATCCCCAATATACAAGAGACATCACCTAGATCTTTCATTGAGAATCTTTGTGATAAGAAGAGCTTGACTGATTGCAGCATAGGAATATCATTTCCTATCAAGAGTATGTCATCCACGTACAATACGAGAAAGACAACATTACTCTCTGCCACCTTCTTATAGATACAAGATTCATCTATAGTTTTGATGAAGTCAAAATCTTTGACTACAACATCAAAACAGATGTTCCAACTCCGCGATACTTGCTTCAACCCATAAATGGATTTAAGCAGCTTGCACACCTTTCCGCTGCTCCCATTATCTACGAAACCCTCTGGCTGAGTCATGTACACGCACTCTTCTAAATCACTATTTAGAAAGGCGGTCTTAACATCCATTTGCCAGATTTCATAGTCATGGTATGCAGCAATGGCAAGTAAGATCCGGATGGACTTAAGCATAGCCACTGGAGAAAAGGTTTCATCATAATCCACACCTGGTCGTTGACGAAAACCCTTTGCTACAAGTCTAGCTTTGAAAGTCTCAACTTTTCCATCTACACCAAATTTCTTTTTAAAAATCCATTTGCTCCCAATGGGTTTTACCCCTTCAAGAGCATTTTCTAAAGTCCATACTTTATTGGTGTACATGGATTCCATCTCAGATCGCATTGCATCCAGCCATTTCACAGAGTTACTACTCGTGATGGCTTGCTCGAAACTAGTTGGGTCATCATCTTCCATGATGCAATCCTCGCTTCCACCATCAATGAGAAAACCGTACTATCTCTCAGGCGGATGAGAAACCCTGCTAGATCGGCGGAGTAGCTGGGGTTCGTTGGGTACTACTGAATCCTCTGGTTCTACCAAATCATCTGTTGTAGTTTGTTCTACTGGAACTTCTTCCAGTTCTACCTCAATGCCACTAATCTGTTTCATAAGAAAATCTTTTTCTAAGAAAGTAGCATGTCAAGAAACAAACACCTTTTGTTCCTCGGAGTGGTAGAAGATATACCCTCGCGAATGTTTGGGATATCCAATAAACTTACATAGAACAGACCTTGCCTCGAGCTTGTCCGGATTTTGTGTTTTAACATAGGCCGGACAACCCCATATCTGAATAAAATTAAGACATGGTCTCTTACCATTCCATATCTCATATGGAGTGGTAGGCACTGATTTGGTTGGAACTCTATTCAATAGGTATGCAGCTGTCTCCAGTGCATATCCCCATAAGGAAATAGGTAACTCAGCAGTGCTCATCATAGATCGCACCATATCTAATAGAGTGCGATTTCTTCTTTCCGATACACCGTTGTGATGTGGTGTATAAGGAGGAGTAAGCTGAGAGAGAATCACATTCTCTTTTAGATAATCTAGGAACTCATTGCTTAAGTATTCACCTCCTCGATCAGATCGAAGAATCTTAATACTTTTGCCCGTTTGATTCTCTACTTCGTGCTTATATTCTCTGAATTTCTCAAAAGCTTCAGACTTGTGTTTCATCAGGAATACATATCCGAATCTTGAGAGATCGTCAGTGAATGTAATGAAGTAGGAAGAACCGTTCGTGGCATGCGTAGACATGGGACCGCATACATCACTATGTACCAGTCCTAAGAGTTCCGTAACTCTTTCTCCGTGTCCACTAAACGGAGCTTTGGTCATTTTTCCTTTGAGACATGAATGGCAAGTATCATAAGATGATAATTCGAACGGATTCAAATATCCATCTTTATGTATCTTAGCCAGTCGTGTCGCATTGATATGACCAAGTCTACAATGCCACAAGAAGGATTCGTTCATTTCTAAACTCTTCCTCTTGTGTGTGTTTTGTATATTGAGGACTGTATTTTGATTTAGAATGAATATGCCATTATGTAACGAGCCTGATACAATAAACTTTTGATCTAGGAATATGTTCATAACATTATCCTGTACTACAAAATTATATCCTTCTTTACTTAATAAAGAAACTGATATAATGTTGCACATCATGTTCGGTATATAATAGCACTCATTCAGAATCAGTGTATCACCACTTGGTAATACTATGTGATATTCGCCAACTGATTTGGCTGCAACATTTGCACCGTTCCCTACTTGAACGGAATGATCACCTTTTCCCAGTTCTCTACCTTTACGTAGCCCATGTAACAATTTACATATGTGGGATCCTGATCCGGTATCTAATACCCAGGACGTAGGGTGAACTGAGAAACAGTTCTCAATAACTAACACACCTGAAGAAGATGCATCAACATGCATGTTCTTTTGGGCGGCTTGAGAATCCAGATATTCGTCTATTACCTGTTCAGTCTTATAACTCTTATAAGAAAGAACGGGTCCAACGTTCCCCTGCTCAGTATATTAAGCGGGTTCAGTTATTATCTTGATTATGGCCTGACAAGGTCGCTACCTGGAGAGAGAGAGAGAAGAAAACATGTTAGCGTATGCTCTTGCAAGATTAGATTGGTTATTATCTTATTTAATCAGGATGTCTCCTACTGTTTTTATCAAATCTACCTTCAAACCTTAAAAGGTAAGATTAGCCGGGATTTAATTACACCCTACAATTTCGTCAATCTTTCAGCCAGATCAGTGTCGGTACTTGAGGGAGGTTCCCAGTGCTTTCGCACGGACCTAATTAAAGTAAACCTCGTTTTTCCATAGGCATAACCCCGTTAACACTTTTCTAGACACCTACTTGATCGGCTAATTGTCCTGTGTAAAACTCTCCCATGAGTAACTCTTACTCGCAGTGGGTATCGGGATCCAACTATCTCATAGGAGGTATGCAATCTCATTGCAAATTTCAACACTTGAAATTCCCGATAATGCTTTTTCCCCTAGCGTCCCATGACCTTGACGGAGGCCAAACTACCCATAGGGCGCTAGTCAAGTTCAACCCGTTATTTCTTGATTGAATTAAACCCACCCGTACGACCCTTGACGGAGGCCAAACTACGCCGTACGAATACCCTAATCTAATCGCATCATATGCTAGCAGATAAGCACTAGTTAGCTACCGTACACTACGCCTTGACGGAGGCCAAACTACCGCAGCACGAATACTAAGTAGTACTAATCTGAAATGACGTAGGGCTACGTAGGTTTTTCAGAAAACCATGAGCGTAATGAACTTGAAATCGTCGTAGAATCATGTGAAATTTTGAAATGGAGTGTTTTTTAGGCTTTCATTAGTTTTGCTAAAGAGGTCACTCCCGGTGAAGGGATCTCGGCTCTTTCTTCATCGAATAAGGTGCATGACATATCGTAAATATCACTGTGCAAAGCAAAACTCTAAAAGCAATCAAAAGACAAACAGAGTTTTGTAGCATCTGCCAGTTTCGCTAAAGAGGTCACTCCCGATGAAGGGATCTCGGCTCTTTCCTCATCGAATAAGGTGCAGGGTATATCATATATACCGCTATGCAAAGCAAAACTGCAGCTACCCTTTTTATAAAGTTTTGGTTCTACAACATCTTTTAGGTTTCTTTTCTTTTTATTAATCTCATTAATAAAAAATCCCATCAGCTTATGCTTCCTAAGCATCACAGAAGAAACGAAAGCAGTAATATTTATATTTCAGCATATATATATAGTATAAGCATTCGTCTCAGGCAGTAATATGATCTCATCACAGAATATTGCAGCAGAAGAACATATATGAAATATTGGATATACTAGGACGTCCGTGTTTTCAATACGAGCCTGTATAAAACACGGATTCCACGGTCGCGATGAATAGCCAAACCCACATCCCTAGACCCCTACGAGAGCGGCAAGTAACACTGCCAATTCTAGGGTTAGGAGACCCGGTCTCGACTCCTCGAGATGGCCTCCCACTGGACCCTAGAACCCGGTTACTTGTGCTCCCCTCCTTGGGTCTACCTAATACGGAAAAGTAAATAATATACAAGGGTGACATCAACCTCATCCCGGAAGTGCCCCAATAAAAGAATATTACATACAAATGAATTTTACATGAATAAAAATAAAAAAAACCTCATCTCACATAAAACCCCCGGCTATTCAGAACACGACGATCCAATATAACATATCACAGCAACACATAATATCACATATCATCAACGTAAGTAAGTATGCATACACCGATCATCGTTGTCGTATAGCAACGAAAATCGGCAATACAACTACATACTACACTTACGGTCACAGAAAAGAAATTGTAAAACTACAATATTTGGAATCCACAATCACTTTAGACATCGTAAATCCGAAATATCACATACTTCGCATTTCATGCCTAACTTTATGAATTCCACGTATTGTATCACATTCCAGATAAATAGACAGTATTAAACTTTCCGATCGAATAATCAAATACCCAAGATTTCCTAAATTGCTCAACACTTGAGCGGAGTTCAAATAATCCGGAATGTGTCACAATAGTAGCGGTCCAGCCGTAGAAGGGTCAAGCCAACGCCTCACATGTGGCACGCCGTACTGCCCCAAACCCGAAGGTTCAAAAGGCAGTTCAAGACGGTCATATAATCGAGTTAAGTTTTGTTGTCTTCTAGAGGGTTCACCAAAAAACTTGCACGAATTTCCGAAAGATTTAAACTCGAGAAAAGATTCAACACTTGAAAATTTTTCGTATCGGGAAAAAGTGAGTTAATGATATCCGTTCGAACTTTTTAACAGTTTCTAAATATCCGGAAATGATAACGAATTTAAATATTCCGATCGAATCTACGATTACAAAATAAACCCCAGAATACTCAACACTTGAGTCAGTTTAAAAATACCCAAAAAATATAAAATACAGATACTGATATTACTGTAGAAATATGAATGCGCAATTCAACATTTCCACTACGGATCCGCAGCCCAAGCGCGGTACGGCCGCGGTTCCGCGGTGGTATGTACGGATTGAAGCCTCGTTTTTCACAGTAATATATATATTTACCTGCTGAATTTTTTAGATATTTTTAATTTTGAAAAATCACAGTTTTTGAAAAAAGTCCAGAGAGGGGTTCATTTCGTAGTTTCGGGGTTCGTTCGGAGTTTTAACTTCGTATACACATCGCCTAATGCTCTAGCTAGGCTCTGATACCACTGTAGGGTTCCTAGGCACTCTTGTGAAGGTTCATAAAGCATCAAACATGCCCGAATAAAATTTTAGATGTGCCGAACAACCCAAATCCGGGATCTTTGCTAGATTATTAGGGTTTAACATGCAAGATAACATCTTTAATACTAAGTGTGAGGGATTACAACCTTTGTAGTCCTCTCCTTCGCTTCACAAGCTCCAAGTAGAAGACCCTTCGCCGCGATCCACGATCTCCCGGACTCAAGAGAGGCTCCACGACTCGAACGATCCATGCTAGCTTGAAGTGTTCCGCTTCTCCGATGATCTACGTCGAAATTGCTATAACCCAAGCTCTCTCACTCTAATGAGGTGAACACCCTAATCTAATGGGCTAGATTAGATGAGGATGATGGAGTAGTATTTATGCTTTCTTTTTATATCATTTTCTCACAAGAACTCATCACAAATGAAATCATAAGTGAGCTCTCTCTCAAACTCAAGAGAGAAGAAGATGGAGAATAATGAGATAATTCCTTTTGTGATGAATAGTAGATAGAAATATATGATTGATATGGAACCATGGTCAAGGATGATAGGCTTAACCTTTGTAGAGAATAAACTAGAGCTAGGGTTTGGTTAGGTTAAGTATGAGTCAAGGATAAGTATCAACCATAATATCTTAACCAAGACAAAAGAAATTCTTCTAGAATAATCAAGAAGGAGCAAACCCTAATCAACCCCTAATCTCTTTTTATCATCCTTAAACATGTTTCACAATAAATCATATTATGTCACAATAATATATATCACATATATATTATATATTTGCAACAAAAGAAAATAATACAATTAAAATATATCGCATATATATCAATGTATTAATCCGGTGAGAAAATGAAATAATAAAGCGAGTCAATATTAGATAATGTAATACAACATATCATATATATCATTATACATTAAATCATCGAATCAACACTTGATCCGACGATCCGGTTATATCGAATATAACCGACTAATATATCATGTACCGATTCATCGAATCAACACTTGATCCGATGTCCCGGTTCATATCTAAATATCGCCAGAATATAATACGGTATCTCATATCGCATTATCCTCGGTCCTGCACATATCTCATATGTGCCTCTACTTCATTTTGCCTGAGCCAAGAAACCTCTGTGTAGGACTCTAAAGAATCGTCAATACGCCGGTAGCAGGTGATGATCATATCAAACACCTATAAGCTGCAAGCGGTCAGCTAAACGTAACAGCCACCCAGGTATTGAGCGATCAGAAGATCAACAAGCTAGCATGTCCGTTCTCCTGTGAATCCAATCAGTAACACTCCCGTACAGTCCGGTCTGTTCGTCTGATATGTCTCATATCAAGTCTAGGGGTGGTATACGTCAGACCCCAGTAACCGATAAGTCGTGTCGATGTGAGGCTCATAACAGGTCGAGAAACTACTGGTAACACTTACCAGTATATCTCTATATCAGCCCTGGCCAGGGACTTCCAGTTATAGCCAATCGAACACAGCACAACATCAACTCCCTATACCGGGAGAGACGAATCCCCTCCTATCGCTCATTGCCTCCATGTGATTCGGGACTGTACCCAAAAGCCACTTTTTGGCACGCCCTCTTGGACGTGGTAAGGTGGAAATCAAAGCACAGTGGGAATCACACAAGACTCTATGACGATCTCGGGTCTACAGACTACCCTGTACCAGTGTCACCGGAGAACTGCCATCTGACGTGTGGTATATCACCAACTGGGAGTTCTCGGCGAGCCCGTCCAGTGTACCCAGTCTCCACTGAGCACCCGTACACCATCCTTGATGTCAAATACCGATGGATATGGGATCATCCATCGCCCATCATATGGGTCAAGATGTGTATACGCTAGTCTACTCTGGTGTATCGATGCCCTGTCTCGATATACCCTCGACTAGGAACAGTTATAGGATGTACTCATCGACTACTATCGCCCCACTAATATGATCTCATCATAGTCCCAGTAATCGAGTACAGATCCTATGGGCTTTATCAACATGTGAGAGTAAGACAATAAACCAATACAAGTCAACATGTTAAGATAAAGTGAAACCAAATAGCATACTATCATGACGAGCAAGAAAGTCCTCTCTGTATATATCCAAGCATCCATCATAATATACATCATATGTACAACAATGGCCTCTAGGGTATATACATAACTAACAATACCTCGATTTATATTTACAGAAATCTCACTAAATTAAGAAAACAGTTTTCACATTCATAATGTATTCTGTTTTCATTTAATGCATTCATAACTCATATATATGATATGTTGCTATCTGAGGCACGGACATGAGCACATGGTATTACACTTATGTATAGATATTTACCTTTACCACCTTTTTATGCTTCAGACCTTATCATTTTGAGGATATATATTTTTTGATCGTATTGACCTAGGATTGAGTCATACATGCAATTTCTGCTCTGTAATATTTTCTACTCACGAGTTGGCAACTCACCCCCGTTGGGCCACAGTTTCTTGCAGGTTTTGCCGTACAGGTTCGTTGCGGCATTGCTGGCACACTGCACCTTTTCGGATGATTGCTTTGGTAAGTGGGTTCACTTGCATCGTGACCACCACTGTACCCTTTATTTATATTCAGCTGTATCTAGAAACTCCAAAAACCAGACTTGTATTTATTTATAGACTTAGAAGGCCAGAGTTTATTATTTCGACCTTAGAGTCGCGCTTGTATTATTATAGTTTTCTGGTGGTTATTACTTTTCTTGATGAGTTTTGATCCTCGCCCTACGACGTTGTATATTATATTGCATTGCGTGGTTGTGTCCGCCAATTGGCGAAGAGCTAGCTCCCGCTTGGGGATGCCCTTATCCATTATGTATATTATTTATGTTTGTACCCGTTTGGAGCCAGTATTTATAAAGGAGACTCTGCCGAAATTTTCGGAAAAATTTGATATTGCTTTTAAATAGTTAATGTCATTTATGTTATTTAAACCACTTACTTTAAATAAGTTTTTCTTTCATTTTCCTTAAAAATGGTTTAGATTTTTGGGTTTTTGGCTTACTTGAATTAGGTGGGGTCCTATAGACTTCACATGATTCAAGTGCCGTCACATGCTATTTTGGGTCGTGACATTTACTTTCACTATTTCATGTTCCTGTTACTAACTTTTCCTTCCAAGTCTACAGTTTTTTTAAACTTAACAGATGACATCAGTGAGGATACTACTATAAACATGTTTGGGGGAGGTTTGTGCTTATTCACTCATTACTTTGCATTATACTATATATAAGCACACAAGAAATTTGATAATGAAAGTTTGAAAGTGAAAAATTTACATATGAAAGATAGAAATAGTTTAAGAAAAACAAGAAAATTAGATATTTTCTTAAACGAAACTAGTAATAAGTAGTTATGAGCCGTTGTCCCAAGGGTTAGTAAGATGAAGGAAATTGCTAATATGAGGATAACAATAAGTCTGAAAAATAGTCCCTACTCTTAAGGCCAAACATTTGAACGTTGATACCCTACTATACGCACTTGCACACATCTTGAAACTTGGGATAGTAGAGGATACCTTGAAATGCACTTGTCTAAAAGTCTTGGTATAAAGGAAAAAAAATTATAAGTGATGAAGAAAAAAAATGAACACTGGTTTTTTTAATTACCAAGGCAGCATAAAAAAATATAGCAAGGGTAATTTATCACCTAGTGCCTTAGACCAACTGATTTGGGAGCCACTGCTAAGCCTTAGGTGTTGCAAGGCGAGGAATTACGCCTTAATAATGCAAGCACATTTTGTAATCGGTCGGTTAGTATCTCAAGAAGTATTAACGATCGCATGAAGGATGTGTGAGCAATTTCATTTAAAATATTCACCAACTAAAAAGTACCAAGGAAGATGGACAAGAGTATGATAGATTGAATTGAATTCTCTAAGTGTAGGGATATCTTTTACACACACGTAGGGCTATATGATCAATGTTTGGAAGAAAGATAGGGAGGAAAACTAAAGACAATGTTTTATTGAGGGATGATGTGATTTCTAACATCTCTTCACGACCATTAAGACATGGCTCATGACAACCGAAAAACTGGTGTAGTTGGAAACTCTTATTTTCAAGTTCTTTCTTTTATAGTTCTAATCTTTGTATGTAACTTTCACTATCTTTATTTTATTATAGGATTTTGTGGGTGTAATCCGCTGAAAACCCCCAAGAGACAACACTTCTCCTACTAGGGACACCTAGAGGTTTAACGGCTTATTGCACATGCTCAGTGCAATCGTGTTGCCTATGAAAGTGTGCTACTTAGGTTATTCTTTTTCTTTCTCTCTCTCTTGAATAAATAAGTTTGCTCGGGACGATCAAAGTTAAGTTTGGGGGTATTTGATCAGTCGAAAATATCGCACTTTTGATATGACGTTTTCCTTACTTTTCTTAAAAATCTAAAGGTGTTCATTATAAATATAACACATATGACGGTTTATCAGTAAAAATACTATTTTCATATGTTTATATATTATAATTAACATTATGAAGAAAAATATATGCAAATAATATTTTGATAATTTAAATATGCATATCATATCAAATATCCTTAATCAATATTCTTAAAATATAATATCATATCAAATTGGTTAGGATAATATCTCAAAAATACCAAATATTACTAACATTATTTTTTGAGATATGGTGCAAGCTTTGGCTCAGGTCAGGAGATCGAGATGTTGAGATGTCAGAAAAAAAAATCTGCCGAAGTATTAAAGAAAATCGAAGAATCAATACTGGTAGAGACTCGGAAAATATTTTCAAGTTCCAGACATCAACTAAATTTCCATGTGTCACAAAAATAAAGCCCCAGAAATGTCACGACCTAAATTTGGCACGTGACCGGCACTTAAAACACGTGACTTCAAAAGATATCGACACAATCTAAGTAAGCCGAAACCCGGAATCTAAACCCTTTTTTGAAAATATTTGAGGTGAGATTTAAATAATCATCCGATAAAATCCAGGTAAAATAACATCTAGATTTAACTAAGAATGTTGAGAAACAATTATGACGTTTTGAAAACTTAACATCACCTCCTTTGTATTTTAATAAAACCCGATACAACATAATAAAATAGCATCCCAACGGAAGGTAGTCTCCACGTCCAAACTATGGAGCAACCACTTAACCTAATTCAGAAGTCGACTCCAAAGAGTGCAACATCACCACACATAAACTATAAATCTTGCTTCTAAATCCATAATATATCACTTCTAAGTTAATGGAGTTTCCACTAGATACAAGAATATATGGATAATCAAGAGTGTGTATAACACAATTATAACCCACCTACCAATCAATCCCCGAAAAAGAATATGCGTCCAAGCCGCTGATAATCCAAGCGGTGATACCTGCAAGAAACTGTGGCACAACGGGGATGAGTTGCCAACTCAGTGAATAAAAGTACATTTAAAGGTAGAAATCGAAATACATGACGATACCTAGGTCATAAGTATAATCCTATCATAATCTGTACCGATATACTATATGATATGCATATGTGCAACACTAACTATCATGCAATTCCAAGTATAATATCTCAATGTCATATGAGTCAAAATCATGAATCTATAATCCGTATTAAAATTCCCTTTTTGTCTATGAATGTCTGTACAAATATATGCAGGTACTGTCCCCCGGATCAGTCCTGGTGGAATCCAATAAATAATATCTAACGGTATACCTCAGGATAATGATTGTATCAATACATATAGATGTCCAACATCGACATCGAAATCCGAAATCTCTCGTGTCCAGCATCGACACGTAAATGCAGATATCGTCGAAACCATCTCAACAGATGATCGCCAACCGATATCCTGGCTTCGTTCAGTATCCCCTGGATATCTTCTGTACCCAATCGAACCCCGGTCAGTATCCCCTGGATAGCTGCCGTGCCCATCTCAATCTCAGGTCAGTATCTCCTGGATATCTGTCGTGCTCAATTCTATCTCCGGTATCGGGTATCCTCGTTAGGCCCCCTGCCTAAACTGCGGCTATCCTGCCTCTCGGCCCCGAACCGGGTCCACCATGTATCCAACTGTATATCTCCCGCACTCAGTCTGGATAACGTAAAAATCTGCGACCGTATATCTCCCCCACTCGGTCCGAAATAAAACCTGAAAACACAAAACTCATGGTGGACGTTTTACTTATCATATCAAAATATCAAGTAAGGAATAAGAATAATTGCATAGATTGTATTGATGATATACTATATATATATATAACAGTGTCCCATACCACCGATATATATCATCAGGAGTAAAATACCCAGAAATTCCAAGAAATCAAATATAGCATCTATAGTACTACAACATGATTAGGGAAAGACTACGTAATCATATTACATAACATAATGATTTCAATTCTAATATGTCATGGCACTACTAATGATGTGTAGTGTAGCATACGCGTCTGTGCTCGTGCGACATGAAAATTATTAGTATTTGTGCAAGTGTTCTACGGTGTAACAATCTATATATTAACACATATATAACCGAACGATTCTACAGTGACATGGCAGTACCAATGAGGTGTAGTGTAACATATATTTATGTGCTTGTGCAGTATGGAAATCATTGGTATTTGTGCAGTGTTCTATCAGAGTGTGCATATCGCAGAAACGTATAATATTGATAATATAATGCAAACCTATAAATTAATTTAAGCACAATTATTGTAATCACTTTCTATGAGCTATACCATTATCTTTAAAAATGAAATGAAACATTAAGTTTGAAATAAGGAAGCCGCCCTAAATTTAAAATAGATATTCGTTTTGAAAATCGGCACCGCATCCTATTATTTTATAAAAAGGCAAAGAATCGTAGTTTTAAAAGAATATAGCTCACACAAGCATTACATCCTAAAACAGAATATAACCTAACTCTACGAGTCAAAGGATAAATTGGCCATCATTCGGCATACAAATTCATCATTTCCAATACGTATCAACCCTTGTATTATATCTCATCGTATAGCTATATCCATATCATCTCAATTACGGCATGATCACTCGTACAAATCCATCAAACTATATCCATATCGTACTGACCAAATATCACGTATATCTCATTTAAAAAACTACATATGAAACTTATGCAAATGGAAGGCATACAAGATGCAATACTATGTCAATACTTTGAAGAAAAGCTAAACTTAACTAGATATCATAATAATAATTATAAGGTTGCGGGGGTGCTATACGCCATCCACCCGACTTCCCCCGTAGATGTAAATCTACTCACCGGAATACGTCGTAACTACTCAGAAATCGCCAATCCTTTTCCTTTCCTTACGGCCTCCAAAGTTCCCGCACCCAAATCTAACATTGAATTAACTTGTATAAGAAAACGGATACATTCCGATACGGTGAAATCAGAAAAACTCAAGTTGTACGTACTAATTATAATACGTAAGACTATTACAAACGATCTAACACTCAACCTTACTGAAATTTAACCCAACGCTGCATCGAGACTGAAAACAGAACGCGTTACGTTTTATCCGTGTCATATTTTAGAAATTTAATCTCTTTCCCGATATTAGTTCCCAGATTTTATATACAGTTAAACTAACTTAATTAAACAATACCAAATTATCCCAAAATCTAATCAGAGACCTACCCAAAAACCCAAAACACCAAACCTCTTCAAAAATCCGGCGACGCCGGAATTCTATTGTTGGTCGCCGGCCAAATCCGAGCCCCTTGGTTTCGTGCTCCTATGGTTTGTTCTTGTCACGACCCGCAGGGTACGGAACGTGACTGGCACTTAAGTTTACGAAGCGTCTAAAGACGTCCGTAAAATAAGTAAGCCAAAGCCCAGAAAACAAAACCAATTAAGCAAAAGAGTGAAGAAAACCCAATCAATTGAAAGCGAGTTTATCAAATAAGTCATGTAAAACACTTTTTAAAAACAATACCAATTTTTCCGAAAATTTCGGCAGAGTCTCCTTTGTAAATACTGGCCCCCAAAATGGGTACAACAAAATATATATAAATCCAACAAAACAGGGCATCCCCAAGCGGGAGCTAGCTCTTCGCCACAAGGCGGTCACAAATCCCACGCAATATAAAGCAACAACATGCGAAATAATCATAATGAAGCATAAGAAAAACAGCATGTCGACTCAAGTGAGCTCGACCCCAAAATACAGCACAAAAGTCTACAAATCTCACAGTCTCATCTCTAGGTCAATATATACAATAGTACTGGTAGAAACAGTAGATGGAGTACACTAGATACAAAGAATATACAAGGTGGTACAAAAATAATAACATAACCCACCTATGAGCAAATCTCGAGCCCAGGCAAAAGAGGCAAAAGAACAAGTGCGCCCGCCGCTACTGAACTGACTGAGCGGACCTGCAAAAGACTGTGGCACAACGGGGGTGAATTGCCAACTCGTGAGTAATAAATAACACCTACAAAGGCTATCGTATGCATGCACACAAGCATCCTAGCATCTAAAATACAGGTATGAATGGGTGCACTAGCAGGTGTGTATACAACATCAGTGTACGAATATGTATGCAACATGAATATCTGAGGTCTCAAAGGTATATATAAGAAACATTTATCTCTTTTTGTTTTTGAAACTCTTTTAGAATGCCAGCATAATACTCAAAGAATCGACGAGAACCGGTGTCCAGCAACGACACCCAAAAGCTGTCTCAAATCTCATAAATGTATCTCTGGCCTCAGCCGTCCGGCTGACCCATCTCAAATATCAATATCTCATCATCTAGCGGCCACGGTCGGTATCCTCTGGATATCCGCCGTCCCAAACAGTCACCGGTAGGTAATCCGTCCCCTGCCAGGCTCAACGTCAACACCACATTCCTCTTGCCCCGGGGTACCTTACCGGGCCCACCATGTACCCGTGCCGGTTCCTCCACTCCTCGACACGGATTTCCAAAACCACAGCAAACTCATGGTGGACGACACTTACATCACTAGAAAACCGCAATTTACATATTTTAAAAATATAATAAGTTTAGAAATTTTGCGGCTTTCCTCCGAAATCCAGAAATATCATAAAATCTCAAGAAATCCTCATAAGTGCATATGTCAATGGTGATGAATGCATATGGTATCAATAATTAAGCTACAATGCATGATTAATAGACTAGGCATGAACAATTAATATGATGAGGTACATGCACATGAATAGCAATCCTACGATTTCATTTTAAGGAATTAAAGGCAATAGCACAGGTTTAAGCATCAATTAGTAAAAGGTTTCAAATTATAGGTTATCTAGTGTGGTGGCATGGCAATTACCAGGGCGTGTGTGTAAGCATGAATAGTGCTCGTGCTGCATATAAAAACCCTGGCAATGGTGCAGGTGTCCTATAACATGGGTTCGCATATGTATGTCAATATAAGGCATGGATGCAGCAAATAATCATATAAGTATTACACCCCTAATTACTAACATCACTAAGAATCTTTTTAAATTACTAAAACTATCGGACGGCTTGCGCCATCCAACGATAGTCTCCCGTAGATGTTACATCTACTCACAGAAATCCCTAGCTAGCTGCGTCCAATCACCGCTTCCCCCTTCGAGCCGCGTCTGACGTCTCCGCGACCGGACCTGGAATTTACATCAATACCAAACATAAGGTTACATGTCAAGAACGACGCAAAACCCAAACGAAAATACTAACGTTCACAAGCTAGGTACAAAGTGCACAAGGTGCGCGAAACACACGCGAAAATCGCAAAAACTGCAAAAAATCGCCGATTTGGTCGCCCGGCAAAACTACAACCCGATTACTCAAAAAAAAAAATCCGCACTCACACATCCTAAATATCATAGGATATGCCAACAAAATAATCTAGATATCGCAATTAATTCGCCACAATATTTTAATAAAAACCTAGTAAGCTAGAAATTGCAATTTGATGCAAACATCAACAATTTAGCGACAAAGTTAACACCATCCAACACCAACATCCAAACTAACCAAATAGCTAGCCAATACACTAATTTTAAACCATTAACTATGCTTAAAAACCTAATTTCCATAAACAAAACCTTCTCTTGATTTTTGTAATTAGCAAACATAAACCAAACTATATATGAAAAACCTTAATTTAACACTAGATTTTAGCCTAATAAGCAAGTTAACCACTTAGATTAAGGTTAGCAAAACACTAGATAGCAAAATAAATTTAATTAACTAATACATGGTTTCTAAAACCCTAGTTTAATATCAACCATTAACTAAAAGAAACTATATTAGGATTAACACTAAAATTAACACTAAACAACTAGATTAAAGAATTCTAACCATAACAACATAAAAGAGTAGAATTTATACCTCAAATTTTAGATCTAGCAAGAAGAATTTTGCTTCAATTGATGGCCTCATAGCACCATGATTCCAAGCAAGAGAGGTGAAGGAAAAAAAAGATGAAGGATGGTTTTAAATTTGCAAGCTTTAATTTGCAATTTTGATGAATTAAACTTGAAGAATTTAGAAGAAAATGAGAAGAAAAGAGATGAAGAGGGGGAGGTGCAGATTTCGGCCAGAAATGAGGTAAGGGGGAGGGTGTGGGTGTGTGGGAAAGGTCAAGGGTCAAGTCTCCAAAGTCAATGTACCATAACTTATCAATTATATTTAAAATAAATCCATAAACTAACTAAATCAACTCAAGAAAGGAAACAAAGAAAAAGAGGCCAGAAATTTCTGGACTTGCATAAGGTGGGGCTGTCCTAGGGCTGAGGGAAAAGAGAGAGGGGTTTTACAAAAGAAATTTTATGCAAAAAGGCCCCCTACAAGTCAAAAATTGCAAGTTTTAGCTTAAAATTCAATAAATTCGTTTCATATCATAAAAATTTGTTAAAAATCAAAATAAATTACTAAAAATTTATGTTACCACTAGATTTTAATTATCATAATTTTAGAGATTAAAATTAGCCCGGAAAAATTTGTATTTATCGCTAATTTAATGTATTTTCTTACCGGCTTAAAATAATATTAAAAAATTGAAAAATTAGGGAAAATTTTTAAACGACCAGAATTTCATATTTAACTCATTAGCTACTAAAAACAAGCAATTACCTATCCATTTTAGGTATAATTAGCCCTAAACTGCAAAATAACAAGAAAGACGGTTTTCGGAAAAATACCGAATTTCCACCGAATTTCAGGAAAACACCAAAACGACTTTTCAAGACGCTACAATCTTCCCCCCTTAAAGAAATTCGGTCCCCGAATTTAAAAATATAACTACGCGCACCTTCGAAGAGATGGGGATATTTCTTCCTCATCTCGCCCTCGGTCTCCCAGGTAACCTCCTCGCTGCTCGGGCTACGCCAAAGGACCTTGACGGTTGGTATAATCTTCGACCTCAACTTCTTCACCTGCCGATCCAAGATGGCCACCGGCTGCTCTGCAAAAGAAAGGTCGCGCTCTAGCTGGACTGTCGGGTGCTGAATTGCATGCGAAGGGTCGTGAAGGTACTTGCGGAGCATCGAAACATGGAAGACGGGGTGAACATCGGGAAAGCTGGGAGGAAGAGCCAAACGATATGCAACAGCGCCAACCCGCTCGAGGATCTCGAAGGGACCTACGAATCTAGGGCTAAGCTTCCCCTTTCGCCCAAAACGCATCACGCCCTTCATCGGAGAGACCCTCAGAAAAACATGGTCGCCAACTGCGAACTCTAATCTGCGACGGCGCCTGTCTGCATAGGATTTCTGCCTGCTCTGAGCCGCTCTCATCCGGTCTCGGATCAACTGTATCTTCGCTGTCGTCTCCTCAACAAGCTGCGGCCCCAAAATACTGCTCTCGCTGAGCTCTATCCAACAAACGGGCGATCTGCATCTCCTCCCATACAATGCCTCGAAAGGTGTCATCTGAATAGTATCCTGGAAGCTGTTGTTGTAGGAGAACTCCACTAGAGGTAAATGACGATCCCAGCTACCACCAAAGTCTAAAACGCACGCTCTGAGCATGTCCTCGAGAGTCTGAATGGTCCGCTCTGACTGTCCGTCTGTCTGCGGATGAAACGCTGTGCTGAAGCTCAAACGAGTGCCCAAAGCCTCCTGAAGTCTCTGCCAAAGTCGGCTGGTGAACTGAGTGCCTCGATCTGACACGATACAAGTCGGTACGCCATGTAGTCGCACGATCTCGTCAATATAGAGCTGAGCATACTGAGCGAAGCTGAAAGTCGTCTTCACCGGTAGGAAGTGAGCCGCTTTCGTCAATCTATCCACGATCACCCAGATGGAGTCGTACCCTCGACTGGTCCTGGGTAGACCCACAACGAAGTCCATCGAAATCTGTTCCCATTTCCACTCTGGAATGGGTAACGGCTGTAGCTCTCCTGCGGGCCTCTGGTGCTCGGCCTTGACTTGCTGACAAGTCAGGCATCTCGAAACGAACTCCGCAATGTCCCTCTTCATCCCGTCCCACCAGTAGGTCTCTCTCACATCATGGTACATCTTGGTGGAACCGGGGTGGACACTATACACTGATCGGTGTGCCTCCTCAAGAATGTCGCGCCGCAATCCATCAGCATCTGGTACGCACAGTCTAGATCCATATCGTAAAATCCCCTGATCGTCAATCACGAACTCGGAAAATCTGCCCTGTCCCATCTGTGCCATGATCTCTGAGCAACGGTCGTCACTGCGCTGTGCCTCATATATACGGTCAAGCAACTGTGGGCGTGCACGAACATGCGCGAGCTGTCCCCCTGTCTGAGTGAACTCGAACTCAACTCGGCTGTCGCATAACATCTGCCAATCTGCTGACGACTGCCTCTGCACTGCGCGCAAAAAGGATAGACTACCCCCGGGCCTCCTACTCAACGCATCTGCCACCACATTCGCCTTGCCGGGGTGATATAAGATCTCGCAGTCGTAGTCTTTCACCAACTCCATCCAACGACGCTGTCTGAGGTTCAGGTCTCGCTGCTGAAATATGTACTTTAAGCTCTTGTGATCGGTGAATATCTGACACGACTCGCCGTACAGGTAATGTCGCCAAATCTTCAGTGCAAAGACCACTGCAGCCATCTCCAAATCATGAGTGGGGTAGTTCTGTTCATGCTTCTTCAACTACCGAGAAGCATAAGCGATCACCCGCCCATGCTGCATCAATACGCATCCTAATCCCACTCGCGAAGCATCACAGTAGACAACAAATCCGCCTGATCCCGAAGGCAAAGATAATACCGGCGCCGTAGTCAAACAAGTCCGTAGCTGCTGAAAACTGCGCTCGCACTCCTCTGTCCAAACGAAAGGAACTCCCTTCCGGGTCAAACTGGTCAACGGTGCAGCTATACGGGAGAAGTCCTGAACAAAACGCCTGTAGTAGCCCGCCAGGCCTAGAAAACTACGGATCTCAGTAACCGATGTAGGTCGGGGCCACTGCTGAACAGCCTCAATCTTCTTCGGGTCCACACAAATGCCGTCTCTCGTAACCACGTGACCCAAGAATCCGACGCTGTCCAGCCAGAAAGCACACTTGGAGAACTTCACGAACAGCTGGTGCTCCCTCAGAGTCTGTAACGTAATCCGCAAGTGCTGCTCGTGCTCCTCTCTGCTCCGGGAGTACACCAAGATATCGTCGATAAACACGATGATGAACAAGTCAAGATACGGCCTGAATGTACGGTTCATCAAATCCATGAATGCTGCTGGGGCGTTGGTGAGTCCGAACGACATCACCAAAAACTCGTAGTGGCCGTAGCGCGTGCGGAAAGCTGTCCTCGGTATATCCTCCTGTCGAACTCGCAGCTGATGGTATCCTGATCGCAAGTCGATCCTCGAAAAATACCCCGCACCCTGAAGCTGGTCGAATAAATCATCAATGCGCGGCAACGGATATCTGTTCCGAACGGTAACTTTGTTCAGCTGGCGGTAGTCGATACATAAGCGCAAACTTCCATCCTTCTTCTTGACAAACAGGACCGCAGCACCCCATGGAGAAACACTCGGTCGAATAAGCCCCTTATCTAACAAATCCTGCAACTGATCCTTCAGCTCTCGAAGCTCTGCTGGGGCCATCCGATAAGGCGGTATAGAAATAG
Source organism: Agapanthus africanus (assembly GCA_030015575.1). Classification (NCBI taxonomy): domain Eukaryota; kingdom Viridiplantae; phylum Streptophyta; class Magnoliopsida; order Asparagales; family Amaryllidaceae; genus Agapanthus; species Agapanthus africanus. The sequence continues at coordinate 682,729,749 of CM057340.1, forward strand.
GCCCCGAACCGGGAATCAAATCAATGCAGAACTCAACATCGCGCTCAGGCGGTAGCCCAGGTAGCTCATCAGGGAAAACATCAGGGAACTCACAAACTACCGGGACCCGGTCTAACGGAACCTCTGCAGCTCGAGTATCACAAATAGACGCTAAGAATCCCTGACATCCCTTCCGTAAGAGATGACCAGCGCGAAGAGACGAAATTAAGCTGGGAAGGGCGACACTGCGGTCTCCCCGAATAACAAGGACTGGCTCTCCCGGAAAGCTAAATCTGACTGCCTTCTCACGGCAGTCCACCGAAGCATAACAAGTGGCTATCCAATCCATGCCCAGAAGCACATCAAAGTCCAACATATCGAGGAGAATCAAATCAACTGATGAATCCCTCTCCCCGATACGAACGGAACACAAACGAAATACAAACCGAGCGACAAACGACTCGCCTACCGGAGTAACAACAACAAGCGGCTGATCTAACGACGACGACTCACGGCCCAACATCGGTGCAAAGTGTGTAGATACGTACGAATGTGTGGAACCTGGGTCGAATAATACCCGTGCGTCGAAAGAACAAACTGGCAAGGTACCTGTCAAAAAGACATTGGATGCCTGCGCATCCTGCGGTGTCAAAGCAAATACTCGGGCCTGTCCTCCACCGATAGCGGGCTGACCTCGACCTCGGCCTCTGCCTCCTCGTCCTCTCTGAACAGGATCGCCGCATTCAAGGCCTCTGGGTGCACCTAACTGGCGTGGAGCATCGCCTGTGGAAGGAAGTAGGGCTCTCTGAGGAGGGGGTGGTGATGGTGGTAGGGTCACACGTGGAACTGTCACCGCTCCCTGTCGTCTCGCCGGACAGCCTCTGACAAGATGGTGCGGACTCCCACACCCAAAACACCCTGGCGACGGCTGCTGCCCCTGGGGATAAGAACCATATAGCTGTCCCCGTCCAAATCCTCTGCCAGGCCTATCTCTCGGAAAGAATCTGGTGTGCTGCCTCTGAGATGGTACATCGGTGCGAATCCTCTTCGGTATCCACCAAATACGGAGCGTATTGGAATAACTGTGTAAACTGGATGTCATACTCAGACACCGTCATCCCAGGTGTCTTGACTAAGGCCTCGAAGCTACGAGCTCTGGCATCACGAACGCTCTCTGGGAGGAAACGAGCTAGAAAGACCGCTGTAAACTCGGCCCGAGTCATAGGCGGTAGACCTGCAGCTCGACCTCTCAAGACTGACTCCCACCATGTCTGTGCGAGACCCTCTAGTCGGAACTCGCAAGCTCTACCCATCGATCATCCGAACATCTCAGCGAACGGCAGATCCTGGCTAAACTGTCAAGGAACGTCTGTGGGTCCTCCGTTGCCTCGGTGCCGGTGAATACTGGAGGTCTCAGCCTCATGAAATCCTGTAGTGAAACCGGGATGGTCACGGTGGTAGTAGTAGGAGCAGGTATCATGGTCGTCTGTGATGTAGTAGGTACGTCATCCGGCCTTGGTGTACGACTGGCTGCAACTAGGGATCCTACCATCTGACGTAGCTCCTGCATGCCTCCCATCATCTGTCGCAACTCCTCCATACCAGTCTCGAGCCTATCCATACGGCCTAGGGAAGGTGGATCGGTCTGTCCCTTCGGCGTAGGCATACCACCCTGCTCAGTCCTAGTCTCGGACGAGCCAGCTCGAATCTCATCTCGGGCGGCAGCCCTCTGCGCTCTAATAGCCCTCTGTGGCATAGTGACTGGTACAGGAACAGGACAACAAGAATGGTGCAGTAGAATCATAGGATACACGGAATTGAAGAAGGAATTTCAAGCAAGTATATCCTAAAATCACTTAGGCGGAGTACCGTATCGCAAGTATGCCGCGGACATACGCACGCTACGTTACCCTGCTTAAGTCACTTACTCCATCTACCAAGGGTCATCCTACACTCAAAAAGGTAAAACCTATCGCTCTGATACCAACTTTGTCACGACCCGCAGGGTACGGAACGTGACTGGCACTTAAGTTTACGAAGCGTCTAAAGACGTCCGTAAAATAAGTAAGCCAAAGCCCAGAAAACAAAACCAATTAAGCAAAAGAGTGAAGAAAACCCAATCAATTGAAAGCGAGTTTATCAAATAAGTCATGTAAAACACTTTTTAAAAACAATACCAATTTTTCCGAAAATTTCGGCAGAGTCTCCTTTGTAAATACTGGCCCCCAAAATGGGTACAACAAAATATATATAAATCCAACAAAACAGGGCATCCCCAAGCGGGAGCTAGCTCTTCGCCACAAGGCGGTCACAAATCCCACGCAATATAAAGCAACAACATGCGAAATAATCATAATGAAGCATAAGAAAAACAGCATGTCGACTCAAGTGAGCTCGACCCCAAAATACAGCACAAAAGTCTACAAATCTCACAGTCTCATCTCTAGGTCAATATATACAATAGTACTGGTAGAAACAGTAGATGGAGTACACTAGATACAAAGAATATACAAGGTGGTACAAAAATAATAACATAACCCACCTATGAGCAAATCTCGAGCCCAGGCAAAAGAGGCAAAAGAACAAGTGCGCCCGCCGCTACTGAACTGACGGAGCGGACCTGCAAAAGACTGTGGCACAACGGGGGTGAGTTGCCAACTCGTGAGTAATAAATAACACCTACAAAGGCTATCGTATGCATGCACACAAGCATCCTAGCATCTAAAATACAGGTATGAATGGGTGCACTAGCAGGTGTGTATACAACATCAGTGTACGAATATGTATGCAACATGAATATCTGAGGTCTCAAAGGTATATATAAGAAACATTTATCTCTTTTTGTTTTTGAAACTCTTTTAGAATGCCAGCATAATACTCAAAGAATCGACGAGAACCGGTGTCCAGCAACGACACCCAAAAGCTGTCTCAAATCTCATAAATGTATCTCTGGCCTCAGCCGTCCGGCTGACCCATCTCAAATATCAATATCTCATCATCTAGCGGCCACGGTCGGTATCCTCTGGATATCCGCCGTCCCAAACAGTCACCGGTAGGTAATCCGTCCCCTGCCAGGCTCAACGTCAACACCACATTCCTCTTGCCCCGGGGTACCTTACCGGGCCCACCATGTACCCGTGCCGGTTCCTCCACTCCTCGACACGGATTTCCAAAACCACAGCAAACTTATGGTGGACGACACTTACATCACTAGAAAACCGCAATTTACATATTTTTAAAATATAATAAGTTTAGAAATTTTGCGGCTTTCCCCCGAAATCCAGAAATATCATAAAAATTTGTTAAAAATCAAAATAAATTACTAAAAATTTATGTTACCACTAGATTTTAATTATCATAATTTTAGAGATTAAAATTATCCCGGAAAAATTTGTATTTATCGCTAATTTAATGTGTTTTCTTACCGGCTTAAAATAATATTAAAAAATTGAAAAATTAGGGAAAATTTTTAAACGACCAGAATTTCATATTTAACTCATTAGCTACTAAAAACAAGCAATTACCTATCCATTTTAGGTATAATTAGCCCTAAACTGCAAAATAACAAGAAAGACGGTTTTCGGAAAAATACCGAATTTCCACCGAATTTCAGGAAAACACCAAAACGACTTTTCAAGACGCTACAGTTCTAGGTTCAACATACACCATTTTGGCACTGTTTGGTTAATTTGATTTTTATCTAAACTATAGCAGATTGTTACAGAGTTCAGTTTTGCTTAAAATACGATATTATAAACATGGGATTTCTATTTTAAACTAATTACAGAACTAAATCCTACTGTGAGTAAGGATTTTACCTATAAGGAATTTTGCTGGAAGAACTCCCTCCAAGATGCATAAGCTCCTAGTCCTTAGCTTGATGGTGAGGAAATCCTAGACTTAGCTCTTTTCTTCTTCTTTCTCTTTGTTCTTCTATGTTTTCTTTTTTCTTTCTCTTTAAATTTTCAGATTTTAAACTAGCTAAATGATCTGAACACACTATATAAATGGTGAAGGAAAGGGTGAGGTGTAGGAGGAGGTGTCACCAAGCAAGATATGGTTATTTCATGCAAGGAGGAAGTGTAGTGTGTGTGTGCGCATGCAAGAAGGATGTGGCAATGAATTTTCTTTTCCAAATTGATTTATCTTTTGATAAAATTTCTGAACAAAACCTCTTTTAACCTCTTTTCTACTTACTCCCTTAAAATTTCCAATTTGCACAATTTTCCTAAACTGTACTCAAACACCCTTCACTACCTATGTTATTGCATAACACCATTTTAATTAAAATAAAGCTAAATTTCTCATTAAAACCCTTATAATTTATTTATGTTGCATATTAAAATTTTAATTTAATTTGTTTTACATACTACTTATGACAATTTCTTATTTGGTTTTAATAACTTTTTAATTTAACATTTTATTATTTAATTAATTAATTTTATTTATTTCTAAATTTTCAGAATGTTACAATATTCCCCCCTTAAGAAAATTCGGTCCCCGAATTTAAAACTTAATTAGACGTACCTTCAAAAGGCTGTGGAAATTTCTTTCGCATTGCATCTTCGGTCTCCCAAGTGATCTCCTCGCGATTCTTTCCTTGCCAAAGAACCTTTACAGATGGAAGTACCCTTGATCTCAGTTTCTTTGCCTGCCGGTCTAGAATAGCTACAGGTTGCACTGTGTAGGATAAATCCGGCTCAGGCTGTAATGTCTGATGCTGGATCGCGTCAGAAGGATCGTGAAGATACTTGTGAAGCATCGATACGTGAAACACCGGATGCACATCGGGAAAACTCGGTGGAAGTGCTAACCGATAAGCTACAGCACCCACTCTCTCTAGAACTTCATAGGGTCCGACATATTTAGGGCTGAGCTTTCCTTTTTTCCCGAAACGCATCACACCTTTCATCGGAGATGCACGAAAGAACACATGATCTCCCACATCAAACTCGAGTCTACGACGTCGTCGATCGGCATAAAATTTTTGTCTGCACCGGGCCGCTTTCATTCTGTCTCGTATCAGCTGAATCTTTTCCGTAGTCTCCTGTACTATCTGCGGTCCCAAAATGCTACTCTCGCCCAGTTCCGTCCAGCAAACGGGCGATCGACAATTTCTCCCATACAAAGTTTCAAAGGGTGTCATCTGGATCGTCTCCTGAAAACTGTTGTTGTACGAAAATTCTATCAAAGGTAGATGACAATCCCAACTACCACCGAAATCAAGGCTGCAAGCTCGAAGCATATCCTCTAAAGTCTGAATGGTCCGCTCTGACTGACCATCTGTCTGTAGGTGAAAAGCTGTACTAAAACTCAGTCGTGTACCAAGAGCTTCTTGAAGTTTCTGCCATAGCTTGCTAGTAAACTGGGTACCCCTATCCGATACTATGCACGTCGGAACTCCATGTAATCGTACAATCTCATCGATATAAATCTGAGAATACTGAGCAAACCCATACGTCGTTTTTACCAGAAGAAAGTGAGCTGCCTTTGTCAATCTATCTATAATCACCCAAATAGAATCACACCCTCTGCTAGTCCTGGTTAGACCCACAACGAAATCCATGGAAATCTGTTCCCATTTCCACTCCGGAATGGTCAAGGGCTGCAACTCTCCTGCCGGCCTCTGGTGCTCGGCCTTGACTTGCTGACAAGTCAAGTATCTCGAAACAAACTCCGCAACGTCTCTCTTCATTCCTTCCCACCAATAAACATCCCTCAAGTCATGATACATCTTGGTGGAATCAGGATGAATACTGTATGCTGATCTATGGGCCTCCTCTAAGATCTCACGTCTCAGTCCATCCGAATCTGGCACATAAAGACGAGTCCCAAAACATAATACTCCACGGTCATCTATCACGAACTCCGACTCTCTGCCCTGTCTAACCTGATCCATAATCTCTGACATACGAGCATCTGCGGTTGTCTCTCGAATACGATCCAATAACTGAGGATGGGTGCGAACATGTGCTAACTGTCCTCCTGTCGATGTGAACTCGAACTATACACGACTATCACATAAAATCTGCTAGTCTGTAGAAGACTGTCTCTGTAAGGTACGCAAATGAGATAAGCTACCTCCAGACCTCCGACTCAAGGCATCTGCTACCACATTCGCTTTGTCTGGATGATACAAGATCTCACAATCGCAGTCCTTCACGAGTTCCATACATCTATGCTGCCATAGATTCAGATCCCTCTGCTGAAAAATATACTTAACCTCTTATGATCCGCGAAGATTTGGCATGACTCACCGTACAAGTAATGCCTCCAAATCTTCAGTGCGAAAACTACTGCAGCCATCTCCAAATCATGAGTGGGGTAGTTCTGCTCGTGCCTCTTCAACTGCCGAGAAGCATAAACTACAACCTCGCCGTGCTGCATCAACTCACAGCCTAAACCCGCTCGAGAGGCATTACAACCAAACCACCTAACCCAGAAGGTAAAGATAAGACAGGCGCAGTCGTCAAGCGAGTCTTCCACTACTGGAAACTCTGCTCACATGCACCTGTCCAAAGAAATGGAACTTCCTTCCTAGTCAATCCGGTCAACGGTGCAACGATCCGAGAAAAATCCTGCACAAAATGTCTGTAATAACCCGCCGGAACTAAGAAACTCCAAACCTCTGTAACTGACACAGGTTTGGGCCAATGCTGTACTGCTTCTATCTTCTTTGGGTCCACACGTATCCCGTCTCTTGCAACTACGTGACCCAAGAAATCTACACTATCCAGACAGAAAGCACACTGGGAGAATTTAGCAAATCCGTTACTTCTGATACCTTGTAGAGAAATTTGGCTAATCTCACCTTCGAAGACTCGTCGCAATTTGTCGGAGGAAAGCTTACTACACGATCTCCTTCTTGAACTACTTGCACCTGGTCTGAACAAACTCCATCGAAAGAAGTACATCAATTTCACCGATCTCGTATCGAAGCATTAAAACGAATTAAAAATCATAACCATCTCACATCTGAACGACTATGAATCCTGCTGATCCATCTATACTGGTAACGTCGTCAACCATTTAACTTCATAAACTCGGGAATCAACATCTCGATAACCTCAGCAATGATTGTTACCGCTGTCTAAACAGTACACGACACCTCAGAGAGGAGAAAAACATCACATCTTAAGTCTGTCTGATCTCTAACAACCATCTGGTGCAGATCCCGAAGAAACTTGCTCCACTATTTGAACTCGATCATATATGAATAAACGACGTGTCTCTATATCATCGAAAATTCACCCCAATCAGTCCTTGTCCTAGACAAGTCTGATCTGACCGTATCTCTAACTGCAGCCCTCATGGCCCTCATAACATGGTGATCGAACAATCAATCATGCACTGACGAAGATAGATCAACGGAAGGAATAAAAGGAAGATCTCAAGATATAAATCCTAAGGTATCTTAGGCGGAGTATCATATCGTAAATATGCCGCGGAACATACGTACGGTACGTCACTTTACTTAGTACCTACTCCATCAACAAAGGTCATCCTATATAATGAAAGTTCGAGTATAAGAACCCCAAAGTCAAGTCTACGTTCTATAAGGTTAAGTCCAGGTAACAAAATGTATTCCCAGACTCCATATAGTCAACCTAAACTCGAACAAAGGTTAAACCAAACGCTCTGATACCAACTTTGTCACGACCCAAATTTGGCACGTGACCGACACTTAAAATACGTGACATCAAAAGACATTGACGCAATCTAAGTAAGCCGAAACCCGGAATCTAAACCATTTTTTGAAAATATATGAGGTGAGATTTAAATAATCATCCGATAAAATCCAGGTAAAATAACATCTAGATTTAACTAAGTATGTTGAGAAACATTTATGACGTTTTGAAAACTTAACATCACCTCCTTTGTATTTTAATAAAACCCGATACAACATAATAAAATAGCATCCCAACGGAAGCTAGTCTCCACGTCCAAACAATGGAGCAACCAATTAACCTAATTCAGAAGTTGACTCCAAAGAGCGCAACATCACCACACATAAACTATAAATCTTGCTTCAAAGTCCATAATATATCACTTCTAAGTTGATGGAGTTTCCACTAGATACAAGAATATATGGATAATCAAGAGTGTGTATAACACAAGTATAACCCACCTACCAATCAATCCCCGAAAAAGAATGTGTGTCCAAGCCGCTGATAATCCAAGCGGTGAAACCTGCAAGAAACTGTGGCACAACGGGGATGAGTTGCCAACTCAGTGAATAAAAGTACATTTAAAGGTAGAAATCGAAATACATGACGATACCTAGGTCATAAGTATAATCCTATCATAATCTGTACCAATATACAATATGATATGCACATGTGCAACACTAACTATCATGCAATCCCAAGTATAATATGTCAATGTCATATGAGTCAAAATCATGAATCTATAATCCGTATTGGAATTCCCTTTTTGTCTATGAATGTCTGTACAAATATATGCAGATACTGTCACCCGGATCAGTTCTGGTGGAATCCAATAAATAATATCTAACAGTGTACCTCATGATAATGATCGTATCAATACATATAGATGTCCAGCATCGACATCGAAATCCGAAATCTCTCGTGTCCAGCATCGACACGTAAATGCAGATATCGTCGACACCATCTCAACAGATGATCGCCACCCGATATCCTGGCTACGATCAGTATCCCCTGGATATCTTCCGTACCCAATCGAACCCCGGTCAGTATCCCCTGAATAGCTGTCGTGCTCATCTCAATCTCCGATCAGTATCCTCTAGATATCTGCGGTGCTCAATTCTATCTCCAGTATCGGGTATCCTCGTTAGGTTCCCTGCCTAAACTGCAGCTATCCTGCCTCTCGGCCCCGAATCGGGTCCACCATGTATCCAACTGTATATCTCCCCCACTCAGTCTGGATAACGTAAAAATCCGCGACCGTATATCTCCCCCACTCGGTCCGGAATAAAACCAGAAAACACAAAACCCATGGTGGACGTTTTACTCATCATATCAAAATATCAAGTAAGAAATAAGAATAATTGCATAGATTGTATTGATGATATATATATATATATATATAACAGTGTCCCATACCACCGATATATATCATCAGGAGTAAAATACCCAGAAATTCCAAGAAATCAAATACAACATCTATAGTATTACAACATGAATAGGAAAAGACTGCGTAATCATATCACATAACACAATGATTTCAATTCTAATGTGTCATGGCACTACTAATGATGTGTAGTGTAGCATACGCGTCTGTGCTCGTGCAACATGGAAATCATTAGTATTTGTGCAAGTGTTCTACGGTGTAACAATCTATATATTAACACATATATAACCGAACGATTCTATAGTGACATGGCAGTACCAATGAGGGGTAGTGTAACATATATTTACGTGCTTGTGCAGTATGGAAATCATTGGTATTTGTGCAGTGTTCTATCAGAGTGTGCATATTGCAGAAACGTATAATATTGATAGTGTAATGCAAACCTATAAATTAATTTAAGCACAATTATTGTAATCACTTTCTATCAGCTATACCATTATCTTTAAAAATGAAACGAAACATTAAGTTTGAAATAAGGAAGCCGCCCTAGATTTAAAATAGATATTCGTTTTGAAAATCGGCACCGCATCCTAGCATTTTATAAAAAGGCAATGAATCATAGTTTTAAAAGAATATAGCTCACACAAGCATTACATCCTAAAACAGAATATAACCTAACTCTACGAGTCAAAAGATAAATTGGCCATCATTCGGCATACAAATTCATCATTTCCAATACGTATCAACCCTTGTATTATATCTCATCGTATAGCTATATCCATATCATCTCAATTACGGCATGATCCCTCGTGCAAATCCATCAAACTATATCCATATCGTACTGACCAAATATCACGTATATCTCATTTAAAAACTACAAATGAAACTTATGCAAATGGAGGGCATACAAGATGCAATACTATGTCAATACTTTGAAGAAAAGCTAAACTTAACTAGATATAATAATAATAATTATTAGATTGCGGGGGTGCTATACGTCATCCACCCGACTTCCCCCGTAGATGTAAATCTACTCACCGGAATACGTCGTAACTACTCAGAAATCGCCAATCCTTTTCCTTTCCTTACGGCCTCCGAAGTTCCCGCATCCAAATCTAACATTGAATTAACTTGTATAAGAAAACGGCTACATTCCGATACGGCGAAATCAGGAAAACTCAAGTTGTACGTACTAATTATAATACGTAAGACTATTGCAAACGATCTAACACTCAACCTTACCGAAATTTAACCTAACGATGCATCGCGACTGAAAACAGAACGCGTTACGTTTTATCCGTGTCGTATTTTAGAAATTTGATCTCTTTCCCGATATTAGTTCTCAGATTTTATATACAGTTAAACTAACTTAATTAAACAATACCAAATTATCCCAAAATCTAAACAGAGACCTACCCAAAAACCCAAAACACCAAACCTCTTCAAAAATCCGGCGACGCCGGAATTCTATTGTCCGTCGCCGGCCAAATCCGAGCACCTTGGTTTCGTGCTCCTATGGTTTGTTCTAGGTTCAACATACACCATTTCGGCACTGTTTGGTTAATTTGATTTTTATCTAAACTATAGAAGATTGCTACAGAGTTCAGTTTTGCTGAAAATATGATATTATAAACATGGGATTTCTATTTTAAACTAATTACAGAACTAAATCCTACTGTGAGTAAGGATTTTACCTATAAGGAATTTTGCTGGAAGAACTCCCTCCAAGATGCACAAGCTCCTAGTCCTTTGCTTGATGGTGAGGAAATCCTAGACTTAGCTCTTTTCTTCTTCTTTCTCTTTGTTCTTCTATGTTTTCTTTTTTCTTTCTTTTTAAATTTTCAGATTTTAAACTAGCTAAATGATCTGAACAAACTATATAAATGGTGAAGGGAAGGGTGAGGTGTTGGAGGAGGTGTCACCAAACAAGATGTGGTTATTTCATGCAAGGAGGAGGTGTAGTGTGTGTGTGTGTGTGTGCATGCAAGAAGGATGTGGCAATGAATTTTCTTTTCCAAATTGATTTATCTTTTGATAAAATTTCTGAACAAAAGCTCTTTTAACCTCTTTTCTACTTACTCCCTTAAAATTTCCAATTTGCACAATTTTCCTAAACTTTACCTAAACACCCTTCACTATCTATGTTATTGCATAACACTATTTTAATTAAAATGAAGCTAAATTTCTCATTAAACCCCTTATAATTTATTTATGTTACATATTAAAATTTTAATTTAATTTGTTTTACATTTTACTTATGACAATTTCTTATTTGGTTTTAATAACTTTTTAATTTAACATTTTATTATTTAATTAATTAATTTTATTTATTTCTAAATTTTCAGAATGTTACAAGAAATTTGCACCCAAGATCTCACCAAACGGCCGCGGATCCACGGCCAAACCATGCAATATGCGGCGAATCCGCAGCCGATTCACCGAATTAGGAGTTAGGATTTTCAGGTTGGATTTGCTACAATTAACCCTTATTCCGGAGATCTATGGTTTCTGTCTTTGGGGATATATAAAGGACCGATGGCTAAACTTAGAAATCATCAATATTTTACACAAGGTGATGGATCTTAAGATCTCCTTCAGAAATCACGTTCCGTTGATCTGCTGCGAGCGCTGATGGACGGCTGGGATTGAGTTGGAGGGTTGCCTCCTGAAGCGTGTGGATCTCAATGGGCTTTGTGTGGTTGAGGCCGAGCTACCTGCAAAGAAGCCCCGGGTGGTTGTGCTACCGAGGACCCTCCGACGATCAAGTTAGACGGGATATTTTGGCAGAGTAACGGCCTATGAGTAAAATTGTCTTACCTGAGTCGTCTGAGAGAGGGGTTTATATAGTGGCAGAAAGAGGCAGGCAAGCGCGAGATTCATGCCGGTCGTTACGCCCCTGGCGTCATGCCTGCGCGATAGGAGGGATTCCCCATTAATGACGAGATATACTCGTTAATGGGGGATCGTGATGGCGTGGGACGCGGGATCATGGGCGACGGATATCTCACACCCGACGAGATTCGCGGAGCCGTGGCGGAGGCGCCTATGATCGGTGCTGTGGCTCGGTCGCCAAGACCGAGAATGATAAGTTCGACGGGAGGCTCAGGAACGAGCAGGAGGCCGAGGCATCTTGGTTCTATGATAGCTTGGAGGCGAGCTGGGAGGAGTTCTGGAAGGCCACCGTTGGTCGGGAACGTCTTCGGGCTGGAAGCCCGGGATGTGCTTCAAACGTAACGTTCTTGATCCTTACTTGTAAGCTCTGGGACACGTCATCTGCCACGTGTCATTATTTGTGGAGTCACCGATATCGAGCCTCATCATTAGCCTCCCATTCTTGTCTCGACCCGTTCCTGGATCGGGTCGAGAGTAGTCTGACCGGCCACCCGGGGTGAGCTCCCACTTGAAGATATCGTCGGTGCGTATTCACGGGCAAAGAGTCGTATTTTCTTGATGACATCAGCGGATCAGGGGAGAGATCTTGTATTAAAGAGGAAGCGCCGGTTTGTGCGTACGTTCGTCGAAGTGTCAGCCCACGAATGTGCCGCGGGTGTCCCAGCGCCCGATAGGATGCGCCCAATATGGGTGCGACAGGTGGAACGTTGTCGGCCATTGGTTGCGAAGTGTTGTTATGGCGGGAAGCGATTGGAGCCGTAGGATCTGCACGTTGGCAGCTATAAATAAAGGTGGGATCCCCATCAGGGCCCATACCTCATCATACTTTCCTCGTACCTAGTCGTGTTAGCTCGGTGCTCCACTTCTCAGGTTGGATTCCTTGCGTTTTCTCTCCCGAGGACTCGTCCCTTTTGATCAGGTTAGAAGTCTTCTATCGAGGAGTCTATAGACATAGTCCGGGTAGAGTCTAGGGAGTCTTCTGCAGCTTCCTCTTCTACTTCTTCTGCTTCTTACTCGTCTGAGTCGGAGTCTCCCTGGGAGTTAGGGTTAGTCATTCTCCCCGGGGTCGTATGATTGGGGCGGTCCCCAGAGCGCAGGCCGTGGATGCTCTTGGTGCATCATCCATGCTGAGGCACGCGGATGAGCTCGCTACCATCTGGACTCGTTTCCACATTCCTCCTGACTATTCGCTTCGTCTGGCCGAGGAGGGGGAGAGGGAAATCCAGGTAAGGGGCAAGGAGATTGCCTTGTACCTGGAAGCCTTTTGGGCTGGAATGCGCCTACCATTCTCCCCCGAGGTGAGTGCGGCGTTGAATTGTTTTGGGTTAGCCCCGGGCCAGTTAGTGCCGAACTCTTGGAAGATTCTCTTTGGGTTCCTGGTCTGGTTGAAGTTGCGTCTGATCCCTTTCCTTCGGAGCCTTCTTGTTTCTTCTCTTTGCTACAAAAACCACCCCGGCACTCGCGGGGGCGAGCCGAGCTGGGTGTACATCACTTTTAGAAAACACAGGGGAGGTGCTGCCGGGTCGGGGGTTGTCGAAGTACCTTCTTCCATTCATGACTGGAGGAAGAAGTTTTTGCTTGTTGAGCCGCCCGAGGGTGAGGATTGGCATGTTCCCAAACAATGGCACGGGGGTAGCTGCCCGCGGGTGAGTCGGTCGAATGATCCCGATGCGGTGGCGGTGTCAGAGTAGGAGCCCCTCACTCGAGCTGATGTGCTGCTGTCTGAGCGGGCCCTCAGTTGGGCCGGGCTCAGCCCCACCCAGTTCACGGGTAAGTTAGGAGTTTTCAGGCGACCTGTTTTAGACTTGAGCACTCTTCTACTTTTCTGGCATTGCTGACTCCTCTGTATTTTGTCTTATGTAGAACCCATGGACCTAGGCAAGTTTTGGGCAGCCCTGGTCAAAACAAAGAAGGGGAAGAAGGAAGGAGGCGCCAGCCCTTCTTGCCCGCAGTTGGCTCCGGCTCCACCGGTGGCCACTCCATCCAAGCGCCCAAGCGCGCCCCGGGCCCCAGAGTCCGGCCGTGCGCCGAGCCGAAAGCTTGCTCGGGAGCAAGAGCCGCGGGCTCCGGAGGTGGGAGGCGAGACTGGTTCTCCCGTGGCACTCCTCAAGAGGTTCCATAGGACGGCGCCCCACTCCCCGGCTTCCCCGATCCTCGTGGACGATGGGGAGCTTTGCTTCGAGGTGCCCTCGGGGATTTCCGTCGCTGACGGCCTGCTTTTGGAGATGGAAAGGTCGACCGAGGGCAGGATCCCTCGGGGGACCCTCAGGGCCCAAATGGCGGCTATAGCTCAAGAGGCCGTGCAGGTTTGTGTTCGCACCTCACTTGGTTCTTCATTCAGTATTTTTTTTTGCGTGATTTGGTGCCTCCCTTTCCTTTTTGACCCTCTTTCTTTTCTTCAAGTCCTCCAGCACGTCACCCTCATTGTCAATATGGAGGACGAGGAAATTGCCCTGGCGATGCGGGCTACGGGCGAGTTCTCCTCGCGGGAGGAGAGATCGAGGTTGGAGCTGGAGGAGGAGATGGAGAGGATTGTTGCCCTTGAAAACCGGGTGGCGGCCGGGGATCGGGAGATCGCTAGGTGCCGAGCGGCTGCCCGAGCCGCCGAGGCCCAGTTGGAAGACTCCAAGGTGCTCATCGGCACCCTGAAGAAGATGGCGAACACACTCCAGAGGGAGAACGAGGCGGCGAAGGAGGGAACGAGGCATGCCGAGCTTCGAGCGTCGAAGGTGGTGGAGAACTACAAGAAGTCTGATCAGTTATACACTGACCTTGCTGGAACCGCCGCCATCGTTTGGCACGACGCCCTCGATGCCGTCAAGGCCGTGATGCCGGAGTTTCCTGACGGCGAGCTCCGGGGTGAGTACCCCCGCGGGGATGAGGCGCAAGGGGATGATCCTGGCAGTGCTGCAAGGGAAGATGCCCCTTTTAGGCCCGTTGGGAATAAGTCGGTCGACCCTCGCACCGGTGCCGAGGCTCCCGCTGTGGGCACTGACCATCAAGATGTCACCCTGGTTGTCACAGTCGAGGCGCAGCTCATTGATGTCCTCCCAGGCCCCGAGGCCTAAACCTTTTTGCCTCCTTATTTTCTTCGCACTAAAATTTTGTAAGCCTCCGGGCGTTTTTGTAAGGCTGGGGAGCCCATAATACCTCTGTAAAGACTTCCTTCTTTATGAATAAAAAATCTTTTTGCAATGCTCTTTGCATGCGCATTTTCCTTTTGTTTGTAGTAAACATTTTTATTTGCGCGGTACTGCTTTCATGTTTAGGTCGGTTTTTTGTCTAGCAATCGCACGTCAAGTTAAGAGTTGAAGTCGACCATTTTCCAAGTGTGCAGAGACCGGTGAAAGGTCGGTATCTCCATGGCCCCAAAGTCGAGGTGGGGATCGCTTAGACGTGGTTGGATCGAGCAGGGTAGATGCTCGGTGGTCTCCAGTTGAGGGCTTTTGATCCCTGGCGTCGGTGGGTAATAAATTACCAGCCAAGGATGGACCGAGCAGGGTAGTTGTTCAGTTGCTTCTTGATGAGGGCTTAGATCTTAGGCGTCATGGGGTAAGAGATTACCTGCCAAGGATGGACCAAGCAGGGTAGCTGCTTGGTTGCCTCTTAATGAGGGCTTTGATCTTCGGCGTCGTAGGGTAAGAGATTACCAGCCAAGGATGGAATGAGCAAGGTTGCTGCACGGATGCCTCTTGGTGAGGGCTTTGATCCTTAGCATGGGAGGGCATAGGAAGGCCTGCTAAGGATAGACCGAGCAGGGTTGCTGCCCGGTTGCCTCTTGGTGAGGGCTTTGATCCTTGGCGTCGTGGGATAAGAGATTACCTGCCATGGATGGACCGAGCAGGGTAGCTGCTCGGTTGCCTCTTGGCGAGGGCTTTAATCCTTAGCGCGGGAGGGCATTGGGAGGCCCGCTAAGAATGGAACAAGCAGGGTTGCTGCCCGGTGTAACATTTTGAAAATTTAGAAATAAATAAAATTAATTAAATAAATAATAAAATGTTAATTTAAAAAGTTATTAAAACAAAATAGGACATTTTCATAAGTAGTATGTGAAACTAATTAAAGTTAAATTTTAGTTTGTAACATTGGTAAATTTCTAGGGTTTTAGTTGGAAATTTAGCTTCATTTTAATAAGAATGGTGTTATATAATAACATATGTAGTGAAGGGTCTTTGTGTAAAGTTTAGGAAATTGTGTAAACTTGGAAATGTTGAGGGTGTAAGTGAAAAAGGGTTAGATAATGTTTTAGCTCAGAAATAACCATAAAACACCACAACTTAGAGTGATAAGGCATGGACACCTCCTTCTTGCAAGCACACCTCATGCACACCACCTCCACCTTGCATGAAAGCACCACATTTCACTAATTGACACCACCTACTACCCTAATTCTATTATCCTTACATTATACCTAATTATTTCGGTAAATATATATTAGGACAACTGAACTAAGTTGAAAGAAGGAAAGGAAAATAAAAACATAACACATAAAAGAAAATGAGAAGAGAAGGAGAACAAGCGCTAAGGATTTTCACCACCAAACTAAGAGCTAAAGACTTGGGTATCTAGGAGGAAGCCTTTCAACCATATTCTGTAGGTATAATCTTTAAACACAGTAGGATTTTAGTTCTGTAAACTTTAAATTAGAAATTGGATATCGGAAAATTGGTATCTTAAGGAACTATAGGCTCTGTAATGATCTGCTATAATTTAGATAAAAACTAACATAACCAAACAGTACCTGCATGTTATATATTGGACCTAGAATACACCCTAAGGAGACAAACCATTTTGCTCGGAGGTTGGCCGGCGACGCATAGGGTAAATCCGGCATCGCCGGACTTTTGAAGGTTTTGGCTATTGAGGTTTTTAAAGTAGCTCTGTGGTTATTTGTTAGGAGTTTTCGTATTGTTTACTTAAAGTTAATTTAACAGTAAATGAAATCTAGGAACTAATATCTGAAAAAGGATCAAAATTCAAAAATATACGACACGGATATATCGTATCATGAGTTCTGTTTTTACCGTTACGACCAGAATAGGGTTAGCTCAGATTAACTTAAGTTCAGTAACTCACGATATCATCACATAGCATGTTTAGTTGTGCAGTATCATAAACTAAGTTTTTGTGTTATCTAGTTTACTGTAAATGAATCTAGAACTAATAAGTATAATTACTAGAAAAACTAACAAGACCAAAAGTATAATGAGTCAACTAGAAGACTACACTTAAAAACCTGAGCCTCAAACTCCCCATAAAATCCGGCGAGGCACCCTGAAATCCGGCGACGCCGGCCCCCTTTAGGAATTTTGGTGGTGATTCTTCTTCTGTAGCTTTGAGTTGGTATTTTACAAGTCTCTGTATTGTTTGTGTTGTCTAAATATGTACACAGTAAAATTTGGGAACATTTTAGAAATGGTTTTATCAAATTTCAGATATTTACGATACGGAGTTTTCGTATTTTGATGTTGCAGCTGAACCGTTGAAGTTTATACGTTAACGACAGAATTTTGTTGTCGTTTTTGGGTTAAGTGTGTTGTAGGTTCTAACCTACAAGCATTTTGTTTGTTGTTTTGGTTTTCGATATGATATTTACATCAATGCGATTTAAATACGAATATAGATATGATTCAAGGATTTCGAGACGGAGTTGGCGATGTAGTAGCGTGGATTCAGCGAGCTTTTAAGTTGGTGAGTAGATTTACATCTACAGGGGAAGTCGGATAGATGGCGTACAGCACCCTCGCAACCTTATAAATATTATTATGATCTCTAGTTAGTATAATAGTTATTCAAGGTATTGATATAATATCGCATCTTATATATCCTTCATTTGCATAGAGTTCATTTATGGTTTTAAGTGAAACATGTACGTGATGTTAGATCCGTACGACATGGATATGATTTGATGAGTTTGTACGAGAGATCATGCCGTATTTAAGATGATACAGATATAGCGATATGATGAGATATAATACAAGGATTTATACGTATTGGAAATGATGAAATTTGTATGCCGAATAATGACCAATTTATCCTTTGACTAGTAGAGTTAGATTATATTCTGTTTTAGGAGATAATACTTGTGTGAGCTATATTCTTTTAAAAACTATGATTCATTTGTCTTTTAAATAAAATACTAGGATGCGTGCCAGTTTCTAAAACGGATATCTATTTTAAATCTAGGGCAGCTTTCTTATTTCAAACTTAACGTTTCGATAATTTTAAAGATAATGGTATAGCTCATAGCAAGTAATTACAATAGTTATGTTTAGATTACTTTACATGTTTGCATTATATTATCCATAGTATACGTTTCTGCGTTACGCACAATTTGATAGAACACTGCACAAATACCAATAAGTACTATGCTGCACAAGCACGTGAATATATGTTACACTACACTTCATTGATACTGCCATGTCACTGTAGAGCTGTACTGTTATATATGTATTAAAATAAATAGGTTGTTACACCGTAGAACACTCGCACAAATACTAATGATTACCATGTTGCACGAGCACAGACGCGTATGCTACACTACACATCATTAGTAGTGCCATGATACAGTAGAATTGAGATCATTACGCTTATGTGATATAATTACGTAGTCTTTTCTTATTCCGTTGTAGATTACGAATATTAGTACAATAGATGATGTATTTGATTCTTATGGATTTCTGGATATTTTAGTCCTGATGTGATATATCGGTGGTATGGGACACTGTTATATATGTATATATATAATATATCATCAATATAATCTATGCAAGTATTCTTATTCCTTACTTGATATTTTGATATGATGAGTTAAACGTCCACCATGAGTTTTGTGTTTTCTGATTCTGATTCCGACCCGAGTGGAGGAGCTATACGGCTTTGGACTTGTTATTATCTGGACTGAGTGGGGGAGCTATACATTCGGATACATGGTGGACCCGGTCGAGACCGAGGGGCAGGATAGTCGTAGTTGTAGGCGGGGAGCCTAGCGAGGATACTCGATGCCGGAGATTGAGATGAGCAAGGCAGATATCCAAGGGATACTGACCGGGGTTCGATTGGGCACGGCAGATATCCAAGGGATACTGATCGTAGTCAGGATATCAGGTGGCGAACATTTGTTAAGATAGTGTCGACGGTATCTGCATTTACGCGTCGATACTGGACACGAGAGATTTCGGATTTCAATGTCGATGCTGGACATCTATATATATATATATATATTGGTATGATCATTATCATGAAGTACACAGTTAAATATTATTTATTAGATTTAACCAGGACTGATCCGGGGGACAGTACCTGCATATATTTATACAGACATTCATATACAATTCCAACAAGAACTATAGATTCATGATTTTGACTCATATGACATTGAGATATTATACTTGGGATTGCATGATAGTTAGTATTGCACATATGCATATCATATAGTATATTGGTACAGGTTATGATAGGACTATACTTATGACCTATGTATCGTCATGCATTTCGATTTCTACCTTTAGATGTACTTTTATTCACTGAGTTGACAATTCATCCCCGTTGTGTCACAGTTTCTTGCAGGTTTTACCGCTTGGATTATCAGCAGCTTGGGAACACATTCTTTCGGGGATTGATTGGTAAGTGGGTTATTATTGTATTATACTCACTCTTGATTATTCATATATTCCTGTATCTAGTAGAAACTCTATCAACTTAGAAATGGTATATTATGGACTTAGTAGCGAGACTTAGAGTTTATGTGTGGTAATGTCGCACCCTTTAAAGTCGATTTCTGATTTAGATTGTTGGTTGCTCCATCGTTTGGACGTGGAGACTAGCTTCCGTTGGGAGGCTATTTTATTATTTTGTTGTATCGGGTTTTTTATATAAAATTTCAAAGGAGGTGCTGTCATATTTTCAAAACATCATAGAAGTTTTTTCAAACATGCTTAGTTAAATTTAAATGTTATTTAAGCTGGTTCCATCTGATGACTATTTTAAACTCCCCTCTAATATTTTCAAAAGAGTTTAGATTCCGAGTTTCGTCTTACTTGAAACGCGTTGACGTCTTTAGATTTCACGTGATTTAATTGCCGGTCACGTGCCACATTCGGGTCGTGACACCCGGTTGCCTCTTGGTGAGGGCTTTGATCCTTGGCGTCGGTGGGTAGTGAACTACCAACCATGGATGGACCGAGTAGGTTTGCTTCTCGGATGCCTCTTGTAAGGGCTTTGATCCCTAGCGCGGGAAGGCATAGGGAGGCCTGCTAAGGATGTACCGTGCAGGGTTGCTTCCCGGTTGCCTCTTGGTGAGGGCTTTGATCCTTGGCGTCGTGGGGTAAGAGATTACCAGCCATGAATGGACCGAGAAGGGTAGCTGCTCGGTTGCCTCTTGGCGAGGGCTTTGATCCTTAGCGTGGGGGGCATTGGGAGGCCTGCTAAGGATGGACCGAGCAGGGTAGCTGCCCGGTTGCCTATTGGTGAGGGCTTTGATCCTTGGCGTTGTGGGGTAAGAGATTACCGGCCAAGGATGGACCGAGCAGGGTAGCTGCTCGGTGGATTTGCGAAGTTCTGTCTGACCTTCCCCAGTGTGTGAACATCGGGAAGAGTAACCACTGTGGGGGACACATGTTATGAATGTGCGGGGGGGAGGCGAAGCGTAAGAGCCGTGTCGTTCCGATTTCGCCGAGAAAGGCGGGATATCCGCCGTGTGGCGGTACGGTAATGGAAGAAACGAGCGACTGTTGGACTCTTGGGGGCGCTGTGGGGATATAAAGCGGAGGGTGTGTTGATCACTCCTTTCTTCATCCCCAAAGCGTAAGAATGGTCACTTTCCCTTTCACCATCCCCGAGATCATCTCCTTTGAGGACGTGTACTTGTACGACCAGCTGTGCTCCGAGGATACGCGGCTGGCGGTGATCGGCCATGTTGAGGATCATTTCGGCCGAATGCTTCCCCGGCGCTTGCCCCTTCTTCAGCTGTTGATGTAGTCAATCTGGAGGGCGTCGACGGGGCTGCACGACCGCTTGTCCGAGCAGCTGAAGGATGAGGCGGTTGGTAAGCTAAGGTCTCTATGCCACTTTGGCCTGATCTCGATGAGTTGGCGGGATCGCTCGGTGCCACTCGTCCTCGAGTGTTACCAATTGAGGCATCTCGCCGATGTTTGCGTACGGCATCAGAGGCGGAGGTCCGAGGTGGCGAGGGCCCGGCTGGCGGAAATCTCCTCGGAGTACTACGCGCAATGTTTCCTGCACCCTCTTCCCCCGCTGCTGTAATCTTTTTGTTTTCCCCCTTTTTTTAATGTAATGTAAGGCTGGGAAGCCTACAATACATTTTTGAATTAATAAAATTCTCCTTTCCTGCAATGCTCGACTGCATTGTCCTTCTTGTTTGTTTAAAAATAAAAGAACTTAGAAGGATTTACATTGCTTTGTTGAAGAACCCAAGTAGTGGCATGCTAAAGAGGGACCGAACAGCGTAGCTGCTCGGTGGATCCGGAGGTTTAGTCCGACCTTCCTTGGTTCGTGAGCGTTGTTATGTAGCTCCGGCGTTTTTGAGGCTGAAAGGCATTACCTTGTAGCAGTATACCCCCCGGTCCGTTGTGAATGCGGTGAGATCTTCATCTGCCGGATTCATACGGATCTGGTTGTAGCCGGAGAAAGTATCCATGAAGCTAAGTACCTCGTCGCCTGCCAAGCTGTCGACAAACTGATCTATCTGAAGGAGGGGATAGTTGTCTTTCGGGCAGGCCTTGTTGAGGTCAGTGAAGTCGACGCACATGCGCCACTTCCCAGTTGATATTTTGACCATGACTACATTCACCAACCTTTCCGAGTAAGGCACGTTCCTAATGAAGTTGGCGGCGAAGAGCATGTCTACCTCGTCCTCGATCGCCTTTTGCTTGATCGGGGCGAAGCTTCGTTTTTTCTGCCTGACGGGTCGGACCTGAGGGTCTACCCCGAGCTTGTGAGATATGATCTTGGGGTCGATCCAAGGCATGTCGGTAGGCGCCTAGGCGAATATGTCAGAGTTGTTTCTAAGGAAGTGAACCAGGTCATCCCGCCGAGCCCCCGTCAACAGCGATCCGATCTGAACAGTTCGCTCGTCGTCCCTTTCTATGAGGGGGACCATTGTCAATGGCTCCACCGGAGTCCCTCGGACCTCTTTCTGCTCGTCTCGAGTGTCCAGAAAGCCTCCGATGTCACCCTCGCCCTCAACATCATTGTTCGGCCGCTCAGACGTAGATGTTGCGGTGAAGTATACCCTTGCGGTTTTTTGGTCTCCGTAGGCCCGACCTATCCCGCCTTGGTCGAGTGGGATTTCATCGCCAGGTGGTAGGTCAATATTTGGGCCTGGAGGGAGTTCAGTGTCGGGCGACCGAGGAGGACGTTGTAGGCCGATGGGATTCTTGCAACGATAAATTCCACAGGCACGGTGCGCGTATGGCCCACCTCCCCGATGTCAAATTGGAGAGTGATTACCCCTTCCACCGGGATGGAGTGGTTAGTGAACCCTGACAGGACGTGGGCGGTAGGCCTTAGGTCCGACGGGGCGAGTCCCATACGAAGAAAGCAGTCGTAGAAAAGAATGTCCGCCGAGCTTCCCGAGTCGACCAATATCCTCTGCACATCGTATTGGTGGATCCGAGCTGTGATCACCAGCGGGTCATTGTGAAGCAGGGAAATACTGTGGAGGTCCTTGTCGGTAAAAACGATCGGCTCGGCTGCTTTGGCATTTTTCCTATGGAGGCCGACAGGTCCCTCAATCGGGGAGGGATGCCGAGTCTCGTCGGTCCCCGTCATACCCCCGCTGACATGGCCATGATTTGGACGATTGTTAATTCACCGGGAGGGGACTTTTCTCTTGCTCACGGTCGGCTTGCTGCTTGTCTCGTAAGTACGTTGCCAGGTGCCCCGAGCGGATTAGCTCCTCGATGTATTCTCGGATCTGTTTACCGTTCTCGGTGTAGTAGCCCAGCGACCTGTGGAATCCGCAGTAAGGGCCCCGGGTGCGCTTTGCCGCCTTGTTCGAGACTGGAGGAGTTTGAAGAACCTCTCGCCGTTAGCCTCCTCCAGCAGCACTGTCTGGGAGACATTGAGCGGGGTGTACTCCTGGAACTTCGGGGAGTAGGGCTTTGGCTGCTCGATCTTCTTTTTATTTTCCCGGGCCCTTTTTTTCTGATCAGCTTATTCTGTCCGGGGCAGTTTGGCGTTCACCTCGGACTCGAGCCGGATCTCACATTCGGTCCAGGCCTTTACCTCGGCCATGGTCTTAGGTTGCGCTAATGCAAAGGAGCGTAGCCACTCCTTGTGCCTAAGACCCGACCTGAGGGCCGTAATGATAGTCTCGTCCCGGTGTTCTGGGACCTCGAGGAGGGCATTGTAGAAGAGGGTGACGTATCCTTTGAAGGATTCTTTGTCCCCGCTCTTTATGGTGAAGAGGTGGTCGACGGTTCGCTTCTGCCATCTGTTCCCGAAGAAGTGGCCAAGGAATTGGGTGGCCAGCTCATCAAAGGTTGAGATTGAGCATGGCGCGAGTCCTCGAAACCAGTCTCGTCCGGAGCGGATGAGAGTGGCCGGGAAAGCGTGGCATTGGGCAGCGTCAGAACAGTCCTGGAAACTCATCCCGGTTGTGAACGCGTCCAAATGGTCCTTCGGGTCGGACTTCCCGTCGAAGAGTGAGACTTTCGGGGGCTTGTTCTGGGAAAAGACGTGGACGGCGAGCAGCTCTTCGGTGAAGGGCTTCGTGAGCGAGTCTGTGGCATATTTAGCCCCGTCGCTTGAATGATGACTTTCCTGATGCATGCCTTCGATCTTCTTTTCGAGGGCGTCTAGTCGGCCGTGGTATCCCGATGATTCGGCATATTCTGATTTTTAGCCTCTGTTGCTGGAGACCTATGCCTGGCCATGGACCCGGTTCCATTCGATGAGGTTCCTTAGGTCCCCTGGCGAGGTCGTCTTCGAGCTTCCATGGCGAGTCCTGTCCGCGCAACCCCGTCGAGGGAGGGTGTGCCGGTCATGCCTGGACGCAGGCAAGCTGACCGACACTTCCTCAAGAGGAACAGGGGCACGTTAGGGCTCGGGGTGAGGCGCTCTGGTGAAAGACCTCGGTGTCGAGCTATGCGGGGCCTAGCAAGTCATAGAATATGTTGGCCCGGGGGATCTGTGGCCGCCGGAGGCAGCGAGGTGCTGTTCGGTCATGCCAACATGGGCAGATTCTTCTCTCCCTCTGTAGGGGTCCCGGTCCTGAGGTGGGGGAGCGGCGACCTGAGGAGCTTACCTGGCCGTTTGGACATGGACCAGTGCATCCACGGCGGACGCGAGTCGGTCTATCCGAGTGGATAAGGCGTGAATGGCGTTCGGGGGAGGAGATTCGTCCGTGCCTCCATTGTAGGGGAGGCGGCGGCTAGCGCTTGGATCATCGCGGTGATCGCTCGCCATGAAGTTGAGATTGGAAGATGAACTTTCGTTGAGTGGAATTAAGAGGTTCCTACAGACGGCGCCAACCGATGGATCTCAAGATCTCCTTCAGATGTTATCTTCCGTTGATCTGATGCGAGCGCTGATGGACGGCTGTGATTGAGTTGGAGGGTTGTCTTCTGAACCGTGTGGATCTCAATGGGCTTTATGTGGTTGAGGCCGAGCTACCTGCAAAGAACCCCCAGGGTGGTTGTGCCACCGAGGACCCTCCGACGATCAAGTTAGACGGGGTATTTTGGCAAAGTAACAGCCTATTGGAGTAAAATTGGCTTACCTGAGTCGTCTGAGAGAGGGATTTATATAGTGGCAGCAAGAGGCAGGCAGGCGCGAGATTCACGCCGGCCGTTAAGCCCCTGGCGTCACGCCCGCGCGATATGCGGGATTCCCCATTAATGACGAGATATGCTTGTTAATGGGGGATCATGATGGCGTGGGATGCGGGATCATGATGGCGTGGGATGCGGGATCATGGGCGGCGGATATCTCACGCCCGGCGAGATTCGTGAAGCCGTGGCAGAGGTGCCTATGATCGGTGCTGTGGGTCGGTCGCCGAGACTGAGGAAGATAAGCTCGGCGGGAGGCTCGGGAACGAGCGGGAGGCTGAGGCATCTTGCTTCTGTGATAGCTCGGAGGTGAGCTGGGAGGAGTTCTGGAAGTCCACCGTAGGTCAGGAACGTCCTCGGGCCGGAGGCCCGGGATGTGCTTCAAACGTAACGTTCTTGATCCTTACTTGTAAGCTCTAGGACACATCATCTGCCACGTGTCATTATCTGGGGAGTCACCGGTATCGAGCTTCATCACAAGCACCGTCAAAGTACAAGTGATCCAAGACAGGTCCAAGATTCGATGTGATAAAGCGATGTGAAATTCGACAGAACATCTACATCCGACATGGCAGA
The DNA here is from genome assembly GCA_030015575.1 of Agapanthus africanus. Classification (NCBI taxonomy): domain Eukaryota; kingdom Viridiplantae; phylum Streptophyta; class Magnoliopsida; order Asparagales; family Amaryllidaceae; genus Agapanthus; species Agapanthus africanus. The sequence continues at coordinate 682,755,038 of CM057340.1, forward strand.
GATCGAGAGCAACTTCTTCTTGCTCTTGTAATCTAAACTTGAAGTTTGTACTTGTGAAGTTGATTAATAAAGGTAAATCTTTAGTTTAATTATTTAGTTACATTATGAATTTCATCTCTATCCGTTCTTCTATCTCCATCATGCGCGAGTAATTCTCCGCTTGATAGGGTTCGTAGGATTAGGGTAGAACAATGGATGAGAAAATGTTTTAACTTCTTTTAAGTCTTATGAAGTTTATAAACTTTAGAAAAATAAATGTTAACATCCTAATCGGGTGTGCTACCAATTTATTGCTAGTCTCGACTGCGATTTGAGATTAGATTAACAATTGTTTTGTTAAGGGCTAGACATGAATAGACATCAATGAAAGGATAAGGGTCAATAGTGTGGAAACCCTAGTTTCTTCCAAGAACCCTAATTCTCATTCATCACTATCTATCTAGTTTTAAATTTATCAATAGATAAAAGGAGTAATCTTTATTAGTCATCCATAACTACTAAATCCGAACGAACCCTACAAGCATTCTTCTTATAAAATCTATATCCGTATTCAAACTAGATCTGTATTCTACATCCGTATTTTGACGTAGATCTAGACACTATTCTCCACTATTCTTTATTCCTCTATTCTTTCTCTTTTTCAACACGTCTAAAGTAAGATTGAAAGATTCCACATATCCCTGAGGACGACCCGTACTCATCTTGGTCTATCTTCACGCGACACCGTTATTGATTGCGGTTATTCTACAAACACTTCTTTAAATACAGATCAATCAACTTTCATGGAGAACTTTTGTGATAAGAACAGTTTGACCGATTGTAGCATAAGAATATCATTTTGTATCAGGAGAATGTCATCCACGTACAAAACGAGAAATACGACAGCTCCCCCTACAATCTTCTTGTATATACATGGCTCATCAACATTTTTATGAAGTCAAATTCCTTGACTGTCTTATCAAAACAGATGTTCCAACTCCGTGATATCTGCATTAATCCATAAATGTATTTAAGCAACTTGCACACCTTCCCGTGCTCCCACTGTCTACGAAACCCTCTGGCTGCTCCCACTCTTTTAAATTTCCATTTAGAAAAGTCATTTTAATGTCTATCTGCCAGATTTCATAATCATGGAAAACAACAGTGGCAAGTAGGATCCGAATAGATTTCAGCATAGTCGCTGGAGAAAATGTTGCGTCATAGTCCACACCCGTTCTTTAACAAAAACCTTTTGCAACAAGTCTAGCCTTATAGGTTTCAACCTGTTCATCTACGTCAATCTTCTAATTGAAGATCCATTTGCATCCAACGGGTTTTACCCCTATAGGAGCAACGTCCAAAATCCAAACTTTGTTGGTGTACATGGACTCCATTTCGGATCACATAATATCCAGCCATTTCACAGAGTCCCTACTGGTAATGGCCTGCTCAAAACTAGTAAGATCATCTTCTTTCAAGATGCAATCCTCTCGATCCCCATCTATGAGAAAACCGTAGTATCTCTCTGGCAGATGAGAAATCCTACTAGATCTGCGCATGACCATATGGTACTATCGAATTCTGTGGTTCCATCAAATCTTCAGTCGCAGTTTTTATTTCTGGAATTTCTTCCATTTCTAACGTGCTACCACTGGTTTCTTTTGCAAGAAACCGCCATTCGAAAAAGTTGGCGTTTCAAAAAACAATAATTTTTGTTCCTCTGCATGGTAGAATAGATATCCATTCGAATACTTTGTATATCCCACAAACTTACATAGAACTGATCCTAACTCGAGTTTTTTTGGGTTCTACTTTTTAACATAAGCAGGGCAACCCCATATCTTAATACATTCAAGATACAGATTCTTACCACCCCATATTTCATATGGAGTCTTAGGCATGGATTTAGATGGAACTTGATTCAATAAATATGCCGCCGTCTCAAGAACAAAAGAGATAACTAAGAATTACTCATCATGGAGCAAACCATATCCAAAAGGGTGTGATTCCTACGCTCCGATAGGCCGTTGTGTTGTGGTGCATACAGAGGAGTAAGCTGAGAGAGAATCCCATTCTCTTTTAGATATTCAAGGAATTATGTGCTTAAGTATTCACCTCCTCGATCAGATCGTAGGATTTTAATATTTTTTCCCGTCTGGTTCTCTACTTCTGTTTTATATTCTTTGAATTTCTTATAAACTTTAGATTTGTGTTTCAATAGAAATACATATCCGAACCTAGAGAGATCATTAGTGAATGTAATTGAGTACGAGAACCCACCCTCGCATGTCTAGATATTGGACCACATACATCACTGTGTATGAGTCCCGGGACCTTTGTAGCTCTTAATCCGTGTCCCGTAAACAGAGTTTTGGTCATCTTTCCTTTGAGACAAAACTGGAAAGTTTCATAAGATGTAAATTCGAACAGATCTAAATATCCATTCTTATGTAATTTAACCAGTCTGTTCTCATTGATATGACAAAGTCTACAATACCATAAGAAGGCTTCGTTCATTTCTGAACTCTTCCTCTTACGTGTGTTATATACATTGAAAAATGTATTTTGATTAAGAACATATATACTATTACATAATATACCTTCCCTAATCAATTCCTAATTAAGGTAAATGTTCATGATATTTCTATCTAATACAAACTTATATCCATCTTATTTAATAAAAACGGATATAATATTGCAAGGTATAGAAGGCACATAGTAACAGTTATTCAAAATCAATGTATTGCCACTTGGCAATACCCGGAGATATTCGCCGACGACAGCAGCATCAATTTGTGCTCTGTTCCCTACCCTGAGGGACATATCACCCTTTCCCAGTGTGCTACTCTTCTTTAACTCTTGTAACAAGTTACAGATGTGGGATCTTGATTCGGTATCCAATATCCAGGACGTAGAGCAAACTGAGAAACAGTTCTCGATAACTAACACACCCGAAGAAGATGCATCAGGGTCATGTGGAAGTCCTTGCATTTCTCTTTCCCTTTCCCATACTCATGATGGTTGTCACAAGTTAGAGCCAAATCGACGTTCCTTAGCCCAATATAATAAGCTAGTTCGGTCAAGTTAAGCATTTTATTATCTTAATTAAGGCGTGACATGGTTGCTACCCGGAGAGAAAGAAAAGAAACGCTCAGCGTGCGCTTTTGTAAGATTAGATTAGTTTATTAATTTATCTAATCAGGATAGCTCCCACTGTTTCTTTGAATTCTCCTTCAAACCTTAAAAGGAGAATTAGCTGGGTTTGATTGCACCCTACAAGTTCGCTAATAGTTTAGCCAGGCCAGTGTTGGTACTCCGAGGGAGGCTCCCGTGCTTTTGCACGAACCTTATCCTCGTTTCCGCAAAAGCATAACCTCGTTAACACCTTTTTAGACACCTACTGGATTAGCTAATTGTAAAGTGAAAAACTCTCCCGAGAGTAACAATTACTCACAGTGGGAATCATAATCCAACTATCATCGCATGATAATCTTGATAGAAGCCAACCAAAATCACCATACTAGAGAAGGAATGCACTCACCTTGCAAATTTCTCTTATATTTGAAACCCCCGATATTGTTTTTCCCCCTAACGGCTTATGACCTTGACACAGTCAACATATCATAAAACGTTAGTCAAGTTCTACCCGCTATTTCTTGATTGCTTTAGATCTACCCGCATAACCCTTGACACAGTCAATATAGTCACACGACTGTCCTAACCAATCGCATTTTATGCTACAAACAAGCACCACTTAGCTACCGTACACTACTCCTTAACACGGTCAACATACGCAGTACGAATACTAAGTACTACTTGTAGACAATGACGGAAGGCTACATCTGGTTTTTGGCGAAAACCTCTTAACGTAATGAACTTGATATCGTTGAAGAAAGCTAGTGATTTCGAAACGAGTAGCTCAAGCTCCATTTTGAAAACAAGTGATTTTGTAGAAAACCAAGTAGTTTTGAAAAGAATTGAGTAGTTTTGAAATTTGGTTCTAACAACATCATTAGGTTTATTTCCTTGCATTAATCAGACTTAATGTGGTCCCATCATTTAAGTTCCTAGTCACATCAGAAACAACCAAAATACAATGCTTTATATGCCATCTGCATTCACCATGGGGCATCAGGTCTTCACCATAAGATTACTTAACTTACAGCAAAGCGGACGCAGGGCCAGCACGGATGTAAAACATATACAAGCATTTACTATATATATATATATATATATATATATATCAGTATCATAGGCAGGTAATAATCATCATAGGTATGCGATAAACAATTTGGAATGGTGATAAACTAGGAGCCCCGTGTTTCGTTTGAGCCGCAAATGAAAACCAACATTCTTCGGTCATATAGATAACCCGTACATCACCGAACCAAGACCCATAGAAGCAGCAAGTCACCCGCCAATCCTAGAAATGGGACAACCCGGCCTCAATATCATGAGTGGGTCATACGAAGCCTTCTAGAATCCGGTAACTTCAACGCTCCTCTTTGGGTCTATCCTAAAACCCCTATAAGTGTGGCGAGCAACCCGTTAATTCTAGAGCGAGGTGACCCAGTCTCAACTCCATGAGATGGCCACCTACCGCACTCTAGAACCCAACGATTCGAGCACTTCTTCGTGAGTTCATCCTAGTACATGTAATGGAAAAATATACAACGGCAACTACGCCCGCATCCTGGACATGTCCCAATAAAAGAATAATACATCAAGCAACAACGATGGCCACAATTCTGTCGCTCGTCCCAAATAAACAAATACGCATTCATAACACAATGAGGGGCTATCCACCACGACAATCCAGTTAAACCATCACAGAGATATACACAACAACAACACAAGCTAGATATGTGCAACCCCTTCTAATTGACATATAGCAATTAGACAACATTTATCAACACATAAAAAAACAAATGGATAATCAAAGATACTTTAATTTCGACTTTAAAACTTTCCATGTTGCCCGTAAGCTAAGATAAATCTGGGCCAAAAAGAACTATACCAAAAATCCCAATTCCATACAACCAAGCCACTGTACGAAGACAGGGCAGAACAGAACATTCCTAACCACCTAGGTCAGCCAGAACATGTTTGTTCTGGCCCGTCTTCAAATAGTGTTAGTTTTATAGCAAATGTAACACATTTTGATACACCAAAAAAAATTCAGAGAATTTTTTTGGTTCGAACAGAAACTTGGTTTTGTGGAATTGAAATACGGAAAAAATTTGGTTTTGAAATTTAAGTATCGTCTACTACTAGTTTAATTGTTTGGTTAGTTCTAATACTATTTGTTAGTTCCTAATGCTCGTGTCGCTAACCCGCAGCCAAGGCAGAATTGCAAACAAAAATTTTACTATCAAGCACTAGAAACCCTAAACCATGAGATCGATTCTATACACTAAACTAACAAACTAACAAACTAAACTACGAGTTAGAGAGACTAGCTACCTTTATAGCGTGTCTGCCTAATCGTGGAAGATCCCAGGCGGAAGATCCCATCTCATGCTCCTAGGACGCTAAGAACGAGCTTGTGCACTGGTGGTCCTTGTAGCGTCCATCCGATCTAGTAGAGAGCTTGAGACGAACTTGTGAACTAGTGATGATGTAGTGAACTCTACCAAGGCCTCCAAGTCTTTCGGAACGCTCTTGCAAGCCGATCGTCTTTCGTCAAAGATGATCCACCCAAGAGAAGCGGTTCAAGCTCTAACTTCACCTAGATAACTAGTGAAGCAACTAAAGATCACAAGTTGCTAGGTTGTGATACTTAGGGATGTAAAGAGTGTTCATGTAATATTTCTATTTTAATTCCTCCTATGTTCTCAACACATTAGAAGAGGAAGATGAAGGAGGAGCAAGAGAAGAGAGAGAATGCTAAGATGAGAATGAAACTTGTGTAGAGAGAAATTAACCATAACATTTGTTTTATCAAAATAAAATTTCAATAAACTAACGCACCCTGTTCTCCGCCGAAAGAAGCGACCGGGACGTTAGGACGTCTGGCCTGAATTTTAGGGGCAGATACTATTTGGTTTTATCCATCCACCTCTCCGAAGATGCCAAGTTGATTTACGACACCGTGTATCGGAGGTTTAGACGGATGCAGTCGTTGTAGCAGACTTCGTCAGATTCCCCTTCATTATGAGGGGTTTTTGATTGTGGGGACGCTCTTCCCTGCAGGCGCAAGCCCCTGCAGTTAATAACGTTACTGCATCGCGGTAACCACTTTCTCCTACTCCAGAAGGTCACTTCGTATCGTGTGTGTTTGTTTTATTTTTGATTGCCCGTGGATTGTATACGGAGACTAATTTATGCTGTCGCCCGTAGGGCGTGGATTAGGCCAAATCCATATTTTCTTAGATTTGGGTTTGGGTTGGTTTAAGGACCGTTAGTCTTGTTTTAGACTAAGGTCAACTCAAACGTTTGTTGAGGATACGTTAGTCTAATTTTAGACTAAGATCTACTCAATAAGATTTTAGGATCATTTAGATCCGACGAAAGAGTATTTGGACTCTATCGTCTTAGTTAGGACGTTGCGGTCCATAAGTTTAAGGGCATCATAGTCCATGGTTTAAAGACATCATAGTCTATAGAGTTTAGTTTAAGGACATCGCGGTCCATTGGGTTTAAGGACATCGTAGTCCATGAGTTTAAGGACCTCATAGTCCAGTTTAAAGACATCATAGTCTATAAGGTTTTGGTTTAACCGTTTGGGGATGCACCAAAAGTTATTGGTTATTGGGACCCTCCATCTCTCTGAAGACGTTGAAGAATTACAATGATATGTATCAGAGGTATGAAGAGATGTACCCTTGAACCAATGTTGGTTGGGAGATCTGTAGTCAGGTTTGGGACTAAAATCAATTGGGGAAATTGTGAGCACATGGGCTCGGTTGGTCTGAGTTAGGGACTTGGGGCCAATTTGGGCTCAGCCCACTCAGTTTTGATTAAAGTGTTGTACACTTGTTTGGGCTCGGTCCCTTTTTGTTCAATAATGCTAAGCATTAATTTGGGTTCTGACACCCCTTTTTCTTTTGTCTTTTATTGAGTGTTGAACACTCTTTGTAGCATAGAGCGCTTTATGTACAGAGACTTTATGTACAGAGCGCTTGGCGATAAGCGCCAGACTTGGAGCGTTGAGGCGCTTCTTCTAAGATAGAGCCCACGTGGGGAGCACGTGGAGCGCTTGGCGCTGAGCGCCAGATTTGGAGTGCTAAAGCGCTTCTTTTAGAATAGCGCCCACATGAGGAGCACGTGGCGCGCTTGGCGTTGAGCGCCAGACTTGGAGCGCTAAGGCACTTCTTATAAAATAGCGCCTACGTGAGGAGCACGTGGCGCGCTTGGCGCTGAGCGCCAGACTTGGAGCGCTAAAGCGCTTCTTTTAAATTGGAGCTCTAAGACACTTCTTATAAAATAGCGTCCACGTGAGGAGCATATGGCGCGCTTGGCGTTGTGCGCCAGACTTGGAGCGCTTAAAGCGCTTCTTTTAAATTGGAGCGCTAAGGTGCTTCTTTGGCAGCTCTGATTAGTTCTGTGCTCTGAGAATTAAATTCTCGGTTTATAAGAGACTTTGTCTCATGGATATAAGAACTGAGTTCTTCTCTTTTTGATGAGATGCTATGATCTCTTTTGTTTTTTGTGAAAAACCTTGTCTTAAGGATCTGTGATCTAGAAAAAGAACTGAGTTCTTATGATGTGAGAGTTAAACTCTCAAGAATTGAGGAGATGTTATGATCTCACTTATTATCATTTACCTTGAAGAAAATTTCTTCTTCTTAAAGCTTGCTCTTCTCTTTTTCTTTTTTGAGAACCTGAAGTTTATAGGGGGGTTATTCTGTGCAAGACTTGAAGTCTTGGGTCATTTATATAGGGGAGGCTGATTTGTTGAATCAGTTAAAGAAATCTCTCATCGAGAGATTTCTGATTGATTTGGGGAATGTTTCCCACCATTGGATCCTTGATCCAAGGGCTTCTGTTTTACAGAAGATAGGTTTCTTGTTATTAACAAGATTGGGAAAGTATTTTCTCATACAGAACTTATTCTGTATCTTGGTGATTTTTAATCACCATTGGATCTTTGATCCAACGGTGCTCTGATTTACAGAGCACAATCTTTCTTGTTTGGAAAGATTTGAGGAGTATTTCCTCAACAGAATTTGATTCTGTAACTTGATGATTCATTCATCTCAGTTGGATCTTTGATCCAATGGTGGAGAACATTTAGTTCTAGCGCTTAGCGCTCTCGTGCTTTGCACGTGAAGCGCTGCCTCAGAGTCTTTAGCGTTGGCGCTCTTGGCGCTAGCGCTCTCGTGCTTTGCACGTGAGCGCTGCCTCAAAGTCTTTAGTGCTGGCGCTCTTGGCGCGAGCGCTCTCGTGCTTTGCATGTGAGCGCTGCTTTAGAGTCTTTGGCGCTGGCGCTCTTGGCGCGAGTGCTCTCGTGCTTTGCACGTGAGCGTTGTCTCAGAGTCTTTGACTCTTAGCGCAAGCGCTCTTATGAGGCACTGCCATATTTCAAATTTCAAATTTTGAGTAGAGCTTTACTCTCTGATTGGTGGAAACAAATTCCCCCCCACCGTTGCGTTCACGTGGCTTACACGTGAGTGCAGCGACGGCAGCCTCTCCGCCGTTATATCAACTTGGAAGTTGGATCGACTTACAGTGCCTATAAATAGAGCCTTTGGACCTTTGAGATGACTGCTTGTTCATCTTCTTATTTTCTTGTTCTCTGAGAATTTTATTCTTTCTTCAGAGCTAAGCTCTCTGCCTTAAGAAATTTCTTTAGAGTTAAGACTCTGTCCAAATTTGGTAAGGATTGAACTTATTAACAAAGCTTTGCTCTTCTCAGATCGTAGATCTTAAATAAATGTTTTAGGGTTTTACTCATTAACAGAGCCGTGCTCATCTTTAGATCATAGATCTGTTCATCTTCCATGAAGAACTCTTAGAGTTTGTTCATAGATCTTGAAGATCTTGAAGTTTTTAACTTAGTAAAGCTTTGCTTTTTAGGGTTTTTTGATGGGTTACTCCATCATCTTCACAGAGCATAGCTCTTCAGAATTTTTGGGGGAATTTTTATTCCCTTCATCATTAGAGTTGACAGATGTCACTCTTTTGCAGAGCGCTGCTCTCAAGGGAGTTTTACTCCTTGGCCCGAGGGGCCTCTCATTAAATGAGAATCTTTTTAGGATTTTCTATTTAATGAGTGACTTTCTCATCAATGATGGGTCGTCACCTTGATTTTGTGGGCCCTCTCCGGTCCCTTTCTACTGCATTGCAGTGTGGTACAAATTTTAAGTACCAAGTGTTAGAATTTCGATTATAGTATTAACAGCTAACCCTTGTTCTTACTCGCGCAGGTACTATGTCTTTTGACACTTCCTTCCCGTTCTTTCGTCCGGAGAGCGCATTTGCTGGCGCGCCCGTGGATAGGGAAGTATTCGCTCTCATCAAAGATCACGACTCGGAGCAGAAATCTCTTCATCTATGGGGGTCGTGGTACAATCAAATCATCCGGGGTCGACGCGGCTTCTCTTGTGCGGTGCCTTCAGAGCCTATTTCAGCGATCCACTACGCCGACTCACCCCCAGTGAATTATGCCGTAGAGGAGGTCGACTATCTTTTCGGAGGGTTGCCTTCAGCCCTCTATGACCGCAATACCCGTACAGCCACCGATGGCTTTGGATACTCTGGGGCGGCGTATATGTCAAGGCGAGTCATGCCCTTAGGGACAGCCGTACATGATAGGCTTGACTCCTCGCCATCCAGCTGGATATGTGCAGTGGGCTCGATACATTTTGTCGGCCAAGAAATCACAGCTGCTGAAGCTCGGGTTGTACCCCGCGATTTATGCGTTTCTCTTCCAATATTCCACGCCCTCGGTATGGTGGGTCAAAGCTTTCTTGGAACAATGGAACGTTCTGACCTTTCTTCTATCAGATCGGGAAGTCTCAATCTCTTTGGAGGAATTCGCGGAGATCTCCGGCTTGCCTGTCAGGGGAGAACATTACGAGGAGCTACTTCCTCCTGAGGAGTACGTCTTTGCCGCCAAGTCAGTGGTGATGGGCATTATCCCGGAGAATGCTATTCAACATCAATCCCCAAGTCTGATTAAGGTGTTGAATATTTATCAGAGTCTATTTCTCGAATCCGGAAGCCACGGGGTTAACTTCACAGATTTCATCGCCCGTTTTCTCCGCCAGAAGTCCTGTCGAAAGAAGCCGCGAAATTCGCCAAATCTGACGATCTTTTTGGCTTTGGTTTGGACAACCAGCCGGCAGCGGAAGCGGATCAGAAGAATTTCTTTCTCCTGACACCCCGGTCGTCTCTTTCGCAGAGCTCGCAGCTTCTGACGTCGACAAAGAGGCGTTCTTTTTGGGGTTCCTTGGGCTATGGCTAAGCTGGTTTGTGCTCCCGATGCACCCTCACCATATGAGGCCATCTGTCTTCTACCCAGCTTACCGAATGGTTATTGGGATGCAAGTGGCCGTCGGGGTCGCTGGGCTGGCTTACATGTATCATGGCCTTAGTTTGGCAGCAGACACCACTCAACCGGGGGTGCATCCCGTAAACTTCCCGATGCATTATTTCATTCCGTGGCTCGAGCTGCATGTGCTCGGCGCCTTTGGAATCCACAAGATGCCCCGTTTCTACGAAAGTTATAACTTTCCTTGGGTTATGCGGCTAGTTAACGCTTTGTTTCCCCCAATCAGAGCAAAGCTCTGTTTGAAATTTAAATTTCAAAATGAAGCAATGCTTCAGATGCAGCGCCAAGTGCGCTGCGCCCTAAGCAGCGCACCACGTGCAAAGCAAATGTGCGCTAGCGCTAGGTGCGCTGCGCTCTAAGCAGCGCACCGCGTGTAAAACACGGATGCGGTAGCGCTAAGTGCGCTGCGCTCTGAGCAGCGCACCACGTGCAAAGCACGGGTGCGCCAACGCTGGAACTAAAAGCTCCCCACCGTCAGATCAAAGATCTAATAATAAATGATAAATCATTAATTGATCAGAATTAAATTCAGTTAAGGAAAGATTTCTCAAAATCTTTCCAAATAATAAAATTGTGCTCTGTAAATCAGAGCACCGTTGGATCAATGATCCAATGGTGATTAAAAAATCACCAAAATACAGAATAAATTCTGTTTGGAAAGATTTCCCAATCTTATTAATAACAAGAAAATTACCTTCTGTAAATCAGAAGCCCTTGGATCAAAAATTCAACGATGGGAAAATTCCCAAATCAATTGGAGAAAAGATGTAACACCCGAGTTCATTTATACCAATTCCAGTTCTCGTATTTCTTTATTCGTGATATTCTTGATTTAACGTTTTGTGGGTACGAATGGTATTTTACACTTTACATTGCATTCGACCCGACCCGCTTGCTTGAACCTGTTTAATTCTTATTTATAGATTACCTTAACCTGTTGCATGGACACGTGCATCTCATATTTAATACATACTGGTATTTTATCTAGTATCGCATCTTTTTGCATATAACAATTTAAGTCACTTAAAATAATTTAAAAATACATGACATGGCATGCATGATACCCCTAACCCTGCGGTAGCGTCCTTGCATCGTGTTCTCGTCCCGTTCAGTGAAACGGGCGCATTTGGATGGCTACGCGCACGTGCGTGCGTCCGTTCTTGGGGGTATGAATTTCTGTTATAAAATCCTTCATTTTAATTTTTAGAAATTGCTAATAATTTTCATATTTCAAATTCAAAATTTTGGACCCGACCTGGGCGCATTTCTGATATATTTTGTTGTCCGCCTAAATTCAAATTAATTATTTTATTTTATTTATTTTTATATTTTCTGTTAAAGAATTGGGAAACTGAGTGAATCGTTTAGTTTAAAAATCTTTTATAAAATTTTATCAATTTTCCCCACCGAGCCATCTCTTCCTTCTCTCTCTCTTTTATTTTACTCAACCAATCAGAATCCTTTTTATTTTCGTTGGGCCCCATAGATCCCTCTCTCTTCTTTCATTTCCTCTTTCTCTCTCCTCCGCCGCAGCTCTCTCTCTCTCTCTCTCTCTCTTCTCTTTCTCTCTCCTCCCATGCTCTCTCTCTCACCTCTCGCGAATATTGTACACTCCTCGACTCCCGTCACCGCCCTTGTGATCCCGTCACCTCCCTTCTTCTATTTCTTCTTCTTCCTTTTATAAACACCCATGCACCCTTGCCACGAGAACCCACCAGAGAAAACCCTAACCCTATTTTTTCCTCCGCTCCTCAGACCTCGTCGACATCATTCTCGCCTCCTCGTCACCTCCTCTCCTCCTCCTCTTCATCTCCTTCTCCTTCTTCCTCCTTCCCGAGCCCTCACCAACACCCTGCACAACCCCCAACTACTGCAAACCCAACCCCAGAAACCCTCGTCGCCGACGACCCCTTTCACCTCGCCATCACCACTACCATTCTCCTCACCTCTCTCCAACCCCGACACCACCATCACCCACACCTGCAGCCCCGACGAACCTATCACCCGAGAACCCACAGAAAACCCTACCCACGCCTGAGCCCTTCCTCGTCTCTGCCTCGCCGCCGGCGATCGTCCCTCTCCGTCACTACCACTTGTTATCCTATCTCCCTTCTCTCCTCTACTACTCCAGATCACAATGCATTCCCCTGCAACCTTTGATCCCCGATGGCCAAGAACCCCCTGCACACTGCTACCCTTCGCCGGGAAACCCACACGCCGGCAACCCTCGTCGTCGTCGCCCTTGCCGACTCCCCTGAAGTCCCAGAACCCCTAGACACAGTGAGACCTTCTTGTTCTTCTTCTATTCTTCACATTCCTTATGCGTTTCTCTTGATATGTTCACTGTTGCTTTTGTTGCCAGAATCCGACCGTGTCGGTGACGATCACGACGACCCAGCTAGCATCTCTAACCCGTGTGTTTCCCTAGTGCGTTGTTTGGACTCATTCCGTGTACCGTGCGCGTGTCGCGACTTTTCCCGCCGACGCGTGACGTTCCGTATACCGCTTCGTGATCCGATCAAGGCAAGTGAAAACTTGCTACATGCTATCTATAATACTTTTATACCTATTAAACTGCATAGTAAAACTTAAGATTACTTAGAGCACCACCTGTTCCATTTTCTCCTTTTCGATGTTCCGTTTATATCTTTTAGATTCAAAACTTGAAACATACCCGTTGCATTTTAGTTTACTATACCTAGTAACCACATCTGTATTTTAAATCACATAATAACTATTTACATAGTCTATGGTACCCTTTTATAGTTTTACTCTATTGGACACCCGTGTGCATCTTTAACCTGTTTAGATACATTTGCATCCTTAGATCTTTTAACCCATACTAACGAGATTTTAACAATCCATATTTGTTTAAGTGTATGATACTTAATGTTGGAACCATAACCCTAACTCAAATCAATAACCGTACATCTATATAGTTTATTCTGTACCTACTTGCATGGCATATTATATGTTCCAGTTTCTTGTTCTATTAGTACCCATGCTTATTTATTTATACCCATGCTTATGCTAGTTTGATTATGAGCACCCACACGACATCTTGTACACCCTGATATGACTTGTTACACCTATTACTTGACACGGCATGGTACCGTGCGACTCTTGACATGACATGACACCTATATACATTACTTGACTTGACCTGATGTACCATGGCTTTACCTGTTACCTGATCTCGTGATTAATGCCAACAAATCTGACCTGTTGTCCATTACAGACATTTCCTGTTGTCTATCTAGACAAACCTGTACCTGCCTGATCCTGCGTTGGCATTGGCCCCAGATTATTTAATACCTGACTTGAATACTTTTGACTAGGGGGTATGGGGAAATCAATGATGAAACCTGACTTGTAACTCGACAGTTCTATACCTGTTCTGATCAGTCTTACCGTCTAGGCCAGCCCCGGGGTGATGCTGCTGGCATCAGTCGTCATTACCTATTACCCTTTACTGCCTTGCGGCACATCTCGGTTTCAGCCGAGAGTCTTTGACCGTGATCCCGGGCACGTACGGGATACTATCCACTCTTTACTGCCTTGCGGCACGTCTCGGATTTAGCCCGAGATTCTTTGACCGTGATCCCGGGCACACACGGGATACTATCGAGTTACACCGACGATTCATCAAATTGATTTCAAAGACTTGAGAGTAGTTAGCCCAATAGACCAGTTTAGGTTACTCACTGCACATTGCCCTACTGTCCTCATTTATATCACTGTTATGCCTGCTTTATGATCATAATTGCACATCTTGCTACTATGTTTATATATTATTGCTTGATGTTATGACGCGCTGACGACTGGGTTTTGCATGGCCCAGATTCTCTACCTTGTTGCAGACTGATCAGGAGTATTGCCGCTGTTAGACCGAGCGGTGATGATCCTGTCGGTATGCAGTTTTACTTTTCAGGTGTTTCGTTTATTGTATCTTTTGCTTCAGCATATTATTATTTCTTGACTCATTCATTCTGGCTCATGGACATGTACTAGATAGTTTGTTTACTTTCCTATTCTTGATATCTCTACAGCCGTAATGTGACTGTGGAGGGATTTTTCCTATCCACGGGTAGCATGGTTGGCTATGTCGCGTGCCCATCTTAGCGTACTCTGGGAAGCGGGGCGTGACAAAAGATCTCATTAACTGATTCAACAAATCAACATCCCTTATATAAAGGACCCAAGACTTCAAGTCAGAAAAAAAAGAATCCCCCATAAGCTTTGAGATTTCAGGAAGAGAAGCATAGCTCTCAGCAAAAAGAAGGTTTTTTCTTCAAGGTAAAAAGAATGGTGGTGAACAAAGAGATGAAATCATCTCATAATTAAAACGAACAATTCTCTTCTTAAAAGATCATAGATCTACAAGGACCAAGGTCTTTTATAAAAAGATCAAAAGATCTCATCATAAAAACAAAAAAGTACTTACTTCTTTCACAGATCATAGATCTATAAGACAAATTGCCTTTCTGAGATCATGAACATCTCATTATAAAGAGGGAAAGAATTATTAAATTCTCTTAAGGATCATAGATCTATAAAGGCAATGACTTTCTTTAATGCAAGAAATTGAAGCATCTCCTATAAAGTAAGAACTTTTGTTTTTCTAATCTTGAGACAAGTCTCTTCTAGGGGAAAATTTATTTCCCAGATCATAAAATTGATCAAATGCTCTTCTGCGCTCCTGGATTGACGCTCAGCGCCGAGCGCGCCACGTGTCACTCACGAGTGCGCCACTCAACAGTTAGCGCTTTGCGCTCTTGAATTAGCGCACTACGCTCATGGACTGGCGCCAAGCGCACTACGTGTCATTCAAGTGTGCGCCATTGAATTAATAGCGCAATGCGCTCATATATTAGCGCAATGCGCTCATATATTAGCGCAATGCGCTCATCATCTGGCGCTCAACGCCAAGCGCGCCACGTGTCACTCACGTGTGCGCTATTCAGCAGAAGCGCACTGCGCTCTTTGACTGGTGCAAAGCGCCAAGCGCACCACGTGCCCCTCACGTGGGCGCTGACAGAACATAAATTGTTCTTTTACAAGTCCCAGAGCTATGATGAGCGCTCAGCATTCAATGAAAGACAGAAATACTGTCAAAACTCAAATCAATGCTCAGCATTGTTAAAAGGGCCAAGCCCAAACAAATGCTCAACAGCCCAAAATAAAATGTTAAACATTTATTGGACTTAGCCCAAGATTGGCCATAGGTCCTCAACTCATATTAATTGAGCTCATCAGCTCGTAAATATGTTAACAGATCTTAGCCCCAAATTGGACTACAGATATTTCAACCAACTCACATCGGTTCGAGGGTACATCTCTTTACTCCTCTGATATTTGTCGTTGTAATCCTTCAACGTCTTCAGAAAGGTGACGGGTCCCAACAACCAAACATTCCACGGACTGTGGGGTCCTTTAAAACCCACAGACTATGATGTCTTTAACCTTGACTGTGAGGTCCTTAAACTCACCGACTATGATGTCCTTAACCTGGACTGTGGGTCCTTTAAAACCCACGGACTATGACGTCCTTAACCTTGACTGTGAGGTCTTTAAACTCACGGACTATGATGTCCTAAACCTTGGACCGAGATGTCCGTAAACTAACGCTGGACCGTGATGTCCTTAAACTAATCGACCGCAATGTCCCTAAACTAAACAATAGAGTCTGAATGCTCTTTTGTTGGATCTAAATGATCCCGTTAAGTTGATCTTAGTCTAAAATGAGACTAACGTATCCTTAACTAACGTTTAAGTTGATCTTAGTCTCAAATGAGACTAACATATCCTCAAAACCAACCCCCAAACCCAAATCAAAGAAAATACGGATTTGGACTAATCCACGCCCTACGGGCGACAACATAAATTAGTCTCCGTATACAATCCACGAGCAACCAAAAACAAAAACAAACACCCACGACACGAAGTGACCATCTGGAGAAGGAGAAAGTGGTTACCGCGTGCAGTAGCGTAATTAACTGCAGGGGCTTGCGCCTGCACGGAAGAGCGTCCCCACAATCAAAAACCCCTCAAATGAGGGGGAATCTGACGAAGTCTACTACCTCGGCCGCATCCATTTAAATCTTCAATACATAGTGTCATAAATCAACTTGGTATCTTCGGAGAGGTGGACGGATAGCACCAATTAGCATCTGCCCCAAAATTCAGGCGAGACGGACCCGCGCGGTCGCGTCTCCGCATTTCGGCGGGGAACAGATTCTGGCACGCCCGGTGGGACCTCTTCCTCTTTCCACTCCACACTTCGTGTGTCGTGTTCACGAGCGAGTCGCAGTTTTCTATGGTTGCCCTTGGGTTCGAGGTACTAATATTTAGTGTCTTGCTCGGTGCAGAAAATGAAAGATCAATGGCGTCTACCGGCACAAAATGTTCCAGCTGCAACTGCAACTCCCATTCCGCCTCATCTGGAGGTGTAATTTACAGGCCCCAAGCGGCCTCCATCTTCGCTATGCCGATAGAGCAGGTAACGCAGGCTACCACAGGGTTGTTCTTCGGGACCATGCTCCCACCAGTGAGCGTTAACATCCCGCTGCCGTAAGAAACGCAGAAGAAGTCGGTCTTTGATCGGCTCACTACCGCCACGGCCCCTCTCAACGTGTCATCCAATGCCAAGCCGACAGCATCATTCTTCGATTGGCTGAGCCTGAACTCCAATGGGCCTGTCAAGAAGCCTACGATACCTGAAGCGGCCATCCCAAAACGGATAGCCATTCCTGCTCTAGAGGTCACTAAAGAAGCTTCTCCCGTCAAAGGATCAGTCTTTACGAGGCTGGCCACTCCGGCTCCCGTTCCTGCTCAAAGGACTGTCTTTGACAGATTGGATACTGCTACTCAACAGACGTCGGTCTTCAAGAGGCTGGTACCACCAGCGCCTGACCAGAACAGGGGGCATGACAAAGCCATCCCCATAGCTGAACCAACACCATCTGCGCGACATGCTCGCCGTCGTCACTGGCGCCGAGTAAGGGAGGCTGGGGGCAACTCTCCGTCTGGATTTACTCCACCAGCTCCAACGGTGGAGATCGATGTTGTTGTTCCAACTGGGAACAGCTTTGAACTGCTTAACAAGGTGCGCAAGAACTCTCCTACTGCAGTGCTGAAGAGATCTCCTCCACCCGTGGAGAATGCACCGAAGGCGAAGCCAGAGCAGCCCCCTCAGCGGCTTTCTTCCAAAATTTAAAAAATTTGGCAACAGGTCCACGAATCGGTGATTGACCAAGACTACTCTCGCCGACCAAAGAAGCTCAAAGCTCAGCAAGAAAAGAGCCATCCCGTGGTACTACAGAAGATGTCATCCGTCTGTGTGCCCGCTGTAACGGCTCCCTCAACATCAACCGTTTACAAGAGAAGGAGGCCGGAGAAAGCCCCTGTGGCCGCGGCAAACAGCAAGGACACCAAACCTAAACGCCCCAAGTCTGGGGGCATGATGGTGCATACTGTTTATATGGCTTCCGGAAAAGAAGAAATTCGTGCTTCTACGGGTCATCAACCGCTTACCCGATCGATAACGAAGGCCCGGGAACAACAGCAGCAGAAACTTCAGAAGATGCTGACTACAATGCCGCACTCACTGGGCCAAAGGAAAATCCAGAAACCTCGGAACAGCGTCGGGAACAAGAAACTGATGCCGAGTTCCTCCGAAGAATACTCAAGAGGAAAGAAAAAGAGGCTGCGGAGGAGGTATCCAATATAAAACGAATGGCTCTTTTGTTCCAAGACATGGCTGGGATGATATTACAGCCGGAACCTCCAGCTGAAGACCCCCCGATTTTCATTGAAGACGACAGAGGGGAGACATCGAACCCTCCTCAGGCTCTTTCAGCAGCCAAAGAGGAGACCATCTCCAAGGCCGCTCTAGATGACTACATCGCTCAGCAAATACGAGCTCACCAGGCGAATTAAGCGGCTGGACAGGTCGTTAAGACTGGGCGACCCTATCCAGGTTGGTATGACCAAATAAGGCTCCCGCCGGGATATACGATCCCTAAATTTCATGTATATAGAGGGACGGGGAATCCACATCAGCATGTCGCTCAATTCAGAGCCTTGTGTGGCAACACCGGGGGTGACGATAAACTTCTGCTCCGCCAGTTTGTTGGTAGCTTATCGGAGACGGCATTCGAGTGGTATTCTGAACTTCCAAACGACTCCGTCAAAACCTTTGCAGAGATGGAGATATTATTCACCCAGTGTTTTGCGAGTGCTAATGAACGCACCCCAATAACGGCATTGATCAATGCCAGGGTGAAGCCAAGTGAAACGTGGGTGCAATACGCAATACGATGGCGAAATTTATGGTCAAAATGTGAGCAGCGCATCGAGGAAGCGCCGGCAGTGGAAATGTTCGTGGGCACTCTTGACCCTCAAGCAACTATTTCCCAATTCATGATGTTCTTCAAGCCGACCACGTTCCATGCCTTGATTGACAAACTGGCCCAGATGGACCTGATGGGTTATATCGTCTCTTCCAAAGCCGGAGCCGCGAAACAAAAAGGGTAAAGGGAAGGCGACATTCGTTGCGAATACTCAACAGCAGCCCAGTGGCCCAAAACTAACTGATCGCCAAGACGAGAGGCGGCAATTCTATAATGAGAATATGAAGCGCCCTTATTCATTTCTCCAGGACAAGATGAAAAGATTGTTCGAGCTAGCGGTGCGCAACAGGCTCATCAATCTGCCGAATCCAAAACGACCGTTGCAACCCGGCGAGGCTAATAGTCCTAATTATTGCCCCTACCATCAAACGGTAAGCCATCCAATTGAAGATTGCTTCGTCTTCAAGGGCTGTATTGAAGACCAGTATCAACAGGGCAAATTTGCCATGTCCGAGAACTGGAAAGTGAACCCACCACAGCCACATGCTCCTAAGAAGACGGATACACCGGGGGCATCATGCTCCTTCATAGAAGAAGCTCCATGGGAGGTCGCTCTTTCAGCCAAGACGAAAAGAATGCTGAAGGATCTCCAAACATGCCTGGCGATCAGGTGGAAAAATCCATTGGAACCCGAGATCATCGAGGGAATGCTGGAACCGCGCCCAACTCCAAAGATTGGTGGTGATAGCTAAAGCACTCACACCCAGCGGTCAAAGTCTTCGAAGAAGAAGAAGACCAAAAAGCTCGTGAAGCCTGGTGACAAGCGCACGGACCTGCAAAAACAGATTGATGCGTTAGAAGAATATAATCAAAAAGTGCAGACTCCAGTCACACTCCAAGAATTTCTCAGCCATGTCCTTAAGGACGGAGATGATGACAATGGAGAAGACTCGTCGGATGAATCTGAAGGTTATGTAGCAAGCTGCCATGTGATTTCTCACTCGTCGATAGACAATGAAGAAGCTCCTTACACAGAGAAACTGGGGGCAGATCCTGAGCCAGAACTTCTAGGGCCATCAGACGAAATTATTGATGCATTCCTGGATGAAGCTCTTCTTAAAAGCAAAGCTGCTCGAGAGCGTGAGATGGCCATATTTGAAAAAGCCAAACGCCGGTGACTGGACGAAAGGATTGAAACACTCCTGCCAGATCGAAGTACTTCCGCCGCAGATAAAAGCAGGTTCAAGACGAGAAAAAGGTTCGCCAAAGCCATATCGATGGGAATGAAGCTGCCACCCTCCGAAGCGAACGCTCTTGGTGAAGCGGAAACACATCCTAACTACTGCTTATATCATCGAAAGATTGCGTACCCCACTAAAGAGTGCAACGCTTTTAAAAGATGGTGGCAGGAATATGTTGCCCACCGACAACATTTCAAGCGGATGAAACGCAAAGCTCATCGGGAGTAAAGAAATACGACCGAGGAGCGCAAAAGAACCGTCGGTAACTGCCATATGGTTGACTATGGAGGATCGCAAGTTCTCACCTTTGGGAGCGATTATGATGAAGAAATAGCTCTTGGCCCTCTCTTCAAAGAATCCACCTCGGGAAAAGAGGAAGAATAGAAGAGCTGTGAGAATATTCAGCTGCGCAATCGTACGTTACCTGAAAAGAATCTCGGACCTGCAAATAAGGGCTCGAACAAATAGGATAAGGGGAAAGAAAAAGTCCCTAAGGATATCGCTCTCGATGATCGAGTCGTCGAAGAGCTGGCAGCCAAGGACACGCCTAAGAAAAGTAAGGTGGATTACAACGTTCTTGCACACCTGAGGAAGATACCCTCACAGCTCAGTATTCTCAACACCCTTCTGCTATCCGAAGAGGCGAGAGATTCGCTGATCAAGGCGTTACAAGAGCCTGAACAATTCCAAGCTTTTCTTGCCGAAGAAAAGATGAAGGACGAGTTGGAAGAAGTGCACACAGCCGATATCACCTTCGGCGATGAAGATCTTCTCCTCGGGACGTGTGAGCATAACCGTCCCCTATATGTCTCCGGATACTGTCATGACATCAAGATAGGCAAAATCCTGGTTGACAATGGGTTCTCCGTCAATCTCCTCAATGTGAGAGTGTTGAAGGAAATCTGCATGAGCGTTCAACACCTCGCTTGTGATAAAATGACCATTTCCGGGTTTGACTCCCAGTCATTACGGACGCTTGGGTCTGTAATATTGACACTACGCTTTGGGCTGCTCGTCACGGACATCAAGTTCCACGTCATTGACGCTAAGACCTGCTATAACACTTTGCTCGGCCGGCCTTGGTTACACGAGTACAACATCATCCCTCCTACACAACATCAGTGTATGAAGTATTTCAAGGATGGTCTCGAGTACACTGTGATGGGAGAGTTGAACCCATTCTCCGTGAATAAAGTCCGAAAGTACGAAGATGCAAAATACTTCTTACCGGATTTCGAGGACACGGAATGATGTCACAAACCAAAGAACAAAGCTATCACCACTATTCCGGTCTTCGGGAGTGATACCGAGGAAGAAGAAGAGATAGTTTATTTAGGTCCGCTCCAATGCAACAAGCCAGGACCGTCCACACCTATGTTGATCTTCGGCAGCGACTCGGAAGATGAAGTCAATGTCGTATTCTCTGCTCGGTCATCAATACAAGCTTTCGCTGATGAAGATCAAAGCTTGCAAGTTGCCATGGTTCCGCCAAAGCATCATAAAGAGCTAGACGCGCTTGATACCTACAGTGTGGAAGAACTGCAGACATTTTACGTCCCTCCCAGGCGAAAAGGTGAAAAGGCGATTCTATTCTACCGATCTGGGGAAACCAAAGTGGAGAAAGAAATTTGGCATGGTGCGGATTCTACACTTGACAGGCTCCAGCCCATCCGTTTGCCCAGATATTACACAGACGGACTAAAGAGACAATTGAGACACCAAGGTGTACCCCTTAAGCAAACTGCTCGACAAGCACGGTTCTATAACAGGATCTGGAACGTTCTCGGAACTCAACGAAAGTTGCCCAATGGGAGAATAGTAACGATCGGGCTTGGATATGTTCGATCCAAGAAACGGGAACTATTCCGCGACTGCTACGTCATATATGACTTTGATGAAGAAGGAGATGCTCTGTGGGAAGATGCTAACCCTGAACCAAAACGAGCTCCCGCCGTGAAAATGCCAAGTCCGTCTTTTGAAGAACAGATGGACAAGCTTATAAGGGAAGCAGTTCAAAAGGTTCGAGACGATCATAATCGCGAAATGGCCATATATGAGAAAGCCAGAACGCAGTGCCTCCTTCAGCAGGTTGCGAAAAATGAAAATGCTCTTCCTTGTCAGCCCGTCCTACAAAAGACCCGACGCAGAGGTAAAAATAAACCAAAGAACGGGAAAAGCGTTCGACAGCGACAAAGCGGGACAAAGAAGCCACGCGATCAAGAATCGAGCAACCAAGATTCGTCACTTATAAAGAAGATGGGTCGAGTATACTCTTTTCCCCAGGACAAAACACAGAAGATACTTGATATTGCCATAAAACATCAAATGATTACCCTCCCAGAGTCCAAACACCCCGAGCAAGCAGGTGAAGTTAATCACCCAGATTATTGCTCCTATCATTGAGCAATAGGACATCCTCTCGAAGACTGCTTCATATTCAAAGACTAGGTAGAAGACCAGTATCAGCAAGGCAGGTTCGCTCTATCCAGCAGCTGGAGGGTAACTCCGCCACAGAAGCATGAACCAAAAGTCGCGCCTACAGTGAGAGTAGAACCAAATCAACATCGATCTTGGAAGCGATCTCGTACTTGTCATATGATAACGCTATCAGAAGAAGAGCCTGAGAAAATGGATTACCTCCCCTGGTGCTTCGAAAACGACGATGGCGGGGTGATCTCAGAGTTTCCACCGGCACCAAAAGAGCTGGAAGATGGAATACATACTACTGCAGATAACCTCAAGAAAATTGATTTGGTGACGGCAAGTGACCCGCGGCCGACATTTGTCAGTGAGCTGTTGTCTGAAGAAAGGGTGGCTACGCTAAAGGACGTGCTCATGCAGCATAAAGATTGCTTCGCATGGAACTATTCCGAGATGCTAGGACTATATCCAAAGATTGTTGTACACTAATTGGCAATATCCCCGGACGTCAAGCCAATCAAACAAGCACCGAGAAGAATGCGGCTCGAGCTTGAGATGAGCATCAACGCCGAGGTCAAGAAGCTAATCGACTCCGGCTTCATCCAAGAAGTTCAGTATCCTGACTGGATCGCCAACATTGTCCCGTTGATGAAGAAAAATGGGACGGTGCGCATATGTGTGGACTTTCGGGATCTCAATAAAGCTTGCCCAAAAGACGACTTCCCAGTACCAGTCACTGAGCTGATGATAGATAATACGTCCACTCACGAAGTCTTCTCCTTCATGGACGGATCATCAGGACACAATCAAATAAAGATGCATCCTGAGGACAAGAAGCATACCGCTTTCCGGACCCATTTGGTCATATTTTGCTACAAGGTGATGAATTTCGGTCTACAGAACGCCGGTGCCACCTATCAGAGGGCCATGACGAAGATTTTCGATGACCTCATACATGAAATCATCGAATGCTATATCGACGACCTCGTGGTTAAAAGCAAATCATACGACGAACATTTAGAGCATCTGAAGATTGTGTTTCAGCGCCTTCGGAAATACAACTTGAAGATGAACCCTCTCAAATGCGCGTTCGGAGTTTCCTCAGGCAAATTCCTAGGATTCATCGTACGACATCGAGGCATCGAGATAGACCTGTCGAAGATCAAGGCAATTATGGAAATGCCCCCGCCAAGAACTCTCAAACAACTGCGGTCTCTCCAAGGGAAGCTCGTGTATATCCGGCGATTTATAGCCAATCTCTCCGGCAAGTGTCGCCCCTACAGTCACTTAATGAAGAAGGGAACTCCATTCATCTGGGATCACAAATGCCAAAACGCGCTGGATGAAATCAAGCAATACCTGCAGAATCTGCCAGTACTGGCCGCTCCCGTTAAAGGAAAACCTCTCATCCTGTACACGACAGCCCTCGAAGGTTCCTTAGGCGCACTGCGGGCATAAGAGAACGACCAAGGGAAGGAGAGAGCCCTCTTCTATTTGAGTCGAGTTCTCCTGGGGGCAGAAAATAATTACTCTCCCATCGAAAAACACTGCCTGGCGTTGATCTTCGCGATAACGAAGCTCAGACACTACACGTTGGTACATGAGGTCCATCTCATATCGAAGATGGATCCTCTCAAGTATTTGATGTCGAAGGCCATATTAACAGGACGGCTCGCTAAATGGGCCCTTCTCTTGATGGAGTCCTCGATAACTTATCGGCCTCTTAAGGCAGTGAAAGGCTAGGCCATCGCCGACTTCCTCGTTGAGCATCTGATACCTGCCGACTCTCCCTTGAACTGTGAATTGCCGGACGGATACGCGTTTGACACAATCGACGGGGAGAGAAGAGAAAATGATACCCGGTGGGAACTCTATTTTGATGGAGCGTTTTCCATGAAGAAGTGCAAACAAAGCACCCCTATAATCAAATCAAAGGTAGGCCTCATCTTCGTAACTCCACAAGGAGGGATAATGCGCTTTGCCTTCTCCTTAACAGAGCCGAGGACGAAGAATGAAGCCGAATATGAAGCGTTGATAGAAGGCCTTGAGATCGCCGTCGACATGGGAATTGAAGACCTCCTTATATACGGAGATTCCTAGCTGGTCGTTATTCAAGTAAATGGTGACTATCAGACGTGCAAGCCTGAGTTGGTGAAGTACGGAGAGAAAGTGCAAAAAATGCTGACTCAAATTCCTTCCTACACCCTGGAAAGTATACCGCGTGCGGAAAATAGCAAGGCGGATGCATTAGCCAAACTCTCTAAAGAATTGGCCGACGAAAGCCTCGATGACATGAGGATCATTGTGCAAAGCCGTCGGGTTCTTGCACCGGCAGAAATATCTTCGGAGTTATCTGAAGAAAAAGGGGCGACCGAGCAAATGGACCTACAAATAAAAGACCAGGAAAAGACTATGGATTGGAGAGAAGTCTTTATAGACTACTTCAAATCCCGTCGAACACCTAAAGATGCGTCCTCAAGACATCAGCTTATGAAACGAGCTCTGTCTTTCGCCTTCGTCAATGATACTCTGTATAAGAGATCGTTTGATTCTTTATGGCTAAGATGCCTGGGATCGGAAGAAGTAAAAAGAGTCATCCAAGAAACTCGCGACGTACTTTGCGGTTCTCACCAAGCCGGCCCAAAGATGAAGCTGAAGATCAAAATGATGGGCTACTATTAGCCCATGATGATCCAGGACTGCCTCGAATACGCGAAGCAATGCCACTAGTGCCAGATTAATGGAGATTTTATCCATCGGCATCCGAATCCATTACATCCAACGGTGGCTAGCTGGCCGTTTGAAATGTGGGGAACTGACATAATCGGCCCCATCGAACGAGCATCGTCCAGAGGACATCGATTCATTTTGGCGACAACTGATTACTTCTCCAAGTGGGCAGAAGCAGTACCGCTAAGGGAAGTGAAGACGGAGAATATCCTCCATTTCTTCAAGACGCACGTCATTTATCGGTTCGGCACTCCACGACGAATCATCTCCGATAACAGGCCGGCCTACAGAAGCCACAAGATCAGCCGATCCGCACAACAGCATAACATAGACTGGAGATATTCATCGGTCTATAATCCCCGAGCTAACGGTCTAGCTGAGGCTTTTAATAAGACCTTGACGAAGATCGTGAAAAAGACGATGTCTCGAAATAAGAAGGACTGGCACGAGAGACTGTATGAAGCACTCTGGGCGTATCGAACAACGTTCAAAACTGCCACGAACACAACGCCGTACGCATTGGTATTCGACACAGAAGCGGTACTCCCCCTTGAGATAGAGTTACCCTCTCTATGAGTGGCAGTTCGCTACGAGCTAACTAATCAGTCGAAAATACTGCATTTCTAACACGGAAATTTCCCTACCTTTTGCATTCATGTATAGGTATCCGGTATTCATATCGCACATATTAGCAAAACACATGTAAAATACTGGATTACTTGTACTGTATACTAAAACCAGCATTTTTAGGGAAATTATATGTTTATCATGGCATCGCATCATTCTTGTATAGCGCAACTCTTGTCTTGGAGTCTATGTAGGAAATTCCGAAAGCAAAGCCCAAAATTAAGAAAACAGTGCAGATAAAATACGCCAACTCAAAGGCTGAAGATCCGATAATATTACAGAAATCCAAATAAAATTCCACACATCAGAAAGAGGCCCAATTGTCAGCCCAATACCACAGAAGAAGACCCAAGCCCTAAGGCTTCCAAACCGCCGCGGTTCCACGGCAGGAGCTGGCATGAGCCGCGGAACCGCGGCTCTTTGATGGCTTCATGCTTCCAGATTTCTTCCACATGGCTACGGTAACTGCCCAAGCTTCCAGAAGACTCTCGATTCTCCACGTGGCACATCTAGAAGGCTCGGCTTAACAAACTATTTCTAGAAGGATCATGTAACAAACTTTTGGAGGGAAATTTAAATCTTTTGGCTAACAAACTTGTGGAGGGAATTCAAATTTCAATCCTAGATCTAGAATTTGGAGGTCTATATAAGAGAGCCTAGATCCAGGGTGAAGGTTGTTCAAGAATCACCACCATCTTCAACCCACAAGTTGAGTGACACAACTTGTGCCTCAAATTCAAACCCCAATTCAAAATCAAGATCAAGATCCCGAGAGCAATTCAAGCAAGAGAGCCTTCAACCTTTAGAAGCGACGCCGGATTCCAACGGAGCAAGAGATCCACGCCGATCCGCGACTCAAGGAGCCGAGCGAAGCCGAAATCGACGATCTAGTTCCTTCCTTTTGTAAATTCAAGAGAGTTGTAACAAAATTTGTCGATAAATAAAGGTGAATTTTCTATATTCTTGCTTATCTTTTAATTCAAGCATAATGATTAGATCTCAATTTGTGATTGTGTTTGTGATCATGATGTTTGAGTAATCTCCGCTCGTGTAGGAGTTGTGACGATCTTTAGATGATGATGATTTAGATATTTTTACAATTCTTAAATCCTATAATGTTTGGAAATTCTAATGAATCAAATGATTAATAACCTAGTTTCGAGATGATGCTTTCTTGATCGTGTTCACTCGAAACTAGGGAATAACTATTGACCATTTGATTAACTAGAAGCTAGAATTTGAATGCGATCCATCGAAAGGACAAAGGATGAGTTGCGAAATCCCTAATTTCCTCGCAAGATCCTTAAACCTCGATGAATTTGCATCGATCTAGTATCAATTCATTAATGGATAAGAATTAGTAATTTTTAGATCTCATCACATCTATAGATCCGATCTACTCCTACGAGCCATACTTCTAATCTTGATTGTTGGTTGGAATTATCACACATCTCAATTCTTATTTTTAATGTCTTTTCTAGATCTAGATTTTTCTTATTTCTTGATCTTCAAATGCAAATCATGAATTGTTTTCTTTTCTTTTCCTTAAATTTTCAACTCATCTAATTCGGAAATTGAACGGATTACACTTTCCCTATGGACGATCCGCACTCGCTAACGATCTACATCCGACACCGTTATTGATTGCGGTCAAAATATTTTTTTGGTTGTGATTTCTAAATACAATTTTCTAAAAACATACTATACAATCGAAAATCGTTTTCAATCAAAATGGCGCCGTTGCCGGGGATCGTGTGCTATTTGTTCATTTTTTGAAATTTGAGTTGAAAAGTTTATTCCATCTAAAATTTTGAGATCAAAACTCACGCAAAACACTAAACGAGTTGTTGTGGTTAATTGCAAGGAAATCTGGAGCTTGCTGTGAAATTGGAAAATTATTTGGAGAATACCAGAGAGCTGAGGAGTTCAAGGGAAACAGTACCAAAAATTTCAGAGAAGTGATCTCTTCATATGACCGCGATTCCGCGGCATTAGCAAGCATTTGCCGCGGATCCGCCGCGTGGTGATGTCATCAATCAACCAAAATTTCTCTGTAAGCTTCTCACTTTCGTATCTCCTCCCTCATCTGCTCCAATTAACATTTTGTGCAGGTTTCTTTGCAAATAATCGCAGCGCCGCGCAAAAAAGCAAAATTAAATTATGCGTGTTTTGATTTTGTGGTTGTTTGCATAATTAATACGGACATTAAGGGGCACGACCAAATCCAGATTAGGTGGGGAGTTCATTACCCTTCCTAAGCCCCAAAAATCACAAACTTGCATCCGCATTACCCTCATTAATTAAAAAATATCTAGAGATGACTCTAAGGACCGTCGCGCTCACTTAGGACAGAAGAAGGCCGTGGGTAATTCATTGCTTATCCGCGTTTTCTTGTGGTGTCTAAGGCAAGTGTGTCGAAGGCTAGTAGTTATTAATTAGGCCCACTACTTACGTAGTGGAGTACCTTCCCACTTACCTAGCACTTACCTGGCCACAGGGGGACAAAGAGGCAGTGGAGGATTTTATCCTGCGACTTGTCTTTTGGAAGTTAGGAGCGGTCTAGAGATTGGACCTAGGTGACCAAAAATTTTAGGGTTGCTTGTTGCATTTATTGTGATCGCATCATCTTTTCAAAATCCGTATCATTTTTCAAAACAAACACCGCATTCACTTCATTTCCCCTAATTATAAATCACGCTGCCTCTTGTACTAACCCTTTTTAGTGCAAGATAGGCTGGACACGGGATTCTAGTGCCCGACTTGTCCGCGTCTCCTCGATCGACTCCGAAGTCGGTATTTCTCCATTTACCTTTCTTTTACCCCCCACCACACCCACACCGATGGATCAGTCTCCATCAAACCTCTTTACCTCTACTCTGCCGCCGTCCGTTGGTGCGCAGAATCCTCCCCGTATCTCTCTCCAAGAGAGGTGCTACCCTTTGCGAGGTCCTCTCTCGACCTGCTTATCCATTCCACCAGCCAACGGGGATAACTTTGAGATTAAGCCCCAGTACATCAACCTTCTACCAAATTCCACGGTCTCGAGACTGAAGACGCTTACGTTTTCATTACCAAATTTGAAAACGTATGTGCAATGATGGGTACATCACAACTTTCTGTGGATGCCATGCATCTACGACTTCTTCCATTTACTTTGTATGATACAGCCGAGAAGTGGCTGTATAACACCACCGCACATTCCATCACGAATTAGGAAGAATTCGTTGCGGCATTCCTTAAGAAATTCTACCCTATGCAAAAGACGGCTCGAATCCGTAGCGAACTATATCAATTCTCCCAGCTTCCAGCTGAACCATTCTCTAAATGCTTTGAACGATTCAAGGGTCTTTTGGTTCAATGCCCACATCACGACATCCCGAGATGGGACCTTTGCTGAATCGTATATGAGGGCAGTAACCCTACCACTAAACAAAACCTTGAAAACATGTGTCAAGGCACCTTTATGACCAAGGATGATGGGGAGGCATGGAAATTTTTAGAAGAGTTCGCTGAAAAGTCACTACAGTGGGAGACTGGAACCCAACCATCGAGTAGGGGTGGCATACACCAAATAGACGTGTCCATAGGTGTTCGAGCTAAGATGGCAGCAATGCAAAAGAAGCTCGACGCTATGGAACACAAATTCTTAGCAGCCTCCCTAAACCTAATGTCGCTCCCCAAAGTTGTTTGTGGGTGCTGTTCTGATCCTTCTCACTTAACGGAAGAATGTCCATTAAACTCTCAGTTTCAAGGTCACATTAATGCTGCACTTCAACAAGGACCTAGAAACGACCCTTTTTCTTCCACATATAATCAGGGTTGGAGGAATCACCCGAATTTTGCCTGGAACCAATCCCAAAATACGGTTCCAAACCCGAATCAATTCCAAAGGGCTCTTCCTCCACAACAGCAACCACTTCATCTCACCCAGCACCCCTACCAGTCACAAAATTTCCAAAACCAGGTCAACACTCCTGCACCTTCTAATCCTATGCAGTCGACCTGTTCTGACGAATTCTCTCAATTCGCTCAAACCATGAAATCACTCCTGTCAAATTTCATGGATGTGTCGGCCGAGGTTAAGTCTTCCGTTGGTGAGATAAAGAAAAACTCAGCATCCCAAGCTGAGAGTATCAAAACGATAGAAGCTGAGATTGCACGACTTAAGGCCGAAATGAGTGCAAGAGAAAAAGGGAAACTCCCAGCTCAACCTTTACCCAATCCTGGCTATTCACATCATGTGAATGCAATCACCACGTTGAGATCTGGGAGAGTGCTGGATAACCATGTTGGGGAAGAAGTTGATGATATTGAAAATCCTATCAACACCCCGGCTGAGACCTTTCCTCACACACACACTTCTGCTTCTGATTCTTGTTCTTCTACCCCACCGCCTTCTCACGAGCCTATTCTTCACTTCCCACTAGGCTCGACACCTCAGCCCACCTCTTCTATCCCTCCACAGACGATCCCCACTCCACTTTCGGGATCACATCTACCCCACTTCCTTCTCCTATGATGGACCCAGCGCTCATTGCTAAAGCACCTTACCCGAACTGGTTAAGGGCTAACAAATCAAGTCCTCATATGGAGAAAATGATGGAAATTTTTAAACAGGTTAACATCAACATCCCTCTCCTAGATGCGATTCAACAAGTCCCCGCTTATGCGAAAATTCTTAAGGACTTGTGTACTAGGAAGAGAAAGACTCAAATGCCAAAGAAGGTCTTCATGTCCAATAGCATTAGCACTGCTTTTGTCCCTCTGCTACCAAAGAAACGTAAGGACCCAGGATGTCCTACGATATCGATTTCTATTGGGGATAAACACATCAATCGTGCTCTTTTAGACCTTGGCGCCAGTGTTAACCTGCTTCCTTTCTCAGTCTATGAGCAACTAGGGATCGGAGAGTTGAAACCAGCCCATTGCACTCTCCAGATGGCTGAACAATCAATCACCAAACCTAGGGGTGAACTAGAGGATGTGTTAATAAAATCGGGGAATTCGTATTCCCTGTGGATTTTATTGTACTTGATACACAGCCTGTAGCAAACCTACGGAATTAAATTCCGGTGATTTTAGGTCGCTCCTTTTTGGCCACTTCCAACTCTATCATCAACTGTCGTAATGGTTCTATGACCCAATCTTTTGGGAATAGGTCAATAGAGCTGAACATTTACAAGTTGGGAAGTGTACCCTCCGAACCTACTGCTCATGTCTGTTCTGCTGACTTAATGGATGTCGACAGCAGCGAATTTGATGATCCTCCTGATACCGATCTTGACTCTTTTCATACGTTGTTGTTTGACCCAACTATGTATCATACACATACGGACTCTTCCACCGAGATGTCCGGGTCAACAATTAACACTGATTATGAACCGTTCTTAGAGTCTGAAGATCACCCCGCACTTTGTGATGACATTATTCTTCGGGGTATTGATGAAACTTTTGAGGAGATCTTCGCTGATGAACTCGCATTTCTGAATAACACGGGTGTTGAGATGAATCATGTCCCAATCATTGAAATTGAATCTCCACCCCTTCTTCTGAATTGTAAAAAGAATGCGAGTAATCCATCACATTCACTACATCGTCTCTCCAAAATGAGACGCACACACATTCTGTTCCACCACTCAACCTTTCCCCACTTCTTCCACCAACCAGAGCACTGCATTGATAAAATTTTCGAATGGTTGGTATTGACATACGGTCTTTGCAAAGCTTGGCATCGACCAATGATTCTTGAGCCCCTCATGTGATTTTCAAAGCTTAACATTGCATAACTCAAGTTTGGGGGGGACATTTTTTTCTGGCTCTTGGAAAGAAAATTTTTACAAAATTTTTGAGCCAAAAATAAGTTTGGGGGAGAGTCTTCACTTATATATTTTGCCCCCATTAATAAATTTCCTCCCGAGCTTACAGGTTTTTTCGAGATTTAGCTGAAGGCAACAGTGAGGACGCTGTTGAAAACAAGTTTGGGGGAGGTTTGTGCTTAGTTTTGCATCATTTGCATATCATTTGCATAAGCATAAAACATTTCTTTAAAAACCGATAAAAATTGTGTAAGTATTTTTCTTTTGGTTCATCATTTTTTGTAAATAATTTTTCAAAACCCATTAAAACCTATAAAAATTCGAAAATTTTCAAAATCCATAAAAATTCGAAAATTTTCAAAAACTCATAAAAATTTCAAAATTTTCAAAATATAAAAATATTTAATATTTAAGATAATAAAAGATTAGATGGTGAACAATTACATCCATGAGATTGGAAAATTTTAAGAAAACTAAGACAATTTGAAGTTTTCTTATACGAACTAGTAATAAGTAGTTATGAGCCGTTGTCCTAAGGGTTAGTAAGATGAAGGAAGTCACTAATCTGAGGATAAAAATAAGTATGAAAAATAGTTTCTATTCTGAAAAGCCAAACATTTTGAACGTTGATACCCTGCTATTCGCACTTACACACGTCTTAAAGCCCGGGATAGTAGAGGATACCTTGAAATGCTCTTGTCTTAAAGCCGAAGTATGATGGAAATAAAAAGAAAAAAATGAATGAAGAAAATATAAATTGGTGAGAAAAATGGACACTGGTTTTGTTATCGCCAAGGGCAATAAAAAATTTATAGCGAGGGTGCCTCTTCACCTAGTGCCCTAAGGCCAACTGGTATGGGAGTCACTGCTAAGCCTTAGGTGGTGCAAGACGAGGAAAAACACCAAATAAGCAAGCACATGAGTAATCGGTCGGTTAGTATCTCAAGAAGTATTAACGGTCGCATGAAAGTGTGTGAGCAATCTCATCTAAATATTCATTAATTAAAAAGTACTGAGGCAGATGGACAAGAGTATGATAGCTTGAATTGAATTCTCCGGGTGTAGGGATGTTCTTTACACACACGTAGGGTTATATGATCGATGTTTGGAAGAAAGATAGGAATGAAGAATAAGACGATGTTTTATTGAGGGGTTGTGTGATTTCTAACATTTTTTCATGACTATAAAGATAGGGCTCATGACAACCGAAAAGCTAGCTTAGTTGGAAACCCTAATTTTCAAGGCTTTTCTTTTACAATTCTTGTCTTTAAATGTAATATTCATGATCTTCCTTTTATTATTGGATTTTGTGGGTGCAATCCGCTGAAAACCCTCAGGAAACAACACTCCTCCTACTAGGGACACCTAGAGGTTTAAAGGCTTGTTGCACGTGCTCAGTGCAATCGTGTTGCCTACGAAAGTGAGCTTTTCTCTTTCTTTATTTTCTCCTTCTCTTTTTAACAAAACAGTTCGATCGAGACGATCGAAAATAAGTTTGGAGGAATTTGATCAGTCGAAAATACTGCATTTCTAACACGGTAATTTCCCCACCTTTTGCATTCATGTATAGGTATCCGGTATTCATATCACACATATTAGCAAAACACATGTAAAATACTGGATTACTTGTACTGTATACTAAAACCAGCACTTTTAGGGAAATTGTGTGTTTATCATGGCATCGCATCATTCTTGTATAGCGTAACTCTTGTCTTGGAGTCTATACAGGAAATTCCGGAAGCAAAGCCCAAAATTGAGAAAACAGTGCAGATAAAATACGCCAACTCAAAGGCTGAAGATCTTGTAATATTACAGAAATCCAAATAAAATTCCACACATCAGAAAGAGGCCCAATTGTCAGCCCAATACCACAGAAGAAGACCCAAGCCCTAAGGCTTCCAAACCGCCGCGGTTCCGCGGCAGGAGCTGGCTTGAGCCGCGGAACCGCGGCTCTTTGATGGATTCATGCTTCCAGATTTCTTCCACGTGGGTACGGTAACTGCCCAAGCTTCCAGAAGACTCCCGATTCTCCACGTGGCACATCTAGAAGGCTCAGCTTAACAAACTATTTCTAGAAGGATCTTATAACAAACTTTTGGAGGGAAATTTAAATCTTTTGGCTAACAAACTTGTGGAGGGAATTCAAATTTCAATCCTAGATCTAGAATTTGGAGGTCTATATAAGAGAGCCTAGATCAAGGGTGAAGCTTGTTCAAGAATCACCACCATCTTCAACCCACAAGTTGAGTGACACAACTTGTGCCTCAAATTCAAACCCCAATTCAAAATCAAGATCAAGATCCCGAGAGCAATTCAAGCAAGAGAGCCTTCAACCATTAGAAGCGACGCCGGATTCCAACAGAGCAAGAGATCCACGCCGATCCGCGACTCAAGGAGCCGAGCGAAGCCGAAATCGACGATCTAGTTCCTTCCTTTTGTAAATTCAAGAGAGTTGTAACAAAATTTGTCGATAAATAAAGGTGAATTTTCTATATTCTTGCTTATCTTTTAATTCAAGCATAATGATTAGATCTCAATTTGTAATTGTGTTTGTGATCATGATGTTTGAGTAATCTCCGCTCGTGTAGGAGTTGTGACGATCTTTAGATGATGATGATTTAGATATTTTTACAATTCTTAAATCCTATAATGTTTGGAAATTCTAGTGAATCAAATGATTAATAACCTAGTTTCGAGATGATGCTTTCTTGATCGTGTTCACTCGAAACTAGGGAACAACTATTGACCATTTGATTAACTAGAATCTAGAATTTGAATGCGATACATCGAAAGGACAAAGGATGAGTTGCAAAATCCCTAATTTCCTCGCAAGATCCTTAAACCTCGATGAATTTGCATCGATCTAGTATCAATTCATTAATGGATAAGAATTAGTAATTTTTAGATCTCATCACATCTATAGATCCGATCTACTCCTACGAGCCATACTTCTAATCTTGATTGTTGGTTGGAAATTATCACACATCTCAATTCTTGTTTTTAATGTCTTTTCTAGATCTAGATTTTTCTTATTTCTTGATCTTCAAAAGCAAATCATGAATTGTTTTCTTTTCTTTTCCTTAAATTTTCAACTCATCTAATGCGAAAATTAAACGGATTACACTTTCCCTGTGGACGATCCGCACTCGCTAACGATCTACATCCGACACCGTTATTGATTGCGGTCAAAATATTTTTTTGGTTGTGATTTCTAAATACAATTTTCTAAAAACATACTACACAATCGGAAAATATTATCAATCACTAACAGACGAAGAAAATGCTCACCTTCAGCTGGAGGAGCTCGATGCCCTTGATGGAACCCGGCTCATAGCGCAACAAAATCTGGAGGCTTATAAAGCGAAGATGATGCGCTCATATGAGAAATTGACTAGGCCGAGAACATTCCGCCAAGGAGAACTTGTGCTAGTGGTCAAAAGACCTATGATCCCTAATCGTTCTAAACGGGGGAAATTCGAGCCGAACTACGAAGGCCCGTATGTCATAGACAAAGTTTACCAGGGTGAAGCCTACCTACTTATGGACATGCATGGTGAAAGACCTTTCAGGCCAATAAATGGTCGCTTCCTAAAGAAATACTACGCTTGACGAGTCACGGCCTAGGTCAACGATAGATGACGACGCCTATGTCCGCTCGCTATCTTCCTAAGCCCAAACTCTGTTAGTAGCCGGCTTCCTTAACAGCGGACCGAAATGTCCTAAAACTAACAACGGACCGAAATTTCCTAAAACTAACAATGGACCGAAACGTCCTTAAACTAACAATAGACCACTATGTCCTAAAACTGGCGTTGGACCGAAACGTCCTTAAACTAACAATGGACCACTGTGTCCTAAAACTAGCTGTTGACCGAGACGTCGATAAACTACTGTGGACTGCAGCATCCCAAGGCTGACACAAAAAAAAGAAAGAAGAAAGAATAAAAAAAGAAAGAGAAAGAAAACTGCATGTCCATAAGCAAAATGGGCACGGATGAAAACCCGAAAGGGCTCCATGAGTAAAATCAGCAGGGCTACCGGCGAGTTTTTGTGAAAACCCGAAAATGGCGCAACCTCGTTAAAAAACACTTGCAAGGTCCTCTCGACCTTGTGAGGAGAAACCAACTGCGTGAGATCCTTACGACTCACAAGGGAGTAACACACTTAGGGATCCCCATGATTCCTAAGAAGAACTTACACTTACGAGATCCTCACGACTCGTTAGGAGAACCCTCTTATGAGACCCTCACGGCTCATAAGATTCAAAAGTCCTAAACTACAGGGATCTGAACCTGTTCTTAAGCGGCCACCACAATCTCCAATGCTGCCCTACAGGCGACACAATGCTGACCCTTGTATACAATCCACGGGCGCGAATAAACATTTCCCTAACAAAGTCCCATCCGTGACTAGGGATATGTCTACACGGTGAACAGCCCTTGTAAGTCCTCTCGACTTAGAAGGATAAAATACTCTTGTAAGATCCTTACGACTTACGAGAAGCCATACACTTAGGAGTCATCACGATTCCTAAGAATAAAACACACCACGAGATCCTCACGACTCGCAGGGAGAAATACCTTTATGAGACCCTTACGGCTCATGAAGTCAAAAGCCTTAGTCGACAGGATCCTAACCCTGTTCGCTAAGCCACCTTTTTTCGACATCGACAGAGGAAAATGATGATTCTTTCCTGGAAATATCCCAGTTGTAGCGGTGCTGATGCCGAAATCAGTGTCTAATCCCAAACTTGCAGCGAAAAGCCAGTGAGCCACACATGTATACGAAATAGCGAAATGATGGGGCAACTTGCAAATAAAAAGCAGCAAGTAAAAATATATGCATGCAAAATAGCCAAAATGATTGGGCAACTCGCAATAAAAAGCAGCGAGTAAAAATAAAAAAAAATAGCCGAAATGATTGGGCACCGCGAAAAATAGCCGAAATGATTGGGCAATCGCGACCTTCGCGATATAAAAGCTGAAATGATAGAGCATCGCGGAAAGAAATAAAAAAATGAAATTTATGCCCTACAGGTGATATCATATCAATCCCTGTATACAATCCAGGGGCGAAAACGAAGAAGGAATCACACCTTCCCTCCCCAGGCTCTATCAGAAGAAAAAACCAAATCTCAACGGTTCACAGACAGCCTGGAGATCATCTCAACATTCTTCTCATTACAACAGTCGCAACATCAAGTAAAGCAGAACCGCGGCAATTCCCAGTTCCATGACTCAGCAGTGCAGAGATGACCGAGAGTCAAACCCCGACTCCATGAAATACGGATAAAGTCAACCCTTCCTGGTCACGTGGAACGCAGCTTATATCAATCCTGACACCGTGGGAAGAATCCAGAGTGGAGCCTGGTCCTCGCAGAACACGGCTATGACCCCGTGGGAAGCATCCAGAGCAAATTCTTGGTTACGTGGAACGTGGCTTATGTCAATCCTGACCCCGTGTGAAACGTCCAGAGCGGATCCTGGTCCTCGCAGAACACGGCTATGACCCCGTGGGAAGCATCCAGAGCAGAGCCTGGTCCTCGTAGAACACGGCTATGACCCCGTGGGAAGCATCCAGAGCAAATTCCTGGTTACGTGGAAAACGTCCAGAGCGGATCCTGGTCCTCGCAGAACACGGCTATGACCCCGTAGGAAGCATCTAGAGCGGAGCCTGGTCCTTGCAGAACACGGCTATGACCCTGTGGGAAGCATCCAGAGCAAATTCTTGGTTACGTGGAACACGGCTTATGTTAATCCTGACCCCGTGGGAAACGTCCAAAGCGGATCCTGGTCCTCGCAGAACACGGCTATGACCCCATGGGAAGCATCCAGAGCAAATTCCTGGTTACGTGGAATGCGGCTTATGTCAATCCTGACCCCGTGGGAAACGTCCAAAGCGGATTCTGGTCCTCGCAGAACACGGCTATGACTCCGTGGGAAGCATCCAGAGTGAAGCCTGGTCCTCGCAGAACACGGCTATGACCCCGTGGGAAGCATCCAGAGCAAATTCCTGGTTATGTGGAACGCGACTTATGTCAATCCTGCCCCCGTGGGAAACGTCCAAAGCGGATCCTGGTCCTCACAGAACATGGCTATGACCCCGTGGGAAGCATCCAGAGCGGAGCCTGGTCCTCACAGAACACGGTTATGACCCCGTGGGAAGCATCCAGAGCAAATTCCTGGTCATGTGGAATGCGTCTTATATCAATCCTAACCCCGTGGGAAACGTCCAAAGCGGATCTTGGTCCTCGCATAACATGGCTATGACCCCGTAGAAAGCATCCAGAGCAAATTCCTGGTCATGTGGAACACGGCTTATGTCACTTCTGACCCCCTGGGAAACATCCAGAGTGGATCCTGTTCCTCGCAAAACACGACTATGACCCCGTGGGAAGCATCCAGAGCGGAGCCTGGTCCTCGCAGAACACGACTATGACCCCGTAGGAAGCATCCAGAGCAAATTCCTGGTCACGTGGAATGCGGCTTATGTCAATCCTGACCCTGTGGGAAACGTCCAGAGCGGAGCCTGGTCCTCGCAGAACACGGCTATGACCCCGTGGGAAGCATCCAGAGCAAATTCCTGGTCACATGGAACGCGGTTTATGTCAATCCTGACCCCGTAGAAAACGTCCAGAGCGGATCCTGGTCCTCGCAGAATACGGCTATGACCCCGTGGGAAGCATCCAGAGCGAAGCCTGGTCCTGGCAGAACATGGCTATGACCCTATGGGAAGCATCCAGAGCAAATTCCTGGTCCCGTGTAATACAGTTAAAGTCAATCCTGACCCGTGGGAAACGCCCAGAGCAACTCCTGACTCCGCAAAGTGCGGATAATGGGAACACCATCAATCACTTACAGGTCCTCTCGACCCGTAAGGAACAAAACACTCTTATAAGATCCTTACGACTTATAAGAGAAAACGCACTTAGGAATCCTCACGATTCCTAAGGAGAAAATATACCTACGAGATCCTCTCGACTCGTAAGGAGAAAAGTCTTTATGAGACCCTCAAGGCTCATGAAGTTAAAAAGTCTTAGGCAGCAGATCTGAACCTGCTTTCTAACCCATCACTACCTCTCGAAGAATTCAAAACGGAATGCTCACTCTATCATCTGCAGGATATGCTTACTAAAGTGACATGCGGATAACAAAGAAAAGAAGAAAGCAAAGAGATGACACAAGACGTTGCGAAAGAAATGTATCTTTTATTCATAAATTCAGTTGGGTACAAAATACATCTTATGAAAGAATAAAAAAAATGGATACATTTTATTAAAAATTACAAATGGTACAAAAACAATTATTGAGAGGGAAGCGTTTTCAATAGACCAATTAACCGCTCGCGCACTTCCCTCAGCCCTTTTTCATGGTCAGCCGCCACGGCCAACTCTGCTTCAACCTGAGCTCGTTGCTGCAGATAAGATGAAAGTTGCTCGTCAACGACCCGCTGAGCCACCTCACGACCATGTGCATCTTGTTCAATGAGGTCAAGTTTCTGCCTCAGCGTTAGCCCGTCAGAAATATGTCGTAGAAGGCTTTCAAAGATGACTTTCAGCTGTGTAGCATTTGCATCAACTTGGGCATGCAAACGAGCAGATTCACTTAAAGTCTCCTCGCACTCCTTACGCCTCAAAGCCGATTTTTGTTCAAGATGGCGGAAGTAAGGGATGCTCTCCTCGACCCATGCAGCCCGCTGGGAGTTCACAGCCAAGACCTCAGGAGCAGGACGTCTAAACTCAAGCTCATGCAGACAGGCCTCGATTTTTCTGCAATAATTAACCCAGGACTCCACGACGCCTTCATTATGAAAGTGTACGAGCGTCGCCGGCATGGGATTAACCTCGGCAGTGAAATCTGCAGCAAGGGCAGGAGTCTCTGCATCAAGCTCCTCGAGATGATCAATCAACGTGCGCAGGCTATTCACAGCACCTTTGGAAGAAGGGCGTCGAGAGAAGGGGAATGCTGGCATTATGACTTGAGACTCGAACGGAGCTGAAGTCGGTGTCACAGCTACAAAACAAATCACAGTCAAATAATGGTTCAAGAAATAAAAGAGGTTCATGAACAACGGGGTTTACTATACCGGCTGCAACAGGTGGGAAGATCGGGAGTACCGGCGGTGCAACTGTTCTTTCGTCTCCTCCTTCGATCTGTAGGGCTACAATCAAGACAAAGAAGAATCAGAAACGATTTGACTACCCTTAAAAGAAAAGAAGAGACATTAGCTAAAGGCTGTACTTACCAGCACCACTAGATGAGGCAATCTCTGACTAAAAGGAGAAGTGTGGGTGTAGCACCTGATACAGGTGATCAAAAAGGACTCCTGCGAGGATGTAATAATGCAATGTCAGTACATAAAGTATACTGCCTACAATGAAACTGATAGGTCACGAATCCGCACCTTCCAACATTTGAGAAGGTACAAGAGAAGGTAAAGGAGCAGTCGCCGTCAAAGCAGCAACCGGGGACGCTTCTTCGGGTGGCACAACCCCGACGCTCATCACACCTACATTAGAAATAAGGGAAACGCTGTCAAAAGAAATTGAAAGGGTTTGCAAAATAAAGGGGAGAATAATGACCCAAAATCTACCTGGTGAGTCGCCGGACGAGACCGCGACAAGGGCGTCACTGGATACAGCGTATGCTTCACCCTCCTCCATCGGAACGGTCTCGCCACCAGTAGCCTCATCCCTCGACTCCACGAGAATCATCGTAACACTCGCAGTGCCCGGCAATGGCAAGGAGCCGTAGAGGGAAAGAGTAATGATTGGAGCAGTGCCCGACTCTTGAGAAAGAGTGGCTACCTCGGGCTTGGCAATTGTAGCCATCTTACCCACCGCTACCTCGGACTCGGCAATTGTGGCTATTTCACCCATGGCTACCTCGGGCTCGGCAATTGTGGCTGTTTCACCCACGGCTACCTCGGGCTCGGCGATTGTGACTGTCTCACCTGCCGCTACCTCAGGCTGGGTAGTTGCCGCCATGTCACCTACCACTTCCTCGGCAAGACTCGGCCCTACAGGATAGGATATATGAGAACCTGAAAATTAAAACTTTGACAAAAGAACCCAATGTCATGTTACCTTGGGTCAGTTTTTCGACTGCTTCCCGATCTGCACATGCTGCCTGTCTGTGGCGGTAGACAAGGCAGCCGAAGTATCCTCTAAAAGAGTAAGGGCAGGGGTAACAGCGCTTGGACCTGCACCCGCATCCAAGGCGGCGGCACGCTCCCTTGCCGCACGCATTCTACACTTCCTTTCCTCCCGGG
The DNA here is from genome assembly GCA_030015575.1 of Agapanthus africanus. Classification (NCBI taxonomy): domain Eukaryota; kingdom Viridiplantae; phylum Streptophyta; class Magnoliopsida; order Asparagales; family Amaryllidaceae; genus Agapanthus; species Agapanthus africanus. The sequence goes on from CM057340.1 coordinate 682,795,968, forward strand.
CCGTGAGGGTGGATCTTCTAAAGACCTCCGTCAACGGAACGTCATCGTCTACGCCAATAGTTACCTCTGGAACCGTTATGGCATCTGTCATCGGTTGCTTAAGTGAAGCTTCTTTCAGCAATACCGGCGGAACGGAGACTTCGATAACCGACCCGGGAAGCGTCCCCGCACCACCCTGCGAAGTCGGTGCCACGCCTGGAATAACCTGAGCAGAGGTAGTTCATATAATAAGATGAAAAGGAGGGATCATATTACCCATGAGAAACGGGAGCGGAGATACGGTGAACCGAAATATACCGATGCATAAGGATGCTCGAAGTCTTTTCTCTTCCTCAAAAGTCTTAAGAGAAGCCGCAAAAGCTTCTTCGGTAGAAATGCCTGTTAAAAAGGGGGGAAAGTGTCAGTCAAAACATGATGACAAAAATATGATGCAATGACGAAAGATATAGCTAATGGTTACCTGATTGCGCGAGGATGGCCAGTCCCGCTTCGTAGCTTGCCAATTGCTCAGAAGCTGCAATGGCAGCCGCCAGATCAGTATCATCTGGCAGCATGAATAGACCCTCGTTTGTCCCATACTCGCTCAGGCCCTCGCCATAAGGAGCGTGAGGCTCCTGGCCGAGTACAACGTCGACAGAAAGGATCGACTTTTTCTTCCTCTTCTGCGAGCGAGCTCCGGTCGCAGCTAAGACAAGCTTACACTTGCTAGGCACTTTAGGACGACGAGTCCTGATATCTGAATCCATGCCAGAATCGGGGGAAGCTACAGTCACCTTTTCTACAGGTTTCCGGGGTATCGGTAGCTCGGGCCTGTCATGCGGGACTTTGATCACGGCAGCTTCTCTTAAGGGAGGCGGGACAATGGTCCATTGCTTCAGAGGGATGTTTCGATCACCAACATGGGGTGCACCTTTACGATCGAGCAACAGTCGCTTCTCCTCCCTGATGACGGCGCCCATTGAATGCTGGTACCACGCCACATACACACTAAGGGCCTTCGGGACACAGCTTGGTTCGCTGATAAAGAAGTTGGACCCCGTGTTCACGCGCATAAAATGATGCAGCGCGTTTCACATTCCCTCTTTGGTGATAGCAGGTTCTAACAAGAAAGACTCAAGCAGGACTCCTTGATTGTAGCTCAGCTGCTGGGCGAAACGGTGCGGGTTGTATCTCATAAATAATGCCGCATCATTTTGCCTAAACACTAGAAAGCCCGGTCTGATGGAATATAAATGAAGGATTTCCCAAGCTTTCAAAACAGAGGCTCCATCCTTAAAAATGTCCCGCAATGGCTGCACCGTCGTCGCAGACTCTTTGCCGATAGTCAGGATCTTATCGGTGAAAGTCATGCCATCTCCAACCGTGCGAGGACGAAGGAGCAAACCTCTAGCTTCCCGTGGTGATGGATTTACAATAGACGCGTCGACTAATCGTATAATCCGCGGGAAGCCGCACCTATCGTAGAAGGATGGCCTCTTATGGATACCGAAAACGCCAAGTGGATGTAGCTCGAGCCATGACATGAAGTAATGCATCGAGAAGTTCACATGCTACACTCCGGGTTCAGTAGTATCCGCCACTTGGCTGAGGCCGTAATACAGATGAGCTAACCCAACAACCCCGATAGCCACTTTCACTCCAATAATCATTCGGTGAGTCGGATAGAAGACAGACGGCCTCATACGGCGAGGGTGCATCGGGAGCGCAAACCAGCTCAGCCATATCCCAAGAAACCCCAAGAAGAACATTTCCTCATCAATCCCAGGGACTGCGACCTCCACGAAAGGAACAACTAGAGTGTTGGGAAGGAAGAAACTCTTTTGATCTGCCTCCGCCATTGCGAAGTTGTTTAACCCTAAACCGAAAGGGTCGTCAAGTTTGGCGAATTTAGCAGCATCCTTCGAGAGGACTTCCGGATGGAGAAAACGAGCAATGAAATCCTCGAAAGTAACCCCGCGGCGCCTAGATTCGAGAAAAAGGCCCTCATAAATATTCAACACTTTGATTAAACTAGGGAGCTGGTGTTGAATGGCGTTCTCTGGGGTAAGGCCCGTCATCACTGGCTTGGCACCAAAAATGTATTCATCTATTGGAAGCAGTTCCTCATAGTGCTCCCCCATAACTGGCAAGCCAGAAACTTCTGCAAATTCCTCTAAAGAAATTGATACTTCTCGGTCCCGTGAAAGGAAGGTGTGAGTAGGAATATTCCACTACTCCAGAAAGGCCTTAACCCACCAGGCGGGAAGCGTAGAATACTGGAAGAGAGAAACATAAATGGCGGGATACAACCCAAGCCTCAACAACTGTGACTTCTTCGCTGACAGAATATAGCGGGCCCATTACAGATAGCCAGCTGGATGACGAGGAATTAGACCGATCATATATGGTTGTCCCCACGGTCGCGCCTCGCCTTGACAAATACGTCGCCCCAGGGTATCCAAAGCCATTGGAGGCTGAACGGGTATCGAAGCCATAGCAGACTGAAGAAGACCTCCCGAAGTCCAGTTGACTTCTTCCACGGTATAGTTCACCGGGGGTGGGTCGGCGTAATGGATCACCATGATAGGCTCTGAGGGTACCGCGCATGAAAAGCTCTTCCGACCCTTAATAATCTGATTATACCATGTCCCCCAGAGGTGAAGATTCTTACGTTCTGGGTTATGATCTTTGATCAATGCTGGGACTTCCCGGTCTACAGGCGCTCCAGGGAATCCTCCCTCTGAACGAACAAACGGGAAAAAGGGATCGAAAGACATGTCGCCTACGCCATAAGGGACAAAAGTCAACTGTCAGTACAATAATTTAATTTAAATTCTGACACTTGGAACTTTAGAATTTGTATCACACTGTAATGCAGTGAAGAAGGACCAAAAGGGCCCACAAAATCCAGATGACAATTCATTATTAATTAAACAGCCTCATCATTTGATGAGACTGTTGATTAAATGAGGAAATCCTCAAGAAATTCTCATTAAATGAGAGATCCCTCGGGCAGAGGAGTAAATCTCCCTTTGAGAGCAGTGCTCTGTGACAGAGTGACACTTATCAAACTCCGATCATGAAGGAATAAAAGTTCCTCAAGAGCCTGGCTCTGTAAAGATGATGGAAAAACCTATCAGAAAAATTGAAATCATTATTTTATATATGAATTAAAATTCTAAGATCTTCAAGATCCATGAACAAACTCTTAAGAGTTCTTCATGATTTGAAGAGAGCAAAAGCTTTGTTAATAAAACCCTAAAAGGGTTTTCTTTAGATCAAAGATCTATGAAGAGCAAAGCTTTGTTAATGGGTAAAACCCTAGATTATTAAAAAATTTAATCTTTACCTAAATTTTGACAGAGTTTTTGTCCTTAAGAAAATTCTTAAGATGGAGAGCTATGCTCTGTGGGAGAATAAAAATTCTCAGAACACAAGAAGAAGATGAATAGAAATCATCCTAAGGACCAAAGGTCCTATTTATAAGCACTGAGTGTCGTTTCAACTTCTCAGTTGATCTGAGGGCGCAGAGGCTGCCACCGCTGCACTCACATGTGGGTCACGTGAGCGCAACGGTGGGGGGGCATTTGTTTCCCCCAATCAAAGCAAAGCTTTGTTTGAAATTTAAATTTCAAAATGAAGCAACGCTTTAGATACAGCGCCAAGTACGCTGAGCCCTAAGTAGCGCACCACGTGCAAAGCACGTGTGCGCTAGCGCTGGGTGCGCTGCGCTCTGAGCAGCGCACCACATGTAAAATACGGATGCGCTAGCGCTAAGTGCGCTGCGCTCTGAGCAGCGCACCACGTACAAAGCACGTGTGCGCTAGCGCCAAGTGCGCTGCGCTCTAAGCAGCATACCACGTGCAAAGCACAGGTGCGCTAGCGCTGGAACTAAAATCTCCCCACCGTCGGATCAAAGATCTAATAATAAATTATAAATCATTAAATGATCAGAATTAAATTATGTTAAGGAAAGATTTCTCAAAATCTTTCCAAATAACAAAATTATGCTCTGTAAATCAGAGCACCATTGGATCAATGATCCAATGGTGATTAAAAAATCACCAAAATACAGAATAAATTATGTTTGGAAAGATTTCCCGGTTTTATTAATAACAAGAAGATTACCTTCTGTAAATCAGAAGCCCTTAGATCAAAGATCCAACGATGAGAAAATTCCCAAATCAATTGGAGAAAAGATCTCCTTAACTGATTCAACAAATCAGCCTCCCCTATATAAAGGACCCAAGACTTCAAGTCAAAAAAAAGAACCCCCCATAAGCTTTGAGATTTCAGGAAGAGAAGCATAGCTCTCAGCAAAAAGAAGATTTTTTTCTTCAAGGTAAAAATAATGGTGGTGAACAAAGAGATGAAATCATCTCATAATTAAAAAGAACAATTCTCTTCTTAAAAGATCATAGATCTACAACGACCAAGGTATTTTATAAAAAGATCAAAAGATCTCATCATAAAAACAAAAAAGTACTTACTTCTTTCACAGATCATAGATCTATAAGACAAATTGTCTTTCTGAGATCATGAACATCTCATTATAAAGGGGGAGAGAATTATTAAATTCTCTTAAGGATCATAGATCCATAAAGGTAAAGCCTTTCATTAATACAAGAGATTGAAGCATCTTCTATAAAGTAAGAACTTTTGTTTTTCTAATCTTGAGACAAGTCTTTTCTAGGGGAAAATTTATTTCCCAGATCATAAAATTGATCAAATGCGTTTCTGTGCACCACGTGTCACTCACGAGTGCGCCACTCAACAGTTAGCGCTTTGCGCTCTTGAATTAGCGCACTGCGCTCATGGACGGGCGCAAAGCGCCAAGCGCACCACGTGTCATTCATGTGTGCACCATTGAATTAATAGCGCAATGCACTCATATATTAGCGTAATGCGCTCATCATCTGGCGCTCAACGCTAAGCGCGCCACGTGTCACTCACGTGTGCGCTACTCAGCAGAAGCGCACTGCGCTCTTTGACTGGCGCAAAGCGCACCACGTGCCCCTCACGTGGACGCTGACAGAACCTAAATTGTTCTTTTACAAGTCCCAGAGCTATGATGAGCGCTCAGCATTCAATGAAAGACAGAAATACTGTCAAAACTCAAATCAATGCTCAGCATTGTTAAAAGGGCCAAGCCCAAACAAATGCTCAACAGCCCAAAATAAAATGTTAAATATTTATTGGACTTAGCCCAAGATTGGCCATAGGTCCTCAACTCATATTAATTGAGCTCATCAGCTCGTAAATATGTTAACAGATCTTAGCCCCAAATTGGACTACAGATCTTTCATCCAACTCACATCGGTTCGAGGGTACATCTCTTTACTCCTCTGATATGTGTCGTTGTAATCCTTCAACGTCTTCAGAGAGGTGATAGGTCCCGACAACCAAACATTCCACGAACTGTGGGGTCCTTTAAAACCCACGGACTATGATGTCCTTAACCTTGACTGTGAGGTCCTTAAACTCACGGACTATGATGTCCTTAACCTGGACTGTGGGGTCCTTTAAAACCCACGGACTATGATGTCCTTAACCTTGACTGTGAGGTCTTTAAACTCATGGACTATGATGTCCTTAACCTTGGACCGAGATGTCCTTAAACTAACGCTGGACCGTGATGTCCTTAAACTAATCGACCACAATGTCCCTAAACTAAACAATAGAGTCTGAATGCTCTTTTGTTGGATCTAAATGATCCCGTTAAGTTGATCTTAGTCTAAAATGAGACTAACGTGTCCTTAACTAACGTTTAAGTTGATCTTAGTCTCAAATGAGACTAACGTATCCTTAAAACCAACCCCCAAACCCAAATCTAAGAAAATACGGATTTGGACTAATCCACGCCCTATGGGCGACAACATAAATTAGTCTCCGTATACAATCCACGGGCAACCAAAAACAAAAACAAACACCCACGACACGAAGTGACCATCTGAAGAAGAAGAAAGTGGTTACCGCGGTGCGGTAGCGTAATTAACTGCAGGGGCTTGCGCCTGCAGGGAAGAGCGTCCCCACAATCAAAAACCCCTCAAATGAGGGGGAATCTGACGAAGTCTGCTACATCGGCCGCATCCGTTTAAACCTTCGATACTTGGTGTCATAAATCAACTTGGCATCTTCGGAGAGGTGGATGGATAGCACCAATTAGCATCTACCCCAAAATTCAGGCGAGACGGACCCGCGCGGTCGTGTCTCCGTGTTTCGGCGGGGAACACGCTTTTGTTTTGGAACTGACTCAGCGAGTGGCTCGGGGCTTAGTTCTTCGCCCGCGTACGATCGGGGATGGCATGACCTTCGTCGATAAGGTTTTAACTATCGGCAAGGAATCCACTAAGATGGTGCAGCCGCAGCGGGACACCTTCAAAGACGAGGCTTCTACCTTGAAAGCTCGGGAGATTCTTCACTCATATTCAATCAGCCGGGCTTCTTAGTATTTAGGCAGAATGATTCGGTGTTGTTCATAAGATACAACCCGCATCGTTTCGCTCAACAATCAAGATATAATCAGGGTGTCCCGCTTGAGGCCTTCCTAGCTGAGCCGGTTGCCACGGAAGAGGGTATCCGTAATGCGCTACACCATTTCATGAGGCTTAACACCGGGTCTAACTTCTTTATCAGTGAGCTGAGCTGCGTCCCGAAGATCTTTAACGTATATTTGGCGTGGTACCAGCACGTGATGGGTGCAGTTATCAGGGAAGAAAAGCGATTATTGCTTGATCGCAAGGGTACTGTCTCAGCTGGTAATCCAGCCGTTCCCTTGAAGCGACGTACCATCGTTCGTCCTTTCTTGAGAGGAGTTGCTGCGGTGGTGGTCCCACGCGCCTTTCTTGATAAGCCTCTACCTCGCGTGCCTGTAGAAACAGTGGCTACGGCATCTTCTAAGTCTGGCGGGGGTTCGAAGATCGGGACACGTCGCCCAAAATTGCCCGCCAAGCGCAAGCTCCTGTTGCCGGCTACCGGCGTCCACTCACAGAAGAAGAAGAAGTCGCTATTTTCTGCGGACGTTGCATTCGGCCAGGAGCCTCATGCTCCTTACAGCGAAGGCTTAAGTGAGTACGGGACCAATGAGGGTCTATTTATCATGCTCGCAGATGATACCGATCTTCAAGTTGCCCTTGTGGCTTCCGAGCGACTGGCTCGCGATGAAGCAGCTATAATTACTATCGCACAATCAAGTGACTTCAGTCATATTTTTCCGCGGTTATATTTTTTTTATTATGCTTTGACTGGCGCTTTCTTCTTCAACAGGTATCTCTGCCGAAGAGGCTCTTGCGGCTTCCCTCAAAACATTTGAAGAGGAAGAGAGGCTTTGTGCTTCTTTGGGCCTTGGTATACTTTGGCTCATTGTGCCTTCATTCCCTTTTTCTTCATTCGTGACTTGACCCTCTCTTTTGTCTTATTGCAGGGACTACCTTGACCCCGGTTATCCCGAGCACGGTGCTGATCCCGAGCGGTGACGCGGCGACGCTTCCAGAGCCGGCTATTATGGCCCTAGCTCCCTCTCCAGTACTGCAAGAGGCTTCACTTAAACAGCCGATGACGGACGCCATAGCGGCTCCAGAGGAAGAGCTTGGTTCGGATGATGACGTCCCTTTGACGGAGGTCTTGAGGAGATCACTTCTCACTGCTCGGACCGAAAAGAAATGCAGGAAGCGTGCAGCGAAGGAATGTGACGTTGCTTTGGCCGTGGGTGCAGGTTCAAGCACTACCCCATCTGTCGTTGTTCCTCCAGAGGATGCTCCAGCTGCCCTGTCTACCGCTTATAGACAGGTCGTGTACGTGGCTCGGGAAGAGACCGAAAATCTGCCCGAAGGTAATGTAACGCTGAGTCTTTTATTAGAACTTGGTCTTCAAATTCTTATAGATCATATCTTGCAGGGCCAAGTCTCGGCGATGAGATGGCAGGTGAGATGACGGTGACTACAGAGCCCGAAACGGATACTCTCTCTCGGGAGTCTGCCCAAACCGCCGCTCTTTCCCTTTGCGGTTCCCCGAGATCTTCAGGCATCGTAAGCGTCACAACGGCTTTTATCAAATCAGGGGACGAAGCCACAGGCTCCGAAACTATTCCACTGAAGGGGAGCGAAGAAGCCGCTGTGCCTGGTGATGCTTCCGTCGCGGTTTTGGCTGATGACCCATCAGGTAGGTCTTGGGTCACTGCTTTTTTTATTTCGCAATCTCTTTCAGTTCGTTCTGACGGTATTTTGTTTGTAGGTGTAGCGAACGCTGAGATTGTGTCATCTGACACACCTCCGGTCACCGCCATGACGGTTGTTGTCCCCTCGCCTTCTCCTATATCCTCTGGAACGCTGGAAGGTAAGGGTTTTCCACTTATCGGTTTCATCGTGGGTATCATCCTCCCTGTACTGACAGTATATTGGCATAACTTTGCAGGAGTCCTTTTTGACCATCTGTATCAGGTGTTGAACCCACATTTCTCCTTCCAGTCAGAAATCGCCATGCCCGCTGGTGTCGGTGAGTATAGTTTTTAACAAACATCTTTTTCTTTCTTCTACGAGCAGCCATGTCGTTGCTAATTCTTCTTTGCATTGATTACATCATTACGGATTGAAGGAGGGGATGAGAGAATAGTCGCGCCATCGGTACTCCCAACTTTGCCACCTGTCGCAGCCGGTGTAGTAGACTCCGTTGCTCATGTGATTTCTTTATTTCACGAGTCAGCTTTTAACCGTAATTCATTTTGCAGCAATTGCACCGGCTCCAGCTCCCTTCGAGTCTCACATCCTAATGCCGGCAGGGCCCTTTTCTAGACGCCCATCTTCCAAGGGCGCTGTGACCAGCTTACGTATGTTGAGTGAATCTATCGAGGAGTTTAACGCGGAGGCCCCAACATTCGCTGTAGATTTTGCTGCTGAGGTTAATCCGATGTTGGCGACGCTTGTGCACTTCCATAGCGAGGGCGTCGTCGAATCTTGGGTTAATTATTGTAGACAGATTGAGGCTTGCTTGTATGAAGTTGAACTCAAGCATCTTGCTCCCGAGATTCTGGCTTTGAACTCCCAGCGGGCTGCATAGGTTGAGCAAAGTGCTTCATTCCTTCGCCATTTTGAACAAGAGGCGGCCTTGAGGCGAAAGGAACGCGAGGAGGTTTCAAGAGAATCTGCCCGACTGCATGCCGAGGTCAAAGCGAATGCTGCGCAACTAAGAACCATCTTTGATAATCTGCAGCGAAGCATTTCGGACAGGCTGGCACTGAGGCAGAAGCTCGACTTCATTGAGCGGGTTACGCAGAGTCGCGAAGCTGCCCAGCGGGAAATCGATGAGAAGGCTTCATCCTGTTTGCAGCAACGGGGTCGAGTTGAAGCGGAGCTAGCCGCAGCGGCTGATCATGAAAAGGAGTTGAGAGGAGTGCACGAAAGGCTTGCCGACTTGTTGAAAACGCCTCCTTCCCAATAGTCGTCTTTGTATCGATTGAGAATTTGTAACTTATGAATAATATGTATTCATTTCATTTTTTTATTCCATTCATTTTTTTATATGATGTATCTTGTATTCAATTGAATTCATGAATAAAGGACACATTTCTTTTCTATCTTGTACTATCGTCTTCTTTTCTTTGCTGTGTTGTTGTCATGTTACTCTAGTAAGTGTAGCCTGTAGATAACAACACATCTTGAACTCTTTGTAGGGTAGCAATGGCTTAGGAAACAGGTTCGGGTCTGCTGCCTAAGACTTTTCAACTTTATGAGCCGTGAGGGTCTCATAAAGATTTTTCTCCCTACGAGTTGAGAGGATCTCGTAGGTGTATTTTCTCCTTAGGAATCGTGAGGATTCTTAAGTGTGATTTCTCTTGAGAGTCGTAAGGATCTCGCAAGAGAATTTTCTCCCTTACAAATCGAGAGGACTCGTAAGTGGTTGATGAGTTGACTTATTCCCGAGTCGAAGTATTGCTTCGACAGGGAGGTCGAGGGTTCACTTTCTCCATTTTCTACGGTGTCGGGGTCGGCTTTCTCCATTTTCTACGGTGTCGGGGTCGACTTTCTCCGTTTTCTACGGTGTCGGGATCGACTTTCTCCGTTTTCTAAGGTGCCGGGGTCGACCTTCTCCGTTTTCTACGGTGTCGGGGTCGACCTTCTCCGTTTTCTACGGTGTCGGGGTTGACTTTCTCCGTTTTCTACGGTATCGAGATCGACTTTCTCCGTTTTCTACGGTGTCGGAATTGACTCTAAGTTGTCTGTGAACCGCAGAATCTTGGAACTGGGGACTTTGTCGTGGCTCCGATTGGTAGTGTCGCGTCCGTGTCCTGCTGGCATGAGGAGGACCGCCGCTGCTGGTCTTCTAAGATGCAGATATTGCCGCTGAGACCTGACTCTCCCTTTGATAGAGTTTGTTGGGACATGTGGTTCCCTTTTCGTTTATCCCTATGGATTGTATACAGGGATCAGTATGGACTTACCTGCAAGGCAAAAGTTTTATTTTATATGTTTTTTTTCTTTCCGTGATACTCTATCATTTCAGCCTTTTGTATTGCGGAAGTCACGATTGCCCAATCATTTCGGCTATTTTTCTCGGTGCCTAATCATTTCGGCTATTTTTCTTTTTACTCGCTGCTTTTTATCGTGAGTTGCCCAATCGTTTCGGCTATTTTGTATGCATATATTTTACTTGCTGATTTTGTTGCAAGTTGCCCCATCATTTCGGCTATTTCATATTCATTTTTGGCTCGCTGATTTTTATCGCGAGTTTAGACTTGGAATTTAATACCGATTTAGACATCAGCATCGCTACCACTGGGACATTGCCAGGAGCGAATCATCATTTTCCTTTATCGATTCGAAAAAGGTGGCTTAGTAAACAGGGTTAGGATCCTGTCGACTAAGGCTTTTGACTTCATGAGCCATAAGAGTCTCATAAAGGTGTTTCTCCCTACGAGTCGTGAGGATCTCATAGGTGTATGTTCTCCTTAGAAATCGGGAGGACTTCTAAGTGGTGTTATTTCTTATAAGTCGTAAGGATCTCATAAGAGCATTTTCTCCTTATAAGTCGATGACTTACAAGTGTCGGTTCATCAAGCGGGGGGATTTCACACCATTGGCGGAACTTAGTGTGGGAGACGTTTATTTGTGCCCGTGGATTGTATACAAGGGTCAATATTGAACCTCTTGTAGGGCAGTCTGTGAAATATGATGACTTAAGAACAGGTTCAGATCCCTGTAGCTTAAGGTTTTTGAATCTTATGAGCCGTGAGAGTCTCATAAGAGGGTTCTCCTTACGAGTCGTGAGGATCCCGTAAGTGTAATTTCTCCTCGGGAATCGTGAGGATCCCTAATTGTTTGCTCCCTTGTGAGTCGTAAGGATCTCATGCAGGTAGTTTTCTCTTTACAAGGTCTAGAGGACCTTGCAAGTGTCTTTTAACGAGAATGCGCCCTTTCAGGTTTTCATAAACTCGCTGGTAGCCCTGCTGTTTTTACTCTTTCGGGTTTTCATCCGTGCCCATCTTTCTTATGGACGTACTTTTATTATTATTTTTTATTATTATTATATTTTTTTGCGCCAGCCCTAGGATGCTGCGATTTGTAGTAGTTTAAAGACGTTTCGGTCCGTAGCGATTTTGAGGCAAGGCTTCACCGGATACTGCTCATAGAGTTTAGGCCTGGGAAGATAGCGAGTGGACATAGGTGTCGTCATCTATCATTGACCTAGGCCGCGACTCGTCAAGCATAGTATTTTTTCAGGAACCGGCCGTTTATTGTCCTGAAGGGTCTTTCGCCATGCATATCCATGAGCAAGTAAGTCCCGATTTGGTAGATTTTGTCTATGATGTACGGGCCCTCATAGTTCAGCTCGAATTTCCCTCATTTGGCACGATTGAGGATCATAAGTCTCTTGACCACTAGCACGAGTTCGCCTTGGCGAAATGCTCTCGGCCTAGTCAATCTCTCTTATGAGCTCGTCGTCTTTGCTTTGTGAGCCTCCAAGTTTTGCTGCGCCATGAGGCGGGTTTCATCTAGGGCGTCTAACTCTTCAAGCCAAAGATGAGCATTCTCTTCGTCTGTTAGCTCGTAATGAACCGCCACTCGTAGAGAAGGTAGCTCTATCTCCAAGGGGAGTACTGCTTCTATGCTGAATACTAGCGCATAAGTTGTATTTGTGGCCGTTTTGAACGTGGTGCGGTAAGCCCAGAGAGTTTCATGCAGTCTCTCGTGCCAGTCCTTCTTATTTTTGGACACCGTCTTCTTTATGATCTTCGTCAAGGTTTTGTTGAAAGCCTCAGCTAGACCGTTAGCTCGGGGATTATAGACCGAAGAGTATCTCCAGTCTATGTTATGCTGCTGTGCGAAGCGGCTGATTTTGTGAGTTCTGTAAGCAGGCCCGTTATCGGAGATAATCCGTCGCGGAGTGCCGAACCAATAAATGACGTGTGTCTTGAAGAAATTGAGGATATTCTATGTCTTCACTTCTCTTAGCGGTACTGCTTCTGCCCACTTAGAGAAGTAATCGGTTGTCGCCAATATGAACCGATGTCCTCTGGATGACGCTGGTTCGATGGGCCCAGTTATGTCGGTTCCCCATATTTCGAACGGTTAACTAGCCACTGTTGGGTGTAGCGGGTTTGGATGCTGGTGGATGAAGTCCCCGTGAATTTGGAACGAGTGGCATTGTTTCGCGTATTAGAGACAATCCTGAATCATCGTGGGCAATAGTAGCCCATCCTTTTGATCTTCAGCTTCATCTTTGGCCTGGCTTGATGAGAACCGCAGAGTCCGTCGTGAGTTTCTTGGACGACTCCCATTGCTTCTTCCGGTCCCAGGCATCTCAGCCATAGAGAGTCGAACGATATCTTATACAGCGTGTCATTGACAAAGGCGAAAGACGGAGCTTGTTTAATGAGCTGATGTCTTGAGGACGCACGGGTGTTCGACAGGATTTGAAGTGGTCTATAAAGACTTCTCTCCAATCCTTAGCCTTTTCTTGGTCTTTTATTTGTAGGGTCATTTGCTTGGTCGCTCCCTTTTCTTCGGACGACTCCGGAGATATTTTTGCTGGTGCAAGAACCCGACGGCTTTGCACAACGATCCTTACGTCATCGAGGTTTTCATCCAGTTCTTTAGCGAGTTTGGCTAACGCATCCGCTTTGCTATTTTCCGTACGCGGTATGCTTTCCAGAACGTAGGAAGGAATTTGAGTCAGCAATTGTTGTACTCTCTCGCCGTACTTTACCAACTCTGGTTTGCATATTTGATAGTCGTCGTTTACTTGACTAACGACCAGCTGGGAGTCTCCGCATATGAGGAGGTTTTCGATTCCCATGTCAACGGCGATCTCAAGACCTGCTATCAAAGCTTCATATTCGGCTTCATTGTTTGTCCTCGGCTCTGTTAAGGAAAAGGCAAAGCGCATTATCCCTCCTTGTGGAGTCACGAAGATAAGGCCTACCCCAGATTTGATTATAGGGGAGCTGTGCTTTCGTTTCTTCATGGAAGATGCCCCATCAAAGTAAAGTTCCCATCGGGTATCACTTTCTCCTTTCTCCCTGTCGATCGTGTCAAACGCGTGCTCTTCTGGCAATTCGCAATTTAGGGGTGAATCGGAAGGTATCGGATGCTCAGCGAGGAAGTCGGCGATGGCCTGGCCTTTCACTGCCTTGAGAGGTCGGTATGTTATCGAGAACTCCATCAAGAGGAGGGCCAATTTAGCGAGCTATCCCGTTAGTATGGCTCTTGACATCAAATATTTGAGAGGATCCACTTTTGATATGAGGTGGACCTCATGCGCCAACGCATAGTGTCTGAGCTTCGTTATCGCGAAGATTAACGCCAGGCAGTGTTTTTCGATGGGGGAGTAGTTGTTTTCTGCCCCCAGGAGAACTCGGCTCAAATAGTAGAGGGCTCTCTCCTTCCCTTGGTCATTTTCCTGTGCCTATAGTACGCCTAAGGAACCTTCAAGGGCGGTTGTGTACAGGATGAGAGGCTTTCCCTTGAATGGAGCGATCAGCACCGGAGGATTCTACGAGTATTGCTTGATTTCGTCTAGTGCGCTCTAGCATTTACAATCCCCGGTGAAAGGGGTCCCCTTCTTCATTAAATGGCTGTAGGGGCAGCATTTGCCGGAGAGATTGGCTATGAACCGCCGGATATACGCGAGCTTTCCCTGTAGAGACCGCAGTTTCTTGAGAGTTCTTGGCGGAGGCATTTCCATGATCTCCTTGTTCTTTGATGGGTCTATTTCGAAGACCCGGTGTCGTACGATGAATCCTAGAAACTTGCCCGAGGAAACTCCAAATGCACATTTGATAGGGTTCATCTTCAAGTTGTATTTCCGAAGGCGCTGAAACACGATTCTCATATGCTCCTAATGTTCCTCGTACGATTTGCTTTTAACCATGAGGTCGTCAATATAACATTCGACGATTTCATGTATGAGGTCATCAAAGATCTTCGTCATGGCTCTCTGGTAGGTAGCGCTGGCGTTCTTTAGACCAAAGGGCATCACTCTGTAACAGAATATGCCCAGATGAGTCCGGAAAGCAGTATGCTTCTGGTCTTCGGGATGCATCTTTATTTGATTGTACCCTGATGAGCTATCCATGAAGGAGAAGACTTCGTGAGTGGACGTGTTATCTATCATCAACTCGGTAACTGGTACGGGAAAATCATCCTTCGGGCAAGCTTTGTTGAGGTCCCGAAAGTCTATGCAGATGCGCACCGTCCCATTTTTCTTCATCACTGGGACAATGTTGGCGATCCAGTCAGGATACTGAATTTCATGGATAAAGCCAGAGTCGATTAGCTTCTTGACTTCGGTGTTGATACTCATCTCAAGCTCGAGTTGTATTCTTCTTGGCGTTTGTTTGACTGGCTTGACGTCAGGAGATATTGCCAATTTATGCACAGCTATTTCTGGATCTAGTCCTGGTATCTCAGAGTAGTTCCATGCGAAGCAGTCTTTATACTGCATGAGTACGTCTTTTAGCGTAGCTACCTATTCTTCGGACAACAGCTCACTGACGAACGTAGGCCTTGGGTCGTTTGCCGTCCCAAGTCGATTTTCCTTAGGTTATCCACGGTAGTATGTATTCCATCTTCCAATTCTTTTGGTGCCGGTGGAAACTCTAAGATCAACTCATCATCATCCTCATTTTCGAAGCACCAGGAGAGGTCATCCATATCCTCGCGTACTCCTTCTTCTAACAGCATTATCGCGTGACAGGTACGAGATCGTTTCCGAGACCGATGTTGATCTTGTTCTACTCTTTCTATATACGTTTCTTTTGGCATATGCTTTTGCGGTGGGGATACCCTCCAACTGTTGGATAGAGCGAACCTACCGAACTGATATTGGCCTTCGACCCGGTTTTTGAATGTGAAGAAGTCTTCAAGAGGATGTCCTATCGCTCGGTGATAGGAGCAATAATCCGGGTGAGAGACCTCGTCTGCTTGTTCGGGGTGTTTGGACTCCGGGAGCGTAATCATTTGATATTTCATGACAAGATCGAATATGTTGTCTTGTCTTAGGGAAAAGAATATGCTCGACCCATCTTCATTATAAGAGACGGATCCCGGCTGCTCAATTCTCGATCGCGTGGCTTCTTGGACCCGCTTTGCTGTTGTCGAACGTTTTTTCCGATCTTTAGTTTGTTTTTGGCTCCGCGTCGGGTCTTCTGTATGACGGGCTGACGACGAAGGGCATTGTCATTCTCCGTAGCCTGCTGAAGGAGGCGCTGTGTCCTGGCTTTCTCGTAAATGGCCATTTCACGGTTGTGGTCATCCTGGACCTTTTGACCCGCTTCACTTATTAGCTTGTCCATCTGTTCTTCAAACGACGGACTTGTAAATTGCAGTGTCTTCTAACAGAGAATCTCCTTCTTCATCGAAGTCACGTATAACGTAGCAGCCATGGAATCGCTCCTGTTTCTTGGATTGAACATATCCAAGCCCGATCGTTTCCATTCTCCCGTTGGGCAATTTTCGCTGAGTTTCGGGGATGTTCCAAATCCTGTTGTAGATCTGCTTGTTGAGAAGTTTGTTTAAAAGGCACGCCTTGGCGTCTGAGTAACCTTTTCAATCCCTCTATATAGTATCTGGGCAAACAGATAGGTTGGAGTCTGTCGAGCGCAGGATCGGCACCGTACCAGACTTCTCTTTCGACTTTAGTCTTCATGGATCGATAGAATAGGATCGCATTTTCACCTCTTTGCCTAGGAGGGATGTAGAATGTCTGCAGCACTTGCACACTATATGTCTCCAGCGCATCAAGCTCTCTATAGTGCTGCCACGGAACTATGGCGATTTGCAAACTCTGATCATCTCGAGTGAAGGCCTGCATTGATGGGCGGACCCAGAATACTGCGTTGACCTCGTCTTCAGAGTTGCTGCCAAATACCAGAATAGGGGTAGACGGTCCCGGTTTGTTGCATTGGGGCGGTCCTGAATAGACTATCTCTTCCTCCTCCTCGGTATCGCTCCCAAAGACCGGAATAGTGATGATAGCTTTCTGCTTATTCTCTGGCTTATGGCATCTTTCCGCGTCTTCATAGTCTGGTAAGAAATACTTTGCATCTTCGTACTTTCGGACTTCATTCACGGAGAATGGGTTCAGGAGACACGATATACTCGAGACCATCTTTGAAGTACGTCATAAGGGATGATGTTGTACTCGTGTAACCAAGGCCTGCCGAGCAAAGCGTTGTAGCAAGTCTTGGCGTCAATGACATGAAATTTGATGTCAGTGATGAGCAGTCCAAAGCGTAATGTCAGTATCACAGACCCGAGCGTCCGTGATGACTGGGAGTCGAACCCAGAGATGGTGATTTTATCCCGAGCGAGGTGCTGGATGCTCCAGATTTCTTTTAGCACCCTCACATTTAGGATATTGACAGAGGACCCATTGTCAACTAGGATCTTCCCTATCTTGATGTCATGGCAGTATCCGGTGACATACAAGGGACGGTTGTGCTCGCAAGTTCCGAGGAGGTGATCTTCATCGCCGAAAGTGATGCCAGCCATGTGCACTTCTTCCAACACGTCCTTCATCTTTTCTTCGGCAAGGAAAGCTTGGAACTGCTCGGGCTCTTGTAGTGCCTTGATCAAAGAATCTCTCGCCTCTTTAGATAGCAGAAGGGCATCGAGAATGCTTAGCTGCGAGGGTATCTTCCTCAGGTGTGCCAGAACACTGTAATCCACCTTGTTTTTCTTTGGCGGGTACTTGGCTTCCAGCTCTTCGACGAATCGATCATCGAGGGCAATATCCTCAGGGACTTTTTCCTTCCCCTTATCTTTTCTATCTGATCCCCTGTTTGCAGGTCCGAGATTCTTTTCGGGCAACGTACGGTTGCGCAGCTGAATATTCTCACAGTTCTTGGCCTCTTCCTCTTTTCTTGAGGTGGATTCTTTGAAGAGAGGCGTTCTCCACCGAAAGACCGGGAAGACAAACGTCTTGCCTGAATTTGGAGGCAGATGCTATTTGGTGCTATCCGTCCACCTCTCTGAAGATGCCAAGTTGATTTATGACACCATGTATCGAAGGTTTAAACGGATGCGATCGATGTAGCAGACTTCGTCAGATTCCCCCTCATTGTAAGGGGTTTTTGATTGTGGTGACGCTCTTTCCTGCAGGCGCAAGCCCCTGCAGTTAATTACGCTACCGCATCATGGTAACCACTTTCTCCTGCTCCAGAAGGTCACTTTGTGTCGTGTTTGTTTGTTTTGTTTTTAGTTGCCCGTGGATTGTATACAGAGACTAATTTATGTTGCCGCCCATAGGGCAGGGATTAGTCCAAATCCATATTTTCTTAGATTTGGGTTTGGGTTGGGTTTAAGGATCGTTAATCTCATTTGAGACTAAGATCAACTTAAACGTTTGTTAAGGATACGTTAGTCTAATTTTAGACTAAGATCTACTTAATGGGATCATTTAGATCCAACAAAAGAACGTTTGGGCTCTATTGTTTTAGTTTAGGGACTTTGCGGTCCAGTTTAAAGACATCATAGTCTGTAAAGTTTAAAGCCATCATAGTCTATGAGTTTAAGGACCTCACAGTCCATGGTAGTTTAGAGACGTCATAGTCTGTAAAGTTTAAGGACATCATAGTCCATGAGTTTGAGGACCCTATAGTCCGTAAAGTTTAAGGACATCATAGTCCATGAGTTTAAAGACATCATAGTCCATAGTTTAAGGACCCCACGGTCTGTAAAGTCTAAAGACATCATAGTCCATGAGTTTAAGGACCCCATAGTCCATAGAATGTCTGGTTGTTGGGACCCGTCACCTCTCTGAAGACGTTGAAGGATTACAACGACAAATATCAAAGGAGTGACGAGATGTACCCTTGAACCAATTTCCAGATTGAGAAGGAATGGGATGAACATTACTTTGAATGACATCTGAGATCAATTTTGAAAGTCCTGAACATAATTAGGGCTCGGTTAGAAAAAACAAGGTTTTGGTTTTGGGAGACTTAGCTAACTTGGGCTAAGATTGGCCTATCATAGTGTTAAACACTAGCATATGTTCGGCGCTTACGTGCTCCCACGTGAGGTCTTAAAGTGTTGTCTAAGAACTAAAGATTTGAAGCGCTCACATGAGGTCGCGTGAGGCATTTTGAAGTAGTGTTAAATACTGAAGATATGAAACGCTCAAGTGGGGTCACGTGAGGTGTTTGAAGTAGTGTTAAACACTGAAGATATGAAGCGCTCACGTGGGGTCACGTGAGGTGTTTGAAGTAGTGTTAAACACTGAAGATATGAAGCGCTCACGTGGGGTCACGTGAGGTGTTTGAAGTAGTGTTAAACACTGAAGATATGAAGCGCTCACGTGGAGTCACGTGAGGTGTTTGAAGTAGTGTTAAACACTGAAGATATGAATTGCTCACGTGAGGTCACGTGAGGTGTTTAAAGTAGTGTTAAACACTGAAGTTATGAATCGCTCACGTGGGGTCACGTGAGGTGTTTGAAGTAGTGTTAAACACTGAAGATTTGAAGCGCTCACGTGAAGTCACGTGAGGCGTTTGAGATTTAGCACAGCTTCTTTGAATTTGTTCCCTTTTTCTTTTCTGAGTGCTGAGCACTATTGGGTCACGTGGGCTCACGTGAGGCGTCCCCAAAGACTGAAAGCTGCCTCTGTTTTATTCTCTTGTTCTTTTACACTGTTAGGGGGTCACGTGGGATCACCTGAAGCGCCCCAAAAAATAGGGTTTATTCTCTTTTCTCTTTTATAAGTGCTGAGCACTTCTCAGGGGGCACGTGGGATCACGTGAGGCACCCCAAGAATGGAAATTGCCCTTTGATTTATTCCCTTTTCTCTTTTATTAGTGTTGAGCACTTCTCAGGGGTCACATGGGGTCACATGACTAGATCTCATTCTTTCCCTCTTTGTTCCTCAAAGGTGTTCACGTGGGATCACGTGAGCTTTTGTAGCATTTGAATGCTAATGAATCATCAGGCTGTTCTTCTACGGTTCTGAGGAATCAAGTTCTCCTTTTGTTCTTTGCAGGGATTAAATTCTTTTTTAAAGAGTTAAACCCTAGTTCCAGAGGAATTAAATTCCTATATGTTTTGTAAGAGTTAAACTCTTTTGGATTCAGTTCTTTCCCCTAGTTTTTGAATCTGCTTGACAGAATCTCCCCGATGAGAATTCAATTCTCAACTTGTGGGGAGATCCGCATCTGCAGATCTTAACCAGAGAAAGAACTAAGTTCTTTTAGAAGAGTTAAACTCTTGGTTTGAGAATTAAATTCTCTTTTTGTGGGAGCTTTTGGGAGGGGTTCATCTTCTTTAGAGAATTAAATTCTCTCTCTATTTTTCTTCCCCTCTCCCTCTGTCTCTCCCATCTTTTTGAGCTTGGAGTTTATGGGGGGCCCTCCGTATGAATTTTATGGGGAGTTTCTTTCCTTGTTTGGAAAGAGAGATCATTGGTCGTTGGGACCCACCACCTCTCCGATGTCGCTGAGGGATTACAGCGCCATATATCGAAGGTGTGGGGGGATGTACCCTTTGAACCATGTCTCATTCATCAGGGAAAAGAATAGGTTGGAGCTTAAACTCCCGGCTGCTGAAAAAGGCTTCTTTGTGTTCGCGCACGTGCGTCGCACGTGTTGGGCGCACGTGCGTCGCACGTGGTGCATGCACATCATGGGGGGTAGCTAAGGCCCTAACATGGAGAACTAAGCTTCTTTGAGAATTGAATTCTCGCACGTGCGTTGCGCGTGGTGGGCGCACGTGCGTTGCGCATATGCACATTATAGAGGGACAGCTAAGGCCCTAACTTGGAGACTAAGCTCCTTTAAGAATTGAATTCTCCCACGTGCGTTGCACGTGTTTGGCTCATGTGCGCGCGCATGTGGCGGGCGCACGTGCATTGCACGTGGCGCTTGCGTATATATGCATTATGGGGGGCAGCTATGGCCCTAACTTGGAGCACTAAGCTCCTATGGAGAACTAATCTCCTTTGAGAATTGAATTCTCCCATGTGCGTTGCACGTGTTTGGCTCATGTGCGTTGCACGTGGAGCGCATGTGGAGGGCGCACGTGCATTGCACGTGGCGCACATGGCGCTTGCGCATATGCACATTATGGGGGGCAGCTATGGCCCTAACTTGGAGCACTAAGCTCCTATGGAGAACTAATCTCATTTGAGAATTGAATTCTCCCACGTGCGTTGCACGTGGCGTCCATGTGGCGGGCGCACGTGCATTGCACGTGGTGCACATGGCGCTTGCGTATATGCATGTTATGGAGGGCAGCTATGGCCCTAACTTGGATAACTAAGCTCCTATGGAGAACTAAGCTCCTTTGAGAATTGAATTCTCATCCTTTTCTATGAGGTATACCCTCTTATATGGAGTGGTATAGAAGGGATCTCTCTTTTTCCCGATGTGGGACTAAAAATGCATCCCTCATGTAGTAGAGCGTTACTTTAGATTACACGTACGTAGCACATTTGCTCATAACTTTTGATCCCGGATGAATTATGAGGCCCATAATATATCAAATCGAAGGATTTTTCGAGACGCTTTCGATACCAACAGAATTTAGCTGATTATCATTCAAGATTTTGTCAAAATACAGCCCGGAAAATATTGGTTTGCATTTTCTTAAGCGTATCGCTGCCATTTGATACCTTGGGCTCTTTTGCGCAGAAATTTTTTGGCAGGAACAAGAGGGCTGAGGGCTATTTCTTCATAAAAATCGCTCCCGAAGGTGAGAACCTGCGATCCCCCAAAATCAACCATGTGACAGTCGTCAGCAGTTCTTTTGTGCTCATCTGTCGTGCTTCTCTGCTCTCGACGAGTTCTGCGCTCATCCGCTTGAAATGATGTCGACGAGAAACGTATCCCTGCCACCAATTTTTAAAGGCCATGCATTCTTCGGTAAGGTGTGTGATCCTCCGATGGTATAAGCTGTAGTTTTGATGTACATCTAGTTCGTCGGGAAACATATTTTCTGAAATGTCTTCTTTGAAAGGTGGCAACTTCATTCCTATCGACAGGGCTTTAGCGAACTGCTTCCTTGTCTTAAACCTGCTTTTGCTGGCGGCAGAAATGCTTCTATCTGGTTGGGGTACTCTATAGATTCTCAATACCGGAGCTTCTTCAACGTAACGCCGACGCTTGGCCTTTTCATATATGGCCGTTTCACGCACTCGGTCAAATTTGCTTTTCTGAATAGCTTCGCTCAGCAGTCTGTCAATCAATTCGTCCGATGGCTCCAGGGATTTTGATTTCAGTTCTAGATCTGCCCCCAGTTTCTCTGCATCAGGAGCTTCTTTGCTATTTATTGATGAGTGAGAGATCATGTAGCAGCTTTCCATATAATCCTCGGGCTCTTCTGAAGAATTGTCTTCTTCATCAGCGTCATCGGCTTCATTCTCAAGAACATGCTTAAAGAATTCATCTAACATGTTTGGGGTCCGTGCCTTCTGGTTATATTCTTCCAGTGCATCGATGTATTTCTGCAGACCTATACGGCTGTCTTCGGGTTGGACGGGCTTCTTGGCCTTCTTCTTTTTCTTTAAAGACTTTGGGCTTGGCCTGAATGTTTTGTCCACCTTCACCAACTTTCAACGTTGGGCGCGACTTCAGTATCCCCTCAATAATCTCGGGCTCCAGCGGGCTCTTCCACCTAATCGCCGGACATGCTTGGAGATCTTTCAGCATTCTTTTAGTTTTTGTCGAAAGAATAACTTCCCATGGAGCTTCCTCTATAAATGAGCATGATGCCCCCGGCGTGTCCATCTTTTTCGGAGCGTGTGGTTGTGGCGGGTTTACCCTCCAGTTTTCAGACAACGCAAATTTGCCTTGCTCGTATTGGTCCTCAATACAGTTTTTGAAGACAAAGCAATCTTCGATTTGATGGCCCATTATTCGATGGTAGGGGCAATGGTTGGGACTGTTGACGTCACCGGGCTGCAGTGGGCGTTTCGGATCCGGCTGGGTGATGAGCCTGTTGCGCACCGCCAGCCCGAACAGTCTCCTCGTTTTATCCCGGGGAAATGAATAAGGGCGTTTTAGCTTCTCGTTAAAGAATCGATGTCTATCGTTTTGGCGATCAGCTGGTTTTGGATCACTGGGCTGCTGCTGAGGCGACGAAGGTCGCTTTCCCTTTCCCCTTTTCGTTTCGAGGCTCCATTTTCGAGGAAGACGGTTTATGGCTCATCTGATCCATTTGGGCCAGCTTGTAAATCAAGGCCTGGAAGGTAGTCGGCTTGAAAAACATCATGAACTGGGATATGGTCGCCTGCGGATCGAGGGTACCCACGAGCATGCCTACTGCAGAAGTTTTTTCAATGCGTTGTTCGCATTTCGACCATAGGTTCCGCCACCGGATTGCATACTGAACCCATGTTTCTCCCGGCTTCACCCTGGCATTGATCAATGTCGTGATTGGAGTGCGTTCTCTAGCGCTTGCGAAAAGCTGGGTGAATAGAAATTCCATCTCCGTAAAAGTTTTGACGGAGTCGTTTGGAAGCTCTGAATACCATTCGAACCCCGTCTCCGCCAAGCTGCCGACAAATTGGCGAAGCAATAGCTTATCGTCACCTCCAGTGTTGCCACACAGAGCCTTGAACTGAGCGACATGTTGATGGGGATTGCCTGTCCCCTTGTATACGTGCAACTTAGGAATCGTGTATCCTGGCGGGTACTTAATCTGATCATACCATCTTGGATATGGTTGCCCGGTTCTGACGACTTGGCTAGCGGCTTCGTTTGCTTGATAAGCTCGTATCTGTTGAGCTATATAATCATCGAGCGTAGCTTTCGAGATTGTTTCATCTTTTGCAGCTGAAAAGGCCGAAAGAGGGTTTGATGTCTCCCCTCTATCGTCTTCAATTATTACTGGAGGGTCTTCAGTTGGAGGATCCGGTTGTATCATTATCCCAACCATATCTTGGAATAAAAACGCCATTTGTTTTATGTTGGCCACTTGTTCCGCGGCCTCTTTGTCTTTCTTCTCGAAGATTCTGCGGAGGAACTCAGCATCGGTTTCCTGCTCCTGACGCTGCTCCGACGATGTTTCCGGGCTTTCTTTTGGCCCAGTGAGTGCGGCCATCTTCGTTAGCATCTCTTGGAGCTTTAGCTGTTGTTGCTCCTAAGCCTTTGTCATAGACCGTGTAAGTGGTCGATGACTCGTGGAGATACGGCTGTCCTCTTTTCCGAACGCCATGTAAATGGTGTGCACTATCATTCCCCTAGACTTGGGGCGTTTGGATTCAGTGCCTTTGAGCTTTGTCGTGGACACGGGGATTTTCTCCGGCCTTCTTCTTTTGTGGGCGGTCGATGTTGAGGGGGCCGTTGCAGCGGGCACCCAAGTAGATGACACCTTCTGTGGTACGACAGGGTGGTCCTTCTCTTGCCGAATCATCATTTTCTTTGGTCGGCGGGAGTAGTCTTGATTAATCACAAAGTCTTGGACCCTTCACCAGACCCTATGAATTTTGGAGGACAGCCGCTGAGGGGGCTGCTCTAGCTTGGCCTTTATAGCGTTCTCAACAGGTGGAGGAGATATTTTCAACACAGCAGTTGGAGAGTTTTTGCGCAGCCTCCTAAGTGGTTCAAAGATGTTCCCAGTTGGAACAGCAACATCAATTTCCACCATTGGAGCTGGTAGAGTCAGTCCAGAAGGGGAACTGCCCTCAACTTTCCTCACTCGGCGCCAGTGGCAACGTCGAGCGCGTCTTGCAGATGGGATCACCTCCGTTGTCGGGATAGCTGCATTGTGCTTCATGCTTTGATGAGAAACTGCTGTTGGTGTCAGCCTGTCAAAGACTGACGTCCGTTGAGAGGGGATGGCCAACTTGTCGAAGGCGGAATTTCGAGCAGGGGGAGCAGCCTTGGTGACTTCGCCTGGAGCGGGAGTTGGAACGGCCAGTCTTGTGAAGGCCGACCCCTTAGTAGGAGAGGTCTCTCTGATGGCTTCATTTACTGGAGCAGGGATGGCTATCCATTTCGAGATAACGCCTTCAGGTATTGCGGGCTTCTTCACGGGCCCATTGGAGCTTTGGCCCAGCCTGTCGAAGACTGATGCAGTAGACTTGGAATTGGACGACCCGTTGAGAGGGGCCGTGGTAGTGGTGAGCCGATCAAAGACCGACTTCTTCGGAGCTTCCTGTGACGGCATTAGGACGCTGAAGATTGTCGGTAGGATCATGGTCCCAAAGAACAGTCCAGTGGTGGCCTGAGTCACCTGTTCTACTGGCATGGCGAAGATGGAGGCCGCTTGGGGCCCATAGGTCACTCCTCCGGCAAGGACGGGGTGGGAGTTGTTGTTACAACTGGTGCAGTTGGAAACCATTTTCTCTGCACGGGAGCAAGACACCAAATCTTAGTACCTCAAATCCAGGGGCAACCACATAAAACCGCAATTTGTTCGCGAAACACGACACACGAAGTGTAGAGTGGAAAGAGGAAAAGGTCCCACCGGGCATGCTAGAATCTGTTCTCCGCCGAAAGACGCGACCGGGACGTTAGGACGTCTGGCATGAATTTTGGAGGCAGATGCTATTTGGTTTTATCCTCCCACCTCTCCGAAGATGCCAAGTTGATTTACGGCACCGTGTATCGGAGGTTTAGACGGATGCGGCCGTTGTAGCAGACTTCATCAGATTCCCCCTCATTATGAGGAGGTTTTGATTGTGGGGACGCTCTTCCCTGCAGGCTCAAGCCCCTGCAGTTAATTACGTTTCCGTGTCGCGGTAACCACTTTCTCCTGCTCCAGAAGGTCACTTCGTATCGTGTGTGTTTGTTTTATTTTTGGTTGCTGATTGGTAGAGTTTTTGCGTGCTTAGTTAATTACCGCAATCAAGACGGTTTCGCTTGTAGCTAGCCGGTTGAGTATGGGTCGTCCACAGGGAGATGGGAATCTTTTTCTAGGTGCTTTAACGAGTTAAGTCCAAATGTCCAGGTTTTTTTTGAGATTAACTTTGTGCTAAAATGATATATAAAGAGATCTTGTTAGGGTTAGGATTAGGTTAGTTTGAGTTAGGAGTCGCTCACTTCTTTCGTTGCCACTCTTAATATCGGTGTTATGGTAATCGGCAACAACGGGGATTAGCACGACTAGGAAGGAACTTGCGAGTATAAGCTAGGCTTTCCAACACATAAGTTCTTCCTTTTGGTGCTTGTCCGTCCGTTCTTGGCTCTTAGCCTTAACCTCCGGTTAATTCAACCACAACCGGTCTCACTAAGGAATCACCGCTATCATGTAGGATAGGGTGCCATAGGGAGCAGATTGTGGTTCAATTAACGGGAGTCCGAATTAAGATGTTGGGAAAGAAAAGAGTGAGAGATTTCCTTCTCTCAAACTTTCCTTTTCCTACCCTAACAAGTATGAAAACTACTCACCCATTATAAGAAAAAGAAAATAAAACAAAGGAGGAAGATAGAAAGAAAGAAGTTAGAAGATTACAGCTAGCTATTTGAGACCTCAACTTGGCAAGGATCAAGCTTAAGCATCATTGTTGTTTAAGGATAAAGAAAAAGAGAATAAGAAAGAAACAAACAACAAATAACAACAAATAGATTAGCAAATGAAAATTACAAGCAATTATAATTAACAAAAGAACAAGACAAGTATGATAACAAAGAGAACTCTTTTATTCATTCTTCACTCACAAAAGCTCACTACAAGTTTTTAATGGAGAAGAGATGAGAAGAGGAAGAAGAATAACAACATATATTCTAAAATCTAAATACAAGAATAAGCACCCTTCACTTGGCATTGTTCTGGGCTATCTATAGGAAGGAAACTGAAAATCTAGGGCAACAATCTGTCCCTACATGAAATGCCAAAACTGCCCCTGAAAATTCTCCTTCTGCCGAGTCAATACCGTCGCGGTTCCGCGGCCTAAGCGCGCTTATGCCGCGGAACTGCGGCCATTAAGTGGAATTATCCCCTCGTGTTTTGTGGTTTTTCCTGGTTTTCTATGTCCTTCAGTCTGGTATATGATTTTTCTCAAAAGCTCTTCACAATTGTTTCAAAATTTCAGCAAATCAAAAAGTGATTTGATGTGGATCTTTTGCCATAATTTTTCTTGAGCTCCGCGTTGATATGTTGGATCTTGTGTTGACATTGAGCTTTGTGCATGAAAATGACATCGATTTGCCATTTTGTCCCTTAGACTGGTGTGTGGCAACATACGGATAGAGAGCGGAGACCCGCGTTTTATCTGTGGTTGGCAGTAATCCAGAATTTGTTGTGATTTTCCATGAATTTCACTGTTTAGAGATGAGAACCTGTATCCTGCAATTGACTAGAAAACACGGCTCAAGAGTACCTACCGATAAGCAATGTGATAAAAATTGGGTGATATAAAAATGCAAAAATCTGATATGAACAAATACCCCCAAACTTATCATTTGCTCGTCCCGAGCAAAGCCAATTTATTCACAAAAAATTCCTAACCTCACTTTCGCAGGGAACGCGATTGCACTGAGCATGTGCAACAAGCCGTTAAACCTCTAGGTGTCCCTAGTAGGAGGAGTGTTGTCTCCTGAGGGTTTTTAGCGGATACTACCCACAAAATCCAATCAAGTTAGTTTTGCAAAATAACTATGATTCAAACCCTAAGGTTTTGTTTCAGAAAATAACAATTCTATGATCCTAAGTCTAGACTATCGAACCCTTATTTTTCATACCTCGCTTCTTATTTAACTAAAGATTTTATATGTCTTTACGTGCAGTGCAAATAGCGTCGTTAAGTTCTAGAAGGATCGATTAAAGTCATCATGTCACACAATAAAGCCCAGATAAAAATTTTAAAAGGATCACATAAGTTTTATAAAGAGTTAAGCATTTTTCAAGTTTCGTTTTCCAGTAAAGTTTCAACTTCAGAATTTCTATCTTCCTTAACAGGAAACTAGGTCTTATTTTTCACTCCACCTTTTTCTTGTTTTCATTTCATACACACCTCTGTGAACGTGCAATAGTCTTTATCATAGAATAAAACCTTCATATCTCCGCTAGAAATATTTTTTTTATATAAAAACTTGTCTTTTGTCAAGATTATTCTCACACAAAGAACCATTAGGAATTTTAACTCGGAGAGAACACTTGCTTGACTTTGTTTTAATCTGGACTTTCTAGGCTTCTTAACGAGCTTTGGGCCAATGCACCCAAACCAGTTGACTTTAGGGCATTAGGTGTAGAAACACCCCGACGGACTTAATTACTCAAGTTACCTAGGTCTAAAAACAAAAGACAATTTAGCGTGAAAATCATGATGATTCAATGCGAACGGAGATATAACCGGCAGTTCAATTATTTTTTGGATAAAAGACGTGTTTAGTGGGTTCGGTGTGTAATTATTCCAATCAAGTTCCAGATGGGTTATTTTTCAGACTTAGTTCCACTTAAGGCATCAATAGCATTCCTTCATATTCACTTTACTTCAAAAACTATTCTTGATATTACTTATTTCAGAACAAACCTATTAGATTCTCAGAAAATCATTTATCCATTTAAAAGTTTATAGACATAAAAGACTTGTCATCTAATTTCCAGAACTCACGACACGTGTAGTGTGATGTAAAGACGTATATCAACTATAGTTAACTTCAAAGGAGAGTTATCTTTCAGGTTTTCAAAATCTGAAGAAAAAAAAGATTTAGTTATTCTTATCTTATCAAACAAAACCGTCGAAATGTTGAATCAGAGTTCTCCCACTAGCTAACTTGACAGAAAAGTTTTTATGTTTTTTTTTTTTAAATTTTCTGATTTTTATGGATTTTAATATGCAGATGCAAAATATACATATGAATGCGAAGGTTAGAAATGCGTACCGAGTGTACCCCCAAACTTAAACTAGACAGTGTCCTCACTGTCATTGCATGAAGAGAACATTTGAAGGGTCAAAATTGTCGGTTAGATAAACACAATTTTTTTTATGTTTTTTTTTAAAGAAAAGAAGAATAGAGAAAAAAATGGAAAATAATATCCACAAATATATACAAAATGGTATATACATACCCCCAAACTTATTTGGAACAGTGTCCACTGTTCTTGGCTGGATAACCGAAGTTTGGTGGTAGGCAGAGGAAGATTATGCAGGGTAAACCGGCTCCTGTAAGACCAGGAGATCCTCTGTTAGTTCGGGGCTAAGGTACGGTTTAAGTCGGTGTCCGTTTACTTTGAAAAATGAACTGTCCTTTGGATTCTCCAAATCCACAGCGCCATGCGGATACACATTCCGCACAAAATACGGCCCTTTCCAGCGAGATCTGAGCTTTCCTGGATGGAAGTGTAGCCGGGTGTCGTAAAGCAGTACCTGTTGACCAGGTACGAAAGTTTTGCGCAAAAGGTGTTTATCGTGAAACACCTTCGTTCGGTTCTTAACGACAACCGCGTTATCATAAGCCTCATCCCTAAGCTCGCTCAATTCGTTCAACTGCAGCTTCCGATGGCTGCCCGCATCTTCGAGAGACAGATTCAGTTCTTTTATCGCCCAAAATGCGCGATGCTCTATTTCGACAGGGAGGTGGCAAGCCTTTCCGTACACAAGCCGATAGGGAGACATGCCATGATCGGTCTTATAAGCCGTTCGAAATGCCCAAAGGGCATCAGTGAGTTTCAACGACCAATCCTTTCGGTTCTTGGAAACCGTCTTCTCCAGTATCTGCTTAATTTGCCGATTTGAAACTTCGGCTTGCCCATAGGTTTGGGGATGGTAAGGCGTAGATAGCTTATGATTAATGGAATATTTCCGCATCAAGGCCTCGAAAGTCTTATTGCAGAAATGAGTTCCATTGTCGCTAATGATCGCTCGGGGGTGCCCAAACCGGGAGAAAATGTTTTCTTTAAGAAACCTAACGACAACCTTGTTGTCGTTAGTCCGGCTGGGCACAGCCTCGGCCCACTTAAAGACGTAATCAACAGCGAGAAGGATGTACAAGTTCCCGAAAGAGCTGGGAAACAGCCCCATGAAATCTATCCCCCAAACGTCGAAAATCTCCACAACCAAGATTGGTTGGAGCGGCATCTCGTTCCTCCGGGATATCCGACCCAAGTGTTGGCACCGAGAGCAAGTCTTGCAATAGTCATGAGCGTCTTTGAAGAGTTGTGGACAGTAGAAACCACATTGCAAGATCTTCTCAGCTGTCTTTCTGGGGCCAAAATGCTCGCCACATGCTTGATCGTGGCAAAATGACAGCACACTCTTGAATTCATCGTCAGGGACACACCGACGAATAATCTGGTCGGGACAGTACTTGAATAGATAGGGTTCGTTCCAGTAAAAGTGTTTTACTTGGGATAAGAATCGAAGTCTGTCCTGACTTGACCATTCAGTCGGTAGTAGCCCTGTGGCCAAATAGTTCATAATATCTGCGAACCAGGGTTCGCGAGATACTGTCAAGAGCTGTTCATCCGGAAAAATATCGTTGATCGGAAGTTGAGGCGACGGCGAAGAAGGAAGTCGTGAAAGATGGTCGGCGACTACGTTTTCACATCCCCGTTTTTCCTAAATGACAAGGTCAAACTCTTGAAGTAAGAGGATCCAACGTATTAGCCGAGATTTTGCATCTTTCTTCGCAAAAAGATGGAGCAGAGCAGAATGGTCTATGTAGACAATGACTGGAGAGCCGATGAGGTAGGGCATGAACTTTTCTAAAGCAAATACAACAGCTAAGAATTCCTTCTCCGTTGTTGTATAATTAAGTTGGGTGTCGTTCAGGGTTCGGCTAGCATAATAGATTACGTGCGGCATCTTGTTGATGTGTTGTCCAAGGACAGCACCAATGGCAAAGTCGGATGCATCGCACGTAATCTCAAATGGGTGCGTCCAGTCAGGTGAAGAAAGAACGGGAGCAGAAGTGAGTGAGTTTTTTAATGACTCGAACACAGTCACACAGCTCGAGTTGAAGTCGAATGGCGTGTCCTTGGCCAGCAAAAGAGTCAAGGGCCTAGCAATCTTGCTAAAGTCCTTAATGAACCGTCTATAGAAACCGGCATGGCCAAGGAAGGCTCAGATGTCTCTGACGCACCTGGGAGGAGGGAGATTGGAAATGACCTCAATCTTCGCTTTGTCAAACTCTATGCCATTTTGCGAAATGATATGTCCTAAGACAATACCTTCGCGCACCATGAAGTGGCACTTCTCCCAATTCAAAGTGAGGTTCTTGTCCTTACATCGGGTAAGGACAGCGTCAAGATGCAGCAAACACTCGTTAAAGGAATCGCCGAAGATGGAGAAATCGTCCATGAAGATCTCCAGGAATTTCTCCACCATGTCTGAGAAGATTCCCATCATACACCGCTGGAAGGTAGCGGGCGCATTGCATAACCCAAAGGGCATGCGACGATATGCGAACGTGCCGAAAGGACAAGTGAATGTAGTCTTGTCCTGGTCTTTTTCGGCGATGGGAATCTGATTATAGCCGGAGTAGCCATCAAGAAAGCAGTAGTACTCGTGTCCGGCCAATCGTTCAAGTATTTGGTCAATGAAAGGTAGCGGAAAAGTGGTCTTTCCGCGTTGCGGCGTTGAGTTTTCTGTAATCGATGCATACTCGCCACCCAGTTTAGGTGCGAGTAGGGATTAACTCATTCGCCTCGTTAGTAATGACCGTTATGCCTGATTTCTTGGGGACAACGTGAATGGGGCTAACCCACTGGTTATCAGAGATAGGGTAAATGATACCACTATCCAGACACTTCACGATTTCCTTTTTCACAGCCTCCTTCATGACTGGGTTGAGTCGCCTTTGTGGATCCCTGGATGGTTTGGCATCATCCATCAGATGAATGTGATGTTCAACGATCAGGGAACTAATCCCCTTGATGTCCGCCATGGACCAGCCAAAAGCTTGCCTATTGTTGTGCAAGACCGCAAGAAGGGCTTTCTCTTGCTCGGGAGCTAGAGAAGCCGAGATGATAACAGGGAGGGTCTCGTTCTCACCCAAGTAAGCGTACTTAAGGTGAGACGGCAAAGGCTTGAGTTCGAGCGTTGGAGGTGAAACGATTGAAGGCAAGATTGGTGAAAAGGTCTCGAACTCAAAGGATTCTAGCAAAGCTTCAAAACGAGTGTAAGCGACCGAGTTGGATGGTTCAGGTAACTCATCCGGAAATTCGAAGGATTCAAACTCGGGTAGTGAGTGGCTAAGATCGTTCGAGAAAGTGAAACACTCATAGTCATTATCGGGCGCAGAAACAGCAGCAGGTTCGAAGAGGAACGCACTAGTGGCGTTAAGGTTATCGTGATCGAACAAAAACTCCTCAAATTCACACTCTTCTGGGGTGATCTCCTGGATTGAGCAAACGTCTAGTATATGAGCATTAGGTTCGGAGGGCTGATTCCCCAACCTAAAAATGTTGAGTTCAATTGTCATGTTTCCAAAAGATAGGTTCATCGAACCATTTCGACAATTGATCACAGCATTTGAGGTTGCAAGGAATGGGCAACCGAGTATCACCGGAATTTAATTCCAGAGGTTAGCTACAGGCTGTGTATCTAATACAATGAAGTCAACGGGGAATATGAAGTCCCCAACCTTGATTAACACATCCTCTAGCTCACCCCTAGGATGGGTGATCGATCGGTCGGCCATTTGGAGAGTGCAGTGTGTGGGTTTCAGCTCTCCTACACCTAGTTGCTCATATACTGAGTACGGAAGCAGGTTAACACTGGCACCAAGATCTAATAGTGTGCGGTTGATCTTCTTATCCCCAATGGTAATAGAAATCGTAGGACAGCCAGGGTCCTTCCTTTTTTGCGGTAAAGATTGGGTAAGAGCATCACTCACAGCACTAGCCAAGAAAACTTTTTTGGGTACCTGAGACTTCCTCTTTTTCGTGCACAAGACCTTTAAGATTTTCGCGTAGGACGGGACTTGTTGGACAGCATCTAAACGGTGAATGTTGATGTTAACCTGCTTAAACAACTCCAGAATCTTCTCCATTTGTGGATTTTGTTTATTGGACCTCAACCGGTTTGGAAATGGAACGTTTTTAAAATTGGTTGAGTCCAATGCTTGTGGAGGAGATTGTGGAGTTAGAACGGATCCCAGACCTGGTGTTTTCGTGGAGTGAGAAGTGGGTTCATTCAGAGCAGAAGAAGAAGAAGAAGAGCCTTTTGACGAATGGAGAATAGGCTCAGAAGACGAAGAAGAAGAAGAAGCGGCCGGGGTGTCATTATCCTCAATTGTTGTGCCGATGTTGTTGTGTAGCATCCTTCCCGATCTCAATGTAGTCACGGCACTCACATTATGGTTCTGTTGTTCAAGAGAAACATGTACATTATGTGGGTGACCGGGATTTGGGAGTGGTTGAGATGGAAGCTTCCCCTTTTCTCGCTCGCTTAACGCCGCATTCAGCTGTGCAATCTGGGCTTCGATGGTCTTGATGCTTTGCCCATTTGCAGTAGTGTGTTGCACCAAAAACTGAATAGACGACTGGATGTTGGCGGTGGATTGTGTCGATTGTTTAACGAACGCCTCCAGACTTCGTTCTAGCGAGGAAACCTTATCGTTGTTTGACGGAACAAAGTTGTTTTGCGGAAAAGAATTGTTGGGTGCAAAGTTGTTCGTCTGATTTTGAAAATGTTGGGGTTGGAAGGGCTGCTGAAACTGATGTTGAGTTTATTGCTGTGCTTGTTGTTGCAGAGGAGGGGGCCTCTGGAAATTGTTGCCTTGGAATTGTTGCTGATTCTGATTCCAGGCGAAATTGGGGTGGTTCCTCCAACCGGGATTGTAGGTGGAAGAGTATGGATCATTTCTCGATCTTTGCTGAAATGCAGCATTAACCTGATCCTGTCCTTGAGATGGTGGATTGTAAGGACACTCTTCGGTTAAGTGAGAAGGATCGGAACAACAAGCACAAATGGTACGAAGGGGAAGAACAGGGGCAGGAGCAGGAGATGAAAATTTGCTCTCTATCGCTTCAAGTTTTCTCATTATTGCAGCCATTTCAGCTTTCATCGCAATAGAGACATCGAGTTGGTGAATTCCTACCTTAGACTGACCGGTAGAAGTGGAGGAAAAAGAAGAAGTGGTTGGTCTAGTGCTCTCCCATTGAAGCGTTTGTTCCGCAAGGTCGTCGAAGAATTGCCATGCTTCCTCATCAGATTTCGATAGGAAGTGGCCCTGACAAATGGTTTCCAACAACTGCTTGGTTGCTGGGTTCAGGCCCTCGTATAAGGTTTGGCAAAGTTGCCATTTCTCGATACCATGGTGAGGACACTGAACAAGAAGGTCTTTATACCGGTCAAAGCACTTCCAGAAGGGTTCAGTAGGAAGCTGAGAGAATTGGTTGATTTCGTTACGGATCCTTGCGTTTTATGATTCGGATAGAATTTCTTGAGAAACGCTTTCACAAACTCGTCCCAACTAGTTATGGAGTGGGAAGCGGTGCTATACAGCCATTTTTCAGCAAGATCGCACAAAGTGAACGGAATAACCCATAGCCGTATAGCATCGTCCGACAGCTGGGTAGTTTTCATCATGGCATAAACATTTTGAAACTTGTTGATGAAGATATAGGCATCTTCAGATTCAAGCCCATGAAATTTCGGAAGCATGTTAATGAAGTGGGGCTTAATTTCAAAATTATCCTCATTGGCCGGTGGAAGGGAAAGACGAGTGGGAAGTGCAGAACGGGTCGGATAGAAACGATCCTGGAGCGCGATTCGCTGCGGCGCTACAACAGGCGGTGGTGGTGGGTTATTTGCATCCGTAGGAGGTGGAGTCAATCCCGGGGGAGTCAAAGAGATGTTTGGATTAAATCCTGACATCGCGGAAGAAGAGGTTGGTGATGGTGAAGGTGAGGATGTATGAACAGAATTTAGGTCAACGTCGGAGTTGGCCGGCAAAGGTAAGGGTGAAAGAGGCGTGGACGGAGTTTCGACGTCTGAGTCGATCGCGTAGTCGGTAGCGACTAACATAACGCGGACTAGACGGGCGCTAGTGTCCCGAGTCCAAGCGGACATACACTAAACGAGTTTAGTATAGTCAAAGCGGAGAAGGTGAGGGTAAGAAAATGTCGATGGAGAAATACGATAGGTGGTGGGTGAAAAAATGGGATTTTGGCGACAAAGGGCAAGTTTTTATAAAAGTTTTTGGTTTTGTGTTTTTTTTTTTTAGAAAGAGCTTTATAGAAATATGTACGGACTTACGGCTTCAAGCAATCACAAACAAGATATGCACAATCACACCTAGATCTATGGTCACCTAGGTCAGCTAGACAGCTCCTAACTGTTCCAAAAGGCTAGAAATAGGACCTCAAACCGCCTCTTCTCCGCCAATTGCGGCCAGGTAAGTGCCATGTAAGTGGGAGGCTCCCCACTACGTAAGTAGTGGTCCTGATTAATTAACCACTTGCCTTGGACACACTTGCCTAGACACCGCAAAGTCAGGATAGGATAAACGGCCGATGCCTGTAACTAGTCCTCTGTCCTATTGAGCGCGAAGTCCTTAGGGCTGAGTCTAGTATTTTTTAATTAAACATTGGTCAATGCATATGCTTTTTGTGATTTCTGGAGTCCTGGGAAGGGTGATGAAATCCCCACCCAATCTGGATTGGTTTCAAGCCCCTTAAAGTCCGTATTAATATATGCAAAGCAGTAACAATCAACTGCAATCAATTTTTATTTTTTAGTGCGGCGCAAAGAATCCTGCACAAGAATAATTTTATTGGAAGGGGGAAGAGAGTTTAGGCAAAGAATGCTGCAGAAAATACAGTTCAGAGGAGTGGGGAAGAGAGCAGAAGGACTCACAGTGATTTTGAGTTGATGAGGGCACCAAGTGGTCGCGGTTCCGCGGCCTAAGCCTACTTATGCCGCGGTTCCGCGGCAAGAATGGAGAGTTGGGACTTCAGTTTTCTGGTGTGTGCTCTGTTGGGTGTCCTCTGCTTGTTTGGAGCTCCTGAATCTTGATTTGCTTACTGGATCGGCTCCAGAATTTTACAGTAAACCGTCGGCTCCGTCTTAATCCGTCGCGGTGTAGCTGCGAGATATGGGTCTAACTTCCCACGTCTTTGGCACTGAACTCGAGCTTCATTTTATCCTGCAAACTTGCACAAAAACTAATCAAAAATAACAAGATGATTTTTTTACAATGTATTTTTTTGTTTTGTTTTTCGGTTAGATTTATATTCACAAATTAACCCGAAATTACACAAAGAAATAAACTACCGTCTTCCCGGCAACTGCGCCATTTGATTGGTAGAGTTTTTGCGTGCTTAGTTAATTACCGCAATCAAGACGATTTCGCTTGTAGCTAGCCGGTTGAGTACGGGTCGTCCGCAGGGAGATGGGAATCTTTTTCTAGGTGCTTTAACGAGTTAAGTCCAAATGTCCAGGTTTGTTTTGAGATTAACTATGTGCTAAAATGATATATAAAGAGAGCTTGTTAGGGTTAGGATTAGGTTAGTTTGAGTTAGGAGTCGCTCACTTCTTTCGTTGCCACTCTTAATATCGGTGTTATGGTAATCGGCAACAACGGGGATTAGCACGACTAGGAAGGAACTTGGGAGTATAAGCTAAGCTTTCCAACGCATAAGTTCTTCCTTTTGGTGCTTGTCCGTCCGTTCTAGGCTCTTAGCCTTAACCTCCGGTTAATTCAACCACAACCGGTCTCACTAAGGAATCACCGCTATCATGTAGGATAGGGTGCCGTAGGGAGCGGATTGTGGTTCAATTAACGGGAGTCCGAATTAAGATGTTGGGCAAGAAAAGAGTGAGAGAGATTTCCTTCTCTCAAACTTTCCTTATCCTACCCTAACAAGTATGAAAACTACTCACCCATTATAAGAAAAAGAAAATAAAACAAAGGAGGAAGATAGAAAGAAAGAAGTTAGAAGATTACAGCTAGCTATTTGAGACCTCAACTTGGTAAGGATCAAGCTTAAGCATCATTGTTGTTTAAGGATAAAGAAAAAGAGAATAAGAAAGAAACAAACAACAAATAACAACAACTAGATTAGCAAATGAAAATTACAAGCAATTATAATTAACAAAAGAACAAGACAAGCATAATAACAA
This sequence comes from Agapanthus africanus, assembly GCA_030015575.1. Classification (NCBI taxonomy): domain Eukaryota; kingdom Viridiplantae; phylum Streptophyta; class Magnoliopsida; order Asparagales; family Amaryllidaceae; genus Agapanthus; species Agapanthus africanus. The sequence continues at coordinate 682,832,385 of CM057340.1, forward strand.
AGAGAACTCTTTTATTCATTCTTCACTCACAAAAGCTCACTACAAGTTTTTAATGGAGAAGAGATGAGAAGAGGAAGAAGAATAACAACATGTATTCTAAAATCTAAATACAAGAATAAGCACCCTTCACTTGGCATTGTTCTGGGCTATCTATAGGAAGGAAACTGAAAATCTAGGGCAACAATCTGTCCCTACATGAAATGCCAAAACTGCCCCTGAAAATTCTCCTTCTGCCGAGTCAATACCGTCGCGGTTCCGCGGCCTAAGCGCGCTTATGCCGCGGAACCGCGGCCATTAAGTGGAATTAGCCCCTCATGTTTTGTGGTTTTTCCTGGTTTTCTATGTCCTTCAGTCTGGTATATGATTTTTCTCAGATGCTCTTCACAATTGTTCCAGAATTTCAGCAAATCAAAGGGTGATTTGATGTGGATCTTTTGCCATGATTTTTCTTGAGCTCCACGTTGATATGTTGGATCTTGTGTTGACATTGAGCTTTGTGCATGAAAATGGCATCGATTTGCCATTTTGTCCCTTAGACTGGTGTGTGGCAACATACGGATAGAGAGCGGAGACCCGTGTTTTATCTGTGGCTGGCAGTAATCCGGAATTTGTTGTGATTTTCCATGAATTTCACTGTTTAGAGCTGAGAACCTGTATCCTGCAATTGACTAGAAAACACGGCTCAAGAGTACTTATCGATAAGCAATGTGATAAAAATTGGGTGGTATAAAAATGCAAAAATCTGATATGAACAGTTGCCCATGGATTGAATACAGAGACTAATTTATGTTATCGCTCGTAGGGCGTGGATTAGTCCAAATCCGTATTTTCTTAGATTTGGGTTTGGGTTGGTTTAAGGACCATTAGTCTTGTTTTAGACTAAGGTCAACTCAAACGTTTGTTGAGGATATGTTAGTCTAATTTTAGACTAAGATCTACTCAACAGGATTTTGGGATCATTTAGATCCGACGAAAGAGTATTTGGACTCTATCGTCTTAGTTTAGGAATGTTGCGGTCCATAAGTTTAAGGGTATCATAGTCCATGGTTTAAAGACATCATAGTCTATAGAGTTTAGTTTAGGGACATCGCGGTCCATTGGGTTTAAGGACATCGTAGTCCATGAGTTTAAGGACCTCATAGTCCAGTTTAAAGACATCGTAGTCTATAAGGTTTTAGTTTAACCGTTTAGGGATGCACAAAAAGTTATTGGTTATTGGGACCCTCCATCTCTCTGAAGACGTTGAAGAATTACAACGACATATATCAGAGATATGAAGAGATGTACCCTTGAACCAATGTTGGTTGGGAGATCTGTAGTCAGGTTTGAGACTAAGATCAATTAGGGAAATTGTGAGCACATGGGCTCGGTTGGTCTGAGTTAGGGACTTGTGACCAATTCAGGCTCAGCCCACTCAGTTTTGATTAAAGTGTTGTACACTTGTTTGGGCCCGGTCCCTTTTTGTTCAATAATGCTGAGCATTAATTTGGGTTCCGACACCCCTTTTTCTTTTGTCTTTTATTGAGTGTTGAACACTCTTTGTAGCGCAGAGCGCTTTATGTACAGAGCCTTTATGTACAGAGTGCTTGGCGATGAGCGCCAGACTTGGAGCACTGATGCGCTTTTTCTGAGATAGCGTCCACGTGGGGAGCACGTGGAGCGCTTGGCGCTGAGTGCCAAATTTGGAGCGCTGGAGCGCTAAAGCTATTCTTTTAGAATAGCGCCCACGTGAGGAGCATGTGGCGTGCTTGGCGCTGAGCACCAGACTTGAAGCGCTAAGGCGCTTCTTATAAAATAGCGCCCACGTAAGGAGCACGTGGCGCGCTTAGCGCTGAGCGCCAGACTTGGAGCGCTAAAGCGCTTCTTTCAAATTGGAGCGCTAAGGCACTTCTTATAAAATAGCGTCCACATGAGGAGCACGTGGCGCGCTTGGCGCTGTGCGCTAGACTTGGAGTGCTTAAAGCGCTTCTTTTAAATTAGAGCGCTAAAGCGCTTCTTTGGCAGCACTGGTTAGTTCTGTACTCTGAGAATTAAATTCTCGGTTTATAAAAGACTTTGTCTCATGGATCTAAGAATTGAGTTCTTCTCTTTTTGATGAGATGCTATGATCTCTTTTGTTTTTTGTGAAAAACCTTGTCTTATGGATCTGTGATCTAAAAAAAGAACTGAGTTTTTATGATGTGAGAGTTAAACTCTCAAGAATTGAGGAGATGTTATGATCTCACTTATTATCATTTACCTTGAAGAAAATTTCTTCTTCTTAGAGCTTGCTCTTCTCTTTTTCTTTTTTGAGAACTTAAAGTTTGTGGGGGGTTCTTCTGTGCAGGACTTGAAGTCTTGGGTCCTTTATATAGGGGAGGCCGATTTGTTGAATCAGTTAAGGAAATCTCTCATTGAGAGATTTCTAATTGATTTGGGGAATGTTTCCCACCGTTGGATCTTTGATCCAAGGGATTCTGTTTTATTGAAGATATGTTTCTTGTTATTAACAGGATTGGGAAAGTATTTTTCCATGCATAACTTATTCTGTATCTTGGTGATTTTTAATCACCATTGGATATTTGATCCAACGGTGCTCTGATTTACAGAGCACAATCTTTCTTGGTTGGAAATATTTGAGGAGTATTTCCTCAACAGAATTTGATTCTGTAACTTGATAATTCATTCATCTCGGTTGGATCTTTGATCCAATGGTGGAGAACATTTAGTTATAGCGCTTGGCGCTCTCGTGCTTTGCACGTGAGGCGCTGCCTCAAAGTCTTTAGCGCTGACGCTCTTGGCGCTGAAGCTCTCGTGCTTTGCATGTGAGCGCTGCTTCAGAGTCTTTAGCGCTGGCGCTCTTGGCGCGAGCGCTCTCGTACTTTGCATGTGAGCGCTGCTTCAGAGTCTTTAGCGCTGGCGCTCTTGGCGCGAGCGCTCTCATGCTTTGCACGTGAGCGCTGCCTCAGAGTCTTTGACTCTTAGCGCTGGCGCTCTTGGCGCGAGCGCTCTTATGAGACGCTGCCTCATTTCAAATTTCAAATTTTGAATAGAGCTTTGCTCTCTGATTGGTGGAAACACACCCATACTTCAATAGTGAATCCAAATGAAATAAACAAATGCATAGCCATTCATTTCACCATTCCTAAAACCATCTCACCCTTCCACCTCATTTTATAATTTCCAAAATGTAAATTACCCTAAATGAGGTGTCCTCCTTCTAAAATGTATTTTATATAAATACAAAATATACTCCCCGTATATGCATACCCGTATTTGTAACAAAATACAAATACCAAAGAGATAGAAAAAGACAGTGAACATAATACTAGAATATGTGTGTGTGTGTAAATAATTAGATCAATACTTGATTTAATAACACGGCTTAATCCTAAGCCGGCTAGTATTACCATCCGTCCAATTAAAGTCCATGTAGCTAATACGTGTATTTAATCGGAACCCTGCACATATCAATATACGGCCTTTACATGGTTTCGCCCGAATCGGGGAAAACACTATGACCTTTACATGGTTTCGCCCGAATCGGGGAAAACACTATGTGTGGGACTCTACAGACTCGACAATATGCTAGCAGTGAGCTACTGGATAAATACATAACCACAAACACGTCAGCGGCACTAGCTCTACGTAACGGCTATCCAGATATCATTCGAAAGGAAGTTTCATAAGCAAGCTCTTCTGTATCCTTGCTAAGCATATAAGTGACAGTCTCCGTACAGTCTGGTATTTTCGTCTAAGGGTATCGCATACCGGGTCTAATGGGTGGATAACGCCAGACCCTTAATAACCCGATAAGTCGTGCCGATGCGGCTTAGGTTCAAGCGAGAAATTACTGACCTCACTATCAGTAAATCTCATCTGCCTTGGCCAAGGTCTTACGGTACTGGCAAACCATACACAGCGCGATATCGACTCCCTATACCGGGAGAAACGAATCCCTTCCGATCGCTCACTGCCTCCATGTGGCTCGGGAATGTATCCATCTAAAACCTGTTTGCACGACTCAGTAGAGCCGTGGTAGGGTAGTAATCTAAATACAGTGGGAACTCACACGAGATAAATGACGATCTCAGGTCAAAAGACTACCATGTACTCATGCCACCAGAAACTGCTATCTGACGATATGTGTTCAATTGATAAAACTGCACATTTGTTATTACATTTTTTCTACCATTTTCATATTAAAAAGGACTTTATTATAATATATCATACATATAAGGGTTTATGTGTAAAAATACTATTTTCCATGTGTGATATATTATAATTAGCATTTGGTAGGAAAATGTATGCAAATAAATTCATTGACCTAATACTAGTAGAACAAAGTCTACTAAATCTTATTTGAGTTGTTGTGCAGAATTTTCCAAGACTAGAATCAAGCAAATCAAGTTGTTGAAGAAGACTTGCCTAATTAAGAATCAAAACTTGAAGACCAAGTCTGGCAGCAACCACGAGAAGATTTCCAAATTCTTAAGGTTCCAGATATCGACACATGTCACAGGGAGCAAGCCCTAAAAGTTTGATCAATTGATCTCGACCATTGACCGCGGATCCGAGGCCAAAACCCCACTTGGGCCGTGGATCCGCGGCAATATTGAAGACTTAGATGCTGAAATTTTGTGGAGTGAATCTCTAATGAATTTTACCAAGTTTTCAAGCAAAAGATTATGGCTTTGAACTATAAAAAGGCACTAAGAGCCTCTTGGAAAATTATCAAGCCGACGAGATCACGAAGTCTAAGACGGCTCACGCATCCAGGCTGATCATCAACGGTTCATCTACCTCCTTAGAAGAGATCGAGAAGCAACTAGAAATTGTAATCATTTTCTAAGGATTCAAGTGTAATGAATATTGTTGATTAATAAAGGTAGCTTTCTTTTTCTTATTCTATTTCTTCGTAGTTTAATTATGCAATTTCTTTCCATCTCTTTTTCTCCCAACATGCGCGAGTAATTATCCGCTTGTTAGGGTTCGTAGGATTAGGGTAGGCTAATGGATGATGAACATCCCTAAACCCTTTTTAAGTCCTATAAAGTTTATAAACTTTATCAAAAGAATCATTAACATTCTAATCGGACGCGCTAACAATTCTTTGTTAGTTCCGACCGCGATTAGAGATTAGATTAATGATTGTTTTGGTAAAGGCTAGATATGAACGGAGTTCCGTGTCGAGATAAGGGTTAAGAGTGGGATTCCTTTTCCCTCCAGAAACCCTAATCTACACGCATCACCGCCGTTCTAGTTTTAAATCTATTAAAGGATAAAAAGAGTAACTTTTAATTAATCGTCCATGACTACTAAATCCTAACGAACCCTACAAGACCCCTTATTATATTAACTACATCCCTAAAATAATCTAGATCTATATTTTTGCATTAGTGCTTAATGTAGATCTAGAAACCTTTCCACAAAATTCTTTATCCCTCCTCTCTTTTTCAACACATCTAAAGTAAGAGTAAAAGATTCAACGTTTCCCTGAGGACGACCCGTACGAATCTCGGTCTAGTTACGCGCGACACCGTTATTGATTGCGGTTACACTACAAACAATTTTCACATCAATCAAATGGCGCCGTTGCCGGGGATACGTGCGTAATTTTTTATTTTTACTATTTGTGTTGGATTCTTATACGAGTCATATCATTATTAACACAAAACTGCAAATTGCATATTTAACGATTTGTGTGTGAATTTTTTGCAAGGAGATCTGGAGTTACAGAATTAAGGAAAACAGGAAACAGAGACATTTTAAGAGATCCAGAGGAGCACAAAAGGTTATACAAAAAATTTCATCAAGCAATACCTCTTCCACGCGGCGGAACCGCGGCAAAAGTACCCTTGGTGCGGCGGAATCACGGCAGGTTAGAGGGATTAGGGCAACAGAACTCTCTGGTAAGATTCTCAACTCCTTCTCTCTCCTCTCAAATCCAATAAAATCTATCTTCTGTAGGATTCTTTGCAAAATCGCGCCGCTAAAAAATCGTTTTGCAAAAGTTTTGTGATTGGTTTTGTTTTGTATATTTTTAATACGGACTCTAAGGGGCAAAGACCAAATCAAGATTAGGTGGGGATTTCATCACCCTTCCTAAGCCCCACAAATCACAAACTGAGCATATAGATCAACCCTTCATTAATTTAAAAAATATCTAGACCAGACTCTAAGGACTGTTGCGCTCAATAAGGACAGAGGAAAGTCGTGGGTAATCTATCGTTTATCCGCATTACTTTTGTAGTGCCTAGGCAAGTGTGTCAAAGGCTGGTGGTTTTTAATTAGGCCCACTACTGTGGTTCCTTCACACTTACCTGGCACTTACCTGGCTACAAGGGTAGTACGGAGGTGGTAGAGGATTGATCCTGCGGCTTGTCCTTTGGAAGTCTAGGAGTGGTCTAGAGACTGGACCTAGGCGACCTTAGTTCTAGGGTTGCTTGTGCATCTTAGGGAGATTTGTCTTGAGTCCCACTTTTTCAAAACAAGCCAATTTTAAATCACACACACGCTGCCACTTGCACTAAACCCGCTTAGTGCATGCTCGGCTGGACACGGGATCCTAGTGCCCGTCTTGTCCGCATTCCTGCTATCGACGCCGAAGTCGGTACTTCTTCATCTTCTTTTCCCCCACCACACACCACATCAACCGAGATGGACGGAACTCCATCAGAGTATAACACCACGCTGCCACCGCCCGAAGGTGGGCAGAATCCACCGCGCATCTCTCTCCAATAGAGATGCTATCCTATCTGTGGTCATCTCCCCACTTGTCTATCTCTTCCACCACCTAACGGGGATAATTTCGAAATTAAACCCCACTACATCAATCTGCTGCCTAAATTTCACGGGCTTGAGTCGGAAGACGCGTACGTTTTCATCACCAAATTCGAGAACATATGCGCAATGATGGGTACTTCACAATTGACTTTAGATGCTATGCGCTTACGTCTTCTCCCATTCACATTGTGCGACTTGGCAGAAAAATGGCTTTACAATACTGCCGCACACTCTATCACTAATTGGGATGAATTCGTCATAGCATTTCTTAAGAAGTTTTACCCAAACCATAAGACTGCCCATATTAGGAGCGAGATCAACCAGTTCACCCAGCTTCCCAATGAACCATTTTGGAAGTGCTTTGAACGTTTCAAAGATCTGCTTGTCCAATGCCCCCATCACGGAATACAAAGATGGGATTTATCGGATTATATATGAGGGCATTAATCCAGTGACAAAGCAGATGCTTGAAACAATGTGTCAATGCAATTTCATGTCTAAAGATGACGGTGAAGCTTGGAAGAATTTGGAAGACCTCGCTGAACACACTTTGCAGTGGGAAAGCGTAAGACCACCTTCATCTAGGGGAGGTATTCACCAGATCGATGTTTCCATCGTAGTGAAAGCCGAAATGGCAGCGATGCAGAAGAAACTCGATGCTATTGAGAACAAACTTTCATCAGTCTCCCTAAATCAGGTCACGCTTCCTAAGACCGTCTGTGGTTGCTGTTCGGATCCTTCACACTTAACGGAAGAATGTCCTATGAATGCATCGTTTCAAGCTAATGCTGCTTTTCAGCAGTGACCTAGAAACGACCCTTATTCTTCCACGTACAATCAAGGATGGAGGAATCATCCTAACTTTGCTTGGAATCAAAACCAACAAAGCAATTATCAAAGACCTCCTCCACAGCAACCACAACCACAGAATCAGCCTCCCTTTCAGTCACAGAATTTCCAAAATCTGGCCAACATTTCTACACCACAAGTGGCCGGTACTGACAACTCACTTGCACAAACTTTGGATATGTTCATGAAACAATCCATGCAAATTTCGGCTGAGATGATGTCTTCTATTGATACCATAACGAAAAACTCTGCCTCCCATGGTGAGAGTATTAAATCATTAGAAAACCAAATCGCACAGTTAAACGCCGCAATGAGTGCGAGAGAAAAAGGGAAACTCCCATCTCAACCCATACCTAATCCTGGCCACTCACAAAGTTATAATGTGAGTGCCGTTACTACGTTGAGATCGGGAAAGGTGCTGAATAACCGAGTGGGTGAGCAATGTGATGATGTTAGTAACACCAATGATACCCCAGCTTCTTCTTCTTCCCCTAATTCGTCTAGTCTCCCACCTTCACCCGAGCCTATTCTCCATTTTCCCCAAGGCTCGAACCCTTCGCCCATTTCCTTAAATCTACCTAAAACGATCACACTCCAATTCTGGGATCCACTCCATCCCCACAATCCTCTCCAATGTTGGACCAAACCCTTATTGATAAAGCATCTTATCCAAACAGGTTAAGGGGCAACAGATCAAGTCCACAAATGGAGAAGATTATGGAAATTTTTAAGCAAGTTAACATAAACATTCCTCTCCTAGATGCTATTCAACAAGTTCCGTCATATGCGAAAATCCTAAAGGACTTGTGCACTAGGAAGAGAAAAGTTCAAGTACCTAAAAAAGTTTTCCTTGCGAGTAATGTGAGCACTGCTTTTACACAACAACTACCCAAGAAACGAAAGGACCCCGGAAGTCCTACAATTTCTATTTCCATTGGGGGTAAAAATATCAATCGTGCTCTACTCGATCTAGGTGCTAGTGTTAACTTGCTTCCGTATTCTGTTTATGAGCAATTAGGGATCGGAGAGTTAAAACCTGCGCATTGCACTCTTCAGATGGCCGATCGATCTATCACCCAACCAAGGGGTGAGCTAGAGGATGTGTTAATCAAAGTCGGGGAATTCATATTCCCTGTGGACTTTATCGTTATAGATACACAACCTGTGGCAAACCCACGCAATCAAATCCCGGTGATACTCGGTCGACCCTTTTTGGCCACTTCCAACGCAGTAATCAATTGTAGAAACGGCTCTATGACCCTATCTTTTGGAAAGAAGTCAATTGAGCTTAACATTTACAAGTTGGGAAGTGAACCCTCCGAACCCTATGCTCATGTGTGTTCTGTCGAATTAATGGATGTCGACAGCAGCGAATTTGATCAACCTCATAATTCTGACTCTTTTCATATGTCGTTGTTTGATACGGACTCTTCCACCGAATTGTCCGGGTCAACATCTAACGCTGATGAGGAACTTTTTATAGAGTCGGACGATCACCCCATTTTTTCTGATGACATTATTCTTCGGGGTATCGATGAAAGTTTTGAGGAAATTTTCGCTGATGAACTCGCATTTTTACAAGACACGGGTGTTGAGATGAATCAACTTCAAGATGAAGAAATTGGAACTCCACCCCTTCTTTTGGACAATCATGATAATGCGAGTAATCCATCATTACTATCACTGTGTCGTCTCTCCAAATTGAGACGCAATCCTTTTCCATTACACCTCTTATCACCTCCCCACTTCTTCACGTCGAAAGGTGACATGTTCTTCCACCAACCTTGGTGCTTCATCGATAAAATTTTTGAATGGTTGGTGTTGACCTTCAGTCTTTGCAAAGCCTGGAATTGACCAATAACCTTGACCCCCTCGTGTGATTTTAAAAGATTAAAATTGTTTAACTCAAGTTTGGGGGGTGGTATATTTTGGACTCTTGAAAGAAAATGATTTTTACAAAATTGTGAGCCAAAAATAAGTTTGGGGGAGGATTTTCACTTCCATATATTCTTTCCCCCATTAATAATTTCCTCCCAAGTCTACAGGTTTTTGAGCTTAACGGATGACATCAGTGAGGACACTGCTGTAAATAGGTTTGGGGGAGGTTTGTGCTTATTTACACATCAATTTGCATCATATTTTGCATAAGCACAACTTTTTCAAAAATTGAAAAAAAAAATTATAACAAAAGAGTAGAAAGTGAAAAATTACATCCAAAAGATAGGAATAGTTTAAGAAAACCAAGAAAATTAGAGGTTTTCTTAAACGAACTAGTAATAAGTAGTTATAAGCTGTTGTCCCAAGGGTTACTAAGATGAAGGAAGTCACTAATCTGAAGATAAAAATAAGTCTGAAAAATAGTTTCTATTCTGGAAGCCAAACATTTGAATGTTGATACCCTACTATATGCACATACACACGTCTTGAAACTCGGAATAGTAGAGGATACCTTGAAATGCTCTTGTCTAAAAGCCAAAGTATGAAGGAAAAAAATGAAGAAAATATAAAAATAGTGAAAAGAAAAATGAACACTGGTTTTGTTATCGCCAAGGCAGCAATAAAAAAAATATAGTGAGCGTGCCTCTTCACCTAGTGCCCTAAGGCCAACTGGTCTGGGAGTCACTGCTAAGCCTTAGGTGGTGCAAGACGAGGAAAATATTATCACCTAATCAGTAAGCACATGAGTAATCGGTCGGTTAGTACCTCAAGAAGTATTAACGGTCGCATGAAAATGTGTAAGAAAATTTAAATATTCATAAAATTAAAAGTACTGAGGCAGATGGACAAGAGTATGATAGCTTGAATTGAATTCTCCGAGTGTGGGGATGTCCATTTCACACACGTGGGGTTATATGATCAATGTTTGGATGAAAAGTAGGAATGAAGAATAAAGACGATGTTTTATTGAGGGATAATGTGATTTCTAACATTTTTTCATGACTATTAAGATAGGGCTCATAACAACTGAAAAGCTAGTGTAGTTGGAAACTCTTATTTTCAAAGTCTTTCTTTTATGGTTCTTATCTTTATATGTAAATTTCACCATCTCTCTTTTATTATAGGATTTTGTGGGTGTAATCCGCTGAAAACCCTCAGGAGACAACACTTCTCCTACTAGGGACACCTAGAGATTTAACGGCTTGTTGCACGTGCTCAGTGCAATCGTGTCTGCCTACGAAAGTGTGCTTAGTTTTCTCCTTTCTTTTTCTCCTCTTGAATAAACTAGTTTGCTCGGGACGATCAAAGATAAGTTTGGGGGTATTTGTTCAGTTGATAAAACTGCACATTTGTTATTATATTTTTTCTACCATTTTCATATTAAAAAGGACTTTATTATAATATATCATACATATAAGGGTTTATGTGTAAAAATACTATTTTCCATGTGTGATATATTATAATTAGCATTTGGTAGGAAAATGTATGCAAATAAATTCATTGACCTAATCCTAGCAGAACAAAGTCTACTAAATCTTATTTGAGTTATTGTGCAGAATATTTCCAAGTTGTGCAGAATTTTCCAAGACTAGAATCAAGCAAATCAAGTTGTTGAAGAAGACTTGCCTAATTAAGAATCAAAACTTGAAGACCAAGTCTGGCAGCAACCACGAGAAGATTTCCAAATTCTTAAGGTTCCAGATATCGACACATGTTACAGGGAGCAAGCCCTAAAAGTTTGATCAATTGATCTCGACCATTGGCCGCGGATCCGCGGCCAAAACCCCACTTGGGCCGCGGATCCGCGGCAATATTGAAGACTTAGATGCTGAAATTTTGTGGAGTGAATCTCTGATGAATTTTACCAAGTTTTCAAGCAAAAGATTATGGCTTTGGACTATAAAAAGGCACCGAGAGCCTCTTGGAAAATTATCAAGCCGACGAGATCACGAAATCCAAGACGGCTCACGCATCCAAGCTGATCATCAACGGTTCATCTACCTCCTTGGAAGAGATCGAGAAGCAACTAGAAATTGTAATCATTTTCTAAGGATTCAAGTGTAATGAATATTGTTGATTAATAAATGTAGCTTTCTTTTTCTTATTCTATTTCTTCGTAGTTTAATTATGCAATTTCTTTCCATCTCTTTTTCTCCCAACATGCGCGAGTAATTATCCGCTTGTTAGGGTTCATAGGATTAGGGTAGGCTAATGGATGATGAACATCCCTAAACCCTTTTTAAGTCCTATAAAGTTTATAAACTTTATCAAAAGAATCATTAACATTCTAATCGGGCGCGCTAACAATTCTTTGTTAGTTCCAACCGCGATTAGAGATTAGATTAATGATTGTTTTGGCAAAGGCTAGATATGAACGGAGTTCCGTGTCGAGATAAGGGTTAAGAGTGGGATTCCTTTTCCCTCCAGAAACCCTAATCTACACGCATCACCGCCGTTCTAGTTTTAAATCTATTAAAGGATAAAAAAGGTAACTTTTAATTAATCGTCCATGACTACTAAATCCTAACGAACCCTACAAGACCCCTTATAACTACATCCCTAAAATAATCTAGATCTATATTTTTGCATTAGTGCTTAACGTAGATCTAGAAACCTTTCCACAAAATTCTTTATCCCTCCTCTCTTTTTCAACACATCTAAAGTAAGAGTAAAAGATTCAACGTTTCCCTGAGTACGACCCGTACTCATCTCGGTCTAGCTACGCGCGACACCGTTATTGATTGCGGTTACACTACAAACAATTTTCACATCAATCAATATGTATAATACCATTTAGGAGTTTTCGACGAGTCCGTCTAGTGTAACTAATTCTCCAATGAGCACATTTATACAATCTTTGATGACATACACCAATTGTTGTGGGACCAATCATCGCCCCTCGTCGGGGTCAAGAAACGTATACACTAATCTACTCTGGAATATCGATGCCCGGTCTCGATACTCCTACGACTAGGAACATTTAAGGATGTGCTTATGGACTACCCAGCCCCCACAAGTACGATCGTCATCATAACGCTGGTGGTCAAGCAAGGATCCTATGGGTTTTATCAATATGTATTAGTGATACGTAATAACAAGTAAAGTATATACACATGTTAAGATAAAGACAACCCAAATAGTATACTATCATATCGAGCAAGACTGTCATGTACATACATACCCCCAGCATCCAATACGATAATGGCCTCTAGGGCATACATATCCAACAACTTTATCATTGGAGGAGGGACCGGAGTATAACTCCGGCCTCCTTACCCTTGCAGGATTGAATATCTGGTGGTGAGGCATTTTCCCAAGACTCACACCATATAAATCTATTGATAAAGCGCAAACTGTCTCAGATTCATGCTCTATTATAATGCATTCGGACAGGATAGAGAAAGCAATGAGATTTTTTGAATATCTTCGGACAGCTTTGTGTGGGTTTATCTCTCATGACTGGGCACATGCACCAGTACATGAAAGAATTTTTCTTTGATGATCCAAACGTTTTCAAGTTCAACCAATTCGTTTTTCAAAAGATCAAAGTGTTATTTGTATGTATGCCCTAGAGGCCATTGTTGTATATGATTGTATATTATAATGGATACTTGGACATTTATAGAGAGAACTTTCTTCCTCGACATGATAGTATGATGTCTGGTTGCTCTTTATCTTAACGTATAGACTTGTATTGTGATACTGTCTTGCTCTCACATGTTGGTAAAGCCTTTAGGATGTACTTGACTACCGGACTATGATGCAGATCATACTAGTGGGGCCAGGGTAGTCCACAAGTTCATCATTTAAATTTTCCTATTCGTGGGTGTATTGAGACGGGACATCGATATTGCAGAGTAGACTAGCGTATACGTTTCTTGACCCATTTGATGGGCGATGGATGATCCCACATCCATTGGTGTTTGACATCAAAGATTGTATATGGGTGCTCAGTGGAGACTGGGTACACTGAACAGGACTCGCCGAGAACTCCTAGATGGTATTATACGTATCGTCAGATAGCAGTTCTCTGGTGACACTGGTACGGTTAGTCTGTAGACCAGAGATCGTCATAGAGTCTTGTGTGATTCCCACTGTGCTTTGATTTCCATCCTACCACGTTCAAAAGAGCGTGCAAACGGGTGGTTTTTGGGTACAGTCCCGAGTCACATAGAGGCAATGAGCGATAGGAGGGGTTTCGTCTCTCCCGGTATTGGGGGTTGATGTTGCACTGTGCTCGATTGGCCATAACAGGAAATCCCTGGCCAGGGTTGCTGAGATTTACTGGTAAGTGTTATCAGTAGTTTCTCGAACCGTTATAAACCTCACATCGGCATGACTTATCAAGCTATTAGGGTCTGACATTTACCACCCCTAGGCTAGATATGCAACATATCAGACGAAGAGACCGGACTGTGCGGTAGTGTTACTTGTTGGATTCATGGGAGTATGAACAAGCTTGCTTGTTAATCTTCTGATCGCTCAATACCCGGATAGCCGTTACGTCCAGCTAGTACCGTTGACGGCTTATGGGTGACTGATATGATCATCACCTACTGTCGGCGTATTGACAAGTCTTTAGGGTCCTATACAGAGGTTTCCTGGCTCAAGAGAAACGAAGTAGGGCACATATGTGATATGTGCGGGACCGAGATTAATATGTGTATGTGATACCGTATTCTAATCTCGCGATATTTGATATCAGTCGGTTATATGAAATATAGCCCGGTTATTGAATCAAATGTTGATTCGATAAGATGATATAAATGATATAGTCGGTTATATATGATATAGCCAGATTATTAAATCAAGTGTTGATTTAATAATTTGATATATATAATTATATATTTGATATATTGATATATATTAACTAATATTTGATCAAATCTTGCAAGAGCATACGCTAAAGTGTTTTCTTCTCTCTCTCTCCAGGTAGCGACCATGCCACGCCTTAATCAAGATAATAATATGGATATATTGACCGAACCCGCTTGTTATATGAGCTGGGGAACGTTGGTTCAGCTCTATCTTATAATTGTTATAAGTCCGAGCAGGAAATAGAGGAATATCCGGATTCCCACGCAACCCAAACGAGGAAAGTGCATGTTGATGCATCTTCTTCAGGTGTATTCATTACCGAGAACTGTTTCTCAGTACACTCTACGTCCTGGGTATCAGAAACCGGATAAGAATCCCACATATGTATTATGTTAAATGGGCTAAAGAAAGATAGAGAACTAGGAAAAGATGATAATTCTCTAAAGGTAGGGAATGGTGCAAATGTTGCAGCCAAAGCAGTTGGTGAATATCACCTTGTATTACCAAATGGGAATACATTGATCTTGAACAACTGTTATTATATACCCTCTATGATATGCAATTTAATATCAATTTCTTTATTAGATAAAGAAGGATATAACTTTGTAGTAGAGAATAATGTTATGAACATTTTCCTAAATCAAGTGTTGATTGGGTTTGGTACATTAAGTAACGGATTATACGTTCTAAATCAAACCACAGTTCTTAGCGTAAAAAACACACACAAGAGGAAGAGTTCAGAAATGAACGAATCCTTCTTGTGGCATTGTAGACTGGGTTATATCAATGCGACACGACTAGCTAAGTTACATAAAGATGGATATTTGAATCAGTTTGAATTTACATCTTATGAAACTTGCCAGTCATGTCTCAAAGGCAAAATGACCAAAACTCCGTTTACTGGACACGGAAAAAGAGCTACTGAACTCTTGGGACTGATACATAGTGATGTATGCGGTCCCATGTCTACACATTTCAGGAATGGTTCCTCGTACTTCATTACATTCACCGATGATCTCTCAAGATTCAGAAATGTGTTCCTGTTAAAACACAGTCTGAAGCTTTTGAGAAATTCAAGGAATATAAATGCGAAGTAGAGAACCAAACGGGTAAAAGTATTAAAATCCTACGATCTGATCGGGGAGGAGAATACTTGAGCACGGAATTCCATGACTATCTAAAAGAGAATGGGATTCTCTCTCAGCTTACTCCTCCGTATACACCACAGCACAACGGTGTATCGGAGCGGAGGAATCGCACCCTATTAGATATGGTGTGCTCTATGATGAGTATTGTTGAGTTACCTATTTCCTTTTGGGGTTATGCACTGGAGACAGTTGCAGACATATTGCATATGGTTCCCACCAAATCTGTGTCAACCACTCTATATGAGATATGGAAAGGAAAGAGACCTTGTCTTAATTAAGTTAAGATGTGGGGTTGTCCGGTATATGTGAAAACACAAAATCCGGACAAGCTCGAGGCAAGGTCATTTCTGTGTAAGTTTATTGGATATCCCAAACATTCGCGAGGGTATATCTTCTACCACACCGAGGAACAAAAAGTGTTTGTTTCTCGGCATGCCACCTTTTTAGAAAAGGAATTTCTTGAAAAAGAAATTAGTAGCAAAGAAGTAGAATTGGAAGAAGTTCCAGCTACACAAACTACAACAGAAGATTTGGTGAAACCAGAGAATTCGATAGTTCCTGACGAACCTCAGCCTCTCCGCCGATCTAGTAGGGTTCCTCATCCACCTGAGAGATACTACGGTTTTCTCATTGATGGTGGGAGCAAGGATTGCATCATGGAAGATGATGACCCAACTAGCTTCGAGCAGGCCATCACGAGTGGGGACTCTGTGAAATGGCTGGATGCAATGCGGTCTGAGATGGAATCCATGTACACCAACAAAGTATAGACTTTGGAAGTTGCTCCCGAAGGGGTAAAACCTATTGGGAGCAAATAGATCTTTAAGAAGAAACTTGGTGTAGATGGAAAAGTTAAGAGTTTCAAAACTAGACTTGTTGCAAAAGGTTTTCGTCAAGACCAGATGTGGATTATGATGAAACATTTTCTCATGTGGCTATGCTTAAGTCCATACGGATCCTACTTGCCATCGCTGCATACTGTGACTACGAAATCTGGCAGATAGACGTCAAGACCGCTTTTCTAAATGGTGATTTAGAAGAGAGCGTGTACATGACACAGCCAGAGGGCTTCGTGAACGGTGGGAGCAGCGGAAAGGTGTGCAAGCTGCTTAAATCAATCTACGGGTTAAAGCAGGCATCGCGGAGTTAGAACATCTGTTTTGATGTGGCAGTCATAGAGTTTGACTTCATCAAAAACGTAGATGAACCTTGTATATACAAGAAGGTTGTAGAGAGTAAGGTTTTCTTCCTCGTATTGTACGTGGATGACATACTCTTGATAGGAAATGATGTTCCTATGCTGCACTCGGTTAAGCTCTTCTTATCACAAAGATTCTCCAGGAAGCATCTAGGTGATGCCTCTTACATCCTGGGAATTAAGATCTATAGAGATAAATCTAAGCGGACATTGGGATTGTCCCAATCCAGGTACATTGACACCATACTAAAGAGGTTTAGTATGGAAGATTCCAAGCGTGGGAATTTACCCATGATCTCAGGAATCACTCTCTCCAAAGAGATGTCCCCAAGACTGATTTGGAGAGGGCTCGCATGCAAGGGATACCCTATGCTTCGGCAGTCGGGTCTATCATGTATGCGATGTTATGTACCCAACCGGATGTAGCATACACACTTAGTGTTGTAAGCAGGTATCAATCGGATCCTGGGGAGAATCACTGGACAGCTGTGAAGAACATTCTTAAGTACTTGAGAAGGACTAAAGAAATGTTCTTGGTGTATGGTAACGGTGAACTCCAAGTGGAGTTCTTTACCGATTCGAGCTTCCAGAGTGGTAAAGATGACTCTAGGTTGGTCTTGGGTTTTGTCTTCAGCCTCAATGGAGGGCCGGTATGTTGGAAGAGTTCCAAGCAAGATACCGTGGCAGACTCGACGATGGAAGCTGAATACATCGCCGCCAACGATGCTGCCAAAGAGGTCATCTGGATGAAGAAGTTCATAACTGAACTTGGTGTGGTTCCATCCATTGAGCATCCAATATCTTTGTATTGTGATAACAATGGAGCTGTGGTTTTAGCCAAGGAACCCAGGTCCCATTAGCGATCCAGGCATATTTTGAGGCGGTAGCACCTGATCCGGGAGATAGTTGATCACCGGGAGATCAAGGTCGGGAGAGTTGACACGAAGAATAACACGGCGGATCCACTCATGAAGGCCATTCCCTATATACAATTTGAGGGACTCTTCGGGATGTTGGGTATGAGATACTACAACAACTGGCCTTAGTGCAAGTGAGAGATTGTTAGTTGTATGTATGCCCTAGAGACCATTGTTGTACATGATTGTATATTATAATGGATGCTTGGACATATATAGAGAGGAATTTCTTGTTCGACATGATAATATGCTATTTGGTTGCTCTTTATCTTAACGCATAGACTTGTATTGTGATACTGTCTTGCTCTCACATGTTGGTAAAGCCCTTAGGATGTACTTGACTACCAGGACTATAATGTAGATCATACTAGTAGGGCTAGGGTAGTCTACGTCTTCATCATTTAAAATGTTCCTAGTCGTGGGTGTATCGAGACGGGGCATCGATATTCCAGAGTAGACTAGCGTATACGTTTCTTGACCCATTTGATGGGCGATGGATGATCCCACATCCATTAGTGTTTGACATCAAAGATTATATACGGGTGCTCAGTGGAGACTAGATACACTGAACAGGATTCGCAGAGAACTCATAGATGGTATTATACCTATCTACAGATAGCAGTTCTCTGGTGACACTGGTACAGCTTAGTCTGTAGACCCGAGATCGTCATAGAGTCTTATGTGATTCCCACTGTACTTTGATTTCCACCCTACCACGTTCAAAAGAGCGTTCAAACAGGTGGTTTTTGGGTACAGTCCCGAGTCACATGGAGGCAATGAGCAATAGGAGGGGTTTCGTCTCTCCCGGTATTGGGGTTGATGTAGCGCTGTGCTCGATTGGCCATAACAGGAAATCCCTGACCAGGGTTGCTGAGATTTACTGGTAAGTGTTATCAGTAGTTTCTCAAACCGTTATGAGCCTCACATCGGCATGACTTATCAAGATATTAGGGTCTGACGTTTACCACCCCCAGGCTAGATATGCGACATATCAGACGAATAGACCGGACTGTACGGTAGTGTTACTTATTGGATTCACGGGAGTATGAACAAGCCTGCTTGTTGATCTTCTGATCGCTCAATACCCGGATAGCCGTTACGTCCAGCTAGTACCGCTGACGGCTTATGGGTGACTGGTATGATCATCACCTACTGCCGGCGTATTGACAAGTCTTTAGGGTCTTACAAAGAGGTTTCCTGGCTCAAGAGAAACGAAGTAGGGCACATATGTGATATGTGCGGGACCGAGATTAATATGTGTGTGATACCGTATTCTAATCTCGCGATATTTGATATCAGTCGGTTATATGAGATATAGCCGGGTTATTGAATCAAGTGTTGATTCGATAAGATGATATAAATGATATCAGTCGGTTATATATGATATAGCCGGATTATTAAATCAAGTGTTGATTTAATAATTTAATATATATAATTATATATTTGATATATTAATATATATTAACTAATATTAGCTCACTTAAGAATTTATTTTCTACTTTTACATTTAATATATATGTGATATATATTAATGTATTCTCTTTGTGTCATGCTTGATGATACATTGTACATGGGTGTATGAGACTCATACCATACTTAAGATAATTAGGGTGATTATTTATTTAGGGAATAAACAAAATTAGGTGGAAATTGTCATGGGTTGGATGTTTGTAGAAGCTTGTGGAAACCATTGAATTAGTCCACTAATTGTCACGACCCGAAAGTACGGAACGTGACCGGCACTTAGATTACGAAGCGTCTAGAGGCGCCACATGACCTAAGTAAGCCGAAGCCCAGAGATCTAAACCATAAAAGAAGAAAAAGAAGAAAAGAAAAGAAAACAAGTAAAAAAAACATCAGCAAATTTTACCAAAAATTTCGGCAGAGTCTCCTCTGTAAAAACCGGCCCCCAAACGGGTACAACAAGTATAATATGAATAAACAATAAAAAGCATCCCCAAACGGGTGCTAGCATCAACGCCAACAGGCGGAAACAACCACAACAAGCACAATAATATACAACGCCAGTAGGCGAGGCTCAAACTCAAAAGAAAACAAAACCACCAGATCAGAATAATACAGGCGCGACTCTAAGGTCGAAGTAAAAGACTGGTCCAATAACTTATCAAGTAATACAAATATGGTTGATGGAGCTTACTAGATACAAATGAATGAATAAAAGTACAATGGTGGTTCGGATACAAGTGAACCAACCTACCGTGCCAATCACCCTGAAGAAAAGATGTGCCAACAAGCTGCCACGGGAAACCTGTACATCGAACCTGTAAAGAATTTGGCACAACGGGGGTGAGTTGCCAACTCGTGAGTAGAAGACATCTACGAAAAGAAATCGAATGCACGACGCTATCCTAGGTCATAATAATACACTACTATATCCCAAACATCTAGTAATAGCAGGGTAATACTACGTGTAAGTGCAAATACTCCGTGTCGTGTCAGTGCCTCATATAGTACTAAGTCATATGAAATGAAATGCATGCACCATGAATGTAAAGTCACAAATCCTGAAATCCAGATATATATGTATGAGAACCTTTAGCCGTTATCATAGTAAAGTGTGTATAAGCATCTGAAATCTCAACAATGAAATCCATGGAAATCCGTGTCAAACATCGACACAACACATGTAACCTCAAGTATCAATATGTCGGGCTCCGTCAGTCCGGATCGGCCCATATCATCAAATCCCACGACAACGGTCGGTATCCTCCGGATATCCGCCGCGCCAGACATCACCGGTAGGTAGCCTTCCCCTGCCAGGCTCATCGTCTACAACTCGATCTTCTTGCCCCGGGGTACCATACCGGGCCCACCATGTACCCGAGACGGTTCATCCACTCCTCGAATCGGGTCTCGAAATCCATCAGAAAACATGAAATACTCATGGTGGACGACACATACATCATGAGAAAACCGCATCTTATTTTAAAAAAAAGAGAAGAGGAGAGAGAGAGAAGTTTTTATATATTTTTGCGGTTTTCCCCAAAAATCCAGAAATCTCATAGAAATCCAAATCTCAAAATCATGAGTAACTATATGATAAGTGTCGGCATATGCCCATAATACTGCATGATAACACGAAAATATGAATGCATGAATGTCTAAGTAATGAATGTCATGTCTTATACTTAACATCAGAGAGTGATCACAATATTACATCGGTTTAGTTGTTAACTGATTCTATCAATAAAAGATAATATGATCTAAAGTGTACGTGACATAGCAATTACCGATGATGATGTGTGTGAGCCGGTAAATAAGTGTGCGTGGAATATGCGCATCATCGGTAATGGTGCTGGTGTCCTAACAGGTAAAGGTTATACTGATTATAGCAACATATAAAAGACATGCACCATGATGATTACAGTATGAATGTAAATACAGACGTGCATTATCCGCTCCTCTGCGAGATACGAGTACAACTACCACTATGTGAGTCGAACCTAAACCAGTGTCCATCTAACATCCTAAGGAACTAAACCTAATAGACTAGTCAGTAAGAAACTAGAGTCTACCTAAGGTCTGAATCAATATCTCTAATAGTCGGCGATCCCGCCTCAACAGCGTCACGTACGTAGTACGGCTTCCTCGAATCAAGAGTGCGGATCAATCATCAAATCTAAGCCTCGTACGGTAAAATCCATCGTACGGCATCCCAATGTCGGGGTGCGGTCAAGTATCTCCTAGGTGTCTCCTCATTCGTATAATGTCATATGTATCATCTTGTGATTAAGTCATACTCATATGATATCGACATCAGGTCACACCAATATAATGTCGAAATCAAGTTATACATATATCATATCGTAATCAGTCACAAGTTACAGTCCGAGTACTATTCTAGCATCCCATGTACATCAATATCACCACCACTCTTTGTAATTTATATATTCAAGTTCATTATCTCATTCCCTAATGATCCGCTAACACTTTATTACGACTGTATAGTCAAAAATCACGGCATCAAGCCCAGTTATACTGTTTCATCATACCTCGGATATCATATCACATCACTGAATCACCTATATGTGTTGTATATATATGTATATACCTATACCTAGTTCTATATATATACACATACACGTACCCCATGTCGATTTTCAGTGTGTGCGCGGGTGTGTTTCTATCTGAAACCTACGAACCTCTTCCAAGGTACTCATCCTCTGATATAGTTTTCCTAAATCGGTCTAGTCCAGCCTAGGGTCAATACTAGGGTCCTACTAGGGTCACGTCTGGTTTCCTAATGTCAATAAGTACTATTCCTATTCTACGTTGCGGGGGTGCTAAACGCCATCCACCCGACTTCCCCCCCCCCCCCCCCGTAGATATGCATCTACTCACCTGGTCCATGTCTGCCGAAGACAGTGTCGTCATCCTCCTCTTCATCGCCCGCAGTCCACGTGAGGGTACCTAGACGCAAACATATAAATAGCATCGTAAACCGAATCACATACAAAAGTCAAACGATACGAAGAACAAGCACAGGTTAAAACCTATGTCCCGTCCACGCAAAAGAACCAAATACCGCTCGATATCGGCGTACAAACTCCGATGGATCGAGATAACATCATCAAACAACTTGTAGTTTTAAAACATATTACTTATATTGTAAAACATGATCAAATTCATCGAAACACTAAAATCGATCAAATCGTCCGTTTTCGAAAAACCCGAAAATGCCAATTTACCGTTTTTCATCGAAACTTGACATTTAAATGAAACCAATGGTCATAAAACTCATTAGATAGCATTACTAGACTATACAAACCATTACTATATTTTTATTACACAATTTTGCATTTATTTGAAATTTCTAGTTTGCAACTTTTAACAATTTTAACATTTTCCAAGCAAAATACCACAATTCCACCTCAAAACATGATTTTGCATAAATTAATCACTTAAACCACAATTTATGATGATAATGATGTAATGAAACTATAATTATATTTTTAATCACATTTATTTAGAAATTCCTAAAATCTAGTTTACAAAATAATAGCATTTTATTACTATTTTTCCAATTATCAAAATAATCTAGTGATCAAACTAAGTTTTTCATTCAATTAATATGCTAATATTCTCACTAAAATTACCATCTAATGATAACACCCTTAATAAGAATTTTATTTTACCCACAACACATTTTAGAAAAAATCTAGTTAGCTAAATAGTTTAAATTAAACAATTTCGATCAACAATTTATTATACCACCACCATGCAAGAATTTTCCACTCTAAAAGATGTTAAACTAGCTATTATAACCCTAATTAATTAACAAAAACCACCTCTTGAATTTTCAAACCCTAACTTGAATTTTAGAATTTGCAACAAGAATTAATCTAATTAATCTAATTATGCTTTAAAAGAAATATCTAATAGAAATAAAACAAAAGAGAAGGATTTATACCTCCACAACCTCATGTCCAAACTTGAAAATGAGCCTCAAAAATACATGCTTTCCCACTCCAAATCCATGTAGAGAAGAGTAGAGAATAAAGGGTATGAAATAATTAGGTTTTTGTGGAATTTAAATTGGATTTTTGTAGTATTTTTGATGAATTTTGAAATAAAATGAAGTGGGCAATGGGGGGGCTGCCATGGTTGAGGCCGGCCATAGCATGAGGGAGAGGGAGCAAGAGAAAAGAGTGAAGAAAAGTGTGGAAGCTTCATGAAAAGAAACATCACAAAAAGTCTTTTCATGGTTTTAATTATTTATTTATTTATTCCTTCACTATAGCAACTCAAGAAAACTCTAGAAAATAGCAAAATTTTGCAAATAATTTTTGCATGATACATACTAAATTCTAACATGCCATGGTTCATTTTTGCAAATTAAAACCATTTAAATTTGTAATTTACACTAATTTAGTGTAAAAATAAAGCTTATGTTAGTATTTAAAATAATTAATTTAGGAAAAATATTTTTTTAAACTAAAAATTTATAAGTGGCTAAATAAACACTATTTACTAGTAATTACATAATTAAATAGGTATTTTTGAATTTATAATGAAAAACAATTGCGGTTTGATTTTACGAAAAATACATTTTGCTTTACCGAAAATCATAAAATTCACTTAAACAATTTTATTTATTTAATTATTTATTTAATTATTTTTAAAACGTTACACTAATTTTGTTTTACTCTAGATATTTATTAACTCAACCATTATCTTTAGCCATGGTTAAGTCTCTACAAATATCATTTGTGATATTTTCTCACCCATGGTTGCCATTATTCACCACTTCATCTTCTTCTTCATCTCAATTTAGCTCTCTGGGTTTTCTTGAGGTGAAGAGAGAGAGAGAGAGAAATAATTCTAAAGTGAGCAAAATTCCTACTTCATCAATCTATACCAAACTAGCTATTTAATATAGGTTGTTTGCTTCACTAATTCTCAATTAGTAAAAAGCTAGCTTGAGTTGGAGATTTCTCGATGTAGATCATCTTCGGCATTGAAGATCTTTAAGCAAGCTTATTTCTTTCGCCTAGTGGAGCCTAACGAGAGTCCGGGAGACCACCACTTGGAGCTAAGGGACTACTACACAGAGCTTTAGAAGTGAAGAACCGGTCTACAAAGGTTATATTCCTTATTCACTTAGAGTAAAGTTGTTTACTTGCTTAGTTAAACCATAATTCTCTAGTTAGATCCTTGGTTTGGGTTGCTTTGCTCTCTAGATTTTTTTTAATTGCATACCCGATGACTTATAAAACCTAGTGAGAGTGCTAAGGAACCTAGCACAAAGTTGATGAATAAGAAACGTAGGAAGTGGAGAGCTTCCAATGTGCAATAGTGTGCAACTTTCCCCAAAAAAGAAAAGAAAGAAAATGCATCGGAAAGTCAGAGTGGCACATCATATATGAGATTAATACCTAGTTAAAGTGAAATTCATAATCGATATGCAACCCCCTAGGAAAATCAAGGAATTCCATAGCCTGCTATGTCGACTGCAAATCATTAGGAGATTCTTTTACCAGTAATAACTGCGATAGATTTTTCAGCTGCAGCTTTTCATTTGTTTGCTAAGCCAACGAATAAGACTACACAATCTACCTCTCAAAGAAAGAGGGATAACTATTGAGAATTCAAGATTCCAATTCATACTGGTGAAAACAATTGTTGCTTATTCAAGCACCGGTACCATCTAATGATATCCTCATTAAAGATTCTCCGTCTCAATCAACCATGGTACTCCTTTCTGTGCAGCTGTCGGTTTCATAGCTCAGGACAAGGAAAGCCAGATATCATATTTCAACAAATTCCATCGGTAAAATTCACCAAAACCATCCTGAGATTTAGCATATGTTCCTAGACCCACCCTGAGGTTTATTCCCATCACACAACTCCCTAAAGTTTACATCCGTTAAATTCGACCACCCTGCTTTTAAATCTAATATCAAATAACCAAAATACACTCTCTCTTTTTCCTCCAATTTATAACTTAAAAAAAAGAGGAGGAGGAGGAGATCAGCAATGGCGGCGGTGGCGGCATCAACGATGGTCTCGGTTCCTCCGCCTCCACTCCTTCCTCTTTCTCTCCCCTCCGCCTCCACCTCCCTCCTCCCCCCTGCCTCCACTCCCTCCTCCCCTTTCTCTTTTCTCTTTTTCAACATAATCTCTTCTACAGCAATGGCGATGTAAATGTTACAGCCACTCGTTAACAAAGAGAGGAATCATAGGATACATATTATCTCATATATATATATATGGCAAGAATAAAGGAGAATCTGAGCCTCGCTTTTATCTTGTCTTCCGTTTTCATTTTGTTTAAATTGGTGTTTTTCTTTCTTGCTGTTAATCAACAATTTTCTATTGTTTCTATAAAAGAATTGGTGGTGAGTGGATGGTGTTTGTAGGATATGGTTAGGATGTTGAAGATATTTGTGGAAATGATTGTGCTTTGATCAAGTAACCAAGTCTGCACACCAACTGTTTGTCAAAATGCCCAAGAGAGCTCAACTATTCCAAAGGATGATGCTAGCCCAATTGTTCATTAGATCTCCGGGATTTTACATGTGAAGAACTCACGAATGCCCGTGGAACGAGAGTTGGAAGAGATGTGTGCTATCTCACTGCTTCAAAGTTGGGCATTTGGCTCTTAGGTTCTTCGATTGGGTCAACCTCCGACACTGGTTTTGTCATAACACGAAAACTTACAACGCAATGATTTATATCGCGGGCGAGGCGGGAGACTTTAATTTGTTTGGAATGTGTTTGTATAGATTTTGGAGCTAATGGTGTTTGGAATATGTTTGTATAAATACTTGAGAGAGTTTTTGTTTGTGTGTAAGGATTGTGTATGTATAAATTTTGAAGATAATTTTTTTTGGAATGTGTTTTTATAAATACTTGAGAGAAGGTGAAAGAAATTATTTGATTTTTTCTAAATATCAATTTGAAGTAACAATATCAAAAAAACGCCCAACTCCTAAATCAATGGGAAAAAGCATGTCAAAATAACCATTTGAAGTAAGAACATAAAAGAAAACATCCAAATTTGAAAGTAAAGGAAGAGATTGATCGTTGCCTTATCGCTAACGTAATGGATCTTGACGATTGCCTCATCGCCTCTAATAGTGGGATCTTTGATCAAGATGTCGTGCTTGAAGTAAGACCACGAGTCGTCGTAGACGTCAAGCACCTCATCGCCATTGCGGGAGCTCAAGGGATCGTCGGCTCAAAAGACACTTACAAATCATGTTTTGTATTACAAATATCATCTAAAAGGATATTGATACAAAAACAATCTAAACATCATCATCATTCAACCATTTATACAAACACATTCCAAACACTATTCATTAACATAAATTTGTTACAACAAACACTATCACCATTCAAACATTTATATAAACACATTATAAGCCTTGTTCATAAACATAATTTTATTACAACAAAATCTAAATTAGTTTGACACATATAGAAAAATTTATTTAATACATACAAACTCAATGGACATGGAGCAGAATAAGGCGAGGGAAGAGAAGGGGTCGTGGGAGTCATTGCGGTAGCCAGAGATCATGACGTTGAATGTGATGAGGTTAGGGGTCGAGGTGGAGGAGGGGAGGTGGAGGTCGAGGATGGAGCGGGCGGCGGAGGTGCTACGGAGGCGGAGAGGCTGCGGGTGAAGGAGGTGCAAGGGATGATGACGTCGTGGGAGGGTACGGTCCAGGTGGTGGATGCACAATTACCTTCTCTAAATCCAATATATCCATACTCACCACCACCACAACCATTCCTAAATCCTTCAAAATCATTTTCACAAACACCTTCAGCACATCTTAACTACATCTTGCAAACACTACCCACTCACCATCAATTCTCTTAACAAATACTTCCACCATCATGACCACCATCCCAAACACCACAACCACCGTCATAAGCTTCGCAATCACCAAAATGAGATGAAAACTGATGAGAAAAAAATTCCACCTTTTTCCGAACTGAAGCATTTAATGAAGATGGTAAGATTGTGGTATTGGATGAAGGGCTCGGCCTCGCCGGAAACGTCGAGGCCTGACGATAGAGCAGCTCCCTGCTGCCATCGCCTGAAACCCAACAATCCTGTGACCTTTTCACAGATGTTGCAAGACCCCAAAAAAATAAATCAAAAGCCTCGAAAAATAAAATCAAGATTAAAATTTGTGAATCAAAATGGCAAGCTTTCCTCAGAATCGAGACTTCGATCATCTCCTCCGTGACCTTCCATGATGGCATCAGAGGCCTCACGGACTTTGTATCCGCAGACCAACCATCTCCTAGCAATAATCATTTCATCCAATATCGCAATCTCCCCGATTCACCAACCACCCCCAAATTTCCCCTATTCACGAAAAAGCCACCGCCTTCCCCGTCTGCGGGAGCGTCGCTTACGTCTCGAGTATGTCATTTGCCTCGGCTACTACGACTCGAAGTCATGGACGTCGGCGACTCCTGAGGAGTTCGAGCCGATCCCTCGTCTCTGCCGCGTGATCCATAGAAATTATGAGTTTTGAGGATAAGGTTTTAATTTAAAAGGGGGAAGAGGGGCAATTTCGGTATTAAAAAATAAGAAATTTATTATATAAAAAACTGCAAATCTAACGGTAGGGGGTCGAGTTTAACAGAACGTAACGCTAGGAGGTTCTATGATGAGAATAAATCTCAGGGTGGGTCTGAAAACATAAGCTAAGCATCGGCTAGTGGTTTTGATGAAATTTCCCAATTCCATCCACTTTAAATGAAATTCTTTATTCTGAATATTTTGATGAAGGAATTTTAAAGGTTAAAAATTTTATGATGATGGACGATGCTTTATTTTTAATTTGCATTTTAATTCCCATAAAACATGCATATAAGAGGCCTTTGTGGTGAATTGTTGTCTACCGTACCTTGGCCTTTGTGGTGAATTGTTGTCTACCGTACCTTGGTAGCTAGCTTTCATGAAACTCCATATGATTTTTGAGGAAAATAAATATCGACTTTCAAATCTAGTCATTTTTAGGTGTGAATGACATCTGAACTAAATTACATACATATTGCATATCAAAAGACATTCGGCATTTCGTTACGGCTTAGCTGTATTTCAGCGCCGACGATATTTTTAGGTCAAACTGACTGGCTCAAATGTGTTATACAATAAAAAAAACCACATTAATAATCTTAAAAAAAATCAGCAAACAAATATAGCTTTTGCAATTAAATAATTTACTGGTTAGAGTTCGTACGAAAATTATGTAAAATAATTCTCTAATTCCATCTAGTTCCGAATAATTTTAAAAACGAAAAAAAATAATCAAAAAAATAAAAAGTCAATAAAAAAGAGGGATAGACAGACCAAGACGTCATCTCGGATGCACAGCAAGCGGGATCAGTTCCGACAGCGGCGTTCCCACCGGCGTGAAAACCGGCGACGGAATCGGCGAGCTCCTGCAGACGGGACACGTGGCGCTCAACCGGAGCCACTCGTCGACGCACCGCACGTGGAAGCAGTGCGCGCACTCGGGCACGCGCCGCACCATCTCCCCCTCGAGGTACTCCCCCAGGCAGATGGCGCAGGGACCCGCCGCCGCCGCGGCCGGCGACACGTGGCGGGCGTAGGCGAACTTGGGGTAGTAGGACTCGATGGTGGGCCCGTCGAGGCCCAGGACGGCGGTGGGGCCCGCGGAGAAGGAGGGGGCTCGAGCTGCGACGTGACCGGGCCCACCGCTGGTGGTGGAGGCGATACGGACGCAGATGTAGGAGGCGAGCATGATGGAGGAGACAAGGACGAGAATGCCCACGGCGATGCCGATGCCGTAGCCCAGGCCCACGCCGGTCGTGGAGGCTGGGAGAGGGGTAGAAACGGAAGCTGAATTTTCTGACATCTGAGTTTGGAGAAGGCGATAGATTAGAGGGGGGGTTTTGATATGCAAGGATTGTGAGGGAGAAGTTAACTAGAGCAATAAATGAGAGTGGTGGTGCTGGTGAGAAATTACTAAATTGTCCTTCATTAATGATGACCCTTATCATGAATTGAGGGTATTTATTAAGTACAGACATTAGATCTCCAACGGCCATGGGATGGATATGAATTCTATTCGGTGGTTTATTATGTGAATTCTCAATGGAATCTGTGAAACCTAATGGTTTTCTATCTACAATTGCTGGATTTCAAGAAATACAAATTAGTCCGCTGTTCATGCAATTGCAACTATATCGAACACAATAAATATTGTTAAGCATGTACTAGTTAGAAAATAGATTTGTAAGTAATTTCGAATGTCCATATCGCGCTGCTAACTCTAATAAAGTCCAATTAATTAAACATTATTATAGACAAGAGAGATGCACGACGGTGATGTAAGTAATATAATATGTTTAGCGTATTGGATTGACATGTCTTTCTTTTGAAGCTTCGTATTTCATTTTAAATCGACGAAGATTGTATTCACAAAACATCAAAGAAAGAACCGTATTGGTAGCATTTGACTTTTGTTTCATACCATATCGTTACTATTATAATCAGAAGTCCTTCAATGATTCATTAATCAATAAAATAAAATAAATAGGAAAAATGATAAAATTCCAATAACCGATGTTTAGAATTGAAGATGTCCAACTCATTACCACAAAAAACAAATGCAAGAAAATGGAAAGTCAATAACACACACTCTCTCTCTCTTTTTCATTCGTAGCACATTCTCTATTATCCTCAAAAGCCCAAAAAAAAGATATGCCTTGCAAATTTATACACAAAACTGTATATCTTTGTTATTTTTGTATGACTTATAAATTTCTCAAATCTATTATTGTCATTGTCGCTAATTAACCACATTCATTTAATTTAAGTTTAGAAAAATTATTGATGTCTTTAAAAATTTAAAAATCTTCATGTGAGCTATAAAAAATTTATACATGTTAAGTATACATGTTGTTCAAAATAATGCTCAAAATAGTAATAAGGTAGATCATGGCGTTCCGCTACTAAATAGCAAAAAATGCAAACGGCGTTGTACAGTGCGTAAGCTAACCGAATTATTAATTATTACTAATAATTATTATATTATTATCTTATTTACAATAAATTATATATTTCATATATAAAGAACATATAACAATTAATAACATAACATTATTTTCTTAATTTTCAAACATTGAGATTTTCTTAATTTTCAAACATTGAATTTATATGTTTGATGCATAATTGTATTAAACGTATCAAAAATCAATCAAATAATCTCTATATATTTGAGAAACATGCCTACTAAATATGATTGCAAATTAAGAGTTGAGAACTTCAATAAGACCGTTTTCACATAGTTCACGATTAGATACTGAAATCTTAAGAATCTGAATTGAAACTATTATGTGAAAATAGCGTATCCATAATATAGCGTATACTATTTGTTAAAAGGGTAACCTACTTTATATTTAAGCCATTTAGTTATGCTACGTAGCAAAGAAGCTAAGCTACGCTACGTGCGTAAAACAGCGAGTTACATAGCGAACTATTTTAAACATCGGTTTAAAATATATACACGTACAAAATACCAGTTTGATTAACTCTTCAATAGGACAACAGCCTAATTATATAAAATAAAAATAAAAAAATCGAAATAGATCAAGACTAAGACCCAAAAATCACGGAATATTGTCAACCCGTGCCTTGGATCAAAAAATTCTGACGAGTGAGGCCCCCAATATAAACATTAAATAATATATACTACACAAAACAAAACAAGAAGGTTCCATGGTCTAGTGGTTAGGACATTGGACTCTGAATCCAGTAACCCGAGTTCAAGTCTCGGTGGAACCTCCAATTTTGTTTCGTAGTATTTTTTTTAGTATTTTGCATTATGGTAATTTTAATATCAATAATTTTCTAGATTTTCTTAATATTTTGCATTAAGGCAATTAATTAACCCTTACTTTGCATTAAGGTAATTTTAATATCAATAATTTTCTTAATTTTTTTAAATATTTTGCATTAGGTCAATTAATTAACCCTAATGCTATACATATTTTCGAATAAACTGTACTGAAATGACCGAAGCAACGGTTGCTTTTAAAAGCGCTTAAAGGAGCATCGAGCACCAATAAAGACCATGAACCCTGCTATTAGAAAATAATAGCAACAGTTGTGTTTCTTAATAATTTTTTCAATTTTTTTTAGTAGTTTGCATTATGGTAATTTTAATATCAATAATTTTCTTAATTTTTTTAATATTTTGCATTAAGGCAATTAATTAACATTTACTTTGCATTAAGGTAATTTTAATATCAATAATTTTCTTAATTTTTTTTAAATATTTTGCTTTAAGTCAATTAATTAACCCTAATGCTATACATATTTTCGAATAAACTGTACCGAAATGACCGAAGCAACGGTTGCTTTTATAAGCGCTTAAAGGAGCATCGAGCACCAAAAAAGACCATGAACCCTGCTATTAGAAAATAATAGCATCCATGCTATTAGGGCCTGTTTGGTTGCAGGATTATTTTGGATTTGGATTGTGGAATCCTAGGATTCCATAATTTTGTGTTTGATTGGAGAATTTGGATTTCTAGGATTCCTTTGTTTTTTATTGGGGGGCACCATAAAACATGGATTCTTGAATCCTAAATTTTTTTAAGGATTTACAAGGATTTGACACTATTCAGTGTACTTTTAGACGGGACCTGTGTACTTTATTTATTTAATAATCATCTCTCTATCTATCTCTCTCTAAAATCCTCAAATCCGAATCCCACTTTCTTTTCACCAACCAAACAAACATTACAAGGATCTCCAAATCCAATACAAGGAATCCAAAACCAACCAAATAACAAATTACCAATTCCAGAAATTTTCAATCCTACTATTTTGGAATCCAAATTTCTAAATTGGTACAACCAAGCCATACTTTATTTCTTTGTTTTTTATGGGGGGGCCACCACCAAACATGGAGTGACTTTGGATCCTAAAAAAGTAGAGCTTTATTTTTTTCGTAGAAAAAAGTAAACTCTATTAAACTCAATAAGCTCCCCATTTATCATCTTCTTCTTCTTCACTGACCCTCTCCAATCTAAATTCCCCTCCTCAAAAAATGCCCGAGTCCTGCAACTCTCACAACCTCTCATGGCTCGTCAACACCTGCATCCCCAAATCCCCTTCCGATGTCGATATTCCTATACAATCCCATACCCGACCCAATACGACATCCATACCCGAACCCGATCTCCTCTCTCCTCGACGGCCTTCTCCTCGCCTGCCTCGCACGTGTCCCCCTCCCCTCCCTCCCTCCCCTATATATCCGCTGCCTCTCCCTCCTCCTCCCCTCCCCTCACTTCTTCTCCCTCCGCCGCTCCCTCTCTCCTCTCCCTTTCTCTCTCCTCCTCTCACCTCACTTTCTCATCCCTCGCCCACTTCGATCTCGCTACGTGGCACATCCCTTTCTCTAGCCCTACCCCCAGCTTCGTCGCCCTCGACAACCTCGTCTTCGTCATCTCCCCCAGATCCGCACTCAAGCTCGACACATGGACGTCCAGAATCTCCCCGATCAGTCCACCGTCAACTCCCCGCAAGAAATTCGCCGTCGCGGCGCTCAACGGTAGGATCCACCTCGTCGGCGGAAGCTCCGCAATCGATGTCTACGATCCGGAATCGGACACGAGGCGGATCGCGACGCAATCCCCCACTCGTCCCTACGGCTGCGTCACCGCCGCCGCCGGAGGCTTCCTCTACGTGGTCGGCAGGGTCGGGGTAGGGGACGGCGTCGACGCTTGCGCGGCGGCCGTGGCGGTGGGTACGATGGAGGCGTACCACTTGAGGGCCGGTGTCTGGGTGAAGGGACCCCGTGCAATGCCCAGGGCGTGTGCATGGTGGGGGCGTGTGGGGTGGTGATGATGCTCAATATTGGCGGTCTCCAAGATCTGGTCACGTGGCAGATGGCGTGTCCCAAAACTCAGAAGGAAGGGCCACAGGGGCCGACCAAGCAACCCCTGTACCCGACCCACAAGCACAAGCAGGCCCTCCTCGGGGCCCTCTGCAAGTTAGCCTCCTCGAACCCCCAAGCTCGTCCCGAGCTGCCACAGGACCAGGACTCCTCGGCCCTCTTGCTCATCTCCGAGCTCCCTAACTGAGGCCGTCTTCATCGGCCCCTCTGACCAGATCCACCGCTCACAGGCGTAACCGCCGCTCCGCGAATCTCGCCATGCGCGGATTCTCCGCCCGCAACATCCCACGTTCCACGCCTCCGCGACCCCCATTAATGGACGATCCGCTCTCTACGCGGACGTGACGTCAGGAGCATAACTGCTGGCGAGATTCTCGTACCTGCTGCTGCGTGCCATCACCGCTATATAAACCTCTATCACAGAGGGGTCAAGTAAGCCATTTTTATGCCACTTAGCCATTACTATGCTCGGATCTAGCACTAACTTGATCGTCGGAGGGTCCTCGGTGGTACCAAACCACCCCGGGACTTCTTTGCAGGTACTCGGTGAAGGACTACCTTAGCATCATGATGAGGTTGTAGAAGTATCTACCATGCCAAATTCAAATTTTTCTTGGTGCTAAGCTAGACCCACAAGATCTTAACTAGATTATTAGGGTTTTCTTTAGATGATATGTCAACTAGAGAGAATGAGAGATATTTATACCTTGGTAGAACCAAGTCCTTCTCTTCAATATACTCCGTATAGTAGTCCCGCGATTCCACAAGGCTTCTCTTGAGACTTTGAACAAGCTCGCTTCGTAACCTTCGCGCCAATGATGATCCATCCCGAAACTCCTACTAGTTCAAGCTACCATTGCACTAAACCCGTTAGTGCATGAAACACATCACACTAATTTGCTAAAAGGTGTGAAATGATGAAGTAAGGGATGTTAAGAGCTCACTAATTTGTGCTCAAGCTTCATGATTCACATCTCATGTGAGGGTTGAAACTTGAGAAAAAGCAAGAGGAGGAAGAAGAAGCAAGAGCAAGCATGAGCAAGTAAAATGGCTAAGTCTTTTGGAATGAACAAGAAACAATGATAATTCTTGACCCCTCACTCATTCAAGCATGGAATTATGCAATATTAAATTGCAACCATACTTGAATAGTGAGTCAAGAATGAATAAACAAGTATTTAATCCATGCTTGCAACCATGCTTCATTTTACACCTCATTTCTATTTTCACAAAATAGAAAAGAAAATGCCATGCTTCATTTTAATATATATATATATATATATATATATATATATATATATATATATATAATATTTAATGAAGATTAATTAGTGAGCTAATGATATTAGTTAATATATAATTATATCACATATAATTTATATCATATTATTGTTACGCCCCGCTTCCCAAAATACGGAAAACGAGAGATGACTAGACCAGCCATGCTCCTACGGTCAAGAAATAATCCCGCCGTAGTCACACTTCGGCTTCTAGCATTACATGGTAATCAGTAAACAAAGCACAGAAGTAAAGGAAATATATCACTGAAATATTACATCAAAGTTCATTTTTCACAATCAAGAAAAGAACTACTAACCAAGTTCGAGTACAAGATCTCTTTAGGGAAAGCAGAAAAGAAGAAAAAGGTACTCTTAACTAGATCTCTGCAAGCTCGAAGGGTAAATCCGACTCCTGCGCTGGTTCTTGCCTGGAGACGCTTTGGCAACGCACGGCAGCGGCAACGGCACGAACGCGCTACGAACGGCACGGTTTGGATTCGCGACCTCGGCTCGCGTTTCCGGTTCGTCGTCGGAGTTGTCCGGGGATGGTTCGCGACCGCTGGAGGCGGAGTGTGGTGCTGGGAAGTTCCTGTGAGTGCACTGGGGTCGACGGTGGTCGGCGGTGGTCGCTCCGGCGATGGGCACAGCGAGGGTTTGGATGATGGCAGTGGGTTTGGAGAGAGGGAGTGAGTTAGTGGGGGCTCGGGTTTGATGGTACTGGTGATGATGAGGATGTAGAGGGTTGATGAGGTGATGGGGACTCGTCAGCATCGGGGTGCAGGTGGTGGCCGAGGTAGGTGTGCAGAGGAGTTCGAGCTCGCGTGAGGGGGTACTCGGTTGAGGGGGGTGAGGCAGTGTAGGGTTCGGAGTTTTGGAGAGAGGAGCGAGGGAGGAAAGACGAGAAGAGTCGTCGTCGTCGGCGTCATCGTCGTCGGGAGGAGCGGGGTGCAGGGGCTCGAGGCTGGGAGTTTTGGAGAGAGGTGAAATGAGGAAGACGAGAGAACGAGAGTGATGAAGGAGGGAGGAGTTTGAGACGAGGAGAGGTTGAGGAGCTTGAGGGGGTGCGCGGCGTGGGCGACGAGCGCGGAGACGTGGGGCAACGGCGCGATCGAAGGGCGACGTGGGTACGCGCGGGGGAGAAAACAAAAGGAGCGGGAAAATGAATGTGGGGAAGAAGAAAGGGTCATGAAGCGGGTCGGGTCGGGTCGGGGGTTGTGGGCTTGGAGTGTTGGGCCGGGGAAGGGATTTTATTATTTAACTTAAATTTTCTCTTGGGCTGGGGAGTATTGGGCTAGGCATTTTAGTTTAATTAACTTTTTAGTTTTGTTTGGTTTTGGTTTTAATTTAAGTGTTTGGGCTGGGGTTTAAAGGTTTTGGGTTTTAGATTTTAAAGGTTTAGAAAGATTTAAATACGACAATCTAGCAACCCATTTCCTACAAGTTTACGAGGAAAAGGAAAAAGGGAATATAGAAAAAGATTTTCATTGATGGAAACGGGGATTTACATCATACCCCCCTACAAAAATTTCGCCCTCGAAATTTAACAAGGATATAGAGAAACAAAAGTACTAAACAAAGAGATGTGGAAAACGTATACGGATATCTTCCTCCCAGTCCCAGGTAGATTCTCCTGGGGAACGACTGTGTCATGCCCCACCTCCAATACAGAGAGTATTGTCCGCTCTGGCCGAAACCGCACGGTTTTGTCCTTTGGGGCAAACCGGACCCGACCAGTCCCCATTGTTCTACAGTGGGTCTCACGGACTCAAGAGGTGGCCCCCACGGATTTAAGAAGTGGCAGTAACTGAGACAAAACAGATACACGGAACTAACCTGATGGAGATTCAAAAGAGTATAGCTCTGGATAGCTGATCAAGATATCCGTGATGGACGTCTGGTCCTGGTCCAGGCTAGATTCACTCCTCACTCTGAGCATGCATACTCAGGTCGTCAGAGCGACACGATAGCAATATAAACATAGGTGCAAGTGGTAACTCGTACAGTAATAATGGATATATAACAGTAAATCAAGATAGTAGCGATATGAACATGAAGTAGCCAATGCGGGTGTCTAAAAGAGCAGGTGAACAGTAAAGCAGTAAAATAGTATGTCAGGTGTGTCAGTACAGTAAGTAATGCATGTCAATGTCACTATCCCTATCAGTCTCTAAGTCTCACTGTACAAGTCACTAAGCCTATCGTCAGTCCAAGTGTGAGAGTCAACCACTCGTGAGTGTCCTCCACCCAAGGGTAGGACTCAAGGGCAAGGGACCACGGGCCCAAAATATAACTCACGGTAATAATCATGTACCCTGTAAATCTCCATATATCTCCATATATATATGCCGGCATGGGACTCCCGAGATTCTGTTGAACTCACACTCAAACTACCCTACACCCCGTGGTCTACATCAAACGCCAACCATAACCTCAAATACCGGTCGGTCCATGACAAGCCTGCGCGAGAACTGGGGACAGGATCCTCATCAAGCACGTGCCGACTGATACCCAAGATAAATGGACGGTGTCTGGTGCCTTACCTGTGACACCCATACAAGTGCTTCCATAAGTGTCCCATACCACTTATAGTTACACTTATACGCATCCCACAGACGTCGACAATGCAATAGAGCAATAGGGTCCACTGATTGTGTACAAGTACGTGTCACTTTCACTTATCCACTCATGCACGAACACTAACGTACTTGCCACAATCACCACTAAAACCTAACACTAGGTAATGCACATGATCACTAGGTTACCAATGCAACGACATATATATGATGTAATGAGAAAACAGTATTTAAGGCATGATTAAGATGTCATCAAACGATATCCTACCAGTTGCATAATTTATCATAAATCATACGTGCACAATTTAGCGAAATAATGAACAGGGGATAAGTAGTATGTTTGATTATCTATCCAGCAAATTCAATTTCAAGTCAATCGGGTTTCAGGATCACTAGATATGGCCATTTCATTTTAAGCGTTCACTGCTGGAAATCCGGTTTCAGAATCGAAAGTCCGTTTCGCGACGCATTTTAATCCCAGTTGGGACCAGAATTTAGCAACGCTATAGTTGAATGAAATCTAAGGTGTTCAACAGGGTTTTCAACGCAATAGACGGATTCTCAATCGTGTCTGTACGTCAAAAGTTATGCACTGTTCAACACTAGGATACCAGTTCTGGTTCTGTTTGGGACTGCCATACGTCCCGATCTTTTAAATTGCATTTTAAATAGTAAACGACGATGAAACAGGGTGAAATCACTTGCGTTATTTAGTTAACAGATTCAACTTCAATTCGGTGTAGGGTTCCGTAACATAAGAGTTCAGACCGCAAGGTAGCAAAGATTACGGAACAGAAAACAATAACCAGAGTTGCTCTGGTCTGCAGTCCAGAGCCGCTCTCCGAGCCGATTCTCGTCATAATATCAGTACATAAACAATTAAGAACTTGCATAGGGTTACAGGTAGTCGAGTCGGCTTCGATTTGAGCCCTCGAACGTCTCCTTTAAATATGTACATAATTAATTATGATTTTAACAATTTTCAGGTGCGGGAAAATTCCAGTTTTCACGGGTGTAATTGGGGGTCCTCGTTTAGGCCATTAACAATCATATTTTTCAGTGAAATTTCTACACCAGGTTCATTGCCAGACGGGCCACAATATGAAAACAAGTTCAGTCAATTTAGGAAAGGTTTTCATTCAGATCTTGTGTCGAACACCTATGTTATAAAAGGTTTTCACGAAACGCAACATGGAATTTATAGTATTTTGAATTATAACGGATATAATATAGCATGTAGCAAGTAGGGTACTTGCCTGGAGACGCTTTGGCGATACATGGCAGCGGCAACGGTACAAACACGAGACGAACGGCGCGGATAGGGTTCGCGGTCTCGGCTCGAGCTTGGGCTCTTGGACTCGATGTCTCGGTGGGTACGACGGACGTGCGCTGGCGTTGCGACGGTTACAACCTTGCTGATGATGACGGACGCAGAGACTGAAGCCACAGCTTTTTTAGCGACGATGATGGCTGGAATAGCGGCGATCGACGATAGGGGCAAGTGCTCGATGAAATGGCTAAAGCTGGGTTTGAGGCTTGGGCTAGCCTCGAGGCTCGGTCTCGGCTGGAGGTGGTGGCGACGGGCACTGTAGCTCCAGCAGGGAGGAGGGGAGAGAGACTTAGAGAAACAGAGAAAGATTTAGAGAGAGAGAGAGAGAGGTAGAGAGAGACAGAGAGAGACGTAGAGAGAGAGAGATATATGTAGAGAGATTGAGAGAGAGGTTGAGAGAGAGAGAAGTTGCAGTGGGAGAGGGAGAGAGAAGGAGGGCTTGGTAGCGATGAGGAGGTGGTGCTCGGGTCGACGAGGCGGCTCAGGGCAGTGGGGAGCTCGTCGGCGTCGAGAGTGCAGGTGACCGAGCTCGGGTGCAGAGTGGGTTGGACCTCGAGGCGGCTGAAGGTGCAGGGGCTCGGTGAGGGGGTGAGTCAGCGTAGGGAGCTCTGCTGGTGGAGAGGAGTGAGCGAGGGAGGAGGGTGAGGGGTCGTAGTCGTCACCGTCAGTGGTGGGGGTTGAGTGCGATTGAGAGCTCGGTGGTTTGGTTTCTGTAGAGAGAGAGAAGAAGAGTTTGAGAGATTGTGAGAGAGAGGGGAGGAAGGAGTCTGAGGAGAGGTTGAGGGAGTCGAGGCCGGGGTCGCGGGGACGTGGGCAACGACACGGGCGACGTGGGCGCGAGGGGAGCATGGGTGCAACGGAAAGGAAAATGAGCGGGAGATTTTGCGTGGGTGAGGAAGAAGAAATGCGAAGCGGGTCGGGTCGGGTGTGTAGCGGGCGCGGGTGCTGGGATAAGGAGGATGGGAAGCTGGGCCGGGCCGTGGGTTTTAGTTTAAAAAAGGAAGTTGATTTATATTGTAGGGAAAAGAATGGGTGGGCCGGCAGGAAAAATTTCCTTGGGCTGAGGAATTTAAAGCTTGGGCTGGGGACCTTGCAAAAGGGAAGTTAATTTATTTTGGGGTTTTAATTTATTGTTTGGGCTCGATTGTAATGGGATGAGGAATTAGGGAAACTTGGGTTGAGGTTTAAAAACATGGGGAGAAATAATTCAAGAATTGTGTTTTCTTTATTCGGCCGGGCTGAGGAAATTGGAACACGGCTAAGGGAATAAAAGAAGTAAGGTTTGGGTTTGGGTTAGAAGCAAAAGGGAAACGGGCTGGGGTTTAACGGTGTTAGGTTTGGTTTAAAAAGGGAAAATTTAATTACTAGGTTCACATTTTGCTTCTGTTGGGCTGGTGAAGAAAGGAAAAAGGAAATGAGGAAAAGGGAATGGGAGTTGGGCTCGGGAAAAGAATGGGGAAGGAATTAGGGTGTTTGGGGCAAAGAATAACAGGAAGAAAATAGAAGGGTTTAGATAATTTTTGGGTTAGATTTTTAAAACAAAGCAAAAATAATTTTAAATATAAACAATTAAATTTTGTAAGTAGCATTTTCCTAAAAATACGGACATTAGTGCGCAAAAGAACTGGGTATTATATCATACCACCCTAACAAAAATTTCGTCCTCGAAATTTAAAACAAGTGATAAGCTATATAAAGTAACATATGAAAAGCCATGACCTCAAACACTCACATAAGGTGGTGTTCTAAAAACAGTTAAAAGAGAAAAATCGAAGGTCTAATTAAGTATAAGGCAGAAATCAACTATCAGGGAAAACTATATGCACAAGGGAATAAAAATGGCAATATCGAACAATAACACCCGAGGCATGCTAGATAAAATCGAGATCTTAAATATATGCATACATACGTATATCAAAATGGCGTAGCTAAAATAATAGTATCAAGCACAGTCATTTATAATAGTGAGCGATAAGCACAATACTCGGAAACAAAAGGTAACAATAATAAAATAGTGAAGGATCTGTCGATAGGTTAAAACATTTTAGGATAACGTACCGATCAAATAGTTTTAAAATAACTTAGGAAACCCGTATAGTGAAAATAAGAAACATGGAACAAAATATGTGCGATGTATGGTTGCGCTATTGAAAATGTGAAGGATAGTAAAGTACTTAGAATGCATAAGCGGAAATAGTCAATAACACGCACTTTTCGATGGACATAAAATAATGAAAACTAAATTTTCGAATAACGGAGTCCCTAAATATAGTTAGGGTAAGGGGTTACAATGGAGTATGGCTCACTCAAAAGGTCGGAGTGTGACGGCTTTAGGCTGAAGGTCGAAGAGATTGGGGTCGTGTCAGCACGGGAAGTAAGGGTGAGCAGCAAAGGACCACAGGAGGGGAAATGATGTATGGGAAGGAAAACGGTCGATACATCATGTGAATCAAAAAAATCCGAAGGGTTAGCTAACTCAGAAATTTTACTATCAATTTTCTCCTCCAGAAGGATCTCAAACAAGGCACATACAAAGGATGAAGTGTGGCCCATCCAAAAGATCGGGGTGCGGTACTTTTTAATCTCAGCGAGGTCAAGACAGCCCAAGGTGCAGGGGTGGATAGTCAGGGATCTCAGGAAGAAGGTAGATGTATAGGGGAAACAGTCGAGCATCGTGTGAACCAAAAGATCAGAAGACTAGCGAACTCAGCAAATTTTATTTCATTCCAGAAAAATCCGAACAAGGCATCCCCGACGAATAAAAGATAGTCCTAAACTATACATAGATTTCCTTCGGCTAGAGGAGACAAAAGCTCAGTCACGTCAGTCGTGGTTGTGGAGGGTCAACAGGTTACGGTAGGCTCGCGCGCTCAGATAGGGACGTCCATTCCCATATCGCCTCACAGGGATTGCCATCGAAGGTTCTTCTGCCGCGGGGTCTTGTTCTTCTGGTCCTTCCGTCTTGACTGGAGCTTCTCCATCGAGGTCTGATTCTACATGATCTTTTCTGCTGGATCCTCTTCCATAGGATCTTCTTCGGGATCTTCCCCTATCGGGTTCTTTTCGGGGTCCTCCTCACCGTCGTCAGAGTCGCTGACTATGTTGTCTTCTGAGGCTGTGAATCCTTCACTCTCGGAATCACTGTTTCAAAAATAATCTGTGGGTCGTTGATCTCGTCATCCGATCCTACCAGCATGCAATCCAAGGAAACGCACGACCGCGTGTCCTCATCTAGAGACGGCGCTTCTCTAAGATGGGCCATGACCTGAAAGGAGAGGATCATGATCAGGCAGTGGGGCATATTAAGGAGATGTCCAAGGATACGGTGGAACAGGGAGGATATGCTGGAGGCAAGGACGGAAAAATTAAAATGTAAAGAAAATGCTGATGCAATGAACAGTATAAGAAAATTGAGAAGCAAGAGAACGATACGTACATCACAACTCAGAGTTTCCTTGCATTCAGCTAAAAGTTCGACGGATACAAGATTCAAACGAAAAGAAATATTTACAAAAGAGTGACAACATTTTTATTGAAAGTAGAAAACGTAGAAATTCTTCTCTGATTTCTGGACTGCTGCATCCCTGTCTCGCGAGTTGAATCCTGCGCGGGGTCCGCACTATCCTCGAAGCTCGAACTACGAAATAACCATCACATGGCCGGAGTGGAGGGTGTGGACGAACTGCCTCCCCGTAGCTCCTTCCATTCAGGGCAACTATTGATAAAGTGTCTGCTGGATCCGCAAATCAGGCATTTCCCTTTGGCGCGGCGACACTCCCTCTGAAGGTGTCCTGGCTTCTTGCAGTACCCACAACGTTGGGTCTTCTGCTGCTTTTGTCGCGGGGGAACAAGTGGGCGCTTCATTTTCACCTCATCTCCTCGTCTAACGGGGATCCCTTTACGATTGGAGGCTTCCGCTGGTACTTGAGTCATCTGCCTTCTTAGTCCTTCAGCTAACGGGTCCTTTGTTTGCTCCTGGGCTTTCTTCAGACTTTGCAGTGCATTCAGAATCTCCACGGTCTGATTCTGGTAAGTGGAGATAGCGGAAGAGTCGTTGGAAAATATGATCCTGAAACAACAATTTTGAGGACGATATACGGCACAAGCTATAAGAATCAAAATATAATATGGATTAGGCAAGGAATCAAGAATATCGGGTGTGATGAAATTTATTATAAGTGGAAATCAACTGTAGAACTCCAAGTCACTCCAGGGTTAGCAGATAGATCAAAATGCATAGCCGAATACACTATTTCAATCAAGATTAAGAATAACAACTTCACAATCCAGACCGAAGGATGTCTTAGATTGTCAAACAGTACACGGAACTGCAATCCCAATCGAAGCAAACCTGGCTCTGATACCAATAAAACCATGT
Source organism: Agapanthus africanus (assembly GCA_030015575.1). Taxonomy (NCBI): domain Eukaryota; kingdom Viridiplantae; phylum Streptophyta; class Magnoliopsida; order Asparagales; family Amaryllidaceae; genus Agapanthus; species Agapanthus africanus. Next base: position 682,874,998 of record CM057340.1, read on the forward strand.
CACGCCCTGCTTCCCAAAATACAGAATACGAGGGGTTGACAAGGCCAGCCATGCTCCTACGGTCAAGGAAATATCCTGCCGTAGTCACATTTCGGCTTCTAGCTTTACGTGGTAATCAGTAAACAACGCACAGGTAAAGAGAAATGCAGTAACTGAGACAAAACAGATACACGGAACTAACCTGATGGAGATTCAAAGAGTATAGCTGTGGATAGCTGATCAAGATGTCCGTGATGCACGTCTGGTCCTAGTCCAGGCTAGATCCACTCCTCACTCTGAGCATGCATACTCAGGTCGTCAGAGCGACACGATAGCAATATAAACATAGGTGCAAGTGGTAACTCGTACAGTAATAATGGATATATAACAGTAAATCAAGATAGTAGCAATATGAACATGAAGTAGCCAATGCGGGTGTCTAAAAGAGCAGGTGAACAGTAAAGCAGTAAAATAGTATGTCGGGTGTGTCAGTACAGTAAGTAATGCATGTCAATGTCACTATCCCTATCAGTCTCTAAGTCTCACTGTACAGGTCACTAAGCCTATCGTCAGTCCAAGTGTGAGAGTCAACCACTCGTGAGTGTCCTCCACCCAAGGGTAAGACCCAAGGGTAAGGGACCACGGGCCTAAAATATAACTCACGGTAATAATCATGTACCCTGTAAATCTCCATATATCTCCATATATATATGCCGGCATGGGACTCCTGAGATTCTTTTGAACTCACACTCAAACTACCCCACACCCCGTGGTCTACATCAAACGCCAACCATAATCTCAAATACCGGTCGGTCTATAACAAGTCTGCGCGAGAACTGGGAACATGATCCCCATCAAGCACGTCCCGACTGATACCCAAGATAAATGGACGGTGTCTGGTGCCTTACCTGTGACACCCATACAAGTGCTTCCATAAGTGTCCCATACCACTTATAGTCACACTTATACGTGTCCCACAGACGTCGACAATGCAATAGAGCAATAGGGTCCACTGATTGTATACAAGTATGTGTCACTTTCACTTGTCTACTCATGCACGAACACTAACGTACTTGCCACAATCACCACTAAAACCTAACACTAGGTAATGCACATGATAACTAGGTTACCAATGCAACGACATATATATGATGTGATGAGAAAACAGTATTTAAGGCATGATTAAGATGTCATCAAACGATATCCTACCAGTTGCATAATTTATCATAAATCATACGTGCACAATTTAGCAAAAAATGAATAGGGGATAAGTAGTATGTTTGATTATCTATCCATAAAATTCGATTTCACGTCAATCGGGTTTCACGATCACTAGATATGGCCATTTCATTTTAAGCGTTCACTGCTGGAAATCCGGTTTCAGAATCGGAAGTCCGTTTCGCGACGCATTTTAATCCCAGTTGGGACCAGAATTTAGCGACGCTATAGTTGAATGAAATCTAAGGTTTTCAACAGGGTTTTCAACGCAATAGACGGATTCTCAATCGCGTCTGTACGTCAAAAGTTATGCACTGTTCAACACTAGGATACCAGTTCTGGTTCTGTTTGGGACTGCCATACGTCCCGATTTTTTAAATTGCATTTTAAATAGTAAACGGCGATGAAACAGGGTGAAATCACTTGCGTTATTTATTTAACAGATTCAGCTTCAATTCGGTGTAGGGTTCCATAACATACGAGTTCAGACCGCAAGGTAGCAAAGATTACGGGACAGAAAACAATAACCAGAGTTGCTCTGGTCTGCAGTCCAGAGCCACTCTCCGAGCCGATTCTCGTCATAATATCAGTACATAAACAATTAAGAACTTGCGTAGGGTTACAGGTCGTCGAGTCGGCTTCTATTTTAGACCTTGAACGCCTCCTTTCAATATGTACATAATTAATTGTGATTTTAACAATTTTCAGGTGCGGGAAAATTCCAGTTTTTACGGGTGTAATTGGGGGTGCTCGTTTAGGCCATTAACAATCATATTTTTCAGTGAAATTTCTACACCAGGTTTATTGCCAGATGGGCCACAGTATGCAAACAAGTTCCGTCAATTTAGGAAAGTTTTTCATTCAGATCTTGTGTCGAACACCTATGTTATAAAAGGTTTTCACGAAACGCAACATGGAATTTATAGTATTTTGAATTATAACGGATATAATATAGCATGTAGCAAGTAGGGTACTTGCCTGAAGATGCTTTGGCGATGCACTGCAGCGGCAACGGTACGAACGCGAGACGAACGTCGCGGCTAGGGTTCGCAGTCTCGGCTCGAGCTTGGGCTCTTGGACTCGATGACTCGGTGGGTGCGACGGACGTGCGCTGGCGTTGCGACGGTTACAACCTTGCTGATGATGACGGACGCAGAGACTGAAGCCACAGCTTTTTCGGCGACGATGATGGCTGGAATAGCAGCGATCGACGATAGGGGAAAGTGCTCGATGAAATGGCTAAAGCTGGGTTTGAGGCTTGGGCTAGCCTCGAGGCTCGGTCTCGGCTGGAGGTGGCGGCGATGGGCATTGTAGCTCCAGCAGGGAGGAAGGGCGAAGAGGAGGGGAAAGAGATTTAGAGAAACAGAGAGAGATTTAGAGAGAGAGAGAGAGGTAGAGAGAGACAGAGAGAGATGTAGAGAGAGAGAGAAAGAGATTTAGAGAGAGATCGAGAGAGATCGAAGTTGCAGTGGGAGAGGGAGAGAGAAGGAGGGCTTGGTGGCGATGAGGAGGTGGTGCTCGGGTCGACGAGGCGGCTCAGGGCAGTGGGGAGCTCGTCGGCGTCGAGGGTGCAGGTGACCGAGCTCGAGTGCAGAGTGGGTTGGAGCTCGAGGCGGCTGAAGGTGCAGGGGCTCGGTGAGGGGGTGAGTCAGCATAGGAAGCTCTGCTAGTGGAGAGGAGTGAGCGAGGGAGGAGGGTGAGGGGTCATAGTCGTCGCCGTCGGCGGTGGGGGTTGAGCGCGATTGAGAGCTCGGTGGTTTGGTTTCTATAGAGAGAGAGAGAAGAAGAGTTTGAGAGATTGTGAGAGAGAGAGGAGGAAGGAGTCTGAGGAGAGGTTGAGGGAGTCGAGGCCGGGGTCGCGGGGACGTAGGCAACGACGCGGGCGACGTGGGCGCGAGGGGAGAATGGGTGCAACGGAAAAAAAAATGAGCGGGAGATTTTGCGTAGGTGAGGAAGAAGAAATGCGAATCGGGTCGGGTCGGGTGTGTAGCGGGCGCGGGTGCTGGGATAAGGAGGATGGGAAGCTGGGCCGGGCCGTGGGTTTTAGTTTAAAAAGGGAAGTTGATTTATATTGTGGGGAAAAGAATTGGTGGGCCGGCATGAAAAATTTCCTTGGGCTGAGGAATTTAAAGCTTGGGCTGGGGACCTTGCAAAAGGGAAGTTAATTTATTTTGGGGTTTTAATTTATTGTTTGGGCTCGATTGTAATGGGTTGAGGAATTAGGGAAACTTGGGTTGAGGTTTAAAAACATGGGGAGAAATAATTCAAGAATTGTGTTTTCTTTATTCGGCCGGGCTGAGGAAATTGGGACACGGCTAAGGGAATAAAAGAAGTAAGGTTTGGGTTTGGGTTAGAAGCAAAAGGGAAACGGGCTGGGGTTTAACGGTGTTGGGTTTGGTTTAAAAAGGGGAAATTTAATTACTAGGTTCACATTTTTCTTCTGTTGGGCTGGTGAAGAATGGAAAAAGGGAATGAGGAAAAGGGAATGGGAGTTGGGCTCGGGAAAAGAATGGGGAAGGAATTAGGGTGTTTGGGGCAAAGAATAACAGGAAGAAAATAGAAGGGTTTAGATAATTTTTGGGCTAGGTTTTTAAAACAAAGCAAAAATAATTTTAAATATAAACAATTAAATTTTGTAAGTAGCATTTTCCTATAAATACGGATATTAGTGCGCAAAAGAACTGGGTGTTACAGACCGCCCCAAGACACTCGGACTAACGGAATGACCTTATTCTTCAGCACTTTCTCTCTGCGGTCGAGGATAGTGGTGGGCTGCTCCTCGTAAGATAGATCGGTACCCAAAGCTAACTCCGAATAGTCCAGAACATGGCTCTCATCCCGAACATAACGCCGCAACTGAGACACGTGGAAGATATTGTGCACACCAGCTAGCGATGGAGGTAAGGCAAGTCGGTAGACCACCTCTCCTACTTGCTCTAGCACCTCAAAAGGTCCGATGAAACAGGGACTGAGTTTCCCGCGACCTCCAAACCTGATAACTCCACGGGTAGGGAAAACCTTCAGGAACACGTGATCTCCGACTTCAAATTCTAGTGCTCTCCTGCTGGTATCTGCCTAACTCTTCTGTCGATACTGAGCCGTCTTAATGCGCTGCCTGATCATTCGGACCTTGTCGACTGTCTGAATAATAAGCTCGGGACCCAGTAATCTTCGCTCTCCCACATCATCCCAACAAACTGGAGATCGACACTTCCGTCCGTAAAGTGCTTCGAAAGGAGCCATCTGGATGCTAGCCTAGTAACTGTTGTTATAGGAAAACTCGACTAGATGCAGATGATCTTCCCAGGAACCCTGAAAATCCAACATGCAAGCTCTCAACATATTCTCGAGCGTCTGAATCGTACGCTCGGATTGTCCGTCCGTCTGCGGGTGATAAGCTGTACTGAACTTGAGGCGGGTACCCAAACTCTCCTGTAAGCTCCTCCAGAAGTGCGAAACGAATCTGGTGTCTCGATCTGACACAATGCTGACCGGAACATCGTGAAGTCGCACTATCTTCTGCATGTATCTCTCTGCCTGTGACTTTGTCGACTGTCCCACTCGGAATGGTAAGAAGTGTGCAGCTTTCGTGAGGCGGTCGACGATAACCCAAATAGCGTTGTTGCCCGTAGGGCTCCGTGGTAAGGCCGTCACGAAATCCATGGTAATATGCTCCCACTTCCATTCTGGTATCGGAAGCGGTTGTAACAATCCTGCTGTCCTCTGATATTCCACCTTCACCTGCTGGCATACCAAGCACCTGGATACGAACCGCGCAATTTCTCTCTTCATCCCGTTCCACCAAAAATGCTGCTTTAGATCTCGATACATCTTTGTACCTCCCGGATGCACAGAATAAGCTGTACTATGCGCCTCAGCCAGTACCTCTTCTCGAACATTTCCCTTGGGTATGCAGAGTCTGCTACCGAATCTCAGAGAACCGTCTTCATGTATGATTAAATCTGTTCTCAGCCCGACTTCTACTTGCGTTCTGAACTTTTGCAATCGAGGATCATCCGCTTGTGCATCCTTAATGCGATCCACAAGAGAAGACTGCACCTGTAGTTGCCAAAATTGACTGATTGCGCCCGGTGTGACGACCTCAAGCTCGAGTCTCTGAAAATCCTCAATAATGCTTCTCTGACTGGTCAACATCATGACCGCTGGCTTGCGACTGAGCGCATCTGGTACAACATTTACTTTCCCTGGGTGATACTGAAGGTCCAAGTCATAATCCACCATCAGCTCTAGCCATCGGCGCTGCCTCATGTTTAGTTCCTTCTGAGTGAAGACGTACTTCAGATTTTTATGATCCGTGTACACCTCCACCTTCTCGCCCAATAGATAGTGCCTCCAAATCTTCAACGCAAAAACCACTGCAGCTAACTCCAAGTCATGCGTAGGATAGTTCTTCTCATGAGTTCTCAGCTGTCGAGAAGCGTAGGCAACCACCCGACCGTGCTGCATCAGAACACAGCCTAATCCCTTCCCTGAGGCATCACTATGTATCACCAACCCACCGGAATCATCTGGTACTTTAAGGATGGGCGCCGTAGTTAACTTCTGCTTCAGTGTGTTAAATGCCTGAGTACACTCCTCTGTCCACACAAACGGTACATCCTTCCGTGTCAGCCTCGTTAACGGTTCAGCGATTCATGAAAAGTCTTGGACGAACCTCCGATAATAACCTGCCAATCCCAGAAAGCTTCTGATCTCGGCCACTAATTTCGGTGTTGGCCAATCTCTGACAGATTCTATCTTTGCCGGGTCCACTGAGATGCCTTCGCCAGAAACAATGTGTCCCAAGAACTGAACCTTGTCGAGCCAAAATTCACACTTGCTTAATTTCGCATACAGCTTCTCTTCCCGAAGAACTTGTAGAACCGTGCGCAAATGCTCGACATGCTCCTCCCGGGTCTTCGAGTAGACTAGTATGTCGTCGATAAATACAACGACAAACGTGTCCAAGTACTTTGCAAACACCCTATTCATCTAGTCCATGAATATTGCTGGAGCATTGGTAACACCGAACGGCATCACAAGGAACTCATAGTGTCCATATCGGGTCCTGAAAACCGTCTTGCAAATATGCTCGGCTGCTACTCTGATCTGATGATAGCCAGAACGGAGATCCAACTTCGAAAATAACTTGGCCCCACTTAACTGATCGAATAAGTCGTCGATGCGCGGAATTGGGTACTTGTTCTTTATTGTGACTTTGTTCAGCTCCCGATAGTCAATGCACATCCGCAGTGATCCATCCTTCTTCTTCACTAATAGAACCGGTGCACCCCACGGTAAAACGCTTGGCCGAATAAATCCTTTCTCCAAGAGTTCTTCAATTTGCTTCTTCAATTCTACCAACTCAACCGGTGCCATTCTGTACGGGGCCTTGGAAACTGGTGCTGTACCTGGAGTCAAATCGATCAAGAACTCCAAGACGCGTGGAGGTGGTGGACCTGGTAAATCTTCAGGGAACACGTCCAGAAAATCTCAAACAATCTCTGGGGCTGGGCTCTCATCAATCTCCATAGCTGTCAGCTCCTTCGGCTTGGTTCTATACTTGGCTGGCTCCAAAGATTCGCTCCTGCCTTCGAAAATAAACTCCGGGTGATTAGGAATGCGGAAGATCACGTTCCTTGCTCGACAATCAATAACTGCATGGAAGGTACTCATCCAATCCATCCCGAGAATTGCGTCATAGCTGCCTGTCCCGATCAAAAGGAAATTCGCATAGAATTCCCTGCCACACACTACAACCGGACATGACCTACATGCTCAACTAGATACTATCATGCCATTACCCGTATGTATTTCCCAACCCTTGGTTAATGGTTCATGTGGTATGGAGTGTGTATCAACGAAATGCTCAGATATGAAACAGTGCGATGCTCTAGAATCAAATAGTACTCTAGCTGGTATAGAATGTACGAGTAGAATACCTATGACAACTTCTCCTGAAGCCTCTGCCTGCTCGGCGGTCAAGGTGAAAGCCCGTCCCTGACCGCGGCCTGTGTAGGGTTGCCTCTGCTCCAGTGGTCTCTGCTGCTGCGGTCCAGACCCTCCCTGTATCTCTGCTCGCTCGAGGCAACCGCTAATGCCGTGCTGACTGGATCCGCAAATCAAGTGATCAGTCGAAAATAATGTATTTTTAACACGGCAATTTCCCCATCTTTTGCATACATTTAGAAGTGTTCGGTATTCATATTTCACATATTAGCAAATCAGTCGTAAAATACTAGATTGCATGTATTAGACTTTTAAACCGACACTTTAAGGGAAATTAACCGCATTTCATGGCATCGCATCATTTCTGTATTTGCGCAACACTTGTCTTGAGTCTGTGCAGGAAAGTCCGGAGCAAAAATCAAAAGAAGCTGATCAAACATTAAGCCAACTAAATCATTTCAGATCTGGTAGCAATACAGATGGAGAAATACAAATCAATACATCAAAAGAAGGCCCATGAGACATCCCAAACAAGTACCAGAAGAATAGAAGCCCAAGGCCCACAAGTAGCCTCGGATCCGCGGCAGGAGCCTGCTTGCGCCGCGGATCCGCGGCGGTTTCAAGGCTTCAACTCCCAAAATTCTGTGCAAAACTCCTATCTCTTGGCCCACATTCATTTCTGATACCTCAAATTCCAGAAAGACCTAGAAGCTACTGCCAGATCAGCAAAGAAGATTAAGCAAAGCTAAACATAATTAAGCTCCTAACTAATCTCTTCTAGAAGCTCCCTCCTAACTAATCACATCTAGAAGCTTCTACTCTAACTAACTTTTGGAGGGAAATTCAAATTTCCTCAACAAACTTTAGGAGGAAAACTTAGAATTTGAAATCCTAGATCTAGGGTTTAGATGTCTATAAATAGGAACCTAGACCTAGGGTTAAAGGTTGTTCATTCTTACACCAACAAGTCTAGTGACAAGGCTTGTGTGAAGCCCTAACCCTAATTCCACTCCAAATTCAAGAACTTGAGTACCAATCAAGCAAGAAGCCTTCAACCTTTTAGGAGCCGAGCCGATCTTCAATCGGGCAAGTGATCCAAGCCGATCCGCGTCCCACGGAGACGAGCGAAGCCAAATCGACGATCGAATTCTTTCTCTTGTAGTTCTTGAGCGAATGTAATGAATTGTTGATATAAATAAAAGGTGAAATTCTTTAATCTTGCTTTCTTTTAATTCTTGCATCATGATTAGATCTCAATTTGTAATTGTTGTTCTTGTTGTGATGTTTGAGTAAAACTCCGCTCGTAAAGGAGTCGAGACGATTGTAGAATGATGATGCAACAAATCTTAATACGATTTTTTAAGTCCTACGAGTTTTGTAAACCCTAGCAAGTTCAAGATTCGATGACCTAGTTTCGTTGCGATGCTTTCTTGATTGTGATCGCTCGAAATTAGGGATCTACGATCGTTTCTTGAATTTACTAGAGGCTAGAATATGAATGATATCGATGCATGAACAAGGGATAAGATGAAACCCTAGTTTCACAAGAAATCCCTAATTCTCGTCGATCATCATCGATCTAGTATCAATTCATCGAAGGATAAGAATACGTAATTGTAAGATTACATCACATCTATAGATCCGATCGATTCCTACGAGCCTCATTTCGATTCTTGATATTTGGTTTGGAAAAATCAACAAACTATCAATTCTTGATTCTATCTTTTTCTTGTTATTAGATCTTTGTTTTCTAATTCTTGAACTTCAACTATAAATCTTGAATTGTTTTGTTTTCTTTCTTTAAAGTTTCAATTCATCTAATTCAAAAGACGAACGATTACACTTTCCCTGTGGACGATCCGCACTCACTTACAATCTACAATCCGACACCGTAGTTGATTGCGGTCAAATAATTTTTGGTTGTGATTTCTATTCTATTTTTTTACAAACACAACGGAGAATCTTTTCAATCAAATGGCGCCGTTGCCGGGGATAGTGCGCTAATAGTTCGTATTTTGAAATTTGAGTTGAACAATTTATTCCATCATAATTTTTAGATCTAAACTCGTATAAACCCTAATACGTGTGTTGTGATTTGATTGCGAGAAAATCTGGAATCATTGGAGTTTGGATAAAATTTTTCTGAATATTCCAGAGGACTCAGAGAGTATACAGGAGCTCTCTGTATAATTTTTGTGCACAGTACTGTTCATACAGCGGCGGAAGAGCGGCATTAGGCAGCTATTGCGGCGGAACCGCGGTGGTCTTGAGGCTTCACTGCACCAAAATTCCTCTGTAACTTTCTATCTTTCTTATCTCTTACATCATCTGCTCCAATTAACACTTTGCTGCAGGTTTCTTTGCAAATAATCGCAGCGCCGCAAAAGCAAAATAAAATTTGTGCGTGTTTTGATTCTTTTGGTTGTTTGCATATTAATACGGAAATTTAAGGGGCACGACCAAATTCAAATTAGGTGGGGATTTCATTACCCTTCCTAGGCCCCGAAAATCGCAAAACTTGCATCCGCATTTACCCTCATTAATTAAAAAATATCTAGAGATGACTCTAAGGACCGTCGCGCTCAATTAGGACAGAAGAGAGCCGTGGGTAATTCATTGCTTATCCGCGTTTTCCTGTGGTGCCTATGGCGAGTGTGTCTAAGGCTAGTGGTTTTTAATTAGGCCCACTACTTACGTAGTGGAGTACCTTCCCACTTACCTGGCACTTATCCGGCCACAGGGGGACAAAGAGGCAGTGGAGGATTTATCCTGCGACTTGTCTTTTGGCAGTTAGGAGCGGTCTAGAGCCGGACCTAGGTGACCACTAGAATTAGGGTTTTGCTTGTTGCATTTTGGGATTTGCATCATATTTTTCAAAAATCCGTATCATTTTTTCAAAGCAAACACCGCATTCATCATTCTCCTAATTATAAATTCACGCTGCCACTTGTACTAACCCTTTTTAGTGCAAGATAGGCTGGACACGGGTTTCCAGTGCCCGTTAAGTCCGCGTTTCCCTCATCGACCCCAAAGTCGGTATTTCTACATTTACCTTTCTTTCACCCACCACCACACCCACATCGATGGATCCACCTCCATCGAACTTCTTTTCCACTACCCTGCCGCCGTCCGTTGGTGCGCAGAATCCACCTCGCATCTCTCTCCAAGAGAGATGTTATCCTACACGAGGCCCACTTTCCACCTGTCTTTCCATTCCACCCGCCAACGGGGAAAATTTTCAAATAAAACCCCAATACATCAACCTTCTACCAAAATTTCACGGTCTCGAGTCTGAAGACGCATACGTGTTTATCACGAAATTTGAAAATGTATGCGCAATGATGGGTACTTCACAGCTTTCTGTGGATGCTTTACGTCTTCGTCTTCTCCCATTCATTTTGTGCGATTTAGCTGAGAAGTGGCTATATAACACTACCGCACATTCCATTTCAAATTGGGACGAATTCGTCAGAGCATTCCTTAAGAAATTCTACCCACATCATAAGACAGCTCGAGTCCATAGCGAAATCTATCAATTCACCCAGCTTCCAAATGAAACATTTTCAAAATGTCTTGAACGTTTCAAGGATCTGTTACTCCAATGTCCACATCACGGCATCCCGAAATGGGAATTATGCCGAATCATTTATGAGGGCATTACTCCTTACACAAGACAGACCCTTGAATCCATGTGTCAAGGCAACTTTATGACTAAAGATGATGGGGAAGCCTGGGAATTCCTAGAAAATTTCGCTGAAAAATCTTTACAGTGGGAGGGTGTGAGTCAATCGTCTAGGGATGGCAATGATATTTCCATAGGAATTAGAGCTGAAATTTCAGCTTTACACAAGAAATTTGACGCTATGGAAAACAAATTTTTAGCCGCCGCCCTAAGTCAAATATCACTCTCCAAAACTGTATGTGGTTGCTGTTCTGATCCGTCTCACTTGACGGAAGAATGTCCATTTCAAGGTCATGAGCATACCAATGCCGCATTTCAAAAACCTAGAAACAATCCATCTTCCTCCACATATGATCAGGGTTGGAGGAATCACCCTAACTTTGCTTGGAACCAATCCCAATCTCAAAACACGGTTCCAAACATGAATCATTTCCAAAGGGTCCCTCCACCACAACAGCAGCCACCACTTCAATTGAGTCAGCACCCCTTCCAAGCACAAAACTTTCAAAATCCGGCTAACACATTTGCACCGTCTAGTCCTTTACAATTGACCGGTACAGATAATACCTCTGCACTAGCACAAACCTTGGATACTTTCATGAAACAATCCATCCAAGGGACGGCAAGTTTGCAATCTTCCGTCGAGAATGTCATGAAGATCATTATCTCTCAAAATGAGAACATCAAATCGATGGAAGAACAAATTGCACAACTAAAAGCCGAAATGAGTGCAAGAGAGAAAGGGAAACTTCCAGCTCAACCTTTACCCAATCCTGGCTATTCACATCATGTGGATGCAATCACGTTGAGATCTGGAAGAGTGCTTGACCATCACCTTGGGGAAGAGTTTGATGATACTAATAAATCAATCAATAACACCCCGGCTGAGACCTTTCCTCACACACACCCTTCTAATTCTGATCCCAGTTCTTCTACCCCACCATCTTCTTCCGAGCCTATTCTTCGTTTCCCAAAAGGCTCGCCACTTCAGCCCACCTCTTTTACCCCTCCACGGACGATCCCCACTTCTATTCTGGGATCGGGTCCACACACACTTTCTTCTCCTATGATGGACCTAGCTCTTATTGCTAAAGCACCTTATCCTAATCGGTTAAGGGCTAACACACCGAGTCCACATATGGAGAAGATTATGAACATTTTTAAGCAAGTAAACACCAACATCCCTCTCCTAGATGCCATCCAACAAGTTCCGTCCTATGCGAAAACTCTTAAGAACTTGTGCACTAGAAAGAGGAAGACCCAAGCGCCCAAGAAAATATTCATGGAAAAAATAATAGACACGGCTTTCCCCCAACAATTACCGAGGAAACGTAAGGATCCAGGATATCCTACTATTTCCGTTTCTATTGGGGAAAAACACATTAACCGTGCTCTACTAGACCTTGGCGCTAGTGTTAACTTGCTTCCATATTCAGTTTATGAGCAATTAGGAATCGGAGAGTTGAAGCCAACCAATTGCACTCTCCAGATGGCTGACCGATCAATCACCAAACCTAGGGGTAAACTGGAGGATGTGTTAATAAAAATCGGGGAATTTATATTCCCGGTAGATTTTATTGTAATTGATACACAGCCTGTAGCGAACCCACGGAATCAAATTCCGGTGATTTTAGGTCGCCCCTTTTTGGCCACTTCCAATGCAATTATCAATTGTCGTAATGGTTCTATGACCCTATCTTTCGGGAATAGGTCAATAGAACTGAACATTTACAAGTTGGGAAGTGTACCCTCCGAACCTACTGCTCAGGTCTGTTCTGTCGACTTAATGGATGTCGACAGCAGCGAATTTGATGATCCTCTTTATACTGATCTTGACTTTTTTCATACGTTGTTGTTTGACCAAATTATGTATCATACACATACGGACTCTTCCACCGAGATGTCCGGGTCAACAACTAACACTGATTATGAACTGCTTTTAGAGTCTGAAGATCACCCCGCACCTTGTGATGACATTATTCTTCGGGGTATAGATGAAACTTTTGAGGAGATCTTCGCTGATGAACTCGCATTTCTAAAAAGCACGGGTGTTGAGACGAATCATGTCCAAATCAATGAAATTGAACCTCCACCCAGTCTTCTGAAATGTAAAAAGAATGCGAGCAATCCATCACATTCACTGCTTCGTCTCTCCAAAACGAGACGCACACACATTCTCTTCCATCACTTGACCTTTCCACACTTCTTCCACCAACCAGAGCACTGCATTGATAAAATTTTTGAATGGTTGGTGTTGACATTCGGTCTTTGCAAAGCTTGGCATCGACCAATGATTTTTGACCCCCTCATGTGATTTTCAAAGATTAACATTGCATAAGTTTGGGGGGACATTTCTATCGGGCTCTTGAAAAGAAAATTTTTGCAAACTTTTGAGCCAAAAATAAGTTTGGGGGAGGTTCTTCACTTAAATATTTTGCCCCCACTAATAAATTCCTCCCAAGCTTACAGGTTTTTTTCGAGATTTAGCAGATGGTAACAGTGAGGACACTGTTGAAAACAAGTTTGGGGGAGGTTTGTGCTTATTTTCGCATCATTTGCATATCATTTGCATAAGCACAAAACATTTTTGAAAACCTATAAAAATTTAAAAAAAATTCAAAAAATAAAAATATTTTTGTACATAAATAAGATAATAAAAGTTTAGATAGTGAAAAATTACATCCATGAGATTAGAAAAATTTAAGAAAATCAAGAAAATTAGAAGTTTTCTTATACGAACTAGTAATAAGTAGTTATGAGCCGTTGTCCCAAGGGTTAGTAAGATAAAGGAAGTCACTAATCTGAGGATAAAAATAAGTCTGAAAAATAGTTTCTATTCTGGAAGCCAAACATTTTGAACGTTGCTACCCTGCTATTCGCACTTACACACGTCTTAAAGCCTGGGATAGTAGAGGATACATTGAAATGCTCTTGTCTTAAAGCCAAAAGTATGAAGGAAATAAAAAAGAAAAGTGAATAAAAAAATATAAAATGGTGAGAAAAATGGACACTGGTTTTGTTATCACTAAGGGCAATAAAAAATATATAGCAAGGATGCTTCTTCACCTAGTGCCCTAAGGCCAACTGGTCTGGGAGTCACTGCTATACCTAAGGTGGTGCAAGACGAGGAAAATACACCAAGTAAGCAAGCACAGGAGTAATCGGTCGGTTAGTACCTTAAGAAGTATTAACGGTCGCATGAAAGTGTGTGAGCAATCTCATCTAAATATTCATTAATGAAAAAGTACTGAGGCTGATGGGCAAGAGTATGATAGCTTGAATTGAATTCTCCGGGTGTAGGGATGTCTTTACACACACGCAGGGTTATATGATCGATGTTTTGGAAGAAAGATAGGAATGAAGAATAAGACGATGTTTTATTGAGGGAGGACGTGATTTCTGACATTTTTTCATGACCATTAAGATAGGGCTCATGACAACCGAAAAGCTAGCTTAGTTGGAAACCCTAATTTTCAAAGTTTTTCTTTTACAATTCTTGTCTTTAAATGTAATATTCATAATCTTCCTTTTATTATTGGATTTTGTGGGTGCAATCCGCTGAAAACCCTCAGGAGACAACACTCCTCCTACTAGGGACACCTAGAGGTTTAAAGGCTTGTTGCACGTGCTCAGTGCAATCGTGTTGCCTACGAAAGTGTGCTAGTTAGTTTTTCTCTTTCTTTATTTTCTCCTTCTCTTTTTAATAAAACATTCGCTCGAGACGATCGAAATTAAGTTTGGGGGTATTTGATCAGTCGAAAATAATGTATTTTTAACACGGCAATTTCCCCATCTTTTGCATACATTTAGAAGTGTTCGGTATTCATATTTCACATATTAGCAAATCAGTCGTAAAATACTAGATTGCATGTATTAGACTTTTAAACCGACACTTTAAGGGAAATTAACCGCATTTCATGGCATCGCATCATTTCTGTATTTGCGCAACACTTGTCTTGAGTCTGTGCAGGAAAGTCCGGAGCAAAAATCAAAAGAAGCTGATCAAACATTAAGCCAACTAAATCATTTTAGATCTGGTAGCAATACAGATGGAGAAATACAAATCAATACATCAAAAGAAGGCCCATGAGACATCCCAAACAAGTACCAGAAGAATAGAAGCCCAAGGCCCACAAGTAGCCGCGGATCCGCGGCAGGAGCCTGCTTGCGCCGCGGATCCGCGGTGGTTTCAAGGCTTCAGCTCCCAAAATTCTGTGCAAAACTCCTATCTCTTGGCCCACATTCATTTCTGATACCTCAAATTCCAGAAAGACCTAGAAGCTACTGCCAGATCAGCAAAGAAGATTAAGCAAAGCTAAACATAATTAAGCTCCTAACTAACCTCTTCTAGAAGCTCCCTCCTAACTAATCACATCTAGAAGTTTCTACTCTAACTAACTTTTGGAAGGAAATTCAAATTTCCTCAACAAACTTTAGGAGGGAAACTTAGAATTTGAAATCCTAGATCTAGGGTTTAGATGTCTATAAATAGGAACCTAGACCTAGGGTTAAAGGTTGTTCATTCTTACACCATTCTCTTCCACAAGTCTAGTGACAAGGCTTGTGTGAAGCCCTAACCCTAATTCCACTCCAAATTCAAGAACTTGAGTACCAGTCAAGCAAGAAGCCTTCAACCTTTTAGGAGCCGAGCCGATCTTCAATCGGGCAAGTGATCCAAGCCGATCCGCGTCCCACGGAGACGAGCGAAGCCAAATCGACGATCGAATTCTTCCTCTTGTAGTTCTTGAGCGAATGTAATGAAATTGTTGATATAAATAAAAGGTGAAATTCTTTAATCTTGCTTTCTTTTAATTCTTGCATCATGATTAGATCTCAATTTGTAATTGTTGTTCTTGTTGTGATGTTTGAGTAAAACTCCGCTCGTAAAGGAGTCGAGACTATTGTAGAATGATGATGTAACAAATCTTAATACGATTTTTTAAGTCCTACGAGTTTTGTAAACCCTAGCAAGTTCAAGAATCGATGACCTAGTTTCGTTGCGATGCTTTCTTGATTGTGATCGCTCGAAATTAGGGATCTACGATCGTTTCTTGAATTTACTAGAGGCTAGAATATGAATGATATCGATGAATGAACAAGGGATAAGATGAAACCCTAGTTTCACAAGAAATCCCTAATTCTCGTCGATCATCATCGATCTAGTATCAATTCATCGAAGGATAAGAATACGTAATTGTAAGATTACATCACATCTATAGATCCGATCGATTCCTACGAGCCTCATTTCGATTCTTGATATTTGGTTTGGAAAAATCAACAAACTATCAATTCTTGATTCTATCTTTTTCTTGTTATTAGATCTTTGTTTTCTAATTCTTGAACTTCAACTATAAATCTTGAATTGTTTTGTTTTCTTTCTTTAAAGTTTCAATTCATCTAATTCAAAAGACGAACGATTACACTTTCCCTGTGGACGATCCGCACTCACTTACAATCTACAATCCGACACCGTAGTTGATTGCGGTCAAATAATTTTTGGTTGTGATTTCTATTCTATTTTTTTACAAACACAACGGAGAATCATTCAATCATCAAGCACTGTCCCTTGGCACGGCGACAGTCCTTCTGGGTATGCCCATCTCTGTTACAGTAGCCGCAAACTACGTTCTTGCTCTGGGGGCGATGCTGGGGCATGAACAGACGCTTCATCTGTGCCGTTCCAGGCCTGTGAACTGGTATGACTCCTCGAGTCGGTGCATGGGTGCGTGCTGGAACGACTGGGGGCTTCCTAAATTTGTTGATCAGGTTCTCTTTAATTCTCGCTGCGTTGAGTACCTGTGCAAAGGTCTGCAACTCAAGTGACGCGATCAACTGCTGCAGCTTGAAATCAAGCCCCTACAAGAAGCGTTTGGCCCTGGTGGCCTCTGAAGCGACCATGTACGGAGCGAATCGGCTCAGACGGTTGAACTCTGCCGCGTATACGTCCACTGGACGGCCATTCTGCTTCAGTAGGATGAATCTTTCTTCCATCTCGGCTTTAGCGGTGGAAGGGAAATAATGGTCCAGGAAGCACTCCTTGAATTTGCTCCATTCGATTGGCTTATCTAGTCTGCTTTCTTCCACTGACCACCATGTACGGGCTTCATCTTCCAACTGGATCTTTATCACATTCACTCTATCTTCCTCTGGTATCCTGGCGTCCGTCAGTAAGTTATCCATATTCACTGGCCATTGCTCGGCCTCTAGTGGTTCGGCTAGCCCTGTGAATGCAGCTGGATGCAACCTCCGGAAATCTGACACGGTGCCAGCCCTAGCAGAGTAAGCTGGTGGAGTAGTGCCCTCGGGGACGG
Source organism: Agapanthus africanus (assembly GCA_030015575.1). Taxonomy (NCBI): domain Eukaryota; kingdom Viridiplantae; phylum Streptophyta; class Magnoliopsida; order Asparagales; family Amaryllidaceae; genus Agapanthus; species Agapanthus africanus. The sequence continues at coordinate 682,892,137 of CM057340.1, forward strand.
TAATGAGTGTGGAGGGTCCCCCCACAGCAGTAATAGCCCTGAGTCCCTCGGCGAGTAGGTCCGTCTTTCTCTCCTGAGCTTCTACGAGAGAGGTCAGTGCACTAAGTATCCTCTCCGTGCGATCCTGAGAACTTGAATCCGAGGAGTGGTCGTTCGGGAAAGTCATATCGCTGGAAGATATTCAAAGGGATATGATTAGATACAAGGATAAAAATCAGGAATAGTGAAGCGAAAATAATGTAATACAGTGTAGTTAATGTTATCCCTTACTACTAAACCTGGCTCTGATACCAACAAAACCATGTCATGCCCCGCTTCCCAAAATACGGAAAATGAGGGATGACTAGGCCAGCCATGCTCCTACGGTCAAGGAATAATCCCTTCGTAGTCATACTTCGGCTTCTAGCATTACATGGTAATCAGTAAACAAAGCACAGAAGTAAAGGAAATACATCACTGAAATATTACATCAAAGTTCATTGTTCACAATCAAGAAAAGAACTACTAACCAAGTTCGAGTATAAGATCTCTTTAGGGAAAGCAGAAAAGAAGAAAAAGGTACTCTCAACTAGATCTCCGCAAGCTCAAAGTGTAAATCCGACTCCTGCGCTGGTTCTTCCTCGCGGTCTGAGCATGCATACTCAGGTCGTCAGAGCGACGTAATAGCAATAATATAATAATGACATGAAACAGGCAAATAAGGTAATAACAGTGAAAGAAAAATGCGGATAATCACCATGTCACTAGATGATGCAAAGTATGATCTGTGTCCCTATCAGTCTCTAAATCATGTTTGAAATCGAATAGTGGAAAGGAGGATCATATTTAACGGGAGTCTCGTACATACCCGAGACAACGGCCCATGCGTCCGGGACATAACCCTGTCAGCCGGATCGCTAGATCCTACCTAATATATATAAGAGTCGTTGTTCGAATGATCATCCTCTAAAACATGGTCCTCGCTAAATACGATACTCTTTCCACTTCGATTTCCCCCTTTTCCCCAGATTTACACTATTGATATGGTTTAGTCGTGTACAAGTATGCACCAATAACACGGTTTTATCACTGTTCACTGTATTAATCACTGTTACGAATCATTCACTTTTCCATTGGCGTACTTGACACTCCTAAACCAATATCATTCACGCACGATAATGCAATGTCCACTGAATAATAACGCGCACTATCACTATGTATATGGCAATTGGGTAAGGTATGTATATTCATGCAGTTAACAAGTCATGTATAATATGAACTATTATGCACTTCATGAGCTTACAAAAATTACAGTAAATCATACGTTCAGAATTTAGCAAAACGATACAAAGACAGTAACAAGTACACTTAGTCATTAGTTCAGAAAAATTTGTTTCAGTGCAATCATATTTCTGGTATTCAAGTTACAGCCGTTTCAGTTTAAGTGCTCGCTGCAGGAAATTCAATTTCTGAACTGAACGTCCGTTTCGCGGCACAACTTTCACCCAGTTGGGATCAGAATTTAGCGACGCTACAGTTGAATGAAATTTAGAGTTTTCAGTAGAGTTTCCAACGCACTAGACGGATTCTCAATCGCGTCTCTACGTCATAAATTATGTACTGTTCAACACTATGGTATCGGTTTTGATTCTGTTTGGGACTGCTATACGTCCTGTTCTTTTAAATTGCATTTTAAATAGTAAACGATGACAAAAAGGGGTGAAATCACTTGAGTTATTTAGCTAAAAGTTTTATATTTACTACAGTATAAAGTTCCGCAACATACAAGTTCAGACAGCAAAGGGGTAAGCATTACGAGACAGAAAACAACAACCAGAGCTGCTCTGGACTGCAGTCCAGAGCCACTCTCCAAACCAATTCTCGTCATAATTTCAGTACAGAAACAATTAAGAACCTATATAGGGTTCCATGTTGTCGAGTCAGCTTCGATTTGAGCCCTCGAACGCATCATTTCAATGTGTAAGCAATTAATTATGATTTTAACAAGTTTCAGGTACGGGAAATGTTCAGTTTTAACGGGTGTAATTGGGGGTGATCGTTTAAGCCAGTAACAATCATATTTTTCAGTCAAATTTCTATACAATGTTCATTATCACATGGGCCAGATTATACGATCAATTTCCGTCAGTTTAGAGGACGGTTTTCATTCGGGTCTTGTATCAAACACTTATGTCTTATAAATTTCACGAATTATAAACACGGAATTAATGGTATTTTGGTTTGTAATGGAAATAATCTAGCATGTAGCAAGTAGGGTACTTTCCTAGAGACGCCTTGGCGACGCAGGGCAGCGGCAACGGCACGAACGCACTACGAACGGCACAGTTTGGATTCGCGGTCTCGGCTCTCGTTTCGGGTTCGTCGTCGGAGTTATCCCGAGATGGTTCGCGACCGCTGGAGGCGGAGTGTGGTGCTGGAAAGTTCCTGTGAGTGCGCTGGGGTCGACAGTGGTCGGCGTTGGTCGCTCCGGCGATGGGCACAGCGAGGGTTTAGATGATGGCAGTGGGTTTGGAGAGAGGGAGTGAGTTAGTGGGGGCTCGGGTTTGATAGTACTGGTGATGATGAGGATGTAGAGGGTCGACGAGGTGATGGGGACTCGTTGGCGTCGGGGTGCAGGTGGTGGCCGAAGTGGGTGTGCAAGGGAGTTCGAGCTCGCGTGAGGGGGTGCTCGGTTGAGGGGGTGAGGCAGTGTAGGGTTCGGAGTTTTGGAGAGAGGAGCGAGGGAGGAAAGACGAGGAGAGTCATCGGCGGCGGCGTCGTCGTCGTCGGGGGGAGCGAGGTGCAGGGGCTCGAGGCTGGGAGTTTTGGAGAGAGGTGAAGTGAGGAAGACGAGAGAACGAGAGTGATGAGGGAGGGAGGAGTTTGAGACGAGGAAAGGTTGAGGAGCTCGAGGGGGTGCGCGGTGTGGGCGACGAGCGTGGGGACGTGGGGCAATGGCGCGATTGAAGGGCGACGTGGGTATGCGCGGTGTGGGCGACGAGCGTGGGGACGTGGGGCAATGGCGCGATTGAAGGGCGACGTGGGTATGCGCGGGGGAGAAAACAAAAGGAGCGGGAAAATGAACGTGGGGAAGAAGAAAGGGTCATGAAGCGGGTCGGGTCGGGGGTTGTGGGCTTGGAGTGTTGGGCCGGGGAAGGGATTTTATTATTTAACTTAAATTTTCTCTTGGGCTGGGCATTTTAGTTTAATTAACTTTTTAGATTTTGTTTGGTTTTGGTTTTAATTTAAGTGTTTGGGCTGGGGTTTAAAGGTTTTGGGTTTTAGATTCTAAAGGTTTAGAAAGATTTAAATACGACAATCTAGCAACCCATTTTCTACAAGATTACGAAGAAAAGGAAAAGGGGGATATAGAAAAAGATTTTCATTAATGGAAACGGGGATTTACAATTATTAAATCAACATTTGATCTAATAATCCGGTTATATTATATACGACCGACTAATATCATATATCTGTATATCATATTATCGAATTAACACTTGATTCGACAATCTAGTTATATCACATATAACTGCACCTATAACAGATGACTGCCAGATTACAATACGGTATCACATACTCGTATTTAATCAGGCCCGCACACATATCACATATGTGTTCTACTTCGTTTCGCTTGAACCAGGGAACTTCTGTATGGGACTCTAAAGACTCGTCAATACGCCGGCAGTAGGTGATGGTCATATCAGTTACCTACAAGCCGTCAGCGGTACTAGCTGGACGTAACGGCTACCCGGGCATTGAGCGATATGAAGGTTAACAAGCAAGCATGTCCACAGTCTCCATGAAGCCTATCAGTAACACTACCATACAGTCCGGTCTCTTCGTCTGATATGTCGCATATCATGTCTAGGGGTGGAAATCGTCAAACCCTAGCAACGTGATAAGTCATGTCGATGTGAGGCTCATAACATATCGAGAAACTACCGATAACACTTATCAGTAGATCTCCAAATCAGCCCTAGCCAGGGACTTCCAGTTATTGCCAATCGAACATAGTGCAACATCAACCCCCAATACCGGGAGAGGCGAAACCCCTCCTATCGCTCATTGCCTCCATACGACTCGGGACTGTACCCAAAATCCACCTGTTTGCACGACTCCTCTTAAGCATGATAGGAAGGAAATCAAAGCACAGTGGGAGTCGCATAAGACTCTGTGACGATCTCGGGTCTACAGACTAACCTGTACCAGTGTCACCAGAGGACTTTTATCTGACGATAGGTATTCTACCATATAGGAGTCCTCGGTGAGTCTTGTTCAGTGTACCCAGTTTCCACTGAGCACCATTATACGATCTTTGATGTCAAACACTAATGGATGTGGGATCATCCATCGCCCATCATATGGGTCAAGAAGCGTATACGCTAGTCTACTGTGGAATATTGATGCCCTGTCTCGATATTCCCTCGACTGGGAACAATTGAAGGATGTACTTGTGAACTACCATGGCCCCACTAGTATGATCCACATCATAGTCCTGGTAGTCAAGTACATATCCTAAGGGCTTTATCAACACGTGAGAGCATGACAGTATCACAATACAAGTCTACATGTTTAGATAAAGGTAACCAGATAGCATACTATCATGTCGAGCAAGAAAGTCTTCTCAGTATATACATATCCAAGTATCCACTATAATATACATCATATGTACAATAATGGCCTCTAGGGCATACACATAACTAACAATCTCCCACTTGCACTAAGGCCATGTGTTGTAGTATCTCATACCCAACATCCCAAAAAGTCTCTCAAATTGCGTCTGAGGGGTGGCCTTCATGAGTGGATCCGCTACGTTATCCTTCGTGTCAACTCTCCTGACCTCGATCTCCCTGGAGATCAACCATCTCCATGATCAGGTGATACTGCCTAAGAATATGTCTGGACTACAGATGGGACGGGGTTCCTTGGCCAAGGCCATAACTCCATTGTCACACAATGGTAGGAACTAAGTTCATCTCATGAACTAATATATCCAGACTGCCTCTTTAGTAGTATCCTTGGTAACGATGTATCTAGCCTTGAATCGTCTGGTTTTCCACGGTATCTAGCTTGGAACTTTTCCAACATACCGTCCCTCTTCTGAGGGTGAAGACAATGTCTTTGACTGACATTCAGTCATCCTTATCACCCTGGAACCTTTCCAGTGATTTTCCCCAGGATCCATTCATCTCATTACAGCTAGTGAGAATCTTAATATCCAAATAGATCTATCTCATAGATCCATAACCCAGGATTTAGGAGGTATCACCTCGGTCCTATATGGAGAATCTTTGTGATAAGAGGAGATTGACCGAGCATATCATAGGAAACTCCTTTCCTATCAAGAGTATGTCATCCATATACAATACGAAGATCACCACCATACTCTCTACTATCTTTTTGTATATACAAGGTTCATCTACCATTTTGATGATGTCAAACTCTTTAACTACCACATCAAAACAGACGTTCCAACTCCGCGATACCTGATTTATCTCATAAAACAACTCGCACACATTTCCGCTGCTCCTACTGTCTACGAAGCCCTCTGGCTGTGTACTTATAGATGCTTTTTTCTAAGCAGTCATGACACACAACAGCCAGATATCGTAGTCATGGTATGTAGCAGTGGCAAGTAGGATCTGGATGGACTTAAGCATAGCTTTGAAACTCTCAACTTTTCCATGTACACCAAGTAATCTTCTCAAGATATACTTTCTCCTGATGGGGATTTAACCCTTCAGATAAAGCAACCAAAGTCCATACTGTTGGAGATAGTGCCCTCAGAGTCAATTATTGGATCACAGGCACGTGATTGCAATGATTGAGAGAGGACCTATACCGTTAGAACAGTCTTACTCAAGATGATAGTATGCTATCTGGTTTATCTTTATCATCGTGTACTGTTTCAGGTGACCTTACAGATCACTATTGCACGTTGATAGAGCCCTTAGGATTCTTGCTTGACGGCCAGCAGTATGATGGCGATCATATACGTGGGAGCTGGGGTCTATAAGCACATCCTTAAAAGGTCCCTAGTCGTGGGAGTTTTCGAGACAGGGCATCGATACTCCAGAGTAGACTAGTGTATACAGTCGAGACCCCGACGAGGGGCGGTGGCCGGTCTCACATGACACTGGTGTCAGTTGGTTCACCTAAGATGTATACAGGTGCTCATTGGGTTATGAGTACACCGGACAGGACTCGCCGGGAACATGCTAGTTGGTCTTATACCAGACGTCAGATAGCAGTTCCCTGGTGACATGTGTACAGATTAGTTCATCGACCTGAGATCGTCATTTGTCTCGTGTGAGTTCCCACTGTACTTTGATTACTACCCTACCACGGCTTAAAGGAGTCGTGCAAACAGGTTTTAGTTGGGTATAGTCCCGAGCCACATGGAGGCAGTGAGCGGATCTGCAGGGGTTCGTCTCTCCCGGTATTGCGGGTGAGGTCGCCCTGTGTCTAGGAGAGCCATTACACAAAGCCCTCGGCCGAGGCAGGAGATTTACTGGTAGGTATTTCAGTAGTATCTCAGGGTGTTCTGGGCTACACTCCGGAGGTCTGACTTTTACCAACCCCCTAGGCCCGCCATGCGATACTCATAGACGAACGGACCGGACTGTACGGATATTGTCACTGACAGGCTCAGTAGGGTGTCAAGATGAGTTCGCTCATCGACGTCCCTTTTGGTCAATACCTAGTAGCCCGTTACATATGGCTAATACCTCTGACGTGCTAGTGGTTAAATCCACAACCAAGATGTTGACAAGTCTTTAGAGTCCCCCACAGACAGTTTCTCAAGTTTCAGGCGAAACGCTATAGAGGCCGTATGGAGATATGGTAAGGTTCGATCATATACGTGCGGTATTGCACGGATCATGATCGGACGGATAATACTAGCGGGCTTTGGTTTAAGCCGGATACTAGTATTGTGCAGTGTAGATTTTGTCTCATTGCAATTGTATTCGGTCAGAATACAAATGCGAGTATGTATATACAGTCGCGGGGTTTTCCTGTAATTTATTACGGGATCAGTTTTTGAAGTTGCCAGTTTGCATTCCGTTTCGGCCATATTTCCTTTGTTCCTTCATGGCCGGATTTTTCTGATGGAGGGGCTAATTTGCAAATGTGCAAATTAGCAATTGTGGAGGGGTTTTTTGTGATATGAGACATCATGATGGTTATAGCATCATTAGATTCTTTTTGCATCACTTGGTTTTGCATTAAATGTGAAAGGATTTGGATAGGATTTGTGGTGTGACATTTTCTTCTCTTGATCATTAAACCTTTTCCTTGTGCTCACCACCTCTTGATATGCTCACCTCCTCCTCCCTTTTTAGAGGCCGGCCACAAACAGAGAAGGAGAGTGAGGATTCATTTTTGAGAGTGGGAGAAATTTTGTATCTCATTTTTCCATTCATGCAAAAAGACTAGCTCCTTTTCATTGCTCATTTTCATCTCCTCAATACAAATGGCAACTTCATAAAACCCCAATGAGACGAAGCTTTCTACACTAGCCTACAGCATTCCTTGGACACGTCGACTCGCCAACTTCGTGCCCGAGTTGTCTCGGTCTAGAGGTGGGAGCCCGTAAAAGAACCCGGCGGTGTAGTGCCTTTTCGACGAGGAGATGAAGACCGGAGATTCCGCGAGGAGATCGGGACGGAGGCCGAAGACCGAAGGACACGGATCGCTCGGTATAGCATTCTATCCCTTGTCTAGTTTGCTAGCATTAGGTTAATGTTTCGATCCGGGTTTTTAGGATGCGGTAGTGCCGGTTTAAAGTCAAGAAAAATTTTCGTTTCCGCATTTTGGCCTCGGATAGACGGCCGGGGCGCTACCATAGTCCTACACATAATTTGTTGGTGTATAAGGATTCCATCTCAGATCGCTTAGTATCCAGCCATTCTTACAGAGTCACCACTCCTGATGGCCTGCTCGAAACTAGTTGGGTCATCATCTCATAATGTAATCCTCGCTCTTACTGTCATAGGGAAAACCGAAGTATCTCTCAGGTGGGTGAGGAACCCTACAAGATCGGCGGAGAGGCTGAGATTCGTTGGAAACTATTGAATCCTTCGGTTCTACCAAATCATCAGCTGTAGTTTGTATAGCTGGAACTCCTTCCAGTTCTACCTCATCTCCACTGGAAAAAATGGCATGCCGAGAAATAAAACACATTTGTTTCTCGGTTTGGTAGAAAATATTCCTTTGCAAATGCTTGGGATATCCAATAAACTTCCACAGAACTGACCTTGCCTCGAGCTTGTCCGGATCATGCTTTTGACATAGGTTGGACAACCCAAATCTTAACCTTTTTTAAGAGATGGGATCTTCCCATACCATATCGCATATGGAGTGGTAGGCACCTGATTTGGTTGGAACCCTATTCAATAGGTATGCAGTTTCTCAAGTGCATAACTCCCAAAAGGAAATAGGCTACTCAGTAGTACTCATCATAGAGCACACCATATCACATAGGGTGCGATTTGCTCCACCCCGATATACCATCGTGTTGTGGTGTATACGGAGGAGTAATGCTGAGAGAGAATCTCATTCTCCTTTAGAATAATCCAGGATCTCCATGCTCAAGTAGTCTCCTCCCTGATCTCATCATAGGACATAATACTTATACCCTTTTTGGTTCTCTACTTCTAACTTACATTCATTGAATTTCTCAAAAGGTTCAGACTTGTGTTTCAGCAGGAACATATGTTCGAATCTTGAGAGATAATCAGTGAATGTAATGAAGTATAAAGAACCAGTCCTGGCATGTGTAGACAGGGGACCCACATATATCATGTATCAATCTCAAGAGTTCAATAACTCTTTCTCTGTTTCCAATAAACGGAGCTATGGTCATTTTATCTTTGTGACATGACTGGAAAGTTTCACAAGATGTAAATCCAAACTGATTTAAATATGCATCTTTATGTAACTTGAGCTAGTCGGGTCGCATTGATATGACCTAGTCTACAATACATCAAGAAGGATTAGTTCATTTTTGAACTCTTCCTCTTATGTGTGTTCTGTACGTTAAGAACTGTGGTTTGATTTAGAACGTCTATACTTTTAGATAACGTGCCTGAACCGATCAACTTTTGATATAGGAAATGTTCAAAACATTATCCAATAGTACAAAATTATATCCTTCTTTACTAATAAAGAAACTGATATGATGTTGTATATCAGGTTCAGTATCTAATAACATTTGTTCAGAATCAATGTATTTGGTAATACAGGGTGATAACTGCCAACAAACTTGGCTGCAACACTTTGCACCATTTCCAACTCTTGAAACATATCACCAGTTCTCAGTTCTCTACCTTTCTACAGCCCATGTAACATATTACATATCTGGGATCCTGATCTGGTATCACATACCCAGGACGTAAAGGATACTGTGAACAGTTCTCGGTAATGAACACACCCGAAGAAGATGCATCAGCATGTACTTTTCTTCGTTTGGGTAGCACGGGATTCTGGTAATCCCCAATTTCCTGCTCTGTCTTATTATAAGTTGGAGAGGGACCAACGTTCCCTAGCGCAGTATAACAAGCGGGTCCGGTCAATACATCCGTATTATTTATCTTGATTAAAGTATGACATGGTCGCTACCTAGAGAGAGAGAGAAGAAAACACTCTAGCGTATGCTCTTGTAAAATTAGATTGGTTATTAATATATCTAATCAGGATGGCTCCCACTGTTTTTGTCAAATCTTCCTTCAAACCCTAAAAGGAAAGACTTGCCGGGATTAATTACACCGTACAAGTTCGTCAATCTTTCAGCCAGGCCAGTGCCGGTATTTTGAGGGAGGTTCCCTGTGCTTTCGCACGGACCTAATTAAAATAAACTTCATTTTCCCAGAGGCGTAACCCCATTGACACCTTTCTAAACACCTACTTGATCGGCTAATTGTAATGTGTAAAATTCTCCCAGGAGTAACTCTTACTCGCAGTGGGTATCGGGATCCAACTATCTCATAGGAGGTATGCAATCTCATTGCAAATTTCAATACTTGAAATTCCCGATAATGCTTTTACCCCCAGCATCCTATGACCTTGACGAAAGCCAACAAACCAAAGGACGCTAGTCAAGCTCAACCCGTACATTTCTTGATTGAATTAAACCCACCCGCACGACCCTTGACGAAAGCCAACAAAGTCGTACGACTACCCTAATCCAATCGCATCTCATGCTTTAGCAGATAAGCACTAATTAGCTACTGCAAACTACGCCTTGACGAAAGCCAACAAACGTAGCACGAATACTAAATAGTACCTATCTGAAATGACGGAGGGCTACGCAGGTTTTTCAGAAAAACCATGAGCGTAATGAACTTGATATCGTTGTAGAAACTAGTGATTTTGAAAATGAGTGTTTTTTAGGCTTTTCTAGTTTCGCTAAAGAGGTCGCTCCCGGTGAAGGGATCTCGGCTCTTTCCTTATCGAATAAGGTGTTGGATATTCTACAAGGAATACCGCTATGCAAAGCAAGAACTATAGAAGCAATCAAAAACTAAACCGAGTGTTTTGTAGCATTTGCTAGTTTTGCTAAAGAGGTCACTCCCGGTGAAGGGATCTCGGCTCTTTCCTTATCGAATAAGGTGCTGGATATTCTACAAGGAATACCGCTATGCAAAGCAAAAACTAGACCTACCCTTTTTGAAAATTTGATTCTACAACATTTTTAGGTTTCTTTTCTTTCATTAATCTTACTAATGAAGTCCCATCAATTAATGTTTCCCTAAACATCACAGAAGAAATGAAACGAAAATAGAACGTACGCTTATGCCATCTGCATTCGCCACATGGCCCCGTCATGCACCGTTAGGTTACTTAACTACCGGCAGAGCGGGGGCTGGACTAGCGCGGGTGCAAAACATAAGTAACGTTTAATATATATCATATATATAATATTACATTCGTCTCACGCAGTTATATGATCAACATCACAGAACACAGCAGCAGAAGATAAATATATGAAATATTGGATATACTAGGATGTCCGTGTTTTAAATTTAGCCAGTAATGTAAAACACGGATTCCACGGTCGTGAAGAATAGCCAAACCCACATCCCATAGACCCCTACGAGAGTGGCAAGTAACCCTGCCAATTCTAGAGTTAGGAGACCCGGTCTCAACTCCTTGAGATGGTCTCCCACTGGATTTTAGAACCCAGTTACTTGTGCTCCTTACCTTGGGTCTATCCTAATGCGGAAAAAAAATTAATATACAACAATGGTGACATCATCCTCACCCCGGAAGTGCCCCAATAAAAGAATATTACATACAAATTTTATATGAATGAAAAAGAAAACTCTCATCTCACATAAACCCCCCGGCTATTCTTTCACGACGATCCAATAAGACATATCAGCAACACATGACATCATATTTCATCAACGTAAGTAAATATGTGTATTCTGAAACTGGTTGACATATAGCAATGAAATCGGGATACCCACATATTACAATTACGGTCGCAGAAAAAAAATTGTAAAACTACAATAATTAGAATCCGTATATCCTAAGACATCATAAACCCAGAATATCGCATATTCCGGATTTCATGCCTAAACTGTAAACCTTGTATTTTAGTCTCAAATTGAAAACACTTTTCAATTATCTTAGTTGGGCAATTCAACAAGATTCCGGACTGCAATATCGAATACTCGTCGGAAACTTTAGTAGATGGCCGCACCCCCAATGTCGGCGACGAAGTGCACTAAGGCGGAACACCGTGGCCGTGAGCAGCCGAGTGGGTGCTTTTTGGCAACGGGATTCTCCTACAGTCACTTGGTCGCGGCTATGGGGCGTGGCTGTCTAATAGAGTTACCCGGCGAGTGTTCACGTACAATACGCGATTGCGACGGAGTTTTGATCCGAATCAAAACTTCGTGGCAACCGATTAATCGAGACTAACATACTAGATTCACAATATACTATATACATTACCAGTTTTCACAAAACCAATAAGCCGGATTCTAACAATTGTATCACATATCATCAAGATCTATACGACACCAAATATATCGATCAGTTTTACAAAATCTAGATAACTCAACAACTTGAGAATCACAGTTAAAAATACCCAGAAAGTGCAATATACAAACATGGAGCAGCACAAGAAAAATGGAACCACATCTCCTTAAAACGGCGGCGGAACCGCGGCCAAACCAAGGTTTGTGCGGCGGTTCCGCAGCGCTTTGAAGGAGTTAGGTCTCCAAATTTCTTGAGGCTCCATATAAAAGCCTGCACGTATTTCTGCATATTTTTAATTTCAAAAATTCCAACATTTGAAAAAATCGACAGAAACATGTCAAAAAGCCGGATTTTTAAACCGATCGAACTCTTTAACTTCGTAACGACCTACCCTGATGTTCAAACCTGGCTCTGATACCATGAAGGACTACCTTAGCACCATGATGAGGTTGTAGAAGCATCTACCATGCCAAATTCAAATTTTTCTTGGTGCTAAGCTATACTCACAAGATCTTAACTAGATTATTAGGGTTTTCTTTAGATGATATGTCAACTAGAGAGAAGGAGAGATATTTATACCTTGGTAGAACCAAGTCCTTCTCTTCAATATGCTCCATGTAGTAGTCCCGCGACTCCACAAGGCTTCTCTTGAGACTTTGAACAAGCTCCCTTCGTAGCCTTCGCGCCAATGATGATCCACTCCGAAGCTCCTACTAGTTCAAGCTACCATTGCACTAAACCCTTTAGTGCATGAAACACATCACACTAATTTGCTAAAAGGTGTGAGATGATGAAGTAGGGGATGTTAAGAGCTCACTAATTTGTGCTCAAGCTTCATGATTCACATCTCATGTGAGGGTTGAAGCTTGAGAAAAAGCAAGAGGAGGAAGAAGAAGCAAGAGCAAGCATGGGCAAGTAAAAATGGCTAAGTCTTTTAGAATGAACAAGAAACAATGATAATTCTTGACCCCTCACTCATTCAAGTAAGGAATTATGCAATATTAAATTGCAACCATGCTTGAATAGTGAGTCAAGAATGAATAAACAAGTATTTAACCCATGCTTGCAACCATGCTTCATTTTACACCTCATTTCTATTTTCACAAAATAGAAAAGAAAATTCCATGCTTCATTTTAATATATATATATATATATATATATATATATATATATATCAATATATATATAATAAATATTTAATGAAGATTAATTAGTGAGCTAATGATATTAGTTAATATGTAATTATATCACATATAATTTATATCATATTATTAAATCAACATTTGATCTAATAATCCGGTTATATCATATACGATCGACTAATATCATATATCTGTATATCATATTATCGAATCAACACTTAATTCGACAATCTGGTTATATCACATATAACCGCACCGATAACAGATGACTGCCAGATTACAATACGGTATCACATACTCATATTTAATTAGGCCCGCACACATATCACATGTGTCCTACTTCGTTTCGCTTGAACCAGGGAACTTCTGTGTGGGACTCTAAAGACTCGTCAATACACCGGCAGTAGGTGATGATCATATCAGTTACCTACAAGCCGTCAGCGGTACTAGCTGGACGTAACGGCTACCCGGGCATTGAGCGATATGAAGGTCAACAAGCAAGCCTGTCCACAGTCTCCATGAATCCTATCAGTAACACTATCGTACAGTCCGGTCTCTTCGTCTGATATGTCGCATATCATGTCTAGGGGTGGAAATCGTCAAACCCTAGCAACGTGATAAGTCATGTCGATGTGAGGCTCATAACAGGTTGAGAAACTACCGATAACACTTATCAGTAGATCTCCAAATCAGCCCTGGTCAGGGACTTCCAGTTATTGCCAATCGAACATAGCGCAACATCAACCCCTAATACCGGGAGAGGCGAAACCCCTCCTATCGCTCATTGCCTCCATACGACTCGGGACTGTACCCAAAATCCACCTGTTTGCACGACTCCTCTTGAGCATGGTAGGGAGGAAATAAAAGCACAGTGGGAGTCGCATAAGACTCTATGACGATCTCGGGTCTACAGACTAACCTGTACCAGTGTCACCAGAGGACTGCTATCTGACGATAGGTATTCTACCACATAGGAGTCCTCGGTGAGTCCTGTTCAGTGTACCCAGTTTCCACTGAGCATCCGTATACGACCTTTGATGTCAAACACTAATGGATGTGGGATCATCCATCGCCCATCATATGGGTCAAGAAGCGTATACGCTAGTCTACTCTGGAATATCGATGCCCTGTCTCGATATTCTCTCGACTAGGAACAATTGAAGGATGTACTTGTGAACTACCATGGCCCCACTAGTATGATCCACATCATAGTCCTGGTAGTCAAGTACATATCCTAAGGGCTTTATCAACACGTGAGAGCATGACATTATCACAATACAAGTCTACATGTTTAGATAAAGGTAACCAGACAGCATACTATCATGTCGAGCAAGAAAGTCTTCTCAGTATATACATATCCAAGTATCCACTATAATATACATCATATGTACAATAATAGACTCTAGGGAATACATATAACTAACACTCAGCACTAAACTCCTCAAATCACCATCATCATCAAAACCCATTGAGATCCACACGCAATAGAAGATCACCTCCAAAATCCACCGGGAGATCAATGGAAGACGACATCTAACGGAGACCTGAAAAAGACCTCCATCAGTTGGCGCCGTCTGTGGGAAACAAAAACTCCACAAAAACAAAGTTGGCCTTCCGATTTCCGCCCGCATGGCGAGCAACCATTCCGAAGATTCCGGTATAAGCCGCCGCCTTCCCCTCACCAAAAGCGTGGATGAGCCTCCTCCAGCGACCATCATCAACGCCCTTGCCAGCCGAATAGATCGGCTAAATCCCTCGTGGAGGGGCTCGTCCGCGTCCACGCGGCCGGGACTGGGCCCCAGATTGCCGCTCCACTGCCACCAGAAGGCTCTGCCCCCGTCTGGACAGCTGACCACCAGCGGGCTACGACTCCTGGCCACCGATCTCTTGAGCCGGTACCCCCTGAGGCCCGCTGGGCGCCCCACGGCTCTACACCAAGGTCCGCCGCCAGAACTCCTCGCCTAAAGCCTCCTCACGACCCTTATCCCCCTGAGGAGATGTCGGTCACCTCGCCTGTCCATAGGCATGGTCGACACCACCCCCTCGCCGGGGCCGCACTGAAAGGGTTCACGTCGGTTGCTAGAGAGCCACCTCGCCCAGGGATCTGAGGCACCTCATCGAGAGGAACCGGGGCCGCTCCCAGACGCAGGTCACCCGCAGCGGAGGCCAGGGATCCCAAGGCGCCGAGGGCATGCACCGGGAGGCTCACCTCTTGAGCGACGGGGCTAAGTATGCCTCCGATTCGCTCACAAAGCCGTTCACCGAGGAATTGCTCGCCGTCTATGTCTCCTCGCGCAACAAGCCCCCAAAGGTCTCTCTGTTCGACGGAAAAACCGACCCGAAGGACCATTTGGATGCTTTCACTGTGGAGATGAGCTTCCAGGACCACTCCGACGCCGCCCAGTGCAGAGCCTTCCCGGCCACCCTCATCCGTGCAGGTCGGGACTGGTTCCGGGGGCTCGAGCCCCGCTCAATCTCGACCTTCGACGAGCTGGCTACTCAGTTCCTTGGCTATTTCATTGGGAACCGTCGACAGAAGCGCACGGTCGACTGCCTCTTCATGGTTAAGAGTGGGGACAAGGAAATGTTCAAGGCCTACATTACCCGTTTCTACAACACCCTTCTCGAGGTGCCCGAGCACCGGGATAAGACCGTCATCACGGCGTTTAGATCTGGTCTGAGGTACAAGGAGTGGTTACGCTCCTTCGCATTGGCGCAACCTAAGACCATGGCCGAGGTCAAGGCGTGGACCGAGCGCGAGGTTCAGCTGGAATCCGAGGTGAACGCTAACCTCCCCCGAGCAGAACGATCTGACCAGAAGAAGAGGGCTCGGAAGGAGAGGCCGGAGCGTCAGCAGCCCTACCATCCAAAGTTCCAGGAGTATACCCCCCTCAACGTCTCCCTCACAGTATTGCTAGAGGAGGCCCAGAACGAGGGGTTCTTCAAGTTCCCTCCGATCCCGCGTCAGGCTGCGAAGCGAATCCGGGGCCCTTACTGCGCTTTCCACCGGACACTAGGCCATACCACGGAGGATTGCAAGCAACTCAGGAACTACATCGAAGAGCTCATCCGATCGGGACACCTCGCCGCATATTTGAGGGACAAACGGCAGGCCGACCGCGAGCAGGAGCAGCATCGCCCTCCCGCTGACCTGACCATCGGTCAGATCATGCTCATTTCGGCGGACGGCCAGCACGGAACTCAGGTAGCCCCGTACCCTGTGCCAAGCACGGAGGTCCACAGTCCTCCGGGGAGCTCGAGAAGAGCCAATGAAATTATCTACTAGCCTGTACTTTTCCTTTAGGGCAATGTAAACTCTTCCTAAGATCTATTGATAATTTAATAAAGATCAATGGAATATTGCGAAAAAGAAAGAAAAACCTCATTTATTCAAAAGGTATTATGGGCTCCTTAGCCATACACGCAAAAAGAAAAGGAAATTACAACAGTGGGGGAAGGGGGTGCAGCGAGCACTGCTCGTGGTACTCAGTAAAGATCTCCGCCAGCCGGGGCCTCGCGAGGTCCAACCTCTGTCCCCGGTTCCCCCGCGCGCGTCGATCCTAAGCCTCAGCTCGTAGCATTCACGGACGAGCGCCTCTGAGCGGGCCAGCCGGTTCACGGAGATCAGGCTGAAGCGCCTCAGAGACCGCAGCTTGCCCACGGCCTCGTCATAGAGCTGCTCGGACAAGCGGTTGTAAAGCCCCGGCGACGCCCTCCAGATGGAGTACATCAACAGCTGCAACAGGGAGGTACGTCGGGGGAGCAGCTGGCCGAAATGGTCCTCGATGCTCCCATAGACCAGCTGCACCGTGTACTCAGTGCAGTTCTGGTCGTAAAGGTACACGTCTTCGAAGTGGATAATGTCGGGGATGGTAAACGGGAAGTCTTGCATTTTCGACGACCTGTTTATGAAGGATGGAAGGACCAGTACTCCTTCAGCCTTATATAGCCCACTGCGCAACTCAACAGTCGCCCGCTTTCACCCAAAAATTCGCTGCCACGTGGCGGTCATCAAGCCTTCTCTGGTGGAATCGAAGCGGCGTTCTCCTAGCGCTTCGCTTCCCCTCGCATTCCATGCACATGCTACGCGCACTGTTGCTGCGACTGTTCCTATTCCCCATGCCTACAGCTGGATGGTCGGGCTATACCTTGCGAAGAATTAGCCAAAGCAGCTACCCTGCTCGGCTATACCTGGCCGGTAGCCTCCCTACTCGCAATGCCAGGATTTAAAGCCCGCACCAAGAGGCAACCCAGCAGCTACCCTGCTCGGTCACCCGTGGCGGGTAGCTTCCCTACCTCAACGCCGGGGATCAGAAAGCCCTCCCAGAGGCAGTCGAGCCCAACCGTCGCTCGGCTATCCCTGGCGGGTAGCTTCCCTACCGAAATGCCAGGGATCAGAAAGCCCTCCCAAAGGCAGTCGAGCCCGAGGATTCCTCGCTCGGCTATCTCCAGCGGGCAGCTTCCCTGCCACAACACCGGGGATCAAAAAGCCCTCCCAGAGGCAGTCGAGCCCGAGGATCCCTCGCTCAGCTATCCTTCAGGATAAAAGCCCTCGCCAAGAGGCACCGAGCAGTAACCCTGCCCGGCCAAGGGTCCTTGGTAGGCTTCTACAGCCCCTCCTGCGCTAAGGACCAAAGTCCTCCCAGAGACAGTCGAGTCCTTGCTCGGCTATCCCCGGTTGGTAGCTTCCTACCACAACCGACAGGGATCAAAGTCTTCACCAAGAGGCACCGGACAGTAACCCTGCTCGGTCCCCGTCCTGAAGGATCAAAGCCCTCGCAAGAGAAAACCGAGCAGCTACCCTGCTCGATCATCTCCGGCTGGTAGCTCCCTACCCATGACGCCAGGTATCGAAGCCCTCGTAAGAGGCATCTGAGCGGCTGCCCCGCTCGGTCATCCCAGGCTGGTAGTTGCCTACCCGTGACGCTAGAGATCAAAGCCCTCGCCAAGAGGCAACCGCGCAGCTTCACTACCCGGTCATCCTTAGTGGGCTTCCTATAGCCCCTCCAACACTAAGGATCCAGGCCCTCACCAGAGGCGACCGAGCAGCTACCCTGCTCGGTCATCTCCGGCTGGTAGCTCCCTCCCCATGACGCCGAGGATCGAAGCCCTCGCAAGAGGCATCCGAGCGGCTTCCCCGCTCGGTCATCCCAGGCCGGTAGTTGCCTACCCGTGATGCCAGAGATCAAAACCCTTTCAAAGAGGAGACCGCGCAGCTTCACTTCCCGGTCATCCTTGGCAGGCTTCTTACAGCCCCACCAACGCTGAGGATCCGAGGCCCCAAAAAGGGGCAACAAGTCCATCAAAGTCTAAGCGATCCCCCCTCGGCTCCAGGACTATGGAGATGCCTCCTCGACAGCGCTTGGCAAGTGATGGAGACACAAGGTCGGCAGCGCTTGGCAAGTGATCGAAATCAACCCAACGAACGATCGCTAGACAGATAGCTGACCCAACAGTGCAAGCAGAAATATTTTACAAACATTCTTCACAAACAGATGGTAGAGTGCGATTCGATGAAACCGAAGAAAAAATTTATTACTACCAAAGACAAAGGTTTTACAAAGGGTATTTTTGGGGGCTCCCCAGCCTTACAAAATTCTAAAAAACAAAGAAATGAAAGGAGGAAGATGGGGGCTCTAAACCTCGGGGCCAGGTACGACCTCGAGGTCCTCGACATCCACCACATGACGCGCGGGGTCCTCGGCGGTTTCCTCACCAGGAACCTCTTCCCCCTGCTCATCGGCGTCCGCGAAGGGGAACTCGGCCCGAAGATCTCCGTCGGCAAACGCTGGCATCCGGGCCTTAACGGCATCGAGGGCGTCGTGCCAGATGCGGGTCGTAGCCACGGCCAGGTCATCATAGAAGTCCTTCGACTTCTTATAGCTCTCCACCGCCCTCAGTTCGGCCGACTTGGCTGCCTCGGCCGCCGCCCCAAGCTCCTTCCGGAGGGCCTTCACCATCCTCTTCAGGTTGCCGGCAAGCACCTGGGCATCCTTGAGCTTGACCTCGGCAATCAAGGCAATCTCGCGATGCCGGGCTACCTCCCGTTTCCCGGCCTCCACTTCGCCTTCCAAGGCGGCAACCCTCGCCGTCACCGCCTCCAGCTCCCGCCTGGAGCTCTCTTCCAGCGAGACGAGCCGGCCTGCAGCCTCCAGCGCCGGGGCTACCACTTCGGCTTCCATACGCAAGGCGAGGGCAACGTGCTGGAGAACCTGGGAGATACGAAAGATATCAGAAAAAGGAAGGAGGCACCGAATTTCACAATAGACCAAGCACATACCTGCACGGACTCCTGGGCGATGGACACCAGCTGAGCCCTGAAGGTCCCCCCGGGAACTCTACCCCCGGCCGAGGCCTCTATCTCATGCAGAAGGCTATCCGCAACGGATAGCCCCGATGGCACCGCGAACCGGAGGCCCCCTTCCTCCACCACGGTCGGCGAGGACCGGCCCCGGGAAGGTCTCCGGGAGCTCCTCTTGAGCAGCTCTGAGGGAGAGCTGATCTCCTCCTCCGAGTCCGGGTCCTCCAGAACCAGGGCCCGCTTCCGTCCCGACACTCTGCTGGGACCCGGGGCGGGATCCGCCCCCGAACGCTCACGGGACGCCACCACCGAAGCCGTAGGAGCCGGGCCGGGCTTCGCGCGAGAAGAGCTGGCGCCTCCGGCCTTCGTAACCTGCCTCGGCTGGCGCATGGAGGCTTTAAGCGAGTCAAAGTCCATGGATCCTGCACAAAGCAAAATACCCAACAAGTCAGCAACACGAGTAAAACGCAATCCAAAAAGCTAGCCCAACTTACCGACGATCTGAACGGGGCTGAGCCCGACCCAGCTCAGGACCCTCTCGGACAGCAGAACGTCGGGTCGGGGGATGGGCTCCCATGACGCCACTCTCACCGCGGCGAGGTCATCGGACTGGATCCCCGGCAAACATTTCTCCCTTGACCACTTGGTAGGCACGGGCCAGTCCTCGCCCTCGGGAGGGGAAACGAAGAAAATTTTCTTCTTCCAATCATGAATAGAAGAGGGTAAGGCCACGACCCCGGTCCCGGCAGCGCCTCCCGGCCGCTTTCTGAAAGAGAGATAGACCCATCTCGGGTCGCCCGTTCGACCACCAGGGTGACTTTTAAAGACGAAAGAAGAATCGAGAAGGGAGAGGCTGAAGGGGACCGCCTGTAACTTTAGGCGGATCAAGAACCTGAGTAGGATCCTCCACGAGTTCGGCACTAACTGGCCGGGGGCCAGACCGAAAAAATTCAGCGCAACGACGACCTCGGGAGAGAAGGGCAAGCGCATTCCGCCCCAAAAATCTTCCAAATATAGGGCAATTTCCCTGCCCCGTACTTGATTCGCCCTCTCCCCCTCCTTGGCCAGTCGGAGCGTGTAACACGAGGGAATGTAGAAGCGAGCCCGAACATTGGCGAGCTCGTCCTCATGCCTCACCCAACACGAGGAGCCGGGGGCCGCATCTGCCGCCACATCCCTGGGGGCTGCCCCCGCTGCACGATCCCGGGGAGAGGATCTGACCCCTGCTCCCCGGGGGGACTCAGACACAACTAAAGGGTCCCTGGAACCTACTTCTACAGCGTCTACTGACTCTATAAAGGAAGACATCTAATCTTGAAAAAGGGAATCTTTGGGAGTCGAAAGCGACAGAAAGAAGACGAGCGCCGAGCAACCAGGCCTTGGAAGAGGGAAATATGAGGGAGTAGGGACCCAAAGACGGGCCCCACCCCTGTTTATTGCTGCAAGCGGCCTCATCCAACGACGCCCGTCATCTACCGCCGAAACGACTCCTCGCGTCCATTGGCTCCGATCGCTCCACGTGTCGACCTGCGCTGGACCGCGCCCCATCAGACGCTGCAAGCCTGCATACATCGCGTCGGCCAATCGACGCTTGACACGTGGACCGTTGCTTCAGTAGCAGAGTGCACGAACCGGCGCACCTTCCTTAAATTCGGAGATCTCGCCCCGATTCACTAGCAGAAAAGACAACTGACAGCCCGAGGACTCGTCCCGACAAAGCCTTAGGAAGGAGCTCACTTCGGGAGGCCTAGCAGTCCACTCCTGACCCGACCCGCTAACTGGTCAGGACAAGAGTGGGGGGCTAATGATGATGCTCAATATTGGCGGTCTCCAAGATCTGGACACGTGGCAGATGACGTGTCCCAAAACTCAGAAGGAAGGGCCGCAGGGGCCGACCAGGCAACCCCTGTACCCGACCCACAAGCACAAGCTGGCCCTCCTCGGGCCCTCTGCAAGTTGGCCTCCTCGACCCCCCCACCCCAGCTCGTTCCGAGCTGCCACAGGACCAGGACTCCTCGGCCCTCTTGCTCATCTCCGAGCTCCCTAACCGAGGCCGTCTTCCTCGGCCCCTCTGACCAGATCAACCGTTCACAGGTGTAACCGCCGCTCCGCGAATCTCGCCATGCGCGGATTCTCCGCCCGTAACATCCTACGTTCCACACCTCCGCGACCCCCATTAATGGGCGATCCGCTCTCTACGCGGGCGTGACGTCGGGAGCGTAACTGCTGGCAAGATTCTCGCACCTGCTGCTGCGTGCCATCACCGCTATATAAACCCCCATCACAGAGGGGTCAAGTAAGCCATTTTTATCCCACTTAGCCGTTACTCTGCTCGGATCTAGCACTAACTTGATCATCGGAGGGTCCTCGGTGGTACCAAACCACCCTGGGACTTCTTTGCAGGTACTCGGCACTAAACTCCGCAAATCACCATCATCATCAAAACCCATTGAGATCCACACGCAACAGAAGATCACCTCCAAAATCCACCGGGAGATCAACGGAAGACAACATCTGACGGAGACCTGAAAAGGACCTCCATCAGGTGGGGCCCAGCCTGTACGTGGTGGCGAGCAACGGGGCGGAGGTGACTTTCTAGCGGTGGGAGTGGCAGCAGCGGAGGCGAGGGGAGTGGGTCAGGGTCAGGGTGAGCAGGTCAGGGTCAGCTGCTGCGAGGTCGGAGAGGGGAGGATGGCATGCGCGGTGCACGTGAGGGGTCGAGGGCAGAACGGGGATTTCAGGGAAGGGGAGGAGGGGCTGATGCTGGTGTACAATGTCCGGAGTGGGGAGAGGAGTCGTGGGCCGGACTTGCTGGTCGGGTTCAGGGGGGCCGATTTGATGTGCGTCGAATGCTAGAATGCTAGAGTGCGTCTGCACACTCCCACTCAAGGTAATGGTTTTATTTTGCTGCTGATTTGATTTGATTTTGAGAGGGTTGGTAATGAGATTGTTTACTTCTCTCTATGCTAACGAGGGATATAGATTAGGGGTTTGGTTTTATATGAGTTTGAACATGTTCGATCTCGGCTCGTGTACGTCTTGAACTTGACTGGTTCATGTTTGGTTCGTCTCAATTTTTTGTGTCAGTGTGTATTGTACTTGAACTAAGTTGGCATCTGAGCTTGGGCCATTTCTCGGTGAATTATGGCTTCGAATTGGGGCTAGGGGTTAGTAATCAGAGGACCATATATCGTTGGCAATTATTATGATCTGTTTTCCAATGAAGATTTGTAACATGGCTGAATACATATTTGGATTATAGTAAGCTAGAACTTTTTGCCCCCTCTTCTTGAATCAAAGCAGCTATAAATGATTCCAAAAAAAAGTTCTGGTGATCGTGTGCATTAAACAAATCTCTGAAAATGGCATTGATTTCATGTGTTGATTCTCTGTTAACACTATTATTAAGAGAAGTATAGCATGGGAAGAAAATTCATAGTATAGTATATACTGCATTGACAAGATAACCATATCAAACAACTGGGTACCGTATTTAAAAATTAAAGGAGTGATTTATGCATAATATAATAGTTTGAAGGGTATAAAGTAGTATTTAAGAGATACAGCACATGTGCATGATTGCACACCGTCGTCTTTATATGCCCAGTCATAAATCAAAGTATAGGTCTCACAATTTACTCGAAAATCTTCCTCCCTCTCTCACATCCGAAAAAATATAATTCCGATTAGCCGATATCAGTTACTTCGTTGTTCTTTGTTAAACCGCTAGCAACAATGGGACTTAACTTGACAATTAGCCTCTCTTGTGAGAATGGATGGCAATAAAAAGAATAAAGTTTATGTGACCCGTCTCATAAGGCTATAAGTGTCCTGCAGTGTCCAGACCCATGGGCACTGCAAGCCCAGGAGCCTATTTTCATGGGCACTATGGGCCCTGTTTTTTTAATTTTTTTTTTGCAAATAGGCTCCTGTGCCTGCAATGCCCATGGATCGGCCGGACATGCATAGTCCCTGCAGGCCCTGAATCCTCCTCTCATGATATTTGCAAGCAAAATGAAAAAACATCATCGTCTCGTGTATCCTCTATAATCCAGACTAATTGTTATCAGAATCATCTTTCAGCCAAGCATTTCAGGTACAAACCATCTTCTTCGGCGATTGCAGCTCCTTGTAAAACTTTTGGCGATTGCATTCTAGTTAGATTCTACATGCAAATCATGAATAATAAAGTATTCATTAAAGTACAGTCAAATTTGCTGACCAACAGCTGATGCCAGGACTAGAATACCAAGGAACCTATCTTAAATCTGTGGATCTTAAATTGAAGGGTTTTTTGATTTATAGCCGAAAGATGAAGAATTTTAAAAAACCGCCGTCGATGAATAAAAATTTAAGAACGACCTTCAAAGATTGACAGTTAACTAAATACAACCTTCTGTTACAATTACCCAAATTTGACCTTGGTTTACGATTAACTAGGATTATTTGGGATATTTTCAGATATATTGAGTACCCAATTTACCATCAATCCTTATATCCCATCATCCCAAAAATCATGCCTCCTCTCATCCAATCATGCAAACCCGTGGCTCCACATCTCTCTTCCCTCTCCTAAAAGCAAGCCATCACCCAAGTCTTGTCCAACTCAAATCCTCAATCTTAAACAAAATTCATAACCCCCTCATATTCTCCTCTATCTTGTAATCCCTCTTCATCTTCAACTTCACCATCCGTCATTTTGCTCTCCTCCACTCTCATCTCTCTTCCTCTCCTTCACAAGACCTTCTCCATCTCTTTTAAACTCCTCCATCTCTACACGATCCACCATCATATCAAAAACACCCAACATATATTCAACTTAATACAACCCAGCTTATATTCGACTTAATGCCACAAAGAAGAATTCTCTCATCTCGGGATATGTTGAGAAGAATGATGAAAGAGAAGAATAGAGAAATAAAGGTTGCGGGTTATTTTAATGCTGAAACAAAAGAGAGTTGTTGTTATAGATGTTGCTTTTTTTTCGCCAAAAGATGTTGCTATTTTGTTGGTAATGAGAAGTGTAATTTGGAGATGGGAATGTTGAGAGTAAGGAGGGGTAAAAGTGACCCTTTTATATACCCAAGAGCTAATTCTAACGCATTTAATAACAGAAGTAACTTCATCGTATTTTTCAGTTAACTTATAAATCTTTATGTGTTGCTTTTAAAAAAATTGATATTAGGGGGTGCTTTTTTTAAAATCCCTCATCTTTGAGGGTTGTTTATAAAAAAAACCTAAATTGAATCCGTGATTTAGGGAGTAAAAAGGTGCTAAGAGTTTATCAATTACCTAATTTCCATTGCTTATATTGTCAACTAGCTAGTTAGGCTGAATAGATCTAACATAGCTAATTTTATCGTCTAGCTCAAGAGGCCCAAATTCTATATTCAATTATTAAGCTAGAGAACAAGTGATTCAAGTAAACAAGTGTAAAGTCGGGAAAGTCCGAAAGGAATCAAGTAGGTAAGTCGGACTCAGTTTAGTAAGAAAAGTCAGTAGCTAATGAATGTTTTCCTCTTCTGCTTTAGGACTTATCCCTAAGGCTCTTGCTACGCCCTATAATTTTAGTCAAGCATGTAGGCTGAAGTCTATTATGTCACATCTCATCTCCGTCACCCAAAGTACATCCATTCATTATCGAAGCATTGAAGATAATATTCTTCTTGCTTCCGATTTGATTCATGATTTTCATAAATGGAATGCAAAAAAGAGGTTTTGTGCAAAAATCGATTTGCATAAAGCATTTGATTCCGTTATTAGAGATTTTCTTTTGCATATGATGGATCAAAAGGGCTTTCCTTTAATGTGTCTCAAATAGATTTGTGTTTGCATATATAAACCGATGTTCTCGGTAAATTTGAATGGCTCGTATCAATGGCTATTTTTGTTCCACTTCCGGTGTCACGCCCGGCTTCCCAAAATACGGAATACGAGGGGTCGACAAGGCCAGCCATACTCCTACGGTCGAGGAAATATCCCTCCGTAGTCACACTTCGGCTTCTAGCACTACGTGGTAATCAGTAATTAATGCACAGGTAATGAGAAATGCGGTATCTAAATCAAAAGAACTAACCAGATGGAGATCAAGGAAGTATAGCTCTGGGTCGCTGATCAAGATGTCCGCGATGTTCTCGAGTTACATCAGGTCCTGGTCCAAACTAGATCCACTTCTCACTCTGAGCATGCATACTCAGGTCGTCAGAGCGACACGATAGCAATATATATATATATATATGTGTGTGTGTGTGTGTGTGTGTGTGTGTGTGTGTGAACACGTGCAATAATGATGAATATGAAACAGTAAGCATGGAATAATGACGTAAGCATGAAGTAGCAAAATACCGGTAGTTAATAGAGCAGGTAAACAGTAAAGCAGTAAACAGTATGGCAGGTATGTTGAATCAGTAAGCAATGCATATCAATGTCACTAACCCTATCAGTCTCTAAGTCTCACTGTACAGGTCGCTAAGCCTATCGTCAGTCCAGGTGTGAGAGTCAACCACTCGTGAGTATCCCCCATCCAAGGGTAGGACCCAAGGACAAGGGAACACGGGCCCGAGTCGCTCGTTAATAATCAGTAATATCCCCATATATCTCCAGAGTCGCTGTATGTGCCGGCAATGGGACTCCCAAGATTCTGTTGAACTCACACTCAAACTACCCCCACCCCGTGGTCTATATCAAACGCCAACCATAAACTCAAATACCAGTCGGTCCATGACAAGTCTACGCGAGAACTGGAGACAGGATCTCCATCAAGCATGTCCCGACTGATACCCAAGACAAATGGACAGTGTTTGGTGCCTTACCTATGACACCCATATAAGTGCTTCCATAATCGTCCCATATCAATTATAGTCACACTTATACACGTCCCATAGACGTCGACAATGCAATAAATCAATAGGGTCTGCTGATTGTGTACAAGTACGTGTCGCTTTCACTTATCCATTCATGCCTACACACTAACGTACTTGCCACAATCAAACGCTAATACCTAACACTGGGTAATGCACATGATCACTAGGTTACCAATGCAATGACATCTACACGATATGATGAGAATACAATAATTACCATGTGAATAGAATACCATCAGTCAGTGTTCTACCACTTGCATAATTTACTATAAGTCATGCGTGCAGAATTAAGCGAAACAATGAAAAAGGGGTAAACAGTATATTGAATTATCTATCCATCAAAATTGGTTTCGTGCCAATCGGGTTTCAGGTTTGCTAGTTATGACAATTTCAATTTAAGTGTTCACGGCTGGAAATCCGGTTTCAGAATCGGGAGTCCATTTCGTAACACACTTTAATCCCAAGGCGACGCTATAGTTGAACAATGTTTAGGGTTATCAGTTAGGTTTCCACCACAATTGGCGGATCAGTAATATACTATATCGACAGGGAGTTATGGACAGGTTATGTTCGATGTGTAAAATCTACCTCTGCAGAATTCAGCAAAACGTATCGACATTATAAAATGAGTTAAAAATATCAAACAGTTGAGAAATCCAGTGAGACTAGTGTATTAAGAAATCTAACTCAATTTTCTACGTAACAATATAGGATTCCGCGCATTCTCATATTTGAACAGGAATATACAGGGGTTTATAAACAGGGGTTAACTGGGATTTCCGTTCTGGATTGCAGTCCAGAATCGTAATTCTCCGCAATTATCTCTATCATAATTTGTTAAAATTTAGTGATAAACTATAGAATACGGTAGGTTAAACAGTTAGCTTCGATACGAGCCATCGAACGCTAAAATCTGGTTTATACACAATTTATTATAAATTTTACGGTTTAGCATGTACGAAAGTTTTCAGGTCTTACGACAGAAATCGGGACATCATTTTACGTGAGCAAACGACATCGTATCGTAACCAAAGTCTTAAGGGACATTCATTATAACTCGGGCCATCACATGTTATTTGTCATCGTCAATTTAACGGGGTCTTCCATTCGGGTTTTGCATCGAACACTTGAATTATAACGATTCACATAAAAAGTATATGCGGAAATTATTGGTAACTTGAATTGTAATATATAAAATTAGCATGAAGGAAGTATTAAACTTGCCTGAAGACGTGTCGACGACGGTACGGCAGCGGCAACGGCACGATCGCGTCACGAACACGGCACATGTTTAGCCTTGTCGGATCTTGATTCTTGGCCTCGATGGCTCGGTGGGTGCGACGGACGTGCGCTGGCGTTGCGATGGATAGCGTGTTGATGACGATGACGACTTAAGGGGTCAAGGCCACAAATTTGATGACGACGACGGTGACCAGAATAGCGGCAATAGAGATCGATGTAAGTGTTCGACGAAATGCCGGGGGCTCGACTAGAGGTCGGGTTAGGTTCGGTCTAGGGTTCTTTTGAAGAAGAGATGAGAGAGGAAGATGTTGCCGTGAGAGAGAGATAGATGTTGCTGTGAGAGAGAGAGAGATGTTGTTGCTGTGAGAGAGAGAGAGAGAGAGATGTTGTTGCTGTGAGAGTTGCTGTGTGAGAGAGAGAGATGTTGC
Organism: Agapanthus africanus; assembly: GCA_030015575.1. NCBI lineage: Eukaryota > Viridiplantae > Streptophyta > Magnoliopsida > Asparagales > Amaryllidaceae > Agapanthus > Agapanthus africanus. Next base: position 682,920,083 of record CM057340.1, read on the forward strand.
TGTGTGTGTGTGAGAGAGAGAGAGATGTTGTCGCTGTGAGGGGGAGAGAGAGAGAGATGTGAGTGGTAAAGAGGGGGAGCTTGGTGGTGACGAGGTCGAGGAACTCGTCGGCGGTCGAAGGAGGGGTCGACGACGGAGGAGGAGCTCGGGGCTCGATGGGTTCCAGTGTGCAGGTGAGGGGGTACTGCGCTCAGGGCCTGTAGCTTGGAGGGGGCGCGGACGAGGGTTCGGTGTCGGGGGTGGTCGACGACACAGCGGTTAGGTGAAGGTTGAAGACGAGGTCGGGGGTGGTCTCGGAGAGGAAGCTCGAGCTCGGGGAGGGAGTGGAGGCGAGGGTGATGGTGCTGGAGGAGGCAAGGCGGGGTTCTTCGGAGGTGGCTCGTGGCAATAGTGGATGTGGTGAACTCGGTGGATGAAGCTTGGAGGTGGAGGCGATGGCGTGGCGGGGGTTGCGGTGGTGGTTGTGGTGTTCTTGGGAGTGAGGGGGGAAACGGGAGTGAGAGAGGGGGGAGCGAAAGACGTGAAGAGAAGGAGGGAGCAGCACGCGCGGGCGAGGTCGTGGGTCGGAGAGCGGGGATGTGGGAACGAGCGCGAGGGAGGCCGGCGCGACGTGGGCAGAGAAGGAAGCGGGAAAAGATTTTCGAAGGAGGAAGAAGGGAAAGCGGGTCGGGTCGTGAGAGGGGGTTTGGGCCGGGTTCATGGGCCGGGAAGGAATTAAAAGGAATATAGAGCGAGTGGGCTTGGGCTGAGTTAAGGGAAAATAATGAAAGGAAAAATGGAAGTATGGTTAGGGTTTGGGGAAAAAGAATTGGGCCGGGCAAAATAGGATTTAGTGAAAAAAATAGTTTTTAGGATTTTAGTTTTAGATTAGTAGGTTAAGAAATTGTTTTAAATAAAAATTACATATATATATATATATATATATATATATATATATAATTGAAATAAATCTGGATTTAATTCTGGAAAATACGGAAAATCTGTAGAAAATTTGGGAAAATATCTGGAGACGTTATTTATTAAAATACGCTAATTATTTATAGGGACTGGGTATTATATCATACCACCCTTATAAAAATTTCGTCCTCGAAATTTAAAATAAACAATAACCTATAAATGATACGCAAAAGCCACAAAATCAAGTACTAACATATAGTGATTTACTTAAAGCAGTTAGAAAAATCCAAGGTCCATATAAGTATAAGAAATAACGCAACTAACAGAATATGCCTAAGCAAGCACAAGACAGGACCATCTATAAGGATAAAATATATGCACAATACTAGAAAATAAAATAGCTATAACAAACGATAGTGAAGGGTTTGCCGATAGGCCAAAGTATTTTAGAATAAATGTATCGATCAAACAAATTTTAAAATAACTTAGAAAACCCACATGGTGAAAATAAGAAACATAGCACAAAATAATATGCGCGATATATGTTTGCGCTATTGAAAACGTGATGAATAGTAAAGCATTTAAAATGAATAAAACGGAAGTAGTTATAACACGCATTTTTCGATAAATACAAAATAATAAAAACTAAATTTTCGAATAACGATGTCCCTAAATGTAATTATGGTAATAGGAGATAGCACAAAAAAAATATAGGGGCTAGCCAGGGTAGGGATTACAATGGAGTATGGCCCACTCAAAAGGTCGGACGGTGGTACTTCAAACTGAATGTCGAAGAGACTGGGGGTCGGGTCAGCATAGGGCGTAAGGGTGAACAGTCATGAATCTCAGGAGGGAAAGAAATGTATTGGGGAGGGAGAACAGTCAATGCATCATGCGAACCAAAAATCAAAAGATTAGCGAACTCAGAAATTTTATTATCATTCCAGAAAATTCCAACAAGACATTCTCGAAAGATAAAAGATGGTCCTAAACTAATATAGATTTATTTGGCCAGAGCAGACAAAAGATAAATCACGTCAGGCGCAGTTATGGAAGTTCAGCAGGTTACGGTAGCTCGCAGCGCTCAGATAGGGGTGTCCATTTCCATAGCGCCTCGCAGGATCGCCACTGGAGGTTCTTCTGCCGCGGGGTCTTGTTCTTCTGGTCCTTTTTTCTCGGCTGGAGTTTCTTCATCGAGATCTGCTTCCACGTGATTCTCTTCTTCTGGATCTTCTTCCATGGGATTTTCTTCCACTGGATTCTCCCAAGGTCTTCCTCCCCTGGATTTTCTTCTATCGGGTCCTCCTCGGGATCTTCCACTATCGGGTCCTCTTCGAGGTCTTCTTCTTCGTCGTCAGAGTCGCTGATCATGTCGACTTCTGGGGCTGCGACTCCCTCATCCTCGGAAATCGCTATTTCTGAAAATAACCTGTGGGCCGTTGATCTCGTCATCTGAACTCATCAGCATGCGGTCCAAGGAAACGCACGATCGTGTGTCCTCATCTAAAGGCGGCGATGCTCCAGGATGGGCCATGGCCTGAAAGAAAGAGTCATGATTAGACAGTGGAATACACCGAGAAAATAGCCAAGGATACGGAGCACAAGGAAAATATGCGGTAGGTAAGGACTGAAAAATCAAAATTTAGAATACCGATACAATAAGTAGTATAAGTAAAGCGAGTGGCAAGGGGACGATACATACATCACAACTCAGAATTTTATTGCATTCAACTAAAGTTCAACGGATACAAGATCTTAAACGAACGGAAAAATTTACAAAAGAGTGACACCATTTTTATTGAAAGTAGAAAGGTGATAATTCTTCTTTGATATCTAGACCGCTGCATTCTCGTCACGCGAGTTGAATCCTGCGCTGGGTCTGTACTATCCTCGAAGCTCGAATTACGAAATAACCATCACTTAGCAGGAGTGGAGAGTGTGGACGAATCTCCTCCTTGTAGATCCTTCCTTTTAGGGCTCAACCATTGACAAGATGTTCGCTGGATCCGCAAATCAGACACTGCCCTTTGGCGCTGCAACAGCTTTCTGAAGGTGTCATGGCTTCTTGCAGTATCCACAACGTTGAGTCTTCCGCTATTTCCGTTGCTGGAAACAAGTGGGCGCTTCATCTTCATCTCTTTCCTTGTTTAAACAGGGATTCCCTTACGATTGGAGGCTTCCGCTGGTGCCTGAGTCATCTGCCTTCCTAATCCTTCAGCTAACAGGTCGTTCGTTCGCTCCTGGGCTTCCTTCAAACCTTGCAGTACATTCAGAATCTCGACTGTCTGATTTTGGGGAGTGGAGATAGAAGAAGAGTCGTTGGAAGACATGATCCTGAAACAACAATTTGAGGACGGCATAAGGTACAAAGAGTTAAATCAGAACAAGATATAGAATAGACAACGAAATAAGAATATCGGGTGAGGTGAAACTCAAGCGAGCGGAAAATCAAATGTAGAACTCCAAGTCACTCAAACAGAATACAGTATTGTCACTATGCTGTAGTTCACAATTACAATCACGTAACTCTACTAAGTCACCCAAAGCGCTAGCTGATGGATCAAAATTTATAGAAGAACACACTATGTGAATCAAGATCAAGAATAACAAGTTTACAATCTAGACCGAAAGGATGTCTTAGATGTCAAGCCCTACACGGAAACTGCAGTCCCAATATAAGCAAAACCTGGCTCTGATACCAAAAAAACCATGTCACGCCCCGCTTCCCATAATACGGAATACGAGGGGTCGATAAGGCCAGCCATACTCCTACGGTCGATGAAATATCCTTCCGTAGTTACACTTCGGCTTCTAGCATTACGTGGTAATCAGTAATCAATGCACAGGTAATGAGAAATGCGGTATCTAAATCAAAAGAACTAACCTGATGGAGATCAAGGAAGTATAGCTCTGGGTCGCTGATCAAGATGTCCGCGATGTCCTCGAGGTACATCAGGTCCTGGTCTAAGCTAGATCCACTTCTCACTCTGAGCATGCATACTCAGGTCATCAGAGCGACACGATAGCAATATATATATATATATCACACACACAAATGTGAACACGTGCAATAATGATGAATATGAAACAGTACGCATGGAATAATGACGTAAGCATGAAGTAGCTAAATACCGGTAGTTAATAGAGCAGGTAAACAGTAAAGCAGTAAACAATATGGCAAGTATGTTGAATCGGTAAGCAATGCATATCAATGTCACTAACTCTATCAGTCTCTAAGTCTTACTGTACAGGTCCGCTAAGCCTATCGTCAGTCCAAGTGTGAGAGTCAACCACTCGTGAGTATCCTCCACCCAAGGGTAGGACCCAAGGACAAGGGAACACGGGCCCGAGTCGCTCGCTAATAATCAGTAATATCCCCATATATCTCCAGAGTCGCTGTATGTGCCGGCAATGGGACTCCCGAGATTCTGTTGAACTCACACTCAAACTACCCCACACCCCGTGGTCTACATCAAACGCCAACCATAAACTCAAATACCAGTCGGTCCATGACAAGTCTACGCGAGAGCTGGAGACAGGATCTCCATCAAGCATGTCCCGACTGATACCCAAGACAATGGACAGTGTTTGGTGCCTTACCTATGACACCCATATAAGTGCTTCCATAATCGTCACATACCAATTATAGTCACACTTATACACGTCCCATAGACGTCGACAATGCAATAAATCAATAGGTCCGCTGATTGTGTACAAGTACGTGTCACTTTCACTTATCCATTCATGCCAACACACTAACATACTTGCCACAATCAAACACTAATACCTAACACTGGGTAATGTACATGATCACTAGGTTACCAATGCAATGACATCTACACGATAAGATGAGAATACAATAATTACCATGGAATAGAATACCATCAGTCAATGTCCTACCACTTGCATAATTTACTATAAGTCATGCGTGCAGAATTAAGCAAAACAATGAAAAAGGGGTAAATAGTATATTGAATTATCTATCCATCAAAATTGGTTTCGCGCCAATCGGGTTTCAGGTTTGCTAGTTATGACCATTTCAATTTAAGTGTTAACGGCTGGAAATCCGGTTTCAGAATCGGGAGTCCATTCGTAACACACTTTAATCCCAATGGGATCATAATTAGGCGACGCTATAGTTGAACAATGTTTAGGGTATCAGTTAGGTTTCCACCGCAATTGGCGGATTAGTAATATACTGACGGGAGTATGGACAGGTTATGTTCGATGTGTAAAATCTGCCTCTGCAGAATTCAGCAAAACGTATCGACATTATAAAATGAGTTAAAAATATCAACAGTTGAGGATACAGTGAGGCTAGTGGAGTAATAAATCTCAATTTTCTACGTAACGATATAGGTTTCCGTGCATTCTCATATTTGAACAGGAATATACAGGTGTTTATAAACAAGGGTTAACTGGGATTTCCGTTCTGGACTGCAGTCCAGAATCGTAATCCTCCGCAATTATCTCTATCATAGTTTGTTAAAATTCAGTTATCAACTATAGAATACGGTAGGTTAAACAGTTAGATTCGATACGAGCCATCGAATGCTAAAATCGGTTTATACACAATTTATTATAAATTTACAGTTTAGCATGTACGAAAGTTTTCAGGTCTTACGACAAAAATCGGGACATCATTTTACGTGAGAAAACGACATCGTATCGTAACCAAAGTCGTAAAGGACATTCATTATAACTCAGGCCATCACATGTTATTTGTTGTCGTCAATTTAACGGGGTCTTCCATTCGGGTTTTGCATCGAACACTTGAATATAACGATTCACATGAAAAGTATATGCGGAAATTATTGGTAACTTGAATTGTAATATATAAAATTAGCATGAAGCAAGTATTAACTTGCCTGAAGACGTGTCGATGACGGTACGGCAGCGGCAACGGAACAATCGCGTCACAAACACGGCACAGGTTTAGCCTTGTCGGATCTTGATTCTTGGTCTCGATGGCTCGGTGGGTGCGACGGGCGTGCGCTGGCGTTGGGATGGATAGCGTGTTGATGACGATGGCTGCTTAAGGGGTCGAGGCCACAGATTTGATGACGACGACGGTGACCAGAATAGCGGCAATAGCGATCGATGTAAGTGTTTGACGAAATGCCGGGGCTCGACTAGAGGTCGGGTTAGGTTCGGTCTAGGGTTCTTTTGAAGAAGAGATGAGAGAGGGAGATGTTGCTGTGAGAGAGAGATAGATGTTGCTGTGAGAGAGAGAGAGAGATGGTTTGTTGTGAGAGAGAGAGAGAGATGTGTTGCTGTGAGAGAGAGAAAGAGAGAGATATGTTGTCGCTGTGAGGAAGAGAGAGAGAGATGTGAGTGGTAAAGAGGGGGGAGCTTGGTGGTGACGAGGTCGAGGAACTCGTCGGCGTAGAAGGAGGGGTCGGCGACGGAGGAGGAGCTTGGGGCTCGATCGGTTCCGGTGTGGCAGGTGAGGGGGTACTGCGCTCGGGGCCTGTAGCTTAGAGGGGGTGCAGACGAGGGTTCGGTGTCTGGGGTGGTCGACGACGCAGCGGTGAGGTGAAGGTTGAAGACGAGGTCGGGGGTGGTCTCGGAGAGGAAGCTCGAGCTCGGGGAGGGAGTGGAGGCGAGGGTGACAGTGCTGGAGGAGGCAAGGCGGGGGTTCTTCGGAGGTGGCTCGTGGTAATGGTGGATGTGGTGAACTCGGTGGGACGAAGATTGGAGGTGGAGGCGATGGCGTGGTGGGGGTGCGGTGGCGGTTGTGGTGTTCTTGGGAGTGAGGGGGGAAACGGGAGTGAGAGAGGGGAGAGCGAAAGACGTAAAGAGAAGGAGGGAGCAGCACGCGCGCGCAGCGAGGTCGTGGTTCGGAGAGCGGGGATGTGGGAACGAGCGCGAGGGAGGCGGGCCGACGTGGGCAGAGATGGAAGCGAGAAAAGATTTTCGAGGGAGGAAGAAGGGAAAGCTGGTCGGGTCGTGAGAGGGGGTTTGGGCCGGGTTCCAGGGCGGGAAGGAATTAAAAGGAATATAGAGGGAGTGGGCTTGGGCTGAGTTAAGGGAAAATAATGAAAGGAAAAATGGAAGTATGGTTAGGGTTTGGGGAAAAAGAATTGGGCCGGGAATAATAGGATTTAGTGAAAAAAATAGTTTTTAGGATTTTAGTTTTAGATTAGTAGGTTAAGAAATTGTTTTAAATAAAAATTACATATATATATATATAAATTGAAATAAATCTGGATTAAATTCTGGAAAATACGGAAAATCTGTAGAAAATTTGGGAAAATATCTGGAGACATTATTTATTAAAATACGCTAATTATTTATAGGGACTGGGTATTACATCCGGTCTTCGGTAAGGTTATCATTTTTCACCTTTGATGGAGCGTGGAATCTCCTTCAGATATTGCTTCCCGTTGATCTGCTGATGGCTACAATGTGTGGCTGAGATTGGATCTGAAGGCTATTGCTCCTGAAGCGTGTGGATCTCAATGGGTTGAGGTTGTAGTTGCCGAGCTACCTGCAAGGAAGTCCCGGGGTGGTTGTACCACCGAGGACCCTCCGACGATCAAGTTAGTCTAGAGATCCGAGCAGCGTAATGGCTTAGTGGAGTAGAATTGGCTTACCTTGACCGTCTGAAAGAGGGGTTTAAGTAGCGGTGACAGCAGGTGCAACAGGCGCGAGAATCACGCCGGCCGTTACGCTCCCGACGTCACGCCCGCGTGATGAGCGAGACCTCCCATTAATGGCGAGACAGGCTCGTTAATGGGGAATCGTGGTGGCATGGAACGTGGGATGTAGCCGGTGGAGATCTTGCACATGGCGAGATTCGTAGGATGGCGGTTACGCCTGCATGCGGTGCTGTTGGTCGGTCGATGAGACCGAGGAAGATGACCTCGGCGGGAGAGCTCGCGGACGAGCGGGAGAGCCGAGGTATCCAGTTTCTGCGGTAGCTAGGGAACGAGCAGTGAGGCCGAGTGTCACGCCCCGCTTCCCAAAGTACGCTAAAGTGGGCACGTGACATAGCCAACCATGCTACCTGTGGATAGGAAAAATCCTTCCACAATCACATTACGGCTGTGGAGATATCAAGAACAGGAAAGTAAACTAACTACCTAGTACATGTCCATAAGCCAGAGTAAAAGAATCAAGAGATAACAATATGCGGAAGCCAAAAGATACAATAAATGAAACACCTGGAGTGAAACTACGTACCGACAGGAACCTCACCGCTCGTCTAACAGCGGCAAAACTCCTAATCAGTCTGCAGCAAGGTAGAAGAATCTGGGCCATGCAAAACCCAGACGTCAGCGCGTCAAGTCATCAAGTAATAACATAGTAAACAGGCAATGCAAATATAAACATGAATAAAGCAAGGGTAACAATAATATAAATCAGAGCAGTACATGGTAATGTGCAGTGGGTAAATTGGATTGTTCTATCAGGTTCTCTGTTCTAAAGTCTTTAAAACCAAATTGATGAATTATCGATATAACTCAATAGTATCCCGTACATACCCGGGACCACGGCCACAATATTCTCGGCTGCAGTCGAGACATGCTGCTAAACACAAAACAGGAATGTGTACACTCGATAGTATCCCGTACATACCCGGGACCACATCCACAATATTCTCGGCCGAAACCGAGACATGCCGCTAGGCACAAAATAGGAATGTGTACACTCAGGACAGGTAGTGAACTGTCGAGTTACAAGTCAGGCTTCACCTTTGATTTCCCTATAGCCCCAAGTTATATGTGTATGTCAAGTCAGGTATCCCGAAATCATGAAACTAATGTCAACACAGGATCAGGAAAATAGGTTTGTCTGAATAGACAACATGAACGGTCCATGAGAACTACAAGTCAGGTTTGTTGGCATTAGACACAAGATCAGGTAACAGGTAAAGCCATGGTACATCAGGTCAAGCCAGGTAATGTATAAAGGTGTCATGTCATGTCAAGGGTGTACGATACCATGTCATGTCAAGTAGGAAGTGTAACAGGTCATGTCAGGAAGCACAAGATGTCATGTGGGTGCTCATAATCAAACTAACATAAGCATGTGTATAAATAAACAAGCATGAGTACTATCAGAACAATAAACTGGAACATGTAATATGATATGCAAATAGATATAATTTCAAGGATATGGATGCACAGTTATCGATTAGGGTTACATTTATAGTTCCAATATTAATTAGGATGCAATTTATTAAATATGGAGTGTTAATATCATATTATTATGTAGTAATGTGATCTATGGATGCAATTATATGTATCTTAGATGCGATGGATGCAAACGGGTATCCGAAAAGTTATAAAACTGTAAAATGGTAATGTGGGATGTATAACTAAGCAATATGTGATATAAATATTGATATAATAATATTAATATGGATAGCATATTCAAAGCGATTAATAGCTATAAAAGTGGTATTGATTAACCATGCACAAGAAAGTTCCGTTCAGAAATTCAGCGTCACCCAAATTTGTAAAATAGATTAAAAATAACAAACGTTCTCCAAAAGGGACGTGTCTTATACCAAAACAAATATAATTCAATAAGGTTTTCATTTTTATAAGTATAAGCATCTCAGGTTGTCCCTACAAAAAGTTATGAACATTCGAAATTGAAAGTTTGCTGCTGGAATTTTCCTGGACAGCAGTTTGGAGACATTTTCATTTGCATTTTACGTTATTTAAACAATTTATTTTGCAAGTAAATATTTCATAGAGTTATAGTATTCTGAGTTAGCTTCGTAAAGAACTAAAGAACGTATACTAATGATTTTTCTATGATTTATAATGAATTTTATAAGGTAAGGTGTACAGTAAATTTCAGATTTGTCGTATCCGCTTTTTCAACGACGTTTCATGTGTAAACTATAATATTTTCAAATATATAATATTATAAAATGCAGATTATAAACTAATTAAAGATAATAATAAGAAATATTACGACGATATATATTTTAATTGATGTGGATGCAGTATAATGTAATCTAGTATGTCATAAGATAAGTTTTCATGATCTAGATTTAATATGATATAAACGGATGCAAACGGAACATCGAAACGTTATAAAATTAAATATGGGGCACTAGATTTAAACTATAGGTATGGTATTTATTTAAATAGGTATAAAATGAATTATATAGCATGTAGCAAGATTAACTTGCCTCGATGGGTCGCGAATCGGGAAAACGGAACGTTAACCGTCGGCGGGGAAAACTCGCGACGGGCGCACGGTTCACGGAATGAACCCAAACGACGAACAAAGGAACCACACGGGTCGGGGTACCTCGCTGGAACGTCGTGAAGCGTCACCGGCACGACGGAATTCCGGCAACAAAAGAACAGCTAAAAAAATGAGAAACGAGGTATGAAGCAAGAAGAGAAAGAATGATAAAGAGAAGTACGAGAGAACATATGAGAGAGAGAGAGAGAAAGTGGAGAGAGAGAGAGAGAGAGAGGGAGAGAAGAGGGAGAGAGAGAAAGTGGAGAGATAGAGAGAGAGAGAGAGAAGTGGGGCCCACGGAGTTAAAGGGGAGGGTGCGATTGGCTGAGAGAATAAATTGAGAAGGATATAAAAGATTGTAAAAATATTATATGGTTAACTAAATTATATATGATGGTTTAAATATATTAAAATCTGGGATTTTGGCGCAAAGTAAAACATTTCCAAATCGCGCCCGGGTCGGGTCCAAAAATTTGAAATTGAAATAATAGAATTTTAGGCGGGATCCAAAATTTAAAATGAAGTGTTTTATGATCAAAAAGCATACCCCCAAAACGGACACACGTACGTGCACGGAGCCGTCCAAACTCGCCCGTTTCACTGAACGGGACGAGAACACGATGCACGGACGCTACAACAGGGTTAGGGGTGTCAAGCAGGCCAAGATGAATATTTTTAATTTTATTTTAGATGCCAAAAATTGTTATATGCAGAAATTAATTTCCGGGTAGAATTTACAATAATTAACCATCAAGCAAGATAAATGAAATAAGTGCCACACTACATTCGAACGGTAACTGAAATTAGTAGCATTGGGCTCGGGTGTTACACCGAGGAGGCCAACTGTGTTAGATATGTATGCCCTAGAGGCCATTATTGTATAGTACTAGTTTGTATAATACATTTTGGAAGCTTGGGATATATATACGGTTTTACGACAGTCTTGCTCGATATAGTAGTATGCTACTTGGTTTGTTTCTATCTTAATATGTGTATATGTTTCTTTTAACATATCGCTGAAACATATTGATGGAGCCCTTAGGATCTTTGCTTGACTACCGGCGTTGGGATGGCGATCACACTAGTGGGGGCTGGGTAGTCTATAAGCACATCCTTATTCTTGGTCCTTAGTCATAGGATTATCGAGACAGGGCATTGATACTCCAGAGTAGACTGGTGCATACGCTTCTTTTCCCAGTATGGGAGATGGTCTGTCCCACAGCCATCAGTACGTCGTACTGGAGATAGTATGCGGGTGCTCGTTAGGTTACGAGTACACTGGACAGGACTCGTCGGGAACTGTTGGTTGGTATTATACCTATCGTCAGTTAACAGTTCCCAGGTAACATGAGTACAGCTTAGTCCGCTGACTTGACACTGTCACTTCGCCTCGAGTGTGTTCCCACTGTTCTTTGATTACTACCCTATCACGGCTCTACTGAGTCGTGCAAACAGGTAGTAGTTGGGAGCAGTCCCGAAGCACTTGGAGGCAGTGACGGTTAGACAGGATTCGTCTCTCCCGGTATTGAGGGTTGATATCGCGCTGTGTCTAGGAGAGCCATTACACAAAGTCCCTGGCCAGGGCTAGAGAGATATACTGGTAGGTTTCCAGTGATATCTCAGGGTGTTCTGGGCTACACTCCGGCACGACTTGTACCGCTATTAGGGGACTGACGTTTACCGCCCCCTAGGCCCGCCATGCGATATTCTTAGACGAACAGACCGGACTGTACGGAAACTGTCACATTCAGGCTCAGTAGGAGTTCAGATGGGTTTACCTCGTCAGTCTTCTTATCGGCATCTACCTGGGGACCGTTACGTATAGCTAGTACCGCTTGTGGTCTGTGGTTAAACCCACTGCCAGTGTAGTATCGAGTCTTTAGAGTCCCACACAGAGGGTTATTCGCCTTTAGGCAAAACGAGTAGAGGTCGCATGGTTTTGCGACGGGGTTCGTTCACATCCGCGCACTTGTGCACGTTTAGTGTCCAGACAGCTTATACTAGCGGGCTTTGGTTTAAACCAGATCCTAGTATATGTTTTGGGATTGGTTTTATCTCATTGTATTCGTGTTCCTCGGAACACGGATACGGGTGTGTATGCACAGTTGACTGAGGCAGAGGCAGAGGACCTTCATTAGGGTTGATGACCGTTGTCTTTTTCCTTAACCCTAATGTTTATGTGAAATATGATTATTAATATTAATTAATTATAATTGTGTTATGGTTAGGCTTGTTGACTATTTGACTATGGTTGACTTGTTGACCTATGTTGACATATTGACCATCATCATTTCATATGAAAGATGCTCTTTGATTCTTGCAAAATTCATTAAATGTGAAATGATAATGGTCATTTCAAGTTAACCATCACAATTATCTTTTGATTAATTATTTAATTATCATAATTCACATATATGTGAGAAGGTTGATATTATCCTCTCATTCTCTCATTCTCATTCTCTCTCATCCTCTTCCTCTCTCTCAAAGCTCTCCCTCTCATGAGTTGAGAACCATTAAGCTTTTGAGATAAAACACCAAAATCATTCTCTAATCTTTCTAAGGTTCTAGGTTTAGCACACCAAGCACCTTAGTTACTTCTAGTTTGAGGTAGGAGCCAAAGGTAGAGGCCCTCGGGTGGATCTTTCTTCGGCAAGAGAAGGCGACGAGGACGACCCGTTCTTCCCATTCCAAGGAGCAAGAAGAGAAGGACTTCAAGACCTAGGTATAACCATTCTACATAGTAGTTAGAACTTGTAGTTCTTTTGTTAGTTTTTGTTTAGCAAAGATTCTTCATGTACGGTCCATGTTACCTATCGAGGAAAAATTCGATTTTTACCTATTCCGCCTCCCCGAACGTACCGGGGTGGGTAACGTGGACCTAACAGTGGTATCAGAGCCTAACTAAACAACAACTGACAGTTAGCAAGGTTTTTAGAACTTCGATCCGGCAAAAATCCAAAAACGATGTCCGAAACCCATGCTTTCTGCCGTTTTTAAAACCTGCTCTAAAAATTATTTAACATGTCTGAAAAATACAAGCAGGGTTTTATAGGAATAACCAAGAAATTTGAGGCACGACTCGGCCAACTCGCCGCGGAACCGCGGCGGAACCATGCGTTCCGCCGCGGATCCACGGCCGAGTTGACTCGGCCGCGGCTAAAATTTGTTGCAGAATTCTTATTTTTGTGTTTTGGGATTTTTGATATATTTTTTTCTGCCCAGGTTGCCCAGAGAAAAATGTTATTTTTTGGGGGTAGTTACAAATTCGTATTTTGATCGGAGTTCTACAAACTTTGGCTAAATGGTTATATCTGTGATGTGATATATGTATTGAACGTCTGCTAATCGCTATACGTCGATTAGTGGGGGTTATACATATCTGTGATCTGTAATGTTGATGGTTTGTATATATGAATTCGTTGGATTGTCGCGGATGAATAGCCGGGGGGTTGTGAGATGAGGGTTTTTCTTTATCTTTCAATTCATGTAATATGTAAATTGATATAATATTATTTGTATGGCCGCACATCCGGGATGAGGTTGTAGCCGCCATTGTATAATTTCTTTTTACTGTTTTTGCTCCTAGGATAGACCCAAGGAGGGGTGCACAAACTACCGGGTATCTCGAAGTGCCGAGTGGCCTACTCACGTTGTTGAGGGAGGTTGCTTCACTTCGGATATTTGGCGGGTAGTTTGCCGCACCCGTAGGGGTCTAGGGTGGGGTTTTTGGCTATTCATCGCGACCGTGTAATCTATCTTTCATTGCAGGCTCGAACGAAATGCAGATTCCTAGTATATCCAAAGTGTTCATCTGTGATCTGAAATGGCTATCATTGCATCTGACGAATGGATTTATATATCTATATATGATATCTATTTAGGAGTTGCTTATGTTTTGTGTCACGCCCCGCTTCCCAGTGTACGGCGAAGTGGACGCGACGGGCCCGCTACGTATATACTCAGAAGTACATACGCTAAGCGTAACTAAGAAATATAAAGTAAATCACAAGAGACAAATGATATAGAAATAACAGCAACTTTTATTAATAACATTCTTTTTACAATGCAGGAAAAGAAAATACAACTGGAATGAAAAGCAATGCCTATACAGTGGCATAACAGGAAATGAAATAAACTGGAAAGAACAAGGTACGGTATCTAGAGCTCTGGATCTTCCTGGAACTGCTCCAAATCTTCACCGGTGGGCTCGATCTCAGCTTGGTCCAACGCACCTAACGACATTCAAAGAAGAAAGAATAGAATGTCGTCAGCGAGCAGGTCGCTCGGTAAGTCCCAAAGAATAAGAAGAATGAGAATGACAGAGTAACAGTATTTTCTAAAGTATTACATTGTTGAATATTATGGAATATTGAGTTAACGCTGTTGTTTGTAGCTTGGTACAGAAGGATGCCAGTGTATACGAGGGGGATCTCTATATGCTAGAGATCAGGGCAAAAGGAAAGTACAAGGAACCGTTATGCCACGGTACAACAACAATAGGATTCAGGTTAGGTGTCTTAATCTGACCACCTCGTGCCATCTTTAACACCTTCTGTACCAATCTACCCCTTAAACCCCGTAGTATTTTAACAGTATTATAGTATTGGAATATGTAAATTGAGTGACTGACCAAAACCATGATATCAGTAAACATATTGTAACTGTGTAATCAGGAAAATGGAATATCAGGATAAAGGATGAATATCCATGGTTTGATTCAGTCAAAAAGAATATATTGTTAACTGAATTCAGGGTTTCATGTATTCAAATTGTATTGGAATATAAAAGAATATAGATTGACTTGAATCATATTCTAGTCAGGAATAGTCAGACTCTAACCCGAGTATTAATTGTAAAACTTGAGGGGGTTTTATGTAAAAATACTTTTGTATAGTTTCAAAATACACCTCAAGTATTTAATAATCGTCTTTATTGTTATAATGAATATGAATTTTATTTGTGTTATTCTAGTGAATATATCCTAATAAAAGTATTAATTGTTTTATCTGAAATTCATGGTATTTTAGTATAACTTTTAATCTTGTAATTTTTTTTGAAAAAATGTGGAAACTTTATATTATGATAAAATAGGTGTTTAAATGATAATTATATATATATTAACACATGAATAATTTTATATAAATATTTTATTAAAAAAAATCTCATTTTCCCTAAATATCGTATTTTGAACCTTCGAGACCGAATGCTCCTTGCGGAGGTCTGAATCTCGCACTACTAGCCTGCGGGTGCACGATGAACCGTACTATCCCTAACAGGTTTCCCAAAAGTGGGTTGTAGCGGCACTTTGCTTAGGTTTAACAAATACTTTTCATTTGGGAAAACGGTTTTATAAATATAAGATATTTATTTGCAAAAAGTATAGTTTTCCGTATTTTAGTTGTTAGGGTTTCCTAACCCAACTAGCCTACTTCTAAGGTCTAAACGATGAGTCATTAGAAGCCTCAAATCGCCTCTTCACCGTCAATTGCGGCCAGATAAGTGCCAGGTAAGTGGGAAGGAACCACAGTCGTGGGCCTAATTAAAAACCACTAGCCTTAGACACACTTGCCTAGGCACCACAAGACAGTTTAGATAAACGATCGATGTCCATGACCAATCGTGCTTTCATTTTATTAAAAGATTTTACTTAGAAATGTTTACAACTTAAAGCTTTCAATAAAGGTTATAAAGATTAGGGTATTTTAGTGAAAAGTCCTGTAATTTCGTATTCTGTATTTTGATATTTATCAATTAGGGTTATATTGAGTGTGTGTAGAGGTAGGTCATTACCTCGTGACTTATTTTAAGGTTTAATGAAGTTTAAAGGTAAAACATGCTATGTTAAACTTAAAGGTATTATTGCACAAGAATACGGTATTCGAAAACGTTATCATTTTATGTGTGAAATTTCATTCAAAATGGGTTCTACAAGTTTAGTGATCAAGATAAACCTATTTAGGAGTGAGGGAAATAATTAAACTAAGAAAAATGAACTTCATGGTATTTTTATGAAAAGAGTACGGTTTTGCAAAGAACTTATCATTTCATGTGAAAAAGTTTGATTAAATTGGTTTATGGGTGATTAATAGTCAACAAGCATATGGGTAGATAATATGTATTAGGTGACAAGTGGAAATTTAGAGAAAAACCGAATCGGAAATCGGTTTGTCCGATTTCCGTCGGGTTCCAAAAAGTCGTATTTTTATCTTAAAGAAAAGAGAGATAGAAGAAGGTGGGACTTACGATTTGGACAAGCTAAGGAAGCTAGAGGTCGTGATGGTTGTCGATTCGTTGAAAACGTCGCGAAGGTCCTGATCCGGTCGCCGGAATCCGTCGTCAATTTCGGCAGCGCTTCGCTTCTCGCTCTTCGTACCGAGTTCTCGAGAATTTGGGAGAGTAGACTTAGAGTTGTGAAGGGAAAAGGTAGAGTATAGGGGTCTTTATATAGGGCTAGGCTAGGGTTAGGGTTAGGGTTAAAAAAAATATTAAAAAATATAAAAAACATTAAAAATTCATTAAATTTTGTCTTAAAAGAGATTTATTGGAAAATTGGTAACCGTACAAAAAAATTAAAGTATGCAGTTGAATAAACCTAGTCAACACGAACATTTTTCGTGTTGACGACTCGGCCGACCGGCCGAGTCCGGCCGGCGGCGCCGGCCGAGTCAGGTGCCGTTGGGTCGGGCTCGGTCTGGGGGAGGTTTTAGCATACTTTAATTTTCTTAAATCGCAATAAATTGTGAGTTATGGCTGTTTGACCGTTTGACTTCTAAAAAAAATTAAAACAAAAGGATATAAAAATTATGTGGGGTATGGGATTCGAACTCTGGTGGCTTGGTTCAGCAATGCAAGGTATTACCAATGAGCTACAAGCTCCTTCTTGTAATTATTGTAAGGAATTAGATACTTAAATTGTTTCCAGCAACATCAATACTCCAAGTGTACACTATATTTAAAGCAAATTTTTGGTATACAAAATTGGAGTTGTTACATTTTGCATCCGCGCTAGTCCAGCCCCCGCTTTGTCATTAGTTAAGTAACCTAACGGGTGATGACGGGACCCCGTGGCGAATGCGGATGGCATAAGCGTACGTCATATTTTCGTTGTTTTCTGCAATGGTAGGATTAATTGATGGGACGCATTAAATTAATGCAAGAAAATAAACCTAAAAGACGTTGTTGGAACAATTTTCAAAAAGCTGTTATTGCAAGGACGTTCACTTTTGTTTTGCACAGAGGTATTCGATTATGAATGCCCAGCACCTCATTCGACGAAGCAAGGGCCGAGATCCCTTCATCGGGAGTGACCCCTTGGACAAAAGTTTGCGTCGGGATAATAATTTCACTATAGTCGATTATTCTTGCTTTGCATCGAGGTATTCAGTTTAGAATATCATGCACCTCATTCGATGAGGAAAGAGCCGAGGTCCCTTCACAGGGAGTGACTTCTTTAGCAAAAGTTTTCGCCACTATATTTTCAAAAAGGGTATTACGTTCCTTCAACGATATCAAGTTCATTACGTTAACGGGTTTGCGCCAAAACCCAGCCGTAGCTCTCCGTCATTTCCTACAAGTACTACTTAGTATTCGAGCTGCGTATTTTGGCATTGTCAAGGCGTAGTGATCGGTAGCTAAGTATTGCTTGTTTGTAGTTTTATTTTTCGGATTATTTAGGACAGCCGCATAACTATGTTGGCATTGTCAAGAGATATGCGGGTGGGTCTAAGTTAATCAAGATAATGACGGGCCGAACTTGACTAGCGGTTAATGATATGTTGGCATTGTCAAGGTCATAAACCGTTAGGGGCAGAAATCCACATCGGGAGTTTCTAAAGAAACCGAAACTTGCAGATTTAGCATACCTTCTGGAGTGTGGTGACTAGAGTGGATTTCATCTAGGTCATCGCACAATGATAGTTGGATCCCGATCCCGCTGATGAGTTGGATTACTCTCGGGAGATTATTTCACTTAACAATCAATGCTATAAACCAAGTAGGTGTCTAGAACGGTGTTAGCGGGGTTACGCCTCCAGGGAAAAAAGGTTATTTAATTAAGGAACTTCGCGAAAGCGTTGGAAAACCTCCCTCGAAGTACCAACACCGGCCTGGCTGAAAGGTTAAGCAAGTATTGTGACGTGCGATTAATCCTGACTAGTTCTTCTTTTAGGGTTTGAAGAAGAATTTGAGGAAACAGTGGGAGCCATCCTGGTTAGATAAACTAATAAACCAATCTAATCTTGTAAAAGCGCACGCTGAGTGTTTTCTTTTCTCTCTCTCCAGGTAGCAACCATTTCATGCCCTAATCAAGATAATAAAATGTATCGCTTGACCGATCCGAATTCTTATTCGGGGCTGGGAAACGTTGGTTCGGCTCTAACTTGTGACAACAGTCATGAGTTTGAGCAAGGGAAAGCGGATTGTATGGATTCAAAGGATACCCAGTTGAAGAAGAAGCATGGTTTTGCATCTACTTCAGGTGTTCTTGTAATTGAGAACCGCTTTACGGTCAGCCCTACCTCCTGGGTACTTGATACCGGATCAGGATCTCATATCTGTAATTTATTGTAGGGACAGAGAAAAAGTAGGAAAGTTGCACCTGGTGATATGTCGCTCAGAGTAGCGAACGGAGCACAAGTTAATACTGCAGCCGTCGGTGAATATCACCTTGTGTTGCCAAATGGCAATACTATGATTTTGAACGATTGCTACTATGTACCTTCCATGGTTTGCAACATCATATCAGTTTCTTTACTCGATAAAAATGGATATAACTTTGTTCTTGATAGGAATATCATGAACATTTACCTTCATAAGGTACTGGTTGCAGAAGGTACACTGTGTAATGGTGTCTACGTTCTAAATCAGAATACAGTTTTCAATATACAAAACACTCGCAAGAGGAAGAATTCAGATACAAATGAATCCTACTTGTGGCATTGTAGACTTGCTCATATCGGAGAGAAAAGACTAAGTAAGTTGCATAAAGATGGACTCTTGAATACGTTCGAGTTTTCATCTTATGAAACTTGTCAGTCTTGTCTCAAAAGGAAAATGACCAAATCTCCGTTCACCGGACATGGAGAAAGAGCAACAGAGCTCTTGGGACTCATACACAGTGATGTATGTGGTCCGATATCTATACATGCAAGGGGTGGGTTCTCATACTTCATCACATTCACTGACGATCTCTCTAGATTCGGATATGTGTATCTTATGAAACACAAATCTGAAGCTTTTGAGAAATTCAAGGAATTCAGAAACGAAGTAGAGAACCAGACAGGCAAAAGTATCAAGATCCTCCGATCTGATAGAGGAGGGGAGTACTTAAGCACGGAATTCCGAGATTACTTAAAAGAGAATGGTATTCTCTCTCAGCTTACTCCTCCTTATACACCACAGCACAACGGTGTATCGGAGAGAAGGAATCATACCCTATTGGATATGGTTCGATCCATGATGAGTAATGCTGAGTTACCTCTTTCATTCTGGGGACTTGCGCTAGAAACATCGGCATACTTACTGAATCAGGTTCCGTCTAAATCTGTGCCTAAGACTCCATATGAAATATGGAGTGGTAAAAAACCGTATCTTGAACGTATTAAGATATGGGGTTGTCCGGTCTCGAGAGTGGTCTGCCGGGTCACCCAAGGTGAGCTCTTTTCCGAAGATATCGTCGGGCGTGTCCCCGGGAAATCCGTTGTCTTTTCCTGGATGACGCAGGCGAATCATGGCGAGATCTTCTGCATTAAAGAGGGGCGCTGGATCGTGAGCATTTTTGACGAAGAGGCGGCCCACGTGTCGAGCGTTGGTTGGTGGACGTGACGGGTCGCAGACCTCTGGCGTCTGATGAGATGTTGTCCAATGTGCGCGCGCCAGGTGGAGCGATCTGGGTCGTCGCATGTGAAGGGTTGTTTTTAGCAGGAGTCGACGGTCGCCGTTGGATTGGGGCACCGGAGGCTATAGGTAGAGGTAGGGCCCTCTTCAGGGGCCATCTCTCTTCATATTTCCCTCATCTTTCATCCCGTAAGCTCGGCGCTCTCATCTTAGGTTGGATCTTTTGCTTTCCCGAGGACTTCTCAATCAGGTTAGATGTCTTCTTTTTTCTTCCTTCTGTTTCTTCTCCTTCTGAGTCGAGCATCTTCTCCCTTTTGGCAGGACGGATGGTTCGATCCCAGACTTTTGGTGCCTTCGGCGCTCAGTCCCGAAGGGAGGACGGCGGTGCGGCCTTGCCTCTGGCTGACTCGAGCCCTGCGCTGGATGTGCCCCCGACAGCGGGGCCACCCGCCCTATCACGGGCTCTTGGTGATTGTTCCGGTGGCGGCCAAAGGCGTACACGGGTTCCTGACACTCAGACGAGGGATGCAGGAGAGAGCGAAGACGGGGTTCCTCTTAAGCAGAAGAGGACGGTCTCCCGTGCACCACTGGCAGATATTCCGGAAGGGACTCCCGTGTGGGAGGGGGACGTCCAGTTCATGGTCCCGTCGGGGCTCTCTGTCGCCGCCAGTCTTCTCGCTGGCACGGAGGAGCCGGCCGGATGCCACGGGGGCCCTTGAGGGCCCGAATGGCTGCTATCACAGAGGAGGCGATTCAGGTATGCACTCCCTCATGTGTTGCTTCGGACGATCTTTTCTTAGTTCAGGTGTCCTTAGGTTTTCCTGCCATTTTTCGCTAGGTCCTTCAGCACTGCGCCCTTATCACTCGTATGGAAGCCGAGGGGGCTATTCAAGCTGCGGGGTCAGCAGAAGTGTCTTCTTCGGAGGTCAAGGGCCTGCGACTCGAGCTGCGTCTGGAGAGGGAGAGGTCGCTCGCCCTCAAAGCTCGATCAGAGGTTGCGGACCTCACCGTTTCGAAGTGCCGGGAGTCCTACCGCTGCCTAAGCGAGTCTCATCGAGTCGTTGAGGTGAAGTTGACGGAACTGGCCGACCGCTTGGTAGCTATGAAGAGGGCGATGGATGCCAGCAGGCGGGATGCCGACACAGCGCGTCAAGCGGCGGAGGCCGCCGAAGCCCGGGCTAGGAGGGCGGTGACGGATTACAAGGGGTTGGATCAGTTTTACGTCGACCTCGGCGAAGCCTCTGCAATTGCATAGAATAAAGCTCTTGATGCCGTCAAGGAGCAGCTTCCAGAGTTCGCCGACGGTGAGCTCCGTGCTCGGGTCCCACTCTCGGTGGTCCCGCCTCCGGCCGATAGTGATGAGGGGAGTGAGGTCTAGGCGGGGCTCGCAGCCCGATCTTTCTGGTTTTTCCTCCTCTCTCTCTTGTAAGCCTCCGGGTAATTTTGATAAGGCTGGGGAGCCCATAATACTCTTGTAAAAGCTTCGACTTTTTGAATAAAAACTTTTTGTTTTTGTCGTAGTGTTTGTTCTTGCGTTTCCTTTTGTTGGTAGACACTTGTATCTGCACAGTACTGCCTTATGGTTGGCATGTTCCTCGTCTAGCGATTACTCGTCGACTTGACTCTGATTATTTGCCGAGTGTGCGATGACCGGTGGGGCGGGAAGACGGTGTCTCCATGGCCCCGAGGTCGAAGTGTTGATCGCTAAGATGTTGATATATTGGATTCCTCTTGTTGAGTTCACGTTCCTTAGTTGTTGGAGGGGCCGTAATTGGCCTGCTAAGGACGGCCAAGCAGGGTAGCTGCTCGGTGCCTCTTGGCGAGGGCTTTGATCCTTAGCGTGAGAGGGACCGTGAGAGGCCTGCTGAGGATGGCCGAGCAAGGTAGCTGCTCGGTGCCTCTTGGCGAGCGTTTTGATCCTCAGCGTGAGAGGGGCCGTGAGAGGCCTGCTGAGGATGGCCGAGCAAGGTAGCTTCTCGGTGCCTCTTGGCGAGGGCTTTGATCCTCAGCGTGGAAGGGGCCGTGAGAGGCCTACTGAGGATGGCCGAGCAGGGTAGCTGCTCGGTGCCTCTTGGCGAGAGTTTGATCCTTAAGGATGCCCGAGCGGGGTTGCCACCCGGTGCTTCTTGACGAGGGATTTGATCCCTGGTTTTGCCAGAAATAACCGAGCACAGATCGTGCTAAGCGGTTTCCTTTTTCGAGGGCTTTTCATCCTTAGCGCGGGAGGGGCGTGGGAGGCCTACTAAGGATGTCCGAGCGGGGTTGCCGCCCGGTGCCTCATGGCGAGGGCTTTGATCCCGGGTGGTGTGCCAGGGATAACCGAGCATGGTTGTGCTAAGTGATTGCCTCTTTCGAGGGCTTTTGAGTCCTTAAGGATGGCCGAGCAAGGTTGCTTCCCGGTGCCTCTTGGCGAGGGCTTTGATCCCTAGCGTCGTGGGGTAGGGAAGCTACCGTCCAGGGATAGCCGAGCAGGGTAGCTACAGGGCTGCCTCTTTGTGAGGGATTTGGTCCCTGGCATCGTGGGGTAGGGAAGCTACCAGCCAGGGATAGCCGAGCAGGGTAGCTGCCTCTAGGTGAGGGCTTAGATCTTTGGCATCGTGGGTAGGGAAGCTACCGGCCAGCGATAGCTGAGCAGGGTTGCAGCTCGGCGCCTCTTTCGCGGGCTTTGACTCTTAGCTGTTGGCGGGGCCGTAATTGGCCATCTAAGGATGGCCAATCAGGGTAGCCACTCGGCTGCCTCTAGGTGAGGGCTTAGACCACGAAGATAGAACTCTTCCTTTTTGCAATGCTCTAATGTTCCTGATCAGTCGAAAATACTGCATTTCTAACACGGCAATTTCCCTACCTTTTGCAGTCAAGTAAAGGTATCCGGTATTCATATCACACATATTTGCAAAACACATGTAAAATACTGGATTACTTGTACTGTATACTAAAACCGGCACTTTTAGGGAAATTGTGTGTTTTTCATGGCATCGCATCATCCTTGTATTGCGCAACTCTTGTCTCGGTGAAATTGTGCAGGAAATTCCAGTAGCAGAGCCCAAATTGGGAAAACAGTGCAGATAAAATACGCCAACTCAAAGGCTGAAGATCTGGAAGTGATTAAAGGCTAATTACAAAATTCAATATATCAAAACAAGGCCCATAAATCATCCCAAGCCCATAGAAGAAATCCCTAGCCCTAAGGCTTCCAAACCGCCGCGGTTCCGCGGCGGGAGCTGGCTTGCGCCGCGGAACCGCGGCGATTTGATGTCGTCATCGGCCCATATTTTCTCCACGTGTCGCAGCTAACGGCCTAAGCTTCCAGAACATTGTAGAATGTCCATGTGGCACATCGAGAAGGCTCGGCTTAACAAACTCTTGGAGGGAAATTTAAATTTTAAGGCTTAACTAACTTTTTGGAGGGAAATTTAAATCATTTGGATAACTAACTTATGGGGGGAATTCAAATTTCAATTCTAGATCTAAGAATTGGGAGGTCTATAAAAAGGAGCCTAGATCTAGAGGGGAATTGGTTCAAGAATCATCACCATCTTCAACCCACAAGTTTAGTGACAAAAACTTGTGCCTCAAATTCAACCCCAATTCAAAATCAAGATCAAGATCCCGAGAGCAATTCAAGCAAGAGTGCCTTCAACCTTTAGAAGCGACGCCGGATTCCAACGGAGCAAGAGATCCATGCCGATCCGCGACTCAAGGAGCCGAGCGAAGCCGAAATCGACGATCTAGTTCCTTCCTTTTGTAAATTCAAGAGAGTTGTAACGAAATTTGTCGATAAATAAAGGTGAATTTTCTATATTCTTGCTTATCTTTTAATTCAAGCATAATGATTAGATCTCAATTTGTGATTGTGTTTGTGATCATGATGTTTGAGTAATCTCCGCTCGTGTAGGAGTTGTGACGATCTTTAGATGATGATGATTTAGATATTTTTACAATTCTTAAATCCTATAATGTTTGGAAATTCTAGTGAATCAAATGATTAATAACCTAGTTTCGAGATGATGCTTTCTTGATTGTGTTCACTCGAAACTAGGGAACAACTATTGACCATTTGATTAACTAGAACCTAGAATTTGAATGCGATCCATTGAAAGGACAAAGGATGAGTTGCGAAACCCCTAATTCCCTCGCAAGATCCTTAAACCTCGATGAATTTGCATCGATCTAGTATCAATTCACTAATGGATAAGAATTAGTAATCTTTAGATCTCATCACATCTATAGATCCGATCTACTCCTACGAGCCATACTTCTAATCTTGATTGTTGGTTGGAAATTATCACACATCTCATTTTTTTTGCTTTTAATGTCTTTTCTAGATCTAGATTTTTTCTTATTTCCTGATCTTCAAATGCAAATCATGAATTGTTTTCTTTTCTTTTCCCTAAATTTTCAACTCATCTAATTCGAAAATTGAACGGATTACACTTTTCCTGTGGACGATCCGCACTTACTAACGCGCTACATCCGACACCGTTATTGATTGCGGTCAAATATTTTTGGTTGTGATTTCTTTACAATTTTTCAAATACTATACAATCGGAGAATATCAAATATTCAATCAGTTCCCTTCTTGTTATTCGGATGAAAAAAGACTTCTTAAAAAAATTTACATCGTTTTTGCGACAGGAGGGGTGTACACTCGTAGGTAGTGAGTTCACTGGTACAGCTTGAGCTTCTCGGCATTGTAAGGCCGCGGAAACTTGCGCCCGTCCGCGTCCTGGAAGCGATAGGCTCCGCTGGGAAGTACCTCGGCGACGAGGAAATGACCGTCCCATTTCGGGAAAAACTTATGCAACTTGCCTTGATCGCCGAACTCGTTCCGCCGTAGGACCAGGTCTCCGGTCTTGAAGAAACAAGGCTTTACCCGCGCGTTGTAGTATCGGGCAGTTTGCTGCTGATAGGCGGCAGCCCAGATCTGAGCCCGGTCCCGTTTCTCTAGCAATATGTCCAGGTTCGTCCGCAGTGCCGGGGTGTTCGCTTCGTCGTCGAAGTGTTCGACCCGGTGACTGGGTAGCCCGATCTCCGTAGGGACCATCGCCTTGGTCCCGTAGCAAAGGCTGAAAGGGGTTTCCCCGGTGGGGTTCTTCTTCGACGTGCGCAGGGCCCATAAGACCCGGGGCAACTCCACAACCCAACTACCTTGGCGTCCTTCCAAGCGGGTCCGGAGACCCCAGAGGACATCCCGGTTGGCGACTTCGGCCTTCCCGTTACATTGAGGGTGTGCGACCGCAACGAATTTCATGAGGATATGATATTCGCTGCATAAATCTTTCACCTTCTCGTTCTCAAAGTTCGTCCCATGGTCGGTAATGATACTCCTCGGGATGCCGAACCGGAATATCAGGTTGTTCTGCAGGAACTTGATGGTCGTGGCAGCGTCCGGTTTTCTGATGGGAACGGTCTCGATCCACTTCGTGAAGTAATCCACCGCGACGAGAACATATTTGTGCCCGCCCGTGCCGATAGGGAGCTGGTCTATCATGTCCAATCCCCACTGGGTGAACGGCCACGATGAGGTCGGCACGGTTAGCTTGGTGGCCGGGAGGCGAAGTATGCTTCCGTTGAGTTGGCAGCTTTTACATCTCCGGACGAGTTTCTGGGCGTCCTCGTGAATAGTGGGACAGTAATACCCCTGGAGCAACGCCTTCTGGATTAAGGTTTGGGCCCCTTGGTGTGCGCCGCCGACCCCTTCATGGATTTCACGGAGGACGTAGTCAGCTTCGTAGGGGTCGACACACCTGAGCAGGGGCTGAGTGAAGGATTTCTTGTAAAGGTTCCCATTGCTCCAGACGAAGTGACGGGCTTTGGCTCGGAGACGGTGGGCTGCTTCCCGATCTTCTGGGAGCGTGCCATCCCGTAGGAATTCCACGAGGGGCTTCCTCTAGTCTTGGTCGCCCTCCTGCATATACATGAAGCATCATCGCCCCGTCTTCTACGCTGGGCCGGGACAAGGTCTTGAAAAGGATAGATCGGTTGTTGTTAGCCGAGTAGGATGAAGCCAGTTTGTTCAAGGCGTCGGCTTGGGCGTTTAACTGCCTAGGTATTTACTCTACTTGGACCTCGTCGAAGTTCTCCCGAAGTTTTCTTACCTCGGCCAGGTACTTTACCATTAGAGGTTCCCTGGCCTCGAAGTGACCGGTCACTTGGCCAACAACTAGGGCTGAGTCGCTGCGGATTTGAATTGTTTTCAGCCCCAGCCCGGAGGCCATGCGTAGCCCGGCCAGCAGGGCCTCGTACTCCGCCGCGTTGTTTGAGGCTTTGAACCCGAGTTTTAGGGAGTACTCCATTTCTACCTCGTGGGCCCCGAATGATGAGGCCGGCACCACAGCCTTCCTCGGTTGAGGACCCATCGACATAAATGACCCACTCTGGGACCGAGTTGGGTTCCCTCACGATTGGGTGCTGAGCCGCGAGGGCCGACATGGGCTCCGGCCCCTCGCTGGGGATGGTGCATTCGACGATAAAATCGACCAAGGCTTGTGCTTTGATGGCCTGCCTTGGGCGGTATTTTATGTCGAACTGGGACAGCTCCCACCTCCACTTCTCGAATCGACCCGAGGATTCGGGTGAGGAGAGGATAGCCTCCAGCGGGCGCTCGGTGAGAACGAGGACAATATGTGCCTGGAAGTAGTGTCACGGCTTCCTTGAGGCCACAACGAGTGCCAAGACAATCTTCTCTATGGCTGGGTATCTCGTCTCTGCGTCTTTGAAGACGTGGCTCACGTAGTACACCGATTTTTGTGCTCCATCGACCTCTCGTACGAGCACTGAGCTTGCTGCTTGGCCGGATACCGCCAGGTACAGAGATAGCTCATCTCCCTCAACCGGTCGGGTGAGAAGCAGTGGCGTCGCAAGATGCCTTTTTAACTGGTCGAAGGCGGTCTGCCACTCTTCTGACCACTCGAACCTGGGAATTTTCCTTAGAGCTTTGAAGAATGGGAGGCATTTTTCACCAGACCTCGACATGAAGCGACTCAGAGCGGCTACCCGCCCTGTCAGTCGCATGATCTCGACGTTAGTCTTGGGCGCGGTCATGTTGAGGATAGCGTCGATTTTTTCCGTGTTAGCCTCGATCCCGTAGTGGGAGACCATGAAACCGAGGAACTTTCCTCCGGTGACCCCGAATGCGCACTTGGCTGGGTTCAGCTTCATCTTGAACTTGCGGAGTACCTCGAAGGCCTCACCCAGGTCCTTGGCATGGTCGATCGACAAGACTGATTTGACTAGCATATCGTCGACGTAGACCTCCATGTTCCTGCCGATCTGTGGCTTGAACATGCGGTTGACCAGCCGTTAGTACGTAGCCCCACCATTTTTAGCCCGAAGGGCATCACCTTGTAACAGTATACCCCCTGGTTCGTCGTGAATGCGGTGAGATCTTCGTCTGCTGGATTCATGCGGATTTGATTGTAATCGGAGAAGGCATCCATGAAGCTCAATAGCTCGTGGCCTGCCGTGCCGTCGACGAGCTGATCTACCGAGGCAGGGGATAGTTGTTTTTGGGGCAGGCCTTGTTGAGGTCGGTGAAGTCGACGCACATGCGCCACTTCCCGCTTGACTTCTTGAC
Organism: Agapanthus africanus; assembly: GCA_030015575.1. Taxonomy (NCBI): domain Eukaryota; kingdom Viridiplantae; phylum Streptophyta; class Magnoliopsida; order Asparagales; family Amaryllidaceae; genus Agapanthus; species Agapanthus africanus. The sequence continues at coordinate 682,947,600 of CM057340.1, forward strand.
CAGGACGACGTTCGCTAGCCATTCTGAATAGGGCACATTCCGAATGAAGTTGGCGGCGAGGAGCCGATCTACCTCGTCTTCCATAACCTTCTGTTTGGCCGAAGTGAAGCTTCGCTTCTTCTGTCTGACGGGTCGGGCCATAGGATCTACTCCGAGCTTGTGGGATATAATTTTAGGGTCGATCCCCGGCATGCCAGCAGGTGTCCAGAAAAACACGTCGGAGTTGTTTCTGAGGAAACGGACCAGGTCGTCTCTCTGAGGACCTTTCAGAAGCGACCCGATCCGAATGAGTCTTTCGTTGTCCCCTTCTACAAGGGGCACCACTGTCAGGGGCTCCACTGGGGGCCCTCGAATCTCTTTTTGCTCGTCTCGAGTATCCAGGGAACCCCTGATGTCACCCCGCCCTCGACATCGTCTGCCGGCTCCTCCGATGAAGATGTTGCGGTGAAGCAAACCTTTGCAACTCACTGGTCTCCGTAGACCCGACCTATCCCACCCTGCTCGAGAGGGAACTTCATCGCCAGGTGGTAGGTCGATATCTGGGCTCGGAGGGAGTTCAGCGTCGGGCGGCCGAGGAGGATGTTGTAGGCCGAGGGGATTCTTGCTACGATGAATTCCACCGGTACTGTTCGTGTATGGCCGGCTTCTCCGACGTTGAACTGTAGAGTGATTACCCCTTCCTCCGGGATGGAGTGGTTAGTTAATCCTGAAAGGACGTGGGAGGTCGGCCTTAGGTCTGCTGCAGTGATCCCCATGTGCAGAAAGCAGTCATGGAAGAGGATGTCTGCCAAGCTTCCTGAGTCGACCAGGATCCTGTGCACCTCGTATTGATGGACCCAAGCCGTGATCACCAGGGGGTCATTGTGGGGCAGGGATATGCCGTGAAAGTCCCCGTCGTCAAAAGTGATCGGCTCGGTCTCCCTGGCCATCTTCCTTGGCCGGCCATCGACCCCCGCGGCTGGCGTGGGATGCCGAGTCTCGTAAGCACTCGATGTGCCCCCCGCCGTCACGACCATGATTTTGGACGAGCCTCGGCTCTTTTCGGTGGGGACCCTTACGTTCCCTGGTGGGCTATTTTCGAGCTACCGTGGGGAGTCTCGTGTGCGCAACCCCGTCGAGGGAAGGGGTGCCGGTCGTGCCTGCGAACAGGCAAGCTGACCGCCACAGCCTCGGAGGGGACAGGGGTGCGACGAGACTCGGGGCGAAACACTCTGGCGTAAGTCCTCGGAGCCAAACTTAGTGGTGCCCACCGGGTTTTTGAGTACGTCGGCTCGAGAAAGCCGCGGTTATCGGAAATAATGAGGCGGCGGTCAGCAGGGCCGACGTGGACGGAGCCTTCTCCTCTCCCGTAGGGGTCCTGGTCCCGAGGCGGGGGAGCGGCGACCTGGGGATTTTGCCCCGCCGTTTGGACGCGGAAGAGCGCCTCCATGAAGGATGCGAGTCGGTCTATCCGGCCGGCGAGGGCGTTGATGGCGTTCGGCGGAGGAGGCTCATCCGCGCCTCCGTTGAAAGGGAGGCGGCGGTTGGCGTTTGGATTGTCTTGATGATCGCTCGCCATTGGAGTGAGATTGGGAGGCGAACTTTTGTTTTTGTGGAATTTAGTTTCCCACAGACGACGCCAGCTGATGGAGCGTGGAATCTCCTTCAGATGTTGCTTCCCGTTGATCTGCTGATGGCTGCAATGTGTGGCTGAGATTGGATCTGGAGGCTATTGCTCCTGAAGCGTGTGGATTTCAATGGGTTGAGGTTGTGGTTGCCGAGCTACCTGCAAGGAAGTCCCGAGGTGGTTGTACCACCGAGGACCCTCCGACGATCAAGTTAGTCTAGAGATCCGAACAGTGTAATGACTTAGTGGAGTAGAATTGGCTTACCATGACCGTCTGAAAGAGGGGTTTAGGTAGTGGTGGCAGCAGGTGCAGCAGGCCCGAGAATCACGCCGGCCGTTACGCTCCCGACATCACGTCCGCATGATGAGCGGGACCTCCCATTAATGGCGAGACAGGCTCGTTAATGGGGATCGTGGTGGCGTGGAACGTGGGATGTGGCCGGCGGAGATCTCGCACATGGCGAGATTCGCGTGATGGCGGTTACGCCTACAAGCGGTGCTGTTAGTCGGTCGATGAGATCGAGGAAGATGACCTCGGCGGGAGAGCTCGCGGACGAGCGGGAGTGCTCGCGGACGAGCGGGAGAGCTGAGGTATCCAGTTTCTGCGGTAGCTAAGGAACGAGCTGTGAGGCCGAGGAGGCCAACTGTGCTGGGGCTCGGAGGCGAGCCAGCGTCTGCTCGGTAGGACGAGCATAGGGGTGGTTTGGTCGGCTGCTATAGGCCCTTTCTTGCATGCTCTCGGACACGTCATCTGCCACGTGTCATGATCTGGGAGATCGCCGATATCGAGCCTCACCAACCTTACTTATTCACATCGGTGGTGGCTTCTTTTTCCCACCTTTTGCAAGAAAATGTGGATTCTGATGAGTTTGAAACTATTGATAGGAGATCTCTTAGTATTTCTCATATTCTTTATACCGATGATATTCTTGATCTTGGAAAAGACGATGCAAAATCAGCTAAGGCTTTAAATGATGTACTCAATTCCTTTGAAAGCTTTTCCAGTCTACGAGCAAATAAAAATAAAACAAATATATTTTTCTCCTCTACCGTGATTTTGAGTTTTAAGTCGTTTATTGTTCAAATACTTGGTATGGAAGATGGGACATTTTCTTTTACATATCTCGGTCTTCCACTCCAAAAGTCTAAGTGTCTCTACGTGCCAACCACTCCTAATAAGATGACATCAAGGCTTAGTGGATGAAAATTCAAACTTCTCTTCATGATCGGACGTTTTGAGCTTCTCCGATCGACCCAACTCACTTTTCAAATGTATTGGTCCCAAACGTTCAACCTTCCAAAAAAGATTTTAAAGAAAGTGGATTCTATTTATCGTGGATTATTGTGGGGCAACTCAAAACTTTGTACCATTAAATGGAGTGATATTTATAAGCCAAAAGAGCATGGTGATTTGGTTTTTTTTAGCCACATGATTGCAATCTTGCATCACGGCTAAAGCTTTGTTGAAAACTTTTCAACAAAGAGACTTTGGGCTTCATGAACACACTCGGTTTTTGTGGCACCTTTGAGAAGGTACATTTTTCAAACTTTTTGAACCACTTAATCATCGTGGAAATCTCCTATCATGAGAAGTATTCTTCATACAGAGATCTATTTAAAGATAAAGTCGAATATCAGATTCATGATGGTACCTCAACTTATCTTTTTCTAGATCCTTGGATTCAAGGTAGATCTCCTTTGGATAATTTTGGAGAGCAATTGGCATATGATATTAATATTACTCTTGATGCCAAGCATTCAGTCTTTATTTGAAATGGAGAGTGGATTTTACCTCATTCTACTTCACCATAAATTATTGACGCGTGGAGATTGATTCGATTGATTGATATTGATAGATCCATCACCGGTGATAACTTATTTTGTAAACCATCTCAGTTGGGCACACTCACCACAAAATCGGCGAAAACATCACTTCTATCATAAGCTTCCGTAATTTATTCTTGAGCTAAATTTGTTTGGTTTCACAAGTATATTGTGAAAAACTCTTTTTGTCTAAGACAATCCATTCTTGGAAAATTGAAAACCCATATCTACTTCAAACAAGAGGTATACGTGAAGAAAGACAATACGTTCTATGCAAAGCTCAATTCAAAAGTCATAAGCATCCTTTTTAGTATAAATTCTCTAATTGGATAGTCCAAGTATCATTCGTGCGCTGCAAACTTTATGTTCCACCATCTATTCTACATTATATCATAGATTTTATTCAAATGAAAGTCTCGATGTAAGAAACCAATCTGAAGCACTCATTTGTATCGTGGTTCCAAATCTCGCTTGGAATATTTGGAAATAACGAAATTATAGAATTTTTAGGTCTTAATTGAGATCTAAAGAGATTGTTCTTCGGGATGTTATCTCGATATTTCAATTAGAGTGGCGAAGTTTTTTGCTGCCGCGGATCTTGGAGTGCACCGCATTCTTTTTTTTTTTAAAGTATGATCGGAAGCTATTGTCTTATAATAGCCTTAATTTTATTATCTTGTATTTAATTTTAGTTTTGTAATCATCTTTTATCTTGGCCTCTCTTTTTTTATTTGTAGCGTTATCTCCCATGACTCACATAACATTATAAATAAAGAGTGATTATAAACTATAATTTAATATAAGTTGTGGTATGGACTCTTTTTTTTTACAATCGAGCATCCACGGCTAACCCAGCGGGTGTCATGACACCCACCTACGCACATCCAGAATCGAATCTGGACGTCCATGCATTTAATTAAAGAAAGAAAGGGAGGAAGGGGAAATACCCTGTGCATGTAGGCAGCTCGAACACGAGACCTCTCATCCCATACACACATGCCACAACCTACCAGCCAATGAGTTATGGATAAGTTTTGATATAGAATTAGTTATAACAATGCTTGGACTTTGATATAACAAGCTGCTCATGTTTTCTAAAATAATGGCCTAAAATTAGAGATGGGAATGATTAAATAATACTTCTAAATCAAAGCATACTTCAGTCAACAGCTGATCTCTATCTATTTATCTATATAATAAATATAAAGCCATATGAGAGAATATTTCTTATGATATTTTCTTATCCAGCTTAAACTTTAGTGGAAAAATTGTTATATAGCCAATATTTAATTCTCTTACTACATATAGGTCAAGGAAATTTTATTATCGGCATCCTACTAAATGTTTATCATTCTTTTAAAACATACAACTAGACTTGTATACTGGAAAAATTTTAATGGGACGCCTTATTTAAAATCTGTTTTTATTTTTACTTTCATTATTTAGTTTTTACTGGTAATATATTGAAAAATTTCATGATATTTGTGTGTTATAACATGCTAAATATTCAAAAATAGAAAGAAAAAATTAAGTTAAAATTTTTGCAATTTTCATTATATATATGTACATGGGCTTAATGGTCCTGAGGTTGGACACAGGAAAAATTCCTGAACCCATTTCACAAAACCCCCTCTCCATTTAGAAGCTACCCACTCCGCGCGGCCTCTGATCGCCACTTGCCCGTAGGCATCCGATCGCCGCTGCCCCCTCCCTCTCGCTAACCCCTCGCCTGTCGCCTCCGATCGCCACCCGTCCCCTGCCTCCAATCGTCGCTGGCCCACACCACCCAACCCTTCCACCGCCACTGCCCATCATCACGATTATCATCACCACAACCGTCTCCAGTATGGGATGGGGGTTTGGATTTGGTAAAGGGGAGAGAGAGAGAGATTGATGAAGAAGCAGACTCTTGTTCTTCTTCACAACACAGTGATCGTCACGATCGATCCTCGTTCAAGAGTCTTCCTCAATTGTGCCCTCGTCGTCTCCCATGACGCCATCGCAGCCATTGGACAATCCACCGACATCCTCCGTGATTTCTCCAATCTCGCCGACGAGATCATCGATCTCCATTGAAAGATCTTGCTCCCAGGTCTGACTCTCTCTCTCTTTCTCTCTCTCTCTCTTCATTTTTTTTTCCTTTTTCTAATTTTTTTATTGCGATCTGAAAAGAACTAGAGAGTTAGAAGGTTCTAGGAAACACAGGAAAAGTTCCTAGGTTCAAACTCAGGACCCTTAAACCGTGTATATATATAATGGACGAAGGATGCCATATGAGAGAATTTACTCTTATGGCGTTGAAAAATACAATCTTCATTTTTCCGACGATCGGCATCCATCACCTTTATGGATATTATCTAAGAGACGGATATACCAAATTTCATGCGATTCCACCATCTTTTTATCGTTGATTTAGTAGGTGCAAAATTAACGATTTACCGTTAATATAACCTTTTACATTGTTAATTCAACAGTGAAAAGGTGGTGAAATCACATGAAATTTGGTGTATCCACATCTTAAATAATAAAGATGGAGGTAATGGATGCTTATCGTCATAAAAATGGTGGAGGTTGTATTTTTTCTTCGTCCTAGAAGAAAATTCCTTTCTATGGCCTCTTTTTTTATTATTCTATATATATAGTGTGGATCCGTTAGGATGGGTTCGTATTTTTTCAAATTCATGCATTTTTTTTGCGTAACCTTCTTTCAACGATCCGCTCTGTCCAAGGTGTTCTACATGTCCTAGATAGCGTATGGACGATAAATCACCTCGAAAGGAAGTGTTTTGCATGTGCAAAATGTGTGGATTTATTTCAACCATGCAATTTTTAAAATTTTTAAATAAGGTTTTGCATATGCAAAACACTTCCATTCGAGATGTTTTTTCATTCATACTAGAGTATGTAGAACACCTTGGATGGTGCAGATCGTTGAAAGGTCACACAATGTCACGCTCCGCTTCCTAGTAGACGGAAACGGTGACGTGGTAAACCCGCAACGTATTTACTACGAGAATATGTTAAGCGTAATTAAACAATATAACAATGTACAAGAATAATAAGAGTGTTGGGGTCAAAAATTACATCCCGGTTGACTAAGTCAAAGTCAACCCCAAGTAAAAGAGCCCAAACCCAGATCAAGTGGGCCCATGTCCAAGTCGAGCCCCACGGCCAGCCTTCCCCATACCAATATGAAAATTATGTAATAAATAATTTTGATGTAATTTTTATGAATAAATGTAAGGAAAATGGACATAAAGCCAAATTTTTGTAAAGCCCATGCCTCATGTGCAACAGAAATGAGCACATGAGACATAGGATGAGCAAAATGCCATTTTGTAAAGTCAAAAGAGCTATGTGTAAATTTATACGTCTATATAAGGCGACATGATAATGAAATAAAGGAAAATAATGCATTCCCTTAAAAAAAACTAGTGCCTCCTTCTCCTTCCTCAAGGTTCTAAATCTCCTTCTCTTTTCTGAATTAAATCAAGAGTTCAACTCTTCTTTTTTCCAAAAATAAGTAGTTTTTCACCATAAAACCCTTGAAGAGGAACTCAAATCTCCCATCAAATCTTTAAAAGGGGGGATTTTTAAGTCTCACCCCATTTTTTCCAAGATCCAGCCAACAGAGAGGAGGAAGAAGGAGACCCATCTTCAAAAATCCCACTTTGGGGAAGATCCGAGGCTTAGGAGAGGATCCAGGGCTTATGGGAGAAGAAATGGGTCCCATTTGATTATCTTCAAAGATTTCTGGGAGTTTAACTCCATTTTTCAAAATCTTTAGGAGTTTAACTCCATAAATAAAATTCTTTTAGGAGTTCAACTCCATTTAAAATCTTTTGAAGTTTAATTCCACAAATCAAACTCTTTTGGGAGTTTAACTCCCCTCAAGATCCTTTCAAGGGTTTAACTCTTAATCCCGGGGCTAAGCTCCTTTTTCTGTAGGAGTTTAACTTCTGATCACGTGTCTGGCACGTGAGACGCTGGCGCCTACGCGCCTCTCACGTGGCCCGTGGGCGCCCAGCGCCCACATGCCACGCGTGTGAGGCGCTGGCGCCCAGCGCCCAATGCCGCACGTGTGAGGCGCTGGCGCCCAGCGCCCACATGCCGCACGCATGGCCCGCTGGTGCCCACGTGCCACTCACGCATCCTTAGGACGCTCCTCACCCCATTTTTTTTCACACACTCCACAACACTATCCTCGTTAGAAAAAATTTCTAACGGGGCGCTGCGCCGCACCCCGCAAGGGGGCTGCTAGACCTCTTGACCCCTAACCCGCTATCCGGGTAGCGGGACCACGTAAACTCTGCGAGGCCCCCGATATATCCAAAATCCTTCAAGACACATATACTGTCATACCCCGCTTTCTAGCGTACGGGTAAGGAGACGCGACGAGATCCACTACGTATTTACTCAGAAGTAAACACACTAAGCGTAACTAAGCAATATAATAAAGTACACAAGAAAAAGACAAGAGATGTAAATAAACATCAACTTTTATTTATTAAACATTTCTTTACAATACAACTGAAAAGTGAATACAATGATGAACGCAATACCTAAACAATGGCATGAACATGAAATTAAAGTATGTATAAGAGTCTAGAGCTCGGGGTCCTCACTGAACTGATCCAAGTCCTCTGAACTGGGCTCTATCTCCAGTGAGTCGGATCCACCTGACAACATTCCAAAAATAGAAGAAATGTCGTCAGCGAACAATCGCTCGGTAAATCCCAAAGAAAGGTAGAAATAGAATAGACAGAAAGAATATAACTGTATACTATTTGATTGTTATGTTAACGCAGATGTTTGTAGCATGGTACAGAATATACCAGTGTATATGAGAGGAGTCCAACTATTCCATGGACTAAGATATACGGAGCATAAAGAACCGTTAAGCCACGGAACAACAACAATGGATAATCAGGTTATGTGTATTAAAATGACCATCTCGTGCCACTTCTAACACATTTCGTAGCAGTCTACCCCATTAAAAAACCCGTGATGTATTATGTATTGATTTGTATTGTTTTGTTTAATAGATATACGTCTTGCCGAAACCATGATATCATGTAAACAGAATGGATATAAATGGATAGTCATGTAATCAGAGTATATCCATGATTCAGTTCGGTCGAGTCATGTTGATATAAATTGAATTCTGGTATAAATGGATTCATGTTGAAAAGGAGTTATACTTGAATCATATTCAAGGATAAATTGATTGATTGATTCAGATTAGAATGAGACTCTGTCTGACTCAGACACTTTAAAACGAATTGAAGTCCTAAATTAGTTTTGATGTTATCGGTAACTGCTGCATATGGACGGCAGGATTTGTGTCTTTTTTCAAGACAATTACCGTGTTGATAACACCGTTTTTAGTTTGTCTACTTTAAATAGGCAAGCATCCAAATTCTCCGGCTCCTTGAGGCTCAAGAGAACTGGTCCTTCTTAAACTTATATTTGCTAGAATCTGTTCTCCTCCGAAAACCGGGAAGACATGCGTCCTGCCTGAATTTGGGGGCAGATGCTAATTGGTGCTATCCGTCCACCTTTCCGAAGATGCCAAGTTGATTTATAACACTATGTATCGAAGGTTTAAACGGATGCGGCCGATGTAGCGGACTTCACCCCTCAGTGTGAGGGGTTTTTGATTATGGGGACGCTCTTCCCTGCAGGCGCAAGCCCCTGCAGTTAATTACACTACCGCATCGCGGTAACCACTTTCTCCTTCTTCAGATGGTCACTTCGTGTCGTGGGTGTTTGTTTTATTTTTGGTTTCCCGTGGATTATATACGGAGACTAATTTATGTTGTCGCACGTAGGGCGTGGATTAGTCCAAATCCGTATTTTCTTAGATTTGGGTTTGGGGGTTGGGTTTAAGGATACGTTAGTCTCATTTGAGACTAAGATCAACTTGAACGTTTGTTAATGATACGTTAGTCTAATTTTAGACTAAGATCAACTTAACAGTTTGTTAAGGACACGTTAGTCTAATTTTAAACTAAGGTCAACTTAACCATTTGTTAAGAATACGTTAGTCTAATTTTAGACTAAGATCTACTTAACGGGATCATTTAGATCCAACAAAAGAGCATTTGGACTCTATTGTTCTAGTTTAGAGACTTTGCGGTCAATTGCCAGTTTAAGGACATGGTGGTCCATTGTTAGTTTAAAGACATCTCGGTCGAGGTTAAGGACATCATAGTCTGTGAGTTTAAAGACCTCACAGTCAAGGTTAAGGACATCATAGTCCATGAGTTTAAAGACCTCACAGTCAGGGTTAAGGACATCATAGTCCGTGAGTTTAAAGACCTCACAGTCAGGGTTAAGGACATCATAGTCCGTGAGTTTAAACACCTCACAGTCAGGGTTAAGGATATTATAGTCCGTGAGTTTAAATACCTCACAGTCAAGCTTAAGGACATCATAGTCTGTGAGTTTAAGGACCCCACAGTCCAGTTTAGAGACGTCATAGTCTGTGAAGTGTGTAGTTATCGGGACCCGTCACCTCTGAAGACGTTGAAGGATTACAACGACAAATATCAAAGGAGTGAAGAGATGTACCCTTGAACCAAAGTTGATTGGGGATCTGTAGTCCAATTTGGAACTAAGATCAATTAATTAGATTATGAGCACATTAGCCCAGTTAAATCTGAATTGAGGACTTATGGTCAACTTGGGCTAAGTCCAATTAGATTTGAAATGTTTGCCCTTTATTGGACCATTAGACATTTATCAGGGTTCAGCCCCTCATCATTTAGCAATGCTAAACAAGAGTTTGAGGGCTCTGATAACATTTTTGTCTTTGACTGAGCATTAAACATTGTGGTTCTGAGTTTTACTCAATTTTGAGATTCAGTTGAAGGGGAGGCTTTTGCCTCTGGAAACTTAGCCAATTTGGCTAAAATTGGCTTTAAAATAGTGTTAAACACTAGAGGACAACAGTGTTAAACACTGGAAATAAAACGCTCAAATTAGTGTTAAACACTAGAGAGGAAGGGGTCACGTGGGGACACGTGAGGGCACCTAAAGGTGGGGCCAGATCTCCTTTACTTTGTTCTGCAAATAAGTGTTAAACACTTTTGATCTTCTGGCCATCACGTGTTGGCACGTGATGGATATTTGTGCATTGTTTATTAAAGCATTTATTAGGGGTCACGTGGTAACACGTGAGAGCGCCCAAAGCCAATACTGCATTTGCTTTTGTTCCCTATATTATGAGGGTCACGTGGGGGCACGTGAGGCATTGCCTCAAAGCTTTTTCCTGCTCATTTTTGGGGGATCTGTTTAGGGGTCACGTGGGGACACGTGATCTAGTTCTTTACATGCATGGAGATCTTTCAAGTCTCTTTATTTTTTAAGAATTAGATTCTCTGTAGGGTTAAACCCTAATTTAGTTTTTAGAGGAATTAAATTCCTATGCATGTGGAGGAATTAAATTCTTATGTAGGGTTAAACCCTAGTTCTGTTTTGTAGGAATTAAATTCCTATGAATTTGGGAGAATTAAATTCTCATATAGGGTTAAACTCTAGTTCTGTTTGGGAGGAATTAAATTCCTGTGAATTTGGGAGAATTAAATTCTCATATAAGGTTAAACCCTAGTTTTACTTTTGGGAGAATTAAATTCTCTAAACTCAATTCTCCCTCTAAGTTTTGGATCTGCATGGCAGAATCTCAATCCGATGAGAATTAAATTCTCAACCTATGGGAAGATTTGCTTATGCAGATCTTCAATCAGAGGAAGAACCAAGTTCTTATTCAGAAGAGTTAAACTCTTAAATTGAGAATTAAATTCTCTTTTTTTATGGAACTTAGATCTCTTTCCCCTTTCTCACCTAGGGTTTCTTTTCTTTGAGGAGATCTTTTTTTTTCTCTCTTGAGAATTAAATTCTCCTCTCTTTTCTCTCTCTGCTGTTGTTATCTCCCCAAAAAAGTAGATCCCTTTTCTTCTTTTCTTGGCTCCTATTTATAGGAGAAAGAAAAGAATCAATTTGTTTTGTGAATCTTTCATTGAAAAATTTTGGTTGTTTTTGTAACTAACATGATCTTTTAGATCACTCAGTGAATTTTATTCACCATTGGATTTTTAATCCAAAAGATATTCTGTCTGTTATTCTTGATGAATTTTAGGGAAATCTTTCCTGTATAAAATCTTTCCACAAATTGGTGATTTTTAATCATCATTGGATTTTTAATCCAACGGTGCTCCATTTTACAGAGCACCATCTTTTTTGTTTGGAAAGATTTAAAGAAATATTTTCCCAGTTTAGGTATTTGATTTCCTTTAATTAGAATTTAATTCTATTATTTCAGAAGGCTTTTAAAAGTCTATCATGTGTTGGCACGTGGTCCATTTATCCGATTATCAAATAGAATTTAATTCTATCAATTAAAGAGTTTAGGAACTTGTCACGTGTTGGCACGTGACCCTCTTGATTAAACATTTTATCCAGAATTTAATTCTGCCTTTTAACAGAGCTAAGGAATCATCACGTGTCAGCACGTGACCCTTGGTCACGTGTGAGCACGTGATGCCCCATTAGAGTTTTTCCTTAGTGTTTTATTATACCTTTAATTCTTTTCAGTGCGTTTAAATGCCCATCACGTGTTGGTACGTGACCCCACTGATTAATTATTTTCAATTATTTATTTTATTCAGTGCCTACAGGCTTTGCCTGTAAATAGTCACGTGTCTGCACGTGATGCCCGGTCACGTGTGGGCACGTGATGCCCGGTCACGTGTGAGCACGTGATGCCTCATAACTTTTGATCCCGGATGAATTATGAAGCCCATAATATATCAAATCGAAGAATTTTTCGAGACGCTTTCGATATCATCAGAATTTAGCTGTTTCTCATGCGGAAGTTTGTCAAAATGCAGCTCGGAAAATACTTGTTCGTATTTTCTTCCTTAGATTACACGTGCATAGCATATTTGCTCATAACATTTGATCCCAGATGAATTATGAAGCCCATAATATATCAAATCGAAAGATTTTTCGAGACGCTTTCGATACCATCAGAATTTAGCTTTTCTCATTCGGGAGTTTGTCAAAATACAGCCCGGAAAATACTGGTTCACATTTTCTTAAACGTATCGTTGCCATTTGATACCTTGGGCTCTTTTGCACAGAAATTTTTTTTGGCAGGAACAAATGCCCCCCACAACTTTGCCCACGTAAGTATATACGTGGGTGAAGTAGTGCAGAGTAATTCATAGCGTATGACCAGTTTTGGGTTGGTATATAATCTTCATGATCTTGATCTGAGAAGATAATGAGCGGACACAAGTGTCGTCATTTATCATTGACTCAAATCTCGACTCTTAAGGGATATAGTTCCAAACTTTCAGCGCTATGAGCCGCACCCTTCTGTTTCTTTATGTCTTACTCTGGCATGAAGTAGTTTATATGCTTCATGAGTAACTTCTCCATTTCAGTGGCATGTAGCTTTGGCAAGTGTGGCCCATAAATGGTAAATAACAGTTCATCTTGAACTCTTTATAAGGTAGCGATGGCTTAGGAAACAGGGTTAGGATCTACTGCCTAAGACTTTCCAACTTTATGAGCCGTGAGGGTCTCACAAAGGCTTTTCTCCCTACGAGTCGTGAGGATCTCGTAGGTGTCTTTTCTCTTTAGAAGTCGTGAGGACTGCTAAGTGCGTTTTCTCTTGAGAATCGTAAGGATCCCACAAGAGAATTTTCTTTATGCTTAGGGACACTAATTTCCACGCAAGTTGAGACGAATCGAGAGATTCTCGCAAAGACACTGATTTCCTTGCGGGTCGAAACGAATCGAGAGGTTCTTGCCAAGGACGTTGATTTTCCTGAATCGAGATAAGAAGTGATGGCTTAGGAAACAGATTCAGATCCGCCGCCTAAGACTTTTCAACTTTATGAGCCGTGAGGGTCTCATAAAGATTTTTTCTCCCTACGAGTCGAGAGGATCTCATAGGTATATTTTTTCCTTAGGAATCGTGAGGATTCCTAAGTGTGTTTTCTCTTGAGAGTCGTAAGGATCTCACAAGAGAATTTTCTTCCTTACAAGTCGAGAGGACTCATAAGTGATTGATGAGTTGACCTACTTCCGAGTCAAAGCATTGCTTCAACGGGAAGGTCGAGTGTTGATTTTGGGTTGTCTGTGCACCGCTGAATCATGGAACTGGGAACTTTGTCGCTGCTCCGCTTTGCTGACGTTGTATATTCCTGCAGAGACACTGATTTCTCTGCGGGATGGCGCGAATCGAGATGTTCTCGTCAAGGACGCTGATTTCCCTAAATCGAGGTTTTTGCCAAGGACGCTGATTTCCTCGGAGTTGAAACGAATCGAGGTATTCCTGCAAAGGCGCTGATTTCTCTGCGGGTCGACCCGAATCGAGATGCTCTCGTCAAGGACGCTGATTTCCCTGAATCGAGGTTTTTGCCAAGCACACTGATTTCCTCGGAGTTGAAACGAATCGAGGTATTCCTGCAAAGACGCTGATTTCTCTCCGGGTCGACGCGAATCGAGATGCTCTCGTCAAGGACGCTGATTTCCCTGAATCGAGGAGGTTGCCAAGGACACTGATTTCCCTGGGGTTGAGACGGATCGAGGTATTCCTGCAAAGACGCTGATTTCCTTGCGGGTTGACGCGAATCAAGATGTTCTCATCAAGGACGCTGATTTCCCTGAATCGAGGAGGTTGCCAAGGACACTGATTTCCCCGGGGTTGAGACGAATCGAGGTATTCCTGCAAAGACGCTGATTTCCTTGCGGGTCGACGCGAATCAAGATGTTCTCGTCAAGGACGCTGATTTCCCTGAATCGAGGGGGTTATCAAGGACACTGATTTCCCTGGGGTTGAGACGAATCGAGAAATTCCTGCAAAGACACTTATTTCCTTGCTGGTCGACGCGAATCGAGATGCTCTCGTCAAGGACGCTGATTTTCTTGAATCGAGGTTTTGCCAAGGACACTGATTTCCCTGGGGTTGAGACGAATCGAGGTATTCCTGCAAAGACGCGGATTTCCTTGCGGGTCGACGTGAATGGAGATGCTCTCGTCAAGGACGCTGATTTCTCTGAATCGAGGTTTTTGCCAAGGACACTGATTTCCTCAGAGTTGAAACGAATCGAGGTATTCCCGCAAAGACGCTGATTTCTCTGCGGGTCGATGCGGATCACGATGCTCTCGCCAAGGACGCTGATTTCCCTGAATCGAGGTTTTTACCAAGGACGCTGATTTCCTCGGAGTTGAAACGAATCGAGGTATTGCTGCAAAGACGCTGATTTCTCTACGGGTCGACGCGAATCGAGATGCTCTCGTCAAGGACGCTGATTTCCCTGAATCGAGGTTTTTGCCAAGCACACTGATTTCCTCGGAGTTGAAACGAATCGAGGTATTCCTGCAAAGACGCTGATTTCTCTCCGGGTCGACGCGAATCGAGATGCTCTCGTCAAGGACGCTGATTTCCCTGAATCGAGGAGATTGCCAAGGACACTGATTTCCCTGGGGTTGAGATGGATCGAGGTATTCCTGCAAAGACGCTGATTTCCTTGCGGGTCGACGCGAATCAAGATGTTCTCATCAAGGATGCTGATTTCCCTGAATCGAGGAGGTTGCCAAGGACACTAATTTCCCTGGGGTTGAGACGAATCGAGGTATTCCTGCAAAGACGCTGATTTCCTTGCGGGTCGACGCGAATCAAGATGTTCTCGTCAAGGACGCTGATTTCTCTGAAACGAGGGGGTTGTCAAAGACACTGATTTCCCTGGGGTTGAGACGAATCGAGAAATTCCTGCAAAAACACTTATTTCCTTGCTGGTCGACGCGAATCGAGATGCTCTCGTCAAGGACGCTGATTTTCTTGAATCGAGGTTTTGCCAAGGACACTGATTTCCCTGGGGTTGAGACGAATCGAGGTATTCCTGCAAAGACGCTGATTTGCTTGCGGGTTGACGCGAATGGAGATGCTCTCGTCAAGGACGCTGATTTCTCTGAATCGAGGTTTTTGCCAAGGACACTGATTTCTCGGAGTTGAAACGAATCGAGGTATTCCCGCAAAGACGCTGATTTCTCTGCTGGTCGATGCGGATCACGATGCTCTCACCAAGGACGCTGATTTCCCTGAATCGAGGTTTTTGCCAAGGACGTTGATTTCCTCGGAGTTGAAACGAATCGAGGTATTCCTGCAAAGACGCTGATTTCTCACCGGGTCGACGCGAATCGAGATGCTCTCGTCAAGGACGCTGATTTCCCTGAATCGAGGTTTTTGCCAAGGACGCTGATTTCCTCGGAGTTGAAACGAATCGAGGTATTCCTGCAAAGAAGCTGATTTCTCTGCGGGTCGACGCGAATCGAGGTTTTGCCAAGGACACTGATTTTCCTGGGGTTGGTTGACTTGTTTCCGAGACGGAGCGTTGATCCAGCAGGGAGGTCATTGGTTGACTCCAGGTTGTCTGTGAACCGTAGAGTCTTGGAACTGGGGACTTTGCTGTGGCTCCGATTAATGGTGTAGCGTCTGTGTCCTGCTGGAATGAGGAGGCACACCATTGTTGGTCTTCGGGCCGTAGATGTGGCCATTGAGATTTGGAACTAGGGACTTTGCCATGGCTCCGCTTCGTTGCGACTCTGAGGTCGGTTGTTGACGTCACGTCTGCATCTGGTTGAAGTGAGGAGAAACGTCATTGGTGATCTCTAGGCTGTCTGTGAACCGTCGAGATTTGGAACTAGGGGACTTTGCCATGGTTCCGTTGTTTTGACCCTGGGGTCATTTGTTGACGTCGCATCTGCATCCTGCTGGAGTAAGGAGAAACGTCATTGGTGATCTCTAGGCTATCTGTGAACCGTCGAGATTTGGAACTAGGGGACTTTGCCATGGTTCCAGGGTATTCTCTTGGCTGTCTGTGAACCGTCGAGATTTGGAACTAGGGGACTTTGCCGTGGCTCCGTTTGTTGGTGTAACATCTGCATCCGATTGGAGGGAGGAAGAACGCCGGTGTTGATCTCTAAGTTGTCGATGTTGACGTCGAGACCCTGAAGCTAGGGATCTTCCTTCGCTTCGTTTGTTGACATTGTGTCTGCAATATTGCGATGAATGTCGAGATAGTCTTTAGGTTGTCTATGAACTGTCAAGATTTAGCTTCGCTTCGACGAAGCCTGGTGGGACGATATGGTTCCCTTCTTTTTTGTGCCCATGAATTGTATACAGGGGTCAATGTGACCTCACCTGTAAGGCAAAAAGTTTTATTCTTTCATTTTTTTTAATTCTTTCCGCGATGCTCTATCATTTCATCTTTTTATATCGCGAAAATCGCGATTGCCCAATCATTTCGGCTATTTTTCGCGGTTACTCGCTGCTTTTTAAGCCCAACCATTTCGGCTATTTTGTATGCATACATTTTTACTTGCTGATTTCGTATTTCATATGCATTTTTGGCTCGTTGACTTTTCGCCACGAGTATGGAACTTGGAATCTGGTGCCAATTTTAGCATCTGCATCGCTGCGACTGGAATATTGCCAGGAGCGAATCATCATTTGCCATGCAAGAACTTGAAATTTGATACCGATTTAGGCATCAGCATCGCTACAACTGTGATATTGCCAGGAACGAATCATCATTTGCCATGAAAGGACTTGAAATTTGATACCGATTTAGGCATCAGTATCGCTACAACTGGGATATTGCCAGGAGCGAATCATTATATGCCTCTGTCGATGTTGAACAAAGGTGGCTTAGCAAACAGGGTTAGGATCCCGTCGACTAAGGCTTTTAACTTCATGAGCCGTAAGGGTCTCATAAAGGTGTTTCTCCCTACAAGTCGTGAGGATCTCATAGGTGTGTTTTCTCCTTAGAAATCGTGAGGATTCCTCAGTGTGTGTTCTCTTATAAGTCGTAAGGATCTTACAAGAGTGTTTTCTCCTTACAAGTCGAGATGACCTATAAGTGTTTGTTCACCGTGTGAGCATATCCCTAGTCGCTGATGGGACTCTGTTAGGGAAATGTTCATTTGTGCCCGTGGATTGTATACAAGGGTCACGTGTCTGCACGTGATGTCCGGTCACGTGTGTGCACGTGATGCCTCATAATTTTTAATTCTGGATGAATTATGAGGCCCATAATATATCAAATCAAAGAATGTTTCGAGAAACTTTTGATACCATCAGAATTTAGCTGTTTCTCATTCGGGAGTTTCTCAAAATGCAGCCCGGAAAATACCGGTTCGCATTTTCTTCCTAAGATTACACGTGCATAACATATTTGCTCATAACTTTTGATCCCGGATGAATTATGAAGACCATAATATATCAAATCGAAGGATTTTTCGAGACGCTTTCGATACCATCAGAATTTAACTGTTTCACATTCGGAAGTTTGTCAAAATACAGCCCAGAAAATAATGGTTCACATTTTCTTAAACGTATCGCTGCCATTAGATACCTTGGGCTCTTTTGCGCAGAAATTTTTTGGCGGGAACAAATGCCCCCCACTACTTTATCCACGTAAGTATATACGTGGGTGAAGTAGTGCAGAGTAATTCATAGCGTATGACCAGTTTCGGGTTGGTATATAATTTTCAGAATCTTGATCTGAGAAGATAACGAGCGGACACAAGCGTCGTCATTTATCATTGACTCAAATCTCGACTCTTAAGGGATATAGTTCCAAACCCTCAGCTTCATAAGCTGCACCCTTCTATTTCTTTATGCCTTACTCTGGCATGAAGTAGTTTATATGCTCATGAGTAACTTCTCCATTTCAGTGGCATGTAGCTTTGGCAAGTGTGGCCCATAGATGGTAGATAACAGTTCATCTTGAACTCTTTATAAGGTAGCGATGGCTTAGGAAATAGGGTTGGGATCTGTTGCCTAATACTTTCCAACTTTATGAGCTGTGAGGGTCTCACAAAGGCTTTTCTCCCTATGAATCATGAGGATCTCGTAGGTGTCTTTTCTCCTTAGGAGTCGTGAGGACTCCTAAGTGCGTTTTCTCTTGAGAATCGTAAGGATCCCACCAGAGAATTTTCTTTATGCGCAGAGACACTAATTTCCCGGCAAGTTGGGACGAATCGAGAGATTCTCACAAAGACACTGATTTCTTTGTGGGTTGAAACGAATCGAGAGATTCTCGCCAAGGACGCTGATATCCCTAAATCGAGATAAGAAGCGATGGCTTAGGAAACATGTTCAAATCTGCTGCCTAAGACTTTTCAACTTTATGAACCGTGAGGGTCTCACAAAGGCTTTTCTCCCTACGAGTCGAGAGGATCTCGTAGGTGTATTTTCTCCTTAAGAATCGTGAGGATTCCTAAGTGTGTTTTCTCTTGAGAGTCATAAGGATCCCACAAGAGAATTTCTTCCTTACAAGTTGAGAGGACTCGTAAGTGATTGATGAGTTGACCTACTTCCGAGTCAAAGCATTGCTTCAACAGGGAGGTCAAGGGTTGACTTTGGTTTGTCTGTGCACCGCCGGGTCATGGAACTGGGAACTTTGTCGCGGCTCCGCTTTGCTGACTTGTATATTCCTGCAGAGACACTGATTTCTATGCGGGTCAGCATGAATCGAGATGTTCTCGTCAAGGACGCTGATTTTCCTGAATCGAGGTTTTTGCCAAGGACACTGATTTCCTTGGGGTTGAGACGAATCGAGGTATTCCTGCAAAGACACTTATTTCCTTGCGGGTCGACGCGAATCGAGATGCTCTCGCCAAGGACGCTGATTTCCCAGAATCGAGATTTTTGCTAAGGACGCTGATTTCCTCGGAGTTGAGACGAATCGAGGTATTCCTGCAAAGACACTGATTTCTCTCCGGGTCGACGCGAATCGAGATGCTCTCATTAAGGACGCTGATTTCCCTGAATCGAGGAGGTTGCCAAGGACACTTATTTCCCTGGGGTTGAGACGAATCGAGGTATTCCTGTAAAGACGCTGATTTCTCTGCGGGTCGACACGAATCGAGATGCTCTTGTCAAGGACGCTGATTTCCCTGAATCGAGGAGGTTGCCTGATTTCCCTGGGGTTGAGACGAATCGAGGTATTCCTGCAAAGACGCTGATTTCTTTGCGGGTCGACGCGAATCGAGATGCTCTCGTCAAGGACGCTGATTTCCCTGAATCGAGCTTTTGCCAAGGACGCTAATTTCCTTGGGGGTTGAAACGAATCGAGGTATTCCTGCAAAGACATTGATTTCCTTGCGGGTCGACGCGAATCGAGATGCTCCCGTCAAGGACGCTGATTTCCTTGAATCGAGATATTTGCCAAGGACACTGATTTCCTCGGAGTTGAAACGAATCGAGGTATTCCTGCAAAGACACCGATTTCTCTGCGGGTCGACGCGCATCGAGGTGCTCTCGTCAAGGACGTTGATTTCCCTGAATCGAGGTATTTTGCCAAGGACACTGATTTCCTCGGAGTTGAGACAAATCGAGGTATTCCTGCAAAGACACCGATTTCTCTACGGGTCGATGCGAATCGAGATGCTCTTGTCAAGGACGCTGATTTCCCTGAATCGAGGTATTTGCCAAGGACACTGATTTCCCTGCGGTTTGAGACGAATCGAGGTATTCCTGCAACGACACTGATTTCTCTGCGGGTCAACGCGAATCAGGATGCTCTCGTCAAGGACGCTGATTTCCCTGAATCAAGGTATTTCTGCAAAGACACTGATTTCCTTGCGGGTCGACGCGAATCGAGATGCTCTCGTCAAGGACGTTGATTTTTCTGAATCGAGGAGGTTGCCGAGGACACTGATTTCCCTGGAGGTAAGACGAATCGAGGTATTCCTGTAAAGACGCTGATTCCTTTGCGGGTCGACGCGAATCGAGATGCTCTCGTCAAGGACGCTGATTTCCCTGAATCGAGATTTTTGCTAAGGACACTGATTTCCCTGGAGTCGAAACGAATCGAGGTAACCCTGCAAAGACACTGATTTCTCTGCGGGTCAACGCGAATCGAGGTGTTCTCGCAAGGATGTCCTAACGTCATAGTTAACCTCTGCTCTTTACGACAGAGGTCCGTTAGGGTTTGTGGTACTAGGGTTTTGTCTATCGTACCGTCGTGTTGGCTGATGTATTCCTCGATAGGCAATCTTGCTATTCGAGTAGCCTTGCGACTGTCGTGTCTCTGATCCCTTCGGGGGCTGGACAAGACGTCTTCAAGCAATCTTCCTAGACAGTTTGACCGTCGGAAGAGCAAAGGTTAGGAATTTTGCCATGCCGCTTTTTACTTGAGATTAGACTCAGTTTGGGGAGCCCCGATGAGTCATAACCACTCCGCGCTGGTGTGGGATGATCTCCGATAGTCTTTCAGGTTTTATATGAATTGCCGTCAAAACTCTGAAGCTAGGAATTTGGCCTTTGCTTTGTTTGCCGGCATTGCGTCTGTTGTATCGAGACGAATGTCGCGGTTGTCTCTAGGTTGTTGGTGAACCGTCGAGGTTTGAAATTAGAGATTTTTCCGTGGCTCCGTTGTTTGATTCTCGCGTCTGAATCCTACTGGAGGAAGAACACTGTGGTGACATCTCGTTTGCTGTATCAAGACGAACGTCGAGGTGGTGACCACTCCGTGCTGGTGTAGGATGATCTCCTATAGTCTTTCAGGTTTTATATGAGTTGCTGTCAAGACCCTGAAGCTAGGAATTTGGCCTTTGGTTCGTTTACTGGTATTACGTCTGCTGTATCGAGACGAATGTCGCGGTGGAGCTGGGATTTTGCCGTCACTCCGCTTTGTTTCGACCATGGGGTCTTTTGTTGACGTCGCATCTGCATCCTGCTGGACTGCGAAGGAACGTCGTTGTTGACATTGCGTCTACTGTAACGAGACGAATACCGAAGCGGAGCTGGGATTTTGCCGTCACTCCGCTTTGTTTTAACCATGGGGTCTTTTGTTGACGCTGCGTCTGCATCCTGCTGGACTGCAAAGGAACGCCGTTGTTGACATTGCGTCTGGTGTAACGAGACGAATGCTGAGGTGGAGCTGGGATTTCGCCGTCACTCCGCTTTGTTTCGACCGTGAGGTCTTTTGTTGACGTTGCATCTGCATCCTGCTGGACTGCGAAGGAACGCCGTTGTTGACATTGCGTCTGGTGTAACGAGACGAATGCTGAGATGGTCTCTAGGTTGTCTATGAACCATCGAGATTTGGAACTAGGGACTATGCCGTGGCTCCGTTTGATGGTGTAACATCTGTGTCCTGCTGGAATGAGGAGGCACACCGTTGTTAGTCTCCAGGCTGTAGATGTGGCCATTGAGATTTGGAACTAGGGACTTTGCCATGGCTCCGTTTCGTTGCGACTCTGAGGCCGGTTGTTGACGTCACGTCTGCATCTGGTTGGAGTGAGGAGAAACATCGTTGGTGATCTCTAAGTTGTCGATGTTGACGTCGAGACCCTGAAGCTAGGGATCTTCCTTTCCTTCGTTTGTTGACATCGTGTCTGCAATATTGCGACAAATGTCGAGGTTTTCTCTAGGTTGTCTATGAACCGTCGAGATTTAGCTTCGCTTTCTGATGGGGCCCGTTGGGAAGGTATGGTTCCCTCTTTGTTTGTGCCTCTGGATTGTATACAGGGATCGATGTGATCTCATCTGTAGGGCAAAAAATTTCATTCTTTCATCATTTTTTTTAATTCTTTCCGCGATACTCTATCATTTCAGCTTTTTATATCGCGAAAATCACGATTGCCCAATCATTTCGGCTATTTTTCGCGGTGCCCAATCATTTCGGCTATTTTTCTTTTTACTCGCCGTTTTTTATTGCGAGTTGCCCAATCATTTCGGTTGTTTTTGTATGTATACATTTTTACTTGCTGATTTCGTTGCAAGTTGCCCCATCATTTCGGCTATTTCATATGCATTTTTGGCTCGCTGATTTTTTATCGCGAGTGTGGAACTTGGAATCTGGTGCCGATCTCAGCATCAGCATTGCTGCGACTGGAATATTGCCAGTAGCGAATCATCATTTGCCATGAAAAAACTTGGAATTTGATACCGATTTAGGCATCAACATCGCTACAACTAGGATATTGCCATGAGCGAATCATCATTTGCCTCTGTCGATGTCGAACAAAGGTGGCTTAGCAAACAGGGTTAGGACCCCGTCGACTAAGGCTTTTGACTTCATGAGCTGTAAGGGTCTCATAAAGGTGTTTCTCCTTACGAGTCGCGAGGATCTCGTAGGTGCGTTTTCTCCTTAGGAATCGTGAGGATTCCTAAGTGTGTTTTCTCTTATAAGTCGTAAGGATCTTACAAGAGTGTTTTCTCCTTGCAAGTCAAGAGGACCTACAAGTGTTTATTCACCGTGTGAGCATATCCCTAGTAGCTGGTGGGACTCTGTTAGGGAAATGTTCATTCGTGCCCGTGGATTGTATACAAGGGTCAATATTGAACCGCTTATAGGGCAGTTTGGGAAATGTGATGACTTAAGAACAGGTTCAGATCCCTATAGCTTAAGGCTTTTAAATCCTATGAGCCGTGAGGGTCTCAAAGGGGAATTCTCCTTACGAGTCGTGAGGATCTCTCCTTAGGAATCGTGGGGATCCCTAAGTGTGTTGTTCCCTTATGAGTCGTAAGGATCTCACGCAGGTATTTTCTCCTCACAAGGTCGAGGGGACCTTACAAGTGTCTTTTAACGAGATTGCGCCCTTTCGGGTTTTCACAAACTCGTTGGTAGTCCTGCTGTTTTTACTCACGGAGCCCTTTCGGGTTTTCATCCGTGCCCATTTTGCTTACGGACGTATCGTTTTTTTTACGAGTCTGCGCCCTTTCGGATTTTCACAAAAATCGCCGGTAGTCTTGCTGTTTTTACTCACGGAGCTCTTTCGGGTTTTCATCCGTGCCCATTTTACTTGTGGACATACCGTTTTTTTGTCAGCCTTGGGATGCTGCGATCCGTAGTAGTTTATAGACGTCTCGGTCAGTTGCAAGTTTTAGGACATTGCGGTCCATTGTTAGTTTAGAGACATTTCGGTCCTTTGTTTACCCTGTGTGCACGTGCATTTGTTACGTGACGGGATACATGACGCTGATGTGGAATACACCCATTTAGGGAGTGATTTGATATGGTTGGAGTGTTTTATGACCCATCCCTATCATGACTTCTCCAACTTGACGTTGACTCCTGGCCCCTTCGAATAGGGCCATTTGGCGTTCTCGATCAGTTTTGCTCTTCTGACGGTCTTCGTTCAGTCGCATATCGATCATCTCGTCTAACGGTTCTAAGGATTTTGGCATTGATCCTGCCCCCAGCTCCTCTACATTATCTTCTGGTACCGAGTGAGCTTCTTTGTTATTTAGCGACGAATGAGAGATCATGTGGCAACTTGCCACATAATCTTCTGGTTCCTATGACGAGTTGTCTCCCTCATCATCATCGCTATCTCCACCCTCTAGGATATGGTTGAGAAATTCTTGGAGTGTGACCGGGGTTCGCGCTTTTTGGTTGTATTCCTCCAGCGCGTCAATATGCTTTTGCAAGTCCGTGCGCTTGTCATCATGCTTCACAGGCTTCTTTTTCTTCTTTGAAGATTTTGACGGCTGGGCCTGAGCGTTTTGACCATCGCTACCAATTCTTAGCGTCGGACGCGGTTTTAGCATTCCCTCAATGATCTCAGGCTCTAGCGGGCTTTTCCACCTGATTGCCGGGCATGTGTGAAGATCCTTCAGCATTCTTTTCGTCTTAGCTGAAAGAGCAACCTCCCATGTAGTTTCTTCTATAAAAGAGCATGATGCCCCCAGTGTGTCCACCCTTTTAGGAGTGTGCTGTTGTAGCGGACTCACCTTCCAGTTTTCAAATAGCGCGAACTTGCTCTGTTGGTATTGGTCTTCAACCCAGTTTTTGAAGACGTAGCAGTCTTCGATCGGATGGCCTAATACTCGGTGGTAGGGGCAGTAGTTAGGATCGTTTGACGTCGTTCGGTCGCGGTGGGTGTCTTGACTCCGGTAGAGTGATGAGCCCATTGCGCACTGCCAGTTCGAACAGTTTCCTTGTTTTATCGCAGGGAAACGAGTAAGGACGTCTCAACTTCTCATCGAGGGATTGCCGCTTGTTGCTTTGGCGAACAACCGGTCTCGGGCCACTCGTTTGTTGTTGAGCGTTGGCGACGAATGTTGCTTTCCCTTTGCCCTTTTCATTCCAAGGCTCCGTTTTTGACGAGGAAGGCCTATGGCCCATCTGGTCCATTTGGGCCAGCTTGTCAATCAAGGCCTGGAAGGTGGTCGGCTTGAAGAACATCATGAATTGGGATATGGTTGCTTGAGGGTCGAGGGTCCCCACGAACATGCCTACCGCAGGCGTTTCTTCGATGCGCTGCTCGCATTTCAACCATAAATTCCGCCACCGTATCGTGTATTGCACCCATGTTTCGCCTGGCTTTACTTTGGCGTTAATTAATGCAATGATTGGGGTGCGTTCGCTGGCGCTTGCGAACCTCTGTGTAAAGAGTAACTCCATTTCTGCAAACGTCTTAACGGAGTCATTCGGGAGCTCGGAATACCACTCAAATGTCGTCTCTGAAAAGCTGCCAACGAATTGGCGGAGCAGTAATTTATCATCACCTCCCGTATTGCCGCACAGAGCCCTGAACTGGGTGACATACTGGTGGGGATTGCCCATCCCTTTATATACATGGAATTTAGGGATCGTATATCTCGGCGGGTACCTTATTTGGTCATACCAGCCCGGATAAGGTCGTCCCGTTTTAACAATTTGTCCAGCCACTTCATTCGCCTGATGAACTCATATTTGCTGAGCAATGTAATCATTCAGGGCGGCTTTTGAGATGGTCTCCTCCTTAGCTGCTGAACAAGCCGGAAGAGAGTTTGATGTCTCCGCTCGGTCGTCTTCAAGGATAATCGGAGGATCTTCAGCTGGAGGATCCGGCTGTAACATCATCCCGACCATGTCTTGGAATAATAATGCTATTCGTTTTATGTTGGCAGCTTGTTCCGCTGCCTCTTTGTCCTTCTTTTCGAGGATTCTGCGGAGAAACTCAGTATCAGTTTCTTGTTCTTGACGTTGCTCCGATGACATTTCTGGGCTTTCTTTCGGTCCCGTAAGTGCGGCCATGGTTGTTAGCATCTCTTGGAGCTTTTGTTGTTGTTGCTCCTGAGCCTTAGTCACTGATCGCGTAAGCGACCGATGACCTGTGAAGATACGGTTGTCCTCTTTTCCGGATGTCATATAGACGGTATGCACCATCATGCCCCGGCCTTGGGGCATCTGGGCTCAGTGGTCTTGCGATTCGTCGCAGACGCAGGGATTTTCTCCGGCCTTCTCCTCTTGTGGGCGGTCGAAGTTGAGGGGCCGTTGCAGTGGGCACCCAAGTAGCTGTCGCCTTCTGTGGCTTGACAGGATGGTCGTCTTCTCGTTGCACTTTCACCTTTTTCTGTCGGCGAGAGTAATCTTGATCAATCACCGAGTCCTGGACTTGACGCCAGACTTTGTAAATTTTAGAGGACAGCCGCTGAGGGGGCCGCTCTAGCTTCGCCTTTGGGGCATTCTCTGAGGAGATCTCTTCAACATGGCAGTTGGAGAGTTTTTGCGCAGTCTCCTTAGCGGTTCAAAGCTGTTCCCAGTTGGAACAACAGTATCGACTTCCACCATTGGAGCCGGCAGAGTCAATCCAGAAGGGGAATTTCCCCCAGCTTTCCTCACTCTGCGCCAGTGGCGACGTCGAGCATGTCGTGCGGCCGGGATTACCTCCGCTGTTGGATGAGCTTCCTCATGCCCCCTGCTTTGAGGAGAGGCTGTTATTGGCGCTAGCCGGTCGAAGACTGGCGTCCGTTGAGAGTGGATAGTTAGTCTTACGAAGGCCGACTTTCGAACAGGGGAAGCAGCCTTCGTGACTTCGTATGGAGTAGTAGCTGAAACAGCCAGTCTTGTGAAGACCGACCCTTTAGCAGGAGAAGCTGCCTTGACGACTTCAGGAGCAGGAATGGCTATCCGTTTCGGGATGGCCGCTTCAGGTATTGCTGGCTTTTTCACGGGCCCACTTGAGCTTTGGCCCAGTCTGTTGAAAACTAAGGCACTGGATTTGGGCGACCCGTTGAGAGAGGCTGCGGTAGTTGTAAGCCGATCAAAGACCGACTTCTTCGGAGCTTCTTACGACGGTAATAGGGCGTTGAAACTCGTTGGCGGGAGCATGGTCCCGAAGAACAATCCAGTGGTGGCCTGAGTTACTTGCTCCACTGGCATCTTGAACAGGGAGGCCGCTTGGGGCCCGTAGGTTACTCCTCCAGATGAGGCGGAATGGGAGTTGCAGCTGGAGCAGTTAGAGGCCATTGATGTTCTCTTTTCTGCACGGGTGCAAAACCAAATCTTAGTACCTCGAACCCAAGGGCAACCATATCAAACCGCGATTCGTTCGCGAACACGACACACGAAGTGTGGAGTGGAAAGAGGAAAAGGTCCCGCCGGGCGTGCCAGAATCTGTTCTCCGCCGAAAGCCGGGAAAGACAAACGTCTTGCCTGAATTTGGGGGCAGATGCTGATTGGTGCTATCCGTCTACCTCTCCGAAGATGCCAAGTTTATTTATGGCACCATATATCGAAGGTTTGAACGGATGCGGCCGATATAGCAGACTTCGTCAGATTCCCCTTCATTTGAAGGGTTTTTTTTATTGTGAGGACGCTCTTCCCTACAGGCGCAAGCCTCTGCAGTTAAATACGCTACCGCATCGCGGTAACTACTTTCTCCTTCTCCAGATGGTCACTTCGTATCGTGGGTGTTTGTTTTGTTTTTGGTTGCCCATGGATTGTATACGGAGACTAATTTATGTTGTCGCCCGTAGGGCGTGGACTAGTCCAAATCCGTATTTTCTTAAATTTGGGTTTTGGGGGTTGGGTTTAAGGATACGTTAGTCTCATTTGAGACTAAGATCAATTTAAACGTTTGTTAAGAATACGTTAGTCTAATTTTTAGGCTAAGATCAACTTAACGGGATCGTTTAGATCCAACAAAAGAGCAATTGGGCTCTATTGTTTAGTTTAGGGACATTGCGGTCGATAATTAGTTTAAGAACATTGCGGTCCAATGTTAGTTTAAAGACATCACGGTCGAGGTTAAGGACATCATAGTCCGTGAGTTTAAAGACCTCACAGTCAAGGTTAAGGACATCATAGTCCGTGAGTTTAAAGACCTCACAGTCAAGGTTAAGGACATCATAGTCCGTGAAATGTGTGGTTGTCGGGACCCGTCACCTCTCTGAAGACGTTGAAGAATTACAACGACAAATATCAGAGGAGTTCAGAGATGTACCCTTGAACCAAAGTTGATTGGGAGATCTATAGTCCATTTTTGGAACTAAGATCAATTAATTAGATTATGAGCACATTGGCTCAGTTAAATCTGAATTGAAGACTTATGGCCAATTTGGGCTAAGTCCAATTAAGTTTGAAATGTTGGCCCTTTGTTGGCCTATTGAACATTTGTCTGGGTTTAACCCCTCATTATTTAGCAATGCTAAACAAGAGTTTGAGGGCTTTGAGAACATTTTGTCTTTGGCTGAGCACTTAAACATTATAGTTCTGGATTTTAAGGCTCATTTGAAGGGGGATATTTGCCTCTGGAAAACTTAGCCAATTTGGGCTAAGCTGGTTTTAGAATAGTGTTAAACACTGAAGGACATCTGGCGGTCGCGTGTCCTCACGTGATGTATTTAAAACAGTGTTAAACACTGGAGACAAAATGCTCAAATTAGTGTTAAACACTAGAAAGGAAGGGGTCACGTGGGGTCACGTGAGGCGCCTGAAGATGGGGCCAGACCTCCTTTATCTTAGTATCAGAATATTCAAATAAGTGTTAAACACTTTTAATCTTCAGGCCGTCATGTGTGGGCACGTGATGGGTATCTATGTATCGATTATTAAAGTGTTTATTAGAGGTCACATGGGGACACGTGACGGCGCCCAAAATCAGTACTGTCTTTAGTTTTGTTCTCTTCATTTATGAGGGTCACGTGTGAGCATGTGAGGTATTGCCTCCAAGCTTTTTCTTTCTCATTTCGGGAGTCTGTTTAAGGGTCACGTGGGAACACGCGACCTAGTTTTGTTCTCTCTTTTCTGCTCATTGAGAATGGGGGTCACGTGTCACCACGTGACCAAGTTCTTTGCGTACATGGAGAGCTTTCAAGTCTCTTTATTTTAAGAATTAAATTCTCTGTAGGGTTAAACCCTAATTCTGTTTTGGAGGAATTAAATTCCTATATATGTGGAAGAATTAAATTCTCATATAGGGTTAAACCCTAGTTCTGTTTTGGAGGAATTAAATTCCTATGAATTTGGGAAAATTAAATTCTCATGCAGGGTTGAACCCTAATTTTATTTGGAGGAATTAAATTCCTATGAAATTGGGAGAATTAAATTCTCATATAGGGTTAAACCCTAGTTTTATTTGGAGGAATTAAATTCCTATGAATTTGGGAGAATTAAATTCTCTAAACTCAATTCTCTCTCTAAGTTTTGGATCTGCATGGCAGAATCTCCCCGATGAGAATTAAATTCTCAACTTGTAGGGAGATTTGCTTCTGCAGATCTTCAACCAGAGGAAGAACTAAATTCTTTTGCACAAGAGTTAAACTCTTAGATTGAGAATTAAATTCTCTTCTTTTTTTTGTTTTACGGAGCTTAGATCTCTTTCCCCTTTCTCACCTAGGGTTTCTTTTCTTGAGAATTAAATTCTCCTCTCTTTTCTCTCTGCTGTTGTTCTTTCTTCAAAAAATCAAAATTCCAAGATCCAGAAAATCATCCCCCTCTTCTCTTCTTGGCTCCTATTTATAGGAGAAGGAAAAGAATCAATTTGTTTAGTGAATCTTTCATTGGAAGATTTGGTTGTTTTTTTTTGTAACTAACGTAATCTTTTAAATCACTCAGTGAATTTTATTTACCACTGGATTTTTAATCCAGAAGATATTATGTCTGTTATTCTTGGTAAATTTTAGGGAAATCTTTCCTTATATAAAATCTTTCCGTAAATTGGTGATTTTTAATCACCATTGGATTTTTAATCCAACGGTGCTCCATTTTACAGAACACCATCTTTTTTATTTGGAAAGATTTAGAGAGATCTTTTTCCAGTTAGGGTCTTCGATTTCCCTTAATTAGAATTTAATTCTATTAGCTCAGAAGGCTTTTAAAGCCTATCACGTGTTGGCACGTGATACCAATTGTTTGAGCATTTAAATAGAATTTAATTCTATCGGTTAAAGAGTTAAGGGACCTGTCACGTGTTGACACGTGACCCTCTTGATTAAACATTTTATTCAGAATTTAATTCTGCATTTTAACAGTGCTAAGGAATCATCACGTGTCAGCACGTGACCCTTGGTCATGTGTGAGCACGTGATGCTCCATTGGGGTTTTTCCTCAGTGTTTTATTACATCTTTTAATCCCTTTTGCTGGGGTTTTAAGGCCCATCGCTTGGTGGCACGTGACTATACTAATTGCCTGCTTGATTAGAATTTAATTTTGTTTTCAGGGAGCTGAGGAATCATCACGTGTCAGCACGTGACCCTTGGTCACGTATGAACACGTGACGCCTTATTAAGGTTTTTTTCTTGCTATTTTATTATACTTTATTGATCCTTTTCAGTGGGTTTAAAGGTCCATCACGTGTGGGCACGTGACTCCATTAATTGATTGTTTGATTAGAATGTAATTATATTAAGACAGAATCCCAGGAGACCATCACGTGTTCACACGTGACCCTTGGTCACGTGTGAACACGTGACACCCCATTGGGGTATTTCCTGATATTTTATTAGGGAACAATGAGTTCATGGGTATCAGAGATAGTACATATTGAACAGTTAAATCTTACTTAGATTCAAACTTACCTCCATGCACTTCTTTGCTAATGTCTCGGTAGATTTGCCAACTCGAAAGGAAATAAAGCGAGTCGACTTTCTGAGTCGGTCTACAATAACCCATACCGCATCATTACCTTTCGTGCTATGAGGAAGAGCAGTCATGAAGTCCATAGTGATTTGTTGCCACTTCCATTCTGGAATAGGCAACGGTTGAAGTAAACCAGCAATCCTGTGATATTCAGCTTTCACTTACTGATACACTAAACATTTAGCGACGCTTCTGGCTACTTCATGCTTCATTCCATGCCACCAATAATGTTGCCGCAGATCTTTGTATATCTTTGTACCACCAGGGTGTACTAAATAGGAAGAGCTATGAACTTCTTTCATCAATTCTTCCTGAACAGGACCTTGTGGTACACACAATCTACTGCCGTATCTCAAAGATCCGTCTTCATGGATGATGAAGTCTGTTCTAAGTCCACTTTCTATTTGTTCTCTGATCTTTTGCAACTTGACATCACTTGCTTGAGCTGCTTTGATCTGATTAACAATTGTAGACTGAACTTGTAAGTTCATCAAACTTGAAGCGTTACTTGGCATGATCACTTCTATCTCCATCTGATGCAAATCTTGTTGAAGCTTCCACTATGCGGTGAGATTCATTGATAATGGTTGGCGACTAAGTGCATCAGGTAATACATTCACCTTCCCTGGATAATATTTTAGGTTGATGTCGAAATCCGCCATAAGTTCTAACCATCTTCTCTGCCGCATATTCAACTCTTTCTAAGTAAACACATATTTCAGACTCTTGTGATATGTGTATATGTCCACTCGTTCTCCAAGAAGATAATGGCGCCAAATCATAAGAGCAAGGATAACGGCTGCCAACTCCAGATCATGCGTCAGATAGTTGCGCTCATGAATTTTCAGCTGTCTTGATGCATAAGCTACAACTTTACCGTGCTGATGTAGAACTTATCCTAATCCCTTACCGGATGCATCGCAATGCACTACGAAACCTCCAGATTGGTCCGGTATGACGAGAATAGGTGTTGATGTCAATCTTGACTTGAGTTCGATGAAAGCTTGTTCGCATGCTTCTGACCACACGAATTCTTCATCTTTACACATGAGCTTGGTCAGGGGTGTTGCAATCTTCGAAAATCCTTTAATGAATCTTCTGTAATATCCTGCTAAACCCAAGAAACTTCGAATGTCCTTTACTGACTTCGGTGTCGGTCATTCGCTTACTGCTGATACCTTAGCTAGATCTACAGAGATTCCATCGCCTGATAAAATATGTCCGAGAAAACCGACTTGATCTAGCCAAAACTCGCACTTGTTGTACTTGGCATAGAGTTGATTTGTCGTAAAGTCTCCAGGATAATTCGTAGGTACTCGGTATGTTCTTTTTGACTCTTAGAATATACCAGGATGTCATCGATGAAGATGAAAACAAACCTGTCTATGTACTCTCGGAAAACTTGATTCATTAGGTTCATGAATATAGCCAGTGCGTTGGTCACTCCAAATGGCAACACAAGAAACTCATAATGACCATAGCGAGTCCTGAATGCCGTCTTCGGAATATCAGACGCTTTGACCATCACCTGATGATATCCCGAACAAAGATCTAACTTGGACAAAACCCAAGACCCACTTAGCTAATCGAACAGATCGTCGATGCACGGAAGTGGATACTTGTTCTTTATAGTTACATCGTTCAGAGCTCTATAATCAATACACATTCGATATGAACCTTCCTCCTTTTTCACAAGCAGAACTGGAGATCCCCAACTTGAAGTGCTGGGACGAATCCATCCTTTCTTCAATAATTCGTCCAACTGAGTTCGGATCTCTTTCAAACCTTTGGGACTCAAGCGATATGGAGCTTTGATCACCGGTTATGCTCCAGGTACTAAATCAATGCTAAATTCAAGAGCTCGATCAGGAGGCAAACCTGATATGTCTTCAGAAAATACATCGTCGAACTATCGAACTACCTCTGGTTTCGATCCTTCCTCTGCTTGAAGTGTTGCAACTGCTGCCTTCTTCGGTTTTGCTTTATATGTGCTTAGCTCCAAGGTACGGTCTACACTTTTGAAATAAAACACCGGATGCTCTGGAATCTTGAACACTACCCTCCTTTGACGACAATCAATGGTAGCATAGAATGTTCCTAGCCAATCCATACCCAAAACGACATCGAAATTCGGTTTGTCCAGCACATTGAAGTCAGCATAGAATTCTCTGCTGCAGACGACTACTGGACACAGGTCGTATCCCATTATTTCCTTTAGAACGCTGTTCCCTGAACCAACATTCCAGCTGGATACAACTGGTTTGACTGGAATCGCATGAGTTCGGACGAAACGTTGCGACATAAAGCAATGAGATACTCCAGTATCGAAGAGTGCTAGTGCAGGAGGTGAGGCTACTAAGATCGTACCTAAGTTATGTGGTATAGGTTTTAGGTATAAAAAAAAGATATATGTGTATATATAAAGACTGAAAGAAAAGAGTGGCCAGTGGCTTCAGCTTCTTCCACAGTCATTGTGAAAGCCTGTCGCCTCGGTACATTCCTCCTTGCTGGAGGAGCATTCCTATGTCCGTTCCTATGTACTTGAGGTAAGTTCCTTTGTGCTTGGTGTAATTGACGAGGAGGAGGTGTAGTCGGTCTACGAGGAGGTGGAGCTGGGAGAGCTAGTCGTGGAGTAGGTGCCTGGATAGCTGGCCGCTGCGGATAGATAATC
This sequence comes from Agapanthus africanus, assembly GCA_030015575.1. NCBI lineage: Eukaryota > Viridiplantae > Streptophyta > Magnoliopsida > Asparagales > Amaryllidaceae > Agapanthus > Agapanthus africanus. The sequence continues at coordinate 682,980,578 of CM057340.1, forward strand.
GCTGGTCTGGGTACAGCATTTGGATTGAGTCTACGAGGACAAGACCCAAAATCATGTGTGGCTGAGCCGCAGACTAAGCAAAGGCGATAAGCACACGTACAATCCTTCGCCGGGTGTCCATCCCTCCTGCAGTAGGTGCAAAAGGCTGAGCTGGGCCGGTTGATTGGTACTCCCGGTCTCCTGGGCACAAAAGGTGGCCTTGAAGAGGCTCCTCTTACCATCTAGGTGGCAGGGCGCTTCACTCCGGCAGATTGGGGTCTGCCATTCATCTTCAATATTGCCTCATATCGACGGGCAGCTGTTCCTTGATTAAAAATCAGGAATTACCTCAATGAGGTATCACGTGTTCACACGTGACCAAGGGTCACGTGTTGACACGTGATCTATTAAATTCTAAGCAAACAGAGATGTAAACAAGCGGCTGAGGAAAGACCCCAATGGGGCGTCACGTGCTCACACGTGACCGGGGGTCACGTGTTGACACGTGATGACCCTCCATCCCGATTGAAATACAGAATTAAATTCTGAATGAGAAGGGGATCACGTGCCGACACGTGACAGGCTTTGAAAGCCTTTATAACTTGATAGAATTAAATTTTAATAAAGGGAAATCAGAAACCCTAAATGGGAAAGTATTTCTTTAAATCTCTCCAAACAAAAGCGGATTATGTTCTGCAAAGTGGAACACCGTTGGATTAAAAATCCAAGGATGATTAAAAATCACCAATTTATGGAAAGATTTTAAATAAGGAAAGATTTCCCTAAATTTCACCAAAAATAACAAACAGAATATCTTTTGGATTGAAAATCTAATGATGAATAAAATTCACTGAGTGATCTAAAGGATCATATTGGTAACAAAAACAAACAAAATCTTTCAATGAAAGATTTACTAAACAAATTGATTCTTTTCCTTCTCCTATAAATAGGAGCCAAGAGGAGAAGAAAGATAGAGAATTTTGGAGAGATAGAATTTTGAGATCTTGAAATTTTCTAAAGGCAAATAGCAGAGAGAAAAGAAAGAAGAATTTAATTCTCAAGAAAGAAACCCTAGGTGAGAAAAGGGAAAAAGATCAAACTTCAAAAAGAGAATTTAATTCTCAATCTAAGAGTTTAACTCTTCTGCAAAAAAGAACTTAGTTCTTCCTCTGGTTGAAGATCTGCAGAAGCAAATCTCCCCATAGGTTGAGAATTTAATTCTCATCGGGTTGAGATTTGGCCATGCAGATCCAAGACTTAGGGGGAGAATTGAGTTTAGAGAATTTAATTCTCCCAAATTAACAGGAATTTAATTCCTCCAAGATATGAAATAGGGTTTAACCCTATATGAGAATTTAATTCTCCTAAAATTATAGGAATTTAATTCCTTCAAGAAGGACAAACTAGGGTTTAACCCTAATTGAGAATTTAATTCTCTCAAATTTACAGGAATTTAATTCCTCCTAAATGAAATTAGGGTTTCACCCTATATAAGAATTTAATTCTTTTACATATATGGGAATTTAATTCCTCTAAAAAGAAATTAGGGTTTAACCCTACATAAGAATAGGAATTTAATTCCTCCAAAATCATAATTAGGGTTAACCCTATAAAAAATTTAATTCTTAAAGAAATAAAGGGACTTGAAAGATCTCCATGCATGCAAAAGACTAAGGTCACGTGTCCCCACGTGACCCCTGAAAAGGTCCCCAAAAATGAGAAGGAATTAGCTCTGAGGCAACGCCTCACGTGTTCCCACGTGACCTCCTAAACAAAAGGAATAAAAGCAAGGGCAAATTCTAACTCGGGCGCTCTCAAGTGTTATCACGTGACCCTTTGATAAAAGCTTGAACAATTAAGGCGCAAAGCTCCATCACGTGCCGACACGTGACGGTCAAAAGAGCAAAGTGTTTAACACTTATTTGCAGAACAAAGTAAGGAGATCTGGCCCCACCTTCGGGCGCCCTCACGTGTTCCCACGTGACCCCTTTTTCTTTAGTGTTTAACACTAATTCGAGGGCTTTATTTCCAGTGTTTAACACTAATTGTCTTCTAGTGTTTAACACTAATTTGAGAATCTTATTTCTAGTGTTTAACACTACTTTGAGAATCTTATTCCCAGTGTTTAACACTGTTATCTTCTAGTGTTTAACACTAATTTGATAGCTTTATTTTCAGTGTTTAACACTGTTGTTCCCTAGTGTTTAACACTACTTTTAGCCAAATTGGCTAATTCTCTAGAGGCAAAAGTCTCCCCTTCAACTGAATCTCAAAATTGAGTAGAAACTCAGAGATATAATGTTTAATGCTCAGTCAAAGACCAAAATGATAACAGAGCCCTCAAACTCTAGCATTGCTAAGTGATGAAGGGCTGAACCCAAACAAATGTTTAATGGTCCAACAAAGGACCAATATTTCAAACTTAATTGGATTTAGCCCAAGTTGGCCATAAATCCTCAATTCAGACATAACTGAGCCAATGTGCTCATAATATAATTAATTGATCTTAGTTCCAAATTGGACTACAAATCACTCAATCAACCTTGGTTTAAGGGTATATCTCTTCACTCCTTTGATATTTGTCGTTATAATTCTTCAATGTCTTCAAAGAGGTGACGGGTCCCGACAACCACACGTTTCATAGACTATGACGTTTCTAAACTACGGACTGTGGGGTCCTTAAACTCATGGACTATGATGTCCTTAACCTCGACCGTGATGTCTTTAAACTAACATTTGACTGTGAGGTCTTTAAACTCACGGACTATGATGTCCTTAATCTCGACCGTGATGTTTTTAAACTAACATTGGACTGTGGGGTCCTTAAACCCATGGATTATGATGTCCTTAACCTCGACCGTGATGTCTTTAAACTAACATTGGACTGTGAGGTCCTTAAACTCATGGACTATGATGTCCTTAACCTCGACCGCGATGTCTTTAAACTAACAATGGACCGAGATGTCCTTAAACTAACAATAGACCGTAATGTCCTTAAACTAATCGACCGCAATATCATTAAACTAAACAATAGAGCCCCAATTGCTCTTTTGTTGGATTTAAATGATCTCGTTATGTTGATCTTAGTCTAAAATGAGACTAACGTATCCTTAACAAACGTTTAAGTTGATCTTAGTCTCAAATGAGGCTAACGTATCCTTAAACCCAACCCCCCAAACCCAAATCTAAGAAAGATACGGATTTGGACTAGTCCACGCCCTACGGGCGACAACATAAATTAGTCTCCGTATACAATCCACGGGCAACCAAACACAAAACAAACACCCACGACACGAAGTGGCCATATGGAGAAGGAGAAAGTTGTTACCGCGATGCGGTAGCGTAATTAACTGCAGGGGCTTGCGCCTGCAGGGAAGAGCGTCCCCACAATCAAAAACCCCTCAAACGAGGGGGAATCTGATGAAGTCTGCTATATTGGCCGCATCCATCTGAACCTTCGATACATGGTGTCATAAATCAACTTGGCATCTTCGGAGAGGTGGACGGATAGCACCAATTAGCATCTGCCCCGAATTTCAGGCAAGACGAACCTACGCGGTCGCGTCTCCGTGATTCGGAGGGGAACAGATTCTGGCATGCCCGGTGGGACCTTTTCCTCTTCTACTCCACACTTCATGTGTCGTGTTTCGCGAACGAATCGCGGTTTGCTATGGTTGCCCCTGGATTCGAGGTACTAAGATTTGGCGTTTTGCTTGGTGCAGAAAGCGAAGAATCAATGGCGTCCACTTGCGCAAAGTGTTCCAACTGCAATTGCAACCCACGCTCCGCCTCATCTGGAGGCATAGCTTACGGGCCTCAAGCGGCTTCCCTGTTCACGATGCCGGTGGAACAGGTCACTCAGGCCACCAATGGATTGTTTTTCGGGACCATGCTCCCGCCAACGAGCTTCAACGCTCCTATAACAACACCGGAATCTCCCAAGAAGTCGGTCTTTGATCGGCTTACAGCTACTGCGGCCCCTCTCAACGGGTCGTCCAGCTCCAGCGCCTCGGTCTTCGCCAGATTGGGCCAAAGTTCCTGTGGGCCCATGATGAAGCCTGCAATTCAAGAAAAGGTTATTCCGAAGAGGATAGCCATCCCTGCTCCTGAAGTCGTCAAGGCGGCTTCTCCTGCCAAAGGGACGGTCTTTGCAAGACTGACTGTTCCAGCTCCCACTCCCATTCCTGCTCAAAAGTCTGTCTTCGACAGATTGGCTACTGCTGCTCAATGGATGTCAGTTTTCAAGAGGCTGGCACCGGCGACGCCTTACCAGAACAGGGGGCATGACGAAGCCATCCCCATCACCGAACCAACACCATCAGCTCGACACGCTCGACGTCGTCACTGGCGCCGAGTAAGGAAGGCTGGGGGCAACTCCCCCTCTGGGTTAACTCCACTAGCCCCAACGGTGGAAGTCAATGCTGCTGTTCCAACTGGGAACAGTTTTGAATTGCTGAACAAGGTGCGCAGGAACTCTCCTACCGCCGTACTGAAGAGATCTCCTCTACCGGTGGAGACTGTTACAGAAATAAAGCCGGAGCTTTCCCCTCAACGGCTGTCCTCCAAAGTTTACAAAGTCTGGCGACGGGTCCAAGAGTCGGTGATTGATCAAGACTATCCCCGTCGACAGAAGAAGCTGAAGATTCAGCAGGAAGAGAACCGTCCTGGTAAGCTGCAAAAGACGGCAACCACTTGGATGCCCGCTGCAATGGCCCCCTCAATGTCAACTGCTCAAAAGAAAAGGAGGCCAGAGAAAGCCCCTATGACCAGGGCAGAACGCAAAGACGCTGAGCCCAGACGCCCCAAGTCTGGGGGCATAGCGGTACATACTGTTTACATGGCTTCCGGAAAAGAGGAAAGCCGCATTTCGACGGGCCACCGACCGCTTACCCGATCGATAATAAGGGCTCAGGAACAACAACAGTAGAAGTTTCAAGAGATGCTGACTGCAATGGCCGCACTCACCGGACCAAAAGAAAGCTCGGAGGCGTCATCGGAACAACGTCACGAACAAGAAACCGACGCTGACTTCCTACGCAGAATCCTCGAAAAGAAGGACCGAGAAGCTGCGGAACAAGCTGCCAATATAAAACGAATGGCGCTTCTCTTCCAGGACATGGTCGGGATGATGTTACAGCCGGATCCCCCAGCTGAAGACCCTCCGATCATTATTGAAGATGACAGAGGAGAGACATCGAATCCACCTCCGGCTCTTTCAGCAGCCAAGGAGGAAACTATTTCCAAGGCCGCCCTTGATGACTATATTGCTCAGCAAATACGAGTTCACCAGGCAAATGAAGCGGCCGACCAAGTCGCCAAAACTGGGCGACCGTATCCGGGTTGGTATGATCAGATAAAGTACCCGCCGGGCTACACGATCCCCAAATTCCATGTATACAAGGGGACAGGCAATCCCCATCAACATGTCGCTCAGTTCAGGGCTCTTTGTGGCAACACCGGTGGCGATGATAAGCTTTTGCTCCGCCAATTCATCGGCAGCTTGTCGGAGACGGCATTTGAGTGGTACTCCGAACTTCCAAACGACTCCGTCAAGACTTTCACAAAAATGGAGTTGTTGTTCACCCAGCGATTCGCAAGTGCTAGTGAACGCACCCCAATAACGGCATTGATCAATGCCATGGTGAAGCCAGGCGAGACGTGGGTTCAGTACGCAATCCGATGGCGGAATCTGTGGTCGAAATACGAACAGCGCATCGAAGAAGCACCAGCGGTGGGCATGTTCGTGGGCACCCTAGACCCTCATGCAACTATTTCACAGTTCATGATGTTCTTCAAACCGACCACATTCCAGGCTTTAATCGACAAACTAGCCCAGATGGACCAGATGGGTCATAGACCGCCTCCTCCGAAGCCGGAGCCGCGGAACGAAAAGGGTAAAGGGAAGGCGACCTTCGTTGCGAATACCCAACAGCAGCCCAGTGCCCCAAAACTAACGGATCAACTGGAAGAGAGACGGCGCTATTATAATGAGAAAATGAAGCGTCCTTACTCGTTCCCTCGGGACAAAACGAAGAGACTGTTCGAACTGGCGATGCGCAACAGGCTCATCAACCTGCCGAATCCTAAGCGACCACTGCAACCCGGCGAAGCGAATAATCCCAATTATTGCCCTTACCACCAGACGGTAAGTCATCCAATCGAAGATTGCTTCGTCTTTAAGGGATGGGTCGAGGACCAATACCAACAAGGCAAGTTTGCGCTGTCCGAGAAGTGGAAAGTAAACCCACCACAACCGCACACTCCTAAGAAGACGGACACATCGGGGGCATCGTGCTCTTTTGTTGAAGAAGCTCCATGGGAGGTCTCTCTTTTAGCCAAAACCAAAAGAATGCTGAACGATCTCCAGACATGCCCGGCGATCAGGTGGAAGAATCCGCTGGAACCCCAGATCATCGAAAGAATGCTGAAGCCGCGCCCAACTCCAACGATTGGTGGTGATAGACAAAGTATTCATACCCAGCCGTCAAAATCTTCGAAAAAGAAGAAATCCAAAAAGCCCGTGAAGCCTGACGACAAGCGCACGGACCTGCAAAAGCAGATTGACGCACTGGAAGAATATAACCAGAAGGCGTGGACTCTAATCACGTTCCAAGAGTTCCTCGACCACGTCCTTGAAGACGGAGATGATGGAGAAGACTCGTCGGATGAATCTGAGGATTACGTAGCAAGTTGCCATATGATCTCTCATTCGTCGACAAACGATGAAGAAGCTCCTTGCACCGAAAGACTGGGGGCAGGTTCTGAACCAAAGCTGCCAGGGCCATCAGACGAAATGATTGACGCATTCCTAAACGAAGCTCTTCTAAAAAGTAAAGCTAATCGGGAGCGTGAGATGGCCATATTTGAAAAGGCCAAACGCCGGCGACTGGACGAAAGAGTCGAGACGTTCCCGCCAAATCAAAGGACATCCGTCGCGAATAAAAATAAGTTCAAGACGAGGAAAAGGTTTGCTAAAACCATATCAATGGGAATGAAGCTACCACCCTCCGAAGGAAACACTCTTGGAGAAGCAGAGATGCATCCTAGCTACTGCCTATATCATCGAAAGATTGCGCACCCCACTGAAGAGTGCAATGCTTTTAAAAGATGGTGGCAAGGATATGTTGCTCACCGGCAACATTTTAAGCGGATGAAACGCAAAACTCGTCGGGAGCAGAGAAGTACGACCGAGGAGTATAAAAGAACTACCAGCAACTGTCGCACAGTCAACGCCGGGGGATCGCAGGTTCTCACCTTCGGGAGCGACTCCGACGAAGAGATGACTATTGGCCCTCTCTTCAAAGAATCCACCTCGGGGAAAGAGGAAGAGTCGAAGACCTGTGAAAATATCCAGCTGCGCAATCGTACGCTGCCCGAAAAGAATCTCGGACCCACGAATAGAAAAGATAAGGGAAAAGAAAAGGTCCCTGAGGATATCATCCTTAATGACCAAGCCGTTGAAAAGCTGACAGCCAAGGACCGGCCGAAGAAAAGTAAGGTGGACTACAACGTTCTGGCACACTTGAGGAAGCTACCTTCATAACTCAGCATTCTCGACGCCCTGGTGCTATCCAAAGAGGCGAGAGATTCATTGATCAAGGCGCTACAAAAGCCAGAGCAATTCCAAGCTTTCCTCGCCGAAGAAAGGATGAAAGACGAGCTGGAAGAAGTACACACAGCCGATATCACCTTCGGCGATGAAGATCTCCTCCTTGGGACGTGCTAGCACAACCGTCCTCTATATGTCTCCGGATACTGTCTTGATGTCAAGATAGGCAAGATCCTGGTCGACAATGGGTCTTCCGTCAATCTCCTCAACGTGCGAGTGTTGAAGGAAATCTTCATGAGCGTCCAGCACCTCGCTCGTGATAAAATCACCATCTCCGGTTTTGACTCCCAGTCATCACGGACTCTCGGGTCTGTGATACTGACGTTGCGCTTCGGGCTACTTGTCACGGATATTAAATTTCACGTCATTGACGCCAAGACATGCTACAATGCTTTGCTCGGCCGGCCTTGGTTACACGAGTACAACATCATCCCTTCTACACAACATCAGTGTATGAAATACTTCAAGGATGGTCTCGAGTACACTGTGACGGGGGAGTTGAACCCATTCTCCGTGAACGAAGTCCGAAAATACGAAGATGCAAAATACTTCTTACCAAATTTCGAGGACACGGAGATGTGTTACAAACCGAAGGACAAAGCTATCACCACTATTCCAGTCTTCGGGAGTGATACCGAGGAGGAAAAAGAGATAGTTTATTTAGGGCCACCTCAACGCAACAACCCGGGACCGTCCGCCCCTACGTTGATCTTCGGCAGCGACTCGGAAGATGAGGTTAATGCTATATTTTCCGCTCGGCCATCAATACAAGCCTTCGTTGGCGATAATTAGAGTTTGCAAATTACCATGGTTCCACAAGAACATTACAAAGATCTCGATGCACTTGAAGCTTATGGTGTGCAAGAACTGCAGACATTCTACGTCCCTCCCAAGCGAAAAGGTGAAAAGGCGATCCTATTTTACCGATCGGGGGAAACCAAAGTGGCAAGAGAAGTTTGGCATGGCGCCGATTCTACACTCGACGGGCTCCAGCCCATCCGTCTGCCTAGATATTACACGGAAGGCTTGAAAAGGCTATTGAAGCGCCAAGAGGTACCCTTCAAACAGACCACTCGACAAGCTCGGTTCTACAACAGGATTTGGGATGTCCCTGGAACTTAGCGCAAGTTGCCCAACGGGAGAATGGAAACGATCGGGCTTAGATATGTGAAATCCAGAAAACGGGAGCGAGTCCATGGCAGCTACGTCATACATGACTTCGATGAGGAAGGAGACATTCTGTTAAAAGACGCTGATCCTGAACCAGAACAAGGTCCTGTCATCAAAGCGCCGAGTCCGTCATTTGAAGAACGAATGGACAAGCTGGTAAGGGAAGCGGGTTAAAAGATCCGGGATGACATAACCGCGAGATGGCCATTTACGAAAAAGCCAGGACACAGCGCCTCCTTCAACATGCCGCGGAGAATGACAATACTCTTCCTTATCAACCCGTCATACAAAAGGCCCGACGCAGAGGAAAAAATAAATCAAAGAGCGGGAAAGGCGTTCGACAGCGACAAAGCAGGACCAAGAAGCCACGCGATCGGGAATCGAGCAATCCGGATACGTCTCTTATAAAAAAAGATGGGTCGAGCATACTCTTTTCCTCAGAACAAAACACGGAAGATACTTGATCTCGCCCTAAGACATCAGATGATTACACTTCCGGAGCCTAAGCACCCCGATCAAGCAGGCGAAGTTAATCACCAAGATTATTGCTCCTACCATCGAGCAATAGGACATCCTCTCGAAAATTGCTTCACCTTCAAGAACTGGGTCGAAGACCAATATCAGCTTGGCAAGTTCGCTCTATCCAGCAATTGGAGGATAACTCCGCCGCAGAAGCACGAACCAAAAGCCGCACATACAGCGAGAGTAGAACCAGATCAACATCAGTCTTGGAAGCGAACTCGTACCTGTCACGTGATTACGCTGTCAAAAGAAGAGCCCGAGAATATGGATGAGCTCCCCTGGTGCTTTGAAAACAACGATGACGAGGTGATCTCAGAGTTTCCACCGGCGCCGAAAGAGCTGGAAGATGGAATACATACCACTGCAGATGATCTCAAGAAAATTGATTTGGGGACGACAAGTGATCCGCGGCCGACATTCGTCAGTGAGTTGCTGTCTGAAGAAATGGTAGCTACACTAAAAGACGTGCTTAGGCAGCATAAAGATTGCTTCGCATAGAACTATTCCGAAATGCCAGGACTAGATCCAGAGATTGCTGTCCACAAACTGGCCATATCCCCGGACGTCAAGCCAATCAAACAAGCACCGAGAAGAATGCGGCTCGAGCTTGAGATGAGCATCAACGCCGAGGTCAAGAAGCTGATCGACTCTGGCTTCATCCAAGAGGTGCAGTATCCTGACTGGATCGCCAACATCGTCCCGGTGATGAAGAAAACTGGGACAATGCGCATATGTGTGGACTTTCGGGATCTCAATAAAGCCTGCCCGAAAGACGACTTCCCAGTACCGGTCACCGAGCTAATGATAGAAAATACGTCCACTCACGAGGTTTTCTCCTTCATGGACGGATCATCAGGATACAATCAGATAAAGATGCATCCCGAAGATCAGAAGCATACTGCTTTCCGGACCCCTTTGGGTATATTTTGCTACAAGGTGATGCCTTTTGGTCTAAAGAACGCTGGTCCCACCTATCAGAGGGCTATGACGAAGATCTTCGATGACCTCATACATGAAATCGTCGAATGCTATATCGACGACCTTGTGGTGAAAAGCAAATCATACGAGGAACATCTAGAGCATCTGAGAATCGTATTTCAGCGCCTCCGGCAATACAACTTGAAGATGAACCCTCTCAAATGCGCGTTCGGAGTCTCCTCGGGCAAATTCCTGGGATTCATCGTCCGACACCGAGGTATCGAGATAGACCCGTCGAAGATCAAGGCGATTATGGAAATGCCTCCGCCAAGGACTCTCAAGCAATTGCGGTCTCTCCAAGGAAAGCTCGCGCACATTCGGCGATTTATAGCCAATCTCTCAGGCAAATGTCGTCCTTACAGTCACCTGATGAAGAAGGGAACCCCGTTCATCTGGGATCACAAATGCCAAGGCGCACTGGACGAAATCAAGCAATACATGCAGAATCCGCCAGTACTGGCCGCTCCCGTTAAGGGAAAACCTCTTGTCCTGTACACAACAGCCCTTGAAGGTTCTTTAGGCGCATTGTGGGCACAAGAGAATGACCAAGAGAAGGAAAGAGCTCTCTACTATTTGAGCCGAGTTCTACTGGGGGCAGAAAGTAATTACCCTCCCATTGAAAAACATTGCCTGGCGTTGATCTTCGTAGTAACGAAGCCCCGACACTATGCGTTGGCACATGAGGTTCACCTCATATCAAAGATGGATCCCCTCAAATATTTGATGTCAAAAGCCATATTGACGGGGCGGCTCGCTAAATGGGCCTTGCTCTTGATGGAGTTCTCGATAACTTATCGGCCTCTCAAGGCGGTGAAGGGCCAGGCCATCGCCGACTTCCTCGCTGAGCATCCGATACCTGCCGATTCTCCTCTGAATTGCGAACTGCCAGATGAACATGCGTTTGACACAATCGACGGGGATAATACCCGGTGGGAACTCTACTTCGATGGAGCATCTTCCGTAAAGAAGCGCAAACAAAGCACCCCCATAATCAAATCAGGGGTGGGCCTCATCTTCGTAACTCCACAAGGAGGGATAATGCGCTTTGCCTTCTCCTTAACAGAGCCGAGGACAAACAATGAAGCCGAGTATGAAGCTTTGATAGCAGGTCTCGAGATCGCCATCGACATGGGAATTGAAAACCTCCTCATATACGGAGACTTCCAACTGGTCGTTAGTCAAATAAACGGCGACTGCCAAACGTGCAAGCCAGAGTTGGTGAAATACGGCGAGAGAGTGCAGCAACTGCTGATCCAAATTCCTTCCCACACCTTGGAAAGCATACCACGCGCGGAAAATAGCAAAGCGGATGCATTGGCCAAGCTTGCTAAAGAATTGGCCGATGAGAACCTCGATGACGTGAGGATCGTTGTGCAAAGCCGTCGGGTTCTTGCACCGGCAGAAATATCTCCAGAGTCATCCGAAGAAAAGGGGGCGACCGAGCAAGTGGCTCTGCAAGTAAAAGACCAGGAAAATGTTGAGGATTGGAGAGAAGTCTTTATAGACTACTTCAAATCCCGTCGAACCCCTGAAGATGCGTCCTCGAAACATCAGCTTATGAAACGAGCTCTGCCTTTCGCTTTCGTCAATGATACTCTGAATAAAAGGTCATTTGATTCTCTGTGGCTAAGATGCCTGGGACCTGAAGAGGCAAAGAAAGTCGTCCAAGAAACTCACGACGGACTCTGCGGTTCTCACCAAGCCGGGCCGAAGATGAAGCTGAAGATCAAACGGATGGGTTATTATTGGCCCACGATGATCCAAGACTGTCTCGAATACACGAAGCAGTGCCACGCGTGCCAGATTCACAGAGACTTTATCCATCAGCATCCAAATTCACTACATCCAACGGTGGCTAGCTGGCCGTTCGAAATGTGGGGAATTGACATAATTGGCCCCATCGAACCAGCATCGTCTAGAAGACATCGATTCATTTTGGCGACAACTGATTACTTCTCCAAATGGGCAGAAGCAGTACCGCTGAGGGAAGTGAAAACGGAGAACATCCTCCATTTCTTCAAGACACACGTCATTTATCGGTTTGGCATTCCGAGACGAATCATCTCCGATAACGGGCTAGCCTACAGAAGCCACAAGATCAGCCGCTTCGCACAACAGCACAACATAGACTGGAGATACTCCTCAGTTTATTATCCCCGAGCTAACGGTCTAGCTGAGGCTTTCAACAAGACCTTGACGAAGATCGTGAAAAAGATGGTGTCTCGAAATAAAAAGGACTGGCATGAGAGACTGCATGAAGCTCTCTGGGCGTATCGAACTACGTTCAAAACGGCCATGAACACAACGCCATACGCATTGGTATTCGGTACAGAGGCGGTACTCCCCCTCGAGATAGAGCTACCTTCTCTACGAGTGGCGGTTCATTATGAGCTAACGGATGAAGAGAATGCTCACCTTCGGCTTGAGGAGCTCGATGCCCTTGATGAAACCCGGCTCATAGCGCAACAAAATCTGGAGGCTTATAAAGCAAAGATGACACGTTCATACGAGAGATTGACTAGGCCGAGAACATTCCGCCAAAGCGAACTCGTGCTGGTGGTCAAGAGACTTATGATCCCCAATCGTGCCAAACAGGGGAAATTCGAGCCGAACTATGAAGGCCCGTATATCATAGACAAGGTCTACCAGGGTGGGGCTTATCTACTCATGGACATGCATAGTGAAAGACCTTTCAAGCCAATAAATGGCGCTTCCTGAAGAAATATTATGCTTGACGAGTCACGGCCTAGGTCAATGATAGATGACGACGCCTATGTCCGCTCGCTATCTTCCTAAGCCCAAACTCTATAAGTAGTAGCCGGCTAACGGATCGAAATGTCCTTAAACTAACAACGGACCGAAACGTCCTGAAACTAACGATGGACCGAAACGTTCTTAAACTAACAACGAACCGAAACGTCCTTAAACTAACGACGGACTGAAACGTTCTTAAACTAACGATGGACCGAAACATCCTTAAACTAACGACGGACCGTAACGTCCTTAAACTAACAACGGACCACTATGTCCTAAAACTAGCCGTTGACCGAGATGTCGATAAATTACGATGGATTGCAGCATCCCAAAGCTGATACAAATAAAAAAAAAGAACAAAAAAAAGAAAACGGTATGTCCATAAGAAAAATGGGCACGGATGAAAACCTGAAAGGGCTCCGTGAGTAAAAACAGCAGGGCTACCGGCGAGTTTTGTGAAAACCCGAAAGGGCACAATCTCGTTAAAAGACACTTGCAAGGTCCTCTCGACTTTGTAAGGAGAAACCACATGCGTGAGATCCTTACGACTCACAAGGGAGCAACACACTTAGGGATCCCCACGATCCCTAGGGAGAAATTACACTTGCGAGATCCTCACGACTCGTAAGGAGAACCCTCTTATGGGACCCTCACGGCTCATAAGATTCAAAAGTCTTAAGCTACAGAGATCTGAACCTGTTCTTAAGTAGCCCCCACAACCTCCAATACTGCCCTACAAGCGGCTCAATGCTGACCCTTGTATACAATCCACGGGCACGAATAAATATTTCCCTAATAAAGTCCCATCCGTGACTAGGGATATGTCTACGCGGCGAACAGCCCTTGTAAGTCCTCTCGACTTATAAGGAGAAAGCACTCTTGTAAGATCCTTACGACTTATAAGGGACCATGCATTTAGGAATCCTCACGATTCTTAAGGAGAAATCGCACCTACGAGATTCTCACGACTCGCAGGGAGAAATACCTTTATGAGACCCCTACGGCTCATGAAGTCAAAAGCCTTAGTCAACAGGATCCTAACCCTGTTTACTAAGCCACCTTTGTTCGTCATCGACAGAGGCAAATGATGATTCGCTCCTGGCAATATCCCAGTTGTAGCGGTGCTGATGCCGAAAATCGATGTCTAATTCCAAGCTTGCAAGCAAAAAGCCAGCAAGCCACACATGCATACGAAATAGCCGAAATGATGGGGCAACTTGCAAACAAAATCAGCAAGTAAAAGTGTATGCATACGAAATAGCTGAAATGATTGGGCAACTCGCAATAAATAGCAGCGAGTAAAAATAAAAAAAAATAGCCGAAATGATTGGGCACCGCGAAAAATAGCTGAAATGATTGGGCAATCGCAACCTTCACGATATAAAAGCTGAAATGATAGAGCATCGCGGGAAGAAATAAAAAAAATAAAATTTATGCCCTACAGGTGATATCACATCAATCCCTGTATACAATCCAGGGGCCCAAACAAAGAAGGAATCACGCCTTTCCTCCCCAGGTTTCATCAGAAGAAGAAGCCAAATCTCAACGGTTCACAGATAGCCTGGAGATCATCTCGACATTCGTCTCATTACAACAGACACAACAAAGCGGAACAGCGGCAACCCCCAGTTCCATGACTCGGCAGTACACAGATGACCGAGAGTCAAACCCTGACTCCGTGAATTGCGGATGAAGTCAACCATTCCTGGTTACGTGGAACGCGGCTTATGTCAATCCTGACCCCGTGGGAAACGTCCAGAGCGGATCCTGGTCCTCGCAGAGCACAGCAATGACCCCGTGTGAAGCATCCAGAGCGGAGCCTGGTCCTCGCCGAACACGGCAGTGAACCGGTGGGAAGCATCCAGAGCAAAATTCTTGGTTACGTGGAACGCGGCTTATGTCAATCCTGACCTCGTGGGAAACGTCCAGAGCGGATCCTGGTCCTCATAGAGCACGGCAATGACCCCGTGTGAAGCATCCAGAGCGGAGCCTGGTCCTCGCCGAACACGGCAGTGAACCCGTGGGAAGCATCCAGAGCAAAATTCCTGGTTACGTGGAACGCGGCTTATGTCAATTCTGACCCAGTGGGAAACGTCTAGAGCGGAGCCTGGTCCTCACCGAACACGGCAGTGAACCCGTGAGAAGCATCCAAAGAAAAATTCCTGATTACGTGGAACGCGGCTCATGTCAATCCTGACCCCGTGGGAAACGTCCAGAGCGGATCCTGGTCCTCGCAGAGCACGGAATGACCCTGTGTGAAGCATCCAGAGCGGAGCCTGGTCCTCGCAGAATACGGCAGCGAAGCCGTGGGAAGCATCCAGAGCAAAATTCCTGGTTATGTGGAACGCGGCTTATATCAATCCTGACCCCGTAAGAAACGTCCAGAGCGGATCCTGGTCCTCGCAGAGCACGGTAATGACCCCGTATGAAGCATCCAGAGCGGAGACTGGTCCTCGCAGAACACGGCAGCGAACCCGTGGGAAGCATCCAGAGCAAAATTCCTGGTTACGTGGAACACGGCTTATGTCAATCCTGACCCCGTGGGAAACGTCCAGAGCAGATCCTGGTCCTCGCAGAGCACGGCAATGATCCCGTGTGAAGCATCCAGAGCGGAGCCTAGTCCTCGCAGAACACGGCAGTGAACCGGTAGGAAGTATCCAGAGCAAAATTCCTGGTCACGTGGAACGCGGCTTATGTCAATCCTGATCCCGTGGGAAACGTCCAGAGCAGATCCTGGTCATCGCAGAGCACGGCAATGACCCCGTGTGAAGCATCCAGAGCGGAGCCTGGTCCTCGCAGAACACGGCAGTGAACCCGTGGGAAGCATCCAGAGCAAAATTCCTGGTCACGTGGAACGCGGCTTATGTCAATCCTGACCCCGTGGGAAACGTCCAGAGCGGATCCTGGTCCTCGCAGAGCACGGCAATGACCCCGTGTGAAGCATCCAGGGCAGAGCCTGGTCCTCGCCGAACACGGCAGTGAACCCGTGGGAAGCATCCAGAGCAAATTCCTGGCTACATGGAACGCGGCTTATGTCAATCCTGACCCCGTGGGAAACGTCCAGAGCGAATCCTGGTCCTCGCAGAGCACGGCAATGACTCCGTGTGAAGCATCCAGAGCGGAGCCTGGTCCTCGCAGAACACGGCAGCGAACCCGTGGGAAATATCCAGAGCAAAATTCCTGGTTACGTGGAACGCGGCTTATGTCAATCCTGACCCCGTGGGAAACGTCCAGAGCGGATCCTGGTCCTCGCAGAGCACAGCAATGACCCCGTGTGAAGCATCCAGAGTGAAGCCTGGTCCTCGCAGAACACGGCAGCGAACCCGTGGGAAGCATCCAGAGCAAAATTTCTGGTTACGTGGAACGCGGCTTATGTCAATCCTGACCCCGTGGGAAACGTCCAGAGCAGATCCTGGTCCTCGCAGAGCACGGCAATGACCCCGTGTGAAGCATCCAGGGCGGAGCCTGGTCCTCGCCGAACACGGCAGTGAACCCGTGGGAAGCATCCAGAGCAAATTCCTGGCTACGTGGAACGCGGCTTATGTCAATTCTGACCCCGTGGAAAATGTCCAGAGCGAATCCTGGTCCTCGCAGAGCACGGCAATGACCCCGTGTGAAGCATCCAGAGCGGAGCCTGGTCCTCGCAGAACACGGCAGCGAACCCGTGGGAAATATCCAGAGCAAAATTCCTGGTTATGTGGAACGCGGCTCATGTCAATCCTGACCCCGTGGGAAACGTCCAGAGCGGATCCTGGTCCTTGCAGAGCACAGCAATGACCCCGTGTGAAGCATCCAGAGCGGAGTCTGGTCCTTGCCGAACATGGCAGTGAACCCATGGGAAGCATCCAGAGCAAATTCCTGGCTACGTGGAACGCGGCTTATGTCAATCATGACCCCATGGGAAACGTCCAGAGCGGATCCTGGTCCTCGCAGAGCACGGCAATGATCCCGTGTGAAGCATCCAGAGCGAAGCCTGGTCCTCGCAGAACACGGCAGCGAACCCGTGGGAAGCATCCAGAGCAAAATTCTTGGTTACGTGGAACGCGGCTTATGTCAATCCTGGCCCCGTGGGAAACGTCCAGAGCGGATCCTGGTCCTCGCAGAGCACGACAATGACCCCGTGTGAAGCATCCAGAGCGGAGCCTGGTCCTCGCAGAACACGGCAATGATCCCGTGGGAAGCATCCAAAGCAAAATTTCTGGTCACGTGGAACGCGGCTTATGTCAATCCTGACCCCGTAAGAAACGTCCAGAGCGGATCCTGGTCCTCGCAGAGCACGGCAATGACCCTGTGTGAAGCATCCAGAGCGGAGCCTGGTCCTCGCCGAATACGGCAGTGAACCCGTGGGAAGCATCCAGAGCAAATTCCTGGCTACGTGGAACGCGACTTATGTCAATCCTGACCCCGTGGGAAACGTTCAGAGCGGATCCTGGTCCTCGCAGAGCACGGCAATGACCCCGTGTGAAGCATCCAGAGCGGAGCCTGGTCCTCGCCGAACACGACAGTGAACCCGTGGGAAGCATCCAGAGCAAAATTCCTGGTCATGTAGAATGCGGATAATATCAACTCTGACCCCGTGGGAAACGTCCAGAGCGGAGCCTGGTCCTCGTAGAACATGACAGTGAACCCGTGGGAAGCATCCAGAGCAACTCCTGACTCCGTGAATGCAGATAAGGGCAACTTCGCCCATCACTTGCGGGTCCTTACGACTCGTAAGGGAGCAAATTCTCTTGTGAGATCCTTACGACTTTCAAGGGAAAACACACTTAGGAATCCTCGCGATTCTTAAGGAGAAATTACACCTACGGGATCCTCTCGACCGGTAGGGAGAAAATTCTTTATGAGACCCTCACGGCTCATAAAGTTGAAAAGTCTTAAGAGGCAGATCTTAACCCTGAATCCTAAGCCATCATTGTCCTGCAAAGAAATCGAGATAAACTATCCACAGAATACATTCAATAAAGAGGGACACACCATTGTGAAGAAAAATATGTCTTTTATTCATGAATCAAAATGAATACAAAGTACAATTCGTGAAAGAACAAAAAATATACTTTTATTCAGGAGTATGTACAAAGAAAGAATGAAAAATATATCTACAATTCTTCAAGTCGGCGGGCGATTCAGCAGATTTGCCAGCTCATCCCTTTTTCGCTGAGCCTCGCCTTCGTGATTCAGTATCGCCAAAAGACGGGCCTCCGCCTGAGCTTGCTGGGCCTGGTATGAGGCGAGCCGGCCTTCAAGCTCTTTCTCAGTAGCCTTATGAGCCTCAACCCTGTCATGAGTGAACACGGCGGCTTTGTCGATGGCTACCACCTCCTTGATGGCCTCTTGAAGCACTCGCCAAAGTTCATACGCTTTATTGGCCTTGGCCGTAAGGTTGGCTTGAAGCTCCATCAGCGCCTTAGAAGCCAGCTCCCTCTCTGAGAATTTGCGGCCGAGCCTCTTCTCGCATGACACCATATTCACCGCACACCACTCAATTAGGCCCCGTAAGCTTGCCTTCGCGGCCACAGCCTCCGAAGAAAGGCGGATACACTCAAGCACATGCAAGCAAGCCTCCACCTGCCGACAAAACTCAACCCAGACTTGCACCACTGCTTCACCATGATAGGTGGCAAGAAAGGGAAGAGAGCCGTTAGCTTCAGCAGCAAACGCTTCGGCCATGATTACACTGCCAGCACGAAGTTCCTCAATCAGTGATGATAGAGAGGCGAGGCTTAATTCTGCCATACGGTCCGAGGCACGTAGAGCATAGGGGCCGGGTGGCATAGCGATGCGTGACTCTAGCGCGGTAAGGACCGGCAAAGCTGTTCAGATTTATAAACAGTCGGCTGAATGTGTAAGCAAAAGAACAAATGGAACAACGTTGGGACTTTACTTACCCACAGTCATGCAAGAAGGAGCTGAAGGCTCCCCCGGCCCTTCAAGAATCTCAACCTCGTCGTCGGCCTCCAGAACTGTGAAAGACTCCGGTGTCATTTTATAAGGTAGTGATAATGCCGTAAAAAGAGGGTAAACAACGCTAACCTTGCCCAGAAGAGAGGACGATGCGCTGAGGAGATATCACTTGCGGAGTGGCCATCTCCAACAGACGCTGAAAGGACTGCCGGGGAGACAGATCAGCAATAGAGGCCGCCAATCCGCGCAACTCTGAAAAGACAGAAGAGTTCAGATAATGGAAGGATTACTAATCTAAAATATAGAAGGTTACCTTCGACGCTCCTCCCATTCTGAGCCGGAGGGATAGCAGCTTCAGCAGCCTCCTCCATGACCTCGGGCACATTATCGGAGGCGCGGGCCGGTGCAGCGGCTTTCGAAGGAGGAGCAGCGGCTGCCGCTGCGGGCTCCAACGAAAGGACGGTAGCCTCGGCTATCTGCACCATAGCCTTCGGGTCGCCCTCAGGAAGATCCATTGGAACGGCGACTGCTAAAGGTGCCTCTCCCGAGGGAACAAGTGCTTGGGGAGCGGGAACCACCGAGGAAGATTCCGCCGCGAGAGCGACAGTTGCATCAACCCCCTCCACACTGATTGGTGCTTCAGTGGGGATATCAGCAGACTCTATGGTCAAAACATGACTTAGAGCCTCCGCCGCCGCCGAAGTCCCTGCAAAGTTTGTACAAAGATAAGGATACATATATGTGTATACGAGTAATATGAAATATTACAAAGAAATACAGGAACATACCAATGCGCAAGGGAGCTTCCAGTATGGCTTGTTCAAGCCGACGCTCCTTCATAAGGAGATGTGCTCGCCAAGGTCCGAGAGTGGACTCATGGCTGCCGGTCCACAGGGAAAGCGCATCCTCGGCGTCGGCCGAAACGGCCTGTTTAAGGGCTCTTTCATCCCATTCTTCCAAAGGTGGGTCTTCGTAAAAGATAACGACGAGGTAGGGCTTCTTCGGGACCCTTACATTCTCCGATTCATCTTGCGAACGTCTTATAGCCTCAGCTAATTGTGCGGCTTCCTCTGCAGATGAACTCGGAAAAAGTAGACCGACGTCCGATTTTTGCATGGCCAACGGTTCATCCTGAAGAATAGGCTTGGACTCTATTAAAGAGTCGAGCAAATTGGTAGCCGTCTTCCTTCGCCTCTTAGACCCAGAACCAGCCGCCGAAGACGATCGTTTCCTCCCCCGTGGAACTTTGGCACGGCACCGACCCACCTCACCTTCAACACCCTCGCTTCCAGCGCCCTTGCTTGGCGGTGCTACCGAGCATGACACGGCCATTGTCGACGCCACGGGCAATGGTACTGCTACCGGCGCCCGATTAGCCCGCGATCGGGTACCCAGTGGCATACCAACTGTGGGAGTAAGGTCCACCTCCGCCGCCCCCGGAATAAGCGCAACACTGGTGTCCCTCAGGGGAAAGCGGACCGGTGCACGCGGTCGCGGTGGAACTCCCATGGCCTGAACCGAAATAGGAGCGCCGTATCCAAGAAGCACCATCTTCTCCTCAGCAATAATTGGGCTGACCCGATGAAGGTACCGGCCCGTGAAGGACCCCACGCACCGGGGGATATGGTCAGCTTCAGGAATCATGAAGCGAGAACCAGTGTTTAGCCGCACAAAGTGATGAGCAGCATCACGAACAGCTTCAGGTGAAGGGACCAGCGCAGCTGTAAAAGCCTCGAAAGGGACGCCCTGATCATATCCAAGCTGCCGGGCGAAGCGGTGCGGATTATACTGCATGAAAAGAGCCGCGCTGTTCTAACGAAAGACCAAATAACCTGGTCTGATCGCGTACAGAAGTATGGCTTCCCTAGGCTTCAGAGAAGGTACATCTTCCTTCGACAAGTCGCATAGTTGCTGAATTGGACCTGAAGGAGAGGATAGGGCCCGATCAATAAATATCAGTCCGCCCGCGCTAGCGTAGGGAGCGATCAACACGCGAATAGCCCCGAACTGAGTCGGGTCGGGAGCAGAAGCGTCCACCAGCCGCATGAGTCGCGGAAAAGTGTAGGCGTCATAAAATGCGGGTCTCTGGTGCACATCAAAGGCCCCCAACACGTGCATCTCAATCCAGGATGTGAAGTATTGAAGAGAGAAGTTTACTACGTCCACACCCGGAGTTGAGATATTAGCCGCAGCGCCTAACCCATGATAAAGATGTGCTAGCACTGGGATGCCTATGGCCAGCCGTGTTCCCTCAGCAATACGATGAGCAGGGTAGATAACAGAGACTCTCATGAAACGGCGATGCATGGGGATGACGAACCTGCTGAGCCAGACGCTGATGAAGCCTACAAAGAAAGTCTCATCATCCATGCCGAGAGCTGCAATCGATTCGAAAGATACCGCCGACATGATGGGAATGTAATACTGCGGCAAGTCCTCTTCCTTAGTCGGCCGCCTGTTCAAACCAAACCCAAAGGGGTCATTAATGTTTGCAAACTTCGGAGCCGTCTTTGATAGGACACCCTCGCGAAGGAAGCAAGCGATGAAGCTCTAAAAAGTGACGCCCTGCTCCTCTGATTCTGTGAACAGTTTATCAAAGATGCCCAGGGCCTTGATCAAACTCGGGCACTTGTGATGGGCGGCATTCTAGGTAGACAGGCCGTCAAGCATTGCGGGCTCGGTCTCAAAGACGTACTTGTCGGGAGGCAGCAATTCCTCATAAAGGGTCCCCCTGATTGGCAGCCCCGAGATCTCGCGAAATTCTTCCAAGGAAATCGAAACATCGCGGTCCCTTAGGAGGAAAGTGTTGGTGGGGAGATTCCACCGGTTCAAGAAAGCCTTAACCCACCAGACGTGAGGAGATTGGTAGTGGAAGAGGGATGCATATATTGCCTGATAAAGCCCAACCCTCTGCAGTCGTGCGCGATGGGCGGACAAGATATAGCGAGCCCAAAGAAGGTAGCCCGTGGGGTGTCGAGGGGTGATCCCTATTTTGTAGATCTGCCCCCATGGTTGGGCCTCGCCCTGACAAATGCGGCGTCCCAGAATATCTATGGCCGGGATCGGATGGTTTGGGATGCCAGTCGTCGAAGGCTCAAGCCGTCCTATCGGGGTCCGATTCGGCATCTCCACAGCGAAGACAGTCCTTGGAGGATCCATCGGCAGGAATGGATAAGTAGGCTCCGTCGGTATCTCGCAAAGGAAACTTCGGCGACCACGGATGATGTGACCGTACCAGGTCCCCCACAGAAGCAAGTTGGTGCAGTTCGGGTCATGAGCCCTGATCATCGCCATCACTTCCTCATCAGATGGCGACTGAGGAAAAGCGGCCTCCGAGCGAGTGAAAGGATAATACGGAACAGAAGTCATTGTACCTGAAATAAAATAAGGGGAAACTGTTAAAGCGAAGCCAGCAATATATATATATGTGTGTGTGTGTGTGTGTGTGTGTGTGTGTGTGTGTGTGTGTTTATAAATGTATATATATAAAAAGACAGTGGAAGAAAGCGACGGAGGACTCATTTTATAGGACCATTGGTTACAAAACACATGGGTCCCACAAAATCAAGATGACGGCTTGCTAATGATGAGGCAAAGCAATTACAATGAGACAAAAGGAAGATTCTCATTAAATAAACAATGGATTTCAAATGACCCTACACATTCCCCTAAGAGAAATCCATCTTGGACTCTGTAACAAATCAAACAGAATCAAGAGAATTAAATTCCCAGAAAGCACCACTGCGAACTTCTTCTTCTCGGTTGCAAAGAGACAACTCAGGGCAAAAAAACCCCAAGAAGCTCTCTGGGAAGAACTAAGTTCTTCGTAGGAATTAAATTCCTTTTGAAAAAGGGGAATTAAAATCCCAGAGACATTTTTGAGATGGAATTAAATTCCATGGAAAAAGGCAAATACCACCATTGACCCCTGAAGACCAGAGAAACTCTAGTAAGGTCTGTTGTTTAAGGATGTAAGGGTTTTCTTTTTGAAGAACTTTAAAAAAAATGCGTGTTCTTGTTAAAGGGAAAAACTCTTGGTCTGGATTTAAAATCCAATAGAGATTTCTGCAAAAGTTCTTCATTCGTTCAAGATTATTACCTGAGGAAAATGAATCTTTCAACAGAGTTAAACTCTGGAAAATTTTTGAGACAGAGAACTAAGCTCTGAGAAAAGAGAATTAAATTCTCAAAAAGAGAAAGTTTGCATGGAAGAAAATGAGCAAAGTGGAGGCGCTTCTGAAGAGACCCCTGCATTTATAGCATGTGATGGGAAACGCTTCATCTCCCCTATTCTCTAGACAGATCCAACGGTCACAAAAGTGACAGCGTTGCACTCACGTACAAACACGTGAGAGCAACGCTGTGGAGGCATTTGTTCCCTGATTAAAAATCAGGACTTACCTTAATGAGGTATTACGTGTTCACACGTGACCAAGGGTCACGTGTTGACACGTGATCTATTAAATTCTAAGCAAACAGAGATGTAAACAAGCGGCTGAGGAAAGACCCCAATGGGGCGTCACGTGCTCACACATGACCGGGGGTCACGTGTTGACACGTGATGACCCTCCAGCCCGATTGAAATACAGAATTAAATTCTGAATGAGAAGGGGATCACGTGCCGACACGTGACAGGCTTTGAAAGCCCTTATAACTTGATATAATTAAATTTTAATAAAGGGAAATCAGAAACCCTAAATGGGAAAGTATTTCTTTAAATCTCTCCAAACAAAAGAGGATTATATTCTGCAAAGTGGAACACCGTTGGATTAAAAATCCAAGGGTGATTAAAAATCACCAATTTATGGAAAGATTTTAAACAAGGAAAGATTTCCCTAAATTTCACCAAAAATAACAAACAGAATATCTTTTGGATTGAAAATCCAATGATGAATAAAATTCACTGAGTGATCTAAAGGATCATATTGGTTACGAAAACAAACAAAATTTTTCAATGAAAGATTTACTAAACAAATTGATTCTTTTCCTTCTCTTATAAATAGGAGCCAAGAGGAGAAGAAAGATAAAGAATTTTGGAGAGATAGAATTTAGAGATCTTGAAATTTTCTAAAGGCAAATAGCAGAGAGAAAAGAAAGGAGAATTTAATTCTCAAGAAAAAAACCCTAGGTGAGAAAAGGGAAAAAGATCAAACTTCAAAAAGAGAATTTAATTCTCAATCTAAGAGTTTAACTCTTCTGTAAAAAAGAACTTAGTTCTTTCTCTGGTTGAAGATCTGCAGAAGCAAATCTCCCCATAGGTTGAGAATTTAATTCTCATCGGGCTGAGATTTTGCCATGCAGATCCAAGACTTAGGGGGAGAATTGAGTTTAGAGAATTTAATTCTCCCAAATTAACAGGAATTTAATTCCTCCAAGATATGAAATTAGGGTTTAACCCTATATGAGAATTTAATTCTCCTAAAATTATAGGAATTTAATTCGTTCAAGATGGACAAACTAGGGTTTAACCCTAATTGAGAATTTAATTCTCTCAAATTTATAGGAATTTAATTCCTCCTAAATGAAATTAGGGTTTCACCCTATATAAGAATTTAATTCTTTTACATATATAGGAATTTAATTCCTCTAAAAAGAAATTAGGGTTTAACCCTACATAAGAATAGGAATTTAATTCCTCCAAAATCATAATTAGGGTTTAACTCTATAAAGAATTTAATTCTTAAAGAAATAAAGGGACTTGAAAGATCTCCATGCATGCAAAAGACTAAGGTCACGTGTCCCCACGTGACCCCTGAAAAGGTCCCCAAAAATGAGAAGGAATTAGCTCTGAGGCAACGCCTCACATGTTCCCACGTAACCTCCCAAACAAAAGGAATAAAAGCAAGGGTAAATTCTAACTCGGGCGCTCTCACATGTTATCACGTGACCCCTTGATAAAAGCTTGAACAATTAAGGCGCAAAGCTCCATCATGTGCCGACACGTGACGGTCAAAAGAGCAAAGTGTTTAACACTTATTTGCATAACAAAGTAAGGAGATCTGGCCCCACTTTCGGGCGTCCTCACGTGTCCCCACGTGACCCCTTTTTCTTTAGTGTTTAACACTAATTCGAGAGCTTTATTTCCAGTGTTTAACACTGATTGTCTTCTAGTGTTTAACACTAATTTGAGAATCTTATTTCTAGTGTTTAACACTACTTTGAGAATCTTATTCCCAGTGTTTAACACTGTTATCTTCTAGTGTTTAAAACTAATTTGAGAGCTTTATTTCCAGTGTTTAACACTGCTGTTCCCTAGTGTTTAACACTACTTTTAGCCAAATTGGCTAATTCTCTAGAGGCAAAAGTCTCCCCTTCAACTGAATCTCAAAATTGAATAGAAACTCAGAGATATAATGTTTAATGCTCAGTCAAAGACCAAAATGATAACAGAGCCCTCAAACTCTAGCATTGCTAAGTGATGAAGGGCTAAACCCAAACAAATGTTTAATGGTCCAATAAAGGACCAATATTTCAAACTTAATTGGACTTGGCCCAAGTTGGCCATAAGTCCTCAATTCAGACTTAACTGAGCCAATGTGCTCATAATATAATTAATTGATCTTAGTTCCAAATTGGACTACAGATCACTCAATCAACCTTGGTTTAATGTACATCTCTTCACTCCTTTGATATTTGTCGTTGTAATTCTTCAACGTCTTCAAAGAGGTGACGGGTCCTGACAACCACACGTTTCATAGACTATGACGTCTCTAAACTACGGACTGTGGGGTCCTTAAACTCATGGACTATGATGTCCTTAACCTCGACCGTGATGCCTTTAAACTAACATTTGACTGTGAGGTCTTTAAGCTCACGGACTATGATGTCCTTAACCTTAACCGTGATGTCTTTAAACTAACATTAGACTGTGGGGTCCTTAAACCCATGGACTATGATGTCCTTAACCTCGACCGTGATATCTTTAAACTAACATTAGACTGTGGGGTCCTTAAACTCATGGACTATGATGTTCTTAACCTCGACCGCGATGTCTTTAAACTAACAATGGACCGAGATGTCCTTAAACTAACAATGGACCATAATGTTCTTAAACTAATCGACCGCGATGTCATTAAACTAAACAATAGAGCCCCAATTGCTCTTTTGTTGGATCTAAATGATCCCGTTAAGTTGATCTTAGTTTAAAATGAGACTAACATATCCTTAACAATGATCTTAGTCTCAAATGAGGCTAACGTATCCTTAAATCCAACCCCCCAAACCCAAATCTAAGAAAGATATGGATTTGGACTAGTCCACGCCTTACGGGCGACAACATAAATTAGTCTCCGCATACAATCCACGGGCAACCAAACATAAAACAAACACCCACGACACGAAGTGATCAAATGGAGAAGGAGAATGTTGTTACCGCGATGCGGTAGCGTAATTAACTGCAGGGGCTTGCGCCTGCAGGGAAGAGCGTCCCCACAATCAAAAACCCCTCAAACGAGGGGGAATCTGACGAAGTCTGCTACATCGGCCGCATCCGTCTGAACCTTCGATATATGGTGTCATAAATTAACTTGGCATCTTCGGAGAGGTGGACGGATAGCACCAATTAGCATCTGTCCCGAATTTCAGGTAAGACGAACCTACGCGGTCGCGTCTCCGTGATTCGGAGGGGAACAACAGCTTTCAGAGCCAGTTCGTAGGTTGGAAAATCCCCTGTAGCTAAGGTAGCTTGGATCTCCAAATCTAATCCTTGTTGAAATCGTCTGGACCTGATCTCAGCAGTTGGAATAAGGTGTGTCGCGAACCTATTACGGTCTTGTGTTAGCTGTGTAGTATGTGATATAAGAAAATCGAATATTTGAGACATATCTTTACCTGCTCAATATAGTGAACTCGGCATCATACTCATCCACCGATTTTCTCCACATAGAGCCTTGTTGTAAGTGAATGAATTGTTGTTCCATGTCGAATCGGACAGTCTCGGAAAAATACTTCGCGTCGAACATGTCGCGAAAAGTTTTCCATTCGATAGGTTGGGCAAGACGGCTTTCTTCCGCCTTCCACCATACTCGGGCGTTTTCGGTGTGTTGCAGCTTCGCAACCCGTACCTCAACGATGTCTGGCACTTGTGCTGCTGCCAGATCGTCCTCAATGCTTTGAGCCCATTCTTCAGCTTCTAAAGGGCTCTCTTTCCCTAAAAATTGCTTCGAGTGCAATGCCCGGAATTGCTTCACTCCGGGTGCTTCCGCTTTTGGGCGGTTCAACAAGATAGCAGTCTGCTGCTGCTGTCCTTCCAGGAGGCTTCTGATTGCCTCAAGCAATACCGTTCGCTCGTTGATCGGAGCTATAACGGTAGGCGTAAGTGGAAGAGGTGGTGGTGTATTGTTGAATTTTGTGCTAGTATTGTTTGGATAATCCATAATCTTGAAAGAAAAAATAATGTTAGGATAGATTCAAAGAATATGAAATTATAAGATTCAAGAAATATGAAATGTAAAGAAAGTTTTTTTTAGTTGCTGATTCATGTGTTATATTGCTTAGGACTTCATGCAGAATTGACCCGCATGTCCATGCAGAGGTGACCTGCATAGGCTGCCAACAAAACCTGTCACGCCCCGCTTCCCAATGTATGGGTAAGGAGACACGACGATGCCCGCTACGTATTTACTCAGAAGTAAACACGCTAAGCGTAACTAAGCAATATAATAAAGTACACAGGAAAAAGACAAGAGATGTAAATAAACAACAACTTTTATTTATTAAACATTTCTTTACAATACAACTGAAAAGTAAATACAATGATGAAAGCAATGCCTGAACAATGGCATGAACATGAAAGTAAAGTATATACAAGAGTCTAAAGCTCGGGGTCCTCACTGAACTGATCCAAGTCCTCTGAACTGGGCTCTATCTCCAGTGAGTCAGATCCACCTGACAACATTCCAAAGAGAAAAGGAATATCGTCAATGAATAATCGCTCGGTAAGTCCCAAAGAAAGGTAGAAATAGAATAAAGAAAGAATATAACTGTATACTATTTGATTGTTATGTTAACGCAGATGTTTGTAGCTTGGTACAAAATATGCCAGTGTATACGAGAGGAGTCTAACTATTCCGTGGACTAAGGTATACGGAGCATAAGGAACCGTTAAGCCATGGAACAACGGCAATGGATATTCAGGTTAGGTGTATTAAAGTGACCGTCTCGTGTCACTTCTAACACATTCCATACCAGTCTACCCCATTAAAAAACCCGTGATGTATTATGTATTGATTTGTATTGTTTTGTTTAATAGATGTACGACTTGCCGAAACCATGATATCATGTAAACGGAATGGATATAAATGGATAGTCATGTAATCAAAGTATATCCATGGTTCGGTTCGGTCGAGTCATGTTGATATAGATTGAATTCTGGTATAAATGGATTCATGTTGAAAAGGAGTTATGCTTGAATCATATTCAAGTATAGATTGATTGATTGATTCAAATTAGACTGAGACTCTGTCTGAGTCAGACACTTTAAAACGAATTGAAGTCCTGAATTAGTTTTGATGTTATCGGTAACTGCTGCACATGGACAGCAGAATTTGTGTCTTTTTCCAAGATAATTATCGTGTTGATAGCACCGTTTTTAGTTTGTATACCTTAAATAGGCAAGCACCCAAATTCTCCGGCTCCCTGGGGCTCAAGAGAACCAGTCCCGTTTAAACCTATATTTACTAGGGTCGTTATTGTAAATTAAAATAACTTGATGGGGTTTTATGAAAAATAGTTTTGATATATTTTCAAAATAAATCTCAAGCATTTATTTATCGTCTTTAGGGTTTTTATAGATGTAGTTTTTATAAAATGAAATATTCTAGTGGATATAAACCTAACTTGAATGGTATATGGTATTATTGTTGGCTATAGTGCCCTCAAGGCAATTATCATAATCGCATGCAGGTGATTATGATGATTGATAGAGGACCTATACAGATATAACAGTCTTACTCGAAATGATAGTATGCTATCTGGTTTGTCTCTATCATCATGTACATGCTTTATGTGGTATTACAGATCATTATTACATGTTGATAGAGCTCATAAGATTCTTGCTTGACCACCAGTATTATGATGGCGATCATATACATGGGAGCTGGGTGGTCTATAAGCACATCCTTAAATGCCCCTATTCGTAGGAGTATCGAGACTTGGTATCGATACTCCAGAGTAGATTAGTGTATACTTATTGAGATCTCGACGAGGGGCGGTGGCCAGGTCTCACAAGCCATTGGTGTCAGTTTGTTCACCTAAGATAGTATACAGGTGCTCATTGGGTTATGGGTACACTAGACGGACTCAGCGGGAACCTGCTACTTGGTATTATACCTATTGTCGGATAGCAGTTCCCAAGTGACATGTGTACAGGTTAGTCTGTCAACCTGAGATCGTCATTTGTCTCGTGTGAGTTCCCACCGTGCTTTGATTACTACCCTACCACGGCTCAAAGGAGTTGTGCAAACAGGTTTTAGTTGGGTACAACCCGAGCCACATGGAGGAAATGAGCGGATCGTCGGGGATTCGTCTCTCCCGGTATTAGGGGTTGATGTCACGCAGTGCACAGGTGGCCATCACCAGAAATCCTTGGCCAAGGTAGTCGATAATTACTGATTTGGATCGGTAGTTTCTCAGGTGGTGATGGGCTTCATACCGACACGAAATATCGTGTTATTAGAGATCTGACTTTATCCACCCCCTAGACCCGATATGCAATACTCTTAGATGAACAGACCGGACTGTAGTGATATTGTCACTGTCAGGCTCGGTAGGGGTTTTAGGATGAGTTTTCTCGTCGGCCTCTCTTTCGCTCAATACCTGGGTAGCCATTACGTTACGTACAGCTAGTACCGCTGACGTGTTTGTGGTTAAACCCACTGCCAACGTATTGACGAGTCTTTAGAGTCCCACACGGAGGGTTTCCCCGCTTCGGGCGAAACGATGTAGATGTCGTATGGTTTTACGGCAGGGTTCGATCATATACGTGCACTTGTACACGTATCATGATTCAGACGGATAATACTAGTGGGCTTTAGTTTAAGCCGGATCCTAATATTATATTGTTGGATTATTTTCGTCTCTTTGTATTCGTATTCTGTTGGAATACGGATACGGGTATGTATCTACGGTTGAGGGGTATTCTTGTAACTTATTACAAGTTACTTCTAGAAGATGCCACCTCATTTTGGTTTTAACCTTTTTGGATTACATGGTTTATGAGGTGGAGGATGAGTTTTGTTTTTGGCATTAAATTTCAAGCATGCTTTGTGATGAGTCATGTGGTGAGTCATGTAGTGACTCATGATACACTATTCTAGCATGCTTGATATTTTGTTTTATGTTGTGAGATATTTGTGAGACTTGGAGATATTTTCTTGAGTTGGGTTTTCATTTGGATATATACTCACAACACTTAGCCATTTCTTCACTTGAGTTTTCTTCACTCTCATCCTCAAAGCATCTTCTCCTACCTCCGCCCTACAAGTCTTATGTGTTGAGAAACCTAGGGTGTTTAGAGACAATCTAATCCTTCATCACTCTCTACTTCTTCTAGGCTATCAAGTTTAGCAAACTAGATACCCTAGTTACCTCGGTTATGAGGTTGGAGCCCGGAATACAAATTCTCAGGTGGATCATCTTCGATGGAGGGATACCGGAGATCAAGCTTGATCATGGTGGCCACTAGGATCTTGGGAAGTCGGTTAAAGACCGAAGGACACGGATCACTCAGTATAACCATTCTAAACTCCTTTTTAATAATGCTAGATTAGGGTTAATGGTTGATCCGTAGAATCGGGTTTCGTTAGCGCCAGTTTAGAAAAAATTTGTTCCGCATTTGGCCACGGTTTGATGGCCGGGGCACTGGCGTAACCTAACATGGTATTAGAGACAACCCATTAACCCTTTACTAGCAGTTTAAACGATGTTTAAAGTATCGAAACCGAAACAACTCCGAAACACCCGAAGAAATATTCCAGTTTCTGTAAAAAATTTCAGAGTCTTCTAAATTATTTTAAACAATTGCAGAAGGCTATTTATGCAGTAACTATAACACCCTTAAAATACGAGCCCAAATTTCCATGATATGGCCGGCGAGATTGCAAATATTCCTGGCCTGGACGGTTATGTTATGGAATTTGGACTTGAAATTTTTTGGGTTTTCTGGTTTCTGGAATATTGGTTCTCAGGTATTGTTTGTTTTTGTCCAGGTTGGATTGTTCCCTGATTAAAAATCAGGAATTTCCTCAATGAGACATCACGTGTTCACACGTGATCAAGGGTCACGTGTTGACACGTGATCTATTTACAGAGTTAAAGTTTTAAGCAAGCAGAAGTAAGCGGCTGAAGAAAGACCCTAAAGGGGCGTCACGTGCTCACACGTGACCAAGGGTCACGTGCTGACACGTGATGGCCTTTAGCCCAGTAGAAATACAGAGTTTAATTCTATCAAGTTATAAAGGCCTCAATGAGGCATTACGTGTTCACATGTGACCAAGGGTCACGTGTTGACACGTGATCTATTTACAGAATTAAAAATCCTAAGCAATCGGAAGTAAAACAAGTGACTGAAGAAAGACCCCATAGGGGGGTCACGTGCTCACACGTGACTAGAGGTCACGTGCTGACACGTGATGATCCTTCAGCCCAATCAAAGTACAGAATTAAAACTCTAAAGGAGGAGCGGTCACGTGCCAACACGTGATAGACTTTGAAAGCTTTATAAATTAATAGAATTAAATTCTAAAATTCTCTAAAATCT
Organism: Agapanthus africanus; assembly: GCA_030015575.1. Taxonomy (NCBI): domain Eukaryota; kingdom Viridiplantae; phylum Streptophyta; class Magnoliopsida; order Asparagales; family Amaryllidaceae; genus Agapanthus; species Agapanthus africanus. Next base: position 683,012,248 of record CM057340.1, read on the forward strand.
TTCCAAATGGAAAAGGATTGTGGGGAACCGTTGATTAAAAATCTAAGCGTGATTAAAAATCACCAATTTATGGAAAAAAATCTTAGACAAGGAAAGATTTCCCCTAAATCTCACCGAAAATAACAAACAGAATATCTTTGGATTTAAAATCCAACGGTGAATAAAATTCACTGAATGATTTAAAGGATCATATTAATTATGAAAACAAACAAAATCTTTCAATGAAAGATTTACTAAACAAATTGATTTTTTTCCTTCTCCTATAAATAGGAGCTAAGAATAAAAGAAAAGAAAAGAGAGAATTTTGGAGAGAGAGAGTTTTTGGAATCTTGAAATTGCAGAGGGAAAAGAAAGGAGAATTTAATTCTCAACAAAGAAAACCCTAGGTGAGAAAAGAAAGGGGATCAAAACTTCAAACAGAGAATTTAATTCTCAAATCTAAGAGTTTAACTCTTCTGCACAAAAGAACTTAGTTCTTCCTCTGGTTGAAGATCTGCAGGAGCATATCTCCCCATAAGTTGAGAATTTAATTCTCATCGGGTTGAGATCCTACCATGCAGATCCAAAATTTAGAGGGGGAATTGAGTTCAGAGAATTTAATTCTCCCAAAACAAAACTAGGGTTTAACCCTATCTGAGAATTTAATTCTCTTAAAACTATAGGAATTTAATTTCTTCAAAATGGACAGAACTAGGGTTTAACCCTAATTGAGAATTTAATTCTCTCAAAATTATAGGAATTTAATTCCTCCAAGACAGAATTAGGGTTTCACCCTGTACAAGAATTTAATTCTTTAACATATATGGGAATTTAATTCCTCTGAAAGGAAATTAGGGTTTAACCCTATATAAGAATTTAATTCTTTCACAATAGGAATTTAATTCCTCCAAAATCATAATTAGGGTTTAACACTACAGAGAATTTAATTCTTAAAAATAAGGAGACTTAAAAGATCTCCATGCATGCAAAGAACTAAGGTCATGTGTCCCCAGGTGACCCCTGAAAAGATCCCCAAAAATGAGAAGGAAGAAGCTTTGAGGCAATGCCTCACGTGCTCCCACGTGACCTCCAAAACACAGAGAATAAAAGCAAAGGAAACCTAAGCTTTGGGCGCTCTCACGTGTCCCCACGTAACCACTTAGCAAGTGCTTTAATAATCAGTACATAAATCCCCATCACGTGTCAACACGTGATGCTCAAAATAAAATATAAAAGAAGTGTTTAACACTTATCTGCAGAACAAAGTAAAAGGGGATTTGGCCCCACCTTTGGGTGCCCTCACGTGTCCCTACGTGACCCATTCCTATTTAGTGTTTAACACTAATTTGAGGGTTTTATTTCCAGTGTTTAACACTGTTATCCTCTAGTGTTTAACACTAATTTGAGAGTTTTATTCCCAGTGTTTAACACTGTTATCTTCTAGTGTTTAACACTAATTCGAGAATTCTATTTCTAGTGTTTAACACTAATTTGAGAATTTTATCTCCAGTGTTTAACACTGTTGTTCTCTAGTGTTTAACACTATTTTTTAAAGCCAAATTGGCTAAGTTTCCAGAGGCAAAAACTCCCCCTTTGACTAAATCCCAAAATTGAGTAAAACTCATAACTACAATGTTTAATGCTCAGTCAAAGACAAAAATGTATCAGAGCCTTCAAACTCTGGTTTAGCATTGCTAAATAATGTGGGCTTGAACCCAGACAAATGTCTAATGGTCCAACAAAGGGCCAACATTTTAAACTTAATTAGACTTAGCCTAAGTTGGCCATAAGTCCTCAATTCAGACTTAACTGAGCCAATGTGCTCATAATATAATTAATTGATCTTAGTTCCAAATTGGACTACAGATCTTAATCCACTTTGGTTCGAGGGTACATCTCTTCACTTCTCTGATATTTGTCATTGTAATCCTTCAACGTCTTCAGAGAGGTGACGGGTCCCGACAACCACACATTTCATGGACTATGATGTCCTTAACCTCGACTGTGATGTCTTTAAACTAACATTGGACTGTGGGGTCCTTAAGCCCATGGACTATGATGTCCTTAACCTCAACCGTGATGTCTTTAAACTAACATTGGACTGTGGGGTCCTTAAGCCCATGGACTATGATGTCCTTAACCTCGACCGTGATGTCTTTAAACTAACATTGGACTGTGGGATCCTTAAGCCCACGGACTATGATGTCCTTAACCTCGATCGTGATGTCTTTAAACTAACATTGGACTGTGGGGTCCTTAAGCCCAGGGACTATGATGTCCTTAACCTCGACCGTGATGTCTTTAAACTAATATTGGACTGTGGGGTCCTTAAGCCCATGGACTATGATGTCCTTAACCTCGACCGTGATGTCTTTAAACTAACATTAGACTGTGGGGTCCTTAAGCCCATGAACTATGATGTCCTTAATCTCGACCGTGATGTCTTTAAACTAACATTGGACTGTGGAGTCCTTAAGCCCATGGACTATGATGTCCTTAACCTCGACCGTGATGTCTTTAAACTAATATTGGACTGTGGAGTCCTTAAACCCATGGACTATGATGTCCTTAATCTTGACTATGAGGTCTTTAAACTCATGGACTATGATGTCCTTAACCTCGACCGTGATGTCTTTAAACTAACATTGGACTGTGGGGTCCTTAAACCCATGGACTATGATGTCCTTAACCTCGACCGTGATGTCTTTAAACTAACATCGGACTGTGGGGTCCTTAAACTCATGGACTATGATGTCCTTAACCTTGACTGTGAGGTCTTTAAACTCACGGACTATAATGTCCTTAACCTCGACTGCGATGTCTTTAAACTAACATTGGACAACCATGTCCTTAAACTGGCAATTGACCGCAAAGTCCCTAAACTAGAACAATAGAGCCCAAATGCTCTTTTGTTGGATCTAAATGATCCTGTTAAGTAGATCTTAGTCTAAAATTAGACTAACGTATCCTTAACAAACCGTTAAGTTGACCTTAGTCTAAAATTAGACTAACATGTCCTTAACAAACCGTTAAGTTGATCTTAGTCTAAAATTAGACTAACGTATCCTTAACAAACGTTTAAGTTGATCTTAGTCTCAAATGAGGCTAACGTATCCTTAACAAACGTTTAAGTTGATCTTAGTCTCAAATGAGGCTAACGTATCCTTAAACCCAACCCCCCAAATCCAAATCTAAGAAAAATACAGATTTGGACTAGTCCACGCCCTACGGACGACAACATAAATTAGTCTCCGTATATAATCTACGGGCAACCAAACACAAAACAAACACCCACGACACGAAGTGACCATCTGGAGAAGGAGAAAGTTGTTACCGCGATGCGGTAGCGTAATTAACTGCAGGGGCTTGCGCCTGCAGGGAAGAGCGTCCCCACAATCAAAAACCCCTCAAGCGAGGGGGAATCTGACGAAGTCTGCTACATCGGCCGCATCCGTTTAAACTTTCGATACACGATACTATAAATCAACTTGGCATCTTCGGAGAGGTGGACGGATAGCACCAATTAGCATCTGTCCTGAATTTCAGGCAAGACGTCTGTCTTGTCCCGTCTTTCGGAAGGGAACATGGATATTGTGTTATCTTTTGGTTTGGGGGAAATACGGAGTATTTCAAAGTCGCTATTTTAAACATTGTTTAAAAGTTTTCAGTACATATATTACTATCTGCGACCGTGAATGTCATTAGAGTGGTACAACCCGTCTAATTGCTATATGTCATTTAGACGGGTTTGCAAACGTGACATTCACGTTGATGTTCTGTGTTGTACTCTGGTTGTGGCTGGATTGTCGTGGTGGATAGCCAGTGGTGCAATGGTAGTGCGGTTTAGATTCATTTATACATTTGACATCGCGGGGAGAGCGTCCGACATATGGACTGCCGTCTCTGCCATCTTGTATATTATTTGTTTGGGGCACGATCAGGTTGAGGTCGATGTCACCATTGTACATATTATTTTCTTTTCTGTACTAGGATTACCCCGCGGTGGAGTGCACGAATAGCCGGATTCTAGAGGGCAACGGGCCCGCATCTCATGGCGTTGATACGAAGGGGGCTTCATTCTAGAATTGGCGGGCTATTCGCCGCACTCGTAGTGGGTATAGGTTGACCCGCGGAGGGGTGCTCAAGTTGCCGAATTCCGTGAAGTGTCGGTGGCCCACTCACCTTGTTGATTGGGGTTGCCTCACTTCTGGATTTGGCGGGTAACTTATCGCGCTCGTAGGGGTCTAGGTTTTCAATGCACAGGCTATTCATACGACCAGTGGAATGTCGGGTTTTCACTTGCGGCTCAAAGAAAACCCGAAGCTCCCAGATTATCCGTTTGTTCTGTGATGCTTATCGCTATTCTATGATGTTGCATATATCACACCTGGGACGATTGTTATATATATTTTTATATATACTAATAGATGTTGTATATGTTTTGCACCTGCGCTAGTCCAGCCCTCACTCTGCTATTAGTTAAGTAACCTAACGGGTGATGACGGGGCCCAGTGGCGAATGCGGATGGTATATATGTACATTATATTTTTTGTTCCTTTATCTGGTGTGATATGTTTAATTGATGGGACTGAATTAATTCCGATTAATACAAGAAAAACAAACTTATATATATGATGTTGTTGGAACCAAGTTTTTTAAAAACTGACATTACAGACGTTTCCTTTTGCTTTGCACAGTGATATTCGGTTATGAATATCCAGCACCTCATTAAACGAGGCAAGAGCCGAGATCCCTTCATCGGGAGTGACCTCTTGAACAAAAGTTTGCGTCATTGTAATAACTTTACTATAGTCGATTCTTTTGATTTGCATCATAGTATTCAGTTTGGAATATCCTGCACCTCATTTGATGAGGAAAGAGCGGAGATCCCTTCACCGGGAGTGACCTCTTTAGCAAATGTTTGCGCCACTATATATTTATAAAACCACTTGGATTCCTTTAACGATATCAAGTTCATTACGTTAAAGGTTTTTCGCCAAAAACCGGTCATAGCCCTCCATCATTTCAAATTAATATTGCTTAGTATTCGTGCTATGTATGTTGACCTAGTCAAGGCGTAGTGTTTGGTAGCTCTATAGTACTTTTCTGCTGCATGGATATGCGATTGGTTAGGACAGTCATACGGTCATGTTGACCTAGTCAAGAGCTCGTACTGGTGGGTCTAATTAATCCAGAATAAAGACAGGTTGAACTTGACTTGTGACTTATGATATGTTGACCTAGTCAAGGTCATAAGCCGCTTGGGATAAAAACAATATCGAGAATTTCAAACATACAGGAAACTTGCCAGGCATGCACATACCTTCTAGAGTGTGGTGACTTGAGTGGCTTCCATCAAGTCATCATGCGATGACGTTGGATCCCAATTCCCACTGATTAGTAGGATTACTTCTTGGGTGATTTAAGATGATCCCGATTAATTCTCCTTTTAAGGTTTGAGGGAGAATTCGAGGAAATAGTAGAAACCATCCTGATTAGATAAAGTGATTAACCATTCTGATTTAGGTCAGAGTGCACGCTGAGTGTTTCTTTTCTCTTTCCCTCTCTCTCTGGTAGCGACCATGACCCGACCTAAAATAAAACTCATTAACCAAGTTAACCGAACCTTCTTAAAACACTTTGGCTTTTGGATTGTCTGATAGTCGCATATATTTTTGCCGCTCCTTCTTTCCCTTTTGCATTTCTCCAGAACACCCCATAACACTACGAAGATCCACATCTATTGAATACTCCATCGTATAGTTACATACGAACTCGAAGGAACTCGTTCCAGTTCGATGATAGATTCTGGTTCTGAAGAGATTGAATATGATTATTCGGTTGTTTTTTCTCTGTACTTTCTCTCAGGTTGCGAGAGCTCCTAGGATTAGGAGAGGGTACATCTATTGCGCTTATTGGATAGTCTTCTTCCAAACCATAGGCAGGTACCGAAAGGTGGGGAAGGAAGAAAACCAATTAACCTAAGTGTGGTGTATAGAAAGTAATGTAAAGACATATAAAAGGATTAGAGTAAGGGCAAAGGAAATTGCGACTGCCATCATTCACGACAAAACTGCATATACCCCTGCCACTCCTACATCCACTTTTCATTTCTCCAGAACACATTGTATCACTGCGAACATCCATATAGCTTAGATATGCCATCGTATAGTTACATATGAACTCGAAGGAACTTGTTCCAGTTCGAGGATGGTTTCCGGTTCGGGAGAAATATAATAGGATTATTCAGTTGTCTTTTCTCTTTACCTTCTCTCAGGTTGCGAGGGCTCCTGGTATTACGAGAGTGCACCTATTACGCTTATTGGATAGTCTTTTTCCAAACATTAGGCTGGTGCCGAAGGGTAGGGAAGAAAGAAAACCAATTAGCCTAAAGGTGGTGTACAGAAGATAATAAGTAAAGACATAATAAAGGGACTGGAGTGAAGGCATGGAAGTATACGGTTACTATCATAAATCAGGATAGTGGAAAAGGCGTTACTAAGAATATCATATTACCCTTTCGAAACATTTTCATGTTTCAGTTTGACTGTGCGATATTAATTGAAAACTGTTTTTCCCAATTAGATTCTAACTCCAGGGTATGTATTTACCAGATTTGTTTCTCATATCTGTATGGTGTTACAGATAGTGAGTGAGAGTAAGATATTGGGAATTGGGTGATTATGTCTTCATTATATTGGAATTCGTTGTAATTGGTGATATTTGAGAAAATCACCTGGGTTTTGCCTGACGGCAAATATTTGGTTTTGAATATCCGTTGTTATGCACCAATTTCAAACTGATATATCTGTACGTTTATTTTATAAAGTGAGATATAACTTTTTGAAATTATGTCTATGACATTTACCTATATCAGTTGGTGATTAGGTTAGGTGCATTCAACAGCGGTGTAATTCTTCTTAACCATAGCACAGTTTTCAACCTACGACGCACAGGGTCTGAGTTATTGAACTCAGGGGACTTATACAAAGTATTGTATGTTGTCCGTTGTCCAGTGTCCATTAGGACAAAAGGGTTGGTACGCGTACTATATTTTGTTTACTTATGACTTCTTTAGTTTTAGACAAGTATTTCGTTAAAATACAGGGTCCAAGTTTTGAGAAGTTATAGGTATAAGAATAAAGTAGAGAACTATATGTTGCAAGTATCAGGATTCTTCAAGGTGATCGAAGATGTAAATACTTGTGCTAGATATTCCGTTGATAGTAATGGTTTTGAGAACTTGCTTCTCTTTCAGGTTACTCATATGTGGATGCACTCCTAGATGGGTAATGCTGCTTGGCCTCCTTCCATTTGGTTGATATGCACTGGAGACAGCTGGATGATTTTGAATCTGGTTCCATTTATGTAACAACCCCAAAATTTCTGTACAATTTTTTTCAAAATTACAGAAAGAGGTATTTTTGCCTGAGCACAAGTTATAAGTTTGTTTTACTTTTTAATAGCAAGAAGGAGCTTGTAGCTTATCGGTAAGACCTTGCACTGCTGAACCAAGCCACCAGAGTTCAAATCACATCCCCCATATTATTTTTAATATTGTTTTATTTTGAATTTTTGAAAGTCCAAGGGTCTACACGTGCATAACTCGTAAAAAACTCACTACACATTAAAACAAAATGGACCAGGGGGAAGACCAAGAGACGACGGACCCACGGCGACGACCCCGGCCCTGACTCGGCCCGAGTCGGCCGGCGACTCAGCCGACTCGGCCGCCGTCGGCCGGACTCGGCCGGACCGCCGCGTCGTCAACTGAAAAGTTTTGGCTTTTCATCTCCCCATCACTCCTGCACACTTAAATTCTTTGGATCGGTTCCAGAGCTCTTTAAAACTCCATTAAACCCTATTTTTAATATAATTTAATATATTTTTCTTTACACCCCTTCACCTAACCCTAATCCTAACTTTACCCTATAAATACCACCCATAGACACACCCCTCACTCATAATTCTGTCCAAACTCTCAATAAATTCCTCTAGAACTTTTAGTGTGCAATTGAAGTTAGCAAAGGGGCGAAACTTCGGCGATTTTCCGACGACGACATTAGGAGCTCCCGGTGACGAAACGACGCACCGGCGCCTCTTCCTATTTCTCATCCTTAACCTCTAAACCTGTAAGTCCCACCTCCCTCTTCTCTATTCTTTTCTAAAAACACGTATATCTAAATACCGATGGAATCGGAGTTAATCCGATGTCCGATTCGGTTCTTCCTAAAAATCTCACTTTTTCTTAAATACAATCATACTAAACCCTTACATTTTGACTATTAAACATTAACAAGTCATATTGAACAAGTTCCATATCAAAAAGATTTCTATTTCAATTGTTATCATACTTTCTCACTAAAATACCATGTAGTTTAATTCCGACATTTAAAACATCAAAATCATGTTATACCTTTAAGTAGATCACGAGGTAATGACCTACCTCCTCATACACTCATATGCAATATAGCACAATACCTTTCGGAAACATAGAATACGGGAAAACGAAACTTTACATATTAATACCTTTCACTATTAAAACCGTTTTCTACAAGATACGTATTTATTACAAATCTTTGCAAAGCACCGCTACAACCCATTTTGGGGAACCCGTTCGGGATGGTGCGGATTATCGCACATCCTCGGGCTTAGTAGTGCGAGATTCAGATCTCCGCAAGGAGCATTCGGTCTCGAAGATTTAAAATACGAATTATCTTAAGAAAAATAAGATTTCTAGAAATATAATACATATTAAAATTATTTTTATATAAATATATATATATATATGTATTATTAAAATATCTATTTTGTGATAATATAAATATTCCAACTTTTTCTAAAATCACAAGGATCATTTTACATTAAAATACCATGAATTCCATACAAGTTCAATATTACAATTAAATACCATGTATTATGAAAAATAGGTTTATTCACTAGAAATGTCACAAATATAAAATCTACAACTATAAAAACTCTAAAGACGATAAATAAATACTTGAGGTGTATTTTGAAAAGTATACGAATTATTTTTACATAAAAACCTCTCAAGTTCTATAAATTACCCTAAGGACTCTAGTAAATATATGTTTAAGCGGGACCAGTCTCTTGAGTCTCAGGAAGCCGGAAATATGGGTGCTTGCCTATCTAAGGTAGACAACTTAACAAACGGTGTTATCAATACGGTAATCGTCTTTGAAAAAGACACAAATCCCGCCGCCCATATGCAGCGGTTACCGATAACACCAAAACCTAACTCAGGAATTCAATTTCTTTTATAATTGTCTGACTCAGACTGAGTCTCATTATATTAATCTAACTTGAATATGATTCAAGTACAAACTACAATTGAACCTGAATCCATGAATCCATATATTCAATTTATCAATCTATACAACTTGACTAAACCGAACCATGGATATACTTCCATTTACATGATTATCCAGTACATCCATTTCCATTTATACGATATCATGGTTTTGGCAAGTTTTCCTTTTACAACACAATTCATCCATCTATATACAACAATACAAACAAGACATCGCGGGTTTATAAAGGGGTAGACCGGTACAGAATATGTTAAACGTGGTACGAGGTGGTCACTTAAGATATAATTGCATCCATGTCGTTGTTCCGTGGTATTATCGACGGAGCCTTGTACTTCCATTTGCCCTAGTCTCTAGCATATAGAGACTCTTCTCGTATACACTGGTATCCTTCTGTACCAAGCTACAAACAACAGCACTAACGCTAAATACAACTTTAAAAGCTACACACTCTCTCTCTCTCTCTTACTCTCTCTCTATTCTATTTCTCCCTTATCTTTGGGACTTATCAAGCGATTGTTCGCTGACGACATTCCTTCTCTTTCTGCTTTAAAATGTTTTCAGGTGATCTAGACACTCAGGAGATCGAGCTTACTAGTAAGGATTTGGATCAGCTTGCCTACGACCCAGAGCTCTAGCTTCATTATCCACATTTTTATTTCAGTACTTTTCATTTCTGTTATTCCACTGTTTAGACATTGCTTTCCATTCCATGTATTGTAAAAAGAATATGAATAAATAAAGTTGTTGTTTTATTATATCTTGTCTCTTGTACATTTATATTTATATTGCTTAGATACGCTTAGCGTATTTACTTCACAGTAAATACGTAGCGGCCTCGTCGCGCCCTCTGCCCGTACACTGGGAAGCGGGGCGTGACAATTTAAATTAGAGCCTTTGTTTCTATATGGTATATAGAATGGACTCATATCTTAACGATATTAAGGTATAAGGAGTAGTCCGGATGATGCTTAAAACCAGAATCTGGATGAACTCAAGGCGCGTTTCAGTAATGGCAGTTTGTGGGTTATCCCGGGCTTTGACGAGGGTTAACTTTCTACTATCAGGAAGATCAATAGTTATATTGTTCTTGACTCGCCATAGTTTTAGTAAAATGAATTTTTTTCAGAAAACATTAGTGGGAGTATGGTAGAACTAGAAGTAATTCCAGAACCACAAATAATTGCTGAAAATTTAATAGAACATAAAAATTTAATTGGATTCAACGATCCATTAGCCACTCCGCAGTTATGGTGGGTAATCTCAGGCACCCGAGAGGTACTTCGGTCTTCTCAGAGAAGGTGACAGAGAGGTTCTTGTTTGCCCAGACTTGTTATTGCTATTGTTCTAGACTATGAGACCCGGCAGGAGGATGAGTATAACGTCGTTCTAAATTAACTTTAGAAGTGTACGTGTATATGACTCTACCATAGGGTTGTTGTAGTCAGTGGGAGCAGCGGAAGCATAGTGGGCAAGTAGCTTATGTCTATTTATAGACTAAAGCAAGGATAGCGGAAATAGATCATCTATTTTTGATGTGACAGTCATAGGTTTTTGACTTTATCAGAATAGGAGATGGATCTGGTAAGAAGATAGTAGAGAGTGATGTCCAGGTATTTGGATAACATGCACTTGATAGGAAGTGATATTCCTATACTACAATCGGTTATATACTGTGGTTTTCACAAGGAGTTTCTCCACATAGAATCTGGATAAAATATCAGGAATTCTGGTGACTAGATCTATGGTTTTAGATTTATATTTGGGAAGTGTCCCAATTAGGGTACTTGACAATATTCTAAAGTATTTTAGAATGGACGACTCCTGACGAGGTGGTGTACCCGCAGGTGATGGAGTCACCATCTCTAAAGAGATGTCTTCTATACTGATGAGAAGAGGGATTTTCATGATTGGCATATCACTTGCTTAGGCAATTGAGTCAATCATGAGATGTCAAGTACAACACCAGATATTGTTTTTGCACTAGCTACAAGAAACATATATTAATCCAATCCTGGAGAAACATTGGGAAGCAGTTATGAACATAAGTGGATGTTCTCGGTATATGGTAACGGCAATCTCCTTCAGGAGGCGGTTATCATTTCAGGCTTCCAAGGTGACCTGGATGGCAGAGTGACTGTCAGAGTTATAATTTTCTCTCTTTTGGGGGGAAGTATGTTGGAAAGGTAGTCCAAGCGGATACTGTGGAAGGCATGGCGCAAGATACTGATTAAATTCAGTAGATGATACGGTCTAAGAAGTTTGTTGGATTTGGAGTTCATTTGTGAACTGGGTCCCATCAGATATCCAGACAAATTCTAAGACTGGTATTGCTTATTTCGGGAGATAGTTTTTCTCCGCGAAGTTGAGATATAGAGAGAGATAAAGATAGAAACAGTGGAGCGGATCCACTCACTGAGACTTTCTCGAATGCAATAGTTTCACAAACGAGCTTTGTGAGACTGATTAGTAGAGAAGTTGGGTGTTCGGTATCACACGGGCTGTGAGTATGCGACACCGCAATAATTAGTCTTAAGTGCAAGTGAGAGATTGTTGGCTATAGTGCCCTTAAGGCAATTATCGTAATCGCAGGCAGGTGATTATGATAATTGAGAGAGCACCTATACAGATAGAACAGTCTTACTCGAAATGATAGTATGATATCTGGTTTGTCTCTATCATCATATGCATGCTTTATGTGGTATTACAGATCACTGTTACATGTTGATAGAGCCCATATGATTCTTGCTTGACTACCAGTATTATGATGGCGATCATATACGTGGGAGCTGGGTGGTCTATAAACACATCCTTAAATATCCCTAGTCGTGGGAGTATCGAGACTGGGCATCGATACTCCAGACTAAACTAGTGTATACTTATCGAGACCCTGACGAGGGGCGGTGGCCAGGTTTCACAAGCCATTGGTGTCAGTTTGTTCAACTAAGATAGTATACATGTGCTCATTGGGTTATGAGTACACTAAACGGACTCGCCGGGAACCTGCTAGTTGGTATTATACCTATTGTCAGATAGCAGTTCCTAGGTGACATGTGTACAGGTTAGTCTGTCGACCTAAGATCGTCATTTGTCTCATATGAGTTCCCACTGTGCTTTGATTACTACCCTACAACGGCTCAAAGGAGTTGTGTAAATAGGTTTTAGTTGGGTACAGTCCCAAGCCACATGGAGGCAGTGAGCGGATCATCGGGGATTCGTCTCTCCCAGTATTGGGGGTTGATGTCACGCAGTGCATGAGTGGCCATCACCATAAATACTTGGCCAAGGTAGTCGAGAATTACTGATTTGGATTAGTAGTTTCTAAGGTGGTGATGGGCTTCATACCGACACGAAATATCACGTTATTAGGGGTCTGACTTTATCCACCCCATAGACCCGATATGCGATACTCTTAGACGAACAGACCGGACTGTACGGATATTGTCACTGTCAGGCTCAGTAGGGGTTTCAAGATGAGTTTGCTCGCCGGCCTCCCTTTCGCTCAATACCTAGGTAGCCGTTACGTACAGCTAGTGCCGCTGACGTGCTTGTGGTTAAACTCACTGCCAGTGTATTGACGAGTCTTTAGAGTCCCACACAGAGGGTTTCTCTGCTTCGGGTAAAACGATGTAGAGGCCGTATGGTTTTACGGCAGGGTTCGATCATATACGTGCACTTGTGCACGTATCATGATTCGGACGGATAATACTAGTAGGCTTTGGTTTAAACCGAATCCTAGTATTATATTGTTGGATTATTTTTGTTTCTTTGTATTCGTATTCTGTTGGAATATGGATACGGATATATATATACGATTGAGGGGTATTCTTGTAATTTATTACAAGTTACTTCTAGAAGATGCCACCTCATTTTGGTTTTAACCTTTTAGGGTTAAATGGTTTATGAGGTGGAGGCTGAGTTTTGTTTTTGGCATTAAATTTCAAGCATGCTTTGTGGTGAGTCGTGTGGTGAGTCGTGTGGTGACTCATGATACACTATTCTAGCATGCTTGATATTTTGTTTTATGTTGTGAGATATTTGTGAGACTTGGAGATATTTTCTTGAGTTGGGTTTTCATTTGGATATATACTCACAACACTTGGCCATTTCTTCACTTGAGTTTTCTTCACACTCATATCCTCAAAGTATCTTCTTCTATCTCTACCCTACAAGTCTCATGTGTTGAGAAATCTAGGGTGTTTAGAGACAATCTAATCCTTCATCACTCTCTACTTTTTCTAGGATATCAAGTTTAGCAAACTAGATACCCTAGTTACCTAGGTTATGAGGTTGGAGCCCGGAATATAAATTCTCAGGTGGATCATCTTCGATGGAGGGAGACCGAAGATCAAGCTTGATCATGGTGGCTACTAGGAGCTTAGGAAGACGGTTAAAGACCGAAGGACACGGATCATTCGGTATAACCATTCTAAACTCCTTTTTAATATTGCGAGATTAGGATTAATGGTCGATCCGTAGAATCAGATTCTGTTAGCGCCGGTTTAAAAAAAAATTGTTTCGCATTTGGCCATGGTTTGATGGCCGGAGCGCTGGCGTAACCCAATAATTATAGTGTAATATTGGAATTGTATTGATTTGTATTGGTAGTTTCATGAAATTTGCGATTCCTTTGATTTAGAAAACATGGAATATATATATTGTATATTTAAAGTAGATATTTTGATAATATATATATATATATAAATAGAACTTATTTATTAAATAGAAATCATATTTTTCTTAAAAATTGCATTAACAATTCCATCGAGATCGGATGCTCCATGAGGAGGTCTGCATCTCGCTCTACTAGGCCCGAGAATGTGCGATAACCCGCACCATCCCGATCGGTTTCCCCAAAATGGGTTGTAGAGGCTTATTTGCAAGGAATTATTTAATACACTTTTAAAGAAAACGGTTTTTGAAAGTTTATGGTATTTAAATGTAATTTCGTATTTTATCCCACAAGTTCCAAAAGCTATCGTGCTATGTCAAGAATGAGTGTTGTGATGAGCTAAGTCATTACCTCATGAGTTTTCTAAAGGTAATATGAGCAAAAAGATAAGGTAATGTCGTATGCAAACTTAAGGGTATTTTACTGTAAAAGTGAAATAGAATTTGTTTAACATGATATTTTGAATTGAAAATTTGTCCAATTGTTGTTTAATAGTTACTAAACAATATATAATTAAAAGATTAATTTGTTGTTTAATAAAAATTGAGTATATAAGAAATGAGAATCGGAAGTCGGATTAACTCCGCTTTCGACGAGTTTTGAAGATATAATTCTTTTTAATAGAGAAAGGAGAGGGAAGATGGGACTTACTGATTGATTAAAGAGGGGGGTAGAGGAAGATTTCGAAGGCGTCGTGGAGTCACCGGATTTGTCCCGGAACGTCGCCGGAACTTTATCTTGAGCTAACTCCACTTATACAACTTCTTGGACTTAGGAATTTTAGAAAGTTTTGGCAATGGAATTCTGAATGAGGAGGGTATGGTGTAGTGTGGTATTTATAGGAGAACTTTGGGTTTAGGGTAATGAAGAATGAATTAAAAATATGCATTAAAATTTGGATTAATACCTCATTTTAATTTTCTGGAAATGTGCAGGGAAATCAAACAGATTAGGGTTAGTAGGGGAGTCCAAGGGGTGCAGGGTAAAAATTTGGGAGCATTTGCAATGGGGGGGCCCGGCGGTGCCGGCCCCATTGCACATCTCGCCGATCGATTCCGAGGGTAGGGAGCTTGGATTCTTGCCACGTGTTGGTGTCGTTTCAACTAGCCTAATGCACATGTTTGATTTCTGTATGACTTTTCATTTTACGTGCAGTGTACGTGTAAACTATTGGGCTTCTAAAAGTTTAGAAGAAAAATCAACAAAAATAATATGTGGCTGATGGGATTCAAACACAGGGACTACGTCACAGCAGTGCAAGGCTTTACCAGTGAGCTACAAGTTATTTCTTGCTGTTCAAAAACAAAATAAATATTTATAGCATACACAGAATTGCAAATACTATATTTGTACATTAACTTTTAAACAAATTTTCTATATACTGAAACAGAGTTGTTACATATACGCACACTGCACATTGAGTTCGCATGACCAGTTTGACCTGTCAATCAAAGGTTCTCTCGCTCCAAAGGCGAGGGGTAATTAACGACAGCTTAGTCTACGGCTGCCAGAGATTTGAATCCCCACAATAAATAAACCCCCGCCTACCCTAGGCAGGAGGAATCTGTAGTACGCCTGACAAGCGACGCGTATTCCCATCTCGATGGGGTGACCAAAAACACCCTACAAAGAGTAATAAGATGAAACAGTAACTTTATTTACATTCAAATTTACATACAACTGTTTGTAAAAAAAGATACAATTATAAAGCAAATGTCTAAAACAATGGCATACTAGAAGTAAATACAAGTAGGAGCTAATAGTCATGCTGAGTAGCGAACTGGTCCAAGTCTCCTGGCTCGGCTCTATACCCTCAAAGTCCTCTCCTCCTGATGAACATTCCAAAGAAAAGAAATATGGAGGAATGTCGTCAGCGAACTAACGCTCGATAAGTCGCCAAAAGAAATAAGTAATGAAGAATGAAAGTGAATAGAAATCAAATGAATATGAACATGCAAGATTATATATAAGAGTATCTAAGCATGTTTACTTACAGGTATTAGATAGTTATTCTAACATAGTTATTTGTAATTTGATAAAAAAAAAAAAGTATTCATGTATATGAGAGAAGTCCATCTTACCCCGTGGACTATGGTAACTTGTAGTACAAGGCCCTTCATAACCCATGGGACAACGACACGTGAATTCATATAGGTGTCTTTTAAGTGGTCTCTCATACCACGATATACGTTCCGTACCAATTTATCCTTTTATCCCCGCGTATTGTAGTATATAGTTCAAGTTAACAGGTCTTAGCCGAATCCATGAATATAAAAATGTGCAGGTTCATGTTCAAGATGTAATCATGTATTCAGGTATTTATGTCAAGTTATATTCATGGTTCACTCAAGTCGAGTCCAGTGTTCAAGTCAAGTTTGATATTTGAATTCGAGTGTTCGGGTTCATGATCAAGCATTCAAGTATGTGTTTGATTTTTTTTTTTTTGGATTCTGGTTTGAGTTTGGACTCAAGTTGGAGTCAGTATCTTATGAAAGAATTTAGTTCTTGAATTTCTTAAGTTCGAGAGTAATCGGACAACCGTTGCATATGGACGGAAGGATTTGTGTCTTTTTCCAAGACAATTGTCACTTGATAAACTCCGTTGATTTGTCTAACCTGATTAGGCAAGCACTCACTTTTTCCGACTCTCTGGGACTCAAGAAAAATGATACCGCTTAAATCTATATTAATCTAGAATTCTTAAATATTTATTATTGCGGTTTACATTGTATTTATATTGTTTGCATTTCTCGAGAGGGTTTTATGAAAAATACTTTAGTATTGTTTAAAAATAAATCTCGAGAGTGATTTATAATATTTAGAGTTTTTATGAGCATAAATTTTAATTTTAGTGGTATTTTTAGCGGCGAAATCTAGTTTTTAAAAGTTTATGGTATTTTTATGAAAACTATCCCTTTTGGAAACTTGATGATATTTTTATTTAAAACTTTAATCTTTCATTTTAAAATAAAATTTTCACAACTTGTCTTTACTGAAAATACGGATTCATAATTTTTTATATTTTTTTAAAGTTTTAATTTGATTTAGAAAAAAGTCGTATTCTTTTAAATCGTATTTTTATTTCCTTTCGAGACATAATTCTCTGTGAGGAGTTATGTATCTCACTCTACTATCCCAAGGACGTACGATAATCCGCACCATCCGTAAATGGGTTCCCCTAAAAGAGTTGTAGAGGCACAATTGTAAAGGATTTTAAAAATAACGATTAAAAACATATTTTTATAAAATGGTGGTATTTTATTGAAAATCATTTCATTTAGATGAAAAATTCTAACCAAATATCGTGCTATGAATCAAAAGTGTGCGTGTGGGGTAGGTCGTTACCCCATGAATGTTCTAGATGTATGTATGACTAATTATCGAACAAAGGGTTATAATTAAAGTTCATGGTATTTAGGTGAAAAAGTTTGTTATATGATAATTTCACATGGGATTTTAATTGCATACAAAGGTAAACAAAGCGAATAACATTTTAAAGTTATGTTAGGTATTGGTGTGACTTAAAAAGCGGATTGAACTATTGCAAAGAAAAGATTTTCGGAGTTAACTCCACTTTTATCAGAATGTTTTAAGAATGCGATTAGAGACGAGAAGAAAGGGAAGAAGACGGACTTACGGTTTTAGAGTGTCGAGAAAAGAGTAAGGAAGAGATAGAAGTCTTTGTGACGTCGCGGCAGCTTTAGGAAAAACTCCGATCTTCAACGAAAAGAACTTGATTGCTAACTCAACTTGTACTTAGAAAATTTTGGGAGAATTTTGATAGAAATTTTTTAAAATGGAGAGAGTTAGGGGATAGGATGAATTTATAGTGTAGGGATGAAAATGTGCGAGTTAAAAAATTGGAATTAAAATGAATTAAAATAGGATTAATGGTAAAATGAAAGGCATTTGGTTAATTGCGGAGTAATCAAATAATACAGGAAAGTAGATGGGAGTCAAAGAGATGCGTGAGCGAAGCACGGAGGGATTTGGACATGATCGAGCCGCCGGTAGCGGTCAAAACAAGGAATCGGGCGGTCGAGATTTGGCCATCTGCTTTGAGATTCGTGCTATGTATTTTATTCAGTGTTAACTCCTCATTTATACCATTTGATTTTTCTGAAACTTTTCGTTTCTCCCTGTATTGCATGTGCAACTCTTGGACTTCCGAAAAGTTAAAAAAATAAATTGGGACTGATAGAATTCGAACACACAGGTTATGTCACAACAGTATAGAGCCTTTACCAATGAGTTACAAGTTACTTTTATACTTTTATTAAACAAATTCAACTTATAACTCTCAATCAGGCTGAAATAACCTTTCTATTAATTGAATAAGTTACATTTGTATAGAGATTTCAGAGTCGTTATACACAATAAGGTTCGTAAATTTGAAAAAATACAAACCCGCCTTAACGGATCCGCACTATATATATAATAATGAAGAAACAAGGTTTTTCATATGCAAAACACTTCCATTCTAGGACATGTAGAACACCTTGGACGGAGCAGATCATTGAAAGGAGGCCACACGAAAAAGTTCATGAATTTGAAAAACACAAACCCGACCTGACGGATCCACTCCTCTCTCTCTCTCTCCCTCTCTCTCTCTCTCTCTATATATATATATATAAGTGATCCATTTCAAACCGGTCCGCGCTTTTTAGAAATGGAAACTCTTGGATTACGACATATTTGAACAATCCGATCTGTTCAAATTGATCACCCTACCCTCAAATATACGTGTATGAAAAATCAAAGAATTTAAAGATCTCTAACATATGCATCGATGGATGCAAAAATGAACGTCTTTCGATAATGCAACATAATTTCATCTAATATATATGTTAGAGGTTTTTAAATCCTTTAATTTTTCATATACGTATATTTAAGGGTAAGGTGATCAACTTGAACGGATCAGATCGTTCAAATTTGTACCGAGAGTTCCCGTTTTTAAAAAACGCGGACCGGTTTGCAATGGATCACTTTTTTAAAAAATGCGGACCGGTTTGCAATGGATCACTCTTCTCTCTCTCTCTCTCTCTATATATATATATATATATATATATATATATATATAAACCAAACAAACATAAAATTGACATTTTTTGAAAAAATCTTTATTTTTCATATTCTAAAGCATGTAAAATATTAAAATTTTGAAAAAAACTAAAAGAATTAATTTTTCAAAAATTTCACGATTTTCATGTGCATAATATTGACAAAACGAAAGAAAAAATATATTTTTGTGATTTTATTGTGCTATGTAAATATGAAAAAATAGAGGGAAAACATAAAATACTGTGATTTTTGAAAAGTTCATGATTTTCATAATGTCCTGGGATTTTTGAAAATGTAGAAGATTTTGAAGATTTTTGAAGATTTTGAGATTTTTGTTTGTTATAACAAACAAAATATTGAAAAACCAAAGAAAACATAAGATTTTGAGATTTTTGAAAATTTCGTGATTTTTATGTGCTCGTTCAAAATATTGGAAATTTAAAGAAAACATGCTTTTAAAAAAAAATCTTGATTTTTGTGTATTGTGAAGGGTTCCTAGTCACTCGGATTAGATTTTTTTGTTATGTTAGAATAACTTTTTATCTTCTTAATATCCGAAACTTGTCCAAAAGTATGAACAAGTAAAGTATTGGAAAACCGAAAAAAGAAAATACTGTGATTTTTGAAATTTCATGATTTTCGTGTAACACGTAAAATAATGAAAATGAAGAAATCATTTTAAAATATTTTTGAAATATTTTTTATTTTCATATGTTATCATGCAAAATATTGAAACAGCGAAAAAAGAAATTATTTGAGATTTCTAAAAAATTTACGATTTTCATTCGTTATAACAAAAAAATGTTGGAAAACAGAAAAGTTTGAGATTTTTGATCGGCAAAACAAAAATATGGTCATGAAGTTCACAACCAAAGTCAGCTATGAACGCTTGCTCACATTTTCATGTACCCGCTACTATATCTGCTCCCACCGCCTCGTATACAAGCTCCACTTCGTATGTTTAGATGGGTCCAGTTATTTAAATTGGGACATGACCCAAAACAGTAAACTGTGAGTGAAATTCACAGCTCACTTGGTTGTGTACTTCACACCCACATTAACCACTTTTTGAAAATATTTATTTAATAAATACAGGGGAAATTGACTTTTAAATATTTTTACGATTTTCGTGATTTTCGTGTGCTACGTCACATTTAAAAAAATCATAAAACTGAAGAACAAATTTTCTTGTGATGTTTTAAAATTTAGAGATTTTATATGCTATATTAAGCAAAATATTGCACTACAGCGTAAAACAGAATATATTGAGATTTTTGAAGATTTAACGATCTTCGTACGCTGCATGCAATATATTGAATTTTTTTTTTAAAAAAAGAGTTCTTTTAAATTTCTAGAAAATACGTGATTTTCTTTTGCCAAAGCTTGATGCAAAATATAAAAAATTTAGGAAAACAGAACATTTTAGGATTTTTTAAGATAACGCGATTTTCATGTGACAAAATATTAAAAAACCGAAGAGAACTAAGAAATTTAAAATTTTCATCATTTTTGTATGCATGCAAAATATTGAAAATTTTAAAAAACATGAATTTTTTTGAATTTTAGAAAATTTGTGCTTTTCTTTTGCTAAAAACATGCAAAATATTAAAAATTTAAAGAAGGAAGGAAAAATATCGGATTTTTTTAAAATATCGCAATTTTTATGTGCTATCCCAATCAAATTATTGAACCACACTGAAAATTTTGAGACTTTGAAAATTATGCAGTTTTCATGTGCTAAATATTAAAAATCGAAGAACACTGGATTTTTTTTTAAAATTACGCAATTTTCGTATATTAGGATGCAAAATATTATAAATTTGAAGAAAATAGAAAATTTTAGGATTTTTGTATATTTCGCCATTGTCGTGTAAGATGCAAAATATTTAAAAACCGAAGAAAATAAAAAATCTTGAGATTTATGAAAATGACATGATTTTTATACACGCTCGATATTGAAAATTTAAACAAACAAATATTTTTTGGATTTTTGAAACTATCGTGATTTTTGTGTAGTATAATAAACAAAATATTGAAAAACCGCAGAACGTTGAAAATATTAAGATTTTTGAAATTTTCGTGATTTTCGTGTATTATATAACATGCAAAATATTCATCAAACTTTAAACAAAGGAAACTTTGAATTTTTAGAAAATGCATGATTTTCGTTTGCTTACAAATACAAGATATTGAAAATTTGAAGGAAACAGAAAACTTAAGGATTTTCGAAGATATCGCGAATTTCGTGTGCTATAACAAAAAAAAATTTGAAAAACCGAAGTGCATTAAAATTTTTGAGATTTTTAAAATGTCGCAAGTTTCTTATATTATATAACATTTGAAATATTAAAAAGTTGAAAAAAATTGATTTTTTTTAATAAAAAGTACGCAAATTTCGATTGATAGCATTCAAAATATTATAAATTTGAAGAAAATAAATAATTTTAAGATTTTTGTATATTTTGTCATGTGCTATATATAGCAAGCAAAATATTGAAAAACCCAAGACCATTCAAAATTTTGAGTCTGAAAATCTCGCGATATCACAATTTTAATGTATTGAAGCTATAGAGCCAGCACCAGGAGAAAGTCCCTTTAGAGGGCCGGGACCAAATTCTAAAGGGAAAAAATTGAAGATATAACGATTTTAATGTGCTTCAAGCAAAATATTAGAAAACCGAACAAAATTGAAAATTTCGCAATTTTCATATAAGCATGTAAAATATTAAAAAATCAAAGAAAACTGAAATTTTTGAAAATTGCAAAAATTTATCGTGTTGCAGCATGCATTATAAATTTGTAGAAAATAAATAATTTTGAGATTTTTGTATACGCAATTGTCATGTGATATATAGTACGCATAAATATTAAAAAATGAAAGAAGGAATATTGAAAAAAAAATCAAGATTTTCGTGCGCTGTATGCAAAATATTACGAAGAAAATAGACAATTTTAAGATTTTTGATTTATCACAATTTTCATATGCTATATAGCACACATAATATTAAAATAGAATGAAAACAAATATTTTGAGATTCTCAAAAGAAAACAGAATTGTTTTGAGATTTCTAGAATTTTCATTTATAAAAGAAGAAAAAAATTATTCTTAAAAATTTAATGAAAGCAAACCATTAAGTAACCGAAAAAAACAAAAAAAAAATAATATTTCTATAATTTTGTGAAATACATTGAAAAGCTAAAGAAAAATCCTAAAAAATTTACAAGTTTATACTTCATCTATTTTATATATGAAGTTCATAAATATATGAAAATAAAAATTACAAATCATATAACAATAAAAAAAAAATATTGGTTAATATGATTTTTCCTCACTTGGGATTTTGTACCCACACGCATTACATGGAGGACCTTGCTAGTTGCTAGTACCAACAAAAATAAGTCCTGCATCATTTTTGTTACATAATACCTTTCTCACATTCCAAAACAATAATAAGAATACAACATATTTAACTTGATAAAACATAATTGTTATTCGAGAACAATTGGTGATAACAAGGACCACATCTCTGCAGGAAAATCTAAAGCAATACAATTATACTTTCTAATAACTATACCACTATTGTTGGATTTTTCAAATAAAATGCACCTCCCCGATAAAACCATACAAATATACGTGGGGGGGAAAATCAAAAAAAAACTTATGTGTAGCCATTATCATCTCCGCAAGGCTACCAATGAGTGTATCGATTGTAAAATTGTTTAAGCTTCTTTCCTGGTTATCCTGTTGTTCAATGGAAACAGCTATCAAAAGATGCCTCATGATTTGGAAAGAAAAGTGCATACAGCAGTAAGTGAATTTTTTGATACCTGAAACAGCAGATGCCAAGGGCATTGGTAATTTCATGTATGACTGATGTCGCAAAATGCAGGTAGAGTCCAACTGTTGCAAAATTGGAACATAAATTTGATGAAAAAGAATGATTTCATTGGAGAGATCAACATGAAATATGGCGCAGATTCTCCTTCGGCCTATACAACTTTATGTAATGCACCTTTCTATCCCCCACATATACACTTGCTGATTCTTTTTAGGGTAAATTTAAAAAGCACCATGGAACTTCAAATGTTTTTTTTTATATAGAACCATTGAACTTTAAAGATGCCTAAACCTCCATGAAGTTGACATTTTTTATTTTTATTCCGTATGATAATGTTGGTTCAGTTATAACTCGTTTAAGAAATTAGTGAATTGAATAACCCCAAAATGACCTTTTGCATAGACCGAATAGCCTCAAAATGAAGCAAATTTGACATATTATGATGAAAATACCTGAAGAATGTACCCTCCAATGGGGGTCTATGGCATTTTTAAAGTTTAATGGTGCTCTTTAAAAAATCTTAAAAGTTCGATTGTGCTTTATAAAATTTATCCTTCTTTTTACTAACGTTTCTATATGAGATATAATCTATTTATACGTAAATCCAGTAGTCCGATTGTGCGATATATAATTTGTAAAGCCACTCGAATAAAGGACGATTACATGTTTTATGGCATTACTTCGTATACATAACAGAGTAAAATAACAGAACGAACTATGAAAGAACTAAAAACCAACATAAATAGAAAATGTTTTTACCTGTGAACAAACAGTAGAGAACAAGAACAAAAAATTCATCAAAAAGAGGAACCCTGCAACCAAACACAAGAAACTGGCCCAGGTCAAGAGTTTGTTACGAGAAATTTGTAAAGTGGGATGTAAAGAAAAAAGAATACCCATCCATTAGCCGAGCAGCGAGAGCATTTGCAATTGCAAGAGGAAGAAACAGCAGGGACTGTCAAAATTTTAAACATGTTAGCATTTGTAATGCAATTCTTAGTTAATCAAGATAATAAATGGAAAACATGCAAACATGCAAAATTCTGTTTTGCATGGAATTGTTAGGAATTGAGAGGACAGGAAATACCATGCACATTCCGGTCTTTAAACCCTTGGGTTCATCACATAAGTGAGCAAGAATCATCCTTCCCTGGAAACACAAGGATCTTATTAGAGAAAAAAAATAACTATGGTGAGTGCTAGAAACAAGAATGCACGCGAAGAGATGTTCAGCAATCCAGAAGGTTTGGCTATAAACAACAATCCAAGAATGCAGAGAAACCTAGATATTTACTTGAACTATAGAAGAAAAACAATTCAAGAAATGTAACAAATAAGGGTAATATAGACAATATATTACAGGTTATAGAAACTTCATAGCATAACTTAACATTTAACTTCTGGAAAATGATTTAACGTTTGATAATACTAGTAATTACATTTAGATGAACAGGTTAGTAAATCATTATTAAGAGCAAATAGCGTGAGTTATCAGTAACAAGATGGGCCTGGATTTGCGCTCAAAACTAAAAATATGGGAGTCCAAGGTCTCAGCCCAAACTGATAGTCGTGCAATAATAGCATTTCCCCCCCAAAAAAATCCGGGTTACATTAACCGTATAGAGAAGTAATAACAAATCAATGGATTTGCAAATCAAGGATATAAATGGCCAGAAAGTAAATGCAGATGAAGACCAGTTACTAGATACTGCATCTACCATGAAAACTGATGTTATTAAGCATCTGTGAGCTCGCTGTATACTTGAGAGCATGTACTTAAGTTAAAAGCTTGTATATAGTTTGCTGGCATGCAGGGGCGGACCCGCATGAAGGCGAGAGGGGGCATGTGCCCCCTCTCAAATTTCGGAAAAAAGGCCGAGTATTGGTTGCAATTGAAGTTGGGTATTTTTTGGATATAAATTATATATATTTATTTCTTCTAAATTAATCCATAAGAGCATATAACTCAAGTGGTAATACATTTGATTCCAAAATTGGAGATCATGGTTCAAATCCCAACAATACTCATTATTAATTTTAATTTTTGATTTTGTTTAGTGTGTTTTTTTGGGTGAACAAGGGTAACTTAGTCCCAGATTAAAGACTTAAAGAAGAACTAGTAACTATTAAATAAAACCTTGTGGTCCAAGTTATGAAACCTAGATATATTGTAAATATTATTATTCTCCTATTAATTTAACATTTTAAATTATCAAATTGTGATAGCATAGATGTACAATGTAGCTGGGCATCTTAACAAAATTTTATTATGCATGGCTGCCAATGCCCCCCCCCGACCAAAATTCCTGGGTCCGCCCCTGTTGGCATGATCCTTGAAAGTAGTATTATAACAAATCATAGCTACGGCATATTTTCCTAGATGAAAAATAAACACACAACAGGCCATTTGTCTGGGTCATGGCTCTGTATCTTGCTCACATTATTAGAGCAGTAAAATAAAATTCTCCAAATTGATTATACATATTTCAAATATTTAGACTTGAACCCTTGAGTTTGAAGACATATCAGTGAAGTTAATATCCAGAATCTTCTACTTCTAATGTCCGTCATCCAAAGTTTTCTTTTGGTTTCTTTTAATGAAGATAAAATAATGGTAAATCATATAATCAGAGAGAATAATCAAATTACGCTTCTTTTGTAGTATGATCTTAACCAATGTAAACCAAAAAGATGTTCAAATCGCCACCTTCTCAGATTTCAGGGGAAGCTATATTTAGCTCTCAAATATGGTGACAAATTTGAGAGTTGATGTCAGGTTACTAGCTAACTACAAAATTTGATGACAGGGTCTTGAAATTTAAAGTTAAGGTGTAAAGGTGACCTCATGTTCATGTAAGTCCTAGATTATGATGGTACGAAACAAAAGAAAGGGTGCCACACTGTCAATTCTAATGCAGCGGCACAAAGTTCTCTGAGATTTTTTAACTGGCTAGAATGTAAAGTGAATATCAATTGCCTAAAACATTAAGAGATTTAAAGGTAACCGGTCACCAACAGACCACACTAACAGGTCAAACACAGTGAAAAACATCATGGCAGACAGACCGACAGTCAACCTTCTTATGTATGAATAACATGAATCTGTGTCTGTAACTCTCTATGCATATCTGGTTCTGCTGTACACCAATGCATTGATGCATGATGCATGCGTGCAAGCATAGAGAACTGTTCAATTCTCTCAAAAAGAATAAAGGAGCAGTTTAATAAAGCGCAATGGTAGAATAGAAGTCGTACCACAAGAAATCCAAATGCAAATCCAGTTCCAATTATAACTAAATGAGGATGATTCTTCAGAATATCAGATGGAGACAGATAAGACCTGCGGAAAGACTCGACTACTTATCATAAATAAAATGAAAACATAAGCCTTATCCATAAAAATAAATTGCACAAGATAGTGATATCCATACCAAACAAGTACTCCAACCATAAGGACCACAAAAGGAAAGAGCTGGCAAGGAAAGAAAATAAGTCAAGAAACCAAGAAGGTTAAAGGCAACTTTTTATGTAGAGGATTACCATGGCTAATGCATTCAACATGCTTCCTTTCCTGGCCTGAACAACCTTGTGGACATTGCTAATGCTGCACAAGAACAAATCAAATCAGTAACTAGCACCAACCGGAAATTCATGACAGCCATAGTTAACACTCTCTGCTCAAGCTAATTATAAGTTGATGAAGAAAATACGACATTGCTGCCTTCAGGAAAGGATTGTTCCTTAGAATAAATTCCAATAGAAAATCTTATTACATCATTACATATTTTGCCGTTTGCGTGCCAGCCTACGATAATATTCCACAGTTTTCTCTTCAGACTGACATCGACACTTTTGAAAGATTCAGCTATTGAAAAATAACCAGACGATAAATGGAAATGAAATGCTGAATCCATGAATGTTTAGGTCCACCTAAACACTATTTACAGTTTCACATATACCGAGTTACGACTTATGTGTCCACTTAACATTCTTACTTCAGCTAGAGAAGTTGCAAATGAATAATTACATGCGCAGAATATGCAACACAAGTTCCATATGCTCTACTTGACTCGACATGAATATGAAAGAAATGAAGAAACAGAAATGTCATTACGATTGATCCTCATAGGAACTATGAGATAAAGTATGCATGCATGTGATGTATACTAACCATTTAATTTCCTATGTGCTCTCGGGGTTGCTCTTCTGGGTTCAGCACCTTGCTTAAAAGAACTATCTAGGCTTACCATTGAAAAACTCATCACAAACTGCTAGAAGATGATATATAAGTGAAGGAAGCAAAACCAATCAGGTTAATAGTTGATGTTGCTGAGGCTTTCATTTCAAATAAAGTGTTGTTCTTATAAGCAATTGTTCTTATAAAACCAATCGGGTATACATGATCAATATGCAGAAAGAAAAATTGCAAACGGAGGCCGCTCCCAATTGAACTGTTGCAAACAAATAGCTTCAAGAATACTGACATAAACATCTAGAAGAATGCAGCGTAGACCGGCATGATCGTGAGGTGGATGAAGCATCTAATGATTCAACAAATGTGTATATTCTAGTCACTACTTCAGCTTAAATAAATTACCGTTTCTTTAAACTTTCATTGGCAGTCCAACCAAAACATGTTCCACCAAAGATGTTTGCTCTACCAATCAAAGTAATCAATCATGGTACTTCGGAGGCATAAAGATGTAGGAAAGATATCAAAAGGTATCAGTCAAATACTGTTGGAAAGTAAACCTTGTAAGCTCTCTCTTCTATATCTGTTGTCATATTCTCCTCGGTCTTCTTTTTGTTTTTTGTCTCCCTAATTAGCCAGGGTGTTAAAAGGTCGTTTTCTACTTATATTAGTGTCCCCCAGTGTTCTCAACAACAGGGGGGTTTTGTTTTGATTTACTTTGTATAAACTGCTGTTGGTATAAATAATTCATGGGACGGGTGTACTGACCCAGCTCTTTTCTTCAAAAAAATGAAGTTGGAAAGTAATATAAGATGTAGATTTCACAGACCAGTAATAATAGCCTACTCTCAAGATAACTCACCTCCTAGAAGCGAACTGAGCCACAATCTCCATAATTTAGCCTCCTAGGAAACGAAATGTTTGTCCTTTCAAGGATTTTCGCTAGTCTAAACACAAAACAATCGCCTTTTACTACTGTATTTTCTAACTTTTATTTTCATATACATGTGATCTGTAAAAGTTCTACAATAAATGCCCTCTGTTATGCTCTTTGGAGGACTCAAACACTGATATGGTCATCAGACTCATCACCATTTTTTGGACCTATCGCATCAATGACGACAATCATCATCTAAGCCTTTCCCCCTTACATTGGAGACAGTTATAAGGCATGACTCCATAAGAAATTAATAAAGTATATCAACATGAACTCTACACTAAGTAGTGCCAAATACCAAGCCGAGAAACTACGAACAAGGGAGGTCTTGACGTAATCAAGAGTATATTAATTAATCATTATATTCAGTAACAATAGACACTATTTAGACACGCTAAAACAGGAAATTAGTGTACATAAGACAAGTTCTTATATCCTAACCATCATACTAGGCATGGGAAAAATTCAAATAAGCAGAGTGAAAGAGCCAGCTTCAAATATGCAGCAGTTTCAATAGGGCTTACGGGTCTGCAGCGTCCCTGCAGGCCCCCCCTACAGTGGCCTCACCCATTCATGGGTGGGACCCAGCGGCTTTATTACAAAATTGACCTTGGGCCCCACCCATGAATGGGTGAGGCCACTGTAGCGGGGGCCTGCAGAGGGACGCTGCAGGCCCCTAAATGCCATTTCAATAACATAAAATTCACAGGATTATGAAACAAAAATTAACAGACATATATTACAGGACATAATTGACCATAAATAACATAAAATTTGGTTTGATTGCAGATGAGAAAAATGATCATGAAAATGACTGAAAGGAATGAAGAATAAAGGACTTCATAAAGTTGATGGAAGAACAGCTAGATTAACAGACTGACGTTCTGTTGGCCTTAGTGAAAGTATGAAGAATAATATGCAAATGTAAAGAAACATATCAACCAAAGAACTTACTTGGATCCAACGGTTGGAATTACAGCAAAAGCAATCATTAAAAACAAAACGACGCCATAGAACGGGATTTCTGAAAAATTCAAGCAGAGTTTAAGAAAATAATAATATATTACATTAAGAGTTTTGACCAAAATTTTAGTTCAGCATTAGTTAGCCTGTAAAAGGTAGCAAGCACAAGTTAAACAATAAAGAGCAATACAGCAGAAAGTATACAATATTCAAAGTTCGTGCAACCCCAACCCCACCCCACCCCACCCCCATAGGGGGAAACACACCCAACGCTCCCACAATGTATCACAAAGAGTGCGCCATTCCCAATCGTGTACGCTGCCTCTCAGCCCAAAAGGGTGTCTCGGATGAATACAAAGTTGTGTCGATTTTACAAGGAAAAATCAAGTATATTTTCTATTAATCCGTAACTAGAATTAACTTTTCTAATTAATACTACAATGAGGTGTCAAATGGCCATCAGAAAATACAAAATTATCATTCTTAAAAATGCAAAGCGAAAAGAAAAATTTAAAATGATACCTCCACAAAAATTCATTACAACACAATAATATATAAACATAATATCACCATAATGAAAAAGCAGTTTATACCACCGAACAGATTTACGAGGATCATGATTCCATCCTGAATCACAAATCATGCAATCACCTCTTCAATCTCTACCATTCAAGCAAGATACAATAAAATAAATCAAGATAGTGACAAGTGGCCGAGTAGTTAGCTATTATTTGCAAAATAATTTATCCCTTGTGCGAGGTCCTGTATTCATTGATACAAATTTTTATGTGGTTAATTAAAAATGTGTTCCATCAGTATCATGCTCTATGCAATAGTGCAGATTTAGCATGCATAAACATTTATTTGTCATTGAATATCCCCCACAATACCTTGAAAGTTGAAACTAACTATAAAATTTATTTTTCATAAGTGCGCATGCCTTTATCTTTATAAGCAAACATGTCCTCTACTTTATTTTGCACAATATACGCAGAATCAAAAAGCTTGAAAGTAAAAGGGTAATTTGTGGCTATAGATAGAGCATCGATGAATTTAAATGTGGAAGAAAAATACATATAGATACTAAAGAAAGGAGAATAGAAAGCTAAAACTTCACCATGCTTGATAATCATAAACTTATAGAACTCGTGTGCAGCTAATACAAAAGAGTCCTCTATCCATCCTGAAGATAAGGGTATTATCCTACATGTGAAAAGGA
Source organism: Agapanthus africanus (assembly GCA_030015575.1). Lineage (NCBI taxonomy): Eukaryota > Viridiplantae > Streptophyta > Magnoliopsida > Asparagales > Amaryllidaceae > Agapanthus > Agapanthus africanus. The sequence goes on from CM057340.1 coordinate 683,042,439, forward strand.
TCATGCAGAATGCAAGTAAGAGTAGCATACCAGGAAGAAAAGGAACCCAACTAAGAATGGGGATTGATTTTCTAAAATCTTGTGCCCACCACTCAGCTCCTGAAAGAAATTCACAATAATGATAAGAAAGCAAAGAAAATTTCCTGAAAAATCAACAGATGATTCAAACTGGAAATAAACATGTTTGACTACAGAAAATGAAGTCCATACCTAGAAAGAATGTCAGAAAATGGCAAACATAAATGAGCATCAGGCCTTCTGTTGGACCATTAATTACGGGAAGAATAAGCGTATTGGTGAAAAAGCTGGATCAATGTCAGAATTGGTTAATAATTGGGCTAAACTCATGAAGATGCATAATCTGCTTATAGAAGGAAAGGTAAAGTTTGTGTACTACAAGAATTGCACATGAAGCAATATGAAATCATAAGGTATAAACTTGCAAACGTAGCTAAATATTGACATAGTACAGTGACCATAAAAATGCAATAACTATGAATTAATAGTTACCTCTTGATGTTATGGAAGTTCACAACTATTGAATTCACTAATAGCCATTCTTTTCAATTGGAAGGTGGATAATAATTTTAACTGACAAGAATCAATTATTCACCCTGCATATGTATTTCCATGTTTTCCTTCTAATCTTCATTTAGTATTCATCGGCCTTCATTTTACAATATCAGGTTAAAAGCAAATATGGGCATTATTCACCCCTGCATCTGTACTTTCCATACTCTCCTTCTTCTCATTTAATATTCATTGGACTACATTTTACAATATCAGGTTAAAACTTAAAAGGCATAGGCATCACCACATCATATAGATAAGTATATTAAAAAATCACAGTGGAAGTACTACCCCTTAATCAACTTATTATATACAGTTAGCAATCATACTTGACGGTTCAACATTTTCAAAATGCAATCAAATTTCACATTTCAAACAAGGATAGAAATATAAAAATGCACTATTGCAGTTTTACATTTCCACTCAATTATTAGATACAGACACGATAAATATGCATAAAAATAGCTCTATGCATGGACATACATATTTAAACATAAAAAATATGCAACACAAATTGTTATGTAGGATTGTACACATTCATATCAACGAACCCCGTCCAGTCTGAGCACTTTGGTGTAATTATTTTCTATGGTTTAATAGACATAAGTTCTGTTCCATAGCTGACTACAACGGCAAGCTCTTGATGAGATGATGGGCTAGCATAATATACAAGCATGCATATATCCTAGATACAGTACAGAATAAACCATCATGTTAAATTACTAAAGATTTCCATCTCAGTTCCTCCTTTCCAAGTTGATCCAGCATCAATAGGCGAGCGTCTGCCTAACCTTGCTTTATACAAATATAAATGTTACAACTGCAGCAAAATGGCACTCAATGTTATGGCCTCTCTAAGATAACAAAAACATGTGAAATGGGAGTCTTATTTCAAAGTGATCAGAGGTTATTTCAGTATCACATCTAACCCATGTTGTATTAACTTGCATCCCAGTATATAATCCATAAACCAATGCAAGTCAAAATAGTGCCTCTTAAACCTTAAAAGTTCTCTAACAAAAGATATAAATAGATTGAGAGACACATTATTAAATATATTCCCATTGCTTAGATCAACAGCATCTAACAAACAAATAATTTTAAAATGCAAAGCGAAATATGTAAAATGAGAACTTACAGGAATGGTAAATTAAACTTCAGTTATTAAATCCATAGGTAAATTTCCAATAATGCACAAGAAAACTTTAGAAGAACTCACTGTTCCCATGTCGCGCAATAGAATGGGATTGCTGAAATTACCCAGAACCAAAAAGTAGTCCGTCCACACATAGCAGTGCTTCCAAAGGCCATGCTTTCAAACTAATAAATAGCAGGAGTGTTATGTATCATGGTGATGTCAACATTACAAGACAACTGTAGAATACAAAGAGGAAGGACATACAGCACATGCAAGCGCATCACATCCTGCAATTAAACAGTTTTAACAGGATCAAAAGATAGATTTCCATTGCACTGATTTACCATAGAAGTTTCCAAAATTACCATGATCAAAGAGCTCTCCTAGTGGACTAGATGAATTTGTGCGTCTTGCTTGTTTACCATCAACAGCATCAAAAGTCTGGGCACAATATCGAACCATATAGCATGAGCATAAACCGGTTTCAATCATAATAAATTAGCTTTACCACATTAATGCAGATAGAAATTATAAAAAATTGACATCAAATAATTGTATTGTTAAAAAGACTAATTAGCATAATATAATCTTATGTGTTTTCGTGATCGATTATCATAATCTCCATTAAATGAGTCGTCCGCTTAAAAAGTGTGGCTTGTGCCATTTCATAATGTGCATTTGGATGATACTTAAAAGAAAGGCAATTCTTTTCTTTCCAAGGTCTTCAAATTTTTTGCTATGATATCATAGTTTCTTTGTCAGTGGACTTGTTTGTAGGATTTCTATCATGGAGTGTTAAAAAAATGCTTCCATTAAGAACACAAAATCAGGCATTCTTTCTATCATTATGTTTGGCATTTATATCATGTTTTACATTTCAATTAAATTGCCATGGCAGGCTACCCAATAACATATAAAACACTGGAGAAGTATCACAGAATCTTATAAAAAGAAATTCCAGGTGTACATTTTATAATTAGGCATCTTTCTTTTAAAAGTACGTTATAAAATATGAAGTGCATCCATTGGAGAAGCATCAAACTGAATCTTGTAAAATATTCCACCTGAAACTTTAATCAAGCACCTTTCTTTTAATAGAACTTCAAACCTCTATTTGAATTATGATATTTTTTAAATGGCTTTGGGTATCCTGAAATTTAAATTTTAGTGTAATCTGCATCTGTTTGGCAACCATATGGTCCATATCTAACAACTTCCTAACTTAACCAGCACAAGGCATTTTTGCACGCGACAGGCCATGCAAAAGTGTGGAATAAGTTATTACAGGGTCCATCATATCATATTTTGGCATCATAAAAGACCTTGTCAAATGAGGCTATGTAAAAGTGTGAAATAAATAAGTAAATTGTCGATCATCTCGTATTTTTAGTGTCATAAAGACATGTCAACTAACAAGGCTATTGGCTCCCCTATCCAGGCACAAAAGACATCTTCTATTCGTTGTAATGGCTGATCTTCTTTCTCCACATTCAACCAGAAACAAAAATGAACCTTGTAATTTAATAATGTAAAATGGTTACACAAGCATTTGATGTAGGAAGAATGGAAAATATAGTGCCATAGTAAAACACTTTCATGGCATAAGATGGTTAAAAATAGATTGAAATAAGAAATGCACAGCCACACAAATTAAGAATATAAACAATTAAACACTGCTGAATCTCTAATAAATATATAAATATCATACCTGATAAAGGAAAAGAAGCAATCCATGGGCCAAATGGACCCATCTTGGGGGAGCAGTGTCTAAATGAGGTGAATATACCTGTCACAGCAATATTGACACTATTAAATTTATAACATAAAAAAAGGTCGTAGGCATGCCCAACATCAAAATTACAACACTTGGCACTTGAGGTGTACATGTATGTAGCCGACATAAAAACGTCCTACGCTTGGCACTTTACATGACGAGTAAACATAGAAGGCTCAGGGGAAAGAAATTCATTTTTGCATAAAGGTAGTGTAATTAGTTATACTAATATTTTTGCATGTGTACCTGTGTATATTTTGAACATATATACTGAAGGCGTGTGTAAAAAAAATTTATCCTCGACATTGCATGAAAATTTCTAAAGATGTCTATAGTTTTTCTAAATTTAAATTAAATGAATGTGGTTAGTGGTAATATTAGAATTGAGAAAATTATGGGTTATACAAAATAACAAAAGACAAATGGGCTTATGTATAAATTTGAAAGGCGTATCACTTTTGGGGCTTTTGAGCCTGAGAGAGAATGTGTAATGAAAATGTGAGGGAGAGAGGGTTGTTGACTTTTTATTTTCCTATTTTTGTCTTTTGTGATGGATGACGTGGACATCTCCAATTCTCAACTTTGGCAATTTTTCTATTTTCTATTTTGTTGATTAATGACATCATCTAAGAACTTCTAGTTATAACAATAAAGATAAAGATATCAAGCAATAATGATTATTAATTATATGCTATAATCGATAAGCACAATACCAAACAAATTTAGTTCATTTTCCCAGGATTCAAAGATGGTGTACAGTTATTACTTGATCTTAACTAAAACCAGGAGCAACTGAAAATAAATCCGACCAATCATCCCAGAATGAATCCATGTCAAAATTATATGTAAGTGGTAGATGTAGTATCTCCAAAAAAGGAAGTACTAAATGTAATTCTATGCTGCAGGGACTGCACAAAAACACCCACCCCAATCCCAAAAAGGGATGCAATGCCTCCTAGTTTTTGCTGTGTGCTGAACAATAATCAAATTGAAGTTCTCGTGTTTGAGCTTAAACTCCTCAGCTCCTTAAGATACTTGGGACAAAGCAAAGGGAGATCCTAGTAACCCTTGTACTGCTGGCACCCGTTTAATAAGAACACAAATATTCTACTATATTACTAGTCCAAATCAGGAATTTGGTCATTAGGTTTGATGGTTTGACTTCAAAATCTTTTTAAACAAGATGAACTGTGTGCACTTGTGTGCGACCGTGCGTGCGTGCATGTTTAATTACCCAAGTTTAGTTGTAAGAAAACACTCCCCAACTTTCCTCCCCACTCTGATCCATGTACCTAATAAATGTTGTACCATTTGGCTGTTTAACTTATCTAGGCCTCAAACAATCATTAAGATTCTCTCATCTTTCCTTTTCCTAGACACTTTCTTAATCTAAGAAAGTCTGGTTAGTTGCTCCTTAATTGGTAAGCTTGAATGACTGGAAGAGCTTTGTGACAGCCACACTGCTCATGGATGTGGTAGGCAGGAATTATCGCAAGCCCAAAGTGGGTAGTGCCATAGTGTGCTTCCATTGGACAACCGATACAAAACTTGACCAAATACTGTGTGGAGCTTCCTCGCTGTCAAAACATGATCCATACAGACGCCCACCATGACAAGGAACCTTAAATAATAATAATGATGTCTCTGGCTTTCTATATTCCCTTATGGTGAAAATGGGACTTTTTAATTGCCTTACTGTGTGGTCATGAAAGTTCTGAACAGTAAAATACAATGGGGGTCCAATTCAAGGTTTAAATGTCAGATAGAATAGACTAGATGTCATGTCAGCGTGTCAAGGAAGGTTCTGTAAAGATTCCTATTAAGTAACTAATAATTGAGGTTCTTAAGTTAAAAGCTTTTCAGGTCAAACCATCATATCAATTTCACTACGCTATCATATCAATTGCACTTATGTGAAGTATGGAGAAAGTTGGAATTGCAGTGTGTCAAAGTTAAAGGATGTGATAGAGTAGTGCAAATGAGTTTATGAGGCATTGATGTGAAGTATGGAGAAAGTTGGAAGCAATATTTTGTGAAAACTTACAAAAGAATACAGGTATGGAACATATATTTGACTTTCAAGTTATAGTTTGAATTTGGAATTTAGTCAGCAGTGTGCAACAACAAGTATATTATCAAGAAGATATGCAAGTGGCAAGTGGAGTTCAAGCTTTTAATTTCTAGTTAAGCTTTAGGTTTATCTCTGATTAGATGCTAATACATTTGGAATTACAACATCAAGGCTTCTAGTTTGTTATACGATGATCATATAGGATTGTGCTATTACATCAAGTAGAGTTTCAACTAAATAAGAAATTTAACAGAATCTCCTTAGGGGTGGAAGAATTGGTTGGGGCTTGAGGCTTGTTACAAGTAGGTCACAAATTCGAGGAATGAAAGAAGTGGAGACATAACCTATTTATATGGGAGGGGAGGGGTGAGTCCAACTGAAAAAATAATAATAAGTTTAACATGTAGCTCTCCCTGATACAACAATCAGCCATATCATGTTCATCTGGACTGTAATCAAGGACACTGTTATCTGGATACTAACTCAGTCCACTAGGGAAATGTTGACCAAAGTGTTGTTTCGCGAAGATTTTTTCAAAGTATTCCTCTCTTATATCTAATTCTTTGTCCTCTTCTCCTTGATATTTTTCTGCTTCTCTAGTGATTTTTGAAGACATCAGGAAATCAGGCCTCTCTATACAACCATCTACTTTACGCTTGTGGGGGGGGGGGGGGTAAGAAGGAAATCATACTGTCATCCCAGTATAACGGTATATAGAAGTTAAAATTAAAAAAGATCCATGTTCCAAAAAGGGGATTAACGATGAACAAATTACATCACAAAGTCTAATATATATCAAGAGTGGTACTTACATAACCAATACCCGCTGATAGCATTAACATCATGAACCCCATTAGCGTAATCTGCAAATGATGGGAATAATTTACTTCCCTTTAAGAGAGAATAACTGATAGAACATGCTCCACAACATATCAAAAAAAGGAGAGATTTCTTTACCATGTTTGGTCTGGAGATTGTGTGCATCATTCGGCAAACAAGCCAATACACATAAGAAAAAAATAAAAATGAAAGTTATCAATAATGAAACTGGCTGTGGAACTCCAAACATACAACTACTTTAATTGAAACAGAGCTCCTAAGAAAATTCATGTATATAATGTATTTAAAAGCACTCCTAAATATGAAGAAGAGTTTGCCATACAAAAACCAGATTAGTATACTGGTATTATTTTCCAGCAAGATTGATTGCACCCCTAAACATAGACTTCGCAGTCAACTCCCTTTCTTGTTGGTTTTAAGGACCAGATGTCTGCATCGTTTGAAGTTCACTCAGCATGTGCATTCTCTCGCATAAAAAACGTCTAGTTTATCGGTAGTGGAAGTCGGTAGTCTATAGTTTTTCAAACACATATATGGTACTATTTGCTCCATTAACCAGTCAGTGCCATCAACTATCTTGACTTCCTTTATCCCTTGCTAAATAATGCCTGATAATCTTGGAGTATCTGTTATATTAATTCAAACCACATGCACATGCTTATCTTAACAGATAAATTAGATGGCATTAGACGTGCTCTTATAAATGACTTTCTAATATTAGGTAGACATTCCCAACACCGAGAAGCAAGTATATAAACTAGCAGACACTGTCAATTTCAAGCTTTGTGTTCCCTCAGTAGTTCCCTAAAGCGCAGCCAACTATCAACATGGAGTGAAACATGACATATAACCACACAATGACAATGTTAGAAATACCGAAACAAAAACATGTATCCCCTAGGAAAAATATGTGAAGACCCATAACCGAGTCGAAGCTGTTTTTCCATCAAACCGAGTCCACTCGAAGCAGTGCTCCATAAGAGGATTAACAAAGGTTAACAACTAATTGTCAACTTGAAATAAAACCTCTATTGTCCAGTGCAAGACCCATAGCCCAAAAAGTATGGACAAGAATAAGGCTTGTCTCAAACCTAAATGACATGTTGGCATCTTTCCAATTCTCCTAGATAGAAGTTTATACATATTCTTTTGAGAACTATGTTCAACTTGAGGCATAGGTAAAGCCAAAAAGGGAAGCATAACGCATTTCCACTAGTTACAAGTGATATATGACCCTCTAATTATAACAAAAGGCTGTTGGAATCACTCATGCATAGATTATAGATAGAATTTAGCACTCGGGTGCAATAAATATGTGACAGCAATATCTATCGGCAAGCGATCAGTAAAGAACTTACGGCATCCAAAGAGGGAAGAGAGTGACGAATTTACTCCAAAAGGGCTGCAACACATATTTAGCAAGGAGCGAATTATCGACGCCACTGTACTTGTATTTGTGCAGCGTGGCGATTCCGTGGTGCCCAATGTACCCCATATCCCTACAATATCAAGATCGCATTAGTTCAGCCAAACCCTAGCAATAATTTAAATGCAACAACAGCACGTATTTTGCATTGGAAGGTGAGAACTGGCGAAACGATGATGTGAATTAGGCCACAAAACCTAAGAAAATTCTCCGCAGAAAATAAAAAATTAAAAGAAATTAACAAAAATCGAACTATTACAGTACCTCACTAATCTAGCTTATATTGGGATAAAAGCGCAAAACTGAAGAAACTAATGAAAGGTCAAATCATTGAAATTTTCGCGGTAAACTTACGAGATCGAAGCAGTTGTTTAACTGAGATTAAAAAAGGGATGAAAATTGAGATTTTTAAAAAAAGGTTGAGATCTAGAAAGGGAAATTAGGGTTTGAGAAAGTTGGGACCTTGGAAAAGAGACGAAGATGCCCCCGCTTTATTCGAAGATGGAGAAGATGCCCCCGCTTTATTCGAAGATGGAGATGGGCGAAAAGAAACGACGATGCAGGAAATGAAGGGAAGAGGTGGTCCCCGCTTTGGTGTCAAGTGGGTTGGGTTACGGGTCTGGTGTCGGCTTATATCTACCCGGATCCGAATTAAACAACAAGGAATGTGAGGGTTGAGAGGCATACCAAAAACACTCTTTTTAGTCGGTAAGAAAGCAAATAATATATCAACTTTCTTAATGATCGATACCATTCATTCTGATCAACATATTCTAAGGCATGCATACAAAAAAATGTTATGTGATTTCAATATTTTTTGCACTTGCATTAGAAAGTTGCAAATTAATGATGAACAGAATATGAGTATTTCCATAAGTAAATCAACGACTAAGGGCTGTGAAGATCAAGATACATATTGTCAACCATCAAAACTCTTTCTTATGTCTTTGATACCCAACATTTCTACATTTTTAGATCGGGGTCCTTTTCTTTTTCTTCTTTTCTTAAGTAGACTCCTCTCCATTTATTTTATTAGGTATATAGAATACCCATTTATCTCAAATTCTAATGTAAACCTTTCAAGGGTAATCTTTCTCAAATCATCAGCATCAAAATTACAACACCAGTTTTTCCTTGGTCTGTATTGGTTTTTACAGTTTCTAAATTAATTGAAGTTGATGGATCTAAATAGGATGGATAATTGTTAGATATTTTGTAGCTGAATCTTTATTTTATTTATTAAACATAAAATAATATATCTAAAATTAATAAAAGGATATTACCGATCTGGAGTAGGCATACGAATGCACTGCCCTAAAAGACATATCGCCGGCCTCGGACAGCCAGCCTAGACAGATGTGTCCCTTAGCGGTACAGACCTTTATCTACCGTTATTCTCGACGCGTCGCAACCGTCGAAGGAAGGATCATGAGTTGTTAGCCAATTCCTAAAACAATATGTGATAGTAATTACTTTATAGCATCGAGTATTAGAAAATGGAGATGATTATTTTGTATAAAGAAAGAGGTTTTATCTCATGGTCGTATAACTTGCACTCTCTAATTAAAATATTGATGTGCTAGAGAATACGGGTATCCACTATTAAATAGAAATAAATCTCCAAATAAAATATGTTTCCAAAACAATTATAGCATCCTATATAAAGTCCAATTAATTTGTAATAATAATAGGTATTTGTTGAGTTATTTTATAGTCTTAATTATACCGCAATTGCGCTTTATCAATTTTAGCATCCGTGGGTCGATCCATAGAAAAGAAGGCAAATTTAGTTGAAATCCAACGAATTAAAAGATAGGTTCTGAAAAGAATTGTTTATTACTAAATATTTAAATGCAAAAATTAAAACAAGCAAATGATATAACTTTCGAAAAATAAGATAAAGAAAATATTCCAAGATATTGAATCCCCTGGGTCTAATCATGAATTAACCAAGCAACATGTACTCTCTAATATTTCCCCATCTAAATAATTATGGAACCATAAAATTTCGTTCAATGCAGTAACCTATCGACTCTAAGAAAGTATAAATTATACAAACTTCGAATTAAATTCGGTCAAACATATTAATTTCTATTTATTATTCTGGAATGTAGTTCTATTTAATCCGGTATTAATCAAGTCTGAATTTTCCCCAAAATAGATCTATCTATCTGGGTTTATCAATCAGCAGTATTAATCCTAGATCTTGAATAGATCAAACCTAGTATATATGAATTATCTCTTCCTTTATTTTCCCTAAATTAAATTTATGGTTGTCAAGCATTAAATCTAATTTAGTTTATCAACATGGACTTTATTCAAAAATAAAACATACCAAGATTAGTATTAGTGCATAGAGAAACACATAACCACAAGATTAAAACATGATTAACTTAGGTTTATCAACTTAGATATACAAGAATTTAGCTATGCATGAAATTAAAATTTAAGCAAGAATTAAAAGAAGACGTGATAATAAAAGCAAAAGAATATCTTACAACCCTGAAATTGATCTTGCTCTCCAAACCCTAACCATCAAAATAACAAGAGAAGAAGAGAGATCCCCCAAGAGAGGATGATTTTAGCCTTCCGTATTTGATGCTATTAAACAGTCTTTTAATCGAATACAGTGTACCAACAGAATCACAAGAAAATAAAAAATCCTCAGAAAAAAATCGAGAATATTTTGTCAGAGTGGTCAGCTAAAAGCCGGTTTGGTTACGCTAAAGGCCGGCCAAAATTGGAGAAGTGGGCCCCACTTTGGTCTCTGGCTTCCTTACTCTGAATCGATCGTTTTAAGCTCTTTATTTCTCTGTAAATCTTTCCATATGCTTATGTTTTCTTTTTAACTCATTTTATTGATGTGAACCACACGTGTTGGTATCTTTTCTTCTCCTTTTGCACTTAAGACCTTGTCACCTGCAAATATCACAAAACACCTTCACACAGTATTAAATATGACAAATTAAAGTTAAATATAAATATAAAATGTGTATTAAAATGCACCAATCAAATACCCCCACACTTAACTTTTGCTAGTTCTCGAGCAAAACCTAGACTCTAAAAGAAAAATTAAAAACTAAAAACCTAAGAAAAATAATTTCGCAGGTGTTGCAATTGCACTTAACAGGTGCAAAAACCCGTTTAAACTCCTAAATTGCCCTAGCGGACGAGTACTGTCTCGTGAGAGTTTTCAGCAGATACTACCCACAAAATCCCAAAAAGGAAAATAAAAAGAAGTAAAAGGAAAGAAAAGGAAAAATAAAGAAAAAGAAAAACTAAAAACTAAAAAACAAGAAAAGTGAAACAATAAAAGATAGAATTTTGCTAGTTTTTCGGTTTTCAAGAACTATCATTCTAAAGTGTCGTTTCAAATCCAGAAATTCTATTCTCCCTCAATAAAACCCGATCCTATTTTTCACTCCTATACCCCATACGTGTTTGTGTAATGCATCTTCTGGTCTTGAGATTTCAATTCAAATTATAGTATCCATATCTCATATTCTCGCATTTTTTTAATACACACACACACACACACACATCTATATACATATGTATATATATGCATATGTATATGTATCTATATTCATATGTATATATATGCATATGTATATGTATACATATACACATACATCATGTATATATGTGTACATATGTATATATATACATATTATATAGAGAATAATGGAGGAAAGATGCCATAGGAGGGAATTTCCTCCTATGGCGTCGAAAGAGTACGTTCTCCGTCGTATTTCCCGACGATCGGCACCAAATTTCATGTGACTCTACAACTTTTTCACCGTTGAATTAGTGGGTTCAAAATTAACGGTTTACCGACAATAGAACTTTTTACATTGCTAAATCAACGGTGAAAAAGTTGTAGAATCACATGAAATTTGGCGTATCCACATCTTAGATGATAAGGATGAAGATGATGGATCCCGATCGTCGGAAAATACGACGGAGGGCGTACATTTTCGACGCCATAGGAGGAAATTCCCTCCTATGGCCTCTTTCCTCCATTATTCTCTAATATATATACACATATGTATATACATGTACATATGTGTATAGATGTGTGTGTATACTCACAATACCTTTTTATGTGACTATTAATACTTCATGAGGCACCAACCAACGATTATTCAATATGTGGGTTTTATTATGTTAGTTTGCTAAACTATTTAGAACACCCATGTATCGAGGTTTCAGCCAATGACTCCATAGCTAGATGGTTTGAGGGAACTAAGTGAGAAAACACTGTATAAGACTTAATCACTCAAGTATCCTAGACAATCACAAATCTAAACTTATATATATATATATATATATATATATATATATATATATATATAATATATATATATATATATATATATATATATCATCCACTTTTCGACGTGAACATCCAATACTTCTTGAGGCACGAATTCCCAGCCACTTAATGAGAAAAAACTTGGTTTTTTTAACAAAAATATTTTTAGTTATGCTTTACATCCCAAGATTAAAGAGGCGTGCTCGTGCGAATAGCAGGTAATAGGGGGTTTAGTATATCGATATTGGATATTTGGTTTTATTTGATATAGACATATTATTTCCTATTCATATTTTGCCATCATCAAAAAGGGAGAGATTAATAACTTATGGATTTTGACGATCCTTTTATTTGGTTTTGATGATAACTGAAATATGAATAATTTGTTTCGTGTCACTTACTTATCTTGTTTTATTCTATCAACACTAAACTTGTATGGACTTGATGTTCAGCTTGCATATCCTATATCCTGTGTATATCAAATAATATCAATATCGACATGCTTTACTTGTGTTGTATTCTTTGATATCGATATATTACTTACATTCGTTGTTTTGATATTCACAATATAAATATGTATATACATGTGTCCTATATATTGGTTTTTTATATATCATATATATAATGTTCATAGCTTGTGTGTATATCCCCAGTTCCCGTATATTTTTCCAGATTTTTTTCCTATTTTTCATTATATATATATGTGTGTGTGTGTGTGTGTGTGTGTATAATTTTAATTATTACTTAAACCTAAACATAAAATAAAAAATCCTAAACCTACCCCGTACCCGACCCGATCCACGCCCTACACGACCCGACCCGCCTGCTCCTCTTCTTCTTCCTCGTTCCCTTTTCTTTTCCCGCTACAAAACCCAACGGCTCTCCTTTTCTTGCGCTAGCCCGCGACGACCGTGACCACCTCCACGAAACCCGCGCCCCGTCGCCAACGAACTCCCCGCGATCCCCTCCACCAAATCCCCTCGTCCTCGCTGCGAGACCCGCTCCCCCACATCCTCGCCTCACCCACGTCGACGACCGAGCCCCTCTCCTTTCTTTTCCATTTCGCTCCTTCCCCCCTCGTTATCATCCTCTTCTTTCCCCTTTGCAACCCCATCTCCTCTCTCTACACCCACTGCCAACACTCGAACCCACCACCACCTCACCGATGAGCCTCCTCCTCCGGCCATCCCCGTCACCTCATTTCCTCCACCGCCGATGAACCACCACTGTCGGAGCCCCTCCTCTCCTTCACTGCACCCGAACCCACTACCTACTGCACCCCCACTCCTTCGCCCGCGACCACCAAGCCCCTGCATCCATCGCCGTAGCCACCAGCTCCACCTCGCCGACGAGCCCCGACCTCCTCATCTCCTCAACTCCATCCCCTCACCGAGCGTGTTCCACCTCGCTGCAACCGCCACCGAAGCTCGATGCCACTGACGCCACCTCTATTGACTCCACGACTCCTCCCTCGGAGCTCCGCTGCCCCCACCACCGTGTCACAGCCCCGTGCTCACCTCTGCAGTGCCGAGCCTCTCCAAGTCCTCACCCGAGCCCGTGCTAGTCGCGTGTGTATCGTGACATGCCGTCTCCGCGCCGTGATCGTGTCGTTGCTCTGTGTCGCGTGCTGTGCTACTACCGTTCGTCATTTTCATCCCGATTATCGATCCATCGCTAGGCAAGTGAATCCCTCACTTGCTCATACATGCTAATATTATACTAATTAGGGTTAAGTGTTTATTTAAACTATATATATATATATATATATATATATATATTTGTAGTAAATGGTATTACAACGACGCCGTAGTGATTGGATTTCTATGCGTGAATGATTAGGATTGAGTTTAGAATCAAGTGTTAAAGGTATAGAGACTATAGGGATCGATATCATATTCGGGTCAGCTAGATTGAATAAGATCCCAAAAATCCTTGATATGTTGTGCTAGCTGCTCTATGCAAAACCTAAATCAAAACATATCTTGTTATGGCGGAACTTGCGATAGTTATATTCCTTTACCGTTACGAATAACATGTTGAAATTGGATGCAAAATATCATGTTAATAATCATGTAAAGTCGCCCCCTAAAGGCGACACCAAATATGAATTTTTACCGCGCATGTTACCTTGTTAAAATCTTTGTAAATTTAATACAGTTTGGAACGTAACATTCTATGGCTCATATAGAAGCCGACTCGATAATCTAAATTTAGACATAGTTTATTTCTCGACAATTATAGATTACTGTAACGATATTTAGCTGCGAATGCGGCACTGGACTGCGGCCCGGGGCAGCATTTCGCATGGATACCTGACTTTTAATACCTCTACATCCCTGCTTTAAACTGAAAATGCGTAGATCCCCATATGGTCGCGTAGATAATTTATCTAGCTAACACATGAATCTAGTCTTGTGCAGTTTCACCGTCGTTTGATATTTAGTTTGTATTTTTGAGTATCGATGTGTTCTGCAGTTTCTGCAGTAACATTTCTTACTCCGTCACATTAAACAAGGCGTAACTCCTAGTACAGGAAGGATATTGATAATCCATTTGATGCATTGTAAACCTAACAGATAGAACTAGATTTTATTCAACTGGGAAGACTGTAGGGTGTTTTTCGTCACCCCAGTGAGATGGGAATACGCGCGCGCTTGTCAGGCGTACTACAGATTCCCCCTGCCTAGGGTAGGCCGGGGTTTAATGATTGTGGGGATCCGAATCTCCGGCAGCCGCGGACTAAGCTGCCGTTAATTACCCCTCGCCTTTGGGGCGAGGGAACTTCCGATTAACGGGTTAAACTGATCATGCGAACTTAATGTGCAGTGTGCGTGTGTTGTGTTTTGAAAAAGGGGGGTTTTGGATATATCGGGAGCCACGCAGAGTTTTTACGGGGGTCTCGCTACCCGGATAGCGGGCTGGGGGTCAAGGGGGCTAGCAGCCCCCTTGCGGGGTTCGGGGCAGCGCCCCGGCCCAAAAAATTTTTTGGAGGGGGAGAATGTGGCGGAGTATGTATATGTGTGAATTTGTATACATATGTATATGTATATGTATGTACATAAAAAGAGGGGGAAAAGGCATCCAAGGGATGCGTGGGGGCCAGCGCCTTGAGCGCTGTGCGCTTAGGTGCTGTGCGCTCAGGCGCAAGCGCGCCCCGTGTCGGCACGTGGGCGCTTTGCGCATGAGCGCTGCGCGCAGGTGCGCAAGCGCGCGCGCCACGTGTCGGCACCCGGACGCTTTGCGCATGAGCGCTGCGCGCAGGTGCGCAAGCGCGCGCGCCACGTGTCGGCACGCGGGCGCTTTGCGCACTTGCGCCATGCGCGCAGGTGCGCAAGCGCGCGCGACACGTGTCGGCACGTGGGCGCTTTGCGCACTTGCGCAAGCGCGCGCGCCACGTGTCGGCACGTGGGCGCTTTGCGCACTTGCGCTGCGCGCCGGAGAGGACAAGAGGCTTTTAGCCTGAAAAAAAAGATTTCTCAAAAGAGAAATCAGAGAGGAGTCGGGCTCCTGAATGTGTTTTGGGTTTAATGGAAGTGGTTCTTCTTCTTCCTCCTGTTGCTTGCTGGATCTTGAAGCTCAAGAGATGTGAAATCTCAAAATCTCTCCTTTTTAAGATCTGATGACAGATCCAAGTTCCCCTTTGTGGGTTTTGTGGTGAAAAACTAATTTGTTTTATAAAAAGAAAAGTAAAACTCTTGATTTAATTCAAGAGAAAGAAGAAGGTTTTGGAACCTTGAAGAAGAAGAATAGATCTCAGATCTGAAAACTTTTTTGGAGAGAGAAAAAAAGTTGTTGGGATATTTCATTATCCTTGCCTTTATAGGCCGTACATTTTACACATAGCCCCTTGGGCTTCACAAAATGGCATTTTGCCTATCCCATGGCTCATGTGCCATTTCTTTTTTGCGCATAAGCCATGGGCTTACAAAAATTTGGCTTTATACCCATTTTGTTTACATTCATGCATAAAAAATTACATAAAAAATTATTTATTACATGATTTCATTTTTGGCATGGGGAGGGTCGGCTGCTTCATGTTTCGGACTCGACCTGGGCATGGGCCCACTTGACCTGGGCTTGGGCCCACCTACCTTGGGGTTGACCTTGACTTTGACTCGGTCAACCGGGGTGTAGATTTTTACTTCAACAAAGTGCCCCCCATCAATAAATGCACACTACGTATGTGAGTCGTGTGCATGAAATTGATGGATCTTCTTTCACGTGGAGGCGACTTGCTTTGGTCCCCACTTTTTGGGATGCACTGCCCTTTTTACGACGTGGACGGTCGACGCTCTGTTACGAAGCGATTTGGGTTCCCAATTTGCGGGAGCCTGCACTGCCCTTTTTGCGACATAGATGGTCGACGCTCTGTTACGAAGCGATTCGGGTTCCCAATTTGCGGGAGCCTGTACTGCCCTTTTTGCGACATAGACGGTCAACGCTTGACGCGTCTCCGAGACGGAGTATCCGTGGTAGACGTTTCCCTGGCCCGGAGCAATCTGGTTCCTGCTTTGTAGGATGCCTGCACTGCCCTTTTTGCGACATGGACGGTCGACGCTCTGTTACGAAGCGATTTGGGTTCCCAATATGCGGGAGCCTGCACTGCCCTTTTTGCGACATAGACGGTCGACGCTCTGTTACGAAGCGATTTGGTAGACGTGTCCCCGGCACGGAGTGTCGCTGGTCGACGTTTCCCCGAGGCGGAGTTTCTGTTGTCGATGTGCCCCCGGCACGGAGTGTCTGCTTAACGTTTCCCCGAGGCGGAGTATCGGCTGGTTGACGTTTCCCTGATGCGGGGTGTCTGTGTTGGACGTTTTCCCCGATGCAGAGTGTCGCTGGTTGACGTGTCCCCGGCACGGAGTGTCGCTGATGGACTTTTCCCCGGCGCGGAGTGTCAGGTTGACTTTTCCCCGGCACGGAGTGTTGCTGATGGACTTTTCCCCGGCGCGGAGTGTCGGGTTGACTTTTCCCCGGCACGGAGTGTCGTTGATGGACTTTTCCCCGGCGCGGAGTGTCGCTGGTTGACTTTTCCCCGGCACGGAGTGTCGCTGATGGACTTTTCCCCGGCGCGGAGTGTCGCTGATGGACTTTTCCCCGGCGCGGAGTGTCGCTGGTTGACTTTTCCCCTGTATGGAGTGTCGCTGATGGACTTTTCCCCGGCGCGGAGTGTCGCTGGTTGACTTTTCCCCGGCACGGAGTGTCGCTGATGGACTTTTCCCCGGCGCGGAGTGTCGGGTTGACTTTTCCCCGGCACGGAGTGTCGCTGATGGACTTTTCCCCGGCGCGGAGTGTCGGGTTGACTTTTCCCCGGCACGGAGTGTCGCTGGTCGACTTTTCCCCGGCACGGAGTGTCGCTGGTTGACTTTTCCCCAGCACGGAGTGTCGCTGATGGACTTTTCCCCGGCGCGGAGTGTCGGGTTGACTTTTCCCCGGCACGGAGTGTCGCTGATCGACTTTTCCCCGGCACGGAGTGTCGCTGGTTGACTTTTCCCCTGCACGGAGTGTCGCTGATGGACTTTTCCCCGGCGCGGAGTATCGGGTTGACTTTTCCGAGACGAAGCATAATTTCGACAGGGAAGGCAGGTACACCGAGGCGAAGCATCTTTTCGACACGGGGTGCATTCTGAGACGAAGCATAATTCCGACGCAGAGCTTGCTGGTTGATTTGATTCCGAGGCGGGGCATAATTCCGGCAGGGAAGGTAGATATCCCGAGGCGAAGCATGATTTCGACACGGGGTAAATTCTGGGACAGAGCATGATTCCGCCGTAGAGGTTGTTGATTTGATTTGATTTGGGAATGGGTTTTTGTTTGGCATTTGCATTGCTGCACTGGAATGATGCCAGGAGCAACTCATCATTTGCCCCGGGAGGATTTGGATTTGGTTGCTTAGGAGACAGGTTTAGGTCCCTATTACCTAAAGCTTTTCAATTTTATGGGCCGTGAGGGTCCCATAAAAGCATTTTCTCCCTACGGGTCGTGAGGATCCCGCAGGTGTATTTTCTCCTTAAGAGTCGTGGGGACTCCTAAGTGTGTCGCTCCTTTGTGAGTCATAGGGATCTCACGCGGGAATTTTCTCCTCACAAAGTCGAGAGGGCTTTGTGAGTGCATTTCATTTCTTTCCTTTTTTTACGAGTTTGCACCCTTTGGGTTTTCACAAACTCGCCGGCAGTCCTGCTGTTCTTACTCACGGAGCCCTTTCGGGTTTTCATCCGTGCCCGTTTTGCTTGTGGACATACCGTTCTTCTTTTTTTTTTCCTTCTTTTTTTTTCTTATTTTTTTTTTTTTGGAGAGATCGGGATTGTTTTACGCCCGTGGATTGTATACGGCTTTGCAGGATGTATGATCCAGACCGTAGGGCCAGAAACATTTCAGGACTTTGTTGGCGTCTGCATCGCTACACCGGAATATGGTACCAGGAGCGACTCATCATTCGCCGTTGGGGTATGGGATTTGGAATTTGGTTGGCGTCTGCATCGCTGCACTGGAATATGGTACCAGGAGCGACTCATCATTCGCCGTTGGGGTATGGAATTTGGAATTTGGTTGGCGTCTGCATCGTTGCACTGGAATATGGTACCAGGAGCGACTCATCATTCGCCGTTGGGGTATGGGATTTGGAATTTGGTTGGCGTCTGCATCGCTGCACTGGAATATGGTACCAGGAGCGACTCATCATTCGCCGTTGGGGATTGGGATTTGGAATTTGGTTGGCGTCTGCATCGCTGCACTGGAATTTGGTACCAGGAGCGACTCATCATTCGCCGTTGGGGATTGGGATTTGGAATTTGGTTGGCGTCTGCATCTCTGCACTGGAATATGGTACCAGGAGCGACTCATCATTCGCCACTTGGGGATTGGGAAGCGATGGCTTAGGAGACAGGTTTGGATCCCTATCACCTAAGACTTTTCAATTTTATGGGCCGTGAGGATCCCATAAAAGCATTTTCTCCCTACGAGTCGTAAGGATCCCGTAGGTGTATTTTCTCCTTAGGAGTCGTGAGGACTCCTAAGTGTGCTTTTCCTTTGTGAGTCGTAAGGATCCCATAAAGGTTTGTTCTCCTCATGCATCGTGAGGACACATGAGTGGATTTCCCTCGTTCCCAGTTTAATGACTTAGAGGTCGACTGTTTCCCGTTTAACGACTTGGAGGTCATCTATTTCCAGTTTAACGACGTAAAGGTCATCTGTTTCCAGTTTAAAGACGTAGAGGTCATCTTTTTCCAGTTTAATGACGTGGTGGTCGTCTGTTTCCAGTTTAACGACTTAGAGGTCATCTGTTTCCAGTTTAAAGACTTGGTGGTCATCTGTTTCCAGTTTAACGACGTGGTGGTCATCTGATTCCAGTTTAACGACTTGGTGGTCATCTGTTTCCAGTTTAACGACTTGGTGGTCATCTGATTCCAGTTTAACGACTTGGTGGTCATCTGTTTCCAGTTTAACGACGTAGAGGTCTGCTGTTTCCAGTTTAACGACTTAGAGGTCATCTGTTTCCAGTTTAAAGACTTGGTGGTCGTCTGATTCCAGTTTAACGACTTGGTGGTCTTCTGTTTCCAGTTTAACGACGTAGAGGTCTGCTGTTTCCAGTTTAACGACTTAGAGGTCATCTGTTTCCAGTTTAAAGACTTGGTGGTCGTCTGATTCCAGTTTAACGACTTGGTGGTCTATGGATGACGAGCTTGGAATTTTGGGGTAGGGGCCGGCATCAGCATTGCTAACACTGAAGCAGAGGTGCCAGGACACATAAGTGGGTCTCCCCAATGGAGCATAATTCCGAGGGCGGAGACCAACCGCTGGACTGATGATTGCGGTGGGGCATGGCTATGCTGAGAATTATTTGAGCCCGTGGATTGTATACGGTGGTCAATTTGGGGACTAACCGTAGGGCCAGAAGAATTTTGGGAAACTGGATTTTGGTTGGCGTCTGCATCGCTACACTGGAATATGGTACCAGGAGCGACTCATCATTCGCCGTCGTTTTTTTTTTTTTTTTACCGCGATTGCTCTATCATTTCAGCTTTTCTTATCGCGAAGGTCGCGATTGCCCTATCATTTCGGCTATTTATTCACGGTTGCCCCATCATTTCGGCTTTTCTCTATTTTTATTTTATTTACACATTTTTTTTTATTTACATATATATATATATTTACATTCCCAGTTTAACGACTTAGAGGTCGATTGTTCCCAGTTTAAAGACTTGGTGGTCTACTGGTCCCAGTTTAGCGACGTGGTGGTCCTCTATGCTTATCCCAGCTCCTTGAACTTTGATCTTGGCTGAGCTGTGTTGATGACCTAGCTCTGTGGCTTGCCGATACATCCGAGGATTGCGAGGTTTTTCCAAGCTTATATTGGTCCTCTGCCCAATCTTTGAAAATATAGCAGTCTTCTATGGTATGACCCACCACTCTATGATATGGGCAGTATATGGGATTGCCGGTCATGTTCATTTCCTGTGGCCTCTTTGGAACAGGCAGTTGCAGACCACTGTTCAGGGCGTCCATGAATATTTTGCGGACTTCATCCCTCCTGAAGGAGTATACCTTCTTCTTTCCCTCCATTGGAGTAGGTGCCTTTACTGATGCTGGTCCTCGAGGCCGATCGGTCTTTGGTTCGCCCTTTCCAGATAATGGCACATGTCTGGGAGGATTAGGTTCCCGAAATGCTTCGGTCTCCATTTGCATGAAATCGGCGGTCGTAGCTTGACCGTTTGCTAACGCGCCTTTAGACAGTTCTATCTCTCCTGCCCTGTATTGCCTTTCGACCCAATCTTTGAAGACGAAGCAGTCCTCAATGGCATGACCTATCACCCTGTGAAGGGGCAATATTTTGGGTCGTCGGTCATATTCTCTTCTTGCGGTCTCTTTGATTCTGGCAGTTGTAGACCGTTTTTTAGGGCATCCCTGAATATCTTGTGGACCTTTTCCCTCTTGAAGGAATAGACCTTTTCCAGCTTCTCTTTCAGAGGCGATTCCCCCCCGGCGTATGTATCGGAGGGACTGGAGGCTGATTGCGGCCGTTTTTCGCGAAGGCGCTCCGCTTTTAGGTTCAAAGGGATATCAGTTGGCTGCCCCCGGGTATCAATCCCTGGCTCATGAGCCAAAATTTGATTCTGCTGTAATTGCAATCGGGCGACTTGGGTCGCGAGATCTGCCACGACGTTTGCCAGCTCGTCGACTTTAGAATAGACCTCGGCCATCTTCTCATCCCTGTCCTGAAATTGCCTTTGAAGCCAGTGGAATAATGCTTGTTCTGTAGTTCCGGCTATGACAACCGGGTAATCTTTATTGCCTGAGCTCAATTCCGTAGGAACCACGGGCTCCTCTGGCTTATTGGCCTGAGCGAGCTCTTCATCATTTAGATCGAGCCGATGCTGGGTAGCGTCAACCATATCATCACCATGGCTGTGAAGAAGAGGAGGGTTCGTTTCTTCATGTCCGGCCATGTAGACAGTGTGAATAACACATTCAACCATTCTTTCATCACTGGCAGCTGGTTTCGCGGAGCGGTCCGGGCTTTGGAAATTCATAAATTTTAACATGGCCAGAGCCCTAGCCCTTTTGTTGGCTCTATATCTGAGCCACTTCTGCCTCAGCTTCTCTGCCTTAAGCGCTTGGCAGGCTTCTGCTCTTCGGGGAGCCGCCATAGGCTGAGTGATGGGGAGGCTTGAGGAGACACCCAATCGAGCAGTTATCGGAGGCGCCGCTGGCGATTGCTCAAGACGCGTTGTAGCTTTGTTGGTGTTGATAGCCTTGCCCCCAGTTGGGGCCAAGGAAAGTCGTTCAGACACCGACTTGCGTTTGAGTTGGGGCGCCTTCGAGACCATCACATTTGGCCTCTTGCCTTTCGAGACCGGCTTGTCTGCCACCAGGGCTTGAGGAGCTGGGATGGCGCCAACTGGCATGAACATAATAGAGCCGAATGGTAGCAGCGGCTCCTCCCATTGTCGCCCGAGACTGGCCGGAAGGACCGTCCTAGAGTCTATCCTCATCGTGTAGGAGACGGGAGCTGAGTTCATCATCGAAGACATCGTCGGAAGGTGATTGCTTGAAAATCTGCATGAAAAAGCATCATTTTAGTATAAATATAGACATGTATATAGATTGAGTTCGCATGAACGCTTGACCCGAAATATGGGAGGAGAGATTGGTCCTACCGGGCGTGCCAGAATCTGTAGGGTGTTTTTCGTCACCCCAGTGAGATGGGAATACGCGCGCGCTTGTCAGGCGTACTATAGATTCCCCCTGCCTAGGGTAGGCCGGGGTTTAATGATTGTGGGGATCCGAATCTCCGGCAGCCGCGGACTAAGCTGCCGTTAATTACCCCTCGCCTTTGGGGCGAGGGAACCTCCGATTAACGGGTTAAACTGGTCATGCGAACTCAATGTGCAGTGTGCGTGTGTTGTGTTTTGAAAAAGGGGGTTTTGGATATATGTGTGAATTTGTATACATATGTATATGTATATGTATGTACATAAAAAGAGGGGGAAAAGGCATCCAAGGGATGCGTGGGGGCCAGCGCCTTGAGCGCTGTGCGCTTAGGTGCTGTGCGCTCAGGCGCAAGCGCGCCCCGTGTCGGCACGTGGGCGCTTTGCGCATGAGCGCTGCGCGCAAGCGCGCGCGCCATGTGTCGGCACGTGGGCGCTTTGCGCAAGAGCGCTGCGCGCAGGTGCGCAAGCGCGCGCGCGCCACGTGTCGGCACGTGGGCGCTTTGCGCAATGCGCGTTGTGCGCAGGTGCGCAAGCGCGCGCGCGCCACGTGTCGGCACGCGGGCGCTTTGCGCACTTGCGCCATGCGCGCAGGTGCGCAAGCGAGCGCGACACGTGTCGGCACGTGGGCGCTTTGCGCACTTGCGCAAGCGCGCGCGCCACGTGTCGGCACGTGGGCGCTTTGCGGACTTGCGCTGCGCGCCGGAGAGGACAAGAGGCTTTTAGCCTGAAAAAAAGATTTCTCAAAAGAGAAATCAGAGAGGAGTCGGGCTCCTGAATGTGTTTTGGGTTTAATGGAAGTGGTTCTTCTTCTTCCTCCTGTTGCTTGCTGGATCTTGAAGCTCAAGAGATGTGAAATCTCAAAATCTCTCCTTTTTAAGATCTGATGACAGATCCAAGTTCCCCTTTGTGGGTTTTGTGGTGAAAAACTAATTTGTTTTATAAAAAGAAGAGTAAAACTCTTGATTTAATTCAAGAGAAAGAAGAAGGTTTTGGAACCTTGAAGAAGAAGAATAGATCTCAGATCTGAAAACTTTTTTGGAGAGAGAAAAAAAGTTGTTGGGATATTTCATTATCCTTGCCTTTATAGGCCGTACATTTTACACATAGCCCCTTGGGCTTCACAAAATGGCATTTTGCCTATCCCATGGCTCATGTGCCATTTCTTTTTTGCGCATAAGCCATGGGCTTACAAAAATTTGGCTTTATACCCATTTTGTTTACATTCATGCATAAAAAATTACATAAAAAATTATTTATTACATGATTTCATTTTTGGCATGGGGAGGGTCGGCCGCTTCATGTTTCGGACTCGACCTGGGCATGGGCCCACTTGACCTGGGCTTAGGCCCACCTACCTTGGGGTTGACCTTGACTTTGACTCGGTCAACCGGGGTGTAGATTTTTACTTCAACAAAGACACCTGAAACTAAACAAAACCGCTAGTAAACTGCGTGCGAAGTTGGACTTCCAGTTCTGAAACTGGAATTCCAGTAATCGATCGCTAATTTAAAATGATGATCAGTCCCTAAGCCGAGTTCCGTTTGACATGAGATTAATTTTATTGCTTAGATAATCAAGTGTACTTCTTACGTATTTTATATTGTTTTGGTTGATTTTATACGTGTGTTTTATGGTAAATTGTGCAAGTTATATGGCATGTCGAAATATAGTGAATGTCTGTTCAGTGCATTTTTGCCTATTTGTGTGCTTGCTTTATACCTGCTGCATATTGATTGTTTACATTGAGACCTAGTGACTGTTTTGCATTGTCGTTATATATGTAAGCCCGCGGGGGCGTCCCGGCCGTCAATCCGACGCCGGAAACGCGGAAAACAAAAACTTTGCGAACTTTGCAAAACGGCACCGCCGCGGACTTTTCACCCGGATCGGGCCATTAACCTAGCTAGCTAGCAAAAAGGAAAAGAGTAGAGATGTTATACCAAGCGATCCGTGTCCTTCGGTCTTCGTCTCCACTCCGATCTCCCGCGGAATCTCCGTCACCTCCTCGCTCGTCGGAAAGGGCACCACGTAGCCGGAATCTTTTACGGGCTCCCGCCTCTTGACCGAGGCAACTCGGGCGCGAAGTTGGCTAGCCGACACGTCCAAGGCTTCTATAGAAATAGTGTAGAAGGTTATCTCTTTTGGGGTTTATGAGGTTGCCATGGTTGGAGGAATTTTAGTACAAGGATATTCATGGAGGCTTGAGGGAATAATGGAGCATGCTTGGAAGATGGGCTCGGCCAGAACATCTCAAGTGCTCACTGGAGAAAAAATGAAGCAAGCACTCTCACTAATGTGTGAAGGATGCACAAATTAATACTAATGAGAAAAAAGAAATTTTTCTCACAGCACACAACCAATGGGGGGGTCCACCTAATAAAGCATGAAGGAAATTAAACCATACACAAAAATAAAACCTCACACCAATTCCTCCACAGTGGCCGGCCCATTCAAAAGTCCAAGTGGGAAAAAGAAACCATGGTGATAAAAAGGAATATTTCAAGATGAGAAAAATGCATGAACCAAATAATCTCACATCAATTTCTTTTCTCACCTAACCAAATCACCATCTCATAAATGCAAGAGAATGACCAAAATGGAATATCATGATTATGAAACCACACTCATGCAAAGAAACCCCTCACAAAATGTTAATTGCAAACTTGCAATTAACACCCTCCAACGAAAAATCCGACCGGGAAGGAAAAAGAGAAAACCGGCCGGAACGGAATACAAACTGGCAACCCCAGAAAACCGATCCCGTAATAAATTACAGGAAAACCCCGCTACTGCAAATACATGCCCGCATTTGTATTCCCACTGAACACAAATGCAAAGAGACAAAACTACACTATCTAATACTAGTATCCGGCTTAAGCCAAAGCCGGCTAGTAAAAACCGTCCGATCATGATCCGTGCAATACCGCACGTATCTGATCGAACCCTGCCATATCTCCATACGGCCTCTACAGCGTTTCGCCCGAAACTTGAGTAACTGTCTGTGTGGTGGACTCTAAAGACTCGTCAATACTGTGGCTGTGGATTTAACCACTAGCACGTCAGAGGTATAAGCCAATACGTGACGGGCCACCAGGTATTGACCAAAAGGGACGTCGATGAGCGAACTCATCCTGACACCCTACTGAGCCTGTCAGTGACAATATCCGTACAGTCCGGTCCGTTCGTCTATGAGTATCGCATGGCGGGCCTAGGGGGTTGGTAAAAGTCAGACCCCCAAAAGCGGTACAAGTCGTGTCGGAGTGCAGCCCAGAACACCCTGAGATACTACTGGAATACCTACCAGCAAATCTCCTGCCTTGGCCAAGGACTTTTCATGTTCTGGCTCTCCTAGACACAGCACGACCTCACCCCCAATACCGGGAGAGACGAACCCCTGCAGATCCGCTCACTGCCTCCATGTGGCTCGGGACTGTACCCAACTAAAACCTGTTTGCACGACTCCTTTGAGCCGTGGTAGGGTAGTAATCAAAGTACAGTGGGAACTCACACGAGACAAATGACGATCCCAGGTCGATGAACTAACCTGTACACATGTCACCTGGGAACTGCTATCTGACGTCTGGTATATCCCAACTAGCAGGTTCCCGGCGAGTCCTGTCCGGTGTACTCATAACCCAATGAGCACATGTATACATCTTAGGTGAATCAACTGACACCAGTGGCTTGTGAGACCGGCCACCGCCCCTCGTCGGGGTCTCGTCTGTATACACTAGTCTACTCTGGAGTATCGATGCCCTGTCTCGAAACTCCCTCGACTAGGGACCATTTAAGGATGTGCTTATAGACCCCAGCTCCCACTTATATGACCGCCCTCATACTGCTGGAAGTCAAGCAAGAATCCTAGGGGCTTTATCAACGTGTAATAGCGACTCGAAAGGTCACCTAAAGCAGTACACGATGATAAAGATAAACCAGATAGCATACTATCATCTCGAGTAAGACTGTCCTACCGGGATAGGTCCTCCCCTCAATCATTGCAATCACGTGCCTGTGATCCAATAATTGACTCTGAGGGCACTATCTCCAACAATCTCCCACTTGCACTCAAGGCTAATTATTGCGATGTCGCATACTCACAGCCCGTGTGATACCGAACACCCAACTCCTCTACTAGTCAGTCTCACAAAGCTCGTTTGCGAAACTATTGCGTTCGAGGAATAGCCTCGGTGAGTGGATCCGCTTTGATGTTTCTTTCTATGTCTCTCTATATCTCATGTTCGCAGAGAAAACTATCTCCCGAAAACGAGCAATACCTGTCCTAGAATGTCTGGATGTCTGATGGGACCTAGTTCAGAAATGAACTCCAAATCCAAACTTCTTAGACTGTATCGACAACTGAACTTAATCAGTGTCCTGCGCCATGCCTTCCCTCAGTATCCACTTGGATCATCTGTCCAAAATACTGCCCCTCGTCAGAGGGAAAACTATAACTCTGACAGCCACTCTGCCATCCATGTCACCTTGGAAGCCTGGAATGATAACCGTCTCCTAAAGGAGGCTGCTGTTATCAAATCCCTAGAACATTCACTTATGTTCTAAACTGCTTCCGACCGTTTCTCCAGGATTGGATCAATATCGACTTATTGCATCTACTGCAAGAACAACATCTGGCGTGGTACTTGACATCTCATGATTGACACAATTGCCTAAGCAAGTGATCTGCCAATCATGCACATCCCTCTCCCCTTTAGTCTGCAAGACACCTTTAGAGAGGGTGACTCCATCACCTGCAGGTATACTACCGTGCCAGGAGTCGTCCATTCTAAATACTCATAGAATGCGGTCAAAGTACCCAGATTGGGAAACCACCCAAATCTAGATCTAAAACCATAGATCTAGTAACCAGAATGTCTGATATAATATCCAAGTCCTATGTGGAGAAACCAATGTGTGACGACCAAAGTATAACCGATCGTAGTATAGGAATATCACTTCCTACTCTGTGTATGTCATCAAACACCAGGACATCACACCCTACTACCTTCTTAACAGATCCATCCCTTATTCTGATGAAGTCAAACCTCTGACTGTCACATCAGAAATAGATGATCTATCTCCGCTATATCTGCTTAAGTCTATAAATAGACATAAGCCTGATATCCACCAATGCTTCCGCTGCTCCCACTGACTACGACAACCCTCTGGCAGAGTCATATACACGTACGCTTCTAAAGCAAGTTTAGAACGACGCTATACTCATCCTTCCGCCGGGTCTCGCAGCCTGGAACAACAGCAATGGCAAGTCTGGGTAAACAAGAACCTCCCTGTCACCGTCCTTGAGCATACCGAAGTACCTCTCGGGTGCCTGAGGTTACCCACCTTATCTGCGGAGTGGCCAATGGAATGTCAAACCAGATTGAATCTTTAGGATCTTATGAAATCTTCAGTAATCGTTTGTGGTTCTGGAATCACTTCCAGTTCTACCATACTCCCACTACTGTTTTTCTGAAAAAATCCATTTTTGATAAAACTGTGGCGAGTCAAGAACAATATCACTATTGATCTTCCAGATGGTAGAAAGTCAACCCTCGTCATAGCCCGGGTCAACCCACAAACAGCCATTACTGAAACGTGCCTTGAGTTGTCCAGAGTCTGGTTTTAAGCATAAGCCGGACAACTCCCCGTATCTTAACAATATCAAGATACGAACTGTTCTATATCCAAGAAACAGAGGCACTGATTTAATTGAACCAGATTCAAATCATGCAGCTGTCTCCAGTGCATGTCAACTAAATGGAAGAGAGGCCGATCAGCGTTACTCAACTTAGGAGTACTTCCAATTATGAGTAACCTGAAAGAGAAGTTAGTTCTCTTAATCATTACTATCAACTGAATATCATTCACAAGTATCTACTCTTCGATCACCTTGAAGAATCCTGATACTTGCAACATCTGGTTCTCTACTTTACTCTTATACCTATAACTCCTCAAAACTTAGACCCTGTGTTTCTACGAAACACATGTCTAAGAACTAGAGAAGTTAAAAGTAAACAGAATATAGTAC
This sequence comes from Agapanthus africanus, assembly GCA_030015575.1. Lineage (NCBI taxonomy): Eukaryota > Viridiplantae > Streptophyta > Magnoliopsida > Asparagales > Amaryllidaceae > Agapanthus > Agapanthus africanus. The sequence goes on from CM057340.1 coordinate 683,070,806, forward strand.
GAGGACCAACCCCTCTGTCCTAATGGACACTGGACAATATACAATACTCTGTATAAGTCCCCTGAGTCTGGTGACTCATTCACTGTGTGTCGTAGGTTGAAAACTGTACTCTTGGTTAAGAAGAATTACACCGCTGTTCAATGCTCCTTACCTAACCATCCACTGGTATAGGTAAATGTCATAGACATAATTTCAAAAAGATATGTCTCACTCTATAAAAATAGACGTACAGATATATCAATTTGAAATTGGTGCACAACAACGGATATTCAAAACCAAATATTTGCCGACCGGCAAACAGCCCAGGTGGCTTCCTCAAATATCACCAATTCCAACGAATCCCGATATAATGAGGATAGTCACCTAATTCCCAATAACTTACTCCCCTTCATCATCTGTAAAACCATACAGATGTGAGACTCATACCTGGTAAATACATACCCTGGAGCAAGTGCCTAATTGGGAAATCAGTTTTCATTTAACAGTCATAGTGAAACTGAAACATTGAGATGTTTCGATAGGGTATGCTGGTATTCCTAGTAATGCCTCTTCCATTATCCAGATTCACAACTATAACTGTATAATTCTTTGCCACCTCTCCAAATCCCTTTACATGTCTTTAGTCATTACCTTCTGTACACCCCTTTAGGCCAAATGGTTTTCTTCCTTCCCTACCGTTCGGCACCAGCCTATGGTTTGGAAGAAGACTATCCAATAAGCATAATGGGTGTACTGTCCTAGTCCTAGGAGCACTCGCAATGCGAGAGAAGGTGAGGATAAAAGACAACCGAATGAACTTAATTCATAGGTGATTTAGGATTGACAAAGAAGTACATGGTTTGGTCGTGAATAGTAGTCGCAATTTACTTTGCCCTCTTACTAATCCCTTGCTTTGTCTGAACTTAATACCTTCTGTACACCGTTTAGGCTAATTGGCTTTCTTCATTCCCTACCGGTCGGCACCAGCCTAGGGTCTGGAAGAAGACTATCCAATTTGCGTAATAGGTGTACTACTCCTAAACCAAGGAGTACTCGCAACCTGAGAGAAGGTAAAAGGAAAAGACAACTGAATGTACTTTATTCCTTTTTCTCCAGAACCGGAAACCATCCTCGAAGTCCTTCGAGTTCGTATATAACCATACGATGGTTTTGTCCAATGGAAGTGGACGTTCGTAGTAATACGGGGTGTCCCGGAGAAAAGGGTAAAAGTAGGAGTGACAAAGAGGTTCGCAACTCTGACAATCCAAAAGCCAGTGTTAAGATGGTTCGGTCAATTTGGTCACTGAGTCATAGTCGAGGGTCGGGTTAATGGTCGCTGCCAAAGAGAGAGAGAAAAGAAACACTCAGCGTGCACTCTATCCTAGATCAGAATGGTTGTCACTTTATCTAATCTGGAAACCTCCCACTGTAACGTCAAATTCTTCCCCAAACCTGAAAGAAGAATTAGCCGGGAATACCCGAGGAGTAAACCAACTCATCAGTGGGAATCGGGATCCAACTATCATCGCATGATAACGTGACGGAATCCGCTCACGCTATCACACTCCAGAAGGTATGCGCATATCTGGCAAGTTTCAGTTCTTTTGAAACTCCCGATGTGGATTTTTGCCCCATGCTCTTATGACCTTGACTTTGGCCAACATATCATAAGTCACATGTCAAGTTCTACCCGTCATTTTCCTGGTTAATTTGAACCCACCTGTACATACCCTTGACTTTGGCCAAAATGGCAGTACGACTGTCCCAAACCAACGCATCTATCTATGCTGCATATGAATACCCAATAGCTACCAAACACTGTGCCTTGACTTTGGCCAACATACACAGCATGAATACTATTGACTATCCATATGAAACGACGGAGGGCTACGAATGGTTTCTGGCGAAAACCTTTAACGTAATGAACTCGATATCGTCGAAGGAACTGATAGCTTTTTAGAAAAATATAGTGACGAAAACCTTTGCTAAAGAGGTCACTCCCGGTGAAGGGATCTCGGCTCTTTCCCCGTAGAATGAGGTGCAGGATATTCCAACTGAATACCACGGTGCAAAGCAAAAGCAATCGGCTATAGTGAAGTTAATGCCCTGACGTAAACTTTTGTCCAAGGGGTCACTCCCGGTGAAGGGATCTCGGCCCTTGCCTCGTCGACTGAGGAGCAGGATATTCCAAATGAATACCACTGTGCAAAACAAAAGAGAACGCCCTTGCAATAACAGCTTTTTGAAAAAAGTGTTCCAACAACATCAGAAAAGGTTTGTTTATCTTGCATTGATCCGAATCAACGCAGTCCCATCAATTGATCACACCACAAAGAACGAAAATATACTGACGTACGTATATGCCATCCGCATTCGCCACTGGGTCCCGTCATCACCCGTTAGGTTAGCTAACTAACGACAGAGTAGGGACTGGACTAGCGCGGATGCAAAACATATACAACATCTACTAGTATATATATAATATATAATTTTCGCTCAAGGCGTGATAAAATGCAACACAGAAAAGTATAGCAACACAGATCAATACAGATATCTGGGATCCCCGGGTTTCACAGAGCCGCTGAAACCCGACGTTCCCCTGGTCGTGTGGATAGCCTGTGCAATGAAAACCCTAGACCCCTACGGGCGCGGCAAGTCACCCGCCAAAACCTGAAGCGAGGCAGCCCCCTTCAGCAACGTGAATGGACCACCCAGCACTTCACAGAATCCGGTAACTTGGATACCCCTCCTGGGTCAACCTGTACCCCCTACGAGTGCGGCGAATAGCCCGCCAATTCTAGAGTGAAGCCCCCTCCGTCTCAATGCCATGAGATGCGGGCTTGTTGCCCTCTAGAACCCGGCTACCCGTGCACCCCTCCGCGGGGTAATCCTAGTACAGAAAGTAAAATATACATACACCGGGTACAACGACCGCAACCTGGTCGTGCCCCAAAAAAAAAATAATACAAACAGGCAGTGACGGCAGTCCACATGTCGGACGCTCGCCCCGCAATATCAAATGTACATAATACAACAGCAACTGTACTACCACTGCAACCAGGCTATCCCCCACGACCGATCCGCAACAACACAGTACAATCACAGAACATCAACGTGAAAGTCACGTTCGCAAATCCGTCTAAAAGGGCTATAGCAGATAGACTGGATTTACCGATCGAGTGACATTCACGGTCGCAGATATAATGTAAAAACTGTGAACTGGCATGTTTAAAATATCCGATCGAACAAATATTATCAAGTGGGCCCCATACACTACTGTAGCACTTACAGAAAAATTGGGCCCAAAAAGAATATCCCAAAACCCCTATTTCCAAGCCAAAAGCCCACTGGAAAAATTTCGCTCAGCAAGGACTTCTTTCCACCGCGGAACCGCGGCCAAACCAGGGGTTTGGCCGCCCTTCCGCGGTCGTCCTGAAGCATCACAAAACCAAATTTTTCCAGAGTCCTTAGAATTTCATTCTCATGTTTCTGCAATGTACTGAAAAATTTTCTGAGACAAAATAAAATCGACAGAAACCTGAAGCATGGGAAAATACGGTTTTTGGGGATTTTCGTTCGATCGAGCACTAAACATACTAGAGCAAGCTAGGTAGGTTAACGGCGTGGCTCTGATACCAATGTAAGCCCGCGGGGGCGTCCCGGCCGTCAATCCGACGCCGGAAACGCGGAAAACAAAAACTTTGCGAACTTTGCAAAACGGCACCGCCGCGGACTTTTCACCCGGATCGGGCCATTAACCTAGCTAGCTAGCAAAAAGGAAAAGAGTAGAGATGTTATACCAAGCGATCCGTGTCCTTCGGTCTTCGTCTCCACTCCGATCTCCCGCGGAATCTCCGTCACCTCCTCGCTCGTCGGAAAGGGCACCACGTAGCCGGAATCTTTTACGGGCTCCCGCCTCTTGACCGAGGCAACTCGGGCGCGAAGTTGGCTAGCCGACACGTCCAAGGCTTCTATAGAAATAGTGTAGAAGGTTATCTCTTTTGGGGTTTATGAGGTTGCCATGGTTGGAGGAATTTTAGTACAAGGATATTCATGGAGGCTTGAGGGAATAATGGAGCATGCTTGGAAGATGGGCTCGGCCAGAACATCTCAAGTGCTCACTGGAGAAAAAATGAAGCAAGCACTCTCACTAATGTGTGAAGGATGCACAAATTAATACTAATGAGAAAAAAGAAATTTTTCTCACAGCACACAACCAATGGGGGGGTCCACCTAATAAAGCATGAAGGAAATTAAACCATACACAAAAATAAAACCTCACACCAATTCCTCCACAGTGGCCGGCCCATTCAAAAGTCCAAGTGGGAAAAAGAAACCATGGTGATAAAAAGGAATATTTCAAGATGAGAAAAATGCATGAACCAAATAATCTCACATCAATTTCTTTTCTCACCTAACCAAATCACCATCTCATAAATGCAAGAGAATGACCAAAATGGAATATCATGATTATGAAACCACACTCATGCAAAGAAACCCCTCACAAAATGTTAATTGCAAACTTGCAATTAACACCCTCCAACGAAAAATCCGACCGGGAAGGAAAAAGAGAAAACCGGCCGGAACGGAATACAAACTGGCAACCCCAGAAAACCGATCCCGTAATAAATTACAGGAAAACCCCGCTACTGCAAATACATGCCCGCATTTGTATTCCCACTGAACACAAATGCAAAGAGACAAAACTACACTATCTAATACTAGTATCCGGCTTAAGCCAAAGCCGGCTAGTAAAAACCGTCCGATCATGATCCGTGCAATACCGCACGTATCTGATCGAACCCTGCCATATCTCCATACGGCCTCTACAGCGTTTCGCCCGAAACTTGAGTAACTGTCTGTGTGGTGGACTCTAAAGACTCGTCAATACTGTGGCTGTGGATTTAACCACTAGCACGTCAGAGGTATAAGCCAATACGTGACGGGCCACCAGGTATTGACCAAAAGGGACGTCGATGAGCGAACTCATCCTGACACCCTACTGAGCCTGTCAGTGACAATATCCGTACAGTCCGGTCCGTTCGTCTATGAGTATCGCATGGCGGGCCTAGGGGGTTGGTAAAAGTCAGACCCCCAAAAGCGGTACAAGTCGTGTCGGAGTGCAGCCCAGAACACCCTGAGATACTACTGGAATACCTACCAGCAAATCTCCTGCCTTGGCCAAGGACTTTTCATGTTCTGGCTCTCCTAGACACAGCACGACCTCACCCCCAATACCGGGAGAGACGAACCCCTGCAGATCCGCTCACTGCCTCCATGTGGCTCGGGACTGTACCCAACTAAAACCTGTTTGCACGACTCCTTTGAGCCGTGGTAGGGTAGTAATCAAAGTACAGTGGGAACTCACACGAGACAAATGACGATCCCAGGTCGATGAACTAACCTGTACACATGTCACCTGGGAACTGCTATCTGACGTCTGGTATATCCCAACTAGCAGGTTCCCGGCGAGTCCTGTCCGGTGTACTCATAACCCAATGAGCACCTGTATACATCTTAGGTGAATCAACTGACACCAGTGGCTTGTGAGACCGGCCACCGCCCCTCGTCGGGGTCTCGTCTGTATACACTAGTCTACTCTGGAGTATCGATGCCCTGTCTCGAAACTCCCTCGACTAGGGACCATTTAAGGATGTGCTTATAGACCCCAGCTCCCACTTATATGACCGCCCTCATACTGCTGGAAGTCAAGCAAGAATCCTAGGGGCTTTATCAACGTGTAATAGCGACTCGAAAGGTCACCTAAAGCAGTACACGATGATAAAGATAAACCAGATAGCATACTATCATCTCGAGTAAGACTGTCCTACCGGGATAGGTCCTCCCCTCAATCATTGCAATCACGTGCCTGTGATCCAATAATTGACTCTGAGGGCACTATCTCCAACAATATAAGTGTTAGTGATTGGGTTGTGGCAAATACGAAAGTGGCATGGATAAGTGGAAACGCGATTGAAAGTGAAAGTGATACGTATTTGTTCACAACCTATCTAATACCTGAATTCATATTATAACCCGGGGAATGGGAAATCAAGGTGGAATTGAACTCGTATTTAGCGAGGTACAATGATTTAGAGGATGATCATTCGCTATTAGTGATACATACATACATACATACATACATACATTAGGTCGTGGCCTAGCGGCACGGCTGCAGGGTTATGCCCCGGGCAACAGTGGACCGTAGTCTCGGGCATGAACGAGACCCTTGTTAAACACAAGCATCCTTTCCACCAATTAATTTCATTGATTTAGTGATTGATAAGTAGTGGCATACACATTGCCTAGTTTACTGACATGATACTCATATCGCACTGTTCATATTCAAATGATGTTCATTATTCGCATGCTCTGTTTTCTGTTGCACCCTTCATGTTTAATAGCATTGCACCCATCATATATATTTATTGCTATATGTGTCGTCCTGACGACCTGAGTGTGCATGCTCAGAGGACGAAGTGGATCCAGCTCAGGAGCAGGACCTGCCATTCGAGATCGCGAAGGTCCAAACTGCATCATCAGCGCCGTTTCTTTTGCTTTAAGCACCCTGTATTTCGTTGGTTAGTTTTTCCCTTGTGCAAAATAAATGTATTTCGAACTCTTTTATTGCAATTTAATAAAGTTGTGAACTGTGATTATCTTTTACTCTAACTACTGTTTACTGACTACCATGTAATGCTAGAAGCCAAAGTGTGACTACGGCGGGATTATTCTCTGACCGTAGGAGCATGGATGGCCTAGTCACCCCTTCTATTCCGTATTTTGGGAAGCAGGGTGTGACATTGTGATATCAAAACAATGAATATTTCATTACTTGTGTTTCTATAACCTGCTTATTTCATAACACCGTGTATGATATGCTTGGTCGTGTTGAGATTAATTTTTCAGGATATCGGATATCTCACAGCACAAGCATTTAAACGAGAATAGAGGAAATCGAGCTTAAATGGATATATCTAATGGAGGTTGGAGGATGTTTCCCCCAATCAGAGCAAAGCTCTGTTTGAATTTCAAAATTCAAAAGGTGAAGCAACGCTTCAGATCCCTTGCGCTGCGCGCAGAGCGCCACGTGTCAAAACCAGACACGCCAGCGCAAGGAGCTCTGCGCCCAAGGCAGCGCACCCCCAATCAGAGCAAGGCGCTGTTTTAAAATTCAAATTTTAAATAAAGGAAGCAACGCTTCAGATAACTTGCACTCAGCACTGCGCGCCACGTGTCAAACAGTGGTGCGCTAGCGCAGTTGCGCTGCGCGCCACATGTCAAACAGTGGTGCGCTGCGCTCTGCGCTCTGCGCGACACGTGTCAGCGCAGGTGCGCTGCGCTCTGTGCTGTGCGACACGTGTCAAGCGTAGGTGCGCTGGCGCCAATTGCGCCAGCACTGGAATTTAAATAATAAATTATTTAATTAATCAGAATTAAAATTCTAGAAAGATCTTATTAAAATAAGAAGATTATCTTCTGTAAAACAGAGGCCTTAGGATCAAAGATCCAACGGTGGGGAAATATCCCCAGATCAATCAGAGAAAGATCTCTGTAACTAACTCAACAAACCAATTGGCCCTATATAAAGGCCCCCAGACTCCAAGTCTCAGATATACAGATATACAGAAAAGAGAGAACTCTCTGAAGAATTTGAAAGTCAGGCCTTTGAGGAAAGAAGATCTTCTTCTTCAAGGTAAAGAATCATATTCTTGAAGAACAGAGATGAAAATATCTCACAAAAAGAAGAATTTCTTCTAAAAAGATCAAAAATCTAAGAACAAGATCAAGATCTTCAATAAAAAGAAAAAGATCATAAAGATCCAATCATAAAAGATTAAATAAGTAATTTACTTCATCCCTAGATCTTTTGATCTATATAAAGGCACAGCCTTTTGATGAACCATTGGTTCTTGAATCTTGAGGAAGAACCTCTTCAGAACAAGAAAAACTTGTTTCTTTGATCTGAATTTGATCAAGATGCGCTCTGCGCTATTGGACAGTGCCTTGCACTCTTAAAATGCGCCTTTGCGCTCCTTGGACTGGCACAAGTCACCAGAGCGCGCCACGTGTCAACCATAGAACAATCTGCGCCTTGTGCACCTAAATATAGCGCATTGCGCTCTTAGATTGGCGCACTGCACCAGAGCTCACCACGTGTCAGCAACACACTACGCTAACAAACTTGAGCTTGGCGCAGAGCATGACACGTGTCACCTCCACATGCGCTGGCGCCTTGCGCTCTTTAATTGGCGCAAAGCGCCTGACAAGCCACGTGGCGTACTGTCAAACCATTAAAATGCTGTGCATTATTTAAAAAGGGCAGAGCCCAAGTAAAGGCCTAACAGGCCAAATATAAATGCTATGCATTTAATTAAAAAGCCCAATGCTATGCATTGTTTAAAAGGGCAGAGCCCAAGCAAAAGCCTAATAGGCATAACATGAACAAATGTTAAACATTTTCAAATAGACTTAGCCCAATTCTGGCCATAAGTCCTCAATATAAATTGAACTGAGCACGACTGCTCTCCCAATCAATTTACACCCGGTTCGAGGGTACATCTCTTTACTCCTCTGGCATCCGTCGTTGTAATCCCTCAATGTCGTCAGAGAGGTGACGGGTCCCGACAACCACACACTGCTACGGACTGTGGGGTCCTTAAACTCATGGACTATGATGTCCTTAACCTTGACCGTGATGTCTTAAAACTAATGACGGACTATGATGTCCTTAATCTTGACCGTGATGTCTTAAAACTAACACCGGACTGTGAGGTCCTTAAACTCACGGACTATGATATCCTTAACCTTGACCGCAACGTCTTAAAACTAACATTGGACCGCAATGTCCTTAAACTACCTATCGACCACAATGTCACTAAACTAAACAATAGAGCTCCCAATTGCTCTCTTGTCGGATCTAAACGACCCCGTTAAGTCGACCTTAATTTAAAATTAGACTAACGTGTCATTAACGAACATTTAAGTCGATCTTAGCCTCAAATAAGGCTAACGTATCCTTAAACCCCTCCAAATCTAAGAAAGATACGGATTTGGACTAGTCCATGTCCTACGGGCGACAGCATAACTTAGTCTCCGTATACAATCCACGGGCAACCAAACACAAAACAAACACACACGACACGAAGTGACCACATGGAGAAGGAGAAAGTTGTTACCGCGATGCGGTAGCGTAATTAACTGCAGGGGCTTGCGCCTGCAGGGAAGAGCGTCACCACAATCAAAAACCCCTCAAACGAGGGGGAATCTGACGAAGTCTGCTACATCGGACGCATCTGTTTAAACCTTCGATACATGGTGCCATAAATCAACTTGGCATCTTCGGAGAGGTGGACGGATAGCACCAATTAGCATTTTCCCCGAATCTCAGGCAAGACGTCCTTGTCGCGTCGTCCTTCGGAGGGGAACGAATTCTGGCACGCCCGGTGGGACCTTTTCCTCTTTCCACTCCACACTTCATGTGTCGTATTCGCGAACGAATCGCGGTTTGTTAATGGTTGCCCTTGGTTTTCAAGTTACTAAGATTTGGTCTCTTGCTTGGCGCAGAAAGCAAAACAGCAATGGCATTCACCTGTTCGAAGTGCTCCAACTGCAGCTGCAACTCGTGTCCTGCCTCAACTGGGGGCATAACCTACGGGCCCCAAGTGGCCTCTTTGTTCACAATACCCGTGGAGCAGATCACTCAAGCCACCACAGGGCTGTTTTTCGGAACCATGCTTCCGCCGACAAGATTCAGCACCCCCGTGCTCATACCAGAAGCTCCTAGGAAGTCGGTCTTCGATCGACTTACAGCTACTGCGACCCCTCTCAGCGGGTCGTCCAGCACAAGCGCCTCGGTCTTCTCCAGATTGGGCCAAAGCTCCTGCGGGCCCACAATGAAGCTTGCAGTCCCAGAGAAGGTTATTCCGAAGAGAGTAACCAAACCTGCTCCTGAAGTCGTCAAAGCGGCTTCTCCTGCCAAGGGGTCGGTCTTCACAAGACTGATCGTCCCAACTACCACTCCCGTTCCTGCTACTCAAAAGACATCAGTCTTTAATAGGCTGACACCGGCAATAGCCCCTCACCTGAACAGGGGGCAAGACGAGGCCATCCCCGTCACCGAGCCAACTCCATCTTCTCGACACGCTCGACGTCGCCACTGGCGCCGAGTGAGGAAGTCAGGAGGCAACTCCCCTTCTGGGCTAACTCCACCAGCCCCGACGGCGGAAATTAATGCTGCTGTTCCAACCGGGAACAACTTTGAGCTGTTAAATAAGGTGCGTAGGAATTCTCCTACCGCTGTACTGAAAGGGTCTCCTCCTCCACTGGAGAAGGTTGCGGAAGCAAAACCAGAGCAGTCCCCTCAGCGGCTGTCCTCCAAGGTTTACAAAGTCTGGCGGCAGGTCCGAGACTCGGTGATCGATCCAAATTTCTCCCGCCAGCACAAGAAGCTGAAGGTCCAACGGGAAGTGAGTCATCCTGCCAAGCCACAAAAAGCTATCTGGGTGCCCACCGCGACGGCCCCCTCAACTTCGACTACTCATAAAAAGAGAAGGCCGGAGACGATCCCCGTGTCTGCGACAAATGTCAAAGGCACCGAGCCCAAACGCCCTAAGTCTGGGGGCATGGTGGTCCATACTATTTACATGGCATCCGGGAAGGAGGATAGCTGCGCTTCAACAGGCCACCGACCACTTACCCGATCCATTACAAGAGCCCAGGAACAACAGCAGCAGAAGCTCCAGGAGATGCTGACCGCGATGGCCGCACTCACCGGACCAAAAGAAAGCCCGGAGGCGTTATTGGAGCAGCATCGCGAACATGAGACCGATGCTAAATTCCTTCGTAGAATGCTTGAAAAGAAGGACAAGGAGGCTGCAGAACAAGCGACCAATATAAAGCAGATGGCTCTTCTGTTTCAAGACATGGTCGGTATGATGATCCAGCCGGATCCCCCAGCAGAAGATCCTCCAATTATCCTTGAAGACGACAGAGGAGAAACGTCGAATCCACCTCCGGCTCTTTCAACAGCCAAAGAGGAAACAATCTCTAAGGCCGCCCTGGATGACTATATTACTCAGCAAATAAAAGTTCACCAGGTAAATGAAGTGATTGGCCAGGTCGTCAAAATAGGGCGACCATATCCGAGCTGGTATGATCAGATAAAGTACACGCCGGGTTACACAATCCCGAAATTCCATGTCTACAAGGGGACAGGCAATCCCCATCAACATGTTGCCCAATTCAGGGCTTTTGTGGCAACACCGGCGGCGATGATAAGCTCTTGCTTCGTCAGTTCGTCGGCAGCTTATCGGAGACGGCGTTTGAATGGTACTCTGAGCTTCCAAACGACTCCGTCAAAACTTTCGCAGAGATGGAGTTGCTGTTCACCCAGCGATTTGCAAGTGCTAGTGAACGCACCCCAATAACGGCATTGATTAATGCAAGGGTGAAGCCGGGCGAAACTTGGGTTCAATATGCAATCCGATGGCGGAACTTGTGGTCGAAGTGCGAACAGCGCATCGAAGAAGCACCAGCGGTGGGCATGTTCGTGGGCACCCTAGACCCTCATGCAACTATTTCACAGTTCATGATGTTCTTTAAACTGACCACGTTCCAGGCTTTAATCGATAAGTTAGCCCAGATGGATCAAATGGGTCATAGACCGTGTCCCCCGAAGCCGGAACCTCGGAACGACAAGGGTAAAGGGAAGGCGACCTTCGTCGCGAACACCCAACAACAGCCCAGTGCCCCAAAGCTAGCAGATCAACTGGAAGAGAGACGGCTCTATTACAATGAGAAAATGAAGCGTCCTTACTCATTCCCACGGGACAAGACGAAGAGGCTGTTCGAGATGGCTATGCGCAACAGGCTTATCAGTTTGCCGAATCCTAGGCGACCGCCGCAACCCAGCGAAGTGAATAATCCCAATTATTGCCCTTACCACCAAACGGTAAGTCACCCGATTGAGGATTGCTTCGTCTTTAAGGGATGGATCGAGGATCAATACCTACAAGGCAAGTTTGCACTGTCTGAGAAGTGGAAAGTAAACCCGCCACAACCGCATACTCCTAAGAAGACGGACACACCGGGGGCAACTTGTTCTTTTGTTGAAGAAGCTCCATGGGAGGTTGTGCTTTCGGCCAAAACCAAAAGGATGCTGAATGATCTCCAGACATGCCCGACGATCAGGTGGAAGAATTCGTTAGAACCCAAGATCATCGAAGGGATGCTAAAGCCGCGCCCAACTCCAAAGATTGGTGGTGATAGCCAAATCGTTCATACTCAGCCGTCGAAATCTTCGAAAAAGAAGAAGAAATCCAAGAAGCCCGTGAAGCCTGGTGACAAGCGCACGGACCTACAAAAGCAGATTGATGCGCTGGAAGAGTATAACCAGAAGGCGCGGACTCCGATCACGCTCCAAGAGTTTCTCCGCCACGTCCTTGAAGACGAAGATCATGAGGAAGACTCGTCGGATGGATCTGAGGATTACACAGCAAGTTGTCATGTGATCTCTCACGCATTGGTAGACAACGAAGAGGCTCCTTGCACCGAGAGACTGGGGGCAGGTCATGAACCGGAACTTCCAGGGCCATCAGACGAAATGATCGACGCATTCCTGGACGAAGCTCTCCTGAAAAGTAAAGCTGATCGGGAGCGCGAGGTGGCCATATTTGAAAGAGCCAAACACCGTCGACTAGACGAAAGAGTCGAGACACTCCCACCGAATCAAAGAACATCCGTCGCGGATAAAAACAAGTTCAAGACGAGGAAAAGGTTTGCTAAAGCCATATCAATGGGAATGAAGCTACCACACTCCGAAGGAAACACTCCCGGTGAAGCAGAGATGCATCCTAGCTATTGCTCATATCATCGAAAGATTTTGCACCCCACCGAGGAATGCGACGCTTTTAAAAGGTGGTGGCAAGGGTATGTTGCTCACCGGCAACATTTCAAGTGGATGAAACGCAAGACTCGTCGGAAGCAAAGAAGTGCGACCAAGGAGCATAAAAGAAATACTGGTAACTGCCGCATGGTCAACAACGGGGAATCGCAAATTCTCACTTTCGGAAGCGACTCTGACGAAGAAATGGCTCTTGGCCCCCTCTTTAAAGAATCCGCATTGGGGAAGGAGCAAGAACCGAAGGCCTGTGAAAACATCCAGCCGCACAATCGCACGCTTCCAGAAAAGAATCTCGGATCCACGAGTAAAAAAGATAAGGGAAAAGAAAAGGTCTCTGAGAATATCGCCCTGAATGACCAAGTCATGAAAGAGCTGACCGCCAAGGAACCGCCAAAGAAGAGTAAGGTGGACTATAACGTTCCGGCGCACTTGAGCAAATTGCCCTCGCAGCTCAGTATTCTTGACGCCCTTTTACTATCCAAAGAAGCGAGAGATTCACTGATCAAGGCGCTACAAGAACCAGAGCAATTCCAAGCTTTTCTCGCCGAAGAAAAGATGAAGGACGAGCTGGAGGAAGTACACACAGCCGATATCACCTTCGGTGACGAAGACCTCCTCCTTAGGACGTGCGAGCACAACCGTCCCCTCTATGTCTCAGGGTACTGCCACGATATAAAGATAGGCAAAATCCTGGTCGACAATGGGTCTTCCGTCAATCTTCTCTACGTGCGAGTGTTGAAGGAAATCTGCATGAGCGTCCAGCATCTCGCTCGTGATAAAATCACCATTTCTGGTTTTGACTCCCAATCATCGCGGACTCTCGGGTCCGTGATATTGACATTACGATTCGGGTTACTTGTCACAGATATTAAATTTCATGTCATTGACGCCAAGACGTGCTATAACGCTTTACTCGGCCGGCCTTGGTTACACGAGTACAACATCATCCCTTCTACACAACATCAGTGTATGAAATACTTCAAGGATGGTCTCGAATATACCGTAACACGAGAGCTGAACCCATTCTCCGTGAACGAAGTCCGTAAGTACGAAGATGCAAAATATTTCCTGCCGGATTTCGAAGACACGGAGAGATGTCACAAACCGGAGAACAAAGCTATCACCGCCATTCCAGTCTTCGGGAGTGATACTGAAGAAGAGGAAGCGATAGTTTATTCAGGTCCACCTCAGTACAACAAACCAGGACCGTCCGCTCCTATGTTGATCTTTGGCAGCGACTCGGAAGATGAAGTCCATGCTATATTCTCTGCTCGGCCTCCAATACGAACATTCGTTGATGAAGAGCAAAGTTTGCAAATTGCCATGATTCCGCCCAAACATCATAAAGAATTAGACGCGCTTGATACCTACAGTGTAAAAGAGCTGCAGACGTTCTACGTCTCTCCCATGCGAGAAGGCGAAAAAGCGATCCTATTCTACCGCTCTGGGGAAAATAAGGTGGAAAAAGAAATCTGGCACGGCGCGGATCCTACACTTGACAGGCTTCAGCCCATCCGTATGCCTAGATATTATACAGAAGGCTTGAAAAGGCTGTTGAAGCGCCAAGGGATACCCTTCAAACAGACCGCTCGGAAAGCTAAGTTCTATGACAGGATCTGGAACGTTCCCGGAACTCAGCGCAAGTTGCCCAACGGGAGAATGGAACCAATCGGGCTTGGATATGTTCGATCTAAGAAACGGGAGTTACTCCGCGAATGCTATGTCGTACAAGACTTTGATGAAGAAGAAGATGCTCAATGGGAAAGTGCTAATCCTAAACCAGAAAGAGCCCCCGACGTGAAAATGCTCAGTCCGTCGTTTGAAGAACAAATGGACAAGCTTATAAGGGAAGCTGGGCAAAATGTTCGAGATGACCATAATCGCGAAATGGCCATCTACGAGAAAGCCAGGATGCAACGCCTTCTTCAACAGGCTGCGAAAGATGAAAATACCCCTCCCTGTCAACCTGTTGTACAAAAGGCTCGACGCAGAGGCCGAAACAAGTCAAAGAGCGGAAAAGGCGTTCGACAACGACAAAGCGGGACCAAGAAGCCACGCGATCGGGAATCAAGCGGTCCGGATTTGTCCCTTATGAAGAAGATGAGTCGAGCATACTCTTTTCCTTAAGACAAGACAAAGAAGATACTTGACCTCGCTATAAAACATCAAATGATTACACTCCCGGAGTCCAAGCATCTCGAACAAGCTAACGAGGTCTCTCATCCAGACTATTGCTCTTATCACCGAGCAATAGGACATCCTCTCGAAGACCGCTTCACCTTCAAGAACTAGGTCGAAGACCAATATCCGCTCGACAAGTTCGCTCTATCCCGCAGTTGGAGGGTAACACCGCTGCAGAAGCATGAACCCAAATCCGCGAGAGTAGAACCAGATCAACATCGGTCATGGAAGCGAGCTCGTACTTGTCATATGATAATGATATCAAAAGAAGAACCCGAGAATATGGATGACCTCCCCAGGTGGTTCGAAAACAATGATGACGAGGTGATCTCAGAATTTCCACCGGCGCCAAAAGAGCTGGAGGATGGAATACATACCACTGCAGATAACCTCAAGAAGATTGATTTAGGAACGGCAAGTGACCCGCGACCCACATTCATCAGCGAGCTGCTATCTGAAGAAAGGGTGTCTGCGCTCAAATACGTGCTTATGCAGCATAGAGATTGCTTCGCATGGAACTATTCTGAGATGCCAGGACTAGATCCAGAGATTGCTGTCCACAAATTGGAAATATCCCCGGACGTCAAGCCAGTCAAACAAGCACCAAGAAGAATACGGCTCGAGCTTGAGATGAGCATCAACGCCGAGGTCAAGAAGCTAATCGACTCCGGCTTCATCAAAGAAGTTCAGTATCCTGACTGGATCGCCAATATCGTCCTGGTGATGAAGAAAAATGGGACAGTGCGCATATGTGTGGACTTCCGGGATCTCAATAAAGCCTGCCCGAAGGACGATTTCCCAGTACCGGTCATTGAACTGATGATAGATAACACGTCCACTCATGAAGTTTTCTCCTTCATGGACGACTCATCAGGATATAATCAGATAAAAATGCATCCCGAGGACCAGAAACATACTGCTTTCCGGACCCTTCTGGGTATATTCTGCTACAAGGTGATTCCCTTCGGTCTAAAGAACGCCGGTGCCACCTATCAGAGAACCATGACAAAGATCTTCGATGACCTCATACATGAAATCGTCGAATGCTACATCGACGACCTCGTGGTTAAAAGCAAATCATACGAGGAACATCTCGAGCATCTGAAGATCGTATTTCAACGCCTTCGGCAATACAATTTGAAGATGAACCCTCTCAAATGCGCGTTCGGGGTGTCCTCAGGCAAATTCCTAGGATTCATCGTCCGACACCGAGGTATCAAGATAGATCCATCAAAGATCAAGGCGATCATGGAAATGCCTCCGCCAAGGACTCTCAAACAATTACGGTCTCTCCAAGGGAAGCTCGCGTATATCCGGCGATTTATAGCCAATCTCTCTGGCAAGTGCCGTCCTTACAGTCACCTGATGAAAAAGGGGACCTCGTTCGTCTGGGATCACAAATGCCAAGGCGCGCTGGACGAAATCAAGCAATACTTGCAAAATCCGCCAGTACTAGCGCTCCGGTCAAGGGAAAGCCTCTCATTCTTTATAAAACCGCCCTCGAAGGTTCCTTAGGCACATTATGGGCACAAGAGAACGACCAAGGGAAAGAAAGAGCTCTCTATTACTTGAGTCGAGTTCTCCTGGGGGCAGAAAGCAATTATTCTCCCATCGAAAAACACTGCCTGGCGTTGATCTTCGCGATAACGAAACTCCTGCACTATGCATTGGCGCATGAAGTCCGTCTCATATTGAAGGTGGACCGTCTCAAATATTTGATGTCAAAGGCCATATTGACAGGGCGGCTCGCTAAATGGGCCTTACTCTTGATGGAGTTCTCAATAACTTACCAGCCTCTTAAGGCAGTGAAAGGTCAGGCCATCGCCGAATTCCTCGCTGAACATCCGATACCGGCCGATTCTCCCTTGAATTGCGAACTGCCAGACGAACATGCATTTGATGCAATCGACGGTGGTGATACCCGGTGGGAACTTTATTTTGATGGAGCGTCTTCCATGAAGAAGCGCAAACAGAACGCGCCCATCATCAAATCAGGGGTAGGTCTTATCTTCGTGACCCCACAAGGAGGGATAATGCGCTTCGCCTTCTCCTTGACAGAGCCGAGGACGAACAATGAAGCCGAATACGAAGTTTTGATAGCAGGCCTCGAGATCGCCATCGACATGGGAATTGAAAACCTCCTCATATACGGAGACTCCCAGCTAGTCGTTAGTCAAGTAAACGGCGACTATCAAACGTGCAAATCAGAGTTGGTGAAGTACGGCGAGAGAGTGCAGCAACTGCTGACCCAAATTTCTTCCTACACCCTCGAAAGCATACCGCGTGTGGAAAATAGCAAAGTGGATGCACTAGCTAAGCTCGCTAAAGAACTGGCCGATGAGAACCTCGATGACGTGAGAATCGTTGTGCAAAGGCGTCGGGTTCTTGCACCGGTGGAAATATCTCCGGAGTCGTCCGAAGAAAAGGGAGCGACTGAGCAAATAGCTATGCAAATAAAAGACCAGGAAAAGGCTGAGGATTGGAGAAGTCTTTATAGACTACTTCAAATCCCGTTGAACACCTGAAGATGCGTCCTCAAGACATCAGCTCATGAAGCGAGCCCTATCTTTCGCCTTCGTCAATGATACTCTATACAAGAGGTCGTTTGATTCTCTGTGGTTGAGATGCCTGGGACTTGAAGAGGCGAAAAGAGTCGTTCAGGAAACTCACGACGGACTCTGCGGTTCTCACCAAGCAGGCCCGAAGATGAAGTTGAAGATCAAACGGATGGGTTATTATTGGCCCACGATGATCCAAGACTGCCTCGAATATGCGAAGCAATTCCACTCATGCCAGATCCATGGGGACTTTATCCATCAGCATCCGAATCTACTACATCCAACGGTGGCTAGCTGGCCGTTCGAAATGTGGGGAACTGACATAATTGGCCCTATCGAACCAGCATCGTCCAGAGGACATCGATTCATTTTGGCGACAACTGATTACTTCTCCAAATGGGCAGAAGCAGTACCGCTGAGGGAAGTGAAGACGGAGAATATCCTCCATTTCTTCAAGACACACGTCATTTATCGGTTTGGAACTCCGAGACGGATCATATCCGATAACGGGCCAGCCTACAGAAGCCACAAAATCAGCCGCTTCGCACAACAACATAACATAGATTAGAGGTATTCATCAGTCTATAATCCCTGAGCTAACGGTCTAGCCGAGGCTTTCAACAAGACCTTGACGAAGATCGTAAAAAAGACGGTGTCGCGAAATAAGAAAGACTGGCACGAGAGACCGCAGGAAGCTCTTTGGGTGTATCGAACTACGTTCAAAACAGCCACGAACAAAACTCCATACGCATTGGTATTCGGTACAGAAACGGTACTCCCCCTCGAGATAGAGCTACCCTCTCTACGAGTGGCAGTCCATTATGAGCTGACGGACGAAGAGAATGCTCACCTTCGCCTCGAGGAGCTCGATGCCCTTGATGAAACCCGGCTCATAGCGCAACAAAATCTGGAAGCTTATAAAGCAAAGATGACGCTCTCATATGAAAGATTGACCAGGCCGAGGACATTCTGCCAAGGCGAACTCGTGCTAGTGGTCAAAAGACCTATGATCCCCAATCGCGCTAGAGGGAAAAATTCGAGCCGAACTATGAAGGCCCGTACATCATAGACAAAGTTTACCAGGGTGGAGCCTATCTACTCATGGACATGCATGGCGAAAGACCTTTCAGGCCGATAAATGGTCGCTTCCTGAAGAAATACTACGCCTGACGAGTCACGGCCTAGGTCAATGATAGATGACGACGACTATGTCCGCTCGCTATCTTCCTAAGCCCAAACTCTATAAGCAGTAACCGGCTTACTTTACAACGGACCGAAACGTCCTTAAACTAACAACGGGCCGAAACGTCCTTAAACTAACAGCGGACCGAAACGTCTTTAAACTAACAGCGGACCGAAACGTCCTTAAACTAATGACGGACCACTATGTTCTAAAACTAACTGTTGACCGAGATGTCGAGAAACTACGGTGGATTGCAGCATCCCAAAGCTGATACAAAAAAAGAAGAGAAAAACAAAAAAGGAAAATGGTATGTCCATAAGCAAAGTGGGTACGGATGAAAACCCGAAAGGGCTCCGTGAGTAAAAACAGCAGGGCTACCGGCGAGTCTTATGAAAACCCGAAAGGGCGCAACCTCGTTTATAAAAAAAAATAATAATAATAAAAAAAGAAAGAAAACGGTACGTCCATAAGCAATATGGGCACGGATGAAAACCCGAAAGGGCTCCGTGAGTAAAAACAGCAGGGCTACCGGCGAGTGTTTGTGACCCGAAAGGGCGCAACCTCGTTAAAAGACACTTACAGGGTCCTCTCGACCTTGTGAGGAGAAATCACCCGCGTGAGATCCTTACGACTCACGAGGGAGCAACACACTTAGGGATCCGCACGATTCCTAAGGAGAAATTACACTTGCGAGATCCTCACGGCTCGTAAGGAGAACTCTCTTATGGGACCCTCACGGCTCATAAGATTTGAAAGTCTTAAGTTACAGAGGCCTGAACCTGTTCTTAAGCAACCCCCACAATCTCTGATATTGCCCTACAAGCGGCTCAATACTGACCCTTGTATACAATCCACGGGCGCGAATAAACATTTCCCTGGCTAAGTCTCATCCGTGACCAGGGATATGTCTACACGGTGAACAACCCTTACGAGTCCTCTCGACTTATAAGGAGAAAACAGTCTTGTAAGATCCTTACGACTTATAAGAGAACATACACTTAGGAATCCCCACGATTCCTAAGGAGAAAACACACCTACGAGATCCTCACGACTCGCAGGGAGAAATACCTTTGTGAGACCCTTACGGCTCATGAAGTCAAAAGCCTTAGTCGACAGGATCCTAACCCTGTTCGCTAAGCCACCTTTGTTCGATATCGACAGAGGCAAGTGATGATTCGCTCCTGGCAATATTCCAGTTGTAGCGATGCTGATGCCGAAATCGGTGTCTAATTCCAAGCTTGCGGCGAAAAGCAAACAAGACATATATGCATACGAAATAGCCGAAATAATGGAGCAACTTGCAAATAAAAAAATCAGCAAGTAAAAAAAATGTATGCATGCAAAATAGCCGAAATGATTGGGCAACTCGCAATAAAAAACAGCGAGTAAAAATAAAACAAATAGCCGAAATGATTGGGCACCGCGAAAAATAGCCGAAATGATTGGTCAATCGCGACCGTCGCGATATAAAAGCTGAAATGATAGAGCATCGCGGAAAGAATTGAAAAATAAGAATGAAATTTATGCCCTACAGGTGATATTACATCAATCCCTGTATACAATCCAGGGGCACAAACAAAGAAGGAATCACACTCCTCCTCCCCCAGGTTTCCTCAGAAGAAGAAGCCAAATCTCGATGAGTCACAGATAGCCTGGAGCTCATCTCAACTTTCGTCTCAGCAGACACGACATCAAGCAAAGCGGAACAGCGGCAACTCCCAGTTCTATGACTCGATGGTGTACAGATGACCGAAAGTCAAATTCCAACTCCGTGAAATGCGGATATAATCGACAAAATTCCTGATCGCGTGGAACGCGGATAACGTCACTTCTGACCCCGTGGAAAACGTCCAGAGCGGATCCTAGTCCTTGCAGAGCACGGCAGTGAACCCGTGTGAAGCATCCAGAGCAGAGCCTAGTCCTCGCCGAACACGGCAGTGAACCCGTGGGAAGCATCTAGTGCAAATTCCTGGTTACGTGGAACATGGATAATGTCACTTTTGACCCTGTGGAAAACATCCAGAGCGGATCCTGGTCCTCGCCGAGCACGGCAGTGAACCCGTGTGAAGCATCCAGAGCGGAGCCTGGTCCTCGCCGAATACGGCAGTGAACCCGTGTAAAGCATCCAGAGCGGAGCCTGGTCCTCGCCGAATACGGCAGTGAACCTGTGTAAAGCATCCAGAGCGGAGCCTAGTCCTCGCCGAACACGGCAGTGAACCCGTGTGAAGCATCTAGTGCAAATTCCTGGTTAAGTGGAACGCGGATAACGTCACTTCTGACCCCGTGGAAAACGTCCAGAGTGGATCCTGGTCCTCGCAGAGCACGGCAGTGAACCCGTGTAAAGCATCCAGAGCGGATCCTAGTCCTCGCCGAACACGGCAGTGAACCCGTGGGAAGCATCTAGTGCAAATTCCTGGTTACGTGGAACACGGATAACGTCACTTTCGACCCCGTGTGAAGCATTCAGAGCAGAGCCTGGTCCTTGCCAAACACAGCAGTGAACCCGTGGGAAGCATCCAGAGCAAACATAGGACTGTGGAGTCCTTAAATCCACGGACTATGATGTCCTTAACCTTGACCGTGATGTCTTAAAACTAACAATCAACCAAAATGATTTTAAACCAATTTTACCTTGGTTCAAGGGTACATCTCTTCACTCCTTTGATATTTGTCGTTGTAATTCCTCAACGTCTTCAAAGAGGTGACGGGTCCCAATAACCACCCATTTCGTGGACTGTGAGGTCCTTAAACTCACGGACTATGATGTCCTTAACCTCGACCGTGATGTCTTAAAACTAACATTGGACTGTGAGGTCCTTAAACTCACGGACTATGATGTCCTTAATCTCGACCGTGATGTCTTAAAACTAACGTTGGACTGTGAGGTCCTTAAACTGATGGACTATGATGTCCTTAACCTCGGCCATGATGTCTTAAAACTAACATTGGACTGTGGAGTCCTTAAATCCACGGACTATGATGTCCTTAACCTCGACCGTAATGTCTTAAAACTAACAACGGACTGTGGAGTCCTTAAATCCACGGACTATGACGTCCTTAACCTCGACCGCGACGTCTTTAAACTACGGTACCCCGGAAAGCATCCACAGCAACCCCTGACTCCGTGAAATATGGATAAGGAAAACTTCACCCATCACTTGCGAGTCCTCACGACTCGTAAGGGAGCAAATTCTCTTGTAAGATCCTTATGACTCTCGAGAGAAAACACACTTAGGAATCCTCACGATTCTTAAGGAGAAAATTACACCTACGGGACTCTCTCGGCCGGTAGGGAGAAAATGCTTTATGAGACCCTCACGGCTCATAAAGTTGAAAAGTCTTAGGTGACAGATCCTAACCCTGTTTTCTAAGCCATCGCCGCTGTACAAAAAGCATAAGATTGACAGTTATATACTATTTACAGACCGCACTTGCTAAAATCGCAAGGCAAACAACACAGCAAGAAAGAAGAAAGCAGAGAAATGACACAAGACATTATGAAGAATGTATATCTTTTATTCATGAATTCGATTAAGTACAAGATACATTGTGTTAAAGAATAAAAGAAGCAAATACATTTTATTTACAATTATAAATGATACAAGATTGTCATTGAGAAGGGAGCGTTTTTAACAATTTCGCAAGCTGTTCTCGCATTTCTTTCAACGCCTCTTCTTGATCGGTTGCCGCTGCCAACTCTGCTTCCACCTGGACTCGCTGCTGCAAGTAAGATGAAAGTTGTTCTTTGACGGCCCGCCGAGCTGCTTCACGACCTTGGGCATCACGCTCAACAGCATCGAGCTGCTGCTTCAATGTTAACCCGTCGTAGATACTTTGCAGAAGGCCCTCGAAGATAACTTTCACCCGGGCAGTGTTCGCGTCGACCTCAGCACGCAATCGAGCAGACTCGCTTGAAGTTTCTTTGCATTCCCTCCGCTTTGAAGCCGCTTCTTGTTCAAGATGGCGGAAGTAAGAAGCGCTCTGCTCGATCCATGCTGCCCGTTGAGTGCTCGTGGCCAAAATCTTGGGGGCAGGACGCATAAGTTCCAGCTGATGCAGACAGTCCTCGATCTCCCTGCAGTGATTAACCCAAGACTCGACGACGCCTTCATTGTGGAAATTTACAAGCGTCGCCAGCATCGGATTAACCTCGGCAGCGAAATCTGCGGCAGATGTGGGAGCTTCTGCGTCAAGCTCCTCGACGCATCCGCTCAGCATACTCAGGCTCATCGTAGCACCCTTTGAGGATGGACATCTAGAGAATGGGCCTGCCGGCATCATGATGCGAGACTCGAAGGGGGCCGGAATCGGAACGACAGCTGCAAAACAAAACACAATCAAATGACGGTTCAAGAAATATAGAAAGGTTATCAATGACAGAATCTACTATACCAGCTGCAGCAGGTGGCAAAGCCGGGAGGACCGGTGGCGCGACTGATCTTACATCTCCTCCTTCGATCTGTAGCACTGCAATCAAGGCAAGGAAGAATCAGAAATAATTCCATTATTAAAAAAAGAAAGGGCATTAATTGAAAACTATACCCACCAGCGCCACTGGAGGAAGCAAGCTCCGACGGAAAGGAGAAGTGTGGGTGCAGTACCTGGTACAGGTGATCAAAAAGCACTCCTGCAAGGACGCAATAGTACAACATCAGTATATAAATTATGCAGCCAAGATAAGACTGATGGGTCGCAAATCCATACCTTCTAACAACTGCGACGGTACGAAGGAGGGTAGAGAGGTGGCCACCGTCAGGGCGGTAACTGACGGCGCTCCCTCAGGTAAAGCGGCATCAGTACTAGCCGCACCTGCGTTAGAAAACAAGATAAGCTTTATTAGGAAAGATTGCAGAATAGAAGAAGGGCAGTAACCCAAGATTTGCCTGAAAAGTCGCCGGCCAGGGCCCTAACGAGAGCGTTACTTGATGTAACGGTGGCGTCATCCTCCTCCATTGGGACGGTCTCACCTCTCGTTGCCTCATTACCCGACTCTACAGGAGCCGTCGTCACGCTCGCGATGCCGGAAGATGACAAGGAGCCGTAAGCGGGGAGAGCGATGATCGGAGCGGCGCCCGACTCTTGAGAAAGAGCGGCCGTCTCGTGCTCAGCGATCATGCCCGTCTCATCCACTACCACCTCGGGCTCGGCGGTCGCAGCTGTTTCATCCACCACTGCCATGGGTTCATCGGTCGCAGCCGCTCCATCCGCCGCTGCCTCAGGCTCGGTCGTAGCAGCCATCTCATCTGCCGCCACCTCGCGCTCAGCAGTGGTGGTCGTCTCGGGCATAGTAGTCGTGACTGTCTCGTCAGCCACTAGCTCAAGCCCGGCGACTACGGCTGCAACGCCTACCGTCGCCTCGGGATCAGCTGCTACCTTCTCCACCATCCCCTCAGGCTCGACGGTCGCCGCCACCCCTTCAGTAGGACTCGGCCCTGCAGGACAAAATGTATAAGAACCGGTAGTTTTACAACTTTTACAACAAAGCCTCGGAAAGCACATTACCTGAGGTGGATTGACCGTTAGCTTCCCGAGCTACATGCGCCGCCCGTCTATGAGCAGTAGACAAGGCGACCGGGGGCTCCTCTGAAGGAGTAGCAGTGGGAGTAACGGCGCTTGAGCCCGCTCCCACGGCCAAAGCAGCGCTACGCTCCTTCGCTGCGCGCCTCAAGCGCTTCCCCTCTTCCCGGGCCGTCACGACGGACCTCTTGGAAGCTTCCTTCAGTAAGGCGTCGTCGTCCGCGTTCAGAGTTGCCTCCAGAGTCTTCAAGGCATCCATCATCGGCTTTTTAAGTAGAGACTCTCGCGGCAACCCCGAAGAGGCCGGGACTTCGGTAGCTGGCCCGGGGATGATTCCTGTGTCGGCTTGCGAGGCAGGTCTTGTGGTCCCTGCAATGAGAAAAAGAAAAGGTTAGATGGGCCATAAAAAGGAGAATAAAGACTCAATGAGCCGAGACGTACCAACGCCCGATAAAGCGCATTTCCTTTCCTCCTCCTCAAAGGTTTTGAGAGAAGCAGCGATGGCTTCTTCGGTAGAAATGCCTGTTTCAAAAAAAAAAGGAAAAGCGTTAGTCAAAAACGATGATAAAAGTACAATGAAATGACGAAGAATACAACTAGTGATTACCTGACTGCACGAGTTTAGCCAACCACGCGTCGCGCCTTGCCAATCGCTTAGAAGCTGCGATGGCGGCCGCCAGATCGGTGTCTTTTGGCTCTACAAAGAAACCCTCGTTGATTCCGTCCTCGCTTAGACCTTCGGTAAGAGGGGCCTGAGGCTCTAAGCCGAGTACGACATCAAGAGAAAGAACCGACTTCTTCTTCCTCTTCTGCGCGTGAACCCCGGTCGCACCCAAAATCAGCTTACGCTTCGTGGGCACCTTGGGATGGTGGGTCCCGAAGTTCGAGCCCACGCCGGATTCAGGCGAAACCACATTCACCGTCTCCACCGGAGCACGGGGCGCTGAGGGTACGTCCACAGAATCACGCGGCAAACCACACGGAGGGCTTAGCACGCATGGGGGCTCAGCTCCAGCATCTCCTCTTAGTGGAGGAACGACAGGGGTCCTTTGCCTTAGGGGGACTTTGCGATCGCTGGCGGGGGGCGCACCCTTGCGGTCAATCAGCAGCCGCTTCTCTTCCCGGATAACAGCGCCCATCGCGTGCTGATACCAAGCCCCATGTACATTGAGGGCCCTTGGAATGCAAGTCGGCTCGCTAATGAAAAAATGGGAGCCCGTGTTCAGCCGCATGAAGTGATGTAATGCATTCCGTATCCCTTCCCTGGTGGCCGCAGGCTCTTCCAAAAACGCCTCCAGTGGGACCCCTTGGTTATAACTTAACTGCTGGGAGAAGCGATGGGGATTTTACCTCATAAAACGCACCAAATCATTCTTCCTGAACACCAGGAAGCCCGGCCGGATGGAGTATAAGTGAAGAATCTCCCGGGCTTTCAATACGGAGGCCCGTCCTTGAAACTATCACGCAACGCCAACACCGCCTTGGAAGTCTCCGAGCCGATGGTCATGACCTTGTCCGTGAAAGAAATGCCCGCTCCGACCGTGCGCGGACGAAGAAGCAACCCCCTAGCCTCCCGCGGAGACGGATTTACAATAGAATCGCCGACCAGCCGCATAACTCTCGGGAGTCTGCACTTCTCGTAAAACGAGGGTCTCTTATGAATACCGAATACCCCGAGCACATGCATTTCCATCCATGAAGTAAAGTAGTGCATCGGGAAATTGGCAGGTTGCACCCCCGGTTCATTTGCGTCCGCCACCACGCTGAGTCCATGGTACAAATGGGCCAACCCTGCGATTCCAATCGACAACTGTATACCAGCCACCATCCGATGCGCTGGGTAGAAGATGGAAGACCTCATATAGCGTGGGTGCATAGCCATAGCCCCAGAAACCCGAGAAAGAAGGTCTCCTCGTCGATGCCCGGGGTGGCGATTTCCGATAAGGGGATGATGGCGACATCGGGGAGATAAAAACCCTTCTGATCGTCTTCCAGTACTGGTCGACGATCTAAGCCAAAGCCGAATGGGTCGTCGAGCTTGGCGAACTTTTCGCTCCGCTGCGATAGAATCTCCGGTCGAAGAAAGTGGGCGATGAAATCTGCAAAACTAACTCCCCGGCCTCCCGATTCCAAGTAGAGACTTTCATACATATTCAGCACCTTTACCAGGCTCGGAAACTGGTGCTGAATAGCATTCTCCGGCGTTAGGCCCATAACCAGCGGCTTGGTGGCGAAGACATATTCATCAGGAGGAAGTAGCTCTTCATAATGCTCCCCCCTCACCGGCAAACCAGAAATCTCAGCAAATTCTTCCAAGGGGATAGAGACTTCCCTGTCCGTCAGAAGAAAGGTATGGGTGGGGATGTTCCATTGTTCCACGAATGCCTTAACCCACCACGTCGAAGGAGCAGGGTACTCGAACAATGAGGCGTAGACTGCGGGGTACAGACCAATCTTCATCAAACGCGTCTTCTTCGCTGACAAGATGTATCTGGCCCACTGCAAATACCCGGCCGATTGTCGAGGGGTCAATCCAATGTTATAGGGTTGTCCCCAAGGGCGCGACTCACCCTGGCATATGCGCCACCGCAGAATATCCACGGCTGCCGGCGGCTGCACGGGAATGGCAGCAATCGAAGGCTGAAGAAGATCCTCCGAATTCCAATTTACGACCTCCACGGCATAATTCACCGGGGGTGCATCTGCATATGGGATCGATGAGATCGGCTCTGACGGCATCGCGCAAGAGAAGCTTCGGCGACCCTTGATAATCTCGCTGTACCACCTACCCCACAGGTGAAGGTTCTTATACTCACGGTCGTAATCCTTAATAAGCGTAAGAACCTCCCGGTCCACCGGCGCCTCAGAGAATCCTCCCTCTGAGCGGAAAAATGGGAACGAAAGATCAGCAGACATGTTGCCTGCAAGAAAAAGCGAAATTCAATCATCAGTATCATAATTTAATTTTAAAAATTCCAACGCTTAGTACTTTAAATTTTATACCACACAGCAATACAGTGGAGAGGGGACCAAAGGGGGACCCACAAAATCCAGATGACAATGCATCAATTAATAAGTCAGCCTCATCATTGGATGAGACTGTCAATTAATGAGGAAATCCTCAAAGAATATTCTCATTAAATGAGAAATCCCTTGAGACAAGGAGAAAATCTCCCTTTTCAGAGCAAAGCTCTGTCACAGAGTGACACTTGTCAAACTCTGGTCACAAGGGAATAAGATTCCTTAAAGAGCCTAGCTCTGTAATAATGATGGAAAAATCCATCAAAGAAAAAAATTAATTCCTAAAAATTAAAGTTCTGGGATCTTAAAGATCCATAAAAAAACTCTTAAGAGTTCATCATCAGAAGATCAAAAAATCTATGTTCTGTCAATGAGCAAGGCTCTGTTCATGGGTTAAGAAACCCCGAAACAAATTCTTGAGAGCAAAGCTCTGTTTATGAAACCCCAAAGGGGATTTCTTTAGATCAAAAGATCTATAAGAGCAAGGCTCTATTAATAAAAGTTGATTTAATTAAGTTTAAATTTTTACCTAAAATTTTCTAGAGTTCTAACTCTGAAGTTCTTGAGAACGAGAGCAAGGCTCTGAAAATAAAAATCTTGGGAAGATGATAATCATCTGAGGAGGACCAAGGGTCCTATTTATAGGTGCTAAAGCGCCCTTTCAACTCCTGAGTTGATCCAACGGTCTGGATGTTGCCACCGCTGCACTCACGTGTGCGCCACGTGAGCGCAACAGTGGGGGGGGGGCAATTGTTTCCCCCAATCAGAGCACAGCTCTGTTTGAATTTCAAAATTCAAAAGGTAGAGCAACGTTTCAGATCCCTTGCGCTGCGCGCAGAGCGCCATGTGTCAAAAGCAGACACGCCAGCGCAAGGAGCGCTGCGCCCAAGGCAGCGCACCCCCAATCAGAGCAAGGCTCTGTTTTAAAATTCAAATTTTAAATAAAGCAAGCAACGCTTCAGATAATTTGCGCTCTGCACTGCGCGCCACGTGTCAAACAGTGGTGCGCTAGCGCAGTTGCGCTGCGCTCTGCTCCACGTGTCAAACAGTGGTGCGCTAGCGCAGTTGCGCTGCGCTCTGCGCTGCGCGACACGTGTCAGCGCAGGCGCTGGCGCCAATTGCGCCAGCACTGGAATTTAAATAATAAATTATTTAATTAATCAGAATTAAAATTCTAGAAAGATCTTATTAAAATAAGAAGATTATCTTCTATAAAACAGAGGCCTTAGGATCAAAGATCCAATGGTGGGGAAATATCCCCAGATCAATCAGAGAAAGATCTCTGTAACTAACTCAACAAACCAATTGGCCCTATATAAAGGCCCCCAGACTCCAAGTCTCAGATATACAGATATACAGAAAAGAGAGAACTCTCTGAAGAATTTGAAAGGCAAGCCTTTGAAGAAAGAAGATCATCTTCTTCAAGATAAAGAATCATATTCTTGAAGAACAGAGATGAAAACATCTCACAAAAAGAAGAATTTCTTCTAAAAAGATCAAAGATCTAAAAACAAGATCAAGATCTTCAATAAAAAGAAAAAGATCATAAAGATCCAATCATAAAAGATTAAAGAAGTAATTTACTTCATCCCTAGATCTTTTGATCTATATAAAGGCACAGCCTTTTGATGAACCATTGGTTCTTGAATCTTGAGGAAGAACCTCTTCAGAACAAGAAAAACTTGTTTCTTTGATCTGAATTTGATCAAGATGCGCTCTGCGCTATTGGACAGTGCCTTGCACTCTTAAAATGCGCCTTTGCGCTCCTTGGACTGGCACAAGTCACCAGAGCGCGCCACGTGTCAACCATAGAACAATCTGCGCCTTGCGCTCCTAAATATAGCGCACTGCGCTCTTGGATTGGCGCACTGCACCAGAGCGCGCCACGTGTCAGCAGCGCACTGCGCTAACATACTTGCGCTTGGCGCAGAGCGTGACACGTGTCACCTCCACATGCGCTGGCGTCTTGCGCTCTTTAATTGGCGCAAAGCGCCTGACAAGCCACGTGGCGCACTGTCAAACCATTAAAATGCTGTGCATTATTTAAAAAGGGCAGAGCCCAAGTAAAGGCCTAACAGGCCAAATATAAATGCTATGCATTTAGTTAAAAAGCACATGCTATGCATTGTTTAAAAGGGCAGAGCCCAAGCAAAAGCCTAATAGGCAGAACATGAACAAATGTTAAACATTTTCAAATAGACTTAGCCTAATTCTGGCCATAAGTCCTCAATATAAATTGAACTAAGCACGACTGCTCTCCCAATCAATTTACACCCGGTTCGAGGGTACATCTCTTTACTCCTCTGGCATCCGTCGTTGTAATCCCTCAACGTCGTCAGAGAGGTGACGGGTCCCGACAACCACACACTGCTACGGACTGTGGGGTCCTTAAACTCATGGACTATGATGTCCTTAACCTTGACCGTGATGTCTTAAAACTAATGCCGGACTATGATGTCCTTAACCTTGACCGTGATGTCTTAAAACTAACACCGGACTGTGAGGTCCTTAAACTCACGGACTATGATGTCCTTAACCTTGACCGCAACATCTTAAAACTAACATTGGACCGCAATGTCCTTAAACTACCTATCGACCGCAATGTCACTAAACTAAACAATAGAGCCCCCAATTGCTCTCTTGTCGGATCTAAACGATCCCGTTAAGTCGATCTTAATCTAAAATTAGACTAACGTGTCCTTAACGAACGTTTAAGTCGATCTTAGCCTCAAATAAGGCTAACGTATCCTTAAACACACACCCTCCAAATCTAAGAAAGATACGGATTTGGACTAGTCCACGTCCTACGGGCGACAGCATAACTTAGTCTCCGTATACAATCTACGGGCAACCGAACACAAAAAAACACACACACGACACGAAGTGACCACATGGAGAAGGAGAAAGTTGTTACCGCGATGCGGTAGCGTAATTAACTGCAGGGGCTTGCGCCTGCAGGGAAGAGCGTCCCCACAATCAAAAACCCCTCAAACGAGGGGGGATCTGACGAAGTCTGCTACATCGGACGCATCCGTTTAAACCTTCGATACATTGTGCCATAAATCAACTTGGCATCTTCGGAGAGGTGGACGGATAGCACCAATTAGCATCTGACCGAATCTCAGGCAAGACGTCCCTGTCGCGCCGTCCTTCGGAGGGAAACAGAGGATACAGACGAGAGCTTCCCAAATTATATATCAAACTTCGTGAGTTCAAGCTACGTAGCCGAGAAACAAAAGTTCAAGAATTCAAGCTACGAATAGCGTCGAGAAGCTAGAAGCGGAAGTCCAAGTTGAAGTGTCGAAATCAAGACCAAGATTGAAGTTCAAGAGATCAACTTCAAGATGCAAGTGAGTGGATTGGCGTTGTCACACCCTGCTTCTAAAAATACGTTAATACGGTATGTGACAAAACCAACCATGCTACCTATGGCAAGGAAATATCCTTCCATGATCACATTGCGGCTGTCAAATAGTTATTAAGAAGAGTAAATAAATATCTAACTATCACATGTCCAACTGCCACAATAAATAATAAAAAGAAACGTAGCGGAAACAAAATAAAGATCCAACAAGAACTAATATCCTAGTCTCATCCCTTATGGGATCATAACGACAAAACCATAACTAGAAAATAAATCTAAACACCACTAAACTAAATCAACAGAAAGCTCTTCACTGCTCAGCCTGCATGTCAAAGTATTCTTGTTCTTCCTATGATAAAGTTAAAGGAACCGGGCCATGCAAAACCCAGACGTCAGTGCGTCATAAATATCATAGTAATAATAATAAACTGAATAATGTGTTATATAGGATGTCATGTGCAAGAGTGAGATATAAGTATAAACAAAATCAAACACAGGTGTTATAACAGCAGGCTATAGGTATGTCACGTGTATCTTAAAGTCTGTATCTCTAGGTTAACTATCCTATGGATATTTGAAACCAATGAATATACTCCTCCATATAACTTAAAAGTATATATCACGTTACCTCCCGGGACCACGGACCAAGATATATCACGTTACCCCCAGGATCACGGATCAAGATGTATGAATTAAGAATGATTCTGTTCCATTACCCCTTGGAACCACGGATCAAGTAATATCCTTTTAAGTTACACTTCATTTATACTTTTGATTTCCCCATATCTCAGGTTTCGTTTTTCAAGTCTGATATGAAATAACATCTACCTAATACCAATACAGGAATAGGCAGGTAGAGGTTATGTCTAACTAAACAATAGGCCACGTCTATCAGAACAACAAATCAGGATTGTTGGTATCGGTAAATATTACAGGTAAGCAGGTACAAGCAAGATATCGATATCTGTAACAAGACAACGGGTTATAAGCATGTCAATATAGTGTATTAATTTATATAAAGTGTTTATTTGTAATAATATCGTGCAAACGGGTCGTAATGAAATACGGTTGTAACCTTTATCTAGGTGCTGTACATAGCATAACGAAAATAATCATATTGATTGCTACACTTTGATTTACCAATTGATCCAACTAGAATAGTTTGGATAGTTTCTAGTTATAGATATAATTTATATAATGTTATAAACCGCAAATTATAAAACTTGTTAGTTACGACATACGAGTTATATGTATAAACGGTATAATAATAATATTACAATATATATACTTATAGCATATAGTAAGTTGTAAACTTGCCTGGATATGGATAAAACATAGGCGAATCAATACGGATACGGAAATAACAGCACACGAAGCAACCCAAACTTGCTAGGCTCGTCGAAGATGAAGTCGACGACGACAGAACTTCTGTCGATGGTGTTCTCGTCGATGATGGGTGCTAGCATTCAAGGAGAAGCTTGCTGACGAATCTGGACGGCCGGAGGTGAATGTTGAAGCCGGAGAGTTGAGGTGGCAAGGTGTGGGTCTCGGTGGTGTGGTGATGGAGGCAAAGATGATGGCTGGAGGTGGTGTTGGGTTTGAGGATTGGGATCGTGGTCAAGGACGAGATAGAAGGAGTTGCAGGAGGTGGCAACGAGGGTGATGGAGTCGGACGTGGTGTCGGCTAGGATGATGAGAGGAAGAAGAAGGAGGGAGAGCGGGAGAAAGATATGCAAGGGGAAGAGAAAGAGATTATGAGCAGAGAAAGAGATTATGAGCAGAGAGAGAGAGATAATGATAATTTTTAAATAGGATAATTTAAATATAAATAGTTTATATATTATGTGTGTGTGTGTAGTTTTGTATATATAACTAATAATATATAAAATATAATACAAAACTCTGATCCGTCTCTACTAAATTTTACTGAAAATATATTGGAAATAATATATACATACGTAGCCTCCATGAACCATAAATCTAAAGGTTAAAATAATATATTAAAATCTAATATATATCTGGTATATAGAATGTTTGAGACTTACCTATAATAGATAAATATCAATATAATATCAATAGATATTTAAATAACGTGATGACAATTAATATATGAAAATATCCCTAACTTATAACTACCAGAAAATATTTACATATAATTTAAATATTATATATATGTTATTTAAGATTTATATGGATCTAGATCACGGATAAATATCACTAAAAAATACTCTAGCACCATAACGGGTTTCATGCAAGCGGGTTGGGTCGGATAAACACATATACTATTCAAACCAATCACAACCCAAATAATAACAATTAAAGAAATTTAAAAAATACTAATATCATACGATCGTGCTAGGGTGTTACAGGCGTGTTCGAGTTTGAAACGTTAAGTGTCGAAATCAATTTGAAGATCAATCGACCAACAAGTTCAAGCGAAGCGCTAAAGTTTCAAGAGCTCTTGTTGAAGATTCAAGATTTCGAAGAATGTGATATTGACATAGGATTCTATGTAAGTACTCTATTGAATATGGTCATTATCAATTAGAGCTCTTGAACACTCACATACGCTTACACAAACGTTTTACATTGTACAAACTTTGGAGTTTTCGATTTAAAATTGATTTTCATCATAAAACACAGGTTTCTGAGTTTTTACACTTCAGACCTCTGTCCCCATGTGCTTCAGACGTCTGTCGTCTTACTGTGTTTTTACAAAAACCCCAAATGTCAGATATAGCAGTTTTTATGCGTTTTGTGCTTTAGACGTCTTCCCAATGCTTCTTCAGACGTCTGGATTCTCTGTGTTTTCATATGGCCTAATTTTATGAGTGACAGACGTTTGAAGGTCAATGGACCAGACGTCTGATGAAGGGTTTCAAAATGGTTTTTTAAACTTCAGACGTCTTCTTATTTGAACTTCAAACGTTTAGTTTTGGCTCTGTGCTTTTCAGTAAGGAACACAGACGTCTGCGGTTCATCGAGGCAAACGTCTGATGTTAAATTTTTGCCAAAACTTTTCTTGTTCAGACGTCTGCAGTTAAAATGTTTTGAAAAATGTTACCGTTTATAGCCGTTGGGGACATTTTTCTTTAAGGCCAGACGTCTACCCATCTTGCCTTTATACGTCTGCCGCATGTTTCAAACTGCTTGTCCCCACTTGATTTTGAGTTGTTTTTCTTGGGGTTATAAAAGGGTTTTGGATTGGATTTTTCTTAGCATCACTTGCTAAATTTCTTGAGCTTTTCCATTGCAAATATCCAAGTGATCTTCAAAAGAAAAATCCCACATCTTGGAAGAGTGTAAAGATATTTTCATTTGGTTATCCAATCTCTCACATACAAACACTCAAGAGCTAGAATTTGATATCCATTTTCTTGAGTATCAGTGCTTCAATTGTAAAACTCTGTTGAGAGTAATTGTGCTTCATTGTAACCCTCTTCTTGTCTTTGTGTGAGAATATCTTGAGTGCAAGAGAGTCCTTGGTAAGAGAGAAGAGTGAGAGAAGTTCCTTTTCTTTGTGTGAGAATTCTTGAGTGCAAGAGTGCCTTTATAAGAGAGGAGAGCTTATAAAGTGAAGAATTGCTCGTGTGTCGAGCAACGTGGTGTCTCAGTGGAGACATGTTGTAAGGAGTTGCGGGTGTGCAACGTGATTGTCTCGGTGAAGACGTGAATTAGTGGAATGAGCTCGTGCGTCTAAAGATAGTGGATTAAGGGATCTCCCGAACCACTCTAAAACCTTGCTTGTTTGCGTTTGCAATTTCTATCTCTCACTCTTTATTACTTGCTATTTAGATTTGTTATTAATTGCTTGCAAGTATTGATAGTTAGAAATTGCATATTGTTATCCATATGCTTTATATGCTTATAGTTCTTGCTTGATTGCTATATCTCTTGCTATATGCTATAGTTTCACAATTGCTATTTTGCTTAACTCGTTGCTTATCTTTTGACTAAGCCTGCAATTGTGGTTTGTTTAGCAAGTGTTGATAGTTTAGAATTTTTAATTTGGGCATATCAGTAGTGTATTCCTATTCACCCCCTCTAGTAATACTTTTAGTAGGGATCATTATATTTAATTTTGAGATGGGGTTATTTTTCAGATTTCATTCTATTCTCAGATTCAATAGTTTTCCTTCATATCACTTAACTTTCGGATTTTAAAATTCATGATCATCTATTACTAGATTGATTCAAAAACCTTTTTTTAATTTAAAATTTTATTAAAAAAAATTTGTTAGAGAAGAAAAACTAAAAATAAACCTAAAAAATGAAAAAGAAAAAGAAAACTGTGCAAACCAACCCTCTACACTTATTTTTGATATTGTCCTCAATATTGACCTCTCACTCGTCTCCCTAGTAATACTCATAATTCAGTAAAGAACAGTCACTACAATGTTCTATGCTGAATAGATATATAAAATAATCTAGTAAAATTAATTCAGATAAAGATAAACCATTAAGATTGATAAAAATAATTAAATAAGAACAAACTTACAGAGCCCAAAAAATTTGGAGATTCTTCCCTTATCAAGTCGTTGACTGGCGGAGGTCGGCCGCTGATATGCGATATGATATTGGATTTCTACTTCCTGCTTTGTACTGTATGCCCTGCAACTTATTTCTTGGTTTTATATTAGGTTTTGGAGTCAAGTGTTTAAATAAGTGGGGAGCGGTAAAATGATTTTTGTTTTATTTTTTATTTAAAAAAAAAACTAAAACCTTAAAAAAGAAATAAATAAAAGGAAAAAATAAAAAAGAAGAAATTAAATTTATATAATGCTTTGGCTAATCCAAACGTCAATATTAACCACTCAAAAAATTTGTCTATGATCATGCAGGAGTAATAAAACAAATTATAACAATAAGCATCAATTAACACCCTAAACTTGATATACATAGAATTAATATGGTGTTTATATGTTGGTGAACAAAATTGTGATCCAAGTTTTGCCGAAGAAACTAGTATAGTAATAAATGATCGAAGTCTAAAATAATTATGCAACTGCACTAATTTGTCAATGTATTAGCTAATTGGATCGAATTCTTCAAGAAGAATATGTGGGATATAAATCAAAGATTCAGTTATAGGAATTGATAGTACAACTTTTTCTTTCTCTTTAACAGGATTGGTTTCCATGATGACCGGAAGTATTTGAGGGTTAAGTTCATCCGTTAAAGACTCGAGAGGGTGTCCCCAATTTATGTTTTGCACTTGATGATTTGGTGAGTCTAACTCATACAAAAGGTTAAGTTCATCTTTAAAAATTTTCTCAAAACTTTGGTCAAAATAACCTTCATCAAAATTAACCACTTTCTCCTTATACACTTCTTTTATTATGACAATGGACTCTTCAAAAATTTCACCACATCACTCCTCTCGCAATTCTTTTTCCTCCTCAAATTGATTTATAGGTGGGTTCGTTTCCTCCACAGATGCGGCTTCCATATTTAAAACCTTTTCAAAAAATTTATCCGCCATTATGGCTTATCTATCTAAGTGCTTTTCAAAAAAATTATTTGTCACTGTGGATTTTTCTTCAACATTTTCCTAAAATATTTTACTTAAGACCCATCCGTCAAAATCACAAGTATCCATCTCAAAAATTTTCTCCTTACAATCCGTCAAATCAAATGTCTCGACCTCAAACATTTCGTTGATTATATCATTCTCATTACTCATTGACAGCAAAATTGGTATTTCGAAATACCGAGAGTTGGGGTTAGACTGATTTGGAAGGGTCTTTTGCTCTCTTCCCTACATAGGGTCATAATTTGTTCTATTAGTATATCAGTCTCGTCAAATTATTTCATTAGTTCCTCATGGGCTCTAAGCAATTGTTCAGTCATTTGTGTGCATGCAGCCATGGTGGATGTACAATCTGCCATCCCTTTTTCTAAGTCAGACGTAGTTTGTGAAGGAGTTTCAAATGAAGATTCAAATTTGGTTTTCAACGTTGAACTCCTTATCTCATGATTATTATCAATATCTAAAGAATGTGAGAAAGTTGGGTAAGTTTGGATTTGGTCATAATGATGATGCTCGATATCGGTGATCTCCCAGATCATGACACGTGGCAGATGACGTGTTCCAAAGCTCGCAAGAAAGGACCTACAATGGCCGACCAGGCCACTCCTGTGTCCACCCCACAAACAAACGATGGCTCGCCTCCGAGTCCCCAGCACAATTGGCCTCCTCGGCCTCCCAGCTCGTCTCCGGGCTACCGCAAAACCAAGAAACCTCGGCTCTCCCGCTCGTCTGCGAGCTCTCCCGCCGAGATCATATTCCTCGGTCTCATCGACCGATCAACAGCATCGTTCACAGGCGCAACCGCCATCCCGCAAATCTCGCCATGCGCGAGATATCCGCCGGCCACATCCCACGTTCCACGCCATCACGATCCCCCGTTAACTAGCCTGTCTCGCCATTAATGGGAGATCCCGCTCATCACGCGGGCGTGACGTCGGAGCGTAACGGCCGGCGTGATTCTCGCGCCTGCCCTGCCTGCTGCCACCACTATATAAACCCCTTATTCAGACGGTTCAAGTAAGCCATTTTAACTCCACTAAGCCGTTACTCTGCTCGGATTTCCTCTCTAACTTGACCGTCGGAGGGTCCTCGGTGGTACAACCACCCCGGGACTTCCTTACAGGTAGCTCGGCAACAACAACCTTAAACCCATTGAGATCCACACGCTTCAGGAGCCTGCCTCCAGATCCAATCTTAGCCATCCATCGCCGCCGTTAGCAGATCAACGGAAGGTAACATCTTGGCGTGATCCAGGCTGCGTCAGCTAGCGCCGTCTGTGGGAATCCTTGATTCCACGAAAATAAAAGTTCATCTTCCGATCTCAATCCAATGGCGAGCGATCATCACGACGATCCAAGCACTAGACGCCGCCTCCCCCTCAACGGAGGCGCGGACGAACCTCCACCGCCGAATGCCATCAACGCCCCTGCCGGCCGGATAGACTGACTCGCGTCCGTCGTGGAGGCGCTCATCCGCGTCCAAACGGCAAGGCAAGATCCCCAGACCGCTGGTCCCCCCCGCAGGACCAGGACCGCTACATAGGGAGAGAAGGCTCCGCTCGTGCAGGCCCGGCCGATCATCGCCTCACTGTTTCCAACAGCCGCAGGTCCCCCAGGCCGACATATTCAAGAACCCGGTGGGCACCGCTTCGTTTGGCTCCGAGGTCTTATGCCAGAGTGCTTCGTCCTGAGTCTCATCGCACCCCTGTCCCTCCCGAGGCTGTGGCGGTCAGCTCTCCTGTTCGCAGGCATGACCGGTACCTCCTCCCTCGATGGTGTCGCGCACGCGA
Source organism: Agapanthus africanus (assembly GCA_030015575.1). Classification (NCBI taxonomy): domain Eukaryota; kingdom Viridiplantae; phylum Streptophyta; class Magnoliopsida; order Asparagales; family Amaryllidaceae; genus Agapanthus; species Agapanthus africanus. Next base: position 683,108,832 of record CM057340.1, read on the forward strand.
GACTCGCCGCGGCAGCTCAAAGACAACCTGATGATGTTCGATATCGGTGGTCTCCCAGATCATCACACGTGGCAGATGATGTGTCCCAAAGCTCATAAGAAAGGACCTACAATAGCCGACCAGGCTACTCCTGTGCCCGTCCCACAAACAAACGCTGGCTCGCCTCAGATCCCCTTACACAATTGACCTCTTCGGCCTCCCAGCTCGTCCGTGAGCTCTCCCGCCGAGGTCATCTTCCTCGGACTTATCGACTGATCAACAGCACCGCTCACAGGCGCAACCGCCATCCCGCGAATCTTGCCATGCGCGAGATATCCACCGGCTACATCCCATATTCAACGCCATCACGACCCCCCATTAACGAGCTTGTCTCGCCATTAATGGGAGATCCTGCTCATCACGCGGGCGTGACGTCGAAGCGTAACTGCCAGCATGATTCTCGCGCCTGCCCTACCTGCTGCCACCGCTATATAAACCCCTTCTTCAGATGGTTCAAGTAAACCATTTTTACTCCACTAAGCCGTTACTCTGCTCGGATTTCCTCTCTAACTTGACCGTCGGAGGGTCCTCGGTGGTACAACCACCCCGGGACTTCCTTGCAGGTAGCTCGGCAACAACACCCTCAAACCCATTGAGATCCACACGCTTCAGGAGCCTGCCTCCAGTTCCAATCTCAGCCGTCCATTGCCGCCGTCAGCAGATCAACGGAAGGTGACATCTTGGCGTGATCCAGGTCGCGTCAGCTGGAGCCGTCTGTGGGAACACCTTGATTCCACAAAAACAAAAGTTCATCTTCCGATCTCAATCTAATGGCGAGCGATCATCACGATGATCCAAGCACTAGCCGCCGCCTCCCCCTCAACGGAGGCGCGGACGAACCTCTTCCGCCGAATGCCATCAACGCCCCTGCCGGCCGGATAGACGGACTCGCGTCCGTCGTGGATGTCAGTGTATATGCCCTAGGGGCCATTATTGTATCATACTAGTTTGTATATTACTTAATGGAAGCTTGGGATATTCACATGTATATAACAGTCTTGCTAAACATAGTAGTATGCTACTTGGTTTTTCTATCTTAATATGTGAGTATACGTATTGATAGAGCTCTTAGGATCTTGCTTGACTACCAGCGTTGTGATGGCAGTCACACTAGTGGGGGCTAGGTAGTCTACAAGCACATCCTTATTCAGGTCCCTAGTCATAGGATTATCGAGACAGGGCATCGATACTCCGGAGTAGACTAGTGTGTACGCTTCTCATCCCAGTTGGGGAGATGGTCTGTCCCACAGCCGTCAGTACGTCGTACTGGAGATAGTATACAGGTGCTCGTTGGGTTACGGGTACACCGGACAGGACTCGCAGGGAATTGTAGGTTGGTTTTATACCAGTCGTCAGTTAACAGTTCCCAGGTGACATGAGTACAGCATAGTCCGCAGACTTGACACTGCTACTTCGCCTCGAGTGTGTCCCACTGTTCTTAGATTGCTACCCTACCACGGCTCAAATGAGTCGTGCAAACAGGTGGCAGTTGGGTGCAGTCCCGAGCACTTGGAGGCAGTGGCAGTTAGACAGGATTCGTCTCTCCCGGTATTGGGAGTGATATCGCGCTGTGTCAGAGAGCCATTACGCAAAGTCCCTGGCCAGGGCAAGCGAGATTTGCTGGTAGGTTCCAGTAGTTTCTCAGGGTGTAATGGGCTTCACTCCGACACGACTTATACCGCTATTAGGGGACTGACGCTTGCCGCCCTCTAAGCCCGATATGCGATAGTCTTAGACGAACAGACCGGACTGTACAGAGATTGTCACATCAGACTCAGTAGGAGTTCGGATGGGTTTCCTCATCGGACTTCTTATCGACATCTACCTGGGAACCGTTACGTACAGCTAGTGCCGCTTGCGGTCTGTGGTTAAAACCACTGCCAGCGTAGTAGTCGAGTCTTTAGAGTCCTACACAGAGAGTTTCCCTACTCCAGGCGAAACGATATAGAGGTCGTATGGTTTTACGACAAGGGTTCAGACGCATACGTGTGTTTACATACGTACGACATCCGGACAGTTTTTACTAGCCGGTTTTGGTTTAAGCCAGTTTCTAGTATCCGGTTATTGGATTTATACAGTCTAAAGTTTTTCCGTGTTTTCAGGGATAGGAGGGGCGTTCTCGTAATTTTGCGAGAAGCTTCTAGAAGGTTGGTGACTTGGGAGTTAAGGTGGCATAAGCATTAAATGAGATTAGTGACTCATTTGTGTGATTCATCCTTGTCATTAATGCATCATAAATGCTTAATGACTCATGTAGATGAATCACTCATTTGTATTTATGAAGCATGGTTGTTAAATCATTTATTTCATTTATCTTGATAATGATAATGCTTCATATATATCATGAGAGATCATTATCTCATTCCATTTTCTCTTGCTCACTTTCTCTCTCCTCAAGCTCTCTCTCTTCAAACCCTAATCCTCCCCTCTCATGTGTTGAGACCAAAGATTAGATTAGACTACTTAATCCATAACCCTTCTCTATATCACCTAGGTTACTTAGATTAGCACTTTAAGAAACCTAGTTACCTCAAGTTAGAGGTGAAGCTTGAAGTAAAGCTCTCGGGTGGATCATCTACTACATAGAGAAGGCCGGAGAGGACGTGGAGAACGAAAAGACGAAGGACACGGTTCATTAGGTATAATCACTTTTCATAGTAGTTGTTAACTTCTATGATTCTTGTTAGTTATAGTTTAGCAAAGATTCTCGGTTAGTCGATGTTTATGCAAAGAACAGGATCGTTTTTTATTTTTCCGCCTCCCCGCAAGTTGTGGGGTGTTGTACATCGACTTACAATGGTATGAGAGCCTCGCTAAACAATAATTAAGTCATTAGCAAAGTCGTTACAATTTCGAACGCGAAACGAATCGGAAAAGACATCGATATCACATAGTTTCTGTCGAATTTAAAATGAGGTCCAAAAATTTTTCAGGGACCTGCAGTATAACAAGCAGAGAATTATAAGACTACTGGAGAAAAAAGGGTTCTTGAATCGGCCAAACGACCGCGGAACCGCGGCCGATCCCACCGATCCCCCGCGGATCCGCGGTCGAGTGGAAGCCGATTCAACCCAGTTTGCTCCAGTATCTCTTCTGTGATATTTTTGTGTTTTCTGGGATGTTTATTTTTCTGCTCAAGTCTCAGGTGCACAGAGAAGTATTGGAGTAGACTCTAAAAGTGTTTGCTCGATCGAAATTTTACGATGTTTGCTAATTTGATTATATCTTTGAATGTATAATGTGTTCGTAAACCTCCCCTAACTGCTAGTATGTCGGTTGGCAGGGGATTGCACATTTCTGTAATAGTTTTTACTGTTTGTGGTTGTGAACTGTATTGGACTGTTGTGATGATTAGCCGGGGTTTGAGATGGGTTGTTATATTCATTCATTCAATGTAATTGTAATATGTTGTAATATTATTTTGCAGGGCACATCCAGGTTGCGGTTGTAGCCACCGTTGTATTATTTCATTTTACTGTTTTTGCTCCTAGGATAGACCCAAGATGGGGTGCACAAACTACCGAGTACTTTGAAGTGTTTAGTGGCCTACTCACGTTGTTGAGGGAGACCGCTTCACTTCGGGTATTTGGCGGGTAGTTTGCCGTACCCGTAGGGGTCTAGGGTGGGGTAATGGCTATTCATCACAACTGTGTAATCCGTCTTTTGTTGCAGGCTCTAAACAAACGCGGATTGCTTGCAAATCCAATAATGTTCATATGAGATCTGGAATGCCTATTATTGCGTCTGACGAATGTACAATATCTATATATGATAGCTATTTAGACGTCACTTATGTTTTACACCCGCGCTAGTCCAGCCCCCGCTCTGCCGTTAGTTAAGTAACCTAACGGGTGATAACGGGACCCAGTGGCGAATGCGGATGGTATAAGAGGACGTTGTATTTTCGTTGTTTTCTGCAATGATAGGTTAATGATGGGACGCATTATTTATAATGCAAAAAAAATAAACCAAAAGATGAATCGTTGGAACAATTTAAAAGAAACCACCTGGTTATTTTAAAACAGATGATATTTGATTTATGATTTTTGTTATGTAGTATGGTTTATAGAAAATTGTATTTAGAAATCACAACCAAAAATTATTTGACCGCAATCAATAACGGTGTCGGATGTAGCGCGTTAGTAAGTGCGGATCGTCCACAGGGAAAGTGTAATCCGTTCAATTTCCGAATTAGATGAGTTGAAAATTTAAGGCAAAGAAAAGAAAACAATTCATGATTTGCATTTGAAGATCAAGAAATAAGAAAAAATCTAGATCTAGAAAAGACATTAAAAACAAGAATTGAGATGTGTGATAATTTCCAACCAACAATTAAGATTAGAAGTATGGCTCGTAGGAGTAGATCGGATCTATAGATGTGATGAGATCTAAAGATTACTAATTCTTATCCATTAATGAATTGATACTAGATCGATGCAAATTCATTGAGGTTTAAGGATCTTGCGAGGAAATTAGGGATTTTGCAACTCATCCTTTGTCCTTTCAATGGATCGCATTCAAATTCTAGCTTCTAGTTAATCAAATGGTTAGTAGTTGTTCCCTAGTTTCGAGTGAACACAATCAAGAAAGCATCATCTCGAAACTAGGTTATTAATCATTTGATTCACTAGAATTTCCAAACATTATAGGATTTAAGAATTGTAAAAATATCTAAATCATCATCATCTAAAGATCGTCACAACTCCTACACGAGCGGAGATTACTCAAACATCATGATCACAAACACAATCACAAATTGAGATCTAATCATTATGCTTGAATTAAAAGATAAGCAAGAATATAGAAAATTCACCTTTATTTATCGACAAATTTTGTTACAACTCTCTTGAATTTACAAAAGGAAGGAACTAGATCGTCGATTTCGGCTTCGCTCGGCTCCTTGAGTCGTAGATCGGCATGGATCTCTTGCTCCGTTGGAATCCGGCGTCGCTTCTAAAGGTTGAAGGCTCTCTTGCTCAAATTGCTCTCGGGATCTTGATCTTGATTTTGAATTGGGGTTTGGATTTGAGGCACAAGTCGTGTCACTCAACTTGTGGGTTGAAGATGGTGGTGATTCTTGAACATTTTGCACCCTAGATTTAGGCTCCTTTTTATAGACCTCTAGATCTAGAATTGAAATTTGAATTCCCTCCACAAGTTTGTTAGCCAAAAGATTTAAATTTCCCTCCAAAAGTTAGTTAAGCCTAAAATTTGAATTTCCCTCCAAGAGTTTGTTAAGCCGAGCCTTCTAGATGTGCCACGTAGAGCTTCTGGGGTCTTCTGGAAGCTTGGCCGTTATCAATAGGCACATGGAAAAAATTGGGTGCTTTGATCTCACTATAAGGCCGCGGATCCGCGGCGCCAAGGGGGTTTGGGCCGCGGATCCGCGGCCCTTTAGTGGCCTTGGGGATTGTTCTTTTTACAGTAACTCTTGGGCTTTCTGGTGGGCCTTATTTTCATATGTTGATTTTTGTTTGGCCTTCTGTATTGCTACCAGATCTTTAACCTTTGAGTTGGCGTATTTTATCTGCACTGTTTTCTCAATTTTGGGCTTTGCTTCCGGAATTTCCTGCATAGACTCCAAGACAAGAGTTGCGCTATACAAGAATGATGCGAAGCCATGATAAACACACAATTTCCCTAAAAAATGCCGGTTTTAGTATACAGTATAAGTAATCCAGTATTTTACATGTGTTTTGCTAATATGTGCGATATGAATACCGGATACCTATACATGAATGCAAAAGGTAGGGAAATTGCCGTGTTAGAAATGCAGTACTTTCGACTGATCAAATTCCCCCAAACTTATTTTCGATCGTCTCGATCGAATTGTTTTATTAAAAAGAGAAGGAGAAAATAAAGAAAGAGAAAAGCACACTTTCGTAGGCAACACGATTGCACTGAGCACGTGCAACAAGCCTTTAAACCTCTAGGTGTCCCTAGTAGGAGGAGTGTTGTCTCCTGAGGGTTTTCAGCGGATTACACCCACAAAATCCAATAATAAAAGAAAGATCATGAATATTACATTTAAAGAAAAGAATTGTAAAAGAAAAGCCTTGAAAATTAGGGTTTCCAACTAAGCTAGCTTTTCGGTTGTTATGAGCCTTATCTTAATGGTCATGAAAAGATGTTAGAAATCACGTCCTCCCTCAATAAAACATCGTCTTATTCTTCATTCCTATCTTTCTTCGAAACATCGATCATATCACCCTGCGTGTGTGTAAAGGACATCCCTACACCCGGAGAATTCAATTCAAGCTATCATACTCTTGCCCATCAGCCTCAGTACTTTTTAATTAGATGTGCTTACACACTTTCATGGGACCGTTAATACTTCTTGAGGTACTAACCGACCGATTACTCATGTACTTGCTTATTTGGTGTATTTTCCTCGTCTTGCACCACCTTAGGCATAGCAGTGTCTCCCAGACCAGTTGGCCTTAGGGCACTAGGTGAAAAGGCACCCTCGCTATATATTTTTTTATTATTGCCCTTGGTGATAACAAAACCAGTGTCCGTTTTTCTCACCACTTTCTTCATTTTTTTTTATACATCGGCTTTAAGACAAGAGCATTTCAAGGTATCCTCTACTATCCCGGGCTTTAAGACGTGTGTAAGTGCGAATAGCAGGGTATCAACGTTCAAAATGTTTGGTTTTCCAGAATAGAAACTATTTTTCAGACTTATTTTTATCCTCAGATTAGTGACTTCCTCCATCTTACTAACCCTTGGGACAACGGCTCATAACTACTTATTACTAGTTCGTATAAGAAAACTTCTAATTTTCTCAGTTTTCTTAAATTTTTCTAATCTCATGGATGTAATTGTTCACTATCTAATCTTTTATTATCATAAATATTAAATATTTTTATATTTTGAAAATTTTGAAAATTTTTATGAGTTTTGAAAATTTTTGAATTTTTATGGATTTTGAAATTTTTTAAATTTTTATAGGTTTTTGAAAAATTATTTACAAAAAATGATGAACCAAAAGAAAAATATTTACACAAATTTTTTTATGGGTTTTTGAAATTTTAAATTTTTTTAAGGTTTTTTTTTTTAAAGAAATGTTTTGTGCTTATGCAAATGATATGCACATGATGCAAAACTAAGCACAAAGCTCCCCCAAACTTGTTTTCAACAGTGTCCTCACTGTTGCCATCAGCTAAATCTTGAAAAACCTGTAAGCTTGGGAAGAATTTATTAGTGGGGGCAAAATATATAAGTGAAGATCCTCCCCCAAACTTACTCTTTTCAAAATTTTTGTAAAAATTTTTCTTTCCAAGAGCCAGAAAAATTGTTCCCCCCCCAAACTTGAGTTATGCAATGTTAAGCTTTGAAAATCACATGAGGGGGTCAAGAACCATTGGTCGATGCCACGCTTTGTAAAGACCGAATGTCAACACCAACCATTCGAAAATTTTATCAATGCAGTGCTCGGGTTGGTGGAAGAAGAAGTGGGGAAAGGGTAAGTGGTGGAACAGAATGTGTGTGCGTCTCATTTTGGAGCGACGGTGCAGTGAATGTGATGGATTACTCGCATTCTTTTTACAATTCAGAAGAAGGGGTGGAGGTTCAATTTCAATGATTGGGACATGATTCATCTCAACACCCGTGTTATTCAGAAATGCGAGTTCATCAGCGAAGATCTCCTCAAAAGTTTCATCAATACTCCGAAGAATAATGTCATCACAAAGTGCGGGATGATCTTCAGACTCTAAAAGCAGTTCATAATCGGTGTTAGTTGTTGACCCGGACATCTCGGTGGAAGAGTCCGTATGTGTATGATACATAGTTGGGTCAAACAACAACGTATGAAAAGAGTCAAGATCGGTATTAGAAGGATCATCAAATTCGCTGCTGTCGACATCCATTAAGTCGACAGAACAGACATGAGCAGTAGGTTCGGAGGGTACACTTCCCAACTTGTAAATGTTCAGCTCTATTGACCTATTCCCAAAGGATAGGGTCATAGAGCTATTACGACAGTTGATGATAGCGTTGGAAGTGGCCAAAAAGGGGCGACCTAAAATCACCGGAATTTGATTCCGTGGGTTCGTTACAGGCTGTGTATCAAGTACAATAAAATCCACAGGGAATACGAATTCCCCGATTTTTATTAACACATCCTCCAGTTCACCCCTAGGTTTGGTGATTGATCGGTCAGCCATCTGGAGAGTGCAATGGGCTGGTTTCAACTCTCCGATCCCTTGTTGCTCATAAACCGAGTATGGAAGCAAGTTAACACTGGCGCCAAGGTCTAAAAGAGCACGATTGATGTGTTTATCCCCAATAGAAATCGATATCGTAGGACATCCTGGGTCCTTACGTTTCTTTGGTAGCGGAGGGATAAAAGCAGTGCTAATGCTATTGGACATGAAGACCATCTTTGGCACTTGAGTCTTCCTCTTCCTTGTGCACAAGTCCTTAAGAATTTTCGCATAAGCGGGGACTTGTTGAATCGCATCTAGGAGAGGGATGTTGATGTTAACTTGCTTGAACATGTCCATAATCTTCTCCATATGTGGACTCGATGTGTTAGCCTTTAACCGGTTCGGATAAGATGCTTTAGCAATAAGCGCTGGGTCCATCATAGGAGAAGGAAGTGTGTGTGGCCCTGATCCCAAAATAGAAGTGGGGATCGTCTGTGGAGGAGTAAAAGAGGTGGGCTGAGGTGTCGAGCCTAGAGGGAAATGGAGAATAGGCTCGCGAGAAGGCGGTGGGGTAGGAGAACAAGAATCAGACGCAGAAGTGTATGTGTGGGGGAAGGTCTCAGCCGGGGTGTTGATAGGATTCTCAATATCATCAACTTCTTCCCCAATATGGTTATCCAGCACTCTCCCAGATCTCAACGTGGTGATTGCATTCACATGATGTGAATAGCCAGGATTGGGCAAAGGTTGAGCTGGGAGTTTCCCTTTCTCTCTCGCACTCATTTCGGCCTTAAGTCGTGCAATCTCAACTTCCATCGTTTTGATACTCTCAGCTTGGGACGCTGAGTTTTTCTTTATCTCACTGACAGAAGACTTAACCTCGGCCGACACATCCATGAAGTTTGACAAGAGTGATTTCATGGTTTGAGCGAATTGAGAGAATTCGTCAGAACAGGTCGACTGCATAGGATTAGACGGTGTAGGAGTGTTGACCTGGTTTTGAAAATTTTGTGACTGGTAGGGGTGCTGGGTGAGTTGAAGTGGTTGCTGTTGTGGTGGAGGGACCCGTTGTAATTGATTAGGGTTTGGAACCGTGTTTTGGGATTGGTTCCAGGAAAAATTCGGGTGATTCCTCCAACCCTGATTATATGTGGAAGAAAAAGGGTCGTTTCCAGGTCTTTGAAATGCGGCATTGGTATGCTCGAGACCTCGAAACTGAGAGTTCAATGGACATTCTTCCGTCAAGTGAGAAGGATCAGCACAGCACCCACAAACGGTTTTGGGGAGCGACATTGGGTTTAGGGAGGCTACTAGGAATTTGTGTTCCATAGCGTCAAGCTTCTTTTGCATTGCTGCCATCTCAGCTCGAACACCTATGGACACATCTATTTGGTGTACGCCACCCCTACTCGATGGCTGGGTTCCAGTCTCCCACTGAAGTGACTTTTCAGCGAACTCTTCTAAAAATTTCCACGCTTCCCCATCATCTTTGGTCATAAAGGTGCCTTGACACATGTTTTCAAGGTTTTGTTTAGTGGTAGGGTTACTGCCCGCATATATGATTCGACAAAGTTCCCATCTCGGGATGCCGTGATGTGGGCATTGAACCAAAAGATCCTTGAATCGTTCAAAGCATTTAAAGAATGGTTCAGCCGGAAGCTGGGAGAATTGATATAGTTCGCTACGGATTCGAGCCGTCTTTTGCATAGGGTAGAATTTCTTAAGGAATGCCGCAACGAATTCTTCCCAATTCGTGATGGAATGAGCGGTGGTGTTATACAGCCACTTCTCGGCTATATCGCATAAGGTAAATAGAAGAAGTCGTAGACGCATGGCATCCACAGAAAGTTGTGATGTACCCATCATTGCGCATACGTTTTCAAATTTGGTAATAAAAACGTACGCGTCTTCAGTCTCGAGACCGTGGAATTTGGGTAGAAGGTTGATGTACTGGGGCTTAATCTCAAAGTTATCCCCGTTGGCTGGTGGAATGGATAAGCAGGTCGGGAGAGGACCTCGCAAAGGGTAGCACCTCTCTTGGAGAGAGATGCGGGGAGGATTCTGCGCACCAACGGACGGCGGCAGAGCAGTGTTCATATCATAATATTGCAATTCATACGCCCCACTTTTATGCATTTTATAAGTAAACAGGTACTTTTGACGCTCGTTTGTTGCATGTTACAGGATACAGGCTCTTGGAGCAAACACAGTGAAAAAGACGAAAGATGCTACAGAAAAGGGATTTTTTGACCAACAAGCAGACGGATCTTACTCAAGCCGAGACAAAGAACAGTGCAAGATCCAAAAGGCGAAAGTGAAACGGTCAAGAGATCCTTACAAGTTTTCACTGAGGATCTGGAGAAGACTAAGAAGCCCAACAGAGAAAAGAAGTATAAAAATAGGAAGCCCAAGAAAAGTCAAACCAAGCCCAGAAAGATAGTGAGCCAAACCCACCAAAGGGCCGCGGAACCGCGGACCAAGCACCCCATTGCCGCGGTTCCGCGGCCATATCATGCCCGTATCGGTGGAAACTTTTCCTGTCGGTGTGTCGGTGCAGATGTTGGGATTTTTAGAGGGCAAATATGTAATTTCATGTCTACGAGAGTCTGTAACCCTAGCTTCACTGGTTGCTTATAAATTGTACTCGAAATCTGTAAAATGGGATGCCTCTTTTCAATCAATAAAAATCAGATTTGTGGGGAGATCTAGAGCATCACTTTCTTGTAAGTTTTAATTCTTTTTTTATTCCTGCCTTAGTTCTAATTTTATTACTTGCCCTAGTTAACTAGTTTAGCTATTTTTAATCTGCGATAAGTTATAACACAAGATCTGAACAAACACCTTAAAACATAACAACAAAATGTCGTTTTTAGATAATTCCCTAATGAGCGAGTAAAATCCTCGCTCGTTAGGGTTTGGAATAAGGGAGGGAGTGAGAGATGGATATCTCTCACCTCCTTCAATGCCAACATATTTTCAAACAAGAACTTCATGCACGCATGTATGATCCGCCCCCTACGGCACCCTACTTACGAGGTAACGGTGAACCGTAGTATAAAAGGCCGGACGTACATGACGTCCATGAAGATTGCAGCAATTAATAGGAAAGGACGGACAAGGATCTAGAGGAAGAAACTTCGTTTCTTCCCGATCATCCTAATCCCCTTTGCTAATAATTGTTGTGATTTTTTAAAAAGCTTTAATCAAACGGCATTGAAAGAGGTGACAATATTGATCTCATCAACCCTACCTTAGACCTAACCCTAACGAGTTCTTTCATATCATATAAATTAGTTTTTAAATCAATCGACAAAAACCAAACAACCAACGGAATCAACTCGTGAAAACACAAAAAACAGAAATTTACACATCTCTGCGGATCGACCCGTATTCACCGGCTAGCTGCAAAGCGACGCCGTTTCTGATTACGGTAAATACAATTTTTTGGACAAATCAAATGGCGCCGTTGCCGGGGATGGCGTAATATTTCTTTTTGTGTAATTTCGGGTTGATATAAATTCTAAAAGTGATAAAAATCTGAAAATATAAAAAGTACAAAAATTTTCTTTTCATTATTTTTATCTGTTTGAAGGGTTTCTCGTTTGAATCTTGCAGGAACAGCAAAGGATTGTGAACCTGGAATTTTACAGAGAGCAAAACAGAAAAGGGAACATCAGAACAGAGTAGAATTGGTGAACATGAGCTGCACAAAATTTTCCACAACCTGACCCCACTTCTTGGCCGCGCTTCCGCCGCACATAGGGCATCAATACCGCGGTTCCGCGCTCCTTCTGCCTCTTCAGTGCACCAAATTTGCATGGTTTGCTCTCTTTTCTTCCCCTCTGCAACCTACATATCTCCACTGTAAAAATTTTCTGCAGGAATTCTTTGCGCTAAAAAAGTCTTCTCTCCCCTTCTAAATAACAGATTTTCTGCAGGTTTCTTTCCGCCGCGCTAAAAATTGATTGCAAGTGAATTTTACTGTTTTGCATAATTTAATCGCACTTTAAGGGGCTAATTGACCAAACTCAGATTGGGTGGGGATTTCATCACCCTTCCCAGGACCCCAGAAAACACCTAAAGCATGTGCATTGACCACAGTTAATTAAAAAAGACTAGACTCAGACCTAAGGACATTGAGCTCAATAGGAAAAGGACTAGTATAGGCATCGGCTGTTTATCCTAACCGACATTGCGGTGTCTAGGCTAGTGGTTATTAATTAGGCCCACTGTAGTGGTGGTTCCTTCCCACTTACCTGGCCGTACTTGTCCGTGAAGAGGCGGTTTGAGGTCCTATTTCTAGCCCTAGTTAGGAGCTGTCTAGCAGACCGAGGTGACCCTAGATCTAGGCCTGATTGTGCATGTGTGGTTGATACATTGGTGTCACGAGTCCCTTTTCAAAAAAAAAAAAAAAACCTTTTTGCAAAACTATCACATAAAAAAAAAAAGAAAAATCTTTTCAAAACTTGCAACTTGCCGCTAAGAAAACTTGCAACTCACTTCCACCACTTTCCCTCACTGACGTTATCTTCCCTCCACATTCTGTCTTTTTCTTTTTTCTGACTGCACTACCCTTTAGTGTATGTCACTTTGGACTAGGGATACTGACGCCCGATTAGTCCGTGTTTCGTTGGTACCGACCGACGAACCTTTCGACACCGAAGTCGACATTCCGTCCACTTTCTTACCCTCACCGTTAACTTCTTTCACCGAAGGCATGTCGGGATTCAACCCCAACAATACCTTACCGACGGGAAGGATTCCACCTCCGTTAGGTGCGAATAACCCGAATCAGCCGCCTGTTGAAGCGCCCGCACGAGTTGCGCTCCAGGATCTCTTTTACCCCATCCGCGCTTCTTTACCTACTTGTCTTTCACCCCCACCGGCAAATGGGGAAAATTTTGAAATAAAACCATATTTCATCAATATGCTGCCAAAATTTCATGGTTTGGAATCTGAAGATGCATATATCTTTATTAATAAATTCCAAAATGTGTGCGCTATGATGAAAACAACCCAATTAAGTGATGACGCTATAAGGCTAAGGGTCATTCCTTTCACCTTATGTGACCTAGCCGAGAAGTGGCTATACAGCACCGCATCACATTCCATAAGAAATTGGGACGAGTTTGTGAAAGCTTTTCTGAAAAAGTTCTATCCTCACCACAAAACTGCTAGAATCCGCAATGAAATAATTCAATTCTCACAACTTCCTTCCGAACCATTTTGGAAGTGCTTCGAGAGATTTAAGGACCTACTAGTTCAATGCCCTCATCATGGGATAGAAAGTTGGCAACTTTGCCAAACATTATACGAGGGATTGAACTCGGCAACGAAGTAGTTGCTAGAAACCATAAGTCAATGTCATTTTCTCTCCAAGTCTAGTGATGAAGCATGGCAGTTTCTTGAGGATCTTAGTGAGCAAACAATTCAGTGGGAGAGTACCAAGACCACATCATCTTCCTCTAGTGGTCAATCTAGGGCAGGCGTACATCAAGTAGAAATGTCGATTGCTATGAAGGCCGAGATGGCCGCTCTTACGAAAAAGCTAGAAGCGATTGAGACCAAAATCTCGTCGTCTTCTCCTGCCCCTGTTATGCCTCCGAGAACTGTTTGTGCTTGTTGTGCGGATCCATCGCACCTAACCGAAGAGTGTCCTTATAATGCATCCACTCAAGGACATGATCAAGTCAACGCTGCATTTCAGCAACGACAAAGAAACGATCCTTACTCTTCGACATACAATCCGGGATGGAGGAATCACCCAAATTTCGCTTGGAACCAAAATCATCAATTCCAAGGAAATAACAATTTTCAAAGACCTCCTCCTCCACAACAACAACAACAAGCACCCTCACAAACTCAGTTTCAACCGCAACAATTTCAACAACAACCTTACCCTAATCAGGTGAACACTTTTGTGCCTAACAATGCTTACCAGCCAAATAATTATGTTCAACCTAATAATGATAAGGTTAGCTCGCTCGAAAGAAGTCTAGATGCGTTCCTTAAGCAATCTACACAGTCTACAGCAAGACTAGAGACTTCTATTCAATCTTTGGTGCAAAACAGTGCCTCACACGATCAAAGCATCAAATCTATTGAGGCACAAATTGCACAACTTAATGCAGCTTTGAGCGAGCGCGAAAAAGGAAAACTCCCATCTCAACCACTGCCCAACCCCGGTCACGCACATGCTGCAAATCAACAGCAGAATCATAACGTAAATGCGGTGACCACGTTGAGATCGGGAAAAGTGTTGCAAAACAATGTGGGCATGAACAATGACACCCCTACCGGTGGCCCTTCTTCATCTTCTTCACCTTCTTCTTCTTCCTTAGAGCCTATTCTTCACCCTTCACATGGCTCTACTTCTTCTAGCTTGAACGGACCTATTTCTCACAACACGAACACATCTACACGGGGTACCGTTCCAACTCGACAATCTGATCCGCAAAAGTTGGACTCAACCACCTTTCAAAATGTTCCTTTTCCTAATCGGTTGAGATCCAATAAACCAACTCCACAGATGGAGAAGATTGTTGAGTTGTTCAAACAGGTTAGCATAAATATCCCTCTTTTGGATGCAATCCAACAAGTTCCTTCATATGCAAAAATTTTAAAGGACTTATGCACCAAAAAGAGGAAGTCGCAAGTGCCAAAGAAAGTTTTTGTGGCTAGTGCTATTAGTGATGCTCTTGTAAATTCCCTTCCCCCAAAGCAAAAGGACCCCGGGTGTCCTACCATTTCGATAACAATCGGGGACAAGAACATCAATAGAGCACTATTAGATCTTGGCGCGAGTGTCAATTTGCTACCCTATTCTGTGTACGAGCAATTGGGCGTTGGAGAGCTTAAGCCCACTCACTGTACTCTCCAAATGGCCGACCGGTCAATAACCCATCCTAGGGGAGAGCTAGAGGATGTGTTAATTAGAGTAGGGGATTTCATTTTCCCCGTTGACTTTATTGTGATGGATACACAACCTGTTGCTAACCCCCGGAACCAAATTCCAGTAATACTTGGTTGACCATTTCTGGCTACTTCCAACGCAGTGATCAATTGTCGTAATGGTTCAATGAACCTATCCTTCGGCAATATGACGATTGAGCTCAATATTTTCAAGTTAGGAAGTCAGCCTGCTGAGCCTAATGCTAGCGTACTCGATGTTTGCTCGATCAACGAGATCGCGGAGGAGGACTGTGAATTCGAGAATTTTTTGTTCGATCACAGTAATGTTAACACCACTAGTGCGTTCCTCCTAGAATCCGACACAGCTTTCACAGCGGATAATGATTGCTTTACCTTCGTTGATGACTTTGAAGACTCATCACCTAAATTGGAGTCTTTTGCTTTTTCGGATGAGTTAGTTGAACCATCCGACACTGTTGCGTATACTCGGTTCGAACCTTTGATGGAATCCTTCGAGTTTGAAACAACCACCCCATTGTTACCATCTGTTGTTTCACCTCCTAAACTCGAATTAAAGCTTTTGCCGACACACCTAAAATATGCTTATCTAGGTGATAATGAGACCTTACCTGTCATTATATCAGCCTCTCTAGCTCTTGAGCAAGAGAAGGCTCTTTTGATGGTCTTACATAATAATCGGCAAGCTTTCGGCTGGTCTATGGCGGACATTAAGGGGATTAGTCCCCTCATAGTCGAACATCATATACACTTGATGGATGATGCCAAGCCAGCACGGGATCCACAAAGGCGCCTCAACCCCATCATGAAAGAGGCTGTTAAGAAGGAAATTGTCAAGTGTCTGGATAGCGGTATCATTTACCCTATCTTGGATAGCCAATGGGTTAGCCCAATCCACGTCGTGCCAAAGAAATCGGGCATTACTGTCATTACCAATGAGGCAAATGAGTTGATTTCCACTCGCACCCAAACTGGGTGGCGAGTCTGCATAGATTATAGAAAACTCAATGCCGCAACAAGGAAGGACCACTTTCCTTTACCTTTCATTGACCAAATGCTCGAGCGATTGGCAGGGCATGAGTTCTATTGCTTTCTCGATGGCTATTCTGGTTACAACCAATTCCCCATCGCCAAAGAGGATCAAGACAAGACAACATTCACTTGTCCCTTTGGCACTTTTGCTTATCGTCGCATGCCCTTTGGGTTATGCAATGCACCCGCGACATTTCAGCGGTGTATGATGGGGATCTTTTCAGACATGGTTGAAAATTTCTTGGAGATCTTTATGAATGATTTTTCCATCTTTGGCGACTTCTTCGACGAGTGTTTACGCCATCTTGACGCTGTTCTTACCCGCTGCAGGGATAAGAACCTAACATTGAACTGGGAGAAGTGCCATTTCATGGTGCAAGAGGGCATTGTCTTAGGACATGTCATCTCGCAAAACGGCATCGAGGTAGATAGAGCAAAAATCGAAGTGATTTCTAACCTCCCTCCCCTAAAATGCGTCAAAGATATTAGAGCCTTCCTTGGCCACGCCGGTTTCTACAGACGGTTCATCAAGGACTTTAGCAAGATCGCTAGACCCTTGACTCTCTTACTGGCCAAGGACACTACGTTTGCTTTCGACTCCAATTGCATTGAAGCATTCGAGTCTTTGAAGCATTCCCTCATCACCGCACCCATCCTCTCATCTCCCGACTGGACGCACCCTTTTGAAATCATGTGCGACGCATCAGACTTTGCTATTGGCGCTGTTCTTGGACAGCACATTAATAAGATGCCGCACGTGATTTATTATGCTAGCCGAACACTAAATGAGGCCCAACTCAACTACACAACAACTGAGAAAGAGTTTTTAGCTGTTGTGTTTGCACTCGAAAAATTTCGGCCTTATTTAATCGGTTCTCCAGTCGTTGTATATACTGATCATTCAGCTCTTCGCCACATTTTTGCGAAGAAAGATGCTAAGTCAAGGCTAATACGTTGGATCCTTTTATTACAAAAGTTTGACCTTGTCATTAAGGACAAAAAAGGATATGAAAACGTAGTAGCTGATCACCTATCACGACTCCCTTCTTCGCCCACGCTCGATCTTCCAATCACCGATGTTTTTCCCGACGAGCAACTCTTGACCGTTTTGTGCGAACCATGGTTCGCTGATATTGTGAACTACTTAGCCACCGGCCTGATACCTAATGATTGGTCGAAACAGGATAAGCTTCGATTTTTGTCCCAAGTAAAGCATTTTTACTGGGATGAGCCCTATCTTTTTAAATATTGTTCCGACCAAATCATTCGTCGGTGTGTGCCTGAAAGTGAGGTCAAGAGTGTGCTGTCTTTTTGCCACGATCAAGCATGTGGCGGGCACTTTGGCCCAAAGAAGACAGCCGAAAAAGTTTTGCAGTGTGGTTTCTATTGGCCACGACTCTTAAAGGATGCATTTGAATACTGCAAAACTTGCTCCCGGTGCCAACACTTGGGCCGGATTTCGCGGAGAAACGAAATGCCGCTCCAACCTATTTTGGTTGTGGACATTTTTGATGTTTGGAGTATAGATTTCATGGGACTATTTCCTAACTCTTTTGGAAATGTGTATATTCTGTTGGCGGTTGACTATGTTTCTAAGTGGGTCGAGGCTGTGCCCAGCCGAACGAACGATAATAAAGTTGTCGTTCGGTTCTTAAAGAACACATATTTTCTCGATTTGGGCACCCTCGGACGATAATAAGTGATAATGGTTCTCACTTCTGCAATAGGACTTTCGAGTCCTTAATGCGCAAATACTCTATCACCCACAAGTTGTCAACGCCATATCACCCTCAAACATGTGGGCAAGCTGAGGTTTCAAATCGGCAAATAAAGCAAATCTTGGAGAAAACGGTTTCCAAAAACCGTAAGGATTGGTCACTTAAACTGATAGATGCACTATGGGCTTTCCGTACTGCACATAAGACGGATCTTGGTATGTCTCCATACCGGCTTGTGTACGGGAAGGCTTGCCACCTCCCAGTGGAGATCGAGCATAAAGCATTTTGGGCTATCAAAGAGCTGAATTTATCGTTAGGAGATGCGGGCAGCAATCGAAGGCTGCAATTAAATGAGTTGGAGGAGCTGAGAGATGAGGCATATGATAATGCCATAACTGCTAAAAACCGAGCCAAGGTGTTCAACGATAAACACCTTTTGCGAAAAACTTTCGAACCTGGTCAACAAGTTCTACTTTATGACACTCGGTTACATTTTCATCCCGGCAAGCTCCGGTCCAGATGGAGAGGTCCTTTTGTAGTCCGCACCGTTTATCCGCACGGTGCGGTTGATCTTGAGAACCCTGAAGACGGTACCTTATTCAAGGTGAATGGGCATCGACTGAAACCGTTCTTCACAGCGGACCCTACGGAGGAGCTCCTGTTTTTGCAGGAGCCAATTTACACTGATTGATCTTCCTCCACTTCACTCCCAAATTTCTTTTCCCAAAACATTATTTTAAATAAGTTTGGGGGTGTGTATATTGTTTGTATATATATATAAAAAATAATAAAAAATTTATTTTTTTATTTTTTATAAAAAAAATGAATTTTTTTGGACCTAATTGCAAATTTGCAGATTAAGAGCTGATTTTACAAATAAAACCCTTATTTTAGAGGGTGTTTTATGCAAATCACCTTCTCTCCCCTCTATTTAAAGGAACCCGAGCCTCTGTTCTTTTACCCTAAATTCTTTCCTCTTCATAAAACCCTAGCCGCCGCCCCCTACCCTCTCCAGGAAATCCTCGCTGAGCCGCCGCCAATACGCCGCGGAACCGCCGCCGTAGCCTCCTCCAGCCGCTGATCCGCCGCAGTCTGGAGTCTTCACCCCCTGAAATTTTTAGGGGAGGTAACTCTGTCTAAATCCTATCTGTTACTGCATATCTTTTTACTGAACAAATCGTAATGGCACATAAATTGCAATTTGAACGGGATTTTTCCCCTGTTTTCGCACACGAGGTATACGGTAGATATTTCGCGCATGAAATCGCACAACGGAGCTGGAATTTCCTACTCTATAATCACTCATCTGCGTTTGCCCTACCTAACCTAGTTGCCCTATTTTACGAATCCATGGAAGATAATAGCCTTGACAACTTAGGTTACATTAAACTAAATTGGGGAAATCGTGAAATTCACATCGATAGGGACTTGATACACGAGGTTACACTCATACCACGTGTGCCTGCACATGAACACCCATTGCGCTTTGAAGATTATATGCCTTTGATGGGAAATGACTGTGCACGAGAACCGCGTAAGGGCATCCAAGCACGGACCCTTTTCGCGAACGTTTTAACTGTGTGCCGGTGGGCACAAAACAATATCTTTGGTAGTTCCCACAATACGACTTTTTTCACCCCTTCATTACATGTCGTACACACACTGATGATGAAGAATCCTAGGTTCGACATGTGCACGGTTTTGCTCCAATCTATAGGTACGGGGAAACGAGGTTCCGTATACCCATGTCCCATGCTTGTTACACAAATCTGCCGATATTTCCTCCCCGTCGAGGAATTTGACGCATACATGATAGACGGTGTTCCGGTTCGACCACTTGTAGAGGGCGTCTCGTCGTCCTACTCTAGACTCACGGATATTTGGACACGAACCGAACCGGCAGAAAATGTACCTGCACACACCCCTAGCTCGAGCTCGACTTCGAGCGGGGAAGAACTAACTCCCTAGGAGCATGCGCGATTGATGCGAAGAACAGTGAGAAGAATCGACTCTTTGAGGGATGAGTTTCGGGCAACTGCACGAGATCACGACCGTCGGTTGACGGAAATTGAGAGGGAAATCCAAACACTTTTGGCTAGAGGGGAACGATCACGTTCACGCTCACGAGCGCGACGTGGGGGCCGGGCAGTGAGGGCACTGCTTTGCTCAAGTTTGGGGGAGAGGGAAATGTATATAGTTATCGTTTGCATTGCATATTGTATATATTTTTTCTTTTCTTTTTGCATATTTAATTTCTGCATTGCATCTTTATATTAAAAAAAAAATCATAAAAATTTGAAAATTTAAAAAATAAAAAATAAAAATTTTAGAAAACTGAAAAACCCATAAAAATAGGAAAAAATTCAAAAATTATAAAAATTATTGTATTCAATTTTGGTTAATTAACTTGAGTTTGATAAAAAAGGTTAACTGGCTAGGAAAAACTAGATCTTAGACTTAGCAAATTAAAAACCCTAAAAATAACCTTCCTTAGAGTTTAACGGTAGAGAATATATGTCTTTATAGGTTATTTAGAAATAGGCAAATTTTGGGTTCACTTCGTGGGCTAAGTCAAAATGAGGGAAGAGTATTAATATTCTTATTAGAGTATAAGTTCGAAAAATAGTTCCTAGCTTAAGTTTAGATTCTGAAAACATGTACCCTACAAAATGCACAATCACACACCTTGAAACTTGGAGTAGTAGAAGAGACCGTGAATTACTCTTGTCTAAAGTCCTTAGCACAATGAAAATAAAAAGAAAAAAAAGTGAATAAAAAAAAATGGACACTGGTTTTTGTGATTACTTAGGGCTAGAAAATTAATTAGCGAGGGTGCTTCATCACCTAGTGCCTTAGACCAACTGGTTTGGGAGTCACTGCTAAAAGCCTTGGGTGTTGCAAAACTAGGAAATACGCTTTATAGGGCTAACGCATCTTGTAATCGGCTGTTGGTACCTCAAGAAGTATTAACGGTCGCATGAAGGATGTGTAAGCGAAAGTTAAGAAAAATTCACAAATTAATAAGTGCTTTGGACAATGGGCGAGAGTACGATTACTTGATTTGAAATTTCCAAGTGTAGGGGTGACATTTACACACACGTGGGGATATGTGATTAGAGTTTAGATAAGAGAAAGGAATGAAGAATAAAACTTGTATCTTTAATAGAGTTGATAGAAATTCCTAAGTGGAGATGAAACTCTAGAAGAAAAACTTAAGAAATGCTGAATTCTAAGTAATTTTATAGAACATGTACAATCTTAAGTTACATAATAAGGAAGTGTGAAGAATATGGGTGGATAATTTGCGGGGCGACGATAATAGAATTCCTTGTTAGAAAACCTATTTGGAGAGCAAAAGTCGAAAAACCAAATTGATAGGATTTTGTGGGTGTAATTCGCTGAAAACCCTCAGGAGACAACACTGCTCCTACTAGGGACACCTAGAGGTTTAACGGCTTGTTGCACGTGCTCAGTGCAATCGCGTTTCCCTGCGAAAGTGCGGCTAGGATAAAATAAAATAATAAGTTTGCTCGAGGACGAGCAAAAGATAAGTTTGGGGGTATTTGTTCATATCATAATATTGCAATTCATACGCCCCACTTTTATGCATTTTATAAGTAAACAGGTACTTTTGACGCTCGTTTGTTGCATGTTACAGGATACAGGCTCTTGGAGCAAATACAGTGAAAAAGACGAAAGATGCTACAGAAAAGGGATTTTTTGACCAACAAGCAGACGGATCTTACTCAAGTCGAGACGAAGAACAATGCAAGATCCAAAAGGCGAAAGTGAAACGGTCAAGAGATCCTTACAAGTTTTCACTGAGGATCTGGAGAAGACTAAGAAGCCCAACAGAGAAAAGAAGTATAAAAATAGAAAGCCCAAGAAAAGTCAAACCAAGCCCAGAAAGATAGTGAGCCAAGCCCACCAAAGGGCCGCGGAACCGCGGCCCAAGCACCCCATTGCCGCGGTTCTGCGGCCATATCATGCCCGTATCGGTGGAAACTTTTCCTGTCGGTGTGTCGGTGCAGATGTTGGGATTTTTAGGGGGCAAATATGTAATTTCATGTCTACGAGAGTCTGTAACCTTAGCTTCACTGGTTGCTTATAAATTGTACTCGAAATCTGTGAAATGGGATGCCTCTTTTCAATTAATAAAAATCAGATTTGTGGGGAGATCTAGAGCATCACTTTCTTGTAAGTTTTAATTCTTTTTTTATTCCTGCCTTAGTTCTAATTTTATTACTTGCCCTAGTTAACTAGTTTAGCTATTTTTAATCTGCGATAAGTTATAACACAAGATCTGAACAAACACCTTAAAACATAACAACAAAATGTCGTTTTTAGATAATTCCCTAATGAGAGAGTAAAATCCTCGCTCGTTAGGATTAGGAATAAGGGAGGGAGTGAGAGATGGATATCTCTCACCTCCTTCAATGCCAACATATTTTCAAACAAGAACTTCATGCACGCATGTATGATCCGCCCCCTACGGCACCCTACCTACGAGGTAACGGTGAACCGTAGTATAAAAGGCCGGACGTACATGACGTCCATGAAGATTGCAGTAATTAATAGGAAAGGACGGACAAGGATCAAGAGGAAGAAACTTCGTTTCTTCCCGATCATCCTAATCCCCTTTGCTAATAATTGTTGTGATTTTCTAAAAAGCTTTAATCAAACGGCATTGAAAGAGGTGACAATATTGATCTCATCAACCCTACCTTAGACCTAACCCTAACGAGTTCTTTCATATCATATAAATTAGTTTTTAAATCAATCGACAAAAACCAAACAACCAACGGAATCAACTCGTTAAAACACAAAAAACAGAAATTTACACATCTCTGCGGATCGACCCGTATTCACCGGCTAGCTGCAAAGCGACGCCGTTTCTGATTACGGTAAATACAATTTTTTGGACAAATCAAGCAGCGGTAAAGAGGTTCAATGGAGACTGATCCATCGGTGTGGGTGTGGTGGTGGGTAAAAGAAAGGTAAATGGAGAAATACCGACTTCGGAGTCGATCGAGGGGACGCGGACAAGTCGGGCACTAGAATCCCGTGTCCAGCCTATCTTGCACTAAAAGGGGTTAGTACAAGTGGCAGCGTGATTTATAATTAGGGGAATGAAGTGAATGCGGTGTCTGTTTTGAAAATGATACGGATTTTGAAAAATGATGCAATCACAACAAATGCAACAAGCAACCCTAAAATCTATGGTCATCTAGGTCCGGCTCTAGACCGCTCCTAACTTCCAAAAGACAAGTCGCAGGATAAAATCCTCCACTGCCTCTTTGTCCCCCTGTGGCCAGGTAAGTGCCAGGTAAGTGGAAAGGTACTCTACTACGTAAGTAGTGGGCCTATTTAATAACCACTAGCCTTCGACACACTTGCCTTAGATACCACAAGAAAACGCGGATAAGCAATGAATTACCCACGGCCTTCTTCTGTCCTAAGTGAGCGCGACGGTCCTTAGAGTCATCTCTAGATATTTTTTTAATTAATGAGGGTAATGCGGATGCAGGTTTGTGATTTTTGGGGCCTAAGAAGGGTAATGAACTCCCCACCTAATATGGATTTGGCCGTGCCCCTTAATATCCGTATTAATTATGCAAACAACCACAAAATAAAAAACAAGCACAATTTATTTTGCTTTTTGCGGCGCTGCGATTTTTGCAAAGAAGCCTGCAACAAATTGTTAATTGGAGCAGATTTTAGGAAGGAGATAAGAAAGTTAGAGATTACCAGATAAAATTTTTCCAGAGAACCCCTTGAACTGCCGCGGAACCGCCGCAGGAGGGGGGTGTTTGCCGCGGAATCGCGGTGGGGGAGAGAGATCACTCTGCCAAATTTCTCCAGAGAGCTCCTGATCACTTCCTTGGTCCTCTAGAATTCTCCAAATAATTTTCCAATTTCACAGCAAGCTCCAGATCTCCTTGCAATTAACCACAACAACTCGTATTAGTATTTTGCGCGAGTTTTGATCTAAAAAATATTGATGGAATAAACTTTTCAACTCAAATTTCAAAAACTGAACAAATAGCACACGATCCCCGGCAACGGCGCCATTTGATTTATGATTTTTGTTGTGTAGTATGGTTTATAGAAAATTGTATTTAGAAATCACAACCAAAAATTATTTGACCGCAATCAATAACGGTATCGGATGTAGCGTGTTAGTAAGTGCGGATCGTCCACAGGGAAAGTGTAATCCGTTCAATTTCCGAATTAGATGAGTTGAAAATTTAAGGCAAAGAAAAGAAAACAATTCATGATTTGCATTTGAAGATCAAGAAATAAGAAAAAATCTAGATCTAGAAAAGACATTAAAAACAAGAATTGAGATGTGTGATAATTTCCAACCAACAATCAAGATTAGAAGTATGGCTCGTAGGAGTGGATCGGATCTATAGATGTGATGAGATCTAAAGATTACTAATTCTTATCCATTAATGAATTGATACTAGATTGATGCAAATTCATTGAGGTTTAAGGATCTTGCAAGGAAATTAGGGATTTCGCAACTCATCCTTTGTCCTTTCAATGGATCGCATTCAAATTCTAGCTTCTAGTTAATCAAATGGTTAATAGTTGTTCCCTAGTTTCGAGTGAACACAATCAAGAAAGCATCATCTCGAAACTAGGTTATTAATCATTTGATTCACTAGAATTTCCAAACATTATAGGATTTAAGAATTGTAAAAATATCTAAATCATCATCATCTAAAGATCGTCACAACTCCTACACGAGCGGAGATTACTCAAACATCATGATCACAAACACAATCACAAATTGAGATCTAATCATTATGGTTAAATTAAAAGATAAGCAAGAATATAGAAAATTCACCTTTATTTATCGACAAATTTTGTTACAACTCTCTTGAATTTACAAAAGGAAGGAACTAGATCGTCGATTTCGGCTTCGCTCGGCTCCTTGAGTCGCGGATCGGGGTGGATCTCTTGCTCCGTTGGAATCCGGCGTCGCTTCTAAAGGTTGAAGGCTCTCTTTCTCAAATTGCTCTCGGGGTCTTGATCTTGATTTTGAATTGGGGTTTGGATTTGAGGCACAAGTCGTGTCACTCAACTTGTGGGTTGAAGATGGTGGTGATTCTTGAACATTTTGCACCCTAGATTTAGGCTCCTTTTTATAGACCTCTAGATCTAGAATTGAAATTTGAATTCCCTCCACAAGTTTGTTAGCCAAAAGATTTAAATTTCCCTCCAAAAGTTAGTTAAGCCCAAAATTTGAATTTCCCTCCAAGAGTTTGTTAAGCCGAGCCTTCTAGATATGCCACGTGGAGCTTCTGGGGTCTTCTGGAAGCTTGGCCGTTATCAATAAGCACATGGAAAAAATTGGGCGCTTTGATCTCACTATAAGGCCGCGGATCCGCGGCGCCAAGGGGGTTTGGGCCGCGGATCCGCGGCCCTTTAGTGGCCTTGGGGATTGTTCTTTTTACAGTAACTCTTAGGCTTTCTGGTGGGCCTTATTTTCATATGTTGATTTTTGTTTGGCCTTCTGTATTGCTATTAGACCTTTAACCTTTGAGTTGGCGTATTTTATCTGCACTGTTTTCTCAATTTTGGGCTTTG
This sequence comes from Agapanthus africanus, assembly GCA_030015575.1. NCBI lineage: Eukaryota > Viridiplantae > Streptophyta > Magnoliopsida > Asparagales > Amaryllidaceae > Agapanthus > Agapanthus africanus. Next base: position 683,134,300 of record CM057340.1, read on the forward strand.
CTTTCGGAATTTCCTGCATAGACTCCAAGACAAGAGTTGCGCTATACAAGAATGATGCGAAGCCATGATAAACACACAATTTCCCTAAAAAATGCCGGTTTTAGTATACAGTACAAGCAATCCAGTATTTTACATGTGTTTTGCTAATATGTGCGATATGAATACCGGATACCTATACATGAATGCAAAAGGTAGGGAAATTGCCGTGTTAGAAATGCAGTACTTTCGACTGATCAATATTTTTTAAATTGCGGAGCTTTAACCACTTCTTTTAAAAGCTATCAGGTTCCTTCGGTCATATCAAGTTCACTACGTTCACGGTTTCGCCAAAACCATTCGTAGCCCTCCGTCATTTCATTTGGGTATTCAGTAGTATTCAAGCTATGTATTTTGACCAACGCCAAGGCATGGTGTTTGGTAGCTGCTGGGAATTCATTTGTTGCATAGATAGATGAGTTAGTTTGGGACAGTCGTATTATCATTTTGGCCAACGTCAAGGATATGTACGGATGGGTTCAAATTAACAAGATAATGATGGGTAGAATTGACATGTGACTTATGACATTTTGACCAACGCCAAGGTCATAAGAGCATGGGGCAAAAAATATATATCGGGAATTTCTAAAGAAACTGAAATTTGCAAAGAGATGCATACCATTTGGAGTTTGATGAATGTTGGTAGGATTCCTTCAACATTATCATACGATGATATTTGGATCCCGATCCTACTGTGAGTATATGCTACTCATCAGGAGATTCGTCACTTAACGATCAATGCTATAATCCAAGTAGGTGTCAAGAAAGGTGTCAGCGGGGTTACACCCCCAGAGAAAAGAGGTTATTTAATTAAGGAACTTCGCGAAAGCGTTGGAAAACCTCCCTCGAAGTACCGACACCAGCCTGGCTGAACTGTTAAGCAAGTATTGTACAGTGAGAATAGTCCTGGCTAATTCTTCTTTTATGGTTTGAGGAAGGATTCGAGAAACAGTAGGAGCCATCCAGTTTAGATAAATTAAAAACCACTCTAAACTTGCAAGAGCATCAAGATAAAGTGTTTCTTTTCTCTCTCCTACTTGCAGCGACCCTAAAAATGACTGGACTTAAGTTACTTTTAGAGAAAAATATACCGACAGGGTCAAACTATAAAGATTGGCTGCGGAATGTCAAAATGGTTTTGACCTATGACAAATTGGGGTATGTCCTCACCGCTAAGGCACCTGCAGTCCCAGGTCCCAAATCCAGTAATGCGGATAAGGAAATCCGCAAAACCTGTGAGTATGATTGCGCGAAGGCCAAGTGCATCGTGCTTGCCTCGATGAACAATGAACATCAGAGGAGGCACGAGGATATGGATCTTGATGCCATATTTCTCCATACAAAAGAACTTTATGGAGAGCAATCTCGTATAGCAAGATACGAGACCTCTAAGAACTTGTTTCGAGCGAGGTTGGCCGTCGGATCATCGGTAGGAGAACATGTCCTAAAGATGATTGGCTATATAGAAGAGCTCACAGACCTTGGGACGACTTTGGATAATGAGCTCTATACAGACCTTATTCTCCAGTCCCTTCCTTCCACCTACGCCCAGTTTATTCTGAACTTCAACATTCAAAGAAAAGAAGTTGAACTTCCGGAACTCCTTAACATGTTGAGGAGTGCGGAGGACACCTTGCAGAAGGTAAGGGAAACACCCTCTATGTTTGTTAGCGGTGCTTCTTCTTCCGGGTCCAAGGCTTGGGCCAAAGGAAGGAAAAAGAAGACCGCCACCAAACCTATAGAAGGTGTAAGTAAGGTGGGAGCGAAGGGAAAGAAAAAGTTTGCGGTACCGGTAGTGGCCCAGGATGAGTGTTTCCATTGTCATAGGAAAGGGCATTGGAAGAAAGATTGCAAGGCGTGGAACGCCAAGAACCAGAAACCGAAGCAAGCTGTGGCTTCGACTTCAGGTGTGTTTGTAATTGAGAATTGTCTGTCAATCAACTCTACTTCCTGGGTATTGGATACCGGATCAGGATCTCATATATGCAATTCATTGCAGGCACTGAGAAACCGTAGAGTGCTGAAGGATGGTGATATGACCCTGATGGTTGCTAACGGAGCTAGCGTGGGAGCTGTGTCCGTAGTGGATTATCACCTGGGATTGACGAGTGGACACATTTTGGTTTTACATAACTGTTTTTGTGTACCCAGCTTAACGTGTAATATCATATCTGTTTCCTTGTTATCAAATAAAGCTTATGATTTCACGTTTGTAAGTGATGTTGTTAGCATCCACCTTAATCATAGTTTGATTGGGTCCGGTACACTGGATAACGGTATATATGTCTTAAACCAACTCCAAATTTTCAATGTCCAGAACACACTAAAAAAAAGTCTCCAGATTTAAATAAAGCTTTCTTATGGCATTGTAGACTGAGTCACATCAATAAGAGAAGGTTGACTAAATTATATAGAGAAGGATATTTGGACTCGTTCGAATATCAAACTTATGCCACTTGTCAATCTTGTCTCAAAGGAAAGATGACAAAGACTCCATTTACTGGACATGGAGTAAGAGCGAGCGAGCTCTTAGGACTCATACACAGCGATGTATGTGGTCCAATGTCTACACATGCAAGAGGTGGTTTTTCCTATTTCATTACTTTTACGGATGATTACTCAAGGTACGGATTCATTTATCTGATGAAACATAAATCTGAGGCTTTTGAGAAATTCCAAGAGTATAAGAATGATGTAGAAAACCAAACTGGCAAAAGTATTAAGACACTAAGATCTGATCGAGGTGGTGAATACTTAAGTGCCGAGTTCCTAAGTTACCTAAAAGAGAAAGGAATTCTCTCTCAGCTTACTCCTCCATACACTCCACAGCATAACGGTGTATCAGAGAGACGGAATCGAACCCTATTAGATATGGTACGTTCCATGATAAGTAATGCTGAGTTACCACGATCTTTCTGGGGTTATGCGCTAGAATCAGCGGCATATCTTTTGAACATGGTTCCTACCAAGACTGTGCCTACCACCCCATATCAGATGTGGAGTGGGAAGAAACCCTATCTTCAGTATCTGAAGATATGGGGATGTCCAGCTTTTGTTAAAAAGAAGCATGTGGACAAGCTCGAGGCACGATCAGTAAAGTGTATTGTAGGATATCCAAAGAACTCCAAGGGGTATCTATTCTATTACGCAGAGGAACAAAATGTTTTTGTTTCTCGTAATGCCTATTTTCTAGAATATCAGTTTTTAGAAAAGGAAATAAGTGGGAGCGAAATAGAACTGGAAGAAATTTCAGAACCACAAACTACTACTAAAAGTTTGGTAGAACCGGTAGTTCAAGAAGAACAGGACATTCCCGCACCCCTCCGCAGGAGTAGTAGGCCGTCTCATCCGCCTGAGAGATACTATGGTTTTCTCATAGATGGGGATAGAGAGGATTGCATCATCGATGATGATGAACCTACTAGCTTCCAGCAGGCCATCCAGAGCGGCGACTCGGTACGATGGCTAGATGCAATGCGGACCGAAATGGAATCCATGTACACCAATAAAGTATGGACTTTGGACTTTGCTCCAGATGGGGTAAAACCCATAGGATGCAAATGGATCTTCAAGAAAAAGATTGGTGTAGATGGACAGGTAGAAACCTATAAGGCTAGACTTGTTGCAAAGGGTTTTCGTCAAAGACCTGGTTTGGACTGTGACGAAACTTTTTCTCCAGTGGCTATGCTCAAATCCATTCGGGTCCTTCTTGCTATTGCTGCCTTCCATGATTATAAAATCTGGAAGATGGACGTAAAGACGGCTTTTCTAAATGGTAATTTAGAAGAGTACGTCTATATGGATCAGCCAGGGGGTTTCAATCAGAGTGGAAGCAGCGGGAAAGTATGCAAGTTGCTTAAATCCATTTATGGGTTAAAGCAGGCATCGCGGAGTTGGAACATCTGTTTTGATGAAACAGTCAAAGAATATGACTTTATCAAAAATCCAGATGAACCATGTATATATAGTAAAGTTGTAGCAAGAACTGTCGTATTCCCCGTCTTGTACGTGGATGACATTCTATTAATAGGAAATGACATTCCTATGCTACAATCTGTCAAAGGATTCTTGTCACACAGGTTCTCCATGAAAGACCTGGGTGATGCCTCTTACATTCTGGGGATCCGGATCTATCGTGATAGATCCAAGAGGATGTTGGGACTTTCGCAGTCCAGGTATATCGACACTGTACTGAAAAGATTCAGTATGGAAGATTCTAAGCGCGGTAATCTACCGGCTTGTCACGGAATCACCCTATCCAAAGAGATGTCTCCCAAGATTAATTTGGAAAGGGAACGCATGTCTATTATACCCTACGCTTCTGCGGTAGGCTCTATAATGTATGCGATGTTGTGCACCAGACCAGATGTAGCTTACGCACTGAGCGTGGTAAGCCGGTATCAGTCAGACCCAGGGGAGAAGCACTGGATAGCAGTAAAGAACATTCTCAAGTACCTGAGGAGGACTAAGGAGATGTTCTTGGTTTACGGCGAAAAAGACCTCAAGATGGAGGCCTTTGCTGATTCCGGCTTCCAGAGTGATAAGGACGATTCCAAGTCCATGTCAGGTTATGTCTTTACCCTCAATGGAGGGGCGGTGTGCTGGAAGAGTTCCAAGCAGGACACCGTTGCTGACTCGACGATGGAAGCAGAGTATATTGCTGCTTACGATGCCGCAAAAGAAGCGGTCTGGATGAAGAAGTTTCTAACAGAACTTCAGGTGGTTCCTACCATTGTTGATCCAATACCTCTGTATTGCGACAACAACGGAGCTATAGCTTTAGCAAAGGAACCAAGGTCCCATCAGAAGTTCAGACACATCTTAAGGCGGTATCACCTAATCAGGGAGATCATTGATCGTCGGGAGATCGAGGTTCGGAGAGTTGCTACTGAAGAGAACATTGCTGATCCATTCACGAAGGCCCTACCTGAGATTCAGTTCGAGAGGCTACTCGAGATCATCGGTCTTCGATATGCCAGTACATGGCCCTAGTGCAAGTAGGAGATTGTTAGTGTATATGCCCTAGGGGCCATTATTGTATCATACTAGTTTGTATATTACTTAATGGAAGCTTGGGATATTCACATGTATATAACAGTTTTGCTAAACATAGTAGTATGCTACTTGGTTTTTCTATCTTAATATGTGAGTATACGTATTGATAGAGCTCTTAGGATCTTGCTTGACTACCAGCGTCGTGATGGCAGTAACACTAGTGGGAGCTAGGTAGTCTACAAGCACATCCTTATTCAGGTCCCTGGTTGTAGGATTATCGAGACAGGGCATCGATACTCCGGAGTAGACTAGTGTGTACGCTTCTCATCCCAGTTGGGGAGATGGTCTGTCCCACAGCCGTCAGTACGTCGTACTGGAGATAGTATGCAGGTGCTCGTTGGGTTACGGGTACACTGGACAGGACTCGCAGGGAACTGTAGGTTGGTTTTATACCAGTCGTTAGTTAACAGTTCCCAGGTGACATGAGTACAGCATAGTCCACAGACTTGACACTGCTACTTCACCTCGAGTGTGTCCCACCGTTCTTAGATTGCTACCCTACCACGGCTCAAAGGAGTCGTGCAAACAGGTGGCAGTTGGGTGCAGTCCTGAGCACTTAGAGGCAGTGGCAGTTAGACAGGATTCGTCTCTCCCGGTATTGGGAGTTGATATCGCGCTGTGTCAGAGAGCCATTACGCAAAGTCCCTGGCCAGGGCAAGCGAGATTTGCTGGTAGGTTCCAGTAGTTTCTCAGGGTATAATGGGCTTCACTCCGACACGACTTATACCGCTATTAGGGGACTGACGCTTGCCGCCCCTAAGCCCGATATGCGATAGTCTTTGACGAACAGACCGGACTGTACGGAGATTGTCACATCAGACTCAGTAGGAGTTCGGATGGGTTTCCTCATCGGCCTTCTTATCGACATCTACCCGGGGACCGTTATGTACAGCTAGTGCCGCTTGCGGTCTATGGTTAAAACCACTGCCAGCGTAGTAGTCGAGACTTTAGAGTCCCACACAACAGAGAGTTTCCCTACTCCAGGCGAAACGATATAGAGGTCGTATGGTTTTACGACAAGGGTTCGAACGCATACGTGTGTTTACACACGTACGACATCCGGACAATTTTTACTAGCCGGCTTTGGTTTAAGCCAGTTTTTAGTATCCGGTTATTGGATTTATACAGTCTAAAGTTTTTCCGTGTTTTCACGGATAGGAGGGGCGTTCTCGTAATTTCGCAAGAAGCTTCTAGAAGGTTGGTGACTTGGGGGTTAAGGTGGCATAAGCATTAAATGAGATTAGTGACTCATTTGTGTGATTCATCCTTGTCATTAATGCATCATAAATGCTTAATGACTCATGTAGATGAATCACTCATTTGTATTTATGAAGCAAGGTTGTTAAATCATTTATTTCATTTATCTTGATAATGATAATGCTTCATATATATCATGAGAGATCATTATCTCATTCCATTTTCTCTTGCTCACTTTCTCTCTCCTCAAGCTCTCTCTCTTCAAACCATAATCCTCCCCTCTCATGTGTTGAGACCAAGGATTAGATTAGACTACTTAATCCATAACCCTTCTCTATATCACCTAGGTTACTTAGATTAGCACTTTAAGAAACCTAGTTACCTCAAGTTAGAGGTGCAGCTTGAAGTAAAGCTCTCGGGTGGATCATCTACTACATAGAGAAGGCCGGAGAGGACGTGGAGAACGAAAAGACGAAGGACACGGTTCATTATGTATAATCACTTTTCATAGTAGTTGTTAACTTCTATGATTCTTGTTAGTTATAGTTTAGCAAAGATTCTCGGTTAGTCGATGTTTATGCAAAGAACAGGATCGTTTTTTATTTTTCCGCCTCCCCGCAAGTCGTGGGGTGTTGTACATCGACTTACAGTGGAGACTCTCATCCGCGTCCAAACGGCAGAGAAAGGTCCCCAGACCGCCGGTCCCCCCGCGGGACCGGGACCCCTACAGAAGGAGAGAAGGCTCCGCTCGTGCAGGCCCGGCCGATCGTCGCCTCACTGTTTCCAACAGCCGCAGGTCCCCCGGGCCGACATATTCAAGAACCCGGTGGGCACCGCTTCGTTTGGCTTCGAGGTCTTACGCCAGATAGCTTCGCCCCGAGTCTCGTCGCACCCCTATTCCTCCCGAGGCGGTGGCAGTCAGCTAGCCTGTTGGCAGGCATGACCGGCACCCCCTCCTTCGACGGGGTCGCGCACGCAAGACTCGTCGCAATAGCTCAAACACAACCCTATCAGGGGGCGTAAGGAACCTCACCAAAAGGAGACGAGGCACGTCAAAAATCATGGTCATAACGGCGTGGGGTACGTCGAGTACCTGCGAGACTCAGCACCCCACGCCAGCCGAGGAGGCCGACAGTCGTCCGAGGAAGAAGGCCAGGGAGACCGAGCCGATCACTTTTGACGATAAGGACTTTCATGGCATATCCCTTCCCCACAACGACCCCTTGGTGATTACGGCTCGGGTCCATCAATACGAGGTGCACAGGATCCTAGTCGACTCGAGAAGCTTGGAAGACATTCTCTTCTGCGACTGCTTTCTGCGCATGGGGCTCACCGTGGCAGACCTGAGGCCGACCCCCCCACGTCCTTTCAGGATTCATTAACCACTCCATCCTGGCGGAAGGGGTAATCACTCTGCAGTTCAACGTTGGGGAGGCCGGCCGTACACGGACAGTGCCGGTGGAATGCATCGTAGCGAGAATTCCATCGGCCTACAACATCCTCCTCGGCCACCCCATGCTAAACTCCCTTCGGGCCCAGATATCGACCTTCCACCTGGCGATGAAGTTCCCTCTCGACCAGGGCGGGATAGGTCGGGTCTATGGAGACCAGTGAATTGCAAAGGTTTGCTTCACTGCAACATCTTCATCGGAGAGGCCGGACGACGATGTCGAAGGTGAGGGTGACATCAGGGGTTCTATGGACACTCGAGACGAGAAAAAAGAGGTTCGAGGGACCCCAGTGGAGCCTCTGACAGAGGTCCCCCTCGTAAAGGGGACGGCGAAAAACTCGTTCAGATCGGGTCGCTTCTGACAGGAACTCAGTGAGATGACCTGGTTCATTTCCTTAGAAACAACTCCGATGTGTTTGCCTGGACGCCTGCTGGCATGCCTGGGATCGACCCCAAAGTTATAGCTCACAAGCTCGGGGTAGATCCTATGGCCCGACCCGTAAGACAGAAGAAGCGAAGCTTCGCCCCGGTCAAACATAAGGCTATCGAGGATGTTTTCGCCAATCAGAGCAAAGCTCTGTTTTAAAATTCAAAATTTGAAAATTGAAGCAACGCTTCAAATTCAGCGCTAGGCGCGCTGCGCGCCACATGTCAGACACAGACGCGCTAGCACCAGGTGCGCTGCGCCCTAGGCAGCGCACCCCCAATCAGAGCAAAGCTCTGTTTTAAAATTTCAAAACTCAAAAGTTGAAGCAACGCTTCAGATCCAGCACTCTGCGCTGCGCGCCACGTGTCAAACACGGGTGCGCTAGCGCAGTTGCGTTGCGCTCTGCGCTGCGCGCCATGTGTCAAGCTTGGGTGCGCTAGCGCAGTTGTGCTGCGCTCTGCGCTGCGCGCCACGTGTCGAACGTAGATGCGCTAGCGCAAGGTGTGCCAACGCTGAAATTAAAAATTCTCCACCGTTAGATCAAAAGATCTAATAATAATAAATTATTAATTAATCAGAATTAAAATTCTGTTATGGAAAGATCTTTCCAATCTTATTAAAATAAGAAGATTATCTTCTGCGAAACAGAAGCCTTAGGATCAAAGATCCAACGGTGGGAAATATTCCCAAATCAATCAGAGAAAGATCTCTTAAAACTGATTTAACAAATCAATTGGCCATATATAAAGGCCCCAAGACTTCAAGTCTCATAGAGAGAAACCCCCCTGCAAATTTTGAGAAAAACTCAAAGAGAAAGAAGAGCAAGCTCTTAGAAAAAGAAGATCATTTCTTCAAGGTAAAGAATTAATTCTTGAACAACAGAGATGAAATCATCTCATTATAAAAGAAGAACTGTCTTCTTAAAGGATCATAGATCTACAAAAGACCAATTTCTTTGATAAAAAGAAAAGATCAAAAGATATAATCATAAAAATAAAAGAAGTATTTATTTCATTCACAGATCCTTGATCTACAAAGGCAGAGCCCTTTTATAAATAAGAACTTTTGTTCTTGAGGCAAAGCCTCCTTTAAAAGAAGAACATAAACTTGTTCTCTGATCATAAATTTGATCAGATGCGCTTTGCGCTACTGAACAGTGCCTTGCACTCATGAACTGCGCTTTTGCGCTCCTTGGACCGGCGCTCAGCGCCAAAACATGCCACGTGTCAATCACAGAAACAATTTGCGCTTTGCGCTTCTGAAATAGTGCACTGCGCTCATGGGCTGGCGGTTGGCGCCAAGCGCGCCGCGTGTCACTCACTGGCGCGCCACTAAACCAGCGCAAAGCGCTCATAAATTGAAAGCGCAATGCGCTAATAAACTAGCGCTTAGCGCTAAGCGCGACACGTGTCATCTTCGTGTGCGCTACCTGACAGAAGCACAATGCGCTCTTTAATTGGCGCAAAGTGTCTGACGCGCCACGTGGCGCACTGTCAGAACACACATTGTTCTGATGAATGCTATGCATTCGATACAAGACAAAAGATGTCAGAACCCAATGCTTAGCATTATTAATAGGGCCATGCCCAAATAAAGGCTCAATAGCCCAGAACAATAAAATGTTAAACATTTTAATCTTATTGGACTTAGCCCAATATTAGCCATAAGTCCTCAACTTATATTGAGCTGAGCCCATCTGCTCACGAACCTTTTAACAGACTTTAGTCCCAAATTGGACTATAGATCTCCCAACCAAAATTGGTTCAAGGGTACATCTCTGAACTCCTCTGATATTTGTCGTTGTAATCCTTCAACGTCTTCAGAGAGGTGACGGGTCCCGACAACCATACATTCCACAGACTACGATGTCCTTAATCTGGACTGTGGGGTCCTTAAGCCCATGGACTACGATGTCCTTAACCTGGACCGTGGGATCCTTAAGCCCATGGACTACGATATCCTTAATCTGGACTGTGGGGTCCTTAAGCCCATGGACTATGATGTCCTTAACCTTGGACTGTGGGGTCCCTTTAAACCCACAGACTACGATGTCCTTAACCTTGGACCACTATGTCCTTAAACTGGTAATGGACCGAAATGTCCTTAAACTACCAATGGACCGAGACGTCCTTAAACTAACATTGGACCGTAACGTCCTTAAACTAACTGACCGCAACGTCCCTAAACCAAACAACAAAGGCCAAATGCTTTCTTTTTGGATCTAAATGACCTCGTTAAGTTGATCTTCGTCTAAAATCAGACTAACGTATCCTTAACAACGTTTAAGTCGATCTTAGTCTCAAATGAGGCTAACGTATCCTTAAACCCAAACCCCAAACCCAAATCTAAGAAGATACGGATTTGGACTAATCCACGCTCTACGGGCGACAACATAAATTAGTCTCCATATACAATCCACGGGCAACCACAAACGAAACAAACACCCATGACACGAAGTGACAATCTGGAGAAGGAGAAAGTTGTTACCGCGATGCGGTAGCGTAATTAGCTGCAGGGGCTTGCGCCTGCAGGGAAGAGCATCCCCACAATAAAAAACCCCTCAAACGAGGGGGAATCTGACGAAGTCCGCTACATCGGTCTCATCCATTTAAACCTTCGATACATGGTTCCATAAATCAACTTGGCATCTTCGTAGAGGTGGATGGATAGCACCAATTAGCATCTGTCCCGAATTTCAGGCAAGACGGACCTGCACGGTCGCGTCTCTGTGTTCGGCGGGGAACAGATTCTGGCACGCCCGGTGGGACCTTTTCCTCTTTCCACTCCACACTTCGCGTGTCATGTTCGCGAACGAATCGCGGTTTGATATGGTTGCCCTTGGGTTCGAGGTACTAAGATTTGGTTTCTTGCTTGGCGCAGAAAGCGAAACAGCAATGGCATCTACTTGCGTGAAGTGTTCCAACTGCAACTCGAGCTCCGCCTCATCTGGAGGCATAGCTTACGGGCCTCAAGCGGCCTCCTTGTTCATGATGCCGGTAGATCAGGTGACTCAGGCCACCACCGAATTGTTCTTTAGGACTACGCTCCCATCGATGAGCTTCAGCACCCTTGTACCAACACCAGAAGCTCTCAAGAAGTCGGTCTTTGATCGGCTTGCTACTACCGCGGCCCCTCTCAACGGGTCGTCCAGCTCCAGTGCCTCAGTCTTCGCCAGACTGGGCCAAAATTCCTGTGGGCCCATGATGAAGCCTGCAATCTCAGAAAAGGTTGTTCTGAAGAAGATAGCCATCCCTGCTCCTGAAGTCGTCAAGGCAGCTTCTCCCGCCAAAGGGTCGGTTTTTACAAGACTGACTGTTCCGACTCCCACCACGGTTCCCATCCCCGCTCAGAAATCTGTTTCTGACCGGTTGGATACTGCTTCTCAATGGACATCGGTCTTCAAGAGGCTGACGCCAGCAACAGCCCCTCACCTGGATAGGGGGCAAGAAAAAGCCATTCCCATCACCGAACCAACACCGTCGGCTCGACACGCTCGACGTCGCCATTGGCGCCGAGTAAGGAAGGCTGGGGGCAACTCCCCTTCTGGGCTAACTCCACCAGCCCCAACGGTAGAAGTCAATGCTGCTATTCTAACCGGGAACAGCTTTGAATTGCTGAACAAGGTGCGCAGGAACTCTCCTACTGCCGTACTGAAAAGATCCCCGCCACCGGTGGAGAATGTTACAGAAGCAAAGCCGGAACAGCCCCCTCAGCGGCTGTCCTCCAAAGTTTACAAAGTCTGGCGACGTGTCCAAGAGTCAGTGATCGATCAAGACTATCTTCGTCGACAGAAGAAGCTGAAGGTTCAGCGGGAAGAGAACCGTCCTAGCGAGCCACAAAGGACGACAACTGCCTGGGTGCCCGCCGCAACGGTCCCCTCAATGTCAACTGCTCAAAGGAGAAGGAGACCAGAGAAAGCCCCTATGACTACAGCAGATCGCAAAGACGCTGAGCCTAAACGCCCCAAGTCTAGAGGCATAACGGTGCATACTGTTTACATGGTTTCCGGAAAAGAAGAAAGCCGCACTTCGACGGGCCACCGACCGCTCACCCGATCAATAACAAGGGCCCAGGAACAACAACAGCAGAAGCTTCAGGAGATGCTGACTGCAATGGCCGCACTTACCGGGCCAAAAGAAAGCCCGGAGGCATCATCAAAGTAGCGTCACGTACAAGAAACTGATGCTGACTTCCTACGCAGGGTCCTTGAAAAGAAGGACAGAGAAGCAGCAGAACAAGCTGCCAACATAAAACAAATGGCGCTTCTCTTCCAAGACATGGTAGGGATGATGTTACAGCCGGATCCTCCAGCTGAAGACCCTCCGATCATTATTGAAGACGATAGAGGGGAGACATCTAATCCTCCTCCGGCTCTTTCAGCAGCCAAGGAGGAAACCATTTCCAAGGCCGCGCTGGACGACTACATAGCTCAGCAAATACGAGCTCACTGGGCGAATGAAACGGCCGGCCAAGTCGTCAAAACTGGGCGACCGTATCCAAGCTGGTATGACCAAATAAAATACCCACCGGGATACACAATCCCCAAATTCCATATGTACAAGGGGACAGGCAATCCTCACCAGCACGTCGCCCAGTTCAGAGCTCTTTGCGGCAACATCGGGGGTGATGATAAACTTTTGCTCCGTCAATTCGTCGGCATCTTGTCAGAAACGGCCTTCGAATGGTACTCTGAACTCCCGAATGACTCCGTCAAGACTTTTGCGGAAATGGAGCTGTTATTCACCCAGCGATTCGCAAGTGCTAGTGAACGCACCCCGATAACGGTATTGATTAATGCCAGGGTGAAGCCAGGCGAGACGTGGGTCCAATACGCCATACGATGGCGGAATCTGTGGTCAAAATGCGAACAATGCATCGAAAAAGCACCGGCGGTCGGTATGTTCGTGGGCACTCTGGACCCTCATGCGACTATCTCCCGGTTCATGATGTTCTTCAAGCCGACCACTTTCCAGGCCTTGATCGACAAACTGGCCCAAATGGGTCATAGACCGTCTCGTCCAAAACCCGACTCTCGAAATGAGAAGGGAAAGGGGAAAGCGATCATCGTTGCCAATGCTCAACAGCAGCCCGGTGGCCCAAGACCAGTTGATCGCCAAAATAACAGAACTCGATCTCTCAAAGATAAAATGAGCCGCCCTTACTCGTTCCCTCGAGACAAGACAAAGAGGTTATTCGAGCTTGCACTCCGCGATAGGCTCATTACGCTCCCAGAGCCAAGACGTCCAGCGCAACCAGGCGACATTAGCAATCCTAACTATTGCCCTTATCACCGAATTTTGGGCCATCCGATCGAGGATTGTTACATCTTCAAAAGTTGGATAGAAGATCAGTACCAGCAGGGGAAATTCGTATTATCTAAGAACTGGAAGGTGAACCCGCCTCGGTCACACACTCCCAAGAAAACAGATACACCGGGGGCATCATGCTCTTTTGTAGAGAAAGCTCCATGGGAGGTCGCTCTTTCAGCCAAGACAAAAACAATGCTGAAGGATCTCCACACATGTCCGGCAATTAGAAGGAAGAATCCACTGGAGCCTGAGATCATCGAGGGGATGCTGAAACCGCGTCCAACTCCAAAGATCAGTGGTGATAGCCAAAGCTTGCACACCTAGCCGTCGAAATCTTCGAAAAAGAAGAAAAAATCCAAGAAGCCCGTGAAGCCTGGTGACAAGCGCACGGACCTACAAAAGCAGATTGACGCGCTGGAAGAGTATAACCAGAAGACGCGGACTCCAATTACGCTCCAAGAGTTCCTCAGCCACGTCCTTGAGGACGGAAACGATGGTAATGAATAAGACTCGTCGGATGAATCTGAAGGTTATGTGGCAAGTTGCTATGTGATCTCTCACTCGTCGATAGACGGTGAGGAAGCTCCTCATACAGAGAAACTGGGGGAAGGGCCTGAGCCGGAACTTCTGGGGCCATCAGATGAAATAATTGATGCATTCCTAAACGAAGCTCTTCTGAAAAGTAAAGCTGATCGGGAGCGTGAGACGACCATATTTGAAAAGGCCAAACGCCGGCGATTGGACGAAAGAGTTGAAACGACCCCCGCCAGATCAAAGCACATCCGCCGCGAATAAAAACAGGTTCAAGACGAGGAAAAGGTTCGTCAAATCCATATCAATGGGAATGAAGCTGCCACCCTCCGAAAGAAACACTCCGGCTGAAGCAAATACACATCCTAACTACTGCTCATATCATCGAAAGATTTCGCACCCCACCGAAGAGTGCGACGCTTTTAAAAGATGGTGGCAGGGATATGTTGCTCACCGACAACATTTAAGCGAATGAAACGCAAAAATCGTCGGGAGCAAAGAAATACGACCGAGGAGCATAAAAGAACCACCGGCGACTGTCGCATGGTCAACGCCGGGGGATCGCAAATTCTCACCTTCGGGAGCGACTCTAACGAGGAAATGGCTCTTGGCCCTCTCTTTAAAGAATCCACCTTGGGGAAAGAGGAAGAACCGAAGGCCTGTGAAAATATTCAGCTGCGCAACCGTCGCTGCCCGAAAAGAATCTTGGGCCCTCTAACAGTGGGTCAAATAGAAAAGATAAGGGCAAAGAAAAGGTCCCTGAGGATATCATCCTTGATGACCAAGCCGTCAAAGAACTGACAGCCAAGAACCCGCCAAAGAAAAGTAAGGTGGACTACAACGTTCTCGCACACCTGAGGAAGATACCTTCCCAGCTCAGTATTCTCGACGCCCTTCTGCTATCCAAAGAGGCGAGGGATTCTTTAATCAAGGCATTACAAGAGCCCGAGCAATTCCAAGCTTTCCTCGCCGAAGAAAAGATGAAGGAAGAGCTGGAAGAAGTACACACAGCCGATATCACCTTCGGCGATGAAGATCTCCTCCTTGGGACATGCGAGCACAACCGTCCCCTATATGTCTCCGGATACTGTCATGACATCAAGATAGGTAAAATCCTGGTTGACAATGGGTCTTCCGTTAACCTCCTCGCACAACAGCATAACATAGATTGGAGATACTCTTTAGTCTATAATCCCCGAGCTAACGGTCTAGCCGAAGCTTTCAACAAGACCTTGGCAAAGATCGTGAAAAAGACGGTGTCCCGAAATAAGAAGGACTGGCATGAGAGACTGCATGAAGCTCTCTGGGCATATCGAACTACGTTTAAAACGGCCACGAACACAACGCCGTACGCATTGGTATTCGGTACAGAGGCGGTACTCCCCCTCGAGATAGAGCTACCCTCTCTACGAGTGGCAGTTCATTACGAGCTAACGGATGAAGAGAATGCTCAACTTCGGCTTGAGGAGATCGATGCCCTTGATGAAACCTGGCTCATAGCGCAACAAAATCTGGAGGCTTATAAAGCAAAGATGACGCGCTCATACAAAAGATTGACTAGGCCGAGGACATTCCGCCAAGGCGAACTCGTGCTAGTGGTCAAAAGACCTATGATCCCTAATCGTGCCAAACGGGGGAAATTCAAGCCGAACTATGAAGGCCCGTATATCATAGACAAAGTCTACCAGGGTGGAGCCTATTTACTCATGGATATGCATGGCGAAAGGCCCTTCAGACCAATAAATGGTCGCTTTCTAAAAAAGTACTACGCCTGACGAGTCACGGCCTAGGTCAATGATAGATGACGACGACTATGTCCGCTCGCTATCTTCCTAAGCCCAAACTTTATAAGTAGTAGCCGGATAACGGACCGAAATGTCCTTAAACTAACAACGGACCGAAACGTTCTTAAACTAACAACGGACCGAAACGTTCTAAAACTAACAACGGACCGAAACGTCCTTAAACTAACAATGGACCACTGTGTGCTAAAACTAGCTGTTGACCGAGACGTCGATAAACTATTGTAGACTGTAACATCCTAAGGCTGACACAAAAAAAATGGAATAAAAAAAAGAAAACGGTATGTCCATAAGCAAAATGGGCACGGATGAAAACCCGAAAGGGCTCCGTGAGTAAAAACAGCAGGGCTACCGGCGAGTTTTGTGAAAACCCGAAAGGGCGCAGCCTCGTTAAAATAAAAAAGAAAAGAAAAGAAAAATAGAAAACGGTATGTCCATAAGCAAAATGGGCACGGATGAAAACCCGAAAGGGCTCCGTGAGTAAAAACAGCAGGGCTACCGGCGAGTTTTGTGAAAACCCGAAAGGGCACAATCTCGTTAAAAGACACTTGCAAGGTCCTCTCGACTTCGTAAGGAGAAACCACCTGCGTGAGATCCTTACGACTCACAAGGGAGCAACACACTTAGGGATCCCCACGATTCCTAAGGAGAAATTACACTTGCGAGATCCTCACGACTCGTAAGGAGAACCCTCTTATGGGACCTTCACGGCTCATAAGATTTGAAAGTCTTAAGCTACAGGGATCTAAACCTGTTCTTAAGCAACCACCACAACCTCCGATATTGCCCTACAAGTGGCTCAATGCTGACCCTTGTATACAATCCACGGGCGCGAATAAACATTTCCCTAACAAAGTCCCATCCGTGACTAGGGATATGTTTGCACGGTGAACAACCCTTGTAAGTCCTCTCGACTCATAAGGGGAAAACACTCTTGTAAGATCCTTACGACTTATAAGAGAACATGCACTTAGGAATCCTCACGATTCCTAAGGAGAAAACACACCTATGAGATCCTCACGACTCGCAGGGAGAAATATCTTTATGAGACCCTTACGGCTCATGAAGTCGAAAGCCTCAGTCGACAGGATCCTAACCCTGTTCGTTAAGCCACCTTTGTTTGACATCGACAAAGGCAAATGATGATTCGCTCTTGGCAATATTCCAGTTGTAGCGGTGCTGATGCCAAAATCGGTGTCTAATTCCAAGCTTGCAGCAAAAAGCTAATGAGCCACACATGCATACGAAATAGCCGAAATGATGGGGCAATTTGCAATAAAATCAGCAAGTAAAAAATGTATGCATGCAAAATAGCCGAAATGATTGGGCAACTCGCAATAAAAAGCAGCGAGTAAAAAAAATAATAAAATAAATAGCCGAAATGATTGGGCACCGCGAAAATAGCCGAATTGATTGGGCAATCACGACCTTCGCGATATAAAAGCTGAAATGATAGAGCATCGCGGAAATAAATAAAATAAAATGAAATTTATGCCCTACAGGTGATATCACATCAATCCCTGTACACAATCCAGGGGCGCAAACAAAGAAGGAATCACGCCTTCCCTCCCCAGGCTCCATCAGAAGAAGAAGCCATATCTCAATGGCTTGCAGACAACCTGGAGACCACTCCGATATTCGTCTCATTACAACAGACGATACGTCATCCACATGACCCCGCTCGGAAATACGTCATCAACATGACCCTACTCGGAAATACGTCATCCACATGACCCCGTTCGGAAATACGTCATCCCCTCCCCAGGCTCCATCAGAAGAAGAAGCCATATCTCAACGGCTCGCAGACAACCTAGAGACCACTCCGATATTCGTCTCATTACAACAGACGATACGTCATCCACATAACCCCGCTCGGAAATACTTCATCCACATGACCCTGTTCGGAAATACGTCATCCACATGACCCCGTTCGAAAATACGTCATCCACATGACCCCATTTACATCATCCACATGACCCCGTTCAGAAATACGTCATCCACATGACCCCGTTCGGAAATACGTCATCAACATGACCCCGCTCGGAAATACGTTATCCACATGACCCCGTTCGAAAATACGTCATCCACATGACCCCGTTCGGAAATACGTCATCCACATGACCCCGCTCGGAAATACGTCATCCACATGACCCCGCTCGGAAATACGTCATCCACATGACCCCGCTCGGAAATACGTCATCAACATGACCCCGTTCGGAAATACGCCATCCACATGACCCCATTCGGAAATACGCCATCCACATGACCCCGCTCGGAAATACGCCATCCACATGACCCCGTTCGGAAATACGTCATCCACATGACCCCGCTCGAAAATACGTCATCCACATGACCCTGCTCGGAAATACGTCATCCACATGACCCCGTTCGGAAATACGTCATCCACATGACCCCGCTCGGAAATACGTCATCCACATGACCCCGCTCGGAAATACGTCATCCACATGACCCCGTTCGGAAATACGTCATCAACATGACCCCGTTAGGAAATACGTCATCCACATGACCCCGTTCGGAAATACGTCATCCACATGACCTCGCTCGGAAATACGTCATCCACATGACCCCGTTCGGAAATACGTCATCCACATGACCCTGTTCGGAAATAAGTCAACCACATGACCCCGTTCGGAAATAAGTCATCCCCATGACCCCGTTCGGAAATACGTCATACATATGGCCCCGTTCGGAAATACGTCATCCGTATGGCCCCGTTCGGAAATACGTCATCCACATGGCCCCGCTCGAAAATACGTCATCCACATGACCCCGTTCGGAAATACGTCATCCATATGACCCCGTCACGGAAATACGTCATCCATATGACCCCGTTTCGGAAATACGTCATCTATATGTCTATCCCACTAAACACTTGCGGGTCCTCTAGACTCGTAAGGAAGAAAAACTCTCTTATAAGATCCTTACGACTTATAAGGGAAAACGCACTTAGGAATCCTCACGATTCCTAAGGAGAAAATACACCACGAGATCCTCATGACTCGTAGGGAGAAAATTTTTATGAGACCCTCACGGCTCATAAAATTGAAAAGTCTTAGGTGACAGATCCTAACCCTATTTCCTAAGCCATCACTACCCCTCGAAGAAGCCAAGACAAGGTGCTCACTCTATCATCTGCCGGCTATGTTTTCTAAGGTGACATGCTGATAACAAAAGAAAGAAGAAAGCAGAGAGATGACACAAGACATTGCAAAAAAATGTGTATCTTTTATTCAAGAATTCAATTGGGTACAAAAATACATCATATGAAAGAATAAAAGAACGAATACATTTTATTCAAAATTACAAATGGTACAAAAAAAATTTATTGAGAAGGAAGCGCTTTCAATAATCCGATCATCCGCTCGCGCACTTCCTTCGGCCCCTCTTCTTGATCAGCTGCCGCTGCCAACTCTGCTTCGACCTGGGCTCGCTGTTGCAAGTAAGACAAAAGTTGTTCCACGGCGGCCCGCTGAGCTGCTTCACGATCTTGTGCATACCGCTCGACGACGTCGTGCTTCTGCCTCAATGTTAACCCATCAGAAATGCATCGCAGAAGGCCTTCGAAGATAACTTTCAACTGGGCAACATTCGCACCAACCTGAGCATGCAGTCGAGCAGATTCGCTTGAAGTTTCTTTACATTCCTTCTGGTTTAAAGCCACTTCTTTTTCAAGATGGCGGAAGTAAGAAGTGATCTGCTCAATCCACGCAGCCCGTTGAGTGCTCAAAGCCAGAATCTCAGGTGCAGGACGTCTAAGCTCAAGCTCATGGATGCAAGCCTCGATTTCCCTGCAGCGATTAACCCAGGACTCAACGACGCCCTCACCATAAAAGTTCACGAGCGTCGCCAGCATGGTGTTAAGCTCCACGGCAAAATCCGCAGTAGATGTGGGAGTCTCCATGTCGAGCTCCTCAATATAGTCGCTCAGCATGCGCAGACTATTCGCGGCGCCTTTCGAGGATGGTGTTCCCCTCCGAAGGACGGCTCGACAATACGTCTTGCCTGAGATTCGGGGCAGATGCTAATTGGTGCTATCCGTCCACCTCTCCGAAGATGCCAAGTTGATTTATGGCACCATGTATCGAAGGTTTAGACGGATGCGGCCGATGTAGTAGACTTCGTCAGATTCCCCCTCGTTTGAGGGGTTTTTGATTGTGGGGACGCTCTTCCCTGCAGGCGCAAGCCCCTGCAGTTAATTACGCTACCGCATCGCGGTAACAACTTTCTCCTTCTCCAGATGGTCACTTCGTGTCGTGTGTGTTTATTTTATGTTTTGTTGCCCGTGGATTGTTTAAGGAGACCGAGTTATGTCGTCGCCCGTAGGGCGTGGACTAGTCCAAATCCGTGTTATCTTAGATTTTGGTTTGGGGGTTTGGTTTGAGGATACGTTAGCCATACTTGAGGCTAAGATCAACTCAAACGTTGTTAAGGATACGTTAGTCTAACTTGAGACTAAGATCAACTTAACGGGATCGTTTAGATCCGACAAAAGAACGTTTGGGTTCTATCGTTCCAGTTTAGGGACATGGTGGTCCATTGAATATATGGCCGTCGGGACCCGTCACCTCTCTGACGACGTTGAAGGATTACAACGACAGATGTCAGAGGGGTTCAGGAATGTACCCTCGAACCAGAGTTAATTGGGGGAGATTCATAGTCCAGTCTGTTTGAAGGTTTAAGGATACGTTAGCCATCTTTGAGGCTAAGATCAACTTAAACGGGACCGTTTAGATCCGACAAAAGAGCATGCGGGGCTCTATTGTTCCAGTTTAGGGACGTGGTGGTCCATTGCTAGTTTAAGGACATTGCGGTCCATGGGTAGTTTAAGGACATTGCGGTCCATGGGTAGTTTAAGGACATTGCGGTCCAATGTTAGTTTTAAGACATCTCGGTCAAGGTTAGGGACATCGTAGTCCATGGGTTTAAGGACCCCACAGTCCATTGTTAGTTTTAAGACATCTCGGTCGAGGTTAAGGACGTCGTAGTCCATGGGTTTAAGGACCCCACAGTCCATTGTTAGTTTTAAGACATCTCGGTTGAGGTTAAGGACGTCATAGTCCATGGGTTTAAGGACCCCACAGTCCATTGTTAGTTTTAAGACATCTCGGTCGAGGTTAGGGACATCGTAGTCTATGGGTTTAAGGACCCCACTGTCCATTGTTAGTTTTAAGACATCTCGGTCGAGGTTAAGGACGTCGTAGTCCATGGGTTTAAGGACCCCACAGTCCATTGTTAGTTTTAAGACATCTCGGTCGAGGTTAAGGACGTCGTAATCCATGGGTTTAAGGACCCCACAGTCCATTGTTAGTTTTAAGACATCTCGGTCGAGGTTAAGGACGTCGTAGTCTATGGGTTTAAGGACCCCACAGTCCATTGTTAGTTTTAAGACATCTCGGTCGAGGTTAAGGACGTCGTAGTCCATGGGTTTAAGGACCCTACAGTCCATATCAATGCGTGGTCATCGGGACCCGTCACCTCTTTGAAGACGTTGAGGGATTACAGCGCCAAGTATCAAAGGAGTGAAGAGATGTACCCTGGAACTGGAGTGGATTAAATAGTCTTTGGCCCAATTTGGGATCAAGACCAATTAATTATGTTATGAGCCCATTAGCCCAGTTAATTACGAATTGAGGACTTATGGCCATCTTGGGCTAAGTCCAATCATATCTGGAATATTGGCTTCCTGTTGGTCCCTTGAAGGAGAGGCTTTGCCTCTATCCATTCGGCCAATTGGGCCAGTGTCTAGTGTTAAACACTAAAGACGAATCAGTGTTGAACACTGGAAATAAGATTGATAAGTTAGTGTTTCAACACTAAAAGATAGTTGGTGTTAAACACCAGCAACCAGGCTTTCAGATTAGTGTTGAACACTAAAACAGACCAGTGTTAAACACTGTCAACAGGAGTCCCAAACTAGTGTTGAACACTACGGTAATCAGTGTTGAACACTGCAAATATAGTTCTGTGCTTAGTGTTGCACTAAGGCCAAACAATGTTTTATCACTGAATTCAGGGGTTCCGTTTTAGTGTTTAAACACTAAGGCAAGAGGGGTCACGTGACAACACGCGAGAGCGCCCTCCCTTCACTTGTTCTTCTGAGACTATGCATCTTTTAGAGCATCACGTGCCATCACGTGACGGGGATTCAAGCGCTTGTGTGTTAAAGCTTCTGTCAAGGGTCACGTGAGTCACGTGAGGCACTGCCTCCAGAGGGCTTTCTGTAGATCTTTGGGGAGGGTCACGTGGTGACACGTGACCCTGCCTCTATGTATGTTGTTTAGAAGATCTGTTAATCTTTTTCAGGAATTAAATTCCTCGTAGGGTTAAACCCTAATAAAAGCTTTAAATTCCAGAGGAATTAAATTCCTACTTCATTTTGAAGATTTATATTCTGGAATAGAGTTGGACTATGAATTTTCTGTAGGAGAACTGAATAGGGTTAAACCCTAATAAAAGCTTTTAAGGAATCAAACTCTCACTCTCTGTTAAAGAATTATGATTAAGGGAATTAAATTCCCGTTGTTTCAACAGAACTAAGTTCTTAACTAGGGTTAAACCCTAATTCTTTTCATTCTGAAGGAATTAAATTCTCATAATACAGGGTCAAACCCTAATTTTATTTTAAAGGAATTAAATTCCTATAGTTCTGTGAGAATTAAATTCTCGTGCTTCCATTCCCTCTCTATGCTTTGGATCTGCATGGCAGGATCTCAACCCATTGAGAATTAAATTCTCAACTTCAAGGGGAGATGTGCGCTTTACAGATCCTCTATCAAAGAGAGAAGAAATATGTTCTTCTGTTTTACATCAGAGTTGAACTCTGTTGAGAATTAAATTCTCTTTTCTTTCAAGGAGCCTTCCCTTTCTTACCTAGGGTTTTCTTTTGCAGAAGATCCAAATTCCTCAAAGTATCAAGGCTCTCTCCCTTTTCTTCCCTCTGCGTATATATCTTTCTTGTATCTCTTGGCTCCTATTTATAGGAGAAGCAGCCGAGTCAATTAGTTCTTGACGAATCTTCATTGAGAGATTTGATTTGCATCCATCATTCGTTCTGGACTTTTGGATTATTAGGTGAATTTTATTCACCATTGGATTTCAAATCCAGGGATTCTCCTTTGTGATTTCTGTTAGATTTAAAGGGGAAATCTTTCCAAATTTGAGATTTTCCCATAGATAGATGATATTTAATCACCTCTAAATCTTTAATTCAATCGGTTGCTTTTGGAAAGATTTGAGAGGTCTTTCTCATAATTTAATTCTGTTAACAAATAGGCTTTGAAGTTGGTCACGTGTGGCCACGTGACCCCCTTGGAACAAGCCTTCTTCTTTCTTTTTGCGCTATGTCTTCTGGTTGCTGCTTAACCGTCACGTGCCATCACGTGACCCCTGGTCACGAGTGAGCACGTGACCCTCGGCTGGACTCTTTTTCTTGATTTAAACGGAGAACAAGTCTGCTGCTTTGAGTATCACGTGCCAACACGTGACCCTGGTCACGTGGGAGCACGTGACCTCTTCTGAAGCCTTTTCCTTGATTTGATCAGGGAACCGGTTTACCTTTGAATCCGCTTTTAATTTTCACGTGCCAACACGTGACCCAGGTCACGTGGGAGCACGTGACCCTTTCTGAACCCCTTTTCTTTGATGTAATCGGGAAGCTGAATTTGCCTTGCTGATGCTTTTAGATGTCACGTGCCAACACGTGACTGCTGGTCACGTGTAAGCACGTGACCCTTTTCTGAAGCCTTTTCCATAAGCTTTTTTGATTTTAAATCAGGAAACAAATGCCCCCACAGCGTTGTTCTCACGTGTCCGCACGTGAGTGCAACGCTGTCACCTTTTGTGACCGTTGGATTCCTCTAGGGATTTGGGGAGATGAAACGTCTCCATCACCCCCTATAAATACTCACGTTTCTTCAGAAGAGCCTTCACTTTGCTCATCTTCTTCTTCTGAGAACTTTTTCCCTTGAGAATTTAATTCTCTTCTTCCAGAGCTTAGTTCTCTGCCTCGAAACATTTTCAGAGTTTAACTCTGTTTAAAAGGACTCTTCCTCCTCAGGTAATGGTGATCGAAGCACCTTCATTTTGACAACACTCTCTGGATTTTAAATCCATATCAAGGGTTTCACAAAGAACCCATTTTTCTCTTAAGTTCTTTAACCAAAATATGAGACCACTTAACCTCCAACAGTAGATCTCTTAGGGTTTAGATGATCCTTAGGGAGATGATGATGGCGGTTCAAATCCATGGAATTTAATTCCATCCCAAAAATGTTTCTGGGAATTTAATTCCCTTCTCTTAATAAGGAATTTAATTCCAATGAAGGACTCAATTTCTTCACACGGAGGCTTCTTGGGGTCTCTTGACCCGAGGTTGTCCTTCTGCAATTGATGAAACATGAGCTTTCTAATGATTCTCATGACCTTTATTTCAGGTATCATGGATGCCCATCTGTATGGTCTTGACGAGATCATTTCCTATGGGAATATTCGTGCACTGGGCCGCAGTCAGAACCAGGAGTTCACCGATGCTCAGTATGCCGAGATCATGAGCCGCTTTGACGAGTACAACCATCGGCTACTCCCCCGGCGCTCTTCTCTTCTGAGGCTGATCGTGCTGGCGATCCGGGAGGCACTTCCTCTCTTTTGCACCGGCATACCGCTCAGGGCCTTGGACACTGCTGAGGATAAGGTACATTCGGTGTACCTGATGGGCTTGATCTCAAAGAGGAGGCGAGATCACCTCATTGATCTTTTGCACCAAGCCTTTCAGCAGTCAGCCATACTTGCCGCCTATCGGAGGGTGGAGGATATTCGTGAAGACCCCGACGCTTGCGACCGCGAGAGGAAGCATACTCGAGAGGTTCGAAATGCTTGGAGAATCTTGGACAAAGTTAATATTGAGTTTCTCAACCCATGCCCTGCGTCTGAAGTTTTACCATTGTAAATGTGTCCTCTTTATTTTGTATGAACTTCTTGAAGTATGAGTGACAAGTTTTATTATGTCTTTCCATGTTTGCATCCCTTTCTCTGGGATTTTATCATTTTGCTACTGTTGTTGTTGGTGCTTTTAATATGCAGGGTGCTACTCCATTTTTTTTAGTGTACATCAGGTTTGGGCCTCACGTGTTCTGCACGTAGGGTCCCTTGATGGGGCCGTTCACAAAATTTTTCCATGCCATAATTTCAGTGCACGATATCAGATGCAGAAAAAAGGGCCTTGGAAATAGTTCCATCTCCTTGATTTTTGATGCCTTTCCTTTTTTGGGCCTTGGAAATAGCTTCACCATGCAAGATTTTCCGCGCACAGCACTTAATGCACCCCTTTATATCTGAGGCAATGGTTTTCCTTTTCTCTTCACAGAGAACTTTTATTCCCATTTTAACGCGATTTAATTCGAGAACTAAGTGCCATGGCCTGCAACCGTCCATACGCTCGTCGACAGCCATGGGAAGTTCCTATCGAGGAGATGATCCCCCGCTTCGCCGCCCGGTTGGTGGATCCACTCCTTACCGATGATGAATGCGACTCGGCGATGCATGAACTCTCGATCCGTAGGGGGTCTCCCCTCCCAATGGGTTCCCTCTGGCTCCGGATGATCCTCACGGCCGTGCTTGCCGACATTCCTCCTCACCCGGCAGAGATAACCGTGGCGATGCTTGATGCGGCTGAAGAGAAGCTCGAGGGTTTTCACGAAGCGTGCCTGATTACTCAGGCTTTGAAGGACTGTTCAATCCACTTGCTGAGCCAAATAAGGGCTCGGCGAGCTATTATGTTTGCTTTCGCGGACGAACATGGCTCCAATCGATGGGGAGCGACTCCTCATGAGAACCGTCGCTTTGACGTGCTGGAGAGAGCGGAGAGAGAGATGGAGAACCTTGTTCTTTGTTTTGTTAACCCTTGTGCCATTGATCCCGTATTTGGTGACCTTTTTCCATTAGCGTAGCATTTTTAAATTAGTCCCTCCCTTTTCTTATGTTTTATGCCGAACTTCCCTATAGGCTTGGTGCTAGAATGTATGTTTCCGCTTGCATGAATAAACTTTGTATTCTTCTTATGAGAACTTTCTTTAATTGCAAATGCTTTCATCACTTTCATGCGTATCAGCCCCTTTTTGGGCATTATGAATGTTCATATGATTGCAAATGCTATTATTATTTTTTTTTGAATACTCATATGATTGCGAATGCATGCTTGAAATACGTCGGAAATCTTTCTTGTTGCTTTTCACGTCCGGTGATGTGAGCGCGTTTTAGATCGATTATTCCCGTCGACCGGAAGCCCATTTATACGGTCTTGTACATGTCTTGTTTCCAAGGCTGCGGTCATGAAAGCGAGCTTACGTGGCCTGATAGAGCGACACGTAGCGAACATATTGTTGTGCGAGAAAAGGGCTCGGCCGTAAATTTTCGGAGAGGGAGCTAGCTTCCAAGGCGCTGAGCGAGCTTCGCGCCACTCTTACCGCCAAGGCCAACAAGGCGTATGAACTCTGGCGAGTGCTTCAGGAGTCCATCAAAGAGGTGGTGGTTTTCGACAAAGCTGCTGTGTTCACTCGTGAAAGGGTCGAGGCTCATAAAGCCACCGAGAAAGAGCTCGAAGCTCGGCTTGCTTCGTATCAGGCTCGGCAAGCTCAGGCGGAGGCTCGTCTTCTGGAGATCTTGCGTCATGACGCCGTAGCTCAGCAACAGAATGATGAGCTGGTAAAATTATTGCACCGCCCGCCGGCTTGAGGACTTGTATCTTTTCTCCTTTTTTGTACATACTCATAAATGAGAGTATCTCTTTTTTTTGTTTCTTTCATGAATTGTACTTTGTATCCATTTTGGTTTATGAATAAAAGATACATTTTTCTTCTCAATGGTGTGTCCCCTTTTTATGGAATGTATTCTGCGGATATTCTACCTTGATCTCCTTGCAGGACAGTGATGGCTTAGGATTCAGGGTTAAGATCTGCTTCCTAAGTCTTTTGCACTCTATGAGCCATGAGGGTCTCATAACGAGTTTTTCTCCCTACAGGTCAAGGGGATCCCATAGGTGTAAGTCCTTCTTAAGAATCGTGGAGATTCTTAAGCGGGTTTTCCCTTGAGAGTCGTAGGGATCTCACAAGAGAGTTTTCTTCCTTACAGTTCATGAGGGCCTGCAAGTGCTGGATATGGTCGCCCTTGTCCGCGTTTCACGGGGCCAGGGGGCTGCTGCAGGTATTGTAGTTTAAAGACGTCGCGGTCAAGGTTAAGGACCTCATAGTCCGTGGATTTAAGGACTCCACAGTCCGATGTTAGTTTTAAGACATCACGGTCAAGGTTAAGGACCTCAGAGTCCGTGGATTTAGGGACTCCACAGTCCGATGTTAGTTTTAAGACATCACGGTCAAGGTTAAGGACCTCATAGTCCGTGGATTTAGGGACTCCACAGTCCGATGTTTGGTTGCAGGGACCCATCACCTCTTTGAAGACGTTGAGGAATTACAACGCCAGGTATCAAAGGAGTGAAGAGATGTACCCTTAAACCAGGGCAGAATCTGTATGGAATCGGGGTGGTTGATCGTTAGTTTTAAGACATCACGGTCGAGGTTAAGGACATCATAGTCCGTGGATTTTAAGGACTCCACAGTCCGATATTTGCTCTGGATGCTTCACACGGGTTCACTGCCGTGCTTGGCGAGGACCAGGCTCCGCTCTGGGCGTTTTCCGCGGGGTCAAAGAGTGACGTTATCCGCGTTCCACGTAACCAGGAATTTTGCACTAGATTCTTCACACGGGTTCACTGCCGTGCTTGGCGAGGACTAGGCTCCGCTCTGGATGCTTTACACGGGTTCACTGCCGTGCTCTGCGAGGACCAGGATCCGCTCTAGATGCTTCACATGGGTTCACTGCCGTGCTCTGCGAGGACCAGGATCTGCTCTGGACGTTTTCCACGGGGTCAAAGAGTGACGTTATCCGCGTTCCACGTAACCAGGGATTTTGCACTAAATGCTTCACACGGGTTCACTGCCGTGCTCGGCGAGGACTAGGCTCCGCTCTGGATGCTTTCCACGGGGTCAAAGAGTGACGTTATCCGCGTTCCACGTAACCAGGGATTTTGCACTAGATGCTTCACACGGGTTCACTGCCGTGCTCGGCGAGGACTAGGCTCCGCTCTGGACGTTTTCCACGGGGTCAAAGAGTGACGTTATCCGCGTTCCACGTAACCAGGGATTTTGCACTAGATGCTTCACACGGGTTCACTGCCGTGCTCGGCGAGGACTAGGCTCCGCTCTGGACGTTTTCCACGGGGTCAAAGAGTGACGTTATCCGCGTTCCACGTAACCAGGAATTTTGCACTAGATGCTTCACACGGGTTCACTGCCGTGCTCGGCGAGGACTAGGCTCCGCTCTGGATGCTTTCCACGGGGTCAAAGAGTGACGTTATCCGCGTTCCACGTAACCAGGGATTTTTCACTAGATGCTTCACACGGGTTCACTGCCGTGCTCGGCGAGGACTAGGCTCCGCTCTGGACGTTTTCCACGGGGTCAAAGAGTGACGTTATCCGCGTTCCACGTAACCAGGAATTTTGCACTAGATGCTTCACACGGGTTCACTGTCGTGCTCAGCGAGGACTAGGCTCCGCTGTGGATGCTTCACACGGGTTCACTGCCGTGCTCTGCGAGGACCAGGATCCGCTCTGGACGTTTTCCACGGGGTCAAAGAGTGACGTTATCCGCGTTCCACATAACCAGGGATTTTGCACTAGATGCTTCACATGGGTTCACTGCCGTGCTCGGTGAGGACTAGGCTCCGCTCTGGATGCTTTCCACGGGATCAAAGAGTGACGTTATCCGCGTTCCACGTAACCAGGGATTTTGCACTAGATGCTTCACACGGGTTCACTGCCGTGCTCGGCGAGGACTAGGCTCCGCTCTGGACGTTTTCCACGGGGTCAAAGAGTGACGTTATCCGCGTTCCACGTAACCAGGAATTTTGCACTAGATGCTTCACACGGGTTCACTGCCGTGCTCGGCGAGGACTAGGCTCCGCTCTGGATGCTTTCCACGGGGTTAAAGAGTGACATTATCCGCGTTCCACGTAACCAGGGATTTTGCACTAGATGCTTCACACGGGTTCACTGCCGTGCTCGGCGAGGACTAGGCTCCGCTCTGGACGTTTTCCACGGGGTCAAAGAGTGAAGTTATCCGCGTTCCACGTAACCAGGAATTTTGCACTAGATGCTTCACACGTGTTCACTGCCGTGCTCGGCGAGGACTAGGCTCCGCTCTGGACGTTTTCCACGGGGTCAAAGAGTGACGTTATCCGCGTTCCACGTAACCAGGAATTTTGCTGATTGTATCCGCATTTCACGGGATGGAGGTTTGACTGTTGGCGATATGTATACCACCGAGCCATGGAACTGGGAGTTGCCGCTATTCCGCTTAGCTTGAAGTTGTGTCCGTCGTTACGGGACGAATGTTTGGATGATCTCTATGTCGCTTATGGGCCGTCGAGACTTAGCTTCTTTCTTGGGTGAAACCTGGGGGGGAAGTATGTTCCCTTTTTGTTTACGCCCTTGGACCGTGTACAGGGTGTGATGGAACATCACATGTAGGGCATAAATTTTATTTTTATTTTATTTCTTTTTCCGCGATGCTCTATCGTTTCAGCTTTTATATCGCGAAGGTCGCGATTGCCCCATCATTTCGGCTATTTTTCGCGGTGCCCAATCATTTCAACTATTTATTTCTTTTCTACTCGCTGCTTTTTATTGCGAGTTGCCCCATCATTTCGGCTATTTTTTATGCATACATTTTTACTTGCCGCTTTTTATTGCAAGTTGCCCCATCATTTCGGCTATTTCATAGGCATGTGTAGCTTGCTAGCTTTTTCGCCGCAAGCTTGGATTTTAGACACCGATTTCGGCATCAGCACCGCTACAACTGGGATGTTGCCAGGAGCGAATCATCATTTACCTCTGTCGATGTTGAACAAAGGTGGCTTAGTAAACAGGGTTAAGGGTCCTGTCGACCAAGGCTTTTGACTTCATGAGCCGTAAGGGTCTCACAAAGGTATTTCTCCCTACAAGTCGCGCGGATCTTGCAGGTGTATTTTCTCCTTAAGAATCGTGAAGATTCCTAAGTGTATGTTCCTCTGCAAGTCGTAAGGATCCTACAAGAGGGTTTTCTCCTTATAAGTTGAGAGGAATTACAAGGGTTGTTCACCATATGGACATGTCCCTAGTCACGGATGTGACTTTGCTGGGGAAATGTTTATTCGCGCCCGTGGATTGTATACAAAGGTCAGTATGAGCCGCTTGTAGGGCAATATCGAAGGTTGTGGAAGATTGCTTAAGCACAGGTTTAGGTCTCTGTAACTTAAGACTTTCAAATCTTATGAGTCGTGAGGGTCCCATAAGAGAGTTCTCCTTACGAGTCGTGAGGATCTCGTAAGTGTATTTTCTCCTTAGGAATCGTGAGGATCCCTAAGTGTGTTGCTCCTTTGTGAGTCGTAAGGATCTCACGCAGGTGGTTTCTCCTTACAAGGTCGAGAGGACCCTATAAGTGTCTTTTAACGAGGTTGCACCCTTTCGGGTTTTCACAAACACTCGCCGGTAGTCCTGCTGTTTTTACTCACGGAGCCCTTTCGGGTTTTCAACCGTGCCCATTTTGCTTGTGGACATACCGTTTTTTTATTTTATATATTATTATTTTTATTATTTTTTTTCTTTTTTTTTTATCTCGTCAGCCCAAGGATGCTGCGGTAGTAGTTTAGGGACGTTTCGGTCCGTCGTTAGTTTAAGGACATTTCGGTCCATCGATAGTTTAAGGACGTTTCGGTCCGTCGTTAGTTTAAGGACGTTTCGGTCCGTCGTTAGTTTAAGGACGTTTCTGTCCGTCGTTAGTTTAAGGACGTTTCGGTCCGTCGATAGTTTAAGGACGTTTCGGTCCGTCGTTAGTTTAAGGACGTTTCGGTCCGTCGTTAGTTTAAGGACGTTTCGGTCCATTATTAGTTTAAGGACGTTTCGGTCCGTCGATAGTTTAAGAACGTTTCGGTCCGTTATTAGTTTAAGGACATTTCGGTCCATCGATAGTTTAAGGACGTTTCGGTCCGTCGATAGTTTAAGGACGTTTCGGTCCGTCGATAGTTTAAGGACGTTTCGGTCCGTCGCTCAGGGGAAGGCCGGCTACTGCTTATAAGGCTCGAGCTTAGGAAGATAGCGAGCGGACATAGTCGTCGTCATCTATCATTGACCCAGGCTGTGGCTCATTAAGCATAGTATTTCTTTAAGAAGCGGCCGTTTATTGGCCTGAAAGGCCTTTCACCGTGTACGTCCATGAGTAGATAGGCTCCACCCTGGTAGACCTTGTCTATGATGTACGGGCCTTCGTAGTTCGGCTCGAATTTTCCCCGCTTGGCACGATTGGGGATCATAGGCCTTTTGACCACTAGCACGAGTTCGCCTTGGCGGAATGTCCTCGGTCGGGTCAATCTTTCGTATGAGCGCGTCATCTTTGCTTTATAAGCTTCTAGATTTTGCTGCGCTATGAGCCGGGTTTCATCAAGGGCGTCAAGCTCCTCAAGCCGAAGGTGAGCATTTTCTTCGTCCGTCAGCTCGTAGTGGACTGCCACTCGTAGAGAGGGTAACTCTATCTCGAGGGGGAGTACTGCTTCCGTCCCAAATACCAACGTGTACGGCGTTGTGTTCGTGGCCGTCTTGAATGTAGTTCGATAAGCCCAAAGAGCTTCTTGCAGTCTTTCGTGCCAATCTTTCTTATTTCGGGACACCGTTTTCTTTATGATTTTTTTCAATGTCTTGTTGAAGGCCTCGGCCAGACCGTTAGCTCGTGAGTTGTAAACTGAAGAATATCTCCAGTCTATATTGTGCTGCTGCGCGAAGCGGCTAATCTTATGGCTTCTGTAGGCTGGCCCATTATCGGAGATGATCCGTCGCGGAGTTCCAAACCGATAGATGACGTGCGTCTTGAAGAAGTGGAGGATATTCTCCGTCTTCACTTCCCTCAGTGGTACTGCTTCTGCCCATTTGGAGAAGTAATCAGTTGTCGCCAGGATAAAACGATGTCCCCGGGACGATGCTGGCTCGATGGGGCCGACTATGTCAGTCTCCCACATTTCGAATGGCCAGCTAGCCACCGTTGGGTGTAGTGGATTCGGATGTTGATGGATAAAGTCTCCATGAATCTCGCACGAGTGGCACTGCTTCGCATACTCGAGGCAGTCTTGGACCATCGTTGGCCAATAGTAACCCATCCGTTTAATTTTTAACTTCATCTTCGGGCCTGCTTGATGAGAACCACAGATTCCGTCATGAACCTCTTGAACGACTCTTTCTGCTTCGTCCGGTCCTAAACATCTTAGCCATAGAGAATCAAATGATCTCTTGTATAGAGTGTAGTTGACGAAAGCGAAAGACAGAGCTCGTTTCATGAGCTGATGTCTTGAGGACGCTTCTTCGGGCATTCGGTGGGACTTAAAGTAGTCTATGAAGACTTCCCTCCAGTCCTCAGCCTTCTCACGGTCTTTTATTTGTAGGGTCGTCTGCTCAGTCGCCCCCTTTTCTTTGTATAATTCCGGAGATATTTCTGCCGGGGCGAGCACTCGACGGCTTTGTATCACGATTCTGACGTCATCGAGGTTCTCGTCAGCCAGCTCTTTAGCAAGTTTGGCCAGCGCGTCTGCTTTGCTGTTTTCCGCGCGCGGTATGTTCTCCAAAGTATAGGAGGGAATTTGGGTCAATAGTTGTTGCACCTTTTCGCCGTACTTCACCAACTCCGGTTTGCACGTTTGGTAGTCACCATTTACTTGACTAACGACCAGTTGAGAATCCCCGTATATAAGGAGGTCTTCAATTCCCATATCGATGGCGATCTCGAGGCTTGCTATCAGAGCTTCGTATTCAGCTTCATTGTTTGTCCTCGGCTCTGTTAAGGAGAAGGCGAAGCGCATTATCCCTCCTTATGGAGTTGCGAAGACGAGGCCTATCCCCGATTTGATCATTGGGATACCTTGTTTCTGTTTCTTTACGGAGGACGCTCCATCGAAATAGAGTTCCCATCGGATACTACCGCCGCCAATCGCATCAAATGCATGCTCGTCCGGTAACTCGCAGTTCAGAGGAGAACCGGCAGGTACTGGATGCTCAGCGAGGAAGTCGGCAATGGCCTGGCCTTTCACTGCCTTAAGAGATCGATACGTTATTGAGAACTCCATCAGGAGTAGAGCCCATTTAGCGAGTCGACCCGTCAATATAGCCTTTGACATCAGATATTTAAGAGGGTCCACCTTCGAGATGAGACGGACTTCATGTGCCAACGCATAGTGCCTGAGCTTTGTTATCGCGAAGATTAACGCCAAGCAATGTTTTTCAATGGGAGAGTAGTTGCTTTCTGCCCCCAGTAGAACTCGACTTAAGTAGTAGAGTGCTCTTTCTTTCCCTTGATCGTCCTCTTGTGCCCACAATGCGCCTAAAGAACCTTCGAGGGCGGTTGTATAAAGAATGAGAGGTTTTCCCTTAACCGGAGCAGCCAACACCGGCGGGTTCTGCAGGTATTGCTTGATCTCGTCTAGCGCGCTTTGGCATTTTTGATCCCAGATGAATGGGGTTCCCTTCTTCATCAGGTGACTGTAAGGACGGCATTTGCCTGAAAGATTAGCGATAAACCGCCGGATGTATGCGAGCTTCCTTTGGGGAGACCGCAACTGTTTGAGGGTTCTTGGCGGAGGCATTTCCATGATCGCCTTGATCTTAGATGGATCTATTTCGATACCTCGATGTCGGATGATGAATCCCAGGAATTTACCCGAGGAGACTCCAAATGCGCATTTGAGGGGATTCATCTTCAAATTATATTGCCGAAGGCGTTGAAAGACAGTCTCCAGATGCTTTAGATGCTCTTCGTATGACATGCTCTTCACTACAAGGTCATCGATATAGCACTCGACGATGTCATGTATGAGATCGTCAAAGATCTTTGTCATGGCCCTTTGATAGGTAGCACCGGCGTTCTTTAGACCAAAGGGCATAACCCTGTAGCAGAATATGCCCAAAGGGGTCCGGAAAGCGGTGTGCTTCTGGTCTTCGGGATGCATCTTTATCTGATTGTATCCTGACGAACCGTCCATAAAGGAGAAAACCTCGTGAGTGGACGTGTTATCTATCATTAGCTCGGTTCTGGTACCGGGAAATCGTCCTTTGGACAGGCTTTATTGAGATCCCTGAAATCCACGCATATGCGTACCGTCCCATTCTTCTTCATTACCGGGACGATATTGGCGATCCAGTCGGTATATTGGACTTCTTGGATAAATCCAGAATCGATCAGCTTCTTGACTTCGGCGTTGATGCTCATTTCAAGCTCGAGTCGCATCCTTCTTGGCGCCTGCTTGACTGGCTTGATATCCGGGGATATTGCTAATTTATGCACAGCAATCTCCGGATCTAATCCTGGCATCTCGGAGTAGTTCCACGCGAAGCAGTCTTTATGCCGTAGAAGCACGTTCTTTAACGCAGCCACCCTTTCTTCAGATAGCAGCTCGCTGACAAATGTCGGTCGCGGGTCATCTGCCGATCCCAACTCAATCTTCTTGAGGTTATCTGCAGTAGTATGTATACCATCTTCCAGTTCTTTCGGAGCTGGCGGAAATTCTGAGACCACCTCATCATCGCTGTTCTCAAAGCACTGGGGAAGGTCATCTATGTTCTCGGGCTCTTCTTTTAATATCGTAATCGTATAACAGGTGTGAATCCGCTCCCAGGACTGAGGTGGATCCGGTTCTGCTCTTGCGGCCTTGGGTTCGTGCTTTTATGACGGCGTTACCCTCCAGCTGTTGGATAAAGAAAATCTGCCCTGTTGGTACTGGTCCTCAACCCAGTTCTTGAAGGTGAAGCAGTCTTCGATAGGGTGTCCTATGGCTCGGTGATAAGAGCAATAGCTCGGATGAGAAGCCTTGTTAACTTGCTCAGGGTGCTTAAGCTCTGGAAGCGCGATCATTTGATGTTTTAAAGCTAGCTTGAGTAACCTCTCCGTCTTGTCTCGGGGGAAGGAGTACGCTCGACTCATCTTCTTCATGAGGGACAAATCCGAGCCGTGCAATACTCGATCACGCAACCCCCTAATCCCGCGTCGTTGTTGTCGGCTCCTCTTTTCGCTTCTTGATTTATTTCCGTCTCTGCGTCGGGCCTTTCGTACAACGGGTTGACGAGGATGAGCATCTTTGTCTTTTGCAGCCTGTTGAAATAGACGTTGCGTCTTGGCCTTCTCGTAGATGGCCATCTCGCGGTTGTGGTCTTCCCGAGCTTTCTGACCCACTTTCCTGATAGGCTTGTCCATTCGTTCTTCAAACGACGGACTCGGCACTTCAATCGCGGGGTCTAGTTTTGATGAGGGGTTGGCGTCTCCTGACAGGGCGTCCTCTTCTTCATCAAAGGTATATATAGCGTAGCTGCTGTGGGCCCGTCCCCGTTTTCCGGTTCTCGCGTATCCAAGCCCAAGTGTTTCCATTTTCCCATTGGGCAATTTGTGTTGAGTCCCAGGGACATCCCAAATCCTGTTGTAGAACCGAGCCTGTCGAACAGTCTGTTTTAAGGGTACTCCTTGGCGCTTCAATAGCTTCTTTAATCCATTTGTATAGTATCTGGGCAGACGGATGGGTTGGAGCCTGTCGAGTGTAGCATCCATGCCATGCCAGATCTCTTTCTCTATTTTCGACTCTGAAGATCGGTAGAACATGATTAACTTCTCACCCCTTATCCTGGGAGGGACGTAAAATGTTTGCAGGTCTTGCACATTGTGAGCTTGAAGTGTGTCGAGATCCTTGTAGTGTTCTCGCGGTACCATGGTGATTTGCAAACTCTGATCATCGCTAGGGGGTGCTTGTATTGATAGCCGATTGGAGAACACGGCATTGAAATCATCTTCTGAATCACTTCCGAAGACCAACATGGGGGCGGGCGTCCCCAGGTTGTTGCGTTGAGATGGCCCTGCATAAACTATCTCTTCCTCTTCTTCGGTATCGCTCCCGAAAACAGGGATGGTGGCGGCGGTTTTGTTTTCCGGGTTGCGACACCTTCTGTATCCTCGAAATCTGGCAAAAAGTACTTCGCATCTTCGTATTTGCGGACTTCGTTCACGGAAAATGGGTTCAACTCACCTGTTACGGTATACTCGAAACCATCCTTGAAGTACTTCATACACTGATGTTGCGTAGAAGGGATGATGTTGTACTCGTGTAGCCAAGGACGGCCGAGCAAGGCGTTGTAGCAGGTCTTGGCGTCGATGACATGGAATTTGATGTCTGTGACGAGAAGTCCGAAGCGTAATGTTAGTATCACAGATCCGAGAGTCCGTGACGATTGTGAATCAAAACCGGAGATAGTAATTTTGTCACGAGCGAGGTGTTGCACACTCATGCAGATTTCCTTCAACACCCGAACATTAAGAAGATTGACGGAGGATCCATTATCCACCAGGATCTTGCCTATCTTGATATCATGGCAGTATCCAGAGACATATAGGGGACGGTTGTGGTCGCACGTCCCGAGAAGGAGGTCTTCGTCACCGAAAGTGATGTCGGCCGTATGCACTTCCTCCAGTTCATCCTTCATCCTTTCAGTGGCGAGGAAGGCTTGGAATTGCTCAGGTTCTTGTAACGCCTTAATTAGTGAGTCTCGCGCCTCTTTTGATAACAGGAGGGCATCGAGAATGCTAAGCTAAGAAGGTAGCTTTCTTAGGTGCGCTAGGATATTGTAGTCCACCTTACCCTTCCTGGGAGGGTCTTTGGTAGTCAGTTCTTTCATGACCTGGTCATCTAAAGTGATATCCTCAGTGACCTTTTCCTTTCCCTTATCTTTTCCACTCGCGGGCCCGAGATTCTTTCCTGGGAGTGTGCGATTGCGCAGCTGAATGTTCTCGCAGGCCTCCGATCTCTCTTCTTTCCCTAAAACGGATTCTTTAAAGAGAGGGCCCAGAGCCATTTCTTCATCGGAGTCGCTCCCAAAGGTGAGAACTTGTGACCCCCCGGCGTTAACCATGTAACAGTTACCAGTAGTTCTGTTGTGCCCATCGACAGTACTTCTTCGTTCCCGACGGATCTTGCGTTTCATGCGCTTAAAATGTTGCCGACGAGCAACATATCATTGCCACCATATCTTAAAGGCGTCACACTCCTCCGTGGGGTGTGAGATTTTCCGATGATATGCGCAATAATCGGGGTGCCTCTCCACCCCATCGTGTGTGTTTACTTCCGAGGGTGGTAGCTTCATTCCCATTGACATGGCTTTGGCAAACCTTTTCCTCGTCTTGAATATCTTCTTGTCTACTTCGGATGCCTTTCGCTCTGGCAGGGGTAGTTCAACTCTTTCGTTCAGTTGCCTGCATTTGGTTCCTTCCGATGCGGCCATCTCACGCTCCTGATCCGCTTTACTCTTCAGACGAATCTCGTCCAGAAAGGCGTTGATCATTTCATCTGTTGGCCACGCACGCTCTGGTTCAGGCTCTGTCCCCAGCTTCTTAGTGCCAGGAGTTTTTTCATCGTCGGTAAACGAGTGGGAGATTACGTTACAACTCGCCACATATCCTTCGAATTCATCCGACGAGCTCTCCCCATCATCGTCCTCTTGAAAGATATGGCTGAGCAACTCTTGCAGTGTGACAGGAGTTCGCGCCTTTTGATTGTACTCTTCCAGTGCGTCGATTTGCTTCTGCAAGTTCGTGCGCTTGTCTCCAGGCTTCACGGGCTTCTTGGATTTCTTCTTCTTTTTCTTTGAAGATTTTGACGGTTGGGCGTGAGTATTTGGGCCATTATCACGAGTCTTCGCAGTTGGGCGGGGCTTCAACATCCCTTCGATAATTTGAGGTTCAAGAGGGTCCTTCCATTCGATCGCAGGGCACGCATGAAGGTCTCTCAGCATTCTCTTGGTTTTAGTTGATAGCACGACCTCCCATGGAGCTTCTTCGATAAAGGAACAGGTTGCCCCCGGTGTATCTTCTTTCTTAGGAGTATGCGGCTGTGGTGGGTTCACCTTCCACTTTTCGGACAGTATAAACTTCCCCTGGAGGTACTGATCTTCAATCCATCCTTTGAAGACGAAGCAATCTTCAATCGGATGACTTACCGTTTGATGGTAAGGGCAATAGTTAGGGTTATTCATCTCGGTGGGTTTGGCGGTCGCCTTGGATTTGGTAGGTTTATAAGTCTGTTGCGTACTGCCAGCTCGAATAACCGTTTCGTCTTGTCTCGTGTGAATGAGTAGGGACGTTTCATCTTCTCATTATAATACCGGCGTCTTTCTTCCAGTTGATCTGCTGGTTTCGGGGCGTTAGGTTGCTGTTGGGCATTCGCGACAAAGGTTGCCCTTCCTTTACCCTTGTCATTCCGAGGTTCCGACTTCGGTGGAGGTGGTCTATGACCCATCTGGTCCATCTGAGCCAACTTATCGATTAAAGTCTGGAATGTGGTTGGCTTAAAGAACATCATAAACTGGGAGATAGTTGCGTGGGGGTCTAGGGTTCCCACGAACATGCCCACCGCGGGTGCCTCCTCAATGCGTTGTTCGCATCTCGACCACAAATTCCACCAGCGTATAGCATACTGGACCCAGGTTTCGCCTGGTTTTACCGTGGTGTTAATCAATGCTGTTATTGGAGTGCGTTCGCTGGCACTTGCGATCGCTGAGTGAATAACAACTCCATTTCAGCGAACGTCTTGATAGAATCGTTCGGGAGTTCCGAATACCATTCGAACGCTGTTTCTGATAAGCTGCCCACGAACTGGCGAAGCAACAGTTTATCATCACCGCCGGTATTACCGCAGAGGGCCCGGAACTGGGCAACATGTTGATGGGGATTGCCGGTCCCCTTATACACGTGGAATTTTGGTATCGTATAGCCTGGCGGGTATTTGATTTGGTCGTACAAGCTTGGATACGACCGGCCCGTCTTTACGACTTGACCAGCTGCCTCAGCCGCATGATGAACCCGGATCTGCTGGGCTATATAGTCAACCAAATCAACCTTAGAGATTGCCTCCTCCTTGGCCGTTGAGAGGGCCGGTGGTGGATTTGACGTTTCTCCTCGGTCGTCTTCAAGAACGATTGAGGGATCCTCGGCGGGTAGGTCCTGCTGGATCATCATTCCTATCATATCTTGGAAGATTAGGCCCATACGCTGTATGTTGGCTGCTTGTTCAGCAGCCTCTTTGTCCTTTTTCTCCAGTATCCGGCGAAGGAATTCAGCGTCGGTTTCTTCCTCCTGTCGTGCGTCTGGGGACGTTTCTGGGTTTTCTTTTGGCCCGGTAAGTACGGCCATAGCATTCATCATTTCCTGAAGCTTTTGTTGTTGCTCCTGGGGTTTCGTCACGGATCGGGTTAGCGGTCGGTGGCCCGTAGAAGTGCGGCTTTCCTCCTTTCCAGAAGCCATATAAACAGTGTGCACCACCATGCCCCCAGACTTAGGGCGTCTGGGCTCAGTGCTTTTAGCCGTCGTTACAGGCTGGGGGATCTTCTCTGGCCTCCTCCTTTTATGAGCCATGGAGGTTGAGGTGGGCGTCCAGACAGCCTTTTGGGGTTTAGCCTGGTGACCAGCTTCCGGTTGGATTTTCAGCTTCTTGTGCTGGCGGGAGAAGTTTGGATCGATGATCGAGTCTCGGGCCTGCCGCCAAACCTTATAGATTTTGGAAGACAGCCGTTGAGAGGATCGGGGCTGTTCTGATTTTATTTCCACAACCTTTTTTAATGGGGGAGGAGACCTCTTTAGCACTGCAGTAGGGGAATTCCTTCGCACCTTATTTAGCATTTCGAAACTGTTCCCAGTTAGAACAGCAGCATTAACTTCTGCCATCGGGGCTGATGGAGTTAGCCCGGAGGGGGAGTTGCCCCCAGTCTTCCTTACTCGGCGCCAATGGCAACGTCGAGCGTGTCGAGCGGACGGCGTTGGTTCAGCGATGAGAATGGCTTCGTCTTGCCCCCTGTGTAGGTGGGGGGTCATTGTTGGTGTTAGCCTGTCAAAGACCGATGTCCTTTGGACAGCAGGAGTGGGAGCTGAAGCCGTCAATCTTGTAAAGACCGACTTTTTGGCCAGAGAAGCCGCCTTGGCGATTTCGGGAGCAGGAGCGACCACTTTCTTAGAAGCAGCCTTCTCTGAGATTGTAGGCCCCATGATGAGTCCGCGGGATTTCTGGCCCAATCTAGAGAAGACCGAGGCGCTGATGTTGGGCGACTCGTTGAGAGGAGCCGCGGCAGGGGTAAGACGATCAAAGACCAACTTCTTAAGAGCTTCCTTTGTCAGCACCGGCGCTGCGAAGCTTGTTGGTGGGAGTATAGTCCCAAAGAACAATCCGGTAGTGGCCTGAGTTACCTGGTCCACCGGCATTGTGAATAACGAAGCAGCTTGGGGTCCGTAGGCTATACCTCCTGGCGAGGCAAAGCGTTGGTCGCAATTGCAGTCTGAGCAGTTGGAGGATTTCGCAGAAGTAGAAGTCATCGATCCTTTTCTTTCTGCAATAAGCAAGACGCCAATTCTTAGTATCTTGAAACCCAAGGGCAACCATTAGCGAACCGCGATTGGTTCGCGAATCACGACACACGAAGTGTGGAGTGGAAAGAGGAAAAGGTCCCACCGGGCGTGCCAGAATCTGTTCCCCTCCGAAGGACGGCGCGACAATACGTCTTGCCTGAGATTCAGGGCAGATGCTAATTGGTGCTATCCGTCCACCTCTCCGAAGATGCCAAGTTGATTTATGGCACCATGTATCGAAAGTTTAGACGGATGCGGCCGATGTAGCAGACTTCGTCAGATTCCCCCTCGTTTGAGGGGTTTTTGATTGTGGGGACGCTCTTCCCTGCAGGCGCAAGCCCCTGCAGTTAATTACGCTACCGCATCGCGGTAACAACTTTCTCCTTCTCCAGATGGTCACTTCGTGTCGTGTGTGTTTATTTTATGTTTTGTTGCCCGTGGATTGTTTACGGAGACCGAGTTATGTCGTCGCCCGTAGGGCGTGGACTAGTCCAAATCCGTGTTATCTTAGATTTGGGTTTGGGGGTTTGGTTTGAGGATACGTTAGCCATACTTGAGGCTAAGATCAACTCAAACGTTGTTAAGGATACGTTAGTCTAACTTGAGACTAAGATCAACTTAACAGGATCGTTTAGATCCGACAAAAGAACGTTTGGGTTCTATCGTTCCAGTTTAGGGACATGGTGGTCCATTGAATATATGGCCGTCGGGACCCGTCACCTCTCTGACGACGTTGAAGGATTACAACGACAGATGTCAGAGGGGTTCAGGAATGTACCCTTGAACCAGAGTTAATTGGGGGAGATTCATAGTCCAGTCTGTTTGAAGGTTTAAGGATACGTTAGCCATCTTTGAGGCTAAGATCAACTTAAACGGGACCGTTTAGATCCGACAAAAGAGCATGCGGGGCTCTATTGTTCCAGTTTAGGGATGTGGTGGTCCATTGCTAGTTTAAGGACATTGCGGTCCATGGGTAGTTTAAGGAAATTGCGGTCCATGGGTAGTTTAAGGACATTGCGGTCCATGGGTAGTTTAAGGACATTGCGGTCCATGGGTAGTTTAAGGACATTGCGGTCCAATGTTAGTTTTAAGACATCTCGGTCAAGGTTAGGGACATCGTAGTCCATGGGTTTAAGGACCCCACAGTCCATTGTTAGTTTTAATACATCTCGGTCGAGGTTAAGGACGTCGTAGTCCATGGGTTTAAGGACCCCACAGTCCATTGTTAGTTTTAAGACATCTCGGTCGAGGTTAAGGACGTCGTAGTCCATGGGTTTAAGGACCCCACAGTCCATTGTTAGTTTTAAGACATCTCGGTCGAGGTTAGGGACATCGTAGTCCATGGGTTTAAGGACCCCACTGTCCATTGTTAGTTTTAAGACATCTCGGTCGAGGTTAAGGACGTCGTAGTCCATGGGTTTAAGGACCCCACAGTCCATTGTTAGTTTTAAGACATCTCGGTCGAGTTTAAGGACGTCGTAGTCCATGGGTTTAAGGACCCCACAGTCCATTGTTAGTTTTAAGACATCTCGGTCGAGGTTAAGGACGTCGTAGTCCATGGGTTTAAGGACCCCACAGTCCATTGTTAGTTTTAAGACATCTCGGTCGAGGTTAAGGACGTCGTAGTCCATGGGTTTAAGGACCCCACAGTCCATATCAATGCGTGGTCATCGGGACCCGTCACCTCTTTGAAGACGTTGAGGGATTACAGCGCCAAGTATCAAAGGAGTGAAGAGATGTACCCTGGAACCGGAGTGGATTAAATAGTCTTTGGCCCAATTTGGGATCAAGACCAATTAATTATGTTATGAGCCCATTAGCCCAGTTAATTACGAATTGAGGACTTATGGCCATCTTGGGCTAAGTCCAATCATGTCTGGAATATTGGCTTCCTGTTGGTCCCTTGAAGGAGAGGCTTTGCCTCTATCCATTCGGCCAATTGGGCCAGTGTCTAGTGTTAAACACTAAAGACGAATCAGTGTTGAACACTGGGAATAAGATTGATAAGTTAGTGTTTCAGCACTAAAAGATAGTTGGTGTTAAACACCAGCAACCAGGCTTTCATATTAGTGTTGAACACTAAAACAGACCAGTGTTAAACACTGTCAACAGGAGTCCCAAACTAGTGTTGAACACTACGGTAATCAGTGTTGAACACTGCAAATATAGTTCTGTGCTTAGTGTTGCACTAAGGCCAAACAATGTTTTATCACTGAATTCAGGGGTTCCGTTTTAGTGTTTAAACACTAAGGCAAGAGGGGTCACGTGGCAACACGTGAGAGCGCCCTCCCTTCACTTATTCTTCTGAGACTATGCATCTTTTAGAGCATCACGTGCCATCACGTGACGGGGATTCAAGCGCTTGTATGTTAAAACTTCTGTCAAGGGTCACGTGAGTCACTGCATCCAGAGGGCTTTCTGTAGATCTTTTGGGGGGGTCACGTGGTGACACGTGACCCTGCCTCTATGTATGTTGTTTAGAAGATCTGTTAATCTTTTTCAGGAATTAAATTCCTCGTAGGGTTAAACCCTAATAAAAGCTTTAAATTCCAGAGGAATTAAATTCCTACTTCCTTTTGAAGATTTATATTCTGGAATAGAGTTGGACTCTGAATTTTCTGTAGGAGAACTGAATAGGGTTAAACCCTAATAAAAGCTTTTAAGGAATCAAACTCTCACTCTCTGTTAAAGAATTATGATTAAGGGAATTAAATTCCCGTTGTTTCAACAGAACTAAGTTCTTAACTAAGGTTAAACCCTAATTCTTTTCATTCTGAAGGAATTAAATTTCCATAATACAGGGTCAAACCCTAATTTTATTTTAAAGGAATTAAATTCCTATAGTTCTGTGAGACTTAAATTCTCATGCTTCCATTCCCTCTCTATGCTTTGGATCTGCATGGCAGGATCTCAACCCATTGAGAATTAAATTCTCAACTTCAAGGGGAGATGTGCGCTTTACAGATCCTCTATCAAAGAGAGAAGAAATATGTTCTTCTGTTTTACATCAGAGTTGAACTCTGTTGAGAATTAAATTCTCTTTTCTTTCAAGGAGCCTTCCCTTTCTTACCTAGGGTTTTCTTTTGCAGAAGATCCAAATTCCTCAAAGTATCAAGGCTCTCTCCCTTTTCTTCCCTCTGCGTATTTATCTTTCTTGTATCTCTTGGCTCCTATTTATAGGAGAAGCAGCCGAGTCAATTAGTTCTTGACGAATCTTCATTGAGAGATTTGATTTGCATCCATCATTCGTTCTGGACCTTTGGATTATTAGGTGAATTTTATTCACCATTGGATTTCAAATCCAGGGATTCTCCTTTGTGATTTCTGTTAGATTTAAAGGGGAAATCTTTCCAAATTCGAGATTTTCCCATAGATAGATGATGTTTAATCACCTCTAAATCTTTAATTCAATCGGTTGCTTTTGGAAAGATTTGAGAGGTCTTTCTCAGAATTTAATTCTGTTAACAAATAGGCTTTGAAGTTGGTCACGTGTGGCCACGTGACCCTTGGTCACGTGTAGGCACGTGACCCCCTTGGAACAAGCCTTCTTCTTTCTTTTTGCGCTATGTCTTCTGGTTGCTGCTTAACCGTCACGTGCCATCACGTGACCCCTGGTCACGAGTGAGCACGTGACCCTCGGCTGGACTCTTTTTCTTGATTTAAACGGAGAACAAGTCTGCTGCTTTGAGTATCACGTGCCAACACGTGACCCTGGTCACGTGGGAGCACGTGACCTCTTCTGAAGCATTTTCCTTGATTTGATCAGGGAACCGGTTTGCCTTTGAAGCCGCTTTTAATTGTCACGTGGGAGCACGTGACCCATTCTGAACCCCTTTTCTTTGATGTAATCGGGAAGCTGAATTTTCCTTGCTGATGCTTTTAGATGTCACGTGCCAACACGTGACTGCTGGTCACGTATAAGCACGTGACCCTTTTCTGAAGCCTTTTCCATAAGCTTTTCTGATTTTAAATCAGGAAACAGATGGACATCTGGAAAAGGGTCCTGCCGGCATCATAATGCGAGACTCGAAAGAGGTTGGAGTCGATGTGATTGCTGTAAAATAAATCATAGTCAGATCACGGCTCGAGAAATAAAGAATATACATACACAAAAAAATAGAGTCTACTATACCAGCTGCAGCAAATGCAGAGCTGGGAGTGCTGGTAGCGCAACGACAGCCTCATCCCCTCCTTCAATTTGTAAGGCTACAAGCAATATAAAGAAGAGTTAGCAGTAATGCGACTTCCCGTTAAAGAAAGGACGTCGTTTAGAAAAGATACTCACCGACACCAGCAGGCGGACTAATCTCTGACAGGAAGGAGAAGTGTGGGTACAACACCTGATACAGGTGGTCAAAAAGGACTCCTGCAAGGACACAGTAATGCAACGTCAGTACATAAGTTATACAGCTTAAAAAATCAGACTGATGGGTCACAAATCCCCACCTTCCAACATCTAAGATGGTATGAGAGAGGGTAGAGGAGGTGTCATCGTCAAGGCGGTAGCTGATGGCATTGCCTCGGATAGCGCGACATCAGCACTAGCCACACCTGCATTAGAAACAAGATGAACCCTGTCAGGAAAGATTGAAAAAGATTGCAGAATAAAAAGAAAAGTAATGATCCAAAATCTACCTA
Source organism: Agapanthus africanus (assembly GCA_030015575.1). Taxonomy (NCBI): domain Eukaryota; kingdom Viridiplantae; phylum Streptophyta; class Magnoliopsida; order Asparagales; family Amaryllidaceae; genus Agapanthus; species Agapanthus africanus. The sequence goes on from CM057340.1 coordinate 683,179,261, forward strand.
GTGAGTCTCCAGTCGGAACCGCGACAAGGGCGTCACTTGACACAGTAGCTGCTCCATCTTCTTCCATCGGGAAGGTCTCACCTCCTGTCGCCTCATCCCCTGACTCTACCAGAGCCATCGTAACGCTCGCGACACCAGGAGATGGCAAAAGGTCGCAGGTAGAAAGAGCAATGATTAGGGCGGTGCCCGACTCTTGAGAAGGAGCGAACACCTCGGGCTCGGCGGCTATAGCCATCTCATCTACAACTATCTTAGGCTCGGCAATCGTGACTGACTTACCAGTCACCACCTCAAGCCCGGCAATTGCAGCCACCTCGCCTACCGTCGCCCCGGGTGTAGGGTTCCTAGGTACGCTAATGAGGTCTCACAAGGCATCAACCATGCCAATTTCAAATTTTACGGGTGCCGAGAAACCCTAATACGGATCGTTAACTAGAAATTTAGGCGAAAGAAGAAACTAGTTAACAACTTAACTACAAGAACGGAAATACAACCTTTGTAGATCCGGTTCTCCACCTCCATAGCTCCAAGATGAAGTCTCCTTGCTGTCCAAATCGAATCCCGGGCTCTAGCGTCGGCTTCATCGGAGAAATGGGCGGGCTAGGTCATCGACTACGATGCCGAAGATGATCTACGTCGAGGCATCGCAAGATCAAGCTCCCACTTCACCAAGTCATGAAACTTGTGAAGAAAACACACTCTACTACTCAGCAAGAGGTAGAGGATGAAGAAATAGGAGGTGGGTTCACTTTAGAATTGGACTTCTCACTCAATTGCTCAAGTTGCCATTGATGAAGCAAGCTTTCTTCTTGTTTAAGATGAAGATGAAGAAGAAAGAATATATGATAAGTTATTTTCCAAAAGAAATAAAAATGAATACTTATCATATTGCAACCATAGTTAGGTGTAGAGAATAAACCATGGTTAGTGTGAATGGTTAGGGTTAAGCATGAAGACAAAATGGTCACTTAGTCAAAGCTTCATGAAGCTTCAACTAGAAAACAAATCAAGCCACCATTCTTTCTTTTGCCAAAATGAAGAATAAATAAATAAATAGATAAGTAAATAAAATCAAAAGAAACCCTAACCATTTATCAAACATGGTTTAAACCATACACCAAACTATCATGTATCATCAAACATGATACAATCAAATGCACAAAAGTATATCACATATACAATGTGCACATCAAGTGAGAAAATCCCTTTTAAGTGAACCTATATTAGTTAATGTAAAGTGATATATCAAATATATAATTATACATTAAATCATTAAATCAACACTTGATTTAACGACCCCGTCATATCGCATATAACCGACTAATATCAATAGTAACATCTTATCGAATCAACACTTGATCCGATAACCCGGCTATAACGCATATAACCGATCAATGTTACAAATCGCGAGAATCGAATACAGTATCACATACTGGTATTATTCTCGGTCCCGCACATATCTCATATGCGCTCCTATTTCGTTTTGCTTGAGCCAGGAAACCTCTGTGTAGGACTCTAAAGATTCGTCAATACGCCGGCAGCAGATGATGATCATATCAAACACCCACAAGCCGCAAGCGGTCTGCTAAACGTAACGGCCACCCAGGTATTGAGCGATCATAAGATCGACGAGCAATCCCGCTCACACTCCTGTGAATCCAACCAGTAACACTTACCGTACAGTCCGGTCTGTTCGTCTGATATGTCGCATATCTCGCCTAGGGGTGGTAAACATCAGACCCCAATAGCTCGATAAGTCGTGTCGATATGAGGTCTATAACAATTCGAGAAACTACTGATAACACTTACCAGTAAATCTCAGCAACCCTGGCCAGGGATTTCCGGTTATAGCCAATCGAATACAGCGCAACATCAACCCCCCATACCGGGAGAGACGAATCCCCTCCTATCGCTCATTGCCTCCATGTGATTCAGGACTGTACCCAAAAACCACCGTTTTGCATGCCCTCTTGGACGTGGTAAGATGGAAATCAAAGCACAGTGGGAACCACACAAGACTCTATGACGATCTCGGGTCAACAGATTACTCTGTACCAGTGTCACCTGAGAACTGCCATCTGACGTAAGGTATAATACCATTTGGAAGTTCTCGGCGAGTCCGTCCAGTGTACCCAGTCTCTACTGAGCACCCGTATATCATCTCTGATGTCAAACACCGATGGATATGGGATCATCCATGTAACGCTTTGAAAATCGTTTCGGTGAAATTTCGAAAAATCGGTAAAATAAGGGGGTTTTCTGTAAAAATTCAAAATGCAAATATATTATTATAAAAATTAAATATACATATTCTAGCTATGTAATTTCTATTATTTGGTGTTTATTGAGCCGCTGGTGAAATTTCAAATTTTCTGAAAAAAATATTATTTTATTATTATTTAAGCCGTCACTAATATATTTAATTAGGGAAAATTACAAACTGGAATGAGTTGAAACAAATTTTGTGCATCATAAAACATTAAATAAAATTTTATCATGTGGTTTTTGGAACGAAATCATTTGCCAAAACGTTTTAGAAATTATTAAAGAAAAAAGGCTTTTTTTTAGCGTAAATGGATGTTTTGGGTATTGTATTTATCATTTTTCATCACCCCACACCCGTACCCACACCCACACACCCCCATTCACTTATCCCCTTGAAGAATTCAGCAGCCCCCTCTTTTGTCCCCACTTGGATTTCAAGGAAAAGAAATGAAAGAAAAGAAAAGGAAATGAATGAAATTAGATAATAAGATATGGGCTTAGTTGACTTTGACCATTCCATTGACCCACACCATACATTCTCTCTCTCCCCCTCCCTATATCAGCCGAAACCTACAGCCCTCTCAACAGCAGCCCTTCCCCCTTGCTTCTTGCTCTTTCTTGTTCAAAGAAAACCCCAAATTTCCATTAAAATCCAAAGAAAAACAGTCAAAATCAAACCGAAATCAAAATCCACCTCCTACCCATTTTCCCTTGGCTACCATAGCATGGATCTAGGGATTTAGATTTCAATTTTGGAGGCTAAATGTGCTTGGGGGATCTTCAAATTAATTGGGTATAAATTCTAACCTTTTTGCTTAATGTGTTGTTAATTGTTTTAAGTTAGCTTAATTAAGTGTTAATGGAGAGTTGTAAATCCTAGGAAAAAGGGTTTGGATCAAGTTAGGGTTTGAATTCAATATGGTTGTTGTCACTTGTTTATGTTTGCAAGGTGTAGTTTGGCATGAGAAGACATGGAAAACCTAATTTAGCTAATAATTACAAATTGTTACTTGCAAAATGTCCATGCTTAAGCTTTTTAACAAACTAGATTTTGGAAACTATGAATATAATTGGGATTAAAATCTAATTAGGGTTTCTATCGTTAGAGTATGGTTTTAATGAGTAGGTTAACTTGAAATTTAATGAAAAAGCTAAACTTGTAACTAGTTTGCTAATTTCTAGTTTAAAATTGTTAAAGGTGGTTAATATTGCAAACTAGGTTTTTAGTTTTAATTCAAAATATGAGATTAAAAATATGGTTAGGGTTTTTATCATATTATTAACTTTATTAAGTGTAGTTTAACACTTTAGTTCATAGGAATCCAACCTAAATTGTAGTTTGTGCATTTTGCTATGAAATTGTTAAAAAGGGTATTTTGTAAACTAGAATATTAGGGTTTTTGGAATATAATGAGATTAAATTCCGGAAATTATTTCTATGACTTATTTAAGATATTTAATAAATATATTGGCCGCTACATTCATTTAAACATCCTGTTTTGTACAAAAACGGCGAATTGTGCTTGCTAGATTTTCGGAAAAGTGACTTTTTAAAGTAAAGTTGGGGTTTTTGTGAGTTTTAACCTAGTTTATATTAAAATTAGTGTTCGTGAATGTGCAAATGAGTGTGATTGGATTTTTCTCGATTGTTTGACGTCTGTACATCGACATCGAGGGTTGGTTTGACTATTCTTGCATGCGTAGGCGATAGGTTTGGACCTATGCGTGATACGCGTGCCGATTTGATTTTCGTATGCCGTTTCGATTTCGAATTTAGTTTTAATGCGATACGGTACGTTATGATATGTAGGTACCCCATGTGAACTTCAAGACGACAAGCAAGCGCGTGGCGACGTCGGCACCGGCGAACGAGGACCAGGTGAGTAGATTTATATCTACGGGGAGAAGTCGGGTGGATGGCGTATAGCACCCCCGCAGTCCGTGGTGATGTATACGGATGCGTATACACAACAACAATTTATGATATGTTGTTAGGATTTATTATTGATGATTTTAGATGGATATTGGTGTTGGATTGGTGCATGGTTACGAAACCTTAGGTAGTGGTTGCACCACACATACACACACACCCATATTTGCATACATTCTTCTTTCATATGTGCGTACATGGGATTATATATTGATGTGTATATTTACACATGGGTATGGGACTATGTGTTTATATACTGGATTTGAGGATAGTAATTGGGATTTGAGATGAGTCGATGATATTGGGCTTGAGGCCAGAAGATCCGTGATGTGTTTTGGTTCGTATTGAGATACGACATGATGTTTTAGCGGGTCTTTTGACGTAGTGATTCTTACATGCATGCATACATAGATGGTATCAATATGGTACTAGACGTAGATCAGTACCCCGATCATGATATTTGATAAAGAGGATACCCGGTGAATAGTATGATGAATGTGATATTGACCCGTACCCAGATTGGGATGCCGTACGACGGATTTACGTACGAGCTATATTGATGATTGATCCGCACTCTTGACTTGGGATGCCTGATTATAGATAGGGTATCGGATATGATATTATTGAGGCGGGATCACCGACTATACATATACAGGTATGTATATGTATCGACTCAGATGATAGGCGGTTTCCCTTACCTGTAGTTCAGCTTGTTAGTTCAGCCGTATAGTTTAGTGTAGTTGTTAGATTAGATTAGACTTCGTACCTATTTCAAAAACCAACGAATCGTGGGCATTCTTAAAGACAGCCCAAGGGATCCTACGGATATTTCAAAAGACGTATTTTTTCATAAAAACACCGTAGCCCCCTATTTTCAAAACCCATGATTCGTGTTATTTCAAAAGGCACCATTTGTAGGACTTATATTAGATTAATGCAGATTGTTATAGTTGCGTCTAGTTTTCAGCTCCCGCTTATTTTTGTGGTCCGCTTCGCATCGCATGCTTATTTTTATGTTTCATACTCCATTAGTGATATCATGCTGTTAGGACACCAACACCATTACCGATGATGTGTATGTACCACGTACACTTAATTGCCGGCTCACACACATCTTCATCGGTAATTGCCATGTCACGTACACCTTAGAAAATATTATTGCTTAACTTAGCTAGATAGCTAGTAGTTTGATATAATATTAGTGTACTTACCTTATATGCCAGCTTAGATATTGTAGTTATTACTTGTCACTTCATGCATACTGTTATTCATCGTTATGCTGCATTCATGGATTCTCATGCATATATTCACTATTTTACGTGTTATTGAGGTTTTGGATTCGGGTTTCCATGAGATTTTCTGGATTTGGAGGAAAACCGCAAAAACATAAATAAACCTTTTCTCTCTTTTAAAATAAAAAGTGCGGTTTTTCTATGATGTATGAGTCGTCCACCATGAGTTTGCTGATGGATTTCGAGACCCGATTCGAGAAGTGGAGGAACCGTTTCGGGTACATGGTGGACCTGGTATGGTACCCCGGGGCAAGAGGAATGTGGTGTTGACGTTGAGCCTGGCTGGGGAGCACTACCTACCGGTGATATTACCCGACGCGTCGGATATCCGGAGGATACCGTCGTGGTCTTGAGATGGATGGTAGGGGCCGGTCTGGACTGACGGCGCCCTAGATATTGAGATTGAGACATTGATATTTCGAGACATTGAGATTTATGTTTTGTGTCGATGCTAGACACTGTTGATACTGATTTCATTTATGATACCTCAGTTTAAAAATACAAAGGAAATCTCACTAATTTATGAAAACAGTTCTTCATTTACATGTATTCTGTTTTCATGCATTCATACCTCGTTCATATGATATATTGCTACCTGAGGCACTGACACGGGCACATGAGATTACACTCGGGTTAGATATTTACCCTAGCTTTGTTATAGGCTACGTGTTATTCATATTTTTGAGGATATATTATGATCATTAACCTAGGATTGCGTTATTTATGCGATTTCTGTGCGTAGATGTTTTTCTATTCACGAGTTGGCAACTCACCCCCGTTGTACCCCAGTTTCTTGCAGGTTTGCCGTACAGGTTTCTTTACGGCTTTGCGGGCTCTGTTTCACTCGGGTGACTTGCTAGTAGGTGGGTTTTTCTTGTATCGTACCCATCATATTACCTTATATAATATTATTCCGTTGTATCTAGTAAATTCCATCAACCAAACATGTATTTATTTTTGAGATAGAGACCAGTGATGTTATTCTTTCGACCTTAGAGTCGCACGTTGTATTTCTGGTGGTTTTGAGTTTCCTTTTGAGTTTTGATCCTCGCCGTGGGCGTTGTATATTCTATTGCTTGTGTGGTTGTGACCGTCGATTGACGAAGAGCTAGCTCCCGCTTGGGGATGCCTTTTTTCTTGATTTCGTATACTATTCATGTTGTATCCCGTTTGGGGGCCAGTATTTACAAAGGAGACTCTGCCGAAATTTTCAGTAAATTTTTGATGTTTTAAAAACCGCATAATTCGGCTTATGCTATTGAAATTACTTGCTTTAAGTTGGTTTTTCCTGCACTCTACTACTTTTCTTGGTTTGGATTTCTGGGTTTTCGGTTTACTTAGATTACGTACGTCTCGAGACGTTCGTAGTTTAGATGCCGGTCATGTTCCGTACTTTCGGGCCGTGACAAAGTTGGTATCAGAGCGTTAGGTTTTAACCTTCGGAGCGTAGGATGACCCTTGGTTGATGGAATAGGTGACTAAAGTAGAGTGACGTACCGTTGGTATGTTCCGCGGCATATTTACGACACGCCACTCCACTTATGAAGCCTTAGGATGTACATTTCCTTGTTCAGTATTATATTCCTTCCTGATCTAGCCTCATCGGTACCAGTTTGGTTTTGCTGCTACGGTTACGGGCAGGGAGAGCTACGGGTAGAGTTGCGGTCAGCACAAGCTCGTCACGAACGAGGACTGACCAGGGCGAAATTCCGGCGACACACGATTGCAGAGATGTGTCTTTTTACTATGTTTCCGCGCCACGAGCGTTTGGCGGATCGCTTTTATGAGGTTATTCGGATGTGCTGATCGACACTAGAGGATTGAGCCAATGATAGAGGCCAGCCAGATTTTGATGACCATTGAAGTATTGCTTACTCCTGATGATTGAGGCACCGTTCAGCGTGAAGACGAGCGAGCCAGTTATTCCTGCGAACGACGAGATATTGCCCCAGATGCTGGAGTTAGTGCAGAATGAGTTGTACTAAGTGATGGTAGAAGGTCGCTAGTCATCGAGGATGAATGACTACGACATGTGGATCGTTCGCTTACCCCGATGCGAGGTCATCAGATAGATTGATTCCAGCTAGAGACGACTTCACGCAGAGACGTGAGGGTCGACAGAGACGATCGAATGTCGGAAACCTATTATTCCAAGTTTAAAGTAGTCGAAAAGACATGCAGGCAATTCTATGGTCCCTCTAGAAGAATGAAACCCTAACTCGACTTAATGACCGTGTGAAAGCCTTTGAACCTTCGGGTTTGCGGCAGTTCTACGGCGCCATTAGTGAGGCTTGGGTTTGCCCTTCTACGGCTGGACCACCGATGCTGTAGTATGTACTCTATACTATTAAACTGTACCCAAGATGTTGAGCCCTTGGGGGATTATGAGGTTTTGACAATCGATTGGATGGTTCGACTTAATTCGGATGCTAGGTGGTGAGATGCATTTCTTGGGAGACTCCAGATTCGAGGATAGTCGTTGGAGCTCAGTCCATGCAGCCGCGACGAGACGAGTCCAAAGCAGACGACATTAGAGAAAAGTGGAGTAAGAGGTTCGCACCAGATCTAGATGAGATGATATTCCACTCCGCCGACATCAGAGAGGCGATGCGCATGCCGAGGCATGGTACTTGGACTTACCTTCCAGAAGGAGTCGCGATGAGTATGCAGTCGTTCCAGAGCAAGATGCAGATATAGGAAAGGACAATGACTTCTGGACAGTTGGCAGAGACGAGACATGGAAGAGACCGTGAGCAGGATTCCTTCCAGGACACTGCTGCAATGATACTTGCACTCAGGATCAGATGTGTCACGTACATTCAGAGAGCCAGAGGCCGACGCCAGTGATATGCTGTCTTACGAGTGGTCGCGATGATTGACCAAGAGATGACCAGAGAAGTGCCAGAACGGAATCGTCCCCGTTAGCACACCTGACAGGGCCGATGAGCCGATGGACCGAAAGATTGGTAATTCACAGTGAAGACCTTGACCCAGGAGTGGTCATGGTTACGCACACCAGCAGGCCAGAGTTCATGATCATCGACGAGACGTCCCATTAGTGACCGCGACAGTTGGCCCGAGATTCTTAGAGGATGCACTTGAGCGATACTATTCCGCCATTATTGATTTCGGTGTTTTGGGTGATTTATTCGCATGATTTGATTTTGATGATTGAGGATTTACGATCTTTGCACAGTGTTGCACTTGATATCGTTTTCGTGCTTGGGTTTCACATGTTTGTGATTTTACGGTTTTAGACATTTGAGTTGATTTTGTGCATATGCACGCACACGAATTGGTTCCTGCACTCTGTATAGTTATTACATGCTTGCAGTGTGCACCGGACTTCGATTTCGATTGTGATACTCGATATTTGTTTTGTGCACCTTGTGCACCTGATTGATTTTGCGCACGTTCGGCGCTTGATATTGGATTTCATGATTTCGTGCACGATGGATGCACCTGATTTGGATTTTCGCGCATGTTGAGCGCATGTCTTGAGATGCGATTTTGGTGCACACCAGATGCACTAAATCGAGATTTTTCGTGCATGTCAGATGCACCTGATTTTGCTGTCAGGCACACATGTTGCCTACGACAGATGTTTCGTGCACACCCGATGCACTTAGATGTTGTTTCTGTGCGCATGTATGGCACATTCATGGATTTTGATTTCCGTGCGCACCAGACGCACGTAGCATTCATGTGGATATTTTGGGGATTGATTTCGTATAGAGCAGTACGTTTTTATGATATTGCTATGTGTTTTCATACTGAGCAGGACTAGTCAGAGGACAGTACCTGAATATACTTTACATGCATTGATAGTTATTGAACGGATTTCCAAAAAGCGAGCTATAGCCTCAGTATTTACCTACGTGTCTGATATGACACGAAATGTTTAAAACAAGGAGACCCTTCTAAATTGTTTCCAAAACGGCGGAACGTACATTTCAAACAAAGGTATATATGTATATAGTTATTTTCTTATGATAGACGTCCGCCACTGTGCAGTGTTATACGCGTTGCACAGCGACTTAAAGAGATTTGGCATGCATTTCCTTCAGATACTTACAGATATAGATCGATATTTACATGTATAGTTTCGAGTTATGTCATATTGGTTTTGATTTGGATTTGGCATTGATGTCTTCTCCATGACTCCGATGATTGCGGGATGCTTGACGGAGTTTTGATTTGAGTTATATGCTCATTTTTCAAGCGCATGCGCTGCGCTACGATTTGTTTTATGTATTTACAATTTCGGAGCCCCGACGACTTGATGGGTTTTCTTAGATGTTTTAGTATTTAGGGGAGTTTGAATTTAAATTCGGGGACCGAATTTCTTTAAGGGGGGAAGATTGTAACGCTTTGAAAATCGTTTCGGTGAAATTTCGAAAAATCGGTAAAATATGGGGGTTTTCAATAAAAAATCAAAATGCAAATATCTTATTATAAAAATTAAATATACATATTCTAGCTATTTAATTTCTATTATTTGGTGTTTATTGAGCCGCTGGTGAAATTTCAAATTTTCTGAAAAAAATATTATTTTATTATTATTTAAGCCGTCACTAATACATTTAATTAGGGAAAATTACAAATTGGAATGAGTTGAAACAAATTTTGTGCATCATAAAACATTAAATAAAATTTTATCATGTAGTTTTTGGAACAAAATCATTTGCCAAAACGGTTTAGAAATTATTAAAGAAAAAAGGCTTTTTTTTAGCGTAAATGGATGTTTGGGGTATTGTATTTATCATTTTTCATCACCCCACACCCGTACCCACACCCGTACACCCCCATTCACTTATCCCCTTGAAGAATTCAGCAGCCCCCTCTTTTGTCCCCACTTGGATTTCAAGGAAAAGAAATGAAAGAAAAGAAAAGGAAATGAATGAAATTAGATAATAAGATATGGGCTTAGTTAACTTTGACCATTCCATTGACCCACACCATGCATTCTCTCTCTCCCCCTCCCCATATCAGCCGAAACCTACAGCCCTCTCAACAGCAGCCCTTCCCCCTTGCTTCTTGCTCTTTCTTGTTCAAAGAAAACCCCAAATTTCCATTAAAATCCAAAGAAAAACACTCAAAATCAAACCGAAATCAAAATCCACCTCCTACCCATTTTCCCTTGGCTACCATAGCATGGATCTAGGGATTTAGATTTCAATTTTGGAGGCTAAGTGTGCTTGGGGGATCTTCAAATTAATTGGGTATAAATTCTAACCTTTTTGCTTAATGTGTTGTTAATTGTTTTAAGTTAGCTTAATTAAGTGTTAATGGAGAGTTGTAAATTCTAGGAAAAAGGGTTTGGATCAAGTTAGGGTTTGAATTCAATATGGTTGTTGTCACTTGTTTATGTTTGCAAGGTGTAGTTTGGCATGAGAAGACATGGAAAACCTAATTTAGCTAATAATTACAAATTGTTACTTGCAAAATGTCCATGCTTAAGCTTTTTAACAAACTAGTTTTTGAAAACTATGAATATAATTGGGATTAAAATCTAATTAGGGTTTCTATCGTTAGAGTATGGTTTTAATGAGTAGGTTAACTTAAAATTTAATGAAAAAGCTAAACTTGTAACTAGTTTGCTAATTTCTAGTTTAAAATTGTTAAAGGTGGTTAATATTGCAAACTAGGTTTTTAGTTTTAATTCAAAATATGAGATTAAAAATATGGTTAGGGTTTTTATCATATTATTAACTTTATTAAGTGTAGTTTAACACTTTAGTTCATAGGAATCCAACCTAAATTGTAGTTTGTGCATTTTGCTATGAAATTGTTAAAAAGGGTATTTTGTAAACTAGAATATTAGGGTTTTTGGAATATAATGAGATTAAATTCCGGAAATTGTTTCTATGACTTATTTAAGATATTTAATAAATATATTGGCCGCTACATTCATTTAAACATCCTGTTTTGTACAAAAACGGCGAATTGTGCTTGCTAGATTTTCGGAAAAGTGACTTTTTAAAGTAAAGTTGGGGTTTTTGTGAGTTTTAACCTAGTTTATATTAAAATTAGTGTTCGTGAATGTGCAAATGAGTGTGATTGGATTTTTCTCGATTGTTTGACGTCTGTACATCGACATCGAGGGTTGGTTTGACTATTCTTGCATGCGTAGGCGATAGGTTTGGACCTATGCGTGATACGCGTGCCGATTTGATTTTCGTATGCCGTTTCGATTTCGAATTTAGTTTTAATGCGATACGGTACGTTATGATATGTAGGTACCCCATGTGAACTTCAAGACGACAAGCAAGCGCGTGGCGACGTCGGCACCGGCGAACGAGGACCAGGTGAGTAGATTTATATCTACGGGGAGAAGTCGGGTGGATGGCGTATAGCACCCCCGCAGTCCGTGGTGATGTATACGGATGCGTATACACAACAACAATTTATGATATGTTGTTAGGATTTATTATTGATGATTTTAGATGGATATTGGTGTTGGATTGGTGCATGGTTACGAAACCTTAGGTAGTGGTTGCACCACACATACACACACACCCATATTTGCATACATTCTTCTTTCATATGTGCGTACATGGGATTATATATTGATGTGTATATTTACACATGGGTATGGGACTATGTGTTTATATACTGGATTTGAGGATAGTAATTGGGATTTGAGATGAGTCGATGATATTTGGCTTGAGGCCAGAAGATCATGTGTTTTGGTTCGTATTGAGATACGACATGATGTTTTAGCGGGTCTTTTGACGTAGTGATTCTTACATGCATGCATACATAGATGGTATCAATATGGTACTAGACGTAGATCAGTACCCCGATCATGATATTTGATAAAGAGGATACCCGGTGAATAGTATGATGAATGTGATATTGACCCGTACCCAGATTGGGATGCCGTACGACGGATTTACATACGAGCTATATTGATGATTGATCCGCACTCTTGACTTGGGATGCCTGATTATAGATAGGGTATCGGATATGATATTATTGAGGCGGGATCACCGACTATACATATACAGGTATGTATATGTATCGACTCAGATGATAGGCGGTTTCCCTTACCTGTAGTTCAGCTTGTTAGTTCAGCCGTATAGTTTAGTGTAGTTGTTAGATTAGATTAAACTTCGTACCTATTTCAAAAACCAACGAATCGTGGGCATTCTTAAAGACAGCCCAAGGGATCCTACGGATATTTCAAAAGACGTATTTTTTCATAAAAACACCGTAGCCCCCTATTTTCAAAACCTATGATTCGTGTTATTTCAAAAGGCACCATTTGTAGGACTTATATTAGATTAATGCAGATTGTTATAGTTGCGTCTAGTTTTCAGCTCCCGCTTATTTTTGTGGTCCGCTTCGCATCGCATGCTTATTTTTATGTTTCATACTCCATTAGTGATATCATGCTGTTAGGACACCAACACCATTACCGATGATGCGTATGTACCACGTACACTTAATTGCCGGCTCACACACATCTTCATCGGTAATTGCCATGTCACGTACACCTTAGAAAATATTATTGCTTAACTTAGCTAGATAGTTAGTAGTTTGATATAATATTAGTGTACTTACCTTATATGTCAGCTTAGATATTGTAGTTATTACTTGTCACTTCATGCATACTGTTATTCATCGTTATGCTGCATTCATGGATTCTCATGCATATATTCACTATTTTACGTGTTATTGAGGTTTTGGATTCGGGTTTCCATGAGATTTTCTGGATTTGGAGGAAAACCGCAAAAACATAAATAAACCTTTTCTCTCTTTTAAAATAAAAAGTGCGGTTTTTCTATGATGTATGAGTCGTCCACCATGAGTTTGCTGATGGATTTCGAGACCCGATTCGAGGAGTGGAGGAACCGTTTCGGGTACATGGTGGACCCGGTATGGTACCCCGGGACAAGAGGAATGTGGTGTTGACGTTGAGCCTGGCTGGGGAGCACTACCTACCGGTGATATTACCCGACGCGTCGGATATCCGGAGGATACCGTCGTGGTCTTGAGATGGATGGTAGGGGCCGGTCTGGACTGACGGCGCCCTAGATATTGAGATTGAGACATTGATATTTCGAGACATTGAGATTTATGTTTTGTGTCGATGCTAGACACTGTTGATACTGATTTCATTTATGATACCTCAGTTTAAAAATACAAAGGAAATCTCACTAATTTATGAAAACAGTTCTTCATTTACATGTATTTTGTTTTCATGCATTCATACCTCATTCATATGATATATTGCTACCTGAGGCACTGACACGGGCACATGAGATTACACTCGGGTTAGATATTTACCCTAGCCTTGTTATAGGCTACGTGTTATTCATATTTTTGAGGATATATTATGATCATTGACCTAGGATTGCGTTATTTATGCGATTTCTGTCCGTAGATGTTTTTCTATTCACGAGTTGGCAACTCACCCCCGTTGTGCCCCAGTTTCTTGCAGGTTTGCCGTACAGGTTTCTTTACGGCTTTGCGGGCTCTGTTTCACTCGGGTGACTTGCTAGTAGGTGGGTTTTTCTTGTATCGTACCCATCATATTACCTTGTATAATATTATTCCGTTGTATCTAGTAAATTCCATCAACCAAACATGTATTTATTTTTCTAATTAAATAATTAATCAGTGGGGTCACGTGCCAACACGTGATGGGCTCTTAAACCCTCTGAAATAATAAGAATTAAATTCTAAACAATGGGGTCACGTGCCAACACGTGATAGGCCTCTAAACTCATTAAATAGAATTAAAAGTATAATAAAATAACAAGGAAAAACCCCAATGGGGCATCACGTGCTCACACGTGACCAAGGGTCACGTGCTGACACGTGATAATTCCTGAGTTCTCTAAAACAACAGAATTAAATTCTTAATCAAGGGGGTCACGTGTCAACACGTGATGGGTTCCTAAGATCTCTGAAACAATAGAATTAAATTCTAATTAAGGGAAATCAAAAACCCTAACTGGAAAAATATTTCTTTAAATCTTTCCAAACAAAAAGGATGGTGTTCTGTAAATTGGAGCACCGTTGGATTAAAAATCCAATGGTGATTAAAAATCACCAATTTATAGAAAGATTCTTAGATAAGGAAAGATTTCCCTGAAAATCTCACCAGAAATAACAAACAGAATATCTTTGGATTTAAAATCCAACGGTGAATAAAATTCACTCAATGATCTAAATGCTCATATCAATTATGAAAACAAACAAAATCTTTCAATGAGAGATTTACTAAACAAATTGATTCTTTTCCTTCTCCTATAAATAGGAGCCAAGAAGAGAAGAAAGATATAGAATTTTGAGCATCTTGAAAATTCAGAGAGAAAAAAAAGAGAATTTAATTCTCAGCAAAGAAAACCCTAGGTGAGAAAAGAAAGGGAATCAAAACTTCAAAAGAAAAGAGAATTTAATTCTCAAAGATCTAAGAGTTTAACTCTTTTGCAAAAGAACCTAGTTCTTCCTCTAGTTGAAGATTTGCAGAAGCACATCTCCCCTTAGGTTGAGAATTTAATTCTCATCGGGTTGAGATCCTGCCATGCAAATCCAAAACTTGGAGGGGGGATTGAGTTCAGAGAATTTAATTCTCCCAAATTTATAGGAATTTAATTCCTCCAAGATGAAATTAGGGTTTAACCCTATATGAGAATTTAATTCTCCTAAAATTATAGAAATTTAATTCCTTCAAGATGGACAGAACTAGGGTTTAACCCTATACAAGAATTTAATTCTTTTACATATATGGTAATTTAATTCCTCTAAAAGAAATTAGGGTTTAACACTACATAAGAATTTAATTCTTTCATAATAGGAATTTAATTCCTCCAAAATCATGATTAGGGTTTAACCCTACAGAGAATATAATTCTCAAAATAAAATAAGGAGACTTAAAAGATCTCTGTGCATGAAAAAAACTATGGTCACGTGTCCCCACGTGACCCCTGAAGAGATCCCCAAAAATAAGAAGGAAAAAGCTTTGAGGCAATGCCTCACGTGTTCCCACGTGACCTCCAAAACAGAGAGAAGAAAAAGCAAAGGAAATGAAGGCTTTGGGCGCTCTCACGTGTTACCACGTGACCCCTTAGCAAACATTTTAACAGTCAGCGCATAGATGACCATCACGTGCCAACACGTGATGCTCAAAACAAAAATATAAAAAGTGTTTAACACTTAATTGCAGAACGAAAAAAAGGAATCTGGTCCCACCTTTGGGCGCCCTCACGTGTCCACACGTGACCCCTTTTTCTTTAGTGTTTAACACTAATTCGAGAGCTTTATTCCCAGTGTTTAACATTGATTATCTTTTAGTGTTTAACACTAATTTGAAAATCTTATTTCCAGTGTTTAACACTGTTATTTTCTAGTGTTTAACACTAATTTGGGATTCTATATTTCCAGTGTTTAACACTATTGTTCTTTAGTGTTTGACACTACTTTTAGCCAAATTGGCTAATTTTCTAGAGGCAAAAGTCCCTCCTCCAAATGAATCTCAAAATTGAGGAAATCAAAGATGAAAATGTTTAGCATTGCTAAATAATGTGGGCTTGAACCCAGACAAATGTTTAATGGTCCAACAAAGAGCCAATATTTCTAATCTAATTGGACTTAGCCCAAACTGGCCATAAGTCCTCAATTCAGATTTAACTGAGCCAATGTGCTCATAATCTAATTAATTGATCTTAGTTCCAAATTGGACTACAGATCCCCAATCAACTTTGGTTCAAGGGTACATCTCTTCACTCCTTTGATATTTGTCGTTGTAATCCTTCAACGTCTTCAGAGAGGTAACGGGTCCCGATAACCACACACTTCATAGACTATGACGTCTCTAAACTGGACTGTGGGGTCCTTAAACTCATGGACTATGATGTCCATAACCTTGACTGTGAGGTCTTTAAACTCATGGACTATGATGTCCTTAACCTTGACTGTGAGGTCTTTAAACTCACGAACTATGATGTCCTTAACCTCGACCGCGATGTCTTTAAACTAACATTGGACCACCATATTCTTAAACTGGTAATTGACCGCAAAGTCCCTAAACTAAAACAATAGAGCCCAAATGCTCTTTTGTTGGATCTAAATGATCATGTTAAGTAGATCTTAGTCTAAAATTAGACTAACGTATCCTTAATAAATGGTTAAGTTGACCTTAGTCTAAAATTAGACTAACGTGTTCTTAACAAACTGTTAAGTTGATTTTAGTCTAAAATTAGACTAACGTATCCTTAACATACGTTTAAGTTGATCTTAGTCTCAAATGAGACTAACGTATCCTTAAATCCAACCCCCAAACCCAAATCTAAGAAAATACGGATTTGGACTAATTCACGCCCTACGGGCGACAACATAAATTAGTCTCCGTATACAATTCACGGGCAACCAAAAACAAAACAAACACACACGACATGAAGTGACCATCTGGAGAAGGAGAAAGTTGTTACCGTGATGCGGTAGCGTAATTAACTGCAGGGGCTTGCGCCTGCAGGGAAGAGCATCCCCACAATCAAAAACCCCTCACAACGAGGGGGAATTTGATGAAATCTGCTATATCGGCCGCATCCGTTTAAACCTTCGATACATGGTGTCATAAATCATCTTGGCATCTTCGGAGAGGTGGACGGATAGCACCAATTAGCATCTGCCCTCGGAATTCAGGTCCGGACGTCCCAATATCCCGGTCGCGTCTTTCGGCAGGGAACAGTCCCTGGGATAAGACAAAGAAAGGGTCAGATTACTCATAAGAAACGGGAGCGGGAACATGGTGAACCGAAATGTACCGATGCCTAAGAATGCTCGAAGTCTTTCCTCTTCCTCAAAAGTCTTGAGAGAAGCTACGAGAGCTTCTTCAGTGGAAATGCCTGTTAAAGAAGGAAAAGCGTCAGTTAAAACACGATAATAGAAATACGATGCAATGGCGAAAAATACAGCTAATGATTACCTGATCGCGCGAGGATAGCCAACCCCTCTTCGCGTCTGGCCAATTGCTCAGAAGCTGCGATGGCAGCCGCCAGATCAGTATCATCCGGCGGCGTGAATAAGCCCTCGTTTGTCCTATACTCGCTCAGGCCCTCGCCGTAAGGAGCGTGAGGCTCCTAGCCAAATACGACATCGGCAGAAAAGAATGACTTCTTCTTCCTCTTTTGTGAGCGAACTCCGGTTGCAGCCAGCACCAGCTTACGCTTGGTTAGCACCTTGGGGCGACGAGTCCCGATATCCGAGCCCACGCCAGATTCGGGTGAAGCTACGTTTACCGTCTCCGCGGCAGCATGGGGCACCGATGGCACATCCACCGTCTCCACAGGAGCACCGGGCAATCCACGCGTAGGGCTTAGCACACGTAGAGGCTCAACTGCAGCAACCTCTCTTAGCGGAAGGGGGACAGTGATTCGTCGCTTTAAAGGGACGTTGCGATCACCGGCAGGGAGCGCACTCTTGCGATCGAGCAACAACTGCCTCTCTTCCATGATAACAGCACCCATCGCGTGTTGATACCAGGCCGCGTGTACGTTGAGGGCCCTCGGGACACAACTCGGCTCGCTAATGAAGAAGTGGGAGCCCGTATTCAAGCGCATGAAGTGATGCAGCGCACCCCGTATACCCTCTCTGGTGGCAGCGGGTTCTATCAAGAACGCCTCCAGTGGGACCTCCTGGTTATAGCTCAGCTGCCGGGCAAAATGATGGGGATTGTATCTCATAAATAGCGCTGCATCATTTAGCCTGAATACAAGAAAGCCCGGCCTGATGGAGTATAGATGGAGAACCTCCCGGGCTTTCAACACGGAGGCCCCGTCCTTAAAAACGTCGCGCAATGCCAGCACCGACTTGGAAGTTTCCTGGACGATCGTTAGGACTTTGTCTGTGAAAAACATACCATCTCCGACCGTGCGCGGGCGAAGAAGCAAGCCCCTAGCTTCCCGCTGTGACGGACTCACGATGGACGCGTCAACCAGCCGCATAATTCGCGGGAGCTTGCATTTCTCGTAGAACGAAGGTCTCTTGTGAATGCCAAAGACCCTGAGCATGTGCATCTCCATCCACGAAGTAAAGTAATGCATCGGGAAGTTGGCGGCATGCATCCCCGGTTCAGTTGTATCCGCCGCCATGCTAAGACCATGGTATAAATGGGCTAACCCGGCAATCCCAATGGCCACTTGTATTCCGACCACCATACGATGCGCGGGGTAGAAGACAGAAGGCCTCATATAACGAGAATGCATAGGGAACGCGAACCAGCACAACCATAGCCCAAGAAACCCGAGAAAGAAAGTCTCCTCGTCAATGCCCGGAGCGGCGATTTCTGACAGAGGAATGATCGCAGCATCAGGAAGAAAAAATCCCTTCTGATCGTCTTCCAGTACGGGTCGACGGTCCAAACTAAAGCCGAAGGGGTCGTCGAGCTTGGCAAACTTTTCGCCTCGCTGCGACAAAATCTCCGAGCGAAGGAACCGGGCAATGAAATCCGCAAAACTGACCCCCCGGCCTCCGGATTCCAAGAAGAGGCTCTCGTACATGTTCAGCACCTTTATCAGACTAGGAAACTGGTGCTGAATGGCGTTCTCCGGCGTTAGGCCCATCACCACCGGCTTGGTGGCAAAAACGTATTCATCCGGAGGAAGCAGCTCCTCGTAGTGCTCCCCCCTAACCGGCAGACCGGAAATCTCAGCAAATTCTTCTAAGGAGATGGAGACTTTTCTGTCCAGTAGAAGAAAGGTATGGGTCGGGATGTTCCGCTGCTCCAAGAAAGCCTTAATCCACCATGTGGGAGGAGCAGAATATTGGAACAACGAAGTATAAACCGCAGGGTATAGGCCGAGCTTCAGCAGCTGTGTTTTCTTCGCTGACAAGATGTACCTGGCCCACTGAAAATACCCGGCCGAATGTCGGGGAGTCAACCCGATGTTGTAGGGTTGTCCCCAAGGGCGCGACTCGCCCTGGCATATGCGCCGCCCTAAGGTATCCAAAGTTGCCGGCAGCTGCATGGGTATGGCGGCAATCGAAGGTTGAAGAAGACCCTCCGAAGTCCAATTGACAACCTCCACGGCATAGTTCACCGGGGGTGCATCTGCATATGGAATCGCCGAGATCGGCTCCGACGGCGTCGCACAAGAGAAGCTTTGACGACCTCTGATAATTTGGTCATACCATCTGCCCCACAAGTGGAGATTTTTGTGTTCCGGGTCACGGTCTTTGATAAGCGCGAGAACCCCCGGTCCACAGGTGCCTCAGGGAATCCTCCCTCTGAACGGACGAACGGAAACGTGGCATCGAAAGACATGTCGCCTGCAAAAAGGGGGACTGGAGTCAATTGTCAGTGCTCCGACACTCGGTATTTTAAAAGTTGCACCACACTGCAATGCAGTGAAAAGGGGGACCAAAAGGGGACCCACAAAATCTAGATGACAATTCATCGATTAAAATTTATTAATAAAAAAACAGCCTCATCATTGGATGAGACTATTAATTAATGAGGAAATCCTCAAGGAAATTCTCAGTGAATGGGAAATCCCTCGGGAAAAGGAGAAAATTTCCCTTTGAGAGCAAAGCTCTATGACAGAGTGATACTTGTCAAACTCTGATCATGAAGGAATAAAATTCCTTAAAGAACCTGGCTCTGTAATGATGATGGAAAAATCCATTAAGGATTAATTAAAATTAATTTTTGTGAATTAAAAATTCTGGGATCTTCAAGATCCATGAAAAACTCTTAAGAGTTCTTCATCAAAGATCAAGAGATCTACATATTATCAAAGAGCGGAGCTCTATTCATGGGCTAAGAAACCCCAAGAAAAGATCTGTTTAGATCTATGGGTTCATGAGAGCGAGGCTCTATTAATGAAACCTTAAAAGGGTTTTCTTTAGATCAAAGATCTATGAAGAGCAAGGCTCTGCTAATGGGTAAAAACCCTAATTTATTAAAATTTTAAACTTTACCTAAGTTTTGGAAAAGTTCTGACTCTTGAAAAGTTCTTAAACTGAAGAGCAAGGCTCTGAATAAAAATTCTCAAAAAAGAAGATGATAATCATCTAAGGGACGAAAGGTCCTATTTATAAGCATTGAACCGCCTCTTCAACTTCTGAGTTGATCCAAGGGCTCAGATGTTGCCACCGCTGCACTCACGTGTGCGCCACATGAGCGCAACGGTGAGGGGGCATTTGTTTCCCCCAATCAGAGCAAAGCTCTGTTTTAAAATTCAAATTTTGAAAATTGAATCAACGCTTCAAATTCAGCGCTAGGCGCGCTGCGCGCCATGTGTCAGACACAGACGTGATAGCTCCAGGTGCGCTGCGCCCTAGGCAGCGCACCCCCAATCAGAGCAAAGCTCTGTTTTAAAATTTCAAAACTCAAAAGTTGAAGCAACACTTCAGATCCAGCGCTCTGCGCTGCGCGCCACGTGTCAAACACGGGTGCGCTAGCGCAGTTGCCCTACGCACCACGTGTCAAACGTAAGTGCGCTAGCGCAAGGTGCGCCAGCGCAAGGTGCGCCAGCGCTGGAATTAAAAATTCCCCACTGTTAGATCAAAAGATCTAATAATAGTAAATTATTAATTAATCAGAATTAAAATTCTGTTATGGAAAGATCTTTCCAATCTTATTAAAACAAGAAGATTATCTTCTGCGAAACAGAAGCCTTAGGATCAAAGATCCAACGGTGGGAAATATTCCCAAATCAATCAGAGAAAGATCTCTTAAAACTGATTTAACAAATCAATTGGCCATATATAAAGGCCCCAAGACTTCAAGTCTCATAGAGAGAAACCCCCCTGCAAACTTTGAGAAAAACTCAAAGAGAAAGAAGAGCAAGCTCTTAGAAAAAGAAGATCATTTCTTCAAGGTAAAGAATTAATTCTTGAACAACAGAGATGAAATCATCTCATTAAAAAAGAAGAACTGTCTTCTTAAAGGATCATAGATCTACAAAAGACTAATGTCTTTGATAAAAAGAAAAGATCAAAAGATCTAATCATAAAAATAAAAGAAGTATTTACTTCATTCACAGATCCTTGATCTACAAAGGCAGAGCCCTTTTATAAACAAGAAATTTTGTTCTTGAGGCAAAGCCTCCTTTAAAAGAAGAACATAAATTTGTTCTCTGATCATAAATTTGATCAGATGCGCTTTGCGCTACTGAACAGTGCCTTGCACTCATAAACTGCGCTTTTGCGTTCCTTAAACCAGCGCTCAGCGCCAAAACGTGCTACGTGTCAATTACAGAAACAATTTGCGTTTTGCGCTTCTGAAATAGCGCACTGCGCTCATGGACTGGCGCTTGGCGCCAAGCGCGCCACGTGTCACTCAGTGGCACGCCCCTAAACCAGCGCAAAGCGCTCATAAATTGAAAGCGCAATGCGCTAATAAACTAGCGCTTTGCGCTAAGCGCGACACGTGTCATCTTCGTGTGCGCTACCTGACAGAAGCGCAATGCGCTATTTAATTGGCGCAAAGTGCCTGACGCGCCACGTGGCGCACTGTCAAAACACACATTGTTCTGATGAATACTATGCATTCGATACAAGACAAAAGATGTCAGAACCCAATGCTTAGCATTATTAAAAGGGCCAAGCCCAAATAAAGGCTCAATAGCCTAGAACAATAAAATGTTAAACATTATAATCTTATTGGACTTAGCCCAATATTGGCCATAAGTCCTCAACTTATATTGAACTGAGCCCATCTGCTCACGAACCTTTTAACAGACTTTAGTCCCAAATTGGACTATAGATCTCCCAACCAAAATTGGTTCAAGGGTACATCTCTGAACTTCTCTGATATTTGTCGTTGTAATCCTTCAACGTCTTCAGAGAGGTGACGGGTCCCGACAACCATACATTCCACAGACTACGATGTCTTTAAACTGGACTGTGGGGTCCTTAAGCCCATGGACTACGATGTCCTTAACCTGGACTGTGGGGTCCTTAAGCCCATGGACTACGATGTCCTTAACCTGGACTGTGGGGTCCTTAACCTCATGGACTACGATGTCCTTAACCTGGACTGTGGGGTCCTTAAACCCATGGACTATGATGTCCTTAACCTCGGACCGTGGGGTCCCTTTAAACCCATGGACTACGATGTCCTTAACCTTGGACCACCATGTCCTTAAAATGGTAATGGACCGAAATATCCTTAAACTACCAATGGACCGAGACGTCCTTAAACTAACATTGGACCATAACGTCCTTAAACTAACTGACCGCAACGTCCCTAAACCAAACAACAGAGGCCAAATGCTTTCTTTTTGGATCTAAATGATCCCGTTAAGTTGATCTTAGTCTAAAATCAGACTATCGTATCCTTAACAACGTTTAAGTCGATCTTAGTCTCAAATGAGGCTAACGTATCCTTAAACCCAAACCCCAAACCCAAATCTAAGAAGATACGGATTTGGACTAATCCATGCCCTACGGGCGACAACATAAATTAGTCTCCGTATACAATCCACGGGCAACCACAAACGAAACAAACACCCACAACACGAAGTGACCATCTGGAGAAGGAGAAAGTTGTTACCGCGATGCGGTAGCGTAATTAACTGTAGGGGCTTGCGCCTGCAGGGAAGAGCGTCCCCACAATAAAAAAAACTCTCAAACGAGGGGGAATCTGACGAAGTCCGCTACATCGGTCGCATCCGTTTAAACCTTCGAAACATGGTGCCATAAATCAACTTGGCATCTTCGGAAAGGTGGACGGATTACACCAATTAGCATCTGCCCCGAATTTCAGGCAAGACGGACCTGCGCGATCGCGTCTTTGTGTTCGGCGGGGAACAGAGGACGAGGTAGATCGGCTCCTCGCCGCCAACTTCATTCGGAATGTACCTTATTCGAAGTGGTTGGCGAACGTAGTCCTGATCAAGAAGTCAAGCGGGAAGTGACGCATGTGCGTCGAATTCACCGACCTCAACAAGGCCGGCCCCAAAGACAAATATCCCCTACCTCGGATAGTGTAAGTCTACAGTAGCGTCCCGACCGTCTGTCCGAGGCCAAAATGCGGAAATGAAGACTTTTCTTAAACTAGAAATCGGCGCTATCATATACTTTAAATCCAGATCGAACCATTAACCTACAAATAGCAACTAGAGAAAGGGTTGGAAAGCTATACCAATCGATCCGTATCCTTCGGTCTTTGGCCACCATCCTAAGCTCCTCGCGGCATCTCCGAGAGGACTGAGACCCTCCGGGGACCGGCTTCGCGGGACCATTTCGGTCCAACTCTAGGTATTGGGCGGAGGGATAAAGTCGCTTGTAAACAGGTATAGTGACAAAAGAAGCAAAAGTCGGATGTTGAGAAGACTAAAAACTGACTACTTAGTTTATTCATTGCTGACTATCTCCGGTCTTCTCGTCGGAAAGGGCACCACAACTTCGAGTCTTTTTACGGGCTCCTGCTTCATCCGAAGCAACTCGGGCACGAAGTTCGCTAGCCGACGTGTCCAAGGCGAAGTAGAGAATGTGTGTGACAACTTTGTCTCTTGCGTCCATTGCATGGATGGAGGTTGAAGATGAAGCCATCAATGGAGGTTGTGAGCTAGAAGAAGAAGAAGAAGAAGCTTTCTTTTTCTTTTGTGTTTTGTGTGTTGAAATGAGAAAGAGTTAGTATGAAATAATACAAGAGCTAACCATATACATGGCTGCCCTTCTCTCTCTTCCTCTCATTTCAACTCACAAATCCATCACATAATGTGACATTAGCACAATAAAAGAGACCATGAGTCACTAATGAAGTCTATGTCACATTAAATGCTCAAAATGATGATTTAAGCTCACAATTTCCATTTGTAAACATTAACCCAAATGTTTACAACAATAAAAAGATACGGCAACATCTAAAGTAAACTCGTGATGGATCACAAAGATACCCCTCACCTGTATATACATACCTGCATCCGCATTCCGACTGAATGCGAATGCGATGAGACTGAAGTAATCCAACAAATCTAATTCTAGGATCCGGCTTAAACCAAAGCCCACTAGTATGATCCGCCCGATCATGATCCGTGCACAACTGCACGTATATGATCGGACCCTGCCATATATCATACGGCCTCTACAACGTTTCTCCCGAAACTTGAAAACTGTCTGTGGGGGACTCTAAAGACTCGTCAATACTCTGGCTATGGATTTAACCACCAGCACATCAGTGGTACTAGCCGTACGTAACGGGCTACCAAGTATTGACCAAAAGGGAGGTCGATGAGCAAACTCATCCTGACACCCTACTGAGCCTGTCAGTGACAATATCCGTACAGTCCGGTCCGTTCGTCTATGAGCATCGCATGTCGGGCCTAGGGGGTTGGTAAAAGTCAGACCTCCAAAAGCGGTACAAGTCGTGTCGGAGTGTAGCCCAGAACACCCTGAGATACTACTGGAATACCTACCAGTAAATCTCCTGCCTTGGCCAAGGACTTCGTGTAATGGCTCTCCTAGACACAGCGCGATCTCACCCCCAATACCGGGAGAGACGAAACCCCTGCCGATCCGCTCACTGCCTCCATGTGGTTCGGGACTGTACCCAACTAAAACCTATTTGCACGACTCCTTTGAGCCGTGGTAGGGTAGTAATCAAAGCACAGTGGGAACTCACATGAGACAAATGACGATCTCAGGTCGATGAACTAACATGTACACATGTCACCAGGGAACTGCTATCTGACGTCAGGTATAATACCAACTAGCATGTTCCCGGCGAGTCATGTCTGGTGTACTCATAACCCAATGAGCACCTGTATACATTTTAGGCGATCCAACTGACACCAATGGCTTGTGAGACCGGCCACCGCCCCTCGTCGGGGTCTCGACTGTATACACTAGTCTACTAATAGAGTATCGATGCCCAGTCTCAAAACTCCCACGACTAGGGACCTTTTAAGGATGTGCCTATAGACCCCAGCTTCCACGTATATGATCGCCATCATACTGCTGGCCGTCAAGCAAGAATCCTAAGGGCTCTATCAACGTGCAATAGTGACCTGTAAGGTCACCTGAAGCAGTACACGATGATAAAGATAAACCAGATAGCATACTATCATCTCGAGTAAGACTGTCCTACCGGCATAGGTCCTCCCTCAATCATTGCAATCACGTGCATGTGATCGAATAATTGACTCTGAGGGCACTATATCCAACAATCTCCCACTTGCACTCAAGGCTAATTATTGCGATGTCGCATACTCACAGCCCGTGTGATACCGAACACCCAACTCCTCTACTAATCAGTTTCACAAAGCACGTTTGCGAAACTATTGCGTTCGAGGAATAACCTCAGTGAGTGGATCCGCCCTAATATTTCTTTCTATGTCTCTCTTTATCTCAAGTTCGCGGAGAAATCCATCTCCCGAAATGAGCAATACCTGTCTTAGAATATGTCTGGATATCTGATAGGACCTGGTTCATAAATGAACTCCAAATCCAAACTTCTTAGACTGTATCGTCAACTGAACCCAATCAGTATCCTGCGCCATGCCTCCCTCAGTATCCGCTTGGACCACCTATCCAAACTACCGTCCCTCGTCAGAGGGAAAACTATAACTCTGACAGTCACTCTGTCACCCAGGTCACCTTGGAAGCCTGGAATGATAACCGTCCCCCGAAGGAGGCTGCTGTTATCATTTCCCTATAACATCCACTTATGTTCTAAAACTGCTTCCGAACGTTTCTCCAAGATAGGATTAATATCAACTTATTGCATCTAGTGCAAAAAACAACATCTGGTGTGGTACTTGACATCTCATGATTGACTCAATTACCTAAGCAAGTGATCTGCCAATCATGAACATCCCTCTCCCCTTTAGTCTGTAAGACACCTTTAGAGAGGGTGACTCCATCACCTGCAGGTACACTACCGTGCCAGGAGTCGTCCATTCTAAAACACCTTTAGAATGCTGTCTAAGTACCCAGATTGGGATATTACCCAAATCCAGATCTAAAACCATAGATCTAGTAACCAGAATGTCTGATATTATTTCTATATCCTATGTGGAGAAACCACTGTGTGACAACCAAAGTATAACCGATCGTAGTATAGGAATTTCACTTCTTACTCTGTGTATGTCATCCAAATATCAGGACATCACACCCTACTACTTTCTTAACAGATCCATCCCCTATTCTAATGAAGTCAAACCTATGACTGTCACATCAGAAATAGATGATCTATCTCCGCTATATCTGCTTTAGTCTATAAATAGACATAAGCTACTTGTCCACTATGCTTCCGCTGATCCCACTGACTATGACAACCCTCTGGCAGAGTCATATACACGTACACTTCTAAAGCTAGTTTAGAACGACGCTATACTCATCTTCCTGTCGGGTCTCACAGTCTGGAACAACAGCAATGGCAAGTCTGGGTAAACAAGAACCTCCTTATCACCGTCCTTGAGGCTACCGGAGTACCTCTCGGGCGTCTGAGGTTACCCACCATATCTGCGGAGTGGCCAATGGAATGTCGATCCAGATTGAATCTTTAAGTCTTATTAAATTTTCAGTAATCGTTTGCGGTTCTGGAATCACTTCCAGTTCTACCATACTCCCACTACTGTTTTCTGAAAAAATCCATTTTACTAAAACTGTGGCGAGTCAAGAATAATATCACTATTTATCTTCCAGATGGTAGAAAGTCAACCCTCGTCATAACCCGGGTCAACCCACAAACAGCCATTACAGAAACGTGCCTTGAGTTATCTAGAGTCTGGTTTTAAGCATAAGCCGGACAACTCCCCGTACCTTAACATTGTTAAGATATGAACTATTCTATATCCAATATAGAAACAGAGGCACTGATTTAATTGGAACCAGATTCAAATCATGCAGCTGTCTCCAGTGCATGTCAACTAAATGGAGAGAGACCGATCAACATTACTCAACTTAGGAGTGCTTCCAATTATGAGTAACCTGAAAGAGAAGCAAGTTCTCACAATCATTACTATTAATTGAATACCATACACAAGTATCTACATCTTCGATCACCTTGAAGAATCCTGATACTTGCAATGCCTGGTTCTCTACTTTATTCTTATACCTATAACTTCTCAAAACTTAGACCTTGCATTTCTACGAAACACGTGTCTAAGAACTAGAGAAATCACAAGTAAACAGAATATAGTACGAGTACCAACCCCTCTGTCCTTATGGACACTGGACAACATACAATACTGTGTATAAGTCCTCTGAGTCTAATAACTGATTCCCTGTGTGTCGTAGGTTGAAAACTGTACTTATGGTTGTGAAGAATTACACCGCTGTTTAATGCTCCTTACCTAACCATCCACTGATATAGGTAAATGTCATAGACATAATTTCAAAAAGTTATATCTCACTTTATAAGAATAAACGTACAGATATATCAATTTGAAATTGGTGCATTACAACGGATATTCAAAACCAAATATTTGCCGTCCGGCAAACAACCCAGGTGATTTCCTCAAATATCACCAATTACAACGAATCCCGATATAATGAGGATGATCACCCAATTCCCAATAACTTACTCCCACTCATCATCTGTAAAACCATACAGATGTGAGAATCAAACCTAGTAAATACATACCCTGGAGCAAGGGCTAATTGGGAAATCAGTTTTCTTTTAACAATACACAGTGAAACTGAAACATGTAAATGTTTCGAAGGGGTATCCGGGTATTCTTAGTAATGCCTCTTCCATTATCAGATTCACAACTGTAACCGTATATTTCTTTGTCATCTCTCCAAATCCTTTTATATGTCTTTAGTCATTACCTTCTGTATACCCATTTAGGCGAAATGGTTTTCTTCCTTCCCTACCGTTCGGCACTAGCCTATGGTTTGGAAGAAGACTATCCAATAAGCATAATGGGTGTACTCTCCTAATCCTAGGAGTACTCGTAACCCGAGAGAAGGTTAAGATAAAAGATAACTGAATAAAACCATATTCCTATTTCTCCTGAACCAGAATCCATCCCCGAACTGGAACGAGTTCCTTCGAGTTCGTATATAACCATACGATGGAGTATCCAAATAACTGTGGATGATATGGAGTGTCCTGGAGAAATATAAAGGTGAAGTAGGAGTGGCGATGAAATACTTGATTTGGTCGTGAATAGCAGTCGCAATTTACTTTGCCCTCTTACTAATCCATTTATTTGTCTTTACTTAATACCTTCTGTACACCTTTTAGGCTAAATGGTTTTCTTCATTCCCTACCGTTCGGCACCTGCCTATGGTTTGGAAGAAGACTATCCAATTAACGTAATAGGTGTACTGTCCTTATCCAAGGAGCACTCGCAACCTGAGAGCAGCTAAAAGGAAAAGACAACTGAATAGTCCTATTCATTTTCTCCAGAACCGGAAACCATCCTCGAATCTGGAACAAGTTCCTTCGAGTTCATATATAACCATACGATAGTTTTATCCAATGGAAATGGATGTTCATAGTAATACGGGGTGTTCTGGAGAAAAAGGGTAAATTAGGAGTGGCAATGAGGTATGCAACTCTGACAATCCAAAAGCCAGTGTTTTAAGAAGGTTCGGTCAACTTGGTCACTGAGTCATAGTCAAGGGTCGGGTCATGGTCGCTGCTAAAGAGAGAGAGAAAAGAAACACTCAGCATGCACTCTAACCTAGATCAGAATGGTTATCAATTTATCTAATCAGGAAACCTCCCACTGTAACGTCAAATTCTCCTCCAAACCTGAAAGAAGAATTAATCGGGATCACCCGAGGAGTAAACCAACTCATCAGTAGGAATCGGGATCCAACTATCATCGCATGATAACGTGATGGAATCCACTCACGTTATCACACTCCAGAAGGTATGCGCATATCTGGCAAGTTTCAGTTTCTTTAGAAACTCCCGATGTGATTTTTACCCCATGCTCTTATCACTTTGACGAAAGCCAACATATCATAAGTCACATGTCAAGTTCTACCCGTCATTATCCAGGTTAATTTGAACCCACCCGTACATACCCTTGACGAAGGCCAAAATAGTAGTACGACTGTCCCAAACCAACGCATCTATCTATGCAGCAGAAAAGTAACAAATAGCTACCATACACTATGCCTTGACGAAGGCCAACATACATAGCATGAATACTAAGTGCTACCTTTCTGAAATGACGGAGGGCTACGAATGGTTTTTGGCCAAAAACCTTTAACGTAATGAACTTGATGTCGTTGAAGGAACCGGATAGCTTTTTATAAAAATATAGTGGTGAAAACCTTTGCTAAAGAGGTCACTCCCGGTGAAGGGATCTCGGCTCTTTCCCCGTAGAATGAGGTGCAGGATATTCCAACTGAATACCACGATGCGAAGCAAAAAGTAATCGACTATAGTGAAGTCATTATCCTGACGCAAACTTCTGTCCAAGGGGTCACTCCCGGTGAAGGGATCTCGGCCTTTGCCTCGTCGACTGAGGTGCCGGATATTCATAACCGAATACCACTGTGCAAAACAAAAGAAAACGTCATTGCAATAACAGCCCTTTTTTTTAAATGTTCCAACAACATCAAACATGTTTGTTTAGCTTGCATTGATCCGAATCAATGCAGTCCCATCATTTGATCACACCATAAAAGAACGAAAATATGATGTACGTATATGCCATCCGCATTCGCCATTGGGTCCCATCATCACCCGTTAGGTTACTTAACTAACGACAGAGCGGGGACTGGACTAGCGCGGGTGTAAAACATATACAACATCTACTAGTATATATATCAATATATAATAATCGCTCATGGCGTTATAAAATGCAACATCACAGAAATGGAATAAGCATCACAGAACAATACAGATAATCTGGGATCCCCGGGTTTCATAGAGCCGCTACTTAAACCCGACGTTCCCCTGGTCGTGTGGATAGCCTGTGCAATGTAATCCTAGACCCCTACGGGCGCGGCAAGTTATCCGCCAAAACCTGAAGCGAGGCAGCCCCCTTCAACAAAGTGAATGGACCATCCAGCACTTCACGGAATCGGGTAACTTGAGCACCCCTCCTTGGGTTAACCTATACCCCCTACGAGTGGGGCGAATAGCCCGCCAATTCTAGAGTGAAGCCCCCTCCATCTCAAAGCCATGAGATGCGGGCCCGTTGCCCTCTAGAACCCGGCTATCCATGCACCCCTCCACGGGGTAATCCTAGTAAAAAAAGTAAAATATACAACGGGTACATCGACCTCAGCCCGGTCGTGCCCCAAAAGAATAATATACAAACAGGCAGTGACGGCAGTCCACATGTCGGACGCTCGCCCCGCAATATTAAATGTACAAATATAACAAAACTGTACAAGCATTACACCAAGCTATCCACCATGACAAATCCGCAACATCACAGCACAACACAGAATATCAACGTGAATGTCACGTTGGCAAATCCGTCTAAAAGGGCTATAGCAATTAGACAAGATTTACCGATCAAATGACATTCACGGTCGCAAATATAATGTAAATACTGTAAACTAACATATTTAAATTTTCGATCGACAAAATTTCCTAAAGTGGGCCCCAAGTACAATTCCCAGTACTCAAAATAATCTGGGCCAAAACTAAAATTACTAGAAACCCCATTTCCAAGTCAGAGACCACCTGAAGAAATTTGGTGCGATTAAGCCCCAGAATGGCGGAGGAACTGTCACGCCCCGCTTCCCAGTGTACGGCGAAGGAGACGCGACGAGGTCCGCTACGTATATACTCAGAAGTACATACGCTAAGCGTATCTAAGCAATATAAAATAAATACACAAGAGACAAGAAATAAAAAGAACATCAACTTTTATTATTTAACATTCTTTGTACAATGCATGAAAGGAAATACAACTGAAATTAAAGATGCCTAAACAGTGGCATAACAGGAAATGAAAAGTACAGAGAGGAAAAGTGTACAATGAAACTAAAGTGCAGGGTCTTCGGCAAACTGCTCCAAGTCTTCTTGAGATGGCTCGATCTTTGCCGGGTCCGAATCACTTGACGACATTCAAAGAAGAAAGAAATAGAATGTCGTCAGCGAACAGGTCGCTCGGTAAGTCCCAAAGGTAAGAGAAAGGTAAGAAAGACAGAATAAGAAGATATCTTTTAAAGTGTATACTATTGTTGTAATGTTATGTTAACGTTGTTATTTGTAGGTTGGTACGGAAGGATGCCAGTGTATACGAGGGAGGACTCTATATGCCAGAGACCAGGGCAACAGAATGTACAAGGAACCGTTAAGCCACGGTACAACAGCAACGGAATATAGGTTAGGTATCTTAATCTGACCACCTAGTGCCACCTTTAACACCTTCCGTACCAATCTACCCCTTAAACCCCGCGATATTTTGTTTGTACTGTTATCTTGTAAATTGTATTGATTGTAAGATTGATTGACTGACTGACCGAAACCATGATATCAGGAAACGGTTGTAACCGTAGAGTCATGTAAATGGAATACTGAGAATCATGTAAATGGAATATATATCCATGGTTCGGTTCGGTCGAGTTGTATAAATTGATAATTGTATTCATGGATTCATGTGTTCATATTGAATTGGAATCTTGTAGATTATAGATTGACTTGAATCATATTCAAGTAGGATTAATCAGACTCAAACCCGAGTCAGACAATCAGAAATGTGAATCGAGGTCTTATAATTGCTAGGGTCCTTAGGGTAATTTATAAAACTTGAGGGGGTTTTATGTAAAAATAATTTTATATACTATTCAAAAATACGCGTCAAGTATTTATTGTTCGTCTTTAGAGTTGTAATGAGGGTGAATTTTATGTTGTGACATTTCAAGTGAAAATATCATAGTTTTATAAATAAGGGTATTTATCGGTAATATTGATTTATTTGAAGTTCATGGTATTTTAGTGTAAAATTTATTCTTGTGATTTTTTTAGAAAGGGGTGGAAAATTTATATTATAATAAAATAGATATTTAAATGATAAATATACATATATTTATACAAAAATAATTTTAATAAATATTTTATATTCCAAAAATCTCATTTTTCTTAAGATGTCGTATTTTAAACCTTTCGAGACCGAATGCTCCTTACGGAGGTCTGAATCTCGCACTACTATCCCGAGGGTACGCGATAAACCGTACAATCCCGAACGGGTTCCCCAAAAATGGGTTGTAGCGGCACTTTGCAAAGATTGTAAAATACTAATCCTTTAGAAAACGGTTTTATAAAGTAAAAGGTATTTATTTGCAAAGTGTAATTTTTCCGTATTTTAGATTCTAGGGTTTCCTAAGCCAACTAGCATATTTCTAAGTGGTCTAAACGACAAGTCGTTAGAAGTCTCAAATCGCCTCTTCACCGTCAATTGTGGCAAGGTAAGTACAAATAAGGAAATGAGGGATCCGCTCACGAATTGTGAGACGAGCCTTTTAAAGTTACCTTTTCTCACTTGCCTAGCCTAGACACCACAAAGTCAGGTTTAGATAAACGATCGATGTCCACAACTTATCGTGTTTTCCTAATAAGAGGTATTTATTTAAAAGTGTATCAAAGATAAAACTTTTAGAAATGATTTTATTAAGAATATGGTATTTAAATGAAAGTATTGTTTTATCGTATTCTAAGTTTTGACGATATCGTTTAGGGTTGTATTTGCGTGTGTGTGGAGGTAGGTCATTACCTCATGCTCTACTTTAAATGTATAGCAAAGTTAAGGGGTTAAATGTGAAATCGAAACATTGTGGTATTTAAGTGAAAAATACGATAAATTGGAAAGGCTATCATTTCATGTGATGAAACTTATTCAAATTGATTGTTAAATGTTTAATAGTCAGCATAAAGATGTTTAGGCATGAATGTATTGGTGAGAAGTGAAATTTTATAGAAAACCGAATCGGAAATCGAATTTGTTCCGATTCCGTCGGGTTTTGTAATTTCGTATTTTAGAGAAATAGAAAGAGGGATAGATTGGGAATTACGGGTTTCGATTAGGCAAAGGAGTGAAGGGGGGACTAGAGAGGTTGCCGAGGTGTTGCTTCGTCGCCGGTTGTTCCTAAAAACGTCGCCGGAATTTCGTCGGAGCTTCGCCGCACATTGTTTTCAAGTACACAACTCTTGAAAAGATTTTGAGAGAGTGAGCTTAGGGTTTTGGGATGAGATGGTAGAGGATAAGGGGTGTATTTATAGGGTAGGCTAGGGGTAGGGTAGGTGAAGAGTTTTGTCACGCCACGCTTCCCAAAATACGGAATACGAGGGGTTGACAAGGCCAGCCATGCTCCTACGGTCAAGGAAATATCCTGCCGTAGTCACACTTCGGCTTCTAGCTTTACGTGGTAATCAGTAAACAACGCACAGGTAATGAGAAATGCAGTAACTGAAACAAAACAGATACAAGGAACTAACCTGATGGAAATCAAAAGGGTATAACTCTGGATAGCTAATCAAAATGTCCGTGATGTACGTCTAGTCCTCGTCCAAGCTAGATCCACATCTCGCTCTGAGCATTCATACTCAGGTCGTCAGAGCGACACGATAGCAATATATATATATATATATATATATATATATATATATATATATACAAGTGGTAACTCGAACAGTGATAATAGATATGTAACAGTAAATCAAGACAGTGAAGATATGAACATAGAATAACCAATGCAGTGTCTAATAGATCAGGTGAACAGTAAAGCAGTAAAATAGTATGTCATGGGTGTCAATACAGTAGTAATGCATGTCAATGTCACTATCCCTATCAGTCTCTAAGTCTCACTGTACAGGTCACTAAGCCCATCGTCAGTCCAAGTGTGAGAGTCAACCACTCGTGAGTGTCCTCCACCCAAGGGTAGGACCCAAGGGCATGGGACCACGGGCCCAAAATATAACTCACGGTAATAATCATGTACCCTGTAAATCTCCATATATCTCCATATATATAAGTCGGCATGGGACTCCCGAGATTCTGTTGAACTCACACTCAAACTACCCCACACCCCGTGGTCTACATCAAACGCCAACCATAACCTCAAATACCGGTCGGTCCATGACAAGTCTGTGCGAGAACTGGAGACATGATCTCCATCAAGCACGTCCCGACTGATACCCAAGATAAATGGGCAGTGTCTGGTGCCTTACCCGTGACACCCGCACAAGTGCTTCCATAAGTGTCTCATACCACTTATAGTCACACTTATACGCGTCCTACAGACGTCGACAATGCAGTAAATCGATAGGGTCCACTGATTGTGTACAAGTACGTATCATTTTCACTTATCCATTCATGCACGAACACTAACGTACTTGCCACAATCACCACTAATACCTAACACTGGATAATGCACATGATGACTAGGTTACCAATGCAACGACACATGTATATGATGTGATGAGAAAACAGTATGTAAGGCATGATTAAGGTGTCATAAGTTGGTACCGTACCACTTGTATCATTTATCATAAATCATACATGCCAAATTTAGTGAAACTATGAATAGGGGATAAGAAGTATATTTGATTATCTATCCAGAAAATTTGGTTTCACGTCAATCGGGTTTCAGGATCACTAGATATGGCCATTTCATTCTAAGCGTTCACTGCTGGAAATCCGGTTTCAGAATCGGAAGTCCGTTTCGCAACGCATTTTAATCCTAGTTGGGATCAGAATTAGGCGACGCTACAGTTGAATGAAATTTAGGGGTTTTCAATAAGGTTTTCAACTCAATAGACAGATTCTCAATAACGTCTGTACGTCAGGAGTTATGTACTATTCAACACTAGGGTATTAGTTCTGGTTCTGTTTGGGACTGCTATACGTCCCGATCTTTTAAATTACATTTTAAATAGTAAAAGACGATGAAACAGGGTGAAATCACTTGAGTTATGTAGATAACAGATTCATATTCAATAAGGTGTAGGGTTCCATAACATACGAGTTCATACAGCGAGGTAGTAAAGATTACGGGACAGAAAACAATAACCAGAGTCGCTTTGGACTGCAGTCCAGAGCAGCTTTCCGAACCAATTCTCGTTATAACTTCAGTACAGAAATAGTTAAGAACTTACACAGGGTTATAGGTCGTCGAGTCGTCTTCGATTTGAGCCCTCGAACGCCTCATTTCAATATGTACACAATTAATTGTGATTTTAACAATTTTCAGGTGCGGGAAAATTCCAGTTTTTACGGGTGTAATAGGAGGTGTTCGTTTAAGTCGTTAACAGACATATTTTTCAGTGAAATTTCTACACCAGGTTTATTGCCAGACGGGCCACAATATGCAAACAAGTTCCGTCAAATTAAGGAAAGGTATTCATTCAGATCTTGTGTCGAACACTTATGTTATAAAAGGTTTTCACGAAACGCAACCTGGAAATTATAGTATTTTGAATTATAACGGATATAATATAGCATGTAGCAAGTAGGTGTAACAACCGAGCCCAATGCTACTAGTTTCCGTTACCGTATGAATGGTGTATGGTATTTATTTCATTGATCCTAATTGACTGTTGCTAGTATAAATTTTACCCGACAAATTCATTTCTGCATATAAAAATTTAAGGCATCTAAATTAAAATTAAAATATATATATATATATATATTTGTCATGGCATGCCGACACCCCTAACCCTGTGGTAGCGTCCCTGCATCGTGTTCTCGTCCCGTTCAGTGCAACGGACGTGTTTGGACGGCTACGCGCACGTACGTGCGTCCGTTTTGGGGGTATGCTTTTTGATTGTAAAATACTTCATTTTAAATTTTGGATCCCGCCTAAAATTTTCGTATTTCAATTTCAAATTTTTGGACCCGACCCGGACGCAATTTGGAAATACTTTACATTTGCGTCAAATCCCAATTTCTAAATTTTCTTAACCGTCGAATATATTTAATTTAACCCTTATAATATTTTTTCCTATTTTCTTAAATCTTTAAAAGATTTCTTTCCCTAACTTAACCCCCACAAATCTTTCAGCCAATCAAATTTCTCTTAAATCCCGTGGGCCACACACTCTCTCTCTCTCTCTCACCGTCTCTCTCTCTCCCTCTCTCTCTCTCGCTTTTTCCTCTCTCCTCTCGATCTCTCTCCTCTCTCTATCTCTCTCTCTCTCTCCCCATCCTTCTCTCTCTCTCTCCTCTATTTATATCTCCTCCCTCCTTTCATTTTTTCTTTTCACGTAACAGAACCCAACGTCGTGAGCCCTAGCCGCCTCGCCCTTCGCCGCCGCAGCCCCAATGCCGACGCCATCATGGCCGACCGCATCGCCTCCTCGCCCTCGTCCGCTCTACTGCACCTCCTTCCTCTTTTCCCATCCTCCCCGAGTACCCTGCACACCGGCTGCACCCAGAACCCATCGCCAACACCGTCTCCCATCGCCGCCGACCATCCCCATCGCCATCGCCATTCCCTTCTTCTCCTCTGCTCTTCACCCAGCTTCCAAAACCCTGCACCCAAAGCTTCGACGACCGAGCACCTGCACGAGGGAACTGCGCACCCCTGCACATGGCTGCGCCGCCGGAAATCGCTGCCGACGGCCCGTCTCCGTGCCCCTGGCCATTGCGCACACCCCCTCCATGAGTGATGCTCCCTCTCTCTTCTCCTTTCTTCTTCTTCTTCTCGGTTCATGTTGCTTGATCTGTAGGTTTCTGTCGCCGTCGTCGTATGCTGGCCGCCGGAGCTCCGTCGACGTGGTCGACCATCACCATCCCTCCACAGATCCTCATGAGCACCCTCTTCTCTATCCTCCTTCTCTTCCCTCTTCTTGATTCTTCTTTTGTCGTTTCATGAATTCTTGAAAATTGTAGATTCACTGTTTTGGGTTCGCCGGAATCCGGCCGTGCCGGCGATGTGTCTCGACGATCCAGCGAGGTACTCTGATCTGTGTGGTTCCACTGTTCGTCGTTTGGGTTCATTCCGTGAACCGTGCGCCCGTCGCGTGTTTTCCCCGCCGACGTTTAACGTTCCGTTTTCCCGATTCGCGACCCGTCGAGGCAAGTACACCTTACTACATGCTAAATAATGTTTACATATCCATGGATGCACCCTAAACCTGCAGTTTAACTTTAGTACAATAAATTTCACATTTTTCGTGTTCAATATTGTTATATATCATTTTATCTTCCAAGCTTGAAACCTACCGTCTTCAATTACTATATTAAACCTAATAACCACATTTGCATGTTTTAATCACACTTTCACTATTGACATAGCCTATGGCACTTTCTCTATAGTTTTACTTCATTCGGACACTCGTGTACATTTAACCCGTATTAATTGTGATTTCATCCATTGAACCTATATATATATATATATATATATATATATATATATATATATATATATATATATATATATATATATCTCATTGCATCCATAAAATTCTTAAACTGGTTAACATGATTTAACGGCCCTAACTGTCTTATTGTATTCTCATAATGTTGATAACACCTCTGAAACACAATTGATAACTGTGCTGCTAATTAATCGAAGCTTCTTTATTGTTTAATTCGTTGCTTAAATGTATGTTGTTGATGACCATGCTTGATTATGTAACTGAGTATGAGCACACCCATGATATCGTTTACATCTTGACCTGACTTGCTACATACATATTGATTGACCGACATGGTACCATATACTGCTTGACTTGACCTGATGTACCATGAGCTGACCCGTTACTTGATCTTGTGCCTAATGCCAACAATCTGACTTGTAGTCCTCATGGAACGTTCCTGTTGTCTATCCAGACAATCCTGTTTACCTGATCCTGTGTTGGTATTAGTTCTTGATTACGGGATACCTGACTCGACATACACGTATAACTTGGGGGTATGGGAAAATCAAAGGTGAAACCTGACTTGTAACTCAACAGTTCGCTACTTGTTCTGATCAGTTTTAGAGGCTAGGCCAGCCTTGGAATGATGCTGCTGACATCATTCATCTGTACACATTCCTGTTTAGTGCCTAGCGGCATGTCTCGGTTTCAGCCCGAGAATCTAGGCCGTGGTCCCGGGTATGTACGGGATACTATTGAGTTACATCGGCGATTCATCAATTTGGTTTCAAAGACTTTAGAACAGAAAACCCGATAGAACAGTTTAGTTTATCCACTGCACTGCTCTGATTTATATTATTGTTACGCTTGCTTTATTCATGTTTATATTCGCATTGCCTGTTACCCTGTTTCTATGTTATTACTTGATGACTTGACGCGCTGACGTCTGGGTTTTGCATGGCCCAGATTCTGTACCGCTGTTGTAGTCCGAGCAGGAGTACTTCAGCCAATAGGCTGAACTGTGAGTATCAGCAGTAGTTAGTTTTTCTTCCTGCATTTATTTCCTGATGTGAGCCCGCATTATGGGACATACATTCCAGTTATTTTGTATTGGATCTTTCGCTTCCTCATTTTACTATTCTTGACTCATGTTATCTTGGATTATGGACATGTTTTAGATAGTTTTATTTTGTTCTTGATATCTCTACAGCCGTAATGTGACTGTGGATGGATACTTCCTACCCACAGGTAACATGGTTGGCTATGTCACGTGCCCACTTTAGCGTACTCTGGGAAGCGGGGCGTGACAGTAGGGTACTTGCCTGGAGACGTTTGGCGATGCACGGCAGCGGCAACGACACACGCGCGGCACGGCAACGACGATTCCGGCACGGCACACAGTGACAAGATTCTCGATCTTAGCTCGAGCGTGTCGGAGTTGGAGGCTCAGTGTTGCTGGCGACGATCTGCAGCGACGTGGCGGTGCAGGGAGTGGTGACGGTGATGGTCCAAGGAGC
Organism: Agapanthus africanus; assembly: GCA_030015575.1. Classification (NCBI taxonomy): domain Eukaryota; kingdom Viridiplantae; phylum Streptophyta; class Magnoliopsida; order Asparagales; family Amaryllidaceae; genus Agapanthus; species Agapanthus africanus. The sequence goes on from CM057340.1 coordinate 683,218,447, forward strand.
TCCACGAAAGTGGCAGTCGGCGATGAGGTTGCGACAAGATGTGCTAGGGTTCGGGTATGGAGTTCAGATATGATGGAGTCTTGGCCAAGGAAGACAATGACGGCGAGGCGATGGTGGTTCTGGGTTTGGGATCTCGGTGCTGGAGGCGGCGGCTTGTCGGCAATGGCGTGCAGCAGGTGGCCGGAGCAGGGGTGTCGGGAGAGTTGGAGTTCGAGCGAGGAGTGCTCGGTAATGGGTTTTCTCGGGAGTTTCGTGGAGAGAGGAGAGATGAGAGCTTGGGGTTATAGAGGGGAGTAAGGTAGTCGCCGGCGGTGAGGGAGCTCGTAGTGGGGAAACCCGGTGAGGAAGTGGGTGCGGTGAAGAAGTGAGGGTGCAGACGAAGGTTGGGATGGGCGTGCTGGGAAGCTCGGGCTCGAGTAAGGGGGTGAATTCTGAAGAGGGGAGAGCGAGGGAGGAAGTATGAGGGGGTTTAAAGTGGTCGTCCTCGTCGGCGGCGGCGCAGGGACGTGAAGAGAGAAAGAAGAGGTTTGAGAGTTGGAGAGGGAGAAAGGAGTTGGAGTAAAAAGGGAAATGGGCTTGGAAAAATGGGAGGTAAAAATAAGATGAAATAGAGTTTGGGTTTGGTGTTTAAAAGGGGTTTAACGGAAATAAAATAATTATAAATAAAATACATAAATTTTCTAAATAATTATTATGAAGAATACGGTTAGTGGTGTACACAAAGAACTGGGTATTACAGGTTTTTGATAAAAAAAAGTATTGTAAAATGTGTGAAAAAAATCATTAAAATGGATTAATTAGGGTATAACTCACTTTCTGAAACCGATCTCATAATTTAGAGTATGCAGGGAGTTTCAGAAGGCGAAGAGGCACAAAACCCCAGTTGGAGAATCGGCCGTTCGGCGGAGTCCGGCCGGCGGCGCCGGCCCGAGTCGGGGTTCCAATGGGTGGGGGATCGTCAGATGTGGCTCCTGGTATTTTTAGTTTTTCAGGTGAAGTTCAAGTTTTGGAAGTTACGGTGTGTGGACTGTTGGTCTTCTTAAGAATTTAAAACAAAAACAATCTAAAAATAATGCGGCGCAGTGGATTTGAACTCTGCTGGCTTGGTTCAGCAGTGCAAGGTATTACCAATGAGCTACAAGCTCCTTCTTGTAATTATTGTGGGAAAATAAATACATAAAGTGGTAACAGCAACATTAAATACCCCAGGTATACTTCAAATTTAAATCAATTTTATGTATACAAAAATTGGAGTTGTTACAATCTACCCTCCTTACAAAAATTTCGTCGTAGAAATTTACAACTTTTATTTGAGGACTAGTTTACAAAGAGGTGAGGATATCTTGCACACATTTCATCTTCCCTTTCCCAAGTGGATTCTCCCGGAGTGTCTTTCCTCCACATTACCCGGACCAAGTTAACTTCCTTGTTCCGAAGTGTCTTCACTTTCCTGTCCAGGATCTCCACAGGCTGTTGCTCACAAGATAAGTCGGGCTGTATAGTGAGCTCGAAATGATCAAGAACATGGCTGGGGTCACTCACATACTTTCTGAGTTGGGATATGTGGAACACGTTATGCACTCCTTCCAGTGAGGGTGGAAATGCTAAGCGGTATGCCACTTCACCGACTCGTTCGAGTATGTCGGACGGTCCAATGTATCTCGGACTTAATTTACCCCGTCTTCCAAATCGGATAACTCCGCGGTTCGTAGATATCTTCAAGTATACATGGTCTCCTGGCTGGAACTCCAAGTGTCGTCTCTTTGCATCAGCCCAGTGCTTCTGTCGATCTTGGGCTATGTGCATCCTTTCCCTGTTAGTACAAACCGCATCAACGGTCGCTACTATCATCTCTGGTCCAAGAAGTTCCCTATCTCCGATGTCGTCCCAACTTAATGGTGATCGACACTTCCTTCCATACAATGCTGCAAAAGGTGACATTCCTATGCCTGCTTGGTAGCTGTTATTGTACGCGAACATCACAAGATGCAGGTGATCTTCCCACGATCCTTTGAAGTCTAGCATACACACTCTGAGCTTATCCTCCAAGATCTGAATAGTTCGTTCCGACTGACCATCTGTTTGTGGATGATAAGCCGTGCTGAAATTCAGACTTGTTCCCAAGCTTGCTTGCAGACTCTGCCAAAATTGCGATCGGAACCTGGTGTCACGATCGGAGACAATGCAGACCGGTACTCCATGAAGTCTCACAATTTCCTCCATGTACTTCTTTGCTAGTGTCTCAGTTGATTGGCCAACATGGAATGGGATGAAGTGAGCCGACTTTGTGAGTCGATCTACAATGACCCATATAGCATCGTTACCCTTTGTGCTGCTAGGAAGAGTAGTCACAAAGTCCATCGTGATGTGTTGCCACTTCCATTCTGGGATTGGTAACGGTTGAAGTAGTCTAGCTGTCCTGTGATGTTCAGCCTTTATTTGCTGACACACCAAACATTTCGCGACGCTTCTGGCTACTTCACGCTTCATTCCATGCCACCAATAATTCTGACGTAGATCCTTGTACATTTTGGTAGCTCCAGGATGTACTGAGTAGGGAGAGCTGTGAGCTTTTTTCCATTAACTCTTCCCGAACAGGACCTTTTGGTACACACAATCTGCTGCCGTATCTCAAAGATCCGTCTTCATGGATGATGAAGTCTGTTCTGAGTCCATTCTCCACTTGTTCTCTGATCCTTTGCAACTTAGCATCACTTGCTTGAGCTGCTTTGATCTGATTGACAATGGTTGATTGAACTTGTAGATTCATCAAACTTGAAGCATTTACCTGGCATGACTACTTCAATCTCCATCTGATGCAAGTCTTGCTGAAGCTTCCACTGAGCGGTGAGATTCATCGATAATGGTTGGCGACTAAGAGCATCAGGTACTACGTTTACCTTCCCTGGGTGATATTGCAAGTTGATGTCAAAGTCCGCCATGAGTTCTAACCATCTTCTCTACCGCATATTCAACTCCTTCTGAGTAAACACGTACTTCAGACTTTTATGATCTGTGTAGATGTTCACTCGTTCACCAAGTAAATAATGGCGCCAAATCTTGAGAGCAAAGATGACGGCTGCCAACTCCAGATCATGCGTCGGATAATTGCGCTCATGAGTCTTCAGTTGTCTTGAAGCATAAGCCACAACCTTACCGTGCTGATGTAGAACACATCCTAATCCCTTACCGGATGCATCACAATGCACTTCGAATCCTCCAGATTGATCCGGTATTACGAGAATAGATGCAGATGTCAATCTTGACTTGAGTTCTACGAAAGCTTGTTCGCATGCTTCTGACCACACAAATTCTTCATCTTTACGTGTGAGCTTGGTCAGGGGTATTGCTATCTTTGAGAATCCTTCAATGAATCTTCTGTAATATCCAGCTAAACCCAAGAAACTCTGAATGTCCTTCACTGACTTTGGTGTAGGTCATTCGCTAACTGCTGAAACTTTTGCTGGATCCACAGAAATTCCTTCTCCTGATACGATATGTCCAAGAAAACCAACTTGATTTAGCCAAAACTCGTACTTGCTGTACCATAAAGCTTATGTTGTCGAAGAGTTTCCAGGACAATTCGTAGGTGCTTTGCATGCTCTTTCCGACTCTTAGAATACACCAGGATATCGTCGATGAAGATGACAACAAACCTGTCTAAATACTCCCGGAAAAATTGATTCATTAGGTTCATGAATATTGCTGATGAATTGGTCACTCCAAATGTCATTACTAGAAATTCGTAATGTCCATAGCGAGTTCTGAAAGCTGTTTTGTGAATATCAGCTTTCTTGACCTTCACTTGATGATAACCTGAACGAAGATCCAATTTAGAGAATACACAAGATCCACTTAGCTGATCGAATAAATCATCGATGCGTGGGAGTGGATACTTGTTCTTTATAGCGACTTCGTTCAAGGCCCTATAATCGATGCACATTCTGTATGAACCTTCCTTCTTCTTCACCAGTAGTACAGGTGCTCCCCAACTTGAAGTGCTGGGACGAATCCATCATTTCGCCAATAATTCATCCAACTGTGTTCGGACTTCCTTCAAACCTTCCGGACTTAATCTATAAGGTGCTTTAATCACCGGTTGTGCTCTGATCACCGGTTGTGCTCCTGGTACTAAATCAATACTGAATTCAAGAGCTCGATTGGGAGGCAAACCTGATATATCGTCGAACTCTCGAACTACCTCTGGTCTTAATTCTTCTTCTGCTTGAGCTGCTGCAACTACTGCTTCCTTTGGCTTCACTTTGTAGGTACTTGGCTCCAGGGTACGGTCTCCGCTTTTGAAATAGAAGATCGGATGGTCTGGAATCTCAAATACTACCCTCCTTTGACGACAGTCGATGGTAGCATAAAAAGTTCCAAGCCAATCCATTCCTAGAACCACATCGAAGTTCGGTATGTCCAGTACTTTGAAGTCAGCATAAAACTCTCTGCTGCAGACAACGACTGGACACAAGCTGTATCCCATAGTTGCCTTTAGAACGCCATTTCCTGAACTAACATTCCAACTGGATACAAGCGGTGAGACTGGAATCGCATGGGTTCGGACGAACCGTTGCGACATAAAGCAGTGGGATGCTCCAGTATCAAACAGTGCAAGTGCAGGTAGTGAGGCTACTAAGATTGTACCTAAGGTATATGGGATATGTTTTAGGTATAGGGAAAGTGTGTATATAACCAAGACTAAAAGATAAGTTTGAGAAGGAAAGTTTACCAGTGATGACTTGGCCAGTGGCCTCAGCTTCTTCCACGGACATCATGAAAGCCTGGCGCTTTGGTACATTCCTCCTGGCCTGAGGAGCATTCCTCGGAACGTTCCTTTGAGCTTGATGGAACTGACGAGGAGGTGGTGCAGCTTGTGGTCCTCTGGGTGGTGTAGGTAGTGCAAGTCTAGGAGCGGGTGCTTGGATGGCTGGGCGCTGTGGGTAATTGTTTGCTGGCCTGGGTGCAGCAACTGGGTTTTGCCTTTGGGGACAAGACGCGATATCATGAGTAGCTGAGCCGCAGACTAAGAAAAGGCGGTTAGCTCGCCGACAGTCTTTCATCATATGTCCAGCTCTCTTGCAGTAGTTACAAAAGGCTGGGCTGGGACGATAGTTCGGTACTCCGGGTCGCCTTGGCACAAAAGGTGGTCTGGACGAGGCTCCACCTGCTATCTGGTTTGCAGGGCGCATGACTCATGCAGACTGAGGTCTGCCCCTCGCTTTTATCACTGCCTCATAACTGCGGGCAGCTTCCAGAGCATCCTCATGAGTCAAAAATTTTCCTGTGGCTAGAGCGGCCTGGATTTCCGTGTCCAGTCCTTGTTGAAAGAAACGGGCTCTGATCTCGTCCGTCGGTATCAAATGTGCCGTGAATCTGTTTAAGGATGGTGTTAGTTGTGTAGTATGTAAATTTAAAAATTGAACTATTGCGACATATCTTACCGGCTTAACATGGTGAATTCAGCGTCGTATTCATATACTGATTTGTCCCACATCGATCCTTATTATAGATGAATGAACTGCTGCTCCATGGCAAACCTGGCAGTCACAGGGAAGTATTTCGCATCGAACTTCTCGCGAAAAGTCTTCCATTCAATAGGCTGTACAAGACGGCTTTCTTCCACCTTCCACCAGTTGCGAGTATTGTCCGTGAGCTGTAGTTTCTCCACACGGACCCAAGCTATGTCTGGCACTTATGCTGCTGCCAGATCATCTTCTATGCTTTGTGCCCATTCTTCAGCTTCAAGAGGGCTTCCTTTTCCGGAGAACTGCTTCAGATGTAAAGCCCTGAATTGCTTTACCCCCGGTGCGTCAGTCTCAGGACGGTTCAGGAGTTGTTGCTGTCCCTCGAGAAGGCTGCGGATCGCCTCAAGTAGCATGGTTTGCTCGGTGGGTGGCGCAGGAACAGCTGGTGTGAGAGGTAGTGCTGGAGGTGTGTTGTTGACGTTGGTGCTGGTGTTGTTCGGGGAATCCATAACCCTGAAGAAAAATTTGGGTTAGGACAGATTCAAGTACATGAAATGATAAATTTCAAGAAATATTTGTAAGATTCAAGGAACATGAATTGTAAAGAATGTTTTAGTTGCTGGTTCTTATGTTATATTGCTTAGGTTGTTCATGCAGAACAGAACTGCATGATAGGGTTTCATACAGCTCAGACCTGCATGGGCCACCAACAAAACCTGTCACGCCCCGCTTCCCAGTGTACGGCGAAGGAGACGCGACGAGGTCCGCTACGTATATACTCAGAAGTACATACGCTAAGCGTATCTAAGCAATATAAAATAAATACACAAGAGACAAGAAATAAAAATAACAGCAACTTTTATTATTTAACATTCTTTGTACAATGTATGAAAGGAAATACAACTGAAATAAAAGATGCATAAACAGTGGCATAACAGGAAATGAAAAGTACAGAGAGGAAAAGTGTACAATGAAACTAAAATGCAGGGTCTTCGGCAAACTGCTCCAAGTCTTCTTGAGATGGCTCGATCTCTGCCGGGTCCGAATCACCTGACGACATTCAAAAAAGAAAGAAATAGAATGTCGTCAGCGAACAGGTCGCTCGGTAAGTCCCAAAGGTAAGAGAAAGGTAGGAAAGACAGAATAAGAAGATATCTTTTAAAGTGTATACTATTGTTGTAATGTTATGTTAACGCTGTTATTTGTAGTTTGGTACAGAAGGATGTCAGTATATACGAGGGGGGACTTTATATGCCAGAGACCAGGGCAACGGAATATACAAGGAACCGTTAAGCCATGGTACAACAGCAACGGAATATAGGTTAGGTGTCTTAATCTGACCACCTCGTGCCACCTTTAACACCTTCCGTACCAATCTACCCCTTAAACCCCGCGATGTCTTGTTTGTACTGTTATCTTGTAAATTGTATTGATTGTAAGATTGATTGACTGACTGACCGAAACCATGATATCAGGAAACGGTTGTAACCGTAGAGTCATGTAAATGGAATACTGAGAATCATGTAAAAGGAATATATATCCATGGTTCGGTTCGGTCGAGTTGTATAAATTGATAATTGTATTCATGGATTCATGTGTTCATATTGAATTGAAATCTTGTAGATTATAGATTGACTTGAATCATATTCAAGTCAGATTAATCAGACTCAAATCCGAGTCAGACAATCAGAAATGTGAATCGAGATCTTATAATTGCTAGGGTCCTTAGGGTAATTTATAAAACTTGAGGAGGTTTTATGTAAAAATACTTTTATATACTATTCAAAAATAAGCCTCAAGTATTTATTGTTCGTCTTTAGAGTTGTAATGAGGGTGGATTTTATATTGTGACATTTCTAGTGAAAATATCATAGTTTTATAAATAAGGGTATTTATCGGTAATATTGATTTATTTGAAGTTCATGGTATTTTAGTGTAAAATTTATTCTTGTGATTTTTTTAGAAAAAGGTGAAAATTTTATATTATAATAAAATAGATATTTAAATGATAAATATATATATGTTTAGACAAAAATAATTTTAATAAATATTTTATATTCCAAAAATCTCATTTTTCTTAAGATGTCGTATTTTAAACCTTTCGAGACCGAATGCTCCTTGCGGAGGTCTGAATCTCGTACTACTAGCCCGAGGGTGCGCGATAAAACGCACAATCCCGAACGGGTTCCCCAAAAATGGGTTGTAGCGGCGCTTTGCAAAGATTGTAAAATACTAATCCTTTAGAAAACGGTTTTATAAAGTAAAAGATATTTATTTGCAAAGTGTAATTTTTCCGTATTTTAGATTTTAGGGTTTCCTAAGCCAACTAGCTTATTTCTAAGTGTTCTAAACGACAAGTCGTTAGAAACCTCAAATCGCCTCTTCACCGTCAATTGTGGGCAGGTAAGTACAAATGAGGAAATGAGGGATCCGCTCACGAATTGTGAGACGAGCCTTTTAAAATTACCTTTTCTCACTTGCCTAGCCTAGACACCACAAAGTCAGGTTTAGATAAACGATCGATATTCACAACTTATCGTGTTTTCCTAATAAGAGGTATTTATTTAAAAGTGTATCAAAGCTAAAACTTTTAGAAATGATTTTATTAAGAATATGGTATTTAAATGAAAGTATTGTTTTATCGGATTCTAAGTTTTGATGATATCATTTAGGGTTGTATTTGCGTGTGTGTGGAGGTAAGTCATTACCTCATGCTCTACTTTAAATGTATATCAAAGTTACGGGGTTAAATGTGAAATCGAAACATTGTGGTATTTAAGTGAAAAATACGATAAATTGGAAAGGTTATCATTTCATGTGATGAAACTTATTCAAATCGATTGTTAAATGTTTAATAGTCAACATAAAGATATTTAGGCATGAATGTATTGGTGAGAAGTGAAATTTTATAGAAAACCGAATCAGAAATCGGATTTGTTCTGATTCTGTCGGGTTTTGTAATTTCGTATTTTAGAGAAATAGAAAGAGAGATAGATTGGGAATTACGGGTTTCGATTAGGCAAAGGAGTGAAGAGGGGACTAGAGAGGTTGCCGAGGCGTTGCTTGGTCGCCGGTTGTTCCTAAAAACGTCGCCGGAATTTCCGCCGGAATTTCGTCGGAGCTTCGCCGCGCACTTGTTTTCAAGTACACAACTCTTGAGAAGATTTTGAGAGAGTGAGCTTAGAGTTTTGGGATGAGAGGGTAGAGGGTAAGGGGTGTATTTATAGGGTAGGCTAGGGGTAGGGTAGGTGAAAGGTTTTTGATTAAAAAAATATTGTAAAATGTGTGAAAAAAATCATTAAAATGGATTAATTAGGGTATAACTCACTTTCTGAAACCGATCTCATAATTTAGAGTATGCAGGGAGTTTCATAAGGCGAAGAGGTACAAAACCCCAGTTGGAGACTCGGCCGTCCGGCCGACTCGGCCGAGCCGGGGTTCTAGTGGGTGTGGGGTCATCAGATGTGGCTCCTGGTATTTTTAGTTTTTCAGGTGAAGTTCAAGTTTTGGAAGTTACGGTGTGTGGACTGTTGGGCTTCTTAAGAATTTAAAACGAAAACAATCTAAAAATAATGTGGGGCAGGGGATTTGAACTCTGGTGGCTTGGTTCAGCAGTGCAAGGTATTACCAATGAGCTACAAGCTCCTTCTTGTAATTATTGTGGGAAAATAAATACTTAAAGTGGTAACAGCAACATTAAATACCCCAAGTATACTTCAAATTTAAATCAATTTTATGTATACAAAAATTGGAGCTGTTACAGGAACCGCGGCCAAAACGAGGGTAAGGCCGCGGTTCCGCGGCGTTCCTGTGGGATCGTCCTACTAAATTTTTACAGTGCTCTTAAAAAACCCTACCTGATTTTCTGACATACCCAAAAAAATATTTTGACAATAAAAAAAATTCGACAGAAACTTCAGAATTGGAAATGCAGTTTTGGAAAATTTTGTTCGATCGAAGTTCTAAACACGTTAGAGCAAGCTAGTAAAGGTTAATGGCGTGTCTCTGATACCATGTAAGTCTACGGTAACGCCCCGGCCGTCTGTCCGAGGCCAAAATGCGGAAACGAAACATTTTCATAAACTAGAAACCGGCGCTATCGTATACTTTAAATTCGGATCGAACCATTATCCTACAACTAGCAACTAGAGAAAGGGTTGGAAAGCTATACCGATCGATCCGTATCCTTCGGTCTTTAGCCACCATCCCAAGCTCCTCGCGGCATCTCCGATCTCCGGTCTTCTCATCGGAAAGGGCACCACATCTTCGAGTCTTTTTACGGCCTCCCGCTTCATCCGAAGCAACCCGGGCACGAAGTTCGCTAACCGACGTGTCCAAGAAGAAGTAGAGAATGTGTGTGACAACTTTGTCTCTTGCATACATTGCATGGATGGAGGTTGAAGATGAAGCCATCAATGGAGGTTGTGAGCTAGAGGAAGAAGAAGAAGAAGAAGCTTTCTTTTTCTTTTGTGTTTTGTGTGTTGAAATGAGAAAGAGTTAGTATGAAATAATACAAGAGCTAACCATATACATGGCTGCCCTTCTCTCTCTTCCTCTCATTTCAACTCACAAATCCATCACATAATATGACATTAGCACAATAAAAGAGACCATGAGTCACTAATGAAGTCTATGTCACATTAAATGCTCAAAATGATGATTTAAGCTCACAATTTCCATTTGTAAACATTAACCCAAATGTTTACAATAATAAAAAGATACGGCAACATCTAAAGTAAACTCATGACGGATCACAAGGATACCCCTCACCTGTATATACATACCTGCATCCGCATTCCGACTGAATGCGAATGCGTTGAGACTAAAGTAATCCAACAAATCTAATACTAGGATCCGGCTTAAACCAAAGCCCACTAGTATGATCCGCTCGATCATGATCCGTGCATAACTGCACGTATATGATCGGACCCTGCCATATATCATACGGCCTCTACAACGTTTCACCCGAAACTTGAAAACTGTCTGTGGGGGACTGTAAAGACTCGTCAATACTCTGGCTGTGGATTTAACCACCAGCACGTCAGTGGTACTAGCCGTACGTAACGGGATACCAGGTATTGACCAAAAGGGAGGTCGATGAGAGAACTCATTCTGACACCCTACTGAGCCTATCAGTGACAATATCTGTACAGTCCGGTCCGTTCGTCTATGAGCATCGCATGTCGGGCCTAGGGGGTTGGTAAAAGTCAGACCCCCAAAAGTGGTACAAGTCGTGTCGAAGTGTAGCCCAGAACACCCTGAGATACTACTGGAATACCTACCAGTTAATCTTCTGCCTTGGCCAAGAACTTCGTGTAATGGCTCTCCTAGACACAGCGCGATCTCACCCCCAATACCGGGAGAGACGAAACCCCTGCCGATCCGCTCACTGCCTCCATGTGGCTCGGGACTGTACCCAACTAAAACCTGTTTGCATGACTCCTTTGAGCCGTTGTAGGGTAGTAATCAAAGCACAGTGGGAACTCACACGAGACAAATGACGATCTCAGGTCGATGAACTAACCTGTACACATGTCACCAGGGAACTGCTATCTGACGTCAGGTATAATACCAACTAGCATATTCCCGGCGAGTCATGTCCAGTGACTCATAACCCAATGAGCACCTGTATACTTCTTAGGGGATCCAACTGATACCAATGGCTTGTGAGACCGGCCACCGCCCCTCGTCGGGGTCTCGACTGTATACACTAATCTACTAATAGAGTATCGATGCCCAGTCTCAAAACTCCCACGACTAGAGACCTTTTAAGGATGTGCCTATAGACCCCAGCTCCCACGTATATGATCGCCATCATACTGTTGGCCGTCAAGCAAGAATCCTAAGGGCTCTATCAACGTGCAATAGTGACCTGTAAGGTCACCTGAAGCAGTACACAATGATAAAGATAAACCAGATAGATACTATCATCTCGAGTAAGACTGTCCTACCGGCATAGGTCATCCCTCAATCATTACAATCGCGTTCCTGTGATCCAATAATTGACTCTGAGGGCACTATATCCAACAGATAGATCAGCTTGTTGACAGCTCGGAGGGCCACGAGCTATTGAGCTTCATGGATGCCTTATCCGGCTACAATCAGATCCGTATGAATCCGACAGACGAAGATCTCACCGCATTCACAACGGACCGGGGGTATACTGCTACAAGGTGATGCCCTTCGGCCTCAAGAACGCCGGGGCTACGTACCAACGGTTGGTCAACCGCATGTTCAAGCCACAGATCGGCAGGAACATGGAAGTATACGTAGACGATATGCTCGTCAAATCAGTCTCGTCGACCGACCATACCAAGGACCTGGGCGAGGCATTCGAGGTACTCCGCAAGTTCAAGATGAAGCTGAACCCCGTTAAGTGCGCATTCGGGGTCACCGGGGGAAAGTTCCTCGGTTTCATGGTCACCTACCGAGGGATCGAGGCTAACCTGTAAAAAATCGACGCTATCATGATCGTGCTCAAGACCAACGTTGAGATCATGCGACTGACAGGGCGGGTAGCCGCTCTGAGCCGTTTCATATCAAGGTCTGGGGAAAAGTGCCCACCATTCTTCAAAGCTTTAAGGAAAATTCCGAGGTTCGAGTGGTCAGAAGAGTGCCAGACCGCCTTTGACCAGTTAAAAAGGCACCTTGCGATGCCACCGCTGCTCACCCGACCAGTTGAAGGAGACGAACTATCACTGTATCTGGTGGTATCCGACCAAGCAGCAGGCTCAGTGCTCGTCCGGAAGGTCGACGGAGTGCAGAAGCCGGTAAACTACGTGAGCCACGTCTTCAAAGACATGGAAACGAGGTATCCAACCATAGAGAAGATCGTCTTGGTACTCATTGTGGCCTCAACGAAGCTATGGCACTACTTCCAGGCACACACCATCCTCGTTCTTACCGAGCGCCCGCTGGGGTCTATCCTCGCGTCACCGGAATCCTCAGGCCGCTTAGAGAAGTGGAGGTGGGAGCTGTCCCAATTTGACATAAAATATCGCCCGAGGCAAGCCATCAAAGCACGGACCCTGGTCAATTTTATCGTCGAATACACCATCCCCAGTAAGGAACTGGAGTCCACGCCAACCCTCGCAGCTCAACACCCATTCGTGGGAAGGCCCGACTCAATCCCTGAGTGGGTCATTAACGTCGATGGGTCTTCAACCGAGGAAGGCTGTGGTGCCGGCCTCATCATTCGGGGCCTGAACGAGGCAAAAATGGAGTACTCTCTAAAGCTCATATTCAAGGCCTCAAACAACGCGGCAGAGTACGAGGCCCTGCTGGCTGGACTGAGTATGGCCGCCAGGCTGGGGCTGAAAACTATTCGAATCCGCAGTGACTCAGCCCTAGTCGTCGGCCAAGTGACTGGCCACTTCGAGGCTCGGGAACCTCTAATGGTGAAGTACCTGGCCGAAGTAAGAAAACTTCGGAAGAACTTTGATGAAGTCCAAGTAGTGCAAATACCCAGGCAGCTCAATGCCTAAGCCGACGCCCTGAGCAAGCTGGCTTCGTCCTACTCGAGTAACAACAAGCGATCTATCCTCTTCGAGACCTTTCCACGGCCCAGCGTGGAAGACGGGGTGACAATACTTCATGTATATACTGCGCAGGAAGATGACCAAGACTGGAGGAAGCCCTTCGTGGAATTCCTAAGGGATGGTACGCTCCCAGAAGATCGGGGAGCAGCCCGCCGTCTTCGGGCCAAAGCCCGCCACTTCTTCCGGAGCAATGGAAACCTTTACAAGAAATACTTCACTCAGCCCCTGCTCAGGTGCGTCGACCTCCACAAAGCTGACTACGTCCTCCGTGAGATCCATAAAGGGGCCGACGGCGCACACCAAGGGGCCCGAACCTTAATCCAGAAGGAATTGCTCCAGGGGTACTATTGGCCAACTGTTCACGAAGACGCCTAGAAGCTCGTCAGGAGATGCAAAAGTTTCCAACTCCACGGAAGCATACCTCGCCTTCCGCCTACCGAGCTGGCCGCTTTAACCTCCCCGTGGCCGTTCGCCCAATGGGGATTGGACATGATAGGCCAGTTCCCTACCGGTGCAGGTGGGCACAAATATGTCCTTATCGCAGTAGATTACTTCACAAAGTAGATCGAGGCCGTCCCCATCAGGAAACCGGATGCCGCCACGACCATCAAGTTCCTGCAGAAACAACCTGATACTCCGGTTCGGTATCCCGAGGTGTATCATCACCGACCATGGGACAAACTTCGAAAATGAGAAAGTGAAGGATTTCTGCAATGAATATCATATCCTCATGAAGTTTGCCACGGTCACACATCCCCAATGCAACGGGCATGCCGATGTTGCTAACCGGGACATCCTCCGAGGTCTCCGGACCCGCCTAGAAAGACGCCAAGGCAGTTGGGTCGAGAAACTGCCCCGGGTCTTATAGGCCTTGCGCACGTCAAAGAAGATCCCCACCGGGGAAACCCCTTTCAGCCTCTGCTACGGGACCGAGGCAATGGTCCCGGCGGAGATCGGGCTACCCAGTCATCTGGTCGAACACTTCGACGACGAAGCAAACACCACGGCACTACGGTCCAACCTGGACATCTTGTTAGAGAAGCGAGACCGGGCTCAGATCAGGGTTGCCGCCTATCAGGAGCAAACTGCCCGATACTACAACTCACGGGTCAAGCGTCGCTCCTTCAGAACCGGAGTTCTAGTCCTACGGCGAAACGAGTTCGTCGATCAAGGCAGGCTGCACAAGTTTTCCCCAAAATAGGACGGTCCTTTCCTCGTCTCCGAGGTACTTCCCGGCGGAGCCTACCGCTTACAGGGCGCGGAGGGCGCAAGTTTCCACGGCCTTACAAAGCCGAGAAGCTCAAGCTGTACCACTGAAATCAATGCCTACGAGTGTGTACCTCTCCTTTCACAAAGACAATGTAAATTTTTCTAAAAAGTCCTTTCCATTTAAATAACAAGAAGCGAACGTTAGAACATTGCAAAAAGAAGAGTTCTATCTTTGTGATCAAAGCCCTCGCCAAGAGGCAACTGAGCAGCTTTACTGCTCGGTCCATCCTTAGCAGGCCTCCAACGGCCCCTCCAGCGCTAAGAATCGAAGCCCTCACCAAGAGGCAGCTGAGCGGCTACCCTGCTCGGCTATCCCTAGCTGGTAGCTCCCTACCCCACAACGTCAGGGATCAAAGCCCGCGCCAAGAGGCAATCGAGCATCTTCACTACTCGGTCCATCCTTAGCAGGCCTCGTACGGTCCCTCCCGCGCTAAGGATCGAAGCTCTCACCAAGTGGCAGCCGAGCGGCTACCCTGCTCGACTATCCCTGGCCGGTAGCTCCCTACCCCACAACGCCAGGGATCAAAGCCCTCGCCAAGAGGCAACTGAGCAGCTTCACTGCTCGGTCCATCCTTAGCAGGCCTCCCACGGCCCCTCCAGTGCTAAGGATCGAAGCCCTCACCAAAAGGCAGCCGAGCGGCTACCCTGCTCGGCTATCCCTGGCTGGTAGCTCCCTACCCCACAACTCCAGGGATCAAAGCCCTCGCCAAGAGGCAACTGAGCAGCTTCACTGCTCGGTCCATCCTTAGCAGGCCTCCCACGGCCCCTCCAGCGCTAAGGATTTAAGCCCTCACTAAGAGGCAGCCGAGAGGCTACCCCGCTCGGCTATCCCTGGCCGGTAGCTCCTCTACCCCACAACGCCAGGGATCGAAGCCCTCACCAAGAGGCAGCCGAACGGCTACCCTGCTCGGCTATTCCTGGCCGGTAGCCTCCTACCCTACAACGCCAGGGATCGAAGCCCTCGCCAATAGGCACCGGGCAGCAACCTTGCCCGGCCAACCTTAAGGATCAAAGCCCTCGTCAAGAGGCACCGGGCAGCAACCCTACTCGGCCCGTCCTTAGCAGGCCTCTTACGGCCCCTCTGGCGCTAAGGATCAAAAGCCCTCGCAAGAGGTAACTAGGCCCGCCCTTGCTCGGTCATCCTTGGCTGGTAGCTCCCTACCCCAACACACCAGAGATCAAAGCCCTTGCCAAGAGGCACCGGGGAGCAACCCTGCCCGGCCCATCCTTAAGGATCAAAAGCCCTCGCTAGAGGCAACCGGGCCTGCCCTTGCTCGGTTATCCCTGGCTGGTAGCTCCCTACCCCAACACACCAGGGATCAAAACCCTCGCCAAGAGGCACCGAGCAGCTATCCTGCTCGGCCCCGTCCTTAGTAGGCCCCTTACGGCCCCTCCCACGCTAAGGATCAAAAGCTCTCGCAAGAGGCAACCGGGCCCGCCCTTACTCGGTTATCCCTGGCTGGTAGCTCCCTACCCTAACACACCAGGGATCAAAGCCCTCGCCAAGAGGCACCGAATAGCTACCCTGCTTGGCCCCGTCCTTAGTAGGCCCCTTACGGCGCCTCATGTGCTAAGGATCAAAGCCCTCACCAAGAGGCAACCGGGCCCGCACTTGCGCGGTTATCCCCGGCTGGTAATTCACTAACCCACAACGCCGGGGATCTTAGCCCTCGCCAAGAGGCAACTGAGCAGCTTCACTGCTGGGTCCATCCCTAGCAGGCCTTGTACGGCCCATACAATACCAGGGATCGAAGCCCTCGCCTAAAGGCACCGAGCAGCTACCCTGGTCGGTCGATCCTTAGCATGCCCCTCCGAGCCTTCCATGCTAAGGAACATGACCTCACCACGAAGCATCCGGTCTATCTACGTCTGAGCGATCTCCACATCGACTTCGGGGCCATGGAGATACCGTTTTCCCGCCAACCTTTGCACACTTGGCAAGTGAACGGATTCAACTCGACGTGTAATCGCTAGACGAAGAACTGAACTAACATGAAGGCAGTACTATGCAAATACAAGTGTTCAAATATAAGTGTTTACCGACAAAGGAAAATACGCGCGCAAACGGACTTCTGATTCTGAAACCGGATTTCCAGCCGTGAGCGCTTAAAATGAAATGGTTATAATTAATGATCCTGGAACCCGATGGGCTTGAAACCAAATTTGATGGATGGACAACTGAACATACTAATTACTACCTGTTTATCGTTTCGCTAAATTATATATGTACGTTTCATGATAAATCGTGCAAGTGATAGAATACTGTTTTTGTGACACCTTAATCGTGCTTATATACTGTTCACGCATCATATCATACCCATATCATTGTAGTGATAACCTAGTGATATCGTGCATTTACCCAGTGTTAGATTCTAGCGATAATTGTGGCAAGTACGTCAGTGTTCGTGTATCCGTGATTAAGTGAAAGTGATACGTACTTGTACACAATCAGTGACCCTATTATTCTATTGCATTGTCGACGTCTGTGGGATGCGTGTACGTGTGACTATAAGTGGTATGGGACACTTATGGAAGCGCTTGCACGGGTGTCACAGATAAGGCATCCGACACTGCCATTTATCTTAGATATTAGTCGGGACGTGCTTGATGGAGGTCCTGCCTCCCGTTCTCGCACAGACTTGTCACGAATCGATTAGTATTTAGGGTTATGGTTAGCGTTGGATGTAGACCACGGGGTGTGGGGTGGTTTAAGTGTGAGTTCAACAGAATCTCGGGAGTCCCATGCCGGCTTATATATTTAGGGAGATATATGGAGATTTACAGGGTATGTGATATACACCGTGATATACATGTCACATGCTGGGTCCGTGGTCCCTTGCCCTTGGGTTCTACCTTTGGGTGGAGGACACTCGCGAGTGGTTGACTCTCACACTTGGACTGACGATAGGCTTAGTGACCTGTACGGTGAGACTTAGAGACTGATAGGGATACTGGCATTTATATACCTTATATACTGTGTTGACATACGTGATATATCGTTCTACTGCTTTACTGCTCCGCTGCATTGATTACTGCACATTCATATCCATGTTGTCATTGATTTACTGTCATTCATATCTATTACCACTGTTAGAACTGTCACTTGATTTTATATATATTATATTGCTATTGTGTCGCTCTGACGACCTGAGTATGCATGCTCAGTGTGAGGAGAAGATTTAGCCTGGATCAGAACTAGACGTGTAACAAAGACTTCTTGACTTGCCATTCTGAGTTACATTTGTTTGTTCCACTTCAGGTCAGTCTTTACATTGTTTCTTTCAGTTACTGCTTTTCTCATTACCTGCGCATCATTTACTGTTTACCATGAAAAACTAGAAGCCGAAGTGTGAGTACGGCAGGACATTTCCTTGACCGTAGGAGCATGGCTGGTTTTTTCTACCCCTCGTATTCCGTATTTTGGGAAGCGGGGCGTGACAGTTGTGTGCATGAAATTGATGGATCTTGAAGCTGGACTTCGAGGTGGAACATCATTCCGGGGGCGGAGCATCATCCCGGGGAGCATGATTCCCGGGAATCGGAGCATCATTCCGATGAGCGGAGAATGATTCCAGGGGTTCGGAGCATCATTCCGAAGAGCGGAGCATCATTCCAGGGTTCGGAGCATCATTCCGAAGAGCGGAGCATGATTCCCAGGGTTCGGAGCATCATTCCGAAGAGCGGAGCATGATTCCAGGGTTCAGAGCATCATTCCGAAAAGCGGAGCATGATTCCAAGGGGTCAGAGCATCATTCCGAAGAGCAGAGCATGATTCCAGGGATCGGAGCATCATTCCGAAGGGTGGAGCATAATTCCAGGGATCGGAGCATCATTCCGAAGAGCGGAGCGTAATTCCAAGGATATCGGAGCATCATTCCGAGGGGATCGGAGCATCACTCCGATGGGTGGAGCATAATTCCAGGGATCGGAGCATCATTCCGATGAGCGGAGCATGATTCCAGAGATCGGAGCATCATTCCGAAGGGCGGAGCATGATTCCAAGGGATCGGAGCATCATTCCGAAGAGCGGAGCATGATTCCAGGGGATCAGAGCATCATTCCGATGAGTGGAGCATAATTCCAAGAATCGGAGCATTATTCCAAAGCTCGGAGCATAATTCCAAGGTCGGAGCATCATTCCGAAGAGCGGCATACATTCTGACCGAAGCATAATTTCGATGCAGAGGTTGATTCTTAGGCGAAGTATAATTCCGACAAGGAAGGCAAATATTCCGAGGCGAAGCATTGCTTTTGACATGGGGTATATTCTGAGACGGAACATAATTCCGGCGCAGAGCTTGTTGGCTGACTTGATTCCGAGACGAAGCATAATTTTGACAGGGAAGGCAGGTACACCGAGGCGAAGCATCATTTCGACACGGGGTGCATTCTGAGACGAAGTATAATTCCGACGCAGAGCTTGCTGGTGGACTTGATTCCGAGGCCGAGCATAATTCCGATGAGGAGGTCGTTGGTTGATTCCGAGCCGAAGCATAATTCCGACAGGGAAGGCAGATACACCGAGGCAAAACATCATTTCGACACGGGGTGCATTCTGAGACAAAGCATAATTCCGACGCAGAGCTTGCTAGTTGACTTGATTCCTAGGCGGAGCAAAATTCCGACGAGGAAGGTAGATATCTCGAGGCGAAACATGATTTCGACACGGGGTAAATTCTGGGACGAAGCATGATTCCGCCGCAGAGGTTGTTGGTTTGATTTGATTTGGATTGACATCAGCATCGCTACACTGGAGTATGGTACCAGGAGCGAATCATCATTTGCCATGAGTGGATTTGAGGATTTGGCTTTGGTTTGGCATTTGCATTGCTGCACTGGAATAATGCTGAGAGCAACTCATCATTTGCCCCGGGAGGGCTTGGAAATTGGTTTTTGCTTGGCATCAGTATTGCTACACTGGGATGTGGTACCAGGAGCAAATCATCATTTGCGCTTGCTTATCAGGAAGCGATGCCTTAGGAGACAGGTTTTAGGTCCCTATCACCTAAGACTTTTCGATTTTGTGAGCCGTAAGGGTCTCACAAAGCATTTTCTCCCTATGGGTGGTAAGGATCCAGTAGGTGTATTTTCTCCTTAGGAGTCGTGGGGGCTCCTAAGTGTTTTGCTCCTTTGTGAGTCGTAAGGATCTCACGCGGGAATTTTTTCCTCACAAAGTCGAGAGGACTTTGCGAGTGCATTTGTCGGGACCCGGTTCTTGCTCACGGAGCAAAGTGCCACACGGAACAAAGTGCCACGCCAAGTGTCGTGTTTAGTGGGCGGGGGCCACCTCTTGAATCCGTGGGGGCCACCTCTTGAGTCCGTGAGACCCACTGTAGAACAATGGGGACTCTTCGGAATACATTCCGAAAGGGGGCAGATCTGTACTATAAATGGAATGATACCACTCTTCAATACAGAGGCGCCTTTTAAGTGAACCGGCACTATAAGAGCTTGAGAACTCCGTAGTTAAGCGTGCTCGAGCCAGGGAAGTTCTGGGATGGGTGACCTCCTGGGAAGTGGCCCCTGGTCGGGTCCGGTTCACCCCGAAGGACAAAACCGTGCGGCTTCGGCCAGAGCGGACAATACTCTTTGTATTGGGGGTGGGGCGTGACAGAATGGTATCAGAGCCTGTGTTAGTATCAAGGGATAACATTAACTAAACTGTATTACGATATTCTTGTTCCACTACTCTTGATTTCTATCCTTGAATCTGAACCTATTCTTTTGAATCTTCCAGTGTTATGACGTCCCTGAACGACCCCTCCTCGGACTCCAGCTCTCAGGACCGCACGGAAAGAATACTCAGTGCGCTGACCACTCTGGCGGAAGCTCAGGAGAGGAAGACAGATTTGCTTACTGAGGGACTCAGAGCGATTACCGCTGCAGGAGGACCCTCCGCACTTATTACCGCCCCCGAGGGCGCTATTCCACCAGCTTATCAGGCTAGGGCTGGTACTGTGTCAGACTTCCGACGGTTACACCCAGCTGCGTTCACAGGGCTAGCTGAACCCTTTGAGGCTGAACAATGGCTGGTAAACATGGAAAATTTATTGGCAGCCGCCAAGGTTCCAGAGGAAGACAGAGTGGATGTGATAAAGATACAATTAGAAGACGTGGCCCGTACATGGTGGTCGGTGGAAGAAAGCAGACTTGAAGGGCCGATCGAATGGAGCAAGTTTAAGAAGTGCTTCTTAGATCATTATTTTCCTCCCACAGCCAAGGCAGAAATGGAGGAAAAGTTTATTCTTTTAAAGCAGAATGGACGCCCAGTGGACGTTTATGCGGCAGAGTTCAACAGTCTGAGCCGCTTTGCTCCATACATGGTCAAATCAGAAGTCACCAGGGCCAGGCGTTTCCTTCAGGGGTTAGATTTTGAGTTGCAGCAGCTGATTGCATCGTTGGATCTACAGACTTTCGCACAGGTACTCAACGCGGAGAGAGTTCAGGAGCAATTGATTAACAAATTCAGGAGACCCCCAGTCGTTCCAGCACGTACCCACGTGCCTTCTTGAGGAGCCATACCGGTTCACAGAGCAGGGACAACGTAAATGAAGCGCCCGTTTGTACCACAGCATCGCCCCCAGAGACAGGGCGTAACTTGCGGCTATTGCGGTAGAGGAGGACATACTCAGAAGGACTGTCGTCGTGCCAAGGGACAGTGCTTGATTTGCGGTTCCAGTCAACACAGGATTAACAGTTGTCCTGAACGAGCGGAAATACAGGGAGGTTCTGGACCGTCACAGCAGAGGCCGCAGGAGCAGAGGCAACCATTTACTGGTCGCGGTCAGGGACGGGCTTTCACTTTGACCGCCGAGCAGGCAGAGGCGTCAGGAGACGTGGTTACAGGTACTCTACTCATACATTCCTTGCCAGCTAGAGTACTATTTGATTCAGGAGCATCGCATTGTTTCTTGTCTGAGCATTTCACCAATACACACTCAATACCACATGAACCACTAACCAAGGGATGGGAAATTCATACGGGTAATGGCATTATTATATCTAGTCGAGAATGTAGATTATGCCCGGTTGTAGTGTGTGGTAGGGAATTCTATGCGAATTTCCTCCTAATTGGGACAGGCAGTTACGACGCAATTCTTGGGATGGATTGGATGAGCACTTTCCACGCAGTTATCGATTGTCGTGCAAAGAAGGTGATCTTCCGCATTCCCCATCACCCGGAGTTTGTTTTCGAGGGCGGAAGCGAATCTTTGGAACCAGCTAAGTACAGAGCAAAGCCTAAGGAACTGACAGCTATGGAGATTGATAAGAGCCCAGCCCCAGAAATTGTTCGGGACTTTCTAGACGTATTTCCTGAAGATCTACCAAGTCTACCACCTCCTCGGATTTTGGAGTTCTCAATCGATTTGATTCCAGGTACAGCCCCAGTATCCAGAGCCCCATACAGAATGGCACCAGTTGAGTTGGCGGAGTTGAAGAAGCAGGTTGAAGAACTGTTGGAGAAGGGATTTATTCGGCCAAGCGCTTCACCGTGGGGTGCACCAGTCCTATTAGTAAAGAAGAAGGATGGATCGTTGCGAATGTGTATAGATTATCGGGAGCTGAACAAGGTCACGATAAAGAACAAGTACCCAATACCGCGCATTGACGACCTATTCGATCAGCTAAGTGGAGCCAAGGTATTCTCGAAGTTAGATCTCCGTTCTGGATATCATCAAATCAGAGTAGCAGCCGAGGACATATGCAAGACGGCTTTCAGGACCCGATACGAACATTACGAGTTTCTTGTGATGCCGTTTGGTGTTACCAATGCCCCAGCAATATTCATGGATTTAATGAACAGGGTGTTCGCAAAATACTTAGACACGTTCGTAGTTGTATTTATCGACGACATACTTGTCTACTCGAAGACCTGGGAAGAGCATGCTGAGCATTTGCGCACGGTCCTACAAATTCTTCGGGAAGAGAAGCTGTATGCGAAGCTGAGCAAGTGTGAATTCTGGCTCGATAAAGTTCAGTTTTTGGGACATATTGTTTCGGGCGAAGGCATCTCGGTGGACCCGGCGAAGATAGAATCTGTCAGAGATTGGCCGACGCCGAAGTCAGTGGCTGAGATCAGGAGTTTTCTGGGATTGGCAGGTTATTATCGGAGATTCGTCCAAGATTTCTCCAGAATCGCGGAACCATTGACGAGGCTAACACGGAAGGACGTGCCGTTTACATGGACAGAAGAGTGCACTCAGGCATTCGACACTCTGAAGCAGAAGTTAACCACGGCGCCTATTCTTACAGTACCAGATAATTCAGGTGGTTTGTTGATACACAGTGATGCCTCAGGAAAGGGTTTAGGCTGTGTTTTGATGCAGCACGGCCGTGTGGTTGCTTACGCCTCACGACAACTGAGAAACCACGAGAAGAACTACCCCACGCATGACTTGGAGTTAGCCGCGGTAGTCTTTGCATTGAAGATTTGGAGGCACTATTTATTGGGTGAGAGAGTGGAAGTATACACGGATCATAAAAGTCTGAAGTATGTTTTCACCCAGAAGGAACTGAACATGAGGCAGCGCCGATGGCTAGAGCTAATGGCAGATTATGACTTGGACCTTCAGTATCACCCGGGGAAGGCCAATGTTGTACCAGATGCGCTTAGTCGAAAGCCAGCGATTATGATGTTGACCGATCAGAGAAGCATTATTGAGGACTTTCAGAGGCTTGAACTTGAAGTCGTTATGCCGAACGCACTCAGTCAACTTTGGCAGCTACAGGTGCAATCTTCTCTGGTGGATCGCATCAAGATAGCACAAGCGAATGATCCCCGATTGCAAAAGTTCAGAGAGCAAGTGGAAGCTGGATTGAGAACGGATTTGATTATACACGAAAATGGCTCTCTGAGATTCGGTAATCGACTCTGCGTACCTAAAGGAGATGTACGAGAAGAAGTTTTGGCTGAAGCACACAGTTCAGCTTATTCTGTGCATCCAGGAGGTACAAAAATGTATCAGGATCTAAAGCAGCACTTTTGGTGGAACGGAATGAAACGGGAAATTGCGAGGTTCGTATCCAGGTGTTTGGTATGTCAGCAGGTGAAGGCGGAACATCAGAGAACAGCAGGATTATTACAACCATTGCCGATACCTGAATGGAAGTGGGAGCACATTACTATGGATTTTGTGACGGCCTTACCACGGAGCCCTAGAGGCAATAATGCTATTTGGGTTATCGTCGATCGCCTCACAAAAGCTGCACACTTCCTACCTTTCCGAGTGGGACAGTCGACAGAATCACTGGCAGAAAGATATATGCAGGAGATTGTGCGACTTCACGGTGTTCCAGTCAGCATTGTGTCAGACCGGGACACGAGATTCTTGTCGCACTTTTGGAAGAGCCTACAGGAGAGTTTGGGAACCCGCCTTAAATACAGCACAGCTTATCACCCACAGACGGATGGACAATCCGAGCGTACAATTCAGACGCTCGAGGATATGTTGAGAGCCTGTATGTTGGACTTTCAGGGTTCCTGGGAGGACCATCTGCACCTAGTCGAGTTTTCTTACAACAATAGTTATCAGGCTAGTATTCAGATGGCTCCTTTTGAAGCGCTATACGGGCGGAAGTGTCGATCCCCAGTATGTTGGGACGATGTGGGAGAACGAAGATTACTGGGCCCCGAACTCATCGTTCAGACAGTTGACAAGGTCCAAATGATCAGACAACGTATTAAGACAGCTCAGGATCGACAAAAGAGTTTGGCAGATACCAGCAGAAGGGCACTTGAGTTCGAAGTTGGAGATCATGTATTCTTGAAGATTTCCCCTACACGTGGAGTTATCAGATTCGGAAGTCGGGGAAAGCTTAGTCCCCGTTTTATCGGACCTTTTGAGGTACTAGAGCGAGTAGGAGAGGTGGCTTATCGACTTGCCTTGCCTCCATCGCTAGCTGGTGTGCAAAACACCTTCCACGTGTCATAGTTGCGGCGTTATGTCCAGAATGAGAGCCATGTCCTGGACCATTCGGAACTAGTTTTGGGGATCGATCTGTCATACGAGGAGCAGCCTACTACCATCCTCGACCGCAGAGAGAAAGTGCTGAAGAATAAGGTCATACCGTTAGTCCGTGTGTCTTGGGGCGGTCGATCTCCAGGAGAATCCACCTGGGAGCGGGAGGAAGATATCCGTGATCATTATCCACATCTCTTTGTTTAGTACATTTTTCTTGTATCTTTGTTAAATTTCGAGGACGAAATTTTTGTTAAGGGGGGTATGATGTAAATCCCCGTTTCCATTCTAATAAAAGTTTCCTATTCTCTGATTTCCAGTAGTTCTTTTCTTTTCCTTCATATTTTGAAGTGGTTATTTAAGCCCAATATTTATATTTTTTCCAAACCGTAAAAGCTAAAACCTAAGATTTAAAACCCAAAATAAAATAAATATTAACACACTATTAAACCCTCAGCCCACATCCGATTTTTTTATAATTCATTAACTAAAATATAGCCGGCCCCTCTCTATTTCCCTCAGCCCATTCAAAATCATTTTGAATTTCCCAGCCCGTTTCCTTTACAGCCCACAACCTTTTAAATAAAATCCTAAATCTTTTTACTTCGGCCCGTTCCTCCTCAGCCCACCATTTATTTTCTCAAAAAAAAAAAAAGAATTTCTTTTAGCCGGCCCACACCCTTCAGCCCACTCCCTCTAACCCCAGCCCGTTTCCTCATACCCGACCCGCCACTGCACTATTCATCTCCTTCTCAAAAATCCCCAACGGCTAGTTCCTTTAGCGCGCGCGCGACACGTCTCCTTCGCCGACGCTCACGCCTCACGCCCACGCTCCTGCCGTTACCCTCCCCCACGTTTTCAACCTCGTCGCCCTCATCTCTCTCTTACTCACCAACTCCATCACAGAAAAAAAAATCCCTCATCTCTTCCCCACAGGAAACCCAACGAGCACCAAATTTTCCTCACCTCGCCGCCGGCGACGACCTTCGACAGCCCCTCAGCAACCCTCAAATCACTCCTCTACCAACCCTCTCCCTCCACGACTCCTCCCTTCTTCAACCGAGCACCCCTGTAGAACATCCCCTGCACACCCACTCCCCTGCACACCGACCCACTGCAACCAAGCTCGACACTCCTCGACGCCGGTGAACTCCCCACCACATCGTCGATCTCCCTACGACCCCCTCAGCATCATCACCATCACCGTAATCCACTACCCCACTGCTCCCCATCTATCTCCAAAACTCCAAAACCTTTTTCCAAACAATTTTTCCCCCACTGGGCACTTCACTGCGCAAGTTGCCGGAGCGACGCCGTCGACCTTCGGAAACCCTAACACTTCTCAGGCGGACCACAGAGCACCCCCTAAGCTTCCAGCGCGCGCGAGACGACTCCGGGAAACTCCGATGTGAAACTCGTGTTTCGAACTAGGCTCGCGAGAATCCGGTACGTGGCGTACAACGCGCGTTCGCGACATCGTTGCTGCCGTACGACCCCGAGGCGTTCTCCAGGCAAGTATTTACTTGCTTCATGCTATAATAATAGTGTTACCCACCTAGATCATGTAGTTACAAACTTTCCGATTTCCTATACGTGTCAAGACCCAAGTGCTCGATGTTAGTTACCAATAGAAATAATTGTCTAATTTGACGGCAACCGATACATTCTGTTGGCCCTTTTAATGATGTATAACGTGTGTGAAATTCGCTGGAAAATACGATTGTTTGTAACAAAAAATCGATACCCCCAAACATGTCGTCAAAACTAGAATTCTCTCGTAACTGAAAACGAATAAAAACACCATAAATCATACACATATTGGAAAGATGCGTTCGAGGGCTTAAATCGAAGCCGACTCGACGAACTTTAACCCTATATAGAATTTTAATGTTTTCTGTTCTGAAACCATGAAGATAAGTGGATTGGAACACGACTCTGGACTGCAGTCCAGAGCGTTTCTGATTAGTGTGTTCTGTCTAAAGACCTGCGTCCCCGTGTTTCCTGAAATAGTGTGATACGGAAATTTACAGTAGTTATAAGATAATTCTGTTAGTGAAATAAAACAAGTGGTTTCATTCCGATTCATCGCCGTTTGTTATTTTAAACTATATTTAAAAGGGCAGAACGTAAAGCTGTTCAGAACAATTTCTGAAATGACATATTGAGATTTAACTGTGTATAACTTTCAACGTACAGATGCGATTGAGAATCCGTCTGTTGCGTTGAATACTTTATCGAAAACCCTAAATTTCATTTAACTAAGACATCGCTAAATTCTGAGCCCAACTGGGTGCAATTCGTGTCGCGAAACAGATGATCAGTTCTGAAATTGAGATTCCAGCCACGGGCACTTAAACTGAAACAGTTATATCTTGAAAACCGAAACTCCGATTGAACTGAAACAAATTTTGATGAATTACTGACTGATTGTTCTATATATCTTACTTACATCATTTTTGCTGAATTCGTAACATATTAATTTGTACAATTTATTTTAGTTCGTGACATGCATGTTAATTCATAACATACCGAGCTTATTGGTAGCATACAATACATATATCATACCCTTGTCATTTACACAGTGTTAGTGCGTGTGGACATTGCATTATCGTGCGTGATAGATATTGGTTTAGGAGTGACGAGTACACCAATGGAAAGTGAATATTCGTGACAGTGATTGATACAGTGGACAGTGATGAAACCGCGCCATTGGTATACTCGTACACAACTAGATCAATATCTTAAATAGTGTAACCTGGGGAAAAAAGGGAAAATCAAAGTGGAAAGAGTATCGTATTTAGCGGGACCGTGTTTAGAGGATGATCATTCGAACCGTGATACTTATACGTGTAGGACAGGATCTAGCGATCCGGCTGACAGAGCTATGTCCCGGGCATGTGGGCCGTTGTCTCGGGTATGTACGAGACTCCTGTTAAACAAGATTCTCCTTCCACTATGTGATTTCAAACATGACCTAGAGACCGATAGGGACACATAACATATTCTGCATCATATTGTGACATAGTGATTACTTGCATTATTCTCATACCAGTATTACCTCATTTACCTGTTTCATCTGATTATAATAATATTATTATTTGTGTCGCTCTGACGACCTGAGTATGCATGCTCAGATCCCGCAGGAGGACCAGCACAGGAGACGGATCTATCCTTTGAGTTCACGGAGATATAGTTGGTGTACCTTCTTCATTTACTGCTTTCCATAAAAGAGATTGTGAGATTGAACTTGGTTAGTTATCGTTCTTATTATCTGTAATCTGTGAACAATGAAATTTTAATGTAATAAATTAGTGATGTGATTCCTTTAATACTGTGCTTTATTTACTAATTACCATGTAAAGCTAGAAGCCGAAGTGTGACTACGGCGGGATGATTCCTTGACCGTAGGAGCATGGCTGGCCTAGTCATACATCGTTTTCCGTATTTTGGGAAGCGGGGCATGACAGCATTTCATCTCTTTTTCACGAGTTTGCGCCCTTTCGGGTTTTCACAAACTCACCGGCAGTCCTGCTGTTTTTACTCACAGAGCCCTTTCGGGTTTTCATCCGTGCCCATTTTTCTTGTGGACATACCTTTTTTTAATTTTTAATTTATTATTTTTAGAGAGATTGGGATTGTTTTACGCCCGTGGATTGTATACGGTTTTGCAAGATGTATGATCCAGACCGTAGGGCCATAAAAATTTCGGGACTTTGTTGGCGTCTGCATCGCTGCACTGGAATATGGTACCAGGAGTGACTCATCATTCGCCACTTGGGAATTTGGATTTGGAATTTGGCCGGCGTCTGCATCGCTGCACTGGAATATGGTACCAGGAGCGACTCATCATTCGCCACTTGGGGTATGGGATTTGGAATTTGGTTGGCGTCTGCATCGCTATACTGGAATATGGTACCAGGAGCGACTCATCATTCGCCATTGGGGTATGGGATTTAGAATTTGGTTGGCGTCTGCATCGCTGCACTGGAATATGGTACCAGGAGCGACTCATCATTCGCTACTTGGGGATTGGGGAGCGATGGCTTAAGAGACAGGTTTAGATCCCTATCACCTAAGGCTTTTCAATTTTATGGGTCGTAAGGGTCCCATAAAAGCATTTTCTCCCTACGAGTCGTAAGGATCCCGTAGGTGCATTTTCTCCTTAGGAGTCGTGAGGACCCGCAAGTGTGTTTTTCCTTTGTGAGTCGTAAGGATCCCACGAAGGTTTGTTCTCCTCATGTATCGTGAGGACACATGAGTGGGTCTTCCCAGTGGAGCATGATTCCAAGGATGGAGACTAGCCGCGTAACTGGTGATTGCGGTGGAGTATGGGTATGATGAGAATTATTTGAGCCCGTGGATTGTATACGGTGGTCAGCATGGGGACCAACCGTAGGGCCGAGGGAATTTTGAAAATTTGGATTTTTGTTGGCGTCTGCATCGCTGCATTGGAATATGGTACCGGGAGCGACTCATCATTGTGTACGGAATATGCTGAAAGGTTCCTAGGCACCCTAATGAGGTCTCACAAGGCATCGATCATGCCAATATAAAATTTTATGGGTGCCGAGAGACCCGACTACGGATCGTTAGCTAGAAATCTAGGCGAAAAACAATCTAGTTAACAACTTAACTAATGGGATATCGGAAATACAACCTTTGTAGATCCGGTGCTCCACCTCCATAGCTCCGCAACGAAGTCGTCTCCGCTGTCCAAAAGGAATCCGGGCTCTAGAGTCGGCTTCGTCGGAGAAAAAGCGAGCTAGGTCGTCGATGTCCATGCCGAAGATGATCTACGTCGAGGCATCGCTAAATCAAGCTCCACCTTCACCAAGCCCTAAAAACTTGTGAAGGAAACACACTCTACTACTTGGCAAGAGGTAGAGGATGAAGAAATAGGAAGTGGGTAGACTTTAGAATTGGATTTCTCACTCTTTATCATCAATCACCATTGATGACCTTGCTTTCTTCACTTGAAGAAAAATGAGGAAGAAGAAGATAATAGTTATGATAAGTTATTAAAAATGAAAAGAATAATCCATTCTTATCATAACATAACCCAAGTTAAGTGTAGAGAATTGACCAAGGTTAAAGAATGGTTAGGGTTAAGGAGATGAGACAAAAATGGTGACTTATTGAAAGCTTCATGAAGCTTCATGTTGAAAACAAAACTAGCCATCATTTTTCACTTCTTTTCCTTTTCTCATTTATCTTTTAAATGCAAATGAAAAGATAAATGAATGAATAAAAGAAAACCCTAATCATTTACTTAACCTAGGTTTAATTCATTACACTTAACATGAAAGATATGTATCATCAAACATGATACAATCAAGTGCACAAAAATCATATCGCATATGCAATGCGCACACCCGAGTGAGAAAATCCATTTAAAGTGAACCGATACTAGTTAATGCAAAGTAATATATCAAATATATAATTATGCATTAAATCATTAAATCAACACTTGATTCAATGATCCGGTCATGTCGCACACAACCGACTAGTATTCAATGTATCGGCTTATCGAATCAATGCTTGATTCGATAACTAGGTTATATCGCATACAACCATTCGACACATTCATCGCGAGAATGAAATACGATATCACATACACGCATTATTCTCGGTCCCGCACATATCTCATATGCGCTCCTATTTCGTTTCGCTTGAGCCAGGAAACCTCTGTGTAGGACTCTAAAGACTCGTCAATACGCCGGCAGCAGGTGATGATCATATCAAACACCCACAAGCCGCAAGCGGTCTGCTAAACGTAACGGCCACCCGGGTATTGAGCGATCTGAAGATCGACGAGCAAGCCCGCTCACACTCCAGTGAATCCAACCAGTAACACTACCGTACAGTCCGGTCTGATCGTCTGATATGTCGCATATCTCGCCTAGGGGTGGTAAACGTCAGACCCCAATAGCTCGATAAGTCGTGTCGATATGAGGTCTATAACAATTCGAGAAACTACTGGTAACACTTACCGGTAAATCTCAGCAACCCTGGCCAGGGATTTCCTGTTATAGCCAATCGAACACAGCGCAACATCAACTCCCTATACCGGGAGAGACGAATCCCCTCCTATCGCTCATTGCCTCCATGTGACTCGGGACTGTACCCAAAAACCACCATTTTGCACGCCCTCTTGGACGTGGTAAGATGGAAATCAAAGCACAGTGGGAACCACACAAGACTCTATGACGATCTCGGGTCAACAGAATACTCTGTACCAGTGTCACCAGAGAACTGCCATCTGACGTGAGGTATAATACCATCTGGGAGTTCTCGGCGAGTCTGTCCAGTGTACCCAGTCTCTACTGAGCACCCGTATATCATCTCCGATGTCAAACACCAATGGATATGGGATCATCCATCGCCCATCTGTATGGGTCGAGAAGGTACACGCTAGTCTACTCTGGTATATTGATGCCCCATCTCGATACACCCACGACTAGGGACTTTGAAGGATGTACTTATGGACTACCATGTCCCCACTAGTATGATCCGCATCACAGTCCAGGTAGTCAAGTACACATCCTAAGGGCTTTACCAACATGTAACAGAGAGACAATCAGTGTCCACGTTAAGGTAAAGAGTAACCAGATAGCATACTATCATGTCGAGCAAGAAAGTCCTCCCTATATATGTCCCAGCATCCACTACAATATACATCCAATGTACAGTAATGGCCTCTAGGGCATACATATAACTAACATATGCCTAGACGGAACAAGAACGGATGTGTACGGAACGTCCTTCGTCGGCAAAATGCCGCGACGCGCGCACGGTATACGGAACGATTCCAAATAATGCACGAGGGTGATCACGCAAGTCAGGTACGTTCACTGGATCACTCGGATCGTCAGCGACGAGCATGGCTCCGACGGTGATCGCCCGAACCAAGAAACAAGATCAAGAAAAAGAAAGAAGAAGTAAGAAGAAAATGCTGTGTATTAAATAAGGAAAGAAAAATTAAATAAATAAAATATATATAATATATATATATATATATGCAGAGGAAAGAGAGAGAGAGAAAGGGTTGTTAGTTTGTTAGGAAATTAGTTTAGATTTAAATTTAAAAAATATTTTATTAGTTAACTAAATTTTAATTTGTATCGATTTATAAAATTAATATTATATAAATAAAATTTGATATTCTGGTAAATACAAATATAGTCCAAAACATGCTCGGGTCGGGTCTAAAATTCAGTTTTAAAATACGAAAAATATACATGTCGACCAAAATAAAAAAATGAATGTCCGGATATCGAAAAATGCATACCCCAAGAACGGATGCACGCACGTGCGCATAGCCATCCAAACAAATCTGTTTCACTGAACGGAACGAGAACAAGATGCGCGGATGCTACCACGGGGCTAGGG
Organism: Agapanthus africanus; assembly: GCA_030015575.1. NCBI lineage: Eukaryota > Viridiplantae > Streptophyta > Magnoliopsida > Asparagales > Amaryllidaceae > Agapanthus > Agapanthus africanus. The sequence goes on from CM057340.1 coordinate 683,250,070, forward strand.
GTATCATGCAGGCCATGCAATGTATTTTTAAAAAAATTTATGTGACTTAAAATGTTATATTGTAAAAATGCAAATACCAGATAAAATTCCAGTATTCAAGATGTATAAATTAAAATGAAAGTACACGAGTCCATGTAACAGGTCAAGATAAATCATAAACATGAACCAAGACTGGTTTTAAGCATGCGGGTCAGGTCGGATGTAAATACAAATGTCAAATACACTATTCGCACCTAAAACACAATAAATTAGGAAAATACCATAAATAAAGAAATACATGAACTAGAACTGGTATAAATGAACTTAGGTATTACAACTGCAGTCCAGAACTGCATTTCAACCCAGTTCTCATTGATGTGGTCTATCGGTATTGAAGGATAAACTATAGAGGTTTCTAGCTTATCGAGTCGGCTTCGATATGAGACGTAGAACATTACATTCCAACATGTATCTAATTTTATATTAATTTAATATCTCGACATGTACAGTAAAACCAGAATTGACGTCGCCTCCTTGGGATATCGTTTCACATGCGATACTTCGTTATTTGAGTTCAGTTTTCTATGCGATATTCGTAAGCAGCAAAAGGAAATATGGGTAAATGGTTTGAACATGATCGACGAGGTTTTAGTTCAGTTCTCCATATCGGACTGACAACACACAATATCGAGAATTATCAAATTAAATTTGGTTTTGCCTAACTCGTGAAAACGGTATCTAATATTTACAATTTCCACGCGATATTAATATGACGTTTTAGATCCGATTGTGTTCAAAACTGTAACGACTCTGATTTTACTGTACGAATTTTTTTAAATTAATGTACAGAATGGAGTTTGCAAGCCTGAGTACAATTTAAAAGTTGTTTTTGTTTAAGAACAACAAGAAAGCACTTGTAACTCATTGGTAAAGCCTTACACTGTTATGACATAGCCCCTGTATTCGAATCCCATCATCCACATATATTTTTTTTGAATTTTTCTTTTAAAATTTTTGGAAGCCCAAAAGTTTACACGTGCAGTGCACATAAGAAATGAAAAGGCAGAAAAACAAACATGTGTAAAATGTTATGTACAGCGATATGGACACGTGGCAGAGATCCAACAGGCCCCCCTCTACAATTAGACCGGCGAGATCTTGATTTGGGCCAGTGGTGACGGTAAGACCGTAGGGAATGAGGCCCGTGTCTTGCACACAAAACTCTTTGGCCTACCCCATTACCCATGTTCTGTTTATTTTCTCTGCAAATTAACAGAGACTTCAATTTCATCCTTTAATCCAATTTTAAATGCTTTTTAATTCAATCTTTTAATTCCAAAACCCTAATTCCACAATATAAATACAATCCCATACCCTAGCCCCTCCTCATTCCAAAACCCTATGTATATATTCACTAATATACCTCATTCTTAAAATCCACAATTATGAAAACCCTAAATAACATAAATAAATACTCGATATTTATTTTGAAAGTATATATATAGAAAAATATTTTTCATAAAACCCCCTCGAGTTATACAAAATTACATTAAGGACCTTAGTAAATATGGGTTTAAGTGGGATTAATTCTTTTGAGCCTCAGAGAGCCGGAGAAAGTGAGTGCTTGCCTATTTAAGGTAGAAAACTAAAACGGTGTTATCAATAGTAATTGTCTTGGAAAAAGACATAAATCTTGCTGTCCATGTGTAGCAGTTTCCGATAATTCCCAAACCTAATTCAGGATCCAAATCTGTTTAAAGTGTCTGACTCAAGTCTGAGTCCAAGTCTAAATCTGAATCCAATCCAAACATGCATCCAATTCAACATGAATCTAATATACCTGAACATGAATACCATAACAATATCAACATGCAAACATAACTTGACTTGACCGAACCATGGCTATATCTTGACTTGACTGCATGACTGCTTGATACATTCTGAACCTGACTATAAGAAACAACTTGTATCCATGGTCTCGGCAAGTCTGATTACTACAATCTATACAATATACATTACGGGATTTTAACAGGGTAGACTGGTATGGAACGTATTAGAAGTGGAATGAGATGGTCACTAAAAGACACCTACATGAACATACATGTCGTTATCCCATAGATTTTGACGGGGCCTTGTACTTCCGATTACTATAGTCCACGGAGTAAGTTGGACTTCTCTCGTATACATTGATACATTCTGTACCAAGTTACAAACAACCACGTTAGAATAAATAAACATATACCTGTATAAATTACCAGTTCTTTTCTCTTTACTTGTTCTATTTCTATATCTCTTTTGGGACTTACCGAGCGCTAGTTCGCTGATGACATTCATATTTCTTTCTTCTTTGGAATGTTCGTCAGGAGGACCCGACACTCAGGAGACCGAGCCCAGCCAGGACGATTTGTATTAGTTTGCAGAGGAGCCAGACTTTTAGCTTACTTGTACTTATTTTCTTTTCAGTTCATATGCCACTATTTATGCATCGCTTTCTATTATTGTACTTTTCTTTTCAGTTGTATGTAAGGAATGAATTTTAATAAAAGTTGTTGTTTATATTACATCTCTTGTCATTCTTGAGTACATTTTATTATATTGCTTAGTTACGTTTAACGTATTTACTTCTGAGTAAATACATCGCGTGCCCGTCACGTCTACTTCCCCGTACACTGGGAAGTGGGGCGTGACAAAAACTAACACTTTAGAATTAATACGATGATGGCATACAAAAATATATGTGATAGCATACTACGTAACACGGATTCACAATAATCGAATTAGTATAATGTTAACATGAATTTATAGATCTATGTAAGTAGCATGTTAAAGCAAGTGAGGTTTCACTTGCTTTCATACAGAAGCGACACAGCGTGTACGACACACGAGATGGTGCGATACTGGACACGGTGCATGGCGCGTGCGTGATGCGTGGTGACCCGGTACAGAACGCGGTGGCGACGCGGGCCTGATATGGTAGTGGACGTGGTGATGACGCGGGCATGACATGATACTAGGCACGGTCTTAGCTCGGTGCGTGGTGCGGGTGTGGCACGGCACGACACGATACTGGACGTGGTGCTAGGCACTACTGGACACAGTGCTGGTGTGGAAGTGGGCACAGTTGTGGTGCGTAGGTGGACATAGTGACGGTACGAAGTGGGCACGATGGTGGTGCAGCACACGGCACGGGTAGCTCAAGACTCGGCTTCGAAGACGACGATGGGCGGCAACTCGGCTCGGGTAGGTGCTGGAGAGAGGGGGTGGTGCAGTGTGGTGGTGGCGATGAGAGGCGGCAGCGGTGATCTGCGAGGTAGTTATCGGAGGTGGTGGCAGCGGCGGTGAGCTCGGTGGGTGTTGGTGAGATAGTGATCTCGAGAGGTAGGCTCGGCTGTAGCAAAAGGGAGTTGGAGGCGGTGGTGTTGGTACCGGGGTGGACGAGAAGGAGAAGAGGTGGTTGCGGTTGTGATGGTGGTGGCAGAAGGATCGCCAGAGGTGGAATAGAAAGGGGTTGCTTGAAGTGCGGCGATGGAGTTGCTGGAGGAGGTGAAGTAGTGGAAGGAGATGGTTGGTGGCGTTGCGATAGTTCTGGTGGAGGCTCCGGTGAGGTCGTCGTCGACGGTGGGGCTTTCAGAGGTCGAGGGAGAAGGAGTTTGAGAGAGAGAGAGAGACATTGGCGATATGCGGGGAGGTAGGTGCGGAGATCTCGGGGTTGTTGGCGACGATGCCACATCAGCATGGAGCGGTTTTCACGGGGAGGGGGGGTATGCGAGGCATTGGGTTTGCGCGTGTGGCGAAAGGAGAGAGGAGGAAAGAGAGAAGGGAAAGGAGTTGGGAGGTGGAGGAGAGGATCTCGGTGTTGTTGACGAAGTCGAGAGGAGCGGGTCACGTTGGGACGAGCACGAGAGGGGAGGGGGGCGTTGGCTCGTTCAAAAGAAGGAGAAAGAAAGGAGAAGAAGAAAAGAAGAGGAAGAGAATGAGGGTTAGGGTCGAGTCGGGTTCGAGTAGGTGTGTGGGTTTGGGCTAGGCTGGGGGTTAGGGTTTAGGTAAAAAATATAGAAGTAGAAAAAGTTGGAAAAATTAGGTTAAGGTTTAAAGAAAGAATTAGAAAAAAATTTTAAAAAAAAATTTAGAAATTTAAATTGGGAATTAAACGGAAAATTTATTGGGATAAAATTTTTAAATACAAGATGTACCATGAAACTGGGGATTTACATAACCCATAATGTTAAAACCTTTCCAAACCTATAAAGAAAATTATGCATTCCTAATGTAATCATGAAATGAAACATTTTCTAAAGTTATATACACGCCCATATGCACGCAAGCATAGTGAAACTCTATATGCTGTGCTGCATATTTAGAATATTGATATTTACTTTTATTATTGACAACAACTATTATATGCTGCAATATTAGCTAATATGATTGATATTAGAGTACATAATGCCATTTAAAATTATTAATTAATTGTGCAAATAAATAAAAAATAATATTATTTTTCATAAACAGAATTATTTATTAATCATACATGCATACCAAAACACGTGAAAACTGATACATTTGCATGTGCAGCTAGCTTCCAAAAATGCATGTCCCCCCACAAAAACAAGAAAAAAAAGATAAATTGCAAACTCCCACCCGAATCAGTTTTTCCGCTGATAAAACAGCCGTTGTTTCGAAATGATCGTCAAAAACGTCTAAATTTTTTTTCGGTTGTCCAAATAATCCTATCTGTGATATATATATATGGTTACCTGTTGTATCAAGATATTATATTATACAGCTGCAAGTTGCATGCAGCATCCGTAACTTGTATTTTTCAGAGGTTTTTTCACAGCATGGATTTTTCCGAGACAATTTAACCCCCAAAGAAAAAAAAATACATGTCCCATTCTCCATCAAACTTCAAGTCAATCACTCAATCTCAAGCTACCATGCGACCCTACAGTTTTGTCGTCATCCAATCAGCAACGTCACCCCTTACGAATGCACCACCCTTTTTGTCTAACCCCATGCTCCTCCCAAATCCCAGAATCCAAAAAACATTGCGGGATGCGCCACGTGGCAGCCATCCCGTACCCCGGCCGCGGCCACATCAACCCCATGCTCATCCTCTGCCGCCGCGTCCCCTCGGATGTTGTAATCTCCTTCATCATCACCGAGGAATGGCTCGGCTTGCTCACCGCCGCCGGCGAAGGATCTCCCCCGCCGGCGAAGGATCTCCCCCGCCGACGCCGGAGAACGTGCGGTTCGTGACGATACCCAACGTGATTCCTTCGGAGGTAAAGGCAGCCAAACACGTTCGTACATCATTGGTTAATAATTTTAACCGGTGACACTTCAAATATATGTGAAGCTAATTACTGTTGCAGATAGGGCGAGGGAAGGACTTCGTTGGGTTCATAGATGCCGTGCTCACGAAGATGGAGGCGGCGGTGGAGGCGGCGCTGGATGCGATGGAGGTGGCGGCCGAGGGGATACTGGCGGACACTTGCTTGACGTGGGCGGAGGCGGTGGGGAGCCGGAGGAATGTTCCGCTGTGGTCGGTGTTTACCATGTCGGCCACTTTCTTCTCGGCGGTGTATTGGTGGGACCGGCTTCCGGCGCACATCAAGGATGGAGTGAAAGGTTAGCTTTTGGGTTTTTTTTTAATCTACCCGCTGAAAAACATATATGCAAACCGTGGTATCGTAAAAACGGTGTTTCATAAAATTTAGGATCATTTGACATCGTAGCCTTGAAGCCAATGTCTTCTTTAAAAATAGAAATTGAAAGATAGAACGGCTGTTTGGCTGCTGGATTGTGAAATTTGGATTCCTAAAATAGTACAATTGCAAAAATCTAGATTGGCTAATTTTGTGTTTGGTTGGTATTGGATTCCTTGTATTGGATTTATTGATCCTTATAATCCTTGTTTGGTTGGAAAAAAGTAAATGAGATTTGGATTTGAAGATTAAAAAAAGAGATAGAAAGAGTAGGAATTTTTTAATAACAAAAGTACACGCGGGGCCACCAAATAGTGATAAATCCTCAAGAATCCTTTTATTTTTGAAGGATTTTGAGATCCAACTTTTTTGTGGGCCCCATCACACAATTTATACAAATCCATGTTTGTAATCCAAACCAACCAAACACAAAATTTGTGAATCCTAGGATCCTCAAATCCAAAACTCAAGAATCCTGCAAAATCCTTCAACCAAACATGCCCTTATTTTGGTTACCATACAAGTGAGAGCTAGGTACGGTTTGTTGAGTTTGGTGCAAACCCTACAACCATGGTTCCTTAAACTGTATCCCTTTTGCCAAATGACAAATGAGGCCCTACTTAGCATTCAAACACGGAGCAGCCATTTTCCAATCGGAAGGAATTTATGGTATTTTTATGGGGGAAACTGAATCCATTTTGGTTTTTTTTAAAGACGCATGTTATGATTTATGGGTCTCATGCTAAGAGAAATTACCTTTGCATCTAAATAATTGGATATTATTCAGGGCTAAATGGGATATAAATACTCGACGTTTCAGTCTAGCAACACATAAATAGCTAAGTTTCTAAAAGTTATAGATAAATATCCAGGATTGACGTTAGCACTCTAATGACTAACACCGTTAACAAAAAATATGAAATTATACTTGTACCCTTCTACAACCAACCTTAATTGTACCAAATTTTTTTAAAAATAAAATAAATCCCAAAATACTCCCCCCCCCCCCCCACACACAAAAACCCTAATTTTCTTATCGCGGGTCAAGGGGACACCCTAATTGAAGAAATTAGAAGCTTAATTGAAGGAGTAGTAGAGGAATTTAGATGAAGATCTGGATCGTTAGAGTTGTTGAAGTATTATTTCGATGAATTTTGAGAGGATGAAACATAGTTATGGTTAAGAACCTACAGTTCTCAATTGACTTTGAGAAGAAGAAGAAGAAAGAAAGTTGGCTAGGGTAGGAATCTCAATTGGCTTTGAGAAGAAGGAAAGAAAGAGGAAAGAGAAAAACGGCTAGGATTAGAGTTCTTAATTTATTATTATTTTTTGATTAAAAGGAGTTTACAAACTTATTAAAATCCTATATTTCTATTGAAAGGGCAAAATTGTCATAAAACACTCGCCTGTGTCACATGGGAAAAAGAAAAGGAATATTTGAACGGCAGAGTAATGACAAGCAGCAAAATGCTAATGGAGAGAATGTTGCGTATTTATACGCTACTTTAGAAACTTAGATATTTATGTGTCAATAGACCGAAATATCGAGTATCTATATACCATTTAACCTAGTATTTGGACAACATTACAATCCTATTAGAGTTTTTTGCTCTCATGATTGTGTATATTACACGGCTAGCTAAAACGTCTTAATTTATTCCATAGGAAAAGTAATTTTAATTATTTATTTAGTACCAATGAGCAATAACACAGTTATGTGCTTGTGTATGCTGTGTGCATGGATGTGGTGTATGCCTAGATGGGGCTCCATTCATATTTTTTACTAGAGCGGTACACAACTTTGAGACCCAATTATTTATTCAAGGCAGATTTGGGCTTATTGATTTTGACATGATCGAACCATTATATAAACATAATCGCTTTGTTTTGTCATAAAATAGGCCAATGCAAGTGGCACGGTAGTTTAGTGGTAAAGCCTTTTTGCAGAGCAGAAGGTTTGCCATTCAAATTCCCCTTGCATCATGGTAGAGTCTATTATTCAATCCCCCCCCCCCCCACACACACAAAAGGAAAGGGGAAAAAAAGAGAACAATCATAACATATAGTTAAAAGAAAGGAACTTTATTATATTATTTTTCTTGGTAATTAACCAATTATGAAGTCTATTTACATGTAAAGCAGAGCTAGTTTTTCATTTATGTGGGTGGTATTTGAGTCCGGATCAGGCCGTTTTTCGGTCATTAGTGGCAACTGGGGTTCACCAATTACTGACTGATTATTTTCAGAGAGCTGTTTGAAAATTTGTAGCAAGGAAACATCACTATATATGAGATGCAATTGGAAGTATAGTGTTTTTCTATATAAAAAACTCCAATTATATTTGATTATTAAACAACCATAATTTTGGATGAAGTAATCTCGGCAATTTTTAGCTAAAATGATCATATAAAATCCTGTAATTTAGTGATTTCTACCTTTCAATATTCCACTCTTCTTAGACCAATCCATTACTGTAAATCTGAAGGCCTCACAATTCACAACTAAAGCTATTCATATGCAGGAGAAGCAGATGTGCCTTTAGTTAAGTACATTCCTGGTCACAATTCGGTTCTTTTATCCGATATGAACAGAGTTTTCATCACCAAGACTCCTAACCGAGCCTCTGATACCTTCTTCATGGTAAGAAAAGCACAAGCCATTCTATTCACTTCCTTCTATGAGCTCGAGCCACAAGTTGTCAACGCCCTACGCGAAAATCTCCATTGCCCAATCTACCCAATCGGCCCTTCAGTCCCGTACATGACCCTCAATGGAAATAAAAGTAGCACCGATGCAAGCTACATCCAATGGCTTAACCTGCAACCGAAAAATTCAGTACTATATGTCTCATTTGGCAGTTTTCTCTCGGTCTCCAGTAATCAAATGGATGAGATTGCTAAGGGGCTGAGCTTGAGCGGGACCCGCTTTTTATGGGTCGCTCGCGGCGATTCTTCGAGAATTCAAGAAATGGTCGGGGGCGAAATGGGAATTGTCATGCCATGGTGCGATCAATTAACAGTTTTGAGCCATCCTGCCGTTGGAGGATTTCTAACGCACTGCGGATGGAACTCGACAATGGAAGCGGTTTTTTGCGGCGTACCGCTTCTTACTTTTCCAATATTTGGGGATCAGTGGGTTGATAGCCGCCTTGTTGTTGATGAATGGAGAGTTGGGTTGAGTTTGAGAGGAGTGGTTGGGGGAGATAAGATAATTTTGGGAGAAGAGATTGCTTTGGTTATGAAGAGATTACTGGATTTGGATGGGGATGAAAGTAAGGAAATGAGGAAGAGAGCTGCTGAGCTTCGAGAATTGGCCCGTGGGGCGATTGCTGATGGTGGATCGTCGAGTAAGAATCTGGATTCTTTTGTTAGAGATATTATGCAAGGTAATTGATTTGGTCATAATGCTGTAATTTGCATTTTCTCTTAGGGTGTGTGTGTTGTGGGATTATTGAAACATGCATGTTTTAATTCAAGATACTAATATCTGAAAAGTTCACTTTGTTACTTGCGTGCCTTTGTGTGCATGTATTTTACATCGCTTTTGACATACTGAAAGAATCATGTTCCTTCTACTGATGGCTCCTTGATCATAACGTGGGTTCACCGAAAATAGTCAAGACTCTTCAGGATTTATTTCAGGATTAATTTTTCTTTTTAGCATGTATTGCTCTTTGAGGAATATTCTGATGTATCATTTTCTTCTCCTTCAAAAGTATAATTGTGTTCTTTCTCTTCGTCACTAGTGCGTCAATCCTTATTATTCCAATGAAATAAGTTGTGCTTGGTTCATAGGGAAGTGATGGAAGCCAAAAGAAATTGGTCCATAGAAAGCAACACAAATTCAATTATCGACTTATTTTTTAGGGGATAATTGTTGCTGATTATTGGATTACAACATCTATTTGATTCGAAGTTTTTATAAGATTCATTTAAATTAAAGAAATATACGGTTCTTCTTTTTCTGTAACTTGATATATTAAGCATCTTCGGCCGACAAAACTACTTGCATTGTACCTGTCGACAAAACTCTTTGAGATATATTTAACTTTTTTCAAGGTTCATAGCACTAACCACCCCTATAGTTTGTGTAACACTTGTACCCCCTCAAGTGAGATATTAATGCAACGGCCCCTCTGCTTGTCGATCAAAACCTCTAACAATACACCAATTCAAATGTAAACAACTCAAATGATTGTTTAATCTAACTCGAAGAACTTTTTGGTGTTGTCCTAGAGTAGGATTCGAGTGTTTTGTAGGTTTTTGGTTGATGAGAACAGGGGTGTTTGTGGTAATAAAATCACTTGAGGGGTATAGATGCAAAGGCGTTTTCTGCAATTAAACCCCCCTTTATTTTAAATATACTGATATGAATAGCTCACTTAAGTCTCAGTTATATAGTATGGTGGCTATCAATTCAACATGAGCCATCAAGTACAACCATTTGAAAGAACAAGTAGCCAGAATTCAGATATGGAGTCTGCTTGCTGCCACATCATCGCCATCCCCTACCCAGGTGGAGGCCACATCAACCCCATGATCAACCTCTGACGCCTCCTCGCCACCAAAAACAACATCATCGTCACCTTCAACGTCACCGAAGAATGGCTCCGGCTCCTATCCTCAAACTCTTCACCTTTTTCATCAAAAATTCTACCAAGTACAATTGCTAACGTGATCCCTTCAGAAAAAACTCGGGGAATTGATCATGACGGATTTTTTCAGGCAGTTTATACAAAAATGTGTTGTCCGGTTGAGGAGTTGATCGATGGAATTGCTGAGGGGGATTTTATGTTGATCATGGCTAGTTCGGTTTTGAATTGGGTGTCGGAGATTGGGGAGAGAAGGAATACCCCAGTGGCTTCAGTCTGGACTGAGTCGCCGATGGTGTTCTTGGTGTATCATCTGTTTGATAAGGAGGATGCTGATTATCAGGTTTAACACCGTAAATGCTTGTGTGTTTTTCTTTTTTCTTTCTCTTTTTTTATGAACTTTTATTTTGAGATAAAAGATGGAATAGATTAGCCATCCCCCAATACTACAAGTTTGAAGAAATCTCGCGACATTCCACCCGTGGGGTTCGAACTTAAGAGCCCACATAACCAAATCTACCATCTCCTCAACAACGGAGCCTTTTATTCCAAGCATATGAGATAGGATACATCAACCAACTTGAGAATCACGCCGGGTCCAGCACATGAATCCTCCTCCTCCAGTCACTCCTATCAAATAATATACTTTCATTGAAGCCTTTAGCAACCATATTTTCTCGTATCACTTTCATCCATGTTTTCTTTGGTCTCCCTTTTGCACTTTTGACATTGCCTATATCGAGTGTATCTATTCGTCGAATCGGTGCTTCCATAGGTCGACGTTGCACATGATCAAACCATCTTAGCCGGTTTTCCCGTATTTTCTCCTCCTCAGGTGCTACACTAACTTTTGCACGAATACCCTCATTTCGCACCATATCTTTTTTAGTGTTACCACACATCCAACGAAACATACGCATTTCCGCTACGTGCATATTCTGTGTATGATATTTATTAGGAGCTCAATATTCTGTACCATATAATAAGGCAGGCCGAATAGCGCTTTGATAAAACTTCCCTTTCAACTTTAACGGAAAGTTACAATCGTATAAAATCCCTGTTTCACTCCATTTCAACCAACCAACTTGAATCCTTTGATTGATATCGCTATTGATCTTCCTATTATTTTGGATGATAGAATCTAGATATCTAAACTGATCACTCGGTGGTATCTCTTGCTCATCCAGTGTTATACCATTGTGGTCTCGACTTCTTTGTTTGCTAAATTTGCAATGCATATATTTTGTCTTGGACCTGCTCAATCTGAACCCTCGAGATTCCAATGTTTGCCTCCATAACTCCAATTTGGTATTAACCCCCGCTTTCGTCTCATTTACTAGAACAATATCATCAGCGAATAGCATACACTAATGTATCTTATCTTGAATAGTTCTAATAAGCCCACTCATCACGATGGTAAACGGGAATGGACTTAATGCAGATTCTTGAAGTAAGCCAATTGTAATCGGAAAATCACTCGTTAGGCCGCCGCACGTTCTGACATTTGTCACTACTCTATCGTACATGTCCTTGATTATGTCAATATACTTGACTGGGACCCCCTTCTTCATCATTGTTCCCTATAATATCTCTCTAAGTATCTTATCGTACGCTTTCTCTAAGTCAATAAATATCGTATACAAGTCTCTTCTCCTTTCTCGAAAACGCTCGACAAGTTGACGAAGAAATGAATAGTCTTTGTCGTTGATCGTCTATGCATGAACTCAAACTGGTTCTCTGTTATCTTAACATCTTTTCATAGCCCGTGATCACTCTCTCCCAAATTTTCATGGTGTGACACATAAGTTTTATTCTACGGTAGTTTGAGCAACTTTGAATATCATCTTTGTTCTTGTGGATATGTATAAGGATACTTTTTCTCCACTCATTTGGCATCTTTTTTGTTTGCCAAATCTTATTAAACATATTTATTAGCTATTTAACGCCTATCTTTGCTAAGGATCTCCAAAGCTCGATAGGAATCCCGTATGTACCAATCGCTTATCTTGATTTCATTCTCTTCAAAGCCTCTTTAACCTCAGATACTCTTATTTTACGTATGAAATCACGGTTTATATCTTGAGATTGAATGACAAATCCATCCAAATTCTTAGCAAAGCTCTTATTGAACAATTTGTCAAAATAATATCTCCACATTTCCTTGATATCCTCATCTCGAACTAAACTTTCTGATCTTCATCTTTGACACACTTCACCGCACACAAGTCTCTGGTTTTCCTTTTCCACATCCGAGCAATCCCGTATATATCATTTTCATCCTTCTTAGTGTCCAACTTCTCGTACATCTCTTTATAGCCTTTAGTTTCAGCTTTCCGAACAGCTTTCTTAACTTCCTTTTTAGATATTTTATACTTCTCAAAATCTCTTCGCGCCTCTAATTTTCTACAAATATTTATAAGATTTCCTCTTGATTTTAATAGCAGCAAATTTACCATCTCCTCGAAAACCATTCTACAAACCCACAAGCAAGCCTGCTCTTGGTTCAATCTCTCATCTTCACCTCATTTTACGAACTTGACCCTCCTATCATAAACACGTTCAAATCAAATCTCAACACCCCAATATACACTCTCGGCACTTCGATACCTTACACAACACTAAACACCAACACAAACGATCAGATATCTCGACTCAAAACCAATAAATTCTGTGATTTACCATTTCATTAGGCAGCTTCCTGCAAATCTCTGATGCCTAAATGACCGAAATGGCCCTCGAGCTCCGAAAGAGCAACGTGCGTTTTCTCTGGGTCGTATGTGGAAGTACCGAAAAAATCGAAAAAGAGATAGGAAGCAAGGGCTTGATTGTAAATTGGTGTGATCAACTTAAAGTTCTGTGTCATTCTGTGGTTGTAGGGTTTTTGACGCACTGTGGTTGATTTAGAACTGCTGGCATGGATCAATTTAGAACTGATTCCTCTAGCCAATAAAAAGTAACATATACTCCGATAATTTGTTCTGGTTATTTGCTCGGTGATGATGCTCGATATCGGTGATCTCCCAGATCATGACACGTGGCAGATGACGTGTCCCGGGGCTCACAAGAAAGGACCTATAGTGGCCGGTCAGACCACACCTACGCTCGTCCAACCGAGCAAACGCTGGCTCACCTCCGAGACCCCTGCGTAACCGTCCTCCTCGGCCTCACAGCTCGTCTCCGGGCTACCGCAGAACAAAGATATCACGGCTCTCCTGCTCGTCCGCGAGCTGTCCCGCCGAGGTCATCTTCCTCGGTCTCATCGACCGACCAACGGCACCGCTCACAGGCGCAACCGCCATCCCGCGAATCTCGCCATGCGCGAGATATCCGCCGGTCACATCCCACGTTCCATGCCATTACGATCCCCCATTAACGAGCCTATCTCACCATTAATAGGAGATCCCGCTCATCATGCGGGGGTGATGTCGGGAGCGTAACGGCCGGCGTGATTCTCGTGCCTGCCCTGCTTTCTGCCACCGCTATATAAACCCCTTCTTCAGACGGTCCAAGTAAGCCATTTTTTACTCCATTAAGCCGTTACTCTGCTCAGATCTCTAGTATAACTTGACCGTCGGAGGGTCCTCGGTGGTACAACCGTCCTGGGACTTCCTTGCAGGTAGCCCGGCAACTACAACCTCAAACCCATTGAGATCCACACGCTTCAGGAGCGACAACCTCCAGATCCAATCTCAGCCACTCATCACCGTCATCAGCAGATCAACAGAAGGTAACATCTTGGCGCGATCCAGGCCGCGTCAGCTGGCGCCGTCTGTGGGAAATCCTTGATTCCACAAAAATAAAAGTTCACTTTTCGATCTCAATCCAATGGAGAGCGATCATTACGAAAATCCAAGCACTAGCCGCCTCCCCTCAACGGAGGAGCGGACGAACCTCCTCCGCCGAACGCCATCAACGCCCTCGCCGGCCGCATAGACCGACTCGCGTCTGTTGTGGAGGCGCTGATCCGCGTCCAAACGGTGGGGCAAGATCACTAAGTCACCGCTCCCCCACCTCGGGACCGGGACCCCTACAAAGGGAGAGAAGGCTCCGCTCGTGCAGGCACGGCCGATCGTCGCCCCACCATTTCCAATAGCCGCAGGTCCCTCGGGCCGACATATTCAATAACTCGGTGGGCACCACTGCGTTTGGCTCCAAGGTCTTACGCCAGAGAGTTTCGCCCCGAGTCTCGTCGCACCCTTGTCTCTCCTGAAGCGGTGGCGGTCAGCTCGCCTGTTCGCAGGCATGGCCGGCACCCCCTCCCTCGACGGGGCCGCGCACGCGAGACTCTCCACGGCAGCTCAAATACAACCCCGCCGGGGAGCGTAAGGAACCTCACCGAAAGGAACCGAGGCTCGCCAAAAATCATGGTCATGACGGCGGGGGTACGTTGAGTACCTACGAGACTCAGCGTCCCACGCCAGCCGCGGAGGCCGATAGCCGTCCGAGGAAGAAGGACAGGGAGACCGACCCGATCACTTTTGACGACGGGGAATTTCACGGCATATCCCTGCCCCACAACGACCCCCTGGTGATTACGGCTCGGGTCCATCAATACGAGGTGCACAGGATCCTGGTCGACTTGGGAAGCTCGGCAGACATTCTATTCTATGACTGCTTTCTGCGCATGGGGCTCACCGCAGCAGACCTGAAGCCGACCTCCCACGTCTTTTCAGGATTCACCAACCACTCCATCCCGGCGGAAGAGGTAATCACTCTACAGTTCAACGTCGGGGAGGCCGGCCGCACGAGGACAGTGCCGGTGAAATTCATCGTAGCGAGAATTCCGTCGGCCTACAACATCCTCCTCGGTCGCCCCACGCTGAACTCCCTCCGGGCCCAGATATCGACCTACCATCTGGCGATGAAGTTCCCACTCGACCACGGCGGGATAGGTCGGGTCTATGGAGACCAACGAATTGCAAAGGTTTGCTTCACCGCAACATCTTCATCGGAGAGGCCGGTCGACGATGTCGAAGGTGAGGATGACATCAGGGGTTCTCTGGACACTCGAGACGAGCAAAAAGAGGTCCGAGGGACCCCGGTGGAGCCTCTGACAGAGGTCCCCCTCGTAGAAGGGAACGACGAAAAACTCATTCAGATCGGGTCACTTCTGACCGGAACTCAGCGAGATGACCTGGTTCATTTCCTCAGAAACAACTCCGACGTGTTTTCCTGGGCGCCTGCTGACATGCCTGGGATCGACCCCAAAGTTATATCTCACAAGCTCGGGGTAGATCCTACAGCCCGACCCTTCAGACAGAAGAAGCGAAGCTTTGCCCCGGTCAAACAGAAGGCTATCGAGGACGAGGTAGATCGGCTCCTCGCCGGCAACTTCATTCGGAATGTGCCATATTCGGAGTAGCTAGAAAACGTAGTCCTGGTCAAGAAATCAAGCGGGAAGTGGCGCATGTGCGTCGACTTCACCGACCTTAACAAGGCCTGCCCCAAAGACAACTATCCCCTACCTCGGATAGATCAGCTCGTCGACTGCTCGGCAGGACACGAGCTGTTGAGCTTCATGGATGCCTTCTCTGGCTACAATCAGATCCGTATGAATCTGGCAGACGAAGATCTTACCACTTTCACAACGGACCAGGGGGTATACTGCTACAAGGTGATGCCCTTCGGCCTCAAGAACGCCGGGGCTACATACCAACAGTTGGTCAACCGCATGTTCAAGCCACAGATCGGAAGGAACATAGAATTTTACGTCGATGGCATGCTCGTCAAATCAGTCTCGTCGACCGACCACGCCAAGGACCTGGGCGAGGCCTTCGAGGTACTTCGCAAGTTCAAGATGAAGCTGAATCCCGCCAAGTGCGCATTCGGGGTCACCGGGGGAACTTTTGTTGGTTTCATGGTCACCCACCGTGGGGTCGAGGCCAACCCGGAAAAAATCGACGCCATCCTCAACATGACCGTGCCCAAGACCAGCGTCGAGATCATGCAACTAACCGGGCGAGTGGCCGCTCTGAGCCGCTTCATGTCGAGGTCTGGGGAAAAGTGCCTCCCGTTCTTCAAAGCTCTAAGGAAAATTCTGAGGTTCGAGTGGTCAGAAGAGTGCCAAACCGCTTTCGACCAGTTAAAGAGGCACCTTGCGACGCCGCCCCTGCTCACCCGACCAATCGAAAGGGACGAGCTATCGCTGTATTTGGCAGTGTCCGACCAAGCGGCAGGCTCAGTGCTCGTCCGGGAGGTCGACGGAGTGCAGAGGCCGGTATATTACGTGAGCCACGTCTTCAAAGATGCAAAGACGAGGTATCTCGCCATAGAGAAGATCGTCCTGGCCCTCGTTGTGGCCTCAAGGAAGATGCGGCACTACTTCCAAGCACACACTATCCTCGTTCTCACCGAGCGCCCACTGGGGGCTATCCTCGCCTCACCCGAATCTTCGGGCCGCCTAGAGAAGTGGAGGTGGGAGTTGTCCCAGTTTGACATAAAATACCGTCCGAGGCAGGCCATCAAAGCACAAGCCCTGACCGATTTTATCGTCGAGTGCACCATCCCCAGCAAAGAACAGGAGTCCGCACCTCCCCTCGCGTCCCAACGACCAATCGGGGGGAGACCCGAATCGGTCCCTGAGTGGGTCATTTACATCGACGGGTCCTCAACCGAGGAAGGCTGTGGCGCCGGCTTCATCATTCGGGGCCCGAACGAGGCAGAAATGGAATATTCTCTAAATCTCAGATTCAAGGCCTCAAACAACGCGGCAGAGTACGAGGCCCTGCTGGCTGGACTCTGCATGGCCTTCGGGGTGGGGCTGAAGACAATTTGAATCCGCAATGACTCAGCCCTGGTCGTTGGCCAAGTGACCGGCCACTTCGAGGCTCAGGAACCACTAATGGTAAAATATCTGACCGAGGTAAGAAAACTTCGGAAGAACTTCGACGAAGTCCAGATAGAGCAAATACCCAGGCAGCTCAATGCCCAAGCCGACCCCCTGAGCAAGCTGGCTTCATCCTACTCAGCCAATAACAAGCGGTCTATCCTATTCGAAACCTTGTCATGGCCCAGCGTGGAAGACGGCGCGACAATACTTCATGTGTATGCAGCGCAGGAAGATGACCGGGACTGTAGGAGGCCCCTCGTGGAATTCCTAAGGGATGGTACACTCCCGGAAGATCGGGGAGCAGCCCGCCGTCTCCGGGCCAAGGCCCTTCATTTTGTCTGGAGCAATGGGAACCTTTAAAAAAATCCTTCACTCAGCCCCTGCTCCGGTGCGTCGACCCCCACGAAGCCGACTGCGTCCTCCGTGAAATCCATGAAGAGGTCGGCGACGCACACCAAGGGGCCAGAACCTTAATCCAGAGGCATTGCTCCAGGGGTACTACTAGCCCACTATTCACGAAGACGCCCAAAAGCTCGTTAGGAGATGCAAAAGTTGCCAGCTCCACTGAAGCATACCTCGCCTCTCGGCTATCGAGCTGACCGCTTTAATCTCCCCGTTGCCGTTCGCCCAGTAGGGATTGGACATGATAGGCCAGTTCCCGACCGGTACGGGAGGGCACAAGTATATCCTCGTCACGGTAGATTACTTCACGAAGTGGGTCGAGGCCGTCCCCGTCAGGAAACCGGACGCTGCCACGACCATCAAGTTCCTGCAGAACAACCTAATACTTCGATTCGGCATCCCGAGGTGTATCATCACCGACCATGGGATGAACTTCGAGAACGAGAAGGTGAAGGATTTCTGCAAGGAATATCATATCCTCATGAAGTTCGCCGCGGTCACACACCTTCAATGCAACGGGCAGGCTGAGGTCGCCAACCGGGACATCCTCAAGGGTATTCGGACCCGCTTGGAGGGATGCCAAGGCAGTTAGGTCGAGGAATTGCCCTGGGTCTTATAGGCCTTGCGCACGTCAAAGAAGACCTCCACTGGGGAAACCCTTTTCAGCCTCTACTATGGGACCGAGGCGATGGTCCCGGTGGAAATCGGGCTACCCAGTCACCGAGTCGAACACTTCAACGACGAAGCAAACACCACGGCACTGCGGACCAACCTGGACATCCTGTTGGAGAAACGGGACCGGACTCAAATCAGGGCTGCCGCTTATCAGCAACAAACTGCCCGATACTACAACGCGCGGGTCAAGCATTGCTCCTTCAAGACCGGAGACCTGGTCCTACGGCGAAACGAGTTCGTTGATCAAGGTAGGCTGCATAAGTTCTCCCCAAAATGGGACGGTCCTTTCCTCGTCTCCGAAGTGCTTCCCAGTGGAGTTTACCGTTTACAGGACGTGGACGGACGCAAGTTTCCACGGCCTTACAACGCTGAGAAGCTCAAGCTGTACCAGTAAAATGCATACCTACGAGTGTGTACCTCTCCTTTCACAAAGGCAATGTAAATTTTTCTAAATAGTCCTTTCATTCAAATAACAATGAGGGAACGCTAGAACGTTGCGAAAGAAGAGTCTTATTCATCCCAAAAGGTACTATGGGCTCCTCAGCTTTACAGAAAAGGGGAAGGTTACAACGAAGGCGGAACGAGACCAAGAAAGTACTACTGGTGGTATTTTGCACGTTATCCCTGGCCGAGCGTGGACATTGCTTACTTTGCAGAACACGCTCGTGCGGGCCTCCCATGGCCTCTCCAACGCCAGGGATCAAAGCCCTCAACAAGAGCCCGGCAGCTACCCTGCTCGGCTATCACTGGCCGGTAGCTTCCCTACCCCACAACGTCAGGGATCTAAGCCCTCAACAAGAAGCAGCCCAGCAGCTACCCTGCTCGGCTATCCCTGGCCGGTAGCTCGCCTACCTCACAAAGCCAGGGATCTAAGCCCTCACAAAAAGGCGATTGAGCAGCTTCCCTGCTTGGTTCATCCTTAGTAGGCCTCCCACGGTCCCTCCAACGCCAAGGATCGAAGCCTTCACGAAGAACCAGCCCAGCAGCAACCCTGCTCGGCTATCCCTGGCTAGTAGCTTCCCTACCCCACAACACCAGGGATCAAAGCCCTCGCCAAGAGGCACCGGGCAACAACCCTGCTCGGCCATCCTTAAGGACAAAAAGCCCTTGCCAAGAGGCACCGGGCAACAATCCTGCTTGGCCATCCTTAAGGACAAAAATCCCTCTCCAAGAGGCACCGGGAAGCAACCCTGCTCAGCCATCCGTAGTAGGTCTCTTACGGCCCCTCCCGCGCTAAGGATGAAAAGTCCTCGAAAGAGGCAACCGGGCCCGCCCTTGCTCGGTTATCCATGGCCGGTAGCTCCCTACCCCAACAAACCAGGGATCAAAGCCCTCGCCAAGAGGCAACCGAGCCCACCCTTGCTCGGTTATCCCTGGCTGGTAGCTCCCTACCAAACCAGGGATCAAAGCCCTGGCCAAGAGGCACCGAGCAGTAACCCTGCTTGGCCCGTCCTTAAGGATCAAAGCCCTCGCCAAGAGGCACCGAGCAGCTACCCTGCTCGGCCATCCTTGGTAAGACACTCGTGGCCCCTCCTGCGCTAAGGATCAAAGCCCTCGCCAAGAGGCACCGAACAGTTACCCTGCTCGGTCCTGTCCTTAGTAGGCCACTCACGGCCCCTCCCGTGCTAAGGATCAAAGCCCTCGAAAGAGGCAACCGGGCTCACCCTTGCTCTGTTATTCCTGGCCGGTGGCTCCCTACCACAACACACCAGAGATCAAAGCCCTCGCCAAGAGGCACTGAGCAGCTACCCTGCTCGGTTGATCATCGGCATGCCTCTCCAAGCTTCCCACGCTAAGGAACATGACCTCGCCAAGAGGCATCCGGTTCGACGTCTAAGCAATCTCCACCTCGACTTCGGGGCCATGGAGATACCATCTTCACACCGGCCTTTGCACACTCGGCAAACAAACAGATTCAACTCGATGTGTGATCGCTAGACAAAGAACCGACATAAAACGAAGGCAGTGTTGCGCAAATACGAATGTTTACCGACAAAGGAAAATACGAGCACAAACATCACTGCAAAAACAAAAATCTTTATTCACAAAGTCAATGCTTTTACAAGGGTACTGTGGGCTCCCCAGCCTTACAAAATTCCCAGAGGCTTACAAAAGAGAGCGGAGGAAAAGTCAAGAAGTTCGGGCCGCGATCCTGGCCTAGGCCTCGTTTCCCTCATCACTGTCGACCGGGGGCATGACCACTGAAAGTGGGACCCGAGCTCGAAGCTCACCGTCGGCAAACTCTAGAAGCTGCTCCTTGACGGCATCAAGAGCTTTGTTCTATGCAATGGCAGAGGCCTCACCGAGATCAACGTAAAATTGGTCCGACCCCTTATAATCGGCCACCGCCTTCCTAGCTCGGATCTCGGCAACCTGTTCATATCAGATTTTTGCATTATTATATTCCTCATTCTTAATCATATTGCAAATAAATATGTGCTTTTGATCCATGTCTGCTAAATAGTTACAGGTTCTCAGAACAATACAGTGAAAACGGTGAAAAGACGCTACAAATGTGAGACTACGACCAACAAATAGAGGAATATGCAAGATGCCGCCTACAGTTCAAGACTTCATGTAATACCCAGTCCTTTCGTATACCAATATCCATATTTTTTTGTTACCCTTAAAATTTATTTATTTTATAATTATTACTTTTAGTATTTTAACATCCCTAACCCTAATTTATCCAAAACCCTTTTTATTTTCTCCCTTTTATTTTTCCAAAAACCCTAACCACACTTCCATTTTCTCCTTCATTACCTTTCCATAAACTAGACCAAAACCCTATTACCTATTTCTTTTATATTTTCCATTCCCAGATAACCCAACCCAATTCTTAACATACAAAAATTAATTCCCCAGCCCAGTTTCATTTTCTTTGCTTTTCCCATGACCCCTCACAGCCCGGCCAACTTTTCCCCATTTTCCTTTATTCCTTAATTTTAAACTCCCAATCCCTTTTATTTTCCTTATATACTTTTCTCTCTCTCTTTTTCCCAAACCTTAGCCTAAACAAATTAACTAAGACTAAGTATAAATTAAACAAATTCCTCCCCAGCCCAACAGTTATTAATTAAACTAAATAATTCCCTTTTTAAAATAAACCCAACCCAACAGTTATTAATTAAACTAAATAATTCCCTTTTAAAAATAAACCCAGCCCAACTTAAATAAAATTAATTTAGCATTAAAAATTCTCTTCCCGGCCTACTTTTTTTCCCCCTTTAATAAGTTAATTATTTCCCCCTTCGGCCCAGCCCAGCAGCCCGTACCCAAACCCCCTTAAACGCGCCCGCCTAACCCGACCCGACCCGCTTCATAAGTCCTTCTTCCCCACGTTTTCCCACTCATTTTCCCGAGCTTCCCTCTGCGCGAACCCACGTCGCCCCCTCATCGCCTACGTCGCCGACGCCTCGACTGCATGCCCACGACCTCGACCATGACCCCTCGAGCTCCTCAAACTCCTTTCTCCTCTCTCCCTCACACTCTCAATCTCAACTACTCCTCTTCTCTCTCTCTCTTTACAGAGAACTCCCACAGCCCACTGCATCACGCTGCCACCGACGACGACAAGGAAGGCTACGACTCTCCCCGTCTTTCCTTCCTTCTCCTCCATCAACAGAGCCCCTACACTGGCTCACCCCCTCAACCGAGTACCCCTCACCCGAGCTCGAGCCCCTACATCCATCTCGGTCACCATTTGCACCTCGACGCCAGTGAGCCCCCTACATCTGAACCACCTCATCGACTACTATACATCCTCAGCATTATCACCTTCATCAAACCCGAGCCCCACTAACCCACTCCCTCACTCCAAAACCATACCAAAAACCTCGTTGCAA
The DNA here is from genome assembly GCA_030015575.1 of Agapanthus africanus. Lineage (NCBI taxonomy): Eukaryota > Viridiplantae > Streptophyta > Magnoliopsida > Asparagales > Amaryllidaceae > Agapanthus > Agapanthus africanus. The sequence continues at coordinate 683,272,096 of CM057340.1, forward strand.
CCTCACCCTTACTGCTTCCCATCGCCGGAGCGACCACCGTCGACCCCAGCACATCCCAGGAGATCCACAGAGCATCCCATTCCGCTTCCAGCGAACACGAGCCATCTCCGGGCAACTCCGACGACAAATCCGAAACGCGAGCTGAGGCCGCGAACCCTAGCCGCGCCGTTCATAGCACGCTCATACCGTTGCCGCTGCCGTGCGTCGCCAAAATGTCTCCAGGCAAGTACCCTACTTGCTACATGTTAGATTGTTTCCGTTACAAATTAAAATAGTATTAATTCCATGTTTACGATTCACGAAAACTTATATGACATAGCTGTTCGATGCAAAACCCGAAAGAAAACCTTCCACTAAATTGACAGAACTTGATTGCATATTCTGGCCCGTCTGGCAATGAACCTTGTGTAGAAATTTCACTGAAAAATACGATTGTTACTGCTTAAACGATCACCCCCAATTGCACCCGTTAAAATTGAATAATTTCCGCACCTGAAATTTGTTAAAATCATAATAAATTGTGTATACATCGAAATGATGCATTTGAGGGCTCAAATCGAAGCCGACTCGACGAACTGTAACCCTATGCAAGATCTTATTTGTTTCCGTACTGAAATTATAACGAAAATTGGTTCAGAGGGCGGCTCTGGACTGAAGTCAAGAGCAGCTCTGGTTATTGTTTTCTGTCCCGTAATGTTTACTACCTTGCTGCCTGAACTCGTATATTGAGGAACCCTACACCTTATTAAAGATGAATCTGTTAGATAAATAACGCAAGTGATTTCACACCTTTTTATCGTTGTTCACTATTTAAACTGCGATTTAAAAGAACATGACGTCTAGCAGTCCCAAACAGAAACAGAACTGACACCTTAACGTTGAACAGTGCATAACTTCTGACGTAGAGACGTGATTAAGAATCCGTCTGTTGTGTTGAAAACCCTATTGAAAACCCTAATTTTCATTCAACTGTAGAGTCGCTAAATTCTGATCCCAATTGGGATTAAAATGCGTTACGAAACGGACTTCCGATTCTGAAACCGGATTTCCAGCAGTGAACGCTTAAAATGAAATGGCCATATCTAGTGATCTCGAAACCCGATTGATGTGAAACCAAATTTTCTGGCTAGATAATCAAACATACTACTTAACCCCTGTTCATTGTTTCGCTAAATTGTGCATGTACAATTTATGAAGAATTATGCAAGTGGTAGGACATTGTTTGATGACATCTTAATCATGCCTTAAATACTGTTTTCTCATCACATCATATACATGTCATTGCATTGGTAACCTAGTGATCATGTGCATTACCCAGTGTAGGATAGTAGTGGTGATTGTGGCAAGTACGTTAGTGGTTGAGCATGAATGAATAAGTGAAAGTGACACGTACTTATACACAATCTGTGGACCCTATTGATTTATTGCATTGTCGACGTCTGTGGGACGCGTATAAGCGTGACTATAATTGGTATGGGACAATTATGGAAGCACTTATGGGTGTCACAGGTAAGGCACCAAACACTGTCTATTTATCTTGGGTATCAGTCGGGACATGCTTGATGGAGATCCTGTCTCCAGTTCTCGCGCAGACTTGTCATGGACCGACCGGTATTTGAGTTTATGGTTGGCGTTTGATGTAGACCACGGGGTGTGGGGTAGTTTGAGTGTGAGTTCAACAGAATCTCGGGAGTCCCATGCCGGCACATATGGAGATATATGGAGATATATAGGGATATCACTGATTATTAGCGAGCGGCTCGGGCCCGTGTTCCCTTGCCCTTGGGTCCTACCCTTGGGTGGGGGACACTCACGAGTGGTTGACTCTCACACTTGGACTGACGATAGGCTTAGTGACCTGTGCAGTGAGACTTAGAGACTGATAGGGATAGTGACATTGACATGCATTGCTTACTGAATCAACACACCTGACATACTATTTTACTGCTTTACTGTTCACCTACTCTATTAGACACCCGCATTGGCTACTTCATGTTCACATCTTTACTCTCTTGATTTACTGTCACATATTCATTATTACTGTACGAGTTACTATTTGTATCTATATATATATTGCTATCGTGTCGCTCTGACGACTTGAGTATGCATGCTCAGAGTGAGAGGTGGATCTAGCTTGGACCAGGACTTGACGTACCTCGAGGACATCGCGGACATCTTGATCAGCCACCCAGAGCTATACTCTCTTGATCTCCATCGGGTTATCCTTTTGTATTTGTTTTGATTTAGTTACTGCATTTTTCATTACCTGTGCGTTGATTACTGATTACCACGTAAAGCTAGAAGCCGAAATGTGACTACGGCAGGATATTTCCTTGACCGTAGGAGCATGGCTGGCCTTGTCAACCCCTCGTATTCCGTATTTTGGGAAGCGGGGCATGATATGGTTTTATTGGTATGAGAGCCAGGTTTTGTTTCGATTGAGATTGCAGTTTCCGTGTAGAGCTTGACAATCTAAGACATCCTTCGGTCAGAATTGTAAACTTGGTATTCTTGATATTGGTTCACAGAGTGTACGTTGTTATACATATTGATCCATTCGCTAGAGTTTTGGGTAACTTAGTAGAGTTACGTGGTTGTAATTATGAATTGCAGCATAGTTACAATATTGTACTCTATTGGGTAACTTAGAGTTCTACATTTGATTTCCGCTCGATTGAGTTTCATCCCACCCGATATTCTTGTTTCATTGTCTATTCTATATCTTGTTTTGATTTTTCTCCTTGTACCTTATGCCGTCCTAAAATTGTTGTTTCAGGACCATGTTTTCCAACGACTCTTCTTCGATCCCCACTTCCCAGAATCAGACCGTAGAGATTCTGAATGTACTGCAAAGTCTGAAGGAAGCCCAGGAGCGAACAAACGACCTGTTAGCTGAAGGACTAAGAAGGCAGATGACTCAGGCACCAGCAGAAGTCTCCAATCGTAAAGGGATCCCTGTTAGACGAGGAAAAGAGGCGAAGATGAAGCGCCCACTTGTTCCCCCACGACAGAAGCAACAGAAGATCCAATGTTGTGGGCGCTGCAAGAAGCCAGGACACCTTCAAAGGGATTGTCGCCGCGCCAAAAGGAAATGCTTGATTTGCGGATCCAGCGAACACTTTATCAATAGTTGCCTTAAAAGGAAGGAGCTACAAGGAGGCGATTCGTCCACACTCTCCACTTCTGCTAAGTGATGGTTATTTCATAGTTCGAGCTTTGAGGAATAGTACGGACCCAGCGCAGGATTCAACTCACGTGACGAGATTGCAGCGGTCCAGAAATCCAAGAAGAGTTATCGCGTTTTCTGCTTTCAAAAAAAAAAATGTTATCACCCCTTTGTAAATATTTCCTTTTCGTTTGAGATCTTATCCGCTGGACTTTTAGTTGAATGCAATAAAACTTTGAGTCGAGATGTATGTATCGTTCTCTTGCTTCTCACTTTATTTATACTATTCATTGCATCAGCATTTTTAAAATTTTAATTTTTCAGTCCTTGCCTACAGCATATCCTCCCTGTGCTACCGTATCCTTGGTTATCTTCTTGATGTGTCCCGCTGTCTAATCATGACTCTCTCTTTTCAGGTCATGGCCCATCTTGGAGAAGCGCCGCCTCTAGATGAGGACACACGGTCGTGCGTTTCCTCGGGCTACATGCTGGTAAGATCAGATGACAAGATCAACGGCCCACGGGTTATTTTCGGAAACAGCGATTCCGAGGGCGAGGAATTCGCAGCCCCAGAAGTCGACATGATCAGCGACTCTGACGATGATGAGGAGGACCCCGAAGAGAACCCGATAGAGGAAGATTCCGAGGAGGACCCGATAGAAGGAAATCCAGTGGGGGAAAATCCTATGGAGGAAGATCCAGCAGAAGAGGATCACGTAGAATCATACCTCGATGAAGAAGCTCCAGCCGAGGAAGAAGGGCCAGAAGAAAAAGACTTCATGACAGAAGAACCTCCAGTGGCGATCCTTGCGAGGCGATATGGGAATGGACGCCCCAATCTGAGCGCGCGAGCTTACCGTAACCTGCTGAACCTCCACAACCGCGACTGTCGTGATTTAGCTTTTGTGCCCTCTGACCAAACAAATCTATGTATAGTTTAGGGCCATCTTTTATTTGTCGTGGATGCCTTGTTTGGGAATTTTCTGGAATGAAATAAATTTGGTGAGTTCTCTAATCTTTTGATCTTTTTTTGGTTCACATGATGCTTTACTGTTTCCCTTATACATTTATTTTCCTCCTGAGATCCCTGACTGTCCACCCCTGCACCTTGTGTTATTGTGACCCTCGCTTAGATTAAAAAGTACCGCACTCCGATCTTTTGAATGGGCCACCCTTCATCCTTCGTATGTGCCTTGTTTGAGATTCTTCTGGAGAATAAATGATAGTGAATTTTCTGAGTCCGCTAACCTTTCGGATTTTTGATTCGCATGATGTATCGACCGTTTTCCTTCCCAATAAATTTCTTCCCTCCCGAGATTCATTACTGTTCGCACTTACACCCTGTGCTGAACCGACCTCAGCTTCTTCGACGTCCAGAATGAAGTACCGCACCCCAACTTTTTGGATCACATTCCATTTCAAATCCCTACCCTGGCTAGCCTATACATTTCTTGTGCTATCTCCTTTTACCCTAACTATATTTAGGGACACCGTCATTCGAAAATTTAGCTTTCATTATTTTTTATGTATCGAAAAATGCGTGTTATTAAGTACTTCCGTTTTATGCATGTTGAGTACACTACTAATCTTCCCATTATTTTCGATAGCGCAACCATTTGTTGCACATATTATTTTATACTATGTTTCTTATTTTCAACATGTGGATTTTCTAAGTTACTTTAAAATTTATTTTTCTTTTTTATCGATACAGTATACTAGGATGTTTTAACCTATCGACAAATCCTTCACTATTTTATTTTGTTACTTTATTTCCCCGGGTATTGTGATTATAGTTGCTATTATAAATGGTTAGGCCTGATGCTATTATCTTAGCTGCGCTGGTTCGATATACGTATGTATACATATATTTAGGGTTTCGATTTTATCCAGCACGCCTCGAATATTATTGTTTGTTATTGCTATTTTTATTCTCTTATACATGTAGTTTGCCCTTATAATTGAGTCTGCCTTGTACTTACTTAGACATGCCCTTTGTTGCGTTAGTTTTATACATTTATAGACCTTCAATCTTTACCTACCTATTTTAAGTAAATCACTATGTGTTAGTGTTCGATGTGGAAACTTTTCGCTTATTATTTTATAGCTTATCGTTTCTTTTAAATTTCGAGAACGAAATTTTTGTAAGGGTGGTATAATGTAATACTCAGTCCTTTCGTATACCAATATCCGTATTTTTTGTTACCCTTATAATTTATTTATTTTATAATTATTACTTTTAGTATTTTAACATCCCTAATCCTAATTTATCCAAAACCCTTTTTATTTTCTCCCTTTTATTTTTCCAAAAACCCTAACCACACTTCTATCTTCTCCTTCATTACCTTTCAATAAACTAGACCAAAACCCTATTACCTATTTCTTTTATATTTTCCATTCCCTTATAACCCAACCCAATTCTTAACATACACAAATTAATTCCCCAGCCCAGTTTCATTTTCTTTGCTTTTCCCATGACCCCTCACAGCCCGGCCCACTTTTCCCCATTTTCCTTTATTCCTTAATTTTAAACTCCCAGTCCCTTTTATTTTCCTTATATACTTTTCTCTCTCTCTTTTTCCCAAACCTTAGCCTAAACAAATTAACTAAGACTAAGTATAAATTAAACAAATTCCTCCCCAGCCCAACAGTTATTAGTTAAACTAATAATTCCCCTTTTAAAATAAACCCAGCCCAACTTAAATTAAATTAATTTAGCATTAAAAATTCTCTTCCCGGCCCACTTCTTTTTCCCCCTTTAATAAGTTAATTATTTCCCCCTTCGGCCTAGCCCAGCAGCCCACGCCCAAACTCCCTTAACCGCGCCCGCCTAACCCGACCCGACCCGCTTCATAACTCCTTCTTCCCCACGTTTTCCCGCTCGTTTTCCCGAGCTTCCCCTGCGCGAACCCACGTCGCCCCCTCATCGCCTACGTTGTCGATGCCTCGACTGCGTGCCCACGACCTCGACCACGACCCTTCGAGCTCCTCAAACTCCTTTCTCCTCTCTCCCTCACACTCTCAATCTCAACTCCTCCTCTTCTCTCTCTCTCTACAGAGAACTCCCACAGCCCACTGCATCACGCCGCCGCCGACGACGACGAGGAAGGCCACGACTCTCCCCGTCTTTCCTTCCTTCTCCTCCATCAACAGAGCCCCTACACTGGCTCACCCCCTCAACCGAGCACCCCTCACCCGAGCTCCAGCCCTACATCCATCTCGGCCACCATTTGCACCTCGATGCCGGCGAGCCCCCTACACCTAAACCACCTCGTCGACTCCTATACATCCTCAGCATCATCACCTTCATCAAACCCGAGCCCCACTAACCCACTCCCTCACTCTAAAACCACACCAAAAACCTCGTTGCAACCTCACCCTTACTGCTGCCCATCGCCGGAGCGACCACCGTCGACCCCAGCACATCCCAGGAGATCCACAGAGCATCCCACTCCGCTTCCAGCGAACACGAGCCATCTCTGGGCAACTCCGACGACGAATCCGTAACGCGAGCCGAGGCCGCGAACCCTAGCCGCGTCGTTCATAGCGCGCTCGTGCCGTTGCCGCTGTCGTGCGTCGCCAAAACGTCTCCAGGAAAGTACCCTACTTGCTACATGCTAGATTGTTTCCATTACAAATTAAAATAGTATTAATTCCATGTTTACGATTTACGAAAACTTATATGACATAGCTGTTCGATGCAAAACCCGAAAGAAAACCTTCCGCTAAATTGACGGAACTTGATTGCATATTCTGGCCCGTCTAGCAATGAACCTTGTGCAGTAATTTCACTGAAAAATACGATTGTTACTGGCTTAAACGATCACCCCCAATTACACCCGTTAAAATTGAATAATTTTCGCACCTGAAATTTGTTAAAATCACAATAAATTGTGTTTACATCGAAATGATGCGTTCGAGGGCTCAAATCGAATCCGACTCGACGAACTGTAACCCTATGCAAGATCTTATTTGTTTCCGTACTAAAATTATAACGAAAATTGGTTCGGAGAGCGGCTCTGGACTGCAGTCTAGAGCAGCTCTGGTTATTGTTTTCTGTCCCGTAATGTTTACTACCTTGCTGCCTGAGCTCGTATGTTGAGGAACCCTACACCTTATTAAAGATGAATCTGTTAGATAAATAACGCAAGTGATTTCACACCTTTTTATCGTCGTTCACTATTTAAACTGCGATTTAAAAGAACAGGACGTCCAGCAGTCCCAAACAGAAACCGAACTGACACCCTAACGTTGAACAGTGCATAACTTCTGACGTAGAGACGCGATTGAGAATCCATCTTTTGCGTTGAAAACCCTAATTTTCATTCAACTGTAGCGTAGCTAAATTCTGATCCCAACTGGGATTAAAATGCATTACGAAACGGACTTCTGATTCTGAAACCAGATTTCCAGCAGTGAATGCTTAAAATGAAATGGCCATATCTAGTGATCTCGAAACCTGATTGATGTGAAACTAAATTTTCTGGCTAGATAATCAAACATACTACTTAACCCCTATTCATTGTTTCGCTAAATTGTGCATGTACGATTTATGAATAATTATGCAAGTGGTAGGACATCGTTTGATGACATCTTAATCATGCCTTAAATATTGTTTTCTCATCATATCATATACATGTCATTGCATTGGTAACCTAGTGATCATGTGCATTACCCAGTGTAGGGTAGTAGTGGTGATTGTGGCAAGTACGTTAGTGGTTGAGCATGAATGAATAAGTGAAAGTGACACATACTTATACACAATCGATGGACCTTATTGATTTATTGCATTGTCGACGTCTGTGGGACACGTATAAGCGTGACTATAATTAGTATGGGACAATTATGGAAGCACTTGTATAGGTGTCACAGGTAAGGCACCAAACACTGTCCATTTATCTTGGGTATCAGTCGGGACATGCTTGATGGAGATCCTGTCTCCAGTTCTCGCGCAGACTTGTCATGGACTGACCAGTATTTAAGTTTATGGTTGGCGTTTGATGTAGACCACGGGGTGTGGGGTAGTTTGAGTGTGAGTTCAACAGAATCTCGGGAGTCCCATGCCGGCACATATGGAGATATATGGAGATATATAGGGATATCACTGATTATTAGCGAGTGACTCGGGCCCGTATTCCCTTGCCCTTGGGTCCTACCCTTGGGTGGAGGATACTCACGAGTGGTTGACTCTCACACTTGGACTGACGATAGGCTTAGTGACCTGTGCAGTGAGACTTAGAGACTGATAGGGATAGCGACACTGACATGCATTGCTTACTGAATCAACACACCTGACATACTATTTTACTGCTTTATTGTTCACCTACTCTATTAGTCACCCGTATTGGCTACTTCATATTTACATCTTTACTCTCTTGATTTACTGTCACATATTCATTATTACTGTACGAGTTACTATTTGTGTGTGTATATATATATATATATATATATATATATATATATTGCTATCGTGTCGCTCTGACGACTTGAGTATGCATGCTCAGAGTGAGAGGTGGATCTAGCTTGGACCAGGACTTGACGTACCTCGAGGACATCGCGGACATGTTGATCAGCCACCGAGAGCTATACTCTCTTGATCTCCATCGGGTTAGCCTTTTGTATTTGTTTTGATTTAATTACTGCATTTCTCATTACCTGTGCGTTGATTACTGATTACCACGTAAAGCTAGAAGCCGAAGTGTGACTACGACAGGATATTTCCTTGACCATAGGAGCATGGCTGGCCTTGTCAACCCCTCGTATTCCGTATTTTGGGAAGCGGGGCGTGACACTTCAACGCGAAGCAAACGGTAAAAGTCCACAAATTCTGCACTATTGAAAATCTGGAAGAAAGTGGAAAAGATTCTGAGGAACCAAGTAAAGAAAACAGATGTAAAAAGCAACTTGAAGCTGCACAGAAGAATTCAGCCCAAGTCTCAGCCACATGGCCGCGGATCCGCGGCCAAACAGGGCTTATGGCCGCGGTTCCGCTGCCGTGCTGAGCTCATGTCGGTGCAGTTTGACGGTGGGTGTCGGTGTGTTGACCAGGCTTCTCAGGGTAGTTTTGTAATTTTAAATGTGGATCAGATGTAAACCCTAGTGTTTCTATTATCTATAAATAGGAAGCCTACAGCTCTTTTTGGAGCATGTCTCTTTTTAAGTCTTAGTTTAAAATTTTTCATTCCTTGTAATTGTTCAAAGAGTGCATCAATAAAAAGTAAGTTTATTTCTCTGCAATTTTTTTATCTGCCGTAGTTATTTTCTCTGCAATTTTTTATCTGCCGTAGTTATTTTCCGCAAGTAAATTAGGATATTAAAAGAAAATAAAAAAAATGAATTCCTTTGTTAATTCCCTAATGAGTGAGTAGTTCCTCACTTGTTAAGGTTAGGTTTGGGAAAGGTTTGAGAGATGAAAATCTCTCACTCCTTTCTTGCCCGTTCCTTATTTTAAAGTAGAACTCTATGCAAACCAAACACACACCGTTCACTACGGCACCCTATCCTACGAGGTAGCGGTGATTCCCTAGTTAAGACCGGTTGTGTTTGATTTCCATACAGATTAGGGCTAAAGAGTTAAGAAAGGACAGACAACGACCAAAGGGAAGAAACCTAGTTTCTTTCCGGTCGTGCTAATCCCTTTTGTTAACTATTACCTTAACACCCAAAAGTTCTTAATTAAGGCAAAGAAAGTGGTGAGAAGAATTGACTTTCCAAACCAACCTAATCATAACCCTAGCAAGGTTTTAATCCAATTCAAATTCAACCTCAGTTTTTATAGAAAATCAAAACCTACCACAAATAGGAATTGACTCGTTAGAACAACTAGAAAATACACGTTTTCCCTGTGGACCGACCCGTACTCAACCGGCTAGCTACCAAGCGACACCGTTCTTGATTGCGGTATATTCTTTGATTTCAAAACGCACGTACGCAAAACTCTACCAATCACAACCTCCGCCGCCTGAAGCGCCGCCTCGGCATCCCGCCTGCTGGCATCCCTCACCCTCTTTTTAGCGGCAAAGCGGTGGGCCAGTTCCACCAACTTCACCTCGATGGCTTAGTGGGACTCGCTCATGAGGCAATAGGACTCCCGGCACATTGAAACGGCGAACTCCGTGGCTTCCGACCGAGCTTCAAGGGCAACCATCCTCGCCTTCTCCAGACGCAGCTCAAGTCACAGATCCTCGGCCTTCGAAGAAGACTCTTCTGCTGACCTCGCAGCATGGAAGGCCCCCTTAGCCTCCATACGAGTAACGAGGGTGCAGTGCTGAAGGACCTGGCGAAAAACAGCAGAGAGACTTAGGGACACCTGAACTAAGAAGAGGGCGCTCAAAACAATACATGAGGGAATACATGCCTGAGCCGCCTCCTGCGCGATAGCCGCCATTTGAACCCTGAGGGTCCCCCGAGGCATCTGGCCCCCGGTTGACTCCTCCATACCAGCAAGAAGGCTGGCAGCGACGGAAAGCCCTGACGGGACCACGAAGTGGGCGTCCCCCTCCTACACGGGAACCCCCACAGGAATCTCCGATGGTAGCGCACGGGAGACTGTCCTCTTCCTCTTAAGGGGAACCCCGTCTTCGTCCTCTCCTGCATCCCTCGTCTGGAGCTCAGGGACCCGTGGACGCCTTTGGCCTCCGCCGGGGCAATCGTCGGGAGCTCGTGACGAGGCTGATGGCCCCGCCATCGGCGGCATGTTTGGTGCGGGACTCGGTTCAGCCAGAAGCACGGCCGCATCGGCAGCCCCCCTCCGGGGCGGAGTACCGGGGGCACCAAGAGTCCCGAATCGATCCATTAGTCCTGCCAAAGGGAGAAGCGGGCTCAACTCAGAAGGAGAAGGAGCAGGAGAAAGGAAAAGAAGACATCTAACCTGATGGGAAGAAATTCTCGAGAAGAGAAAATGCAAAATACGACCTAAAAGGGGAGAGTGCCGAGCCAACAAGACTCAGAATGAGGAAAATGTGAAGAGAGAGATCTCGAATCAGGCCTCCCCTCGATTTATACTGCCGGCATCCTCATCCAACGGCGACGGTCGGCTCCCGCCAAAAACAACACTTCGCATTCAACGGCCGCGATCGCTCCACCTGCTGCACGCACATTGGCCGAATCCCATCGGATGCCAGAAGCCTACGTCACATCAGCCAACCAACGCCCGACACGTGGGTTGTCGCTTCAGCAGAAGTACGCACGATCTGGCGCACCCTCTTTAATGCAAAAGATCTCGCCTTGATTCGCTGGCATCGTCCAGAAAAAATAGCTGATTTCCCAGGGACACGCCCGACGATATCTTCGAAAAGGAGCTCACCTCGGGTGACCAGGTAAACCACTCTCGACCTGACCTGTCAGCTGGTCGGGACGAGAGTGGGGGGCTAATGATGATGCTCGATATCGGTGATCTCCCAGATCATGACACGTGGCAGATGACGTGTCCCGGGGCTCACAAGAAAGGACCTATAATTGCCGGCCAGACCACACCTACGCTCGTCCAACTGAGCAAACGTTGGCTCACCTCCGAGCCCCCTGCGTAACCGGCCTCCTCGGCCTCACAGCACGTCTCCGGGCTACCGCAGAACCAAGATACCTCGGCTCTCCCGCTCGTCCGCGAGCTCTCCCGCCGAGGTCATCTTCCTCGGTCTCATCAACCGACCAACGGCACCGCTCACAGGCGCAACCGCCATCTCGCGAATCTCGCCATGCGTGAGATATCCGCCGGCCACATCCCACGTTCCACGCCATCACGATCCCCCATTAACAAGCCTGTCTCGCCATTAATGGGAGATCCCGCTCATCACGCGGGCGTGACGTCGGGAGCGTAACGGCCGGCGTGATTCTTGCGCCTGTCCTGCCTGCTGCCACCGCTATATAAACCTCTTCTTCAGACGGTCCAAGTGAGCCATGTTTTACTCCACTAAGCCGTTACTCTGCTCGGATCTCTAGTCTAACTTGACCGTCGGAGGGTCCTCGGTGGTACAACCATCCCGGGATTTCCTTGCAGGTAGCTCGACAACTACAACCTCAAACCCATTGAGATCCACACGCTTCAGGAGCGACAGCCTCCAGATCCAATCTCAGCCACCCATCGCCGCCATCAGCAGATCAACGAAAGGTAACATCTTGGCGCGATCCAGGTCGCGTCACTCAGGCTTTGATCCAGTCTTCGATTATTTATTCAGTTATATGTCTATTTAAATCCGGTCATGGATCATCTGTTCGAATTCGTTTGGTACATTGGGAGGTAGGATGGTGCTATGAGTTTTATGTGGTGCTTCTGTTTTTGTGGCCATGGCTGACGCTGAGAAGAAGGCTGTCGAGCGCTTTGTTGTAGGGCCAACATTAGCTTCTGTTAAATTGTTCGGTTGTAAACTAACTGGTTCAAATTGGCAACAATGATAGATTATTGTGATGACGAATTTGACTGGGAGGAGTAAAAATCATCATTTCACCAATGATCCCCCATCCCGAAAACTGATGTTTGGATAAAAGATTATAGTTTGGTGAAGGGTCTCTTATAAGAGGTCATAGTGAATGATGTGATGGATCTAGTTCTCACTTGTTATACTGCGAAGAAGATGTGGACATTATTGCAATCCATTTATTCAGGAAGGAGTAGCATGTCCCGGGCTTACTATATCTTTCAGACTTATTTTTGATCAGATCAAAAGAGTTGGACGTTAAATGAGCGCTATGCTGCCTTCAAGAAGGTATGTGATGAGTTATGGGCTATTTTTCTTTTAGATATGTGATGAGTTATGCGCTATTTTTCTTTTAGAAGCTGATTTGGAGAAAATGAATATACGCCTTAAAATCACTCGTACCTTTCTCATCATCACATGTGATAACAATTTCATCCATGTATACTACCAGAATGATTCGAGGGTCGTACTGATGTCTATAGAACACGGTGTGATCACCATTGCTTCTCCTCATCCTAAAACCTCTAATACTCTCTGCAAATCGTTCAAATTAGGCCCTCGGAGATTGTTTGAGGCCGTACAAAGATCTTTCTCCTCTTTTTATTTTTTTTATCTTTTAGTTTCTAATCTTTGTAACTGGCTCTGATACCATGATAGAAATAAATCAGAACCTTCATTATTGTATATTAACAGATATATAGAACCCTCTCTATATATAGGGATTATCCCGCTTAACATTTCACCTAATATCCTACCTACTACAGATCCCACCTAACATCCCACCTGCTATAGATCTCACAGGATCGGTTGTCTCGAAGAATACGCCACTACCTTACCGTGTTGATATAGCACACAACCCAATCCTTTCCCCGAGGCATCGCAATAAATGTCAAAACCTCCGGTCCTGTCGGGAATAGAAAGAATCGGTGCATATGGGTAAAGTACCAAATGGGTTATATAAGTAAATTACCATCAATATTATATAAGGTAATTGGGTAAAATACCAAACAGGGTATATGGGTAAAATACCCATTGATGTTGAGGTTGTAGATATCCCCACTTTGATGTTGAAGTTACAAATATACCCACTTCAACATCAATGGGTACTTTACCCATATACCCTATATAGTGGGGATATCTACAAGTTCAACATCAATGGGTACATTACCCATATACCCTATTTGGTATTTTACCCATATACCCTATATATGTTACAAAATTATATACTTCATCTTATTGTATTGCATTTAACAGACACAAGCCTTCTGTTATATAGATGTTAATCATCTCACCTAATACACGTTAGGTACACCTACTACAGATCACACCTAATACACTTTATCAATATTCAAAGTCTAACACTCCTTCTCAAGTTGGAGTATATATATTGTCCATACCCAGTGATGGAGGTTGAGATCTCTCTCAGATGCTGTCCTCCGTCGATCTGGTCGCGAGCTTTCTCGGACGGTTGGGATTTTTTGTGAAAGTTGTTGAGCGTGTGGATCTCAATGGGTTGGTGTTGTTGTTGACGCCGAGCTACCTGCAAGGAAAGTCTCGGGATGGGTGACCCCCGTAGGACCCTCCGACGATCAAGTTAATGCCGAGAAATATTATAGCAGGGTAGCGGCGTAGTGGAATCAATTCGAGTTACTTGAGTCGTCTGAGAGGGGGTTTATATAGTGGTCACGCGGAGCGAGCTGGTGCAAGATCCTCGCCATCAGTTACGCCCTTACGTTACGTCCTCGTAAACGGCGGGATCCGTCCATTAATGGTGGGATAGGCTCATTAATAGGGGGATGCATCAGCGTGGGATGCGGAACCTTGGGCGGCGGATATCTCGCTTTGGCGAGATACACGGAGGCGCTTGGGCTCTGCGTTCTCGGTAGATCGAGAGACCCGAGGAAGCTCTTCATGTCCGATGACTCGAAGACGATCCGGGAGGCCGAGGAAGCTCAGGCCTTTCATCAGCTATGCAATAGCTCGGAGACGAGCATAGGGTGGTGCAAGTTCGGCTGCTGGATCACTCAAGAATTGGGGTATAAGCTCAGAGACCATCCGAGGAAAATTACCAGTGCTCCACACTGCTTTTACCTCGGCAGCCTCTAGGAATCTAGTCGGGCTCACGCGGATGACTCGTCATTCGTCACGTGTCGTGATCTGAGGAATTCACACTTATGAGCATCATCACCCAGCTTATTACAAATAAATTGTATCCTATTACGAGGAAGTGATTTAGTGAGCATATCGGCTAACTGGTGACTTGTGCGCACATATCCTGTCTCAATCTCTTAAGAATCCTCAGTTCTAACCACTTTATTTCGAACCACATGAAAATCTATTTCGATGTGTTTGGTCCGCTCATGAAACACTTGATCTGAAGCAATGTAGATAGCATCCTGACTGTCGCAATATAACATCATCAAGTTGTGTTGCACCACACCTAGTTCTTCCAGAAATTGTTTGATCCATATCATCTCGTAAATATATATCTTTAACACTCCCCCGAAAGCAAAAGGCATATATAATGTGCTTTCAGCTTATTACAAAGCTAATTTCTCACTCTATCAACGCTGGAAAGTCTTCATACAGAATAATCGGTCTTCACTGAATCCACCACCAAACTACTCAAAAAGATGCACGACACAACTCGATCAGAATTTCATCATGGCTCATTCCCAAGTCCAGATGGCTAAAAAAGAATGACTCATGCCGAGTCCAAATGGCTCATCTCTAATCCCAAACAGAATGACTAATGTCGAGTCCAGATGACTCATCTCCAAGCCCAAACAGAATGACTCATATCGAGTCCAGATAGCTTGTGCAAAGTCTAACAAAAAACTGAATGAAGATATTTTTTCAATCAGAACATTGAAGACAAACATGTCTCATCATAATGTGATAAACAAGATCACAACGGATACGACAACACATGTAGCACGCATGACAATAGAGTCTCGAAGAATATAACTAAAACTTCAACGATGAAGATCACAATTCAATATGACAAATAGAATCGTACCGAATACGATAAGGCATGCGCTCCACACGCCAACAGAGTCTCAAAGCAAGTAAACAGAAATATCTTGAAATACACATGTTCGAATAATCGGTAAGTCCTGAATAGAATTCTCTTGAGCTATAAAAGCCGATTATTGAGCTACAGAAGCCGATTAACAGAAGGATATGAGACAGAACGATAAATCTCCACCTTGGCTCGCGATCGAGACCAAGGTCAGCACCGGAAGGAGATAATGCCTCGACAGAAACTTCAGAGACGAAACATGTCACATGATTAATATGACAATCCAGAATCGCACTCAACGCGATAACAGATGTGGCACTTAAAAGGTAAGATACTCCATCTTCAATCCAAATCCGCATGATAACAGCACCTGGAAGTAATAACAAGCATCCACGATTTTAACAGAAGTCGATTCGCACTATAGGTACTAAAGTGAGGATATTTGTAACTTCAACATCAAATTGGGGATATCTACAACTTCAACATCAATGGGTACTTTACCCATATACCCTATTTGGTACTTTACCCATATATCCTATATCTCCCCCTCACGTAGATCTTTGAAAGAAGGTCCACGTAAAAATAAAATCTTATTCTTTACAAATTATTACACCGAGCATGAAAAAAAATGACAACTTCACCAATAACTTAAAATCGCAACTTCACCAATGAAAGTACCCCAGCATGAATAATGAAATAATCAATACCTTGCTCGACCACATTGTCTTGTCCTTGGACGAGATATTTTCTACCAAATAGCAACAAATTTAGCTAAACAGCAGCATAATAGATGCCAAATCAGGTTAACAGATACAAAATCAACCACAAATCTACATGTCATCATCAGAATCAGCAGCAGAATAACAAAAAAGCAGCAGCAAACCAGCTACGGAAGTGGAAAACATGATAGAATCACAACTCGAAAGACCACCATCTTTCTCTCCCAAACCTATCAATTAATTCGAATTCGCCTTTCCCCCTCTCCAGCTACATGAAGATACTCTCAACAGCAACTAATCCAAGCTTAATAGCATCAGACCAACAGAAGTTTTCGGTCCGACAACTTTACAGAAGTCAATGTTGGCTCAAAACAAATCGCTCGACAACCTCTTTCTCAGCGTCTCCCATAGCAAAAATAAAAGATTCATAGCACTAAAAATACCTAGCACCATCCTACCTGCTAAACGATCAAACGAATCTGAACCGATGATCCACAATCGGATCAAACAGATAATCGGAGACTGGGTTTAAATTGAGTAAATAACCAGACAGATGGAATTACTTTTCAGAGTAATCAGATTCTGGAATAATTGATCCAGAGCCTGAGGACTACAATATTTTTTTTCACCAAAATAATTGATTCAATCCAACATAATTTATTGAAACCGACCAAAATTTTTTATAGACATGGAAGAACAGAGAGAAACAGACGGACAAGGGAAACACTATTTTTATCTTCTCCAATAATAAAGAGTGAGAGGGAGAAAGAGACAGGTCGGGGTGTGGGGGGACAAGGAGGGGGGAAACGACATAAATGTTTTTAATTTTGATATGGAGAGTGATGATGCTCATAAATGAGAATTCCTCAGATCACGACACGTGGCGAATGACGTGTCACCCGCGATAGCTCACTAGACTCCTGGGGGCTACCGAGGTAAATCAGTGTGGAGTATTAATGACCTTCCTCAGTTCATCCCGAGCTTACACTCCGTCTCTTACCCAAGAGCGACCTAGCCACCGAATTGGCACCCATCCTCCTGTGCTCGTCTCCGAGCTATTGCAGAGCTGAGCTTCCTCAGCCTCCCGGCTCGTCTCCGAGCTCACGCCGAGCTAAGCCTCCCCAGCTCTCCCGATCAAACGAGAGCGCGGGGCCGTAGTGCTTCCACAACGTCTCCGCGTATCTCGCCGAAGCGAGATATCCGCCGCCCCACGTCCCTCGTCCCACGCTGGCGCATCCCCCCATTAATGAGCGTATCTTAATAGAGGGATCCCATCATTCACGCAGGCGTAACGTCAAGGGCGTAACCGAAGGCGAAGATCTCGCGCCTGCTCGCCCCATGCGACCACTATAAAAAAAATCTCTCAGACGACTCAGGTAACGCAATTTTTAATCCAATAAGCCACTACTCTGCTCAAATTCCTCGGCTAACTTGATCGTTGAAGGGTCCTATGGTGGTCACCTATCCCGGGACTTTGTTGCAGATAGCTCGGGTTCCACCTCAAAACCAGCCCATTGAGATCCACGCGATCAAGGAGACAACCTTCAAATCAAATCTCAACCGTTCTACTACGCTCGCGACAAATTAGTGGAGGACAACATCTGAAGGAGACAAAACCCTCCATCAGTTGGCGCCGTCTGTGGGAACTTAAAGTTTCTTCCACTCATCAAAGTTGATCTTCCGCCCTCGACCTCATGTCGAGCGAGAACCATGACGATCCCGGTACGAGCCGTCGCCTCCTCCACAATGGAGGTGTGGATGGTTCTACTCCCCCTCCAAACATCATCAACGCCCTATCGGCACGGATTAACAGACTCACGATGATGGTGGACACGCTCATTCGCGTTCAAGCGGCGGGCCCAACCCCCCAGATCGCAGTTCCCCCTCCTAGGGATCACGATGCCGGCAGAAGAGCGGATAACATTGCTCCGCTCAATGCCACCGAACACCGGCGTGCCGACTCCAGCAACCGCGGCTCCCACGCAGAGACTGATTCTATGACCCACTGGGTGCCGCACGGCTCTACGCTACGGTCTCGGGAAAGAGACCATCGCCACGACGCCCATCGTGCTCCCGTGCCACCCGAGGAGGTTTCGGTCAGCTCACCTGCTTCCAGGCACGACCGACGCCCTCTCCCTCGTCGGAACCATGCAAACAACTTGCGTCAAGGCCACTTGAAAAGAACATCACCCGAGGATCTAATAAATCTGATAGAGCGGAACCGAAGCCGCACCACCACACAGACCAGGAGCGGAAATGATCACCACTCCGACTGTGCCAAATCCTCGGGATATCACAACAGTCCCGAGACCTTCGAAAAGAAAATCGAGGGCATACGACGGGAAGGCCATTCATCCGGTCAAGAAGCTAGGTACTCTGCCGAATCGCTCACAAAGCCCTTCACCGAGGAGCTACTTGCCGTACGCGTCTCGACCAGGAACAAGCCGCCCAAAGTGGCCCTCTTCGACGGGAAGTCCGACCCGAAGGATCACCTGGACGCATTTATGGCAAGCATGAGCTTCCAGGAAAACTCGAACGCAGCTCAATGCTGAGCCTTCCCACCACCCTCATCTGTGCTGGTCAGGACTGGTTCTGGGGTATGGCGCCATGCTCTATCTCAACCTTTGATGGGTTGACCACCCAGTTCCTCAGTCACTTCGTCGGGAACAGACGACAGAAGAGAATAGTCGACTACATGTTCACCATAAAGAGCGGGGACAATGAATCCTTTAAGGGATATGCCACTCGCTTCTACAATGCTCTCCTAGAGGTCCCCGAGCACCGGAATGAAACTTTCATCACCGCACTAAGATCAGGTCTTAGGCATAAAGAATGGCTCCGCTCTTTTGCATTAACGCAACCTAAGACCATGGCCGAGGTAAAAGCATGGACCGAGCAAGAGATCCAACTCGAGTCGGAGGTGAACGCCAACCTGCCTCGGGGCGAACAAGACGACCAAAAGAAGAGGGGCAGAGAAGAGAAGAAGAGAGTCAATCGACCATTACCGTACTCCCCGAAATTCCAGGAGTACACTCCTCTTAACATCTCCCAGACCGAGCTGTTGGAGGAGGCGAAAGGCGAGAGATTCATCAAACTCCCGCTAGTCACCCAGAGAGCAGCTGAGTGTACCCGAGGCCTGTACTGCGCCTTCTATAGGTCGTAGGGTCACCCGACCGAAAAATGCATACAACTCAGTGACTACATCGAAGAGTTGATCCGCTCTGGCCACCAGGCAAAGTACCTGCGGGACAAGCGGCAGGGGGAACGAGTGCAAAGAGACCTCATCCCTCCCGAGGAATTAACAATAGGCCAAATTATGGTCATTACCTCGAATCCAGCTCGGGAAACCAGCGGAAACCACCCTCAAGTTATATAAATAAGCATGTCTTCTTCTTTTGAAACGATGTATCTTTTTCTTTATTAAGTCTCCCGAATTATAAGAGACTTCTTCTATAGATTTCTGTTTCTTTCTCGGCTCTAGGACATATAAGTTCGTTTTGAAAAAGCATGTAAATCGTGCAAAATAAACGATATGCCTCAAAAAGAAAAACTTTTATTAAAGAGGTATTATAGGCTCCTTAGCCTTATAAAAAAATTACAACAAAGGGGGTCGGGGATTAAGAAAGCATTGTTGATGGTACTCTGAGGAAATCTCCGCTAACCAAGCCCTAGCGTCTTCAGCCCGCTCCTTCTGATGGTGCCCACGGACTCGAGATCCACGGAAGCGCCGGAGACCGCACCCGTCAGATAAGAGTCAACGATCAGCCTTTTCTGGAAACACTCCATAAGAAGAGCCACTGACCGATCCCGCCTGCTCTTCGAGATCAGGCCGAGCTGATGGAGCGTGTGTAACTTGTCAAGCGCCGCGTCCCTCGCCTGCAGAGACAGAGCATTGTTCAGACCAGGGGACATCCTCCAAATCGCATACATAAGCAATTGGAGGAGAGGGGAGCGCCGGGGAAGTAGGCGACCAAAGTGGCCCTCCACGCGCTCTATCACCGTCTGGTACGTCTGCTCGGAGCATTCAGGGTAGTAAAGGTACACGTTGTCATGGGAAATGATCTCCTTGATGGTGTAAATGTACCCGGCGATCTTCAGAAACACAAGGCTAGAAAGAAACCAACATGCCTTCGCTATTTATAGCCTCAACGAAGATCACCAATGGCCGAGCGTTGCGCGTACTGCGGCGCGAATCCCGGGATTCCTTAAATTCCCGATATGGAACCGCCGCATGTCGGCCATGCCGATTTTCACGAACGCCTTTGCGGGCCACTGAAGTTTGAACGATGCCCCACGAAGGGAGATCTAGGAAGCCCTCATCTCGAGGCCACTGAGCAGCTTCTCTTCCTGGTCCATCCCTGGCGGGTAGATTCCTACTCATCTACGCCAAGGATCAAAAGCCCTCCTTACGAGGCCACCAAGCAGCTTCCTTACCCGGTCAATCCCTAGCGGGTAGTTTCCTACCCATCAAAGCTAAGGATCGAAACCCTCATCTCGAGGCCACCGAGAAGCTTCCCTGCCCGGTCCATCCCTAGCGAGTAGATTCTTACCCATCTACGCTAAGGATCAAAAGCCCTCATCACAAGGCTACCGAGCAGCTTCCCTGCCTGGTCCATCCTTAGCGGGTAGTCTCCTACCCATCAACACTAAGGATCGAAGCCCTCCTCTCGAGGCCACCGAGCAGCTTCCCTGCCCGATCCATCCCTGGCGGGTAGATTCCTATCCATCTACGCTAAGGATCGAAGCCCTCATCTCGAAGCCGCCGAGCAGCTTCCCTGCCCGTTCCATCCCTAGCAAGTAGTTTTCTACCCATCAACGCTAAAGATCAAAAGCCCTCCTGACGAGGCCACCGAGCAGCTTCCCTGCCCGGTCAATCCCTAACGGGTAGTTTCCTACCCATCAACGCTAAGGATCGAAGCCCTCATCTCGAGGCCACCGAGCAGCTTCCCTGTCCGGTCCATCCCTAGCGGGTAGATTCCTACCCATCTATGTTAAGGATCAAAAGACATCCTCACGAGACCACCGAGCAGCTTCCCTGCCCGATCCATCCCTGGCGGGTAGTCTCCTACCCATCAACGCTAAGGATTGAAGCCCTCCTCTCGAAGCCACCGAGCAGCTTCCCTGCTCGGTCCATCCCTGGTGGGTAGATTCTTACCCATCTACGCCAAGGATCGAAGCCCTCATCTCGAGGCCGCCGAGCAGCTTCCCTTCCCGGTCCATCCCTAGCGGGTAGTTTCCTACCTATCAACGCTAAGGATCAAAAGCCCTCCTTACGAGGTCACCAAGAAGCTTCTCTGCCCGGTCAATCCTTAGTGGGTAGTTTCCTACCCATCAACGCTAAGGATCAAAGCCCTCATCTCGAGGCCACCGAGCAGCTTCCCTGCTCGGTCAATCCCTAGCAAATAGTTTCCTACCCATCAACGCTAAGGATCGAAGCCCTCATCTCGAGGCTACCGAGCAGCTTCCCTGTCTAGTCCATCCCTAGCGGGTAGATTCCTACCCATCTACGCTAAGGATCAAAAGCCCTCCTCACGAGGCCACCGAGCAGCTTCCCTTCCCGGTCAATCCCTTGCGGGTAGTTTCGTACCTATCAACACTAAGGATCGAAGCTCTTATCTCGAGACCACTGAGCAGATTCCCCGCCCGGTCAATCCCTAGCGGGTAGTTTCCTGCCCATCAATGCTAAGAATCCAAGCCCTCATCTCGAGGCCACCGAGCAGCTTCCCTGCCCGGTCCATCCTTAGCAGGTACATTCTTACCTATCTACGCTAAGGATCAAAAGCCCTCTTCACAAGGCCGCCGAGCAGCTTCCCCGCCCAGTCAGTCCTAAGTGAGCAGTTTTCTACCCATCAACGCTAAGGATCGAAAGCCCTCATCTCGAGGCCACCAAGCAACTTCATTGCCCGGTCCAACCCGAGCGGGTAGCTTCATACCCATCAACGCTCAGGATCTAAAGCCCTCCTAAAGTGGCCACCGTGCAGATTCCTGCTCGGTTAATTTCCGAGGGGTAGATTCCTACCCTACGAAAAGACGCGGTCTTCAACCCGAATATGAGAAATGGACTAATATCGACCTTCCAACACTTGGATATATGTTGATTCATCCTAAATGAAAGATCGGCACCTCGACTCCGAGGAGCGGGAGGGCACTGACCTTCCTACACTTAGCGATTAATCGACTTACACTCGACGCACGATCGCCATCTAAAAGGCCGGTCATCGACCTACAACCTAACACTTGATTCGAGAAAAAGACTGACGAGCTGAAGTACTCACGCAGAAAACACATAGTCATGCTGAGGAAAATACACTCAGCTTTATTCATGTTCCAAAAATTTTTATAATGTATTCTGGGCTCCTCAGCCTTACAAAAAGTGTCCGGAGGCTTACAAAATTTGGAAAAAGAAAAACAAAATGGGCTCAAGACAAAAAAGCTCAGACAGCAGGCTCCGCCGGGGTCTCACCCTGCTCGACACCGCCCTCGGGCGCCAAGGCTTCCGCTTCCATGGCCGGGGATTCCGTCTCCGTGGCTGCCTCTCCCCCGATCGTCACTTGCGGCACGTCTTCAGGGAGCGGGAACTTGGCGCGGAGCTCACCGTAGGCAAACTCCGGTAGTAATGCTTTAACAACATCAAGAGCCTCGTACCAAACGACGGCCGAGGCTTCAGCGAGATCCGTGTAGAACTGGTCGGACGCCTTGTACCACTCCACGGATTTCTTCGCTCAGAGATCAGCAAGCTTCACCATGTCGAGCGCCGCCTGAGCGTCCCTCCTGCTTACATCCCTCGACTTCTTCATCGTAGAATAAAGCTTACTAACCTCTTCCAACTTAGCCTGGAGGGCCTTGTTGGATTCACTCAGAAGTCGATGGGACTCCATGCACTTGGAGTTCATCAACTCCTCGGCGGCTACCCAAGTTTCGAGGGTATTTATCCTCTATTTCGCCTGCTGCATCTCGAGGCGCTGGTCCTCCTCCCATGAGGACAATTTTCCTGCCTTCCACATGGCTGGGGCGATCTCCTCGGATTCCGTGTTGACGATGGGGGCGTAGTGTTGGAGGACCTGAGGAAAGTAGCAGAAAGGGCTAGAAATGTGCAAACTAAGGAAAAATACTTAAGAAGATTCTTAAAGAAAAACGGGTGCCAACCTGAACTGTCTCCTGAGCGATGGCGGCCACTTAGGCCTTCAGGGTCCCACAGGGAATCTTCGTCCCAGCCGATTGCTTCATATCGGAGAGCAGGATATCGGCGATAGAAAGCCCCGAAGGCACCTCAAAACAAACTTCCCCCTCCTGCATGGGGATCCTAGCGGATGGAGATCGAGAGATCGTCCTTTTGTGCCTCTTGAGGGGGACCTCGGTGGGATCGGCCTCATCCTCCGCCTCCCTTGCCCGGGGCGCCGGTCCCCGCGCCTACTTCTGGCTCTCCCCACGGCGGACCTCCGGGGCTCGAGGCACGGCGGAAGGCTTCACCGGTGGAGTCGGTTTCGGGGCCGAGCTCGGCCCAGGTCGGGATGAGCTCCCTCCCCTAGTCTTCTTCTGCGACGATGCGGCTATGGCTGCCAGAAGCTTAGACCGGTCCATTTTTCCTGCAAGGGAGAATACACCAATAAAGCGGATTAGTGATGCCAATGGGACAAAACAAATTTATCCAAGTGTAAATAGATCTTCCAAAGACCTAACTTACCAAGGAAGTGCGCGGGGCTGAGCCCGACCCAGCTAAGAACCTTCTCGGAAAGCAGGTCGTCAGCCCGCCAGATCGGCTCCCACATGGATACCGCCCTCGCCTCAGGGGAGGATGACTACTTCGCCCTCGGGCAGTCGGCCCTGTGCCACTGTGTAGGCACAGGCCAATCCTTATCCTCGGATGGCCCGACGAATACAAACTTCTCCTTCCATTCAAGGATAGAAGAAGGAACGACTACCACGCCCGAGCCGGCCACCCCACCCTTGCGTTTTTTAAAAGAAAAATACACCTAACTTGGCTCGTTCTTGCTGGTGCCGGGGTGATTCTTATTGCAAAGGAAAGAAACGAGAAGGGTCAAGCTGAAATGGATGTTTTCAAGTTTCAACCGGACCAGAAACCGGAGGAGGATTCTCCACGAGTTCGGAGATAGCTGGCCCGAGGCAAGTTGGAAGCAACGAAGCACCCCACATATTTCAGTTGAAAAGGGCAGATGCATTCCTGCCCGGAATGCTTCCAAATACAAGGCAATCTCCTTGCCCTGCACCTGATCCGCCCATTCACCCTCCCTAGCTAAACGAAACGAATAGTTATGGGGAATGTGGAATCGAGCCCGAATCTCGGTAAGCTCGTCCACGTCCCTCAGGACGGAGGGCGCATCGCGAGCATTCCCGATGCGCACCTTAGAGGCCCTCGCCGTCCGGCGATCGACGTGGGTAGCCCTGACCCTATGGGGCGAGCCCGACTCAAATGAAGCAACAAGAGAACCCTCTTGGCTGTCAGCAGCCAAAGAGGCGGAAGAATCTCTAGACTCGGCTCCAACAACTGGAACCTCATCGCCTGACTCAACCCTAATTATTTCTACAGACTTTTCAGATGAAGACATCTAACCCGATTCAAAAGAATTGGTTCTCCGAGGAAAAAGCGCAAAGGATCCGATCTAAAGGATGGAGCATCGAGAAATCTTTGACAACGAAGAGAAATTATGATGGAAGTGTTCGCCCTAGGGGGGTCCTCTCCTATTTATACACTCCAGAAAAGGCATCTAACGGCGCAGATCAATTCACGCTAAAACGAAGCGCCGCGTCTGCCAGCCGTCAAATCTCCACGTGACGAATGACCATTGGGGACGTCCCTTCGATCGCAAGTGACAGCGACAGCCTATCGCGTCCACCAACCCGCTTCAGACACGTGGCTTATGGCCTAACAGACGAACGAACGAATCGGCGCCTCCTCTTTAATGCGCGATCATTTCTCTGATCCGCTAATATCATCGGAGATACGTCCGAAGATCCGGGCGCTCGGGAATACGCCACGTGGGCTCATAAATCTGAACCGCACAACTGCCCAACACCAAGTCTCCCCAGAAATCCGCACCAAGGATTCTCGGCAATAGACTACGCCAAGAAAACCGAGCAGGCCACCCTCGACCCGACCCTTAAATAGGTCGGAACGAGAGTGGGGGGCTAATGATGATGCTCGTAAGTGGGAATTTCTCAGATCACGACACGTGGCGAATGACGTGTCACCCGCGACAGCTCACTAGACTCCTAGGGGCTACCGAGGTAAAATCAGTGTGGAGCATTGATGACCTTACTCAGTTCATCCCCGAGCTTACACTCCGCCTCTTACCCAAAAGCGACCTAGATGCCGAACTGGCGCCCATCCTCCTGTGCTCGTCTCCGAGTTATTGCAGAACTGAGCTTCCTTGGCCTCCCGGCTCGTCTCCGAGCTCGCACCGAGCTAACCCTCCCCAACTCTCCCGGTCAAACGAGAGCGCAGGGCCTTAGCGCTTCCGCAACGGCTCCGCGTATCTCGCTGAAGCGAGATATCCGCTGCCCCACGTCCCGTGTCCCATGCTGGCGCATCCCCCCATTAATGAGCGTATCCCGTCGTTAATGGAAGGATTTCGTCATTCACGCAGGCGTAACGTAAGGGGCGTAACCGAAGGCGAAGATCTCGTGCCTGTTTGCCTCATGCGACCACTATAAAAAAACCCTCTCAGACGACTCAGGTGACGCAATTTTTAATTCAATAAGCCATTACTCTGCTCAAATTCCTCGGCTAACTTGATCGTCAGAGGGTCCTACGGTGGTCACCCCCCTCCCTCCCCCCTCCCCCCACGAATTTTTTGCAGATAGCTCGGCTTCCACCTTAAAACTAGCCCATTGAGGTCCACGCGCTCAAGGAGACAACCTTTAAATCAAATCTTAATCGTTCAACAACGCTCGCGACAGATCGACGGAGGACAACATTTGATGGAGACAAAACCCTCCATGAGAGAGGGACATGTGGGAATGTTTTAATTTTTCCTAAACATGATATATGGAGAGAGAAAACAGATCAGAGAGAAGGGGGAGAGTGAATCGCAGGGGGTCTGCGAATGGAAGGTGTGGGTCGTGGTTCGCTGGCAGAGGGGGGTTGCTGATGTAGCTGGGGTTGGAGCCGAGGGAAAAGGGGCAGGGTTGGAGCCGCTGGAGAAAGGGGTCGGGAGGTCGCAGGAGCCATGGTTGGAGCCGCTAGAGAAGGGGGCGAAGGAGAAGGGGGTCGTTTGCTGGTGGATCGGGAGCTGGTCGGAGGTCGCTGGAGAAGGGGATCAGGTTGCTGGAGGTGGGTGGCAAAGAGGGGGTCGGAGGTGATGTTGTCGATGGTAAAGGTGTTGATGTAGGGGGTCAGTGTTGCTGGAGGGGGGTCGTGGTTGCGGCTGGAAGCGAGATGTTCACATCGTTGGTGGGGTCGGGGCTGAAGGGGGTAGCCGGCTAGAGGGGTTCCTGGAGGTCGAGATGGGTAGGTAGAGGTGGCGGGGCCGGGGTTTGAGGTGTGTATAGGAGGTCGTTATTTAAGTTGGAGGTGGTTGGTAGCTGGTCTAGTGGTGGTTGATGGTGGTTGTTTACTGTCGAAGACTGCACTGAGACACTGAAACGTCTAGTTTGAATACGGGAGCATATACTATTTGGAACATATCCATCCACCTCTCCGAAAATACTAAGTTGATTTATGGCACCGTATATCGGAAGTTTGGACAAACACAAGCGATGTAGCATGACTTCATCAGATTCCCCCTCATTTGTAAGGGGTTTTTGATTGTAGGGACACTTTTTCCAACACGCGCAAGGCTGTGCAGTTAATTACGTCATCGTACTGCTATAACAACTTTCTCCTGCTCCAGTATTTCACTTCGTGTCGTGTTATGTTTGTTTATTATGAGGTTGCCCTTGAATTGTATACGGAGACTAATCTTGTCGTGCCTATAGGGTGCGAATTAGTCCAAATCCGTATATTAGATTTGGGGTTTTGAACTTAGGACGCAGATCTCATATAAATGAGTTCAATCAGTTTACGGGATATTTGGGTTTGATCTAAGAATCGTTGGTCATATTTGAGACTAAGATCGATTTAGGAACTGTCACGCCCCGCTTTTCAGTAGACGGAAATAATGACGTGGTAAGCCCGCAACACATTTACTATAAGAATATGTAAAGTGTCTATAAGCAACATAAAATAACATAAGAATAGACAAGTGAAAATAAAATCCAACAAATTTATATATTTACATTCACAACTTTACAGAGTTTAACTGATACAAGAAGTCTGAACATAAAAAAAGTGTTTAAACATGTAAGTTACTGAAAAAGAAAAGCTGGAAAGAAAACTAATGATCTGCTTCAGGTGTGAATTGATTGTAATTCTCTGTAATCGCTTCCACCTCTTTTGATCCTAAGTCACCTGACGAACATTCCAAAAAACAAAAGATGATTGGAATGTCCGTCAGCGAATTTATGCTCGGTAAGTCCCAATAGAGATGTGTAATATATAAATTGAGTGCAAGATGACATGTAACATAGTATAAATGGAAATCGTAATATGTGAACAAGTATGGTAATTTATATAGCAACTATGTAAGCATGGCAAACAAGTATAATATGGCCGTGGGTGTAGGTAAAGTGAACATGAAGTGAATATAAGTGTCCTAAAAGGTATCTAAAATGGTAAATTTAACTAACGTGAGTTCTTGTGTAAATGTCAAGCAAATCTCAAGAGTATTCTCGAACCCAAGTCTATCGTCCAGGGGTAAGGAATCACAGGCCCAAAATAGCGGGACTTCAATTGTTATTGAAGTATTCCAAACCCAACAGGCTATTATCTAGGGACTTAGAAACACGGGCCCTCATTCGTGAATTCGTGATGTACTGTTTCAGCCCGATACCACAGTGACGTTATTTGTACCGCTTCAGCCCGGTACCACAGCGACATTATTTATAATAATGGGACTCATGAGATTCCTTCGGATTCATACTTAAACTATCCCCACACCCCGCATATAATAGATTATAGTTAAAATAACAAGTCTTGCCTGAATCCATGAATATATCAAGTTTTCAAGATTGGGTTCATGTCAAGATCAAGCATTCATCTCAAGTGTTCAAGTATTCATGTTAAATTCAAGTATTCATATTATGTTGTATTCATAGTTCGGGCTAAGTCAAGTCTAGCATGCAATAGGTTGTTCACACAATCATATAGATACAACAAAATGAGAAGTCGGATTATACTTTACAGGGCATGTTACATATTATATTGATCATTACATATATGTTATTTCAACGTATTTATAAAATATACTAGAAATATTAGATAAAGAAGACTAAATAAGGAAACCATGAAATTACAATAAACAAGATCCTAAGAAAATCAAACATTTGCAGGTTCTCAAAATATTCACCAAGTCTAGTAATAGAAGGCAACATGGCTCCAGCGAATTGCAGAAATAAGGATAAAGTGTAATAGGGTGCATTGTATACAAGTTCAAGGACCTAACAATGATAGAAACTAATAAATTGACTAGTTTTGCAATGGATAGGACTATAAATTAATAATAGAACATGATGAGTATGGTTGCATTTTATTACTCTACAAACATTCAAACTGGGCAGGTGTTTTAGAAATGACTGAGAAGGGCTTTTATCTATGCTTCTTGTCAAAAATAAAAGGTAGAAAAGAAGAAAGCAGTGGGAAGCTATATAATGTGAAGATATGCTATGATTGTTTGTTTAAAAAATTGGATATTGAAAATGATTATGATGTCTTAAATTAAACTTAATTTTAATTTAAAAGAAATCAAATTTGCACCAATCAAAAATAAAAATCCCAAATGTTAGTAGTCATTTCCAATTGTTAATCTTTTGAATGATTTGCACAAAACCACAAACCTTCACATTAAAACTTCCACACATATATTTTGTATCAATTTATTCCAAAAGTTTTTTAAAATGTGATTCCCACACCATATAAAACTAATCTGGCAAAGTAAACTAGACCATATTATGCTTACATGTATAAGAGGTAGTAGGAGACCTGAGGTTAGCGAAGGAATATGACATTGTAAGCCTTAGGAATATGGAAATTAGTACAAATGATACGTAACGACTAGGGTTCAAAATTGGACTGAAGAATAGCTGGAGTTAAGGAGGACGTTGATGAGGGAGATTAAAAGGACCAGTTGTCAAGATGGAAAACCGAGATACTTTATATATCTAGAAAGAAAGATGCACATGAAAGAAGTACCGATAAGGAAGAAAATGGTAGTTTTGCATATACATCGGCTTCTATGACACCATATATCTCCTACAATGTGAAGACATATGCTGATTTGCATACCAAGAGAACAATCTGTATTTAGTCAGCATATTGGCTAGAAAATAGTATTTTATTTTTTTGAAGATATGTAAATAACGATCGATTTAAAAAAAGAGCTGTAAATAAGAAAGGAGAACGTCCAACTGTATACATAAAATGTTTTAAATCTATAGATACTTTACACTGATCAAAGAAACATATGGATAAAATTGCTCAAACGTAAAGAAGGGTTGATTTGTTGATCTACCTAGAGTATCTTAAACGTAATAGGGAATATAAATTCAATGGGGTTCAAAAAGAGTGATGAATGATAAACACGTCAAGTTATAACGTTATAACGCTTAAAGGTCACCTTTGTGATTTGGAGCATGAAATATTTTTTTTTAAGTGTCTAACTTATAATAAAATGCCTAATTCCTAAGTGCAAATCAAAGTTGCATGATATAAGCTCTAAATGTAGTATGCAGTAACAAAATGCTTCTCTAAACAACCTGTAACCAAAATAAGGTCATTTAAAATTATGAGCTAACGAAATAATAAAAAAAAGAATGCATGTAAAATGCTGCATTAGATAGAATTAAACTTGTAAATGGGAAAAGTTACCTTTTTATTTTTATTTATTTATTTTTTCTATTATGTATTTTGTCTAGGGTTCGGATCTTTTGCCTATCTCTTTAATCATGGGACTACTGACCCGAACTAACGAGCAAGAATCCCGGGAGAAGATACGATGAGCAAGGGAGAGAGGGAAGGAGAAAAAAAGGACTTATGGGTTGTGTGAGTCGGTATAACAACCGGCTTACCATTTTGATAAAATTCTCAACCGAAACTTTGAAGTTTGATGGAACCGGTGTGCTTCTCCAAGCTCAAGGGAAACGAGATTTTTTATTTTTTATTTTTAGAAATTATAAAAGGAAATGGCTAAGGTGGGATGAAGAAGTGATGGGGAGATATTTATATTAAAAGAAAATTGAAACTCTTCATAATAATTTTACTTAAATATAATTTATAATCATCCTAATTATGTTGGGAGTTAGAACGAAGATGAAATAAAAGGTCATTTGTAGGTTATGGGAGTGATTTAAAAAATGGATAAAAATAATTACAAGTCCCAAGATTCGAACATGTGGCCTATGGAATAATAATGCAAGCACTTAACCAATGAGCTACAAGATTGTTTATGCACATATTTAACAAGAATCAAATATATGTTGTTGTTTGAAAAGAAAGCGGGCTAAGGAAAAAGAAAAAAAAGAAATCAAATAAAACTGTTTTGGCTTGGGTTTTGGGCTTTGAAAAATTATAGAATAGGCAAAATAGAAGGAGAGATAAACTAATATATTTAATAGAGAATAAAATATACAGGGATATCCAAATACAAATAAATACAATATTTTAATAAAAAGAAGAATGATATTAAGTATAGAAATTTTGGGTCGTTACAGGAACAGTGAGCATATGGACTCAACTGATCATCACATCATATATGAATAGACTATGAATGGTATACGATAGTCAATATGGAGACAGTCCGCAGGGCAAAACATATTAATTTAAGAACATCGCGGTCCTTCATTCTCATGTCTGGGACGAGTATTAGTTTAAGGATATTTCGGTCCAATATTCCCGTGTTTGGGATAAATATTAGTTTAATGACATTGGGGTCCAATATTCCCGTATTTGAGACGAATATTAGTTTAAGGACATTTTGGTCCATTATCGCCGTATTTGGGATGAATATTGTTGTTGGTTGTTGGGAGCCGCTCCCTCACTGAAGACGTTGAGAAATTACAACGACGTATATCAAAGGTGTTGAAAGGATGTACCCTTGAACCAAATCCCATATATGAAGGAAGAGAACATGGTGGATCTAAGGATCGTTAGTTTTATATGAGACTAAGATTAATTTAGAAGATATGGGATGAAGATCATTAGTCGTATATGAGACTAAGATAAATTTGGATATCGTGAGCATATGGGCTCAGTTGATTTAAAATCAAAGAAGAAACTTAAACTTCACAGGCTTAATCAAATTTGGGCCAAGATTGAGTTTCTATACCACCCAACAGTGCTAAGCATTTAGACTTCTGGTTATGGATATAATATCCAAATTTTGCTCTAGCGCTCATGTGAGTATCAGGTGAGGCACTCAGACTTAGGCGTTGCCCGATCAATGTTAAGCATTTTGAATATATAGTGCTAAGCACTTAGTTACGTAGCACTCACGTGAATATCACGTGAGGCGCTGCTCCTTTTTCCCACTCACGTATTATCACGTGAGGCACTATGTTTCTTGGCGCTCACGTGCTATTATGTGAGGCGCTGGAACGGTGCTAAAAACTAATCTGTTCTGTTTTCTGGTGCTCACGTGCTATCATGTGAGGCGCTGGGTTTTTAAGTGCTCATGTGTGTTTCACATGAGACGCTGAGTTTTTTTGGGCACTCACGTGTGTTTCACGTGAGGCGCTGAGTTTTTAGAGATTTAATGTCTGTTGATATTTTTAGAGAAATTAAATCTCTGTTAATAGTATTTTGACCATTAACGATCACCAAGATCACTATTTTGAGGATCTGGGATCAGGTTCTTTAAGAACTAAGTTCTTGTTTATAAAAGAACTATGTTCCTGGAGTATTATAGACTCCATCATCTTCTTGTTCTTCTCGCTTGTCCTTTTCAACCTTATTCTTCCCTGAATCCTTGATTCTCAAGAACAAGTTTTTCCCGATAAGAATTAAATTCTCAACTTGTGAGAGACTTGTCTTGAAGATTTTAGATCCAGATAAAGAACTAAGTTCTTTTAAAGGGTTAAACCCTTATATATGACGTAATAGGTAAAAGAGATGTTTTGATCTCTGCTTTTTTCTTTACCTAGGGTTTGAGAGGAGGAAGATCTTCTTCTTTATTTTGAGAATTAAATTCTCTATTTTTGTGAAAGCTTATGAGGGGTCTCCTTCCTTCTTAGATTTAATCTCTTTGCTCTTATTTATAGGAGAAGAGGAAAATAAATCTGTTTAAGGAAATCTCTCATTGAGAGATCATGATTGATATCATAATCAATCAAAATGATCTTAAAAATCAACCGATGAATTTTATTCACCGTTGAATTTTTAATCCAAGAGCTCTCTGTTTTACAAAGAAGATCATTCTTGTTTATTTAACAAGATCAGGAAAATATTTTCCTAAGATAAAATTTAATTCTATCAGATAATCGATTGGTGATTTTATAATCACCATTGGATCTTTGACCCAGGGATCCTCTGTTTAACAAAGAAGATCTTTCTGGTTTGAGAAAGATCAGAGAAATATTTCCTATATAGAATTTAATTCTACATAGAATTTAATTCTATAAAAAAGAACACTCACGTGCATTGCGCATGAGGAATTGGCCTATAGCGCTCATGTGGATATCGCGTGAGGCACTGCTAAGAAGCTGGCAAGTGCGCTCACGTGGATATCACGTGAGGCGCTGCTAAGAGACTGTATGTGAGCTCGCGTGGATATCACATGAGGCGCTCACGTGTTTAACATGTGGGAGCTTCCCTATATTTTTATAAGGGAACAACAAGCTCTAGGCCAAAAAATTTGGCGGGAACAAATACCCCCCACTACTTTGCCCACGTAAGTATGTACGTGTATTAAGTAGTGCAAAGTTATGCATCGCCATAAAATTGATGGCTTAGGAGACAAGTTTGGAATCCCTACCAGCTAAGGCTTTTTCATTTTCATGAGTCGTAAGGGTCTCAAGAAGATTTTTCTCCATATGAGTTGAGGGGATTTCATAGGCGTATATTCTCCTTAGAAATCGTGAGGATTCCTAAGTGTTCATCACCTTCGTAAGCCGTAAATATCTCACTCGGGTACTTTCTCCTAACAAGTCGAGAGGACCCGTAAATGGCTTCTTCACTTCATCGGTATACAACTTTTGGTGAATGTGGCCCGTGGATAGTATACAAGATTCGGTCTTGACCTCCTTGTAGGGTAACAACGACTTAGAAAACATGTTGATATCCTCTTCGCCTAAGGCTTTTCACCTTTTTGAGTCGTAAGGGTCTCATAAAGATGTTTTTCCCTACGAGTCGAGAAGATCTCGCAGGTGTATCCTAACATGAAATATAGATAAACCCTTCTTTTTTTGATAGGGATCCGTTAGGTTTGTGGTACCGGGTTAAGTCCATCGTACCGTCGCGTTGGCTAATATTTTCTCAACATGCAGTCCCTTAGGTTACTACTCGAGTAGCCTCGCGTCTGTTGTGTCTTTGATCTCTTCTGAGGCTGGACAAGATGTCTTCAAGTAGTCTTCTTAGGTCGAAATATTCGCATTACCATTAGAAGATCCAGCGTTAGGTATTGTCGTGGCGCTTTACTTGAGATTAGGCTCGATTTGGAGCCCGGATGAGTCATAATCGCACCCTTCTGGGGTGGGATGACATCCAATAGTTTTTAGGCTTGCCATCAAGACCTGAAGTTAGGAATATGCCGTCACTTCGCCTTTGCTCTGATGATGTCGCGTAGCTCCTTCACCAAAGAGGGGTCGACATCCATATGACCTCTAGGCCGTATATATCGCCATCGAGGTCTAGAGCTAGGATTTTGCCGTTGCGTCCGCACCCTGCTAGAATGAGGAAGAACGTCGTGAAAGTATTCCTTAGAATGACTACTAAGTTTCTAAAGGCATCGAGTATGCAATTTTAAAAATCTAGTGTGCTAAGTAATACCAACCTAGAATCGAACTATAGAATTAGGGTTTTAAAGCAAGTAAACAAACTTTACTCTAAGTGAACAAGGAATACAACCTTTGTAGACCGGTCCTTCACTTCTAAAGCTCCGTATAGTAGTACTTTATCTCTAAGTAGTGGTCTCCCGGACTCCTCTTAGGCTCCACTAGACGAAAGGAACGAGCTTGCTCAAAGATCTTCGAGGCCGAAGATGATCAACCTTGAGGAATCTCTAACTCAAGCCACCTCTTCACTAATTTAGGAATTAGTGAAAGAAACAACATATACTAAATGGCTAGTTTGGTATAGATTGGTGAAGTAGGAATTTTGCTCACTTTAGAATTATTTTTCTCTTTATCTTTCTTCACTCATGAAAAGCTAGAGAGCAAAATGAGATGAAGAAAAAGATGAAGTGGTGAACCATAGTGAGAAAATATCTCAAATGATATTTATAGAGACTTAACCATGGTGAACAATGCCTGCTTTAACCCGTAGATTGATTTAAGCAGCTTGCACACCTTTCCGCTGCTTCCACTGTCTACGAAACCCTCTGACTGTGTCATGTACACGCTCTCTTCTAAATCACCATTTAGAAAAGCGGTCTTGATGTCCATCTGCCAGATTTAGTAGTCATGGTATGCAGCGATGACAAGTAGGATCTGGATGGACTTAAGCATAGCCATTGGAGAAAACGTTTCATCATAACCCACACATGGTCGTTGATGAAAATCTTTTGCTACAAGTCTAGCTTTGAAAGTCTCAAATTTTCCATCTACACCAAGTTTCTTTATCAAAGATCCATTTGCTCTCAATGGGTTTTACCCCTTCAAGAGCAACTTCCAAAGTCCATACTTTGTTGGTGTACATGGATTCCATCTCAGATCGCATAGCATCCAGCCATTTCACAGAGTCCCCACTCGTGATGGCATGCTCGAAACTAGTAGGGTCATCATCTTCCATGATGCAATCCTCGCTCCCATCGTCTACAAGAAAACCGTAGTATCTCTTAGGTGGGTGAGGAACCCTACTAGATCTACGGAGTGGCTGAGGATCGTTGGAGACCATCGAATCCTCCGGTTCCACCAAATCATCAGTTATAGTTTGTGTGGCTCGAACTGCTTCCAGTTCTACCTATTTGCCACTAATTTCTTTTACAAGAAATTTCTTTTCTAAAAAGGTGGCATGTTGAGCAACAAACACCTTTTGTTTCTCACTGTGGTAGAATAGATGCCCATGTGAATTCTTTGGATATCCCACAAACTTACAAAGAACCGACCTTGCCTCGAGTTTATCCGGACTTTGCTTTTTAACATAGGCCGGACAACCCCATATCTTAACTCGTTTAAGATATGGTCTATTTCCACTTCATATCTCATATGGTGTTTTAGGCACAGATTTAGATGGAACTTGATTCAATAGGTATGCGGCTGTCTCAAGCGTATAACTCCAAAAGAAAATAGGTAACTCAGCAATACTCATCATAGAGCGCACCATATCTAATAGGATGCGATTTCTCCTATCCGATACACCGTTGTGCTATGGTGTATACGGAAGAGTAAGCTGAGAGAGAATCTCATTCTCTTTTAAATAATCCAGGAACTCCGTGCTTAAGTATTTTCCTTCCCGATCAGATCGAAGGATTTTAATACGTTTACCCGTTTGGTTCTCTACTTCGTACTTGTATTCCTTGAATTTCTCAAAAGCTTCAGACTTGTTTTTCAACATGAACACATGTCCGAATTTTGAGAGATCAACGGTGAATGTGATAAAGTACGAGGAACCATTCCTGGCATGTGTAGACATGGGACCGCATACATCACTATGTATCAGTCCCAAGAGTTCAGTAGCTCTTTCTCCGTGTCTAGTAAATGGAGTTTTGGTCATTTTTCCTTTGAGACATGACTGGCAAGTTTCATAAGATGTAAATTCGAACGGATTCAAATATCCATTTTTATGCAACTTGGCCAGTCATGTCGCATTGACATGACCTAGTCTACAATGTCACATGAAGGCTTCGTTCATTTCTGAACTTTTCCTCTTGTGTGTGTTCTGTATATTAAGAACTGTATTTTGATTCAGAACGTATATACCGTTACATAACGTACCAAACCCAATCAACACTTGATTTAGGAAAATTTTCTTAACATTTTTCTCTGCTACAAAGTTATATCCTTCTTTATCTAATAAAAAAATTGATATTAAATTGTATATCATAGATCGTACGTAATAACAGTCGTTCAAGATCAATGTATTCCCATTTGGTAATACAAGGTGATATTCGCCAACTGTTTTGGCTGCAACATTTTCACCATTCCCTACTTTTAGAGACATATCACCCTTTCTCAGTTCTCTACCTCTGCAAAGCCTATGTAACATATTACATATGTGGGATCCTGATCCGGTATCTAATATCCAGGACGTAGAGTGTACTGAGAAATAGTTCTTGGTTACGAACTCACCCGAGGAAGATGCATCAACATGCTCTTTTCTCGTTCGGGTTGCGTGGGAATCCTGGTATTCCCCTATTTCCTGCTCAGACTTATAAAAGTTATAAGGAAGAGCGGAACCAACATTCCTTAGTTCAGTATAATAAGCGGATTCGGTCAATACATCAATATTATTATCTTGATTAAGGCATGTCATGGTCGCTACCAGGAGAGAGAGAAGAAAACATTTTAGCGTATGCTCTTGCAAGATTAAATTGGTTATTATTTTATCCAATCAGGATGGCTCCCACACTTTTTATCAAATCTTCCTTCAAATCCTAAAAGGTAAGGTTAGCCGGGATTAATTACACCCTACAAGTTCGCCATTTGTTCAGCCAGACAGGTATTGGTACTCCGAGGGAGTCTCCCCATGCTTTCGCATGGAACTAATTAAATAACCTCGTTTCCGCAGGGGCGTAACCCCGTTAACACCTTTCTTAGACACATATTAGATCAGCTAATTGTAAAGTGGAAAACTCTCTCAGGAGTAGCACTTACACGCAGTGGGTATCGGGA
Source organism: Agapanthus africanus (assembly GCA_030015575.1). NCBI lineage: Eukaryota > Viridiplantae > Streptophyta > Magnoliopsida > Asparagales > Amaryllidaceae > Agapanthus > Agapanthus africanus. The sequence continues at coordinate 683,309,449 of CM057340.1, forward strand.
TCCAACTATCTCATAGAAGGTATGCAATCTCATTGCAAATTTCAACACTTTAAATTCCTAATATTGTTTTGCCCCTAATGTCTTATGATCTTGACGAAGGCCAACAAACCATAGGGCGCTAGTCAAGTTCAACCCGTTTATTTCTTGATTGAATTAAACCCACCCGCACGGCCTTTGACGAAGGCCAACAAAGTCACATGACTACTCTAATCCAATCGCATCACATGCAGCAGATAAGCACTAATTAGCCACCGCACACTACGCCTTGACAAAGGCCAACAAACGTAGCACGAATACTAAATAGCACTTATCTGAAATGACAGAGGGCTACGGCAGGTTTTTATGAAAACCTTTTGCGTAATGAACTTGATATCATTGTAGAATCGAGTGATTTGAAAAGGAGTGGTTTAAGCTCCGCTTTTAAAATCGAGTATTTTTCAAAATAAACCAAGTGGGTGTAGCATTTTCTAGCTTCTGCTAAAGAGGTCACTCCCGGTGAAGGGATCTAGCCTCTTTTCTTATCGAATGAGGTGCTGGATATTCTATAAGGAATACCACTATGCAAAGCAGGAACTAGAACTACCTTTTTGAAAATTTGATTCTACAACATCATTAGGTTTCTTTCCTTTTCATTAATCTCATTAATGAAGTCCCATCATTTATGTTTCCTAAACATCACAGACAAAGAAACGAAAATAGAACGTATGCTTATACCATCCGCATTCGCCACGGGGCCCCATCATGCACCGTTAGGTTACTTAACTACCGGCAAAGCGGGGACTGGACTAGCGCGGGTGTAAAACATAAGCAACGTTTATTATATATCATATATATAATATAAAGCATTCGTCTCACGCAGTTATATGATCTCATCACAGAACATTGCAGCAGAAGTCAACATATGTAATATTGGATATACTAGGAGGTCCGTGTTTTAAATTAAACCAGTAAAAAACACGGGTTCCATGGTCGTGATGAATAGCCAAACCCACATCCCTAGACCCCTACGAGAGCGGAAAGCAACCCTGCCAATTTTAGAGTTAGGAGACCCGGTCTCGACTCCTCGAGATGGTCTCCCACTGGACTTTAGAACCCGGTTACTTGTGGTCCCCGTCTTGGGTCTATCCTAATGTGGAAAAGTAAATAATATACATCAATGGTGACATCATCCTCAACCCGAAAGTGTCCCAATAAAAGAATATTACATACAAAGTTTTACATGAATGAAAATGAAAAACTCTCATCTCACGCAAAAAAACCCGGATATTCAAACACGACGATCCAATATAATATATCACAGCAACACATAACATCACATGTCATCAACGTAAGTAAATATGTGTATCCCAATTGTCGTTGACGTATAGCAACGAAACCGGCGATACACCACATATTACACTTACGGTCGCAGAAAAGAAAGTGAAAACTACAATAATTAGAATCTGCAACATCCTTAGACATCTGATCAGTCGAAAATACTGCATTTTTAACACGGCAATTTCCCTAACATTTGCACTCATAAAGAAGTGTTCGGTATTCATAATTGCACATATTACCAAATCATCTCTGAAATACCAAATTGCATGTGTTATACCTTTAAACCGGCACTTTAAGGGAAATTGTGTGTTTATCATGGCATCGCATCATCCTTGTATTGCGCAACTCTTGTCCCGAGAAATTTTGCAGGAAATTCCAGAAACAAGCCAAAATGGCTGATCAAAAATACGCCAACTCCAAGATATGAGATCTGGTAGTAATACAGAAAGCAAAATACAATTTAACATATCAGGAAAAGGCCCAAACATCAGCCCAAAGAAGCACCAGAGAGTACAAGCCCTGAAGCTTCCAAACCGCCGCGATTCCGCGGCGGGAGCTGGCTTAAGCCGCGGAACTGCGGCGTGATGACGTCATCATTGGCTCAATTTTTCTCACGTGGCTAATTCTAACGGCCCAAGCTTCCAGAAGACCCCAGAAGCTCCACGTGGCACATCTAGAAGGTTCGGCTTAACAAACTATTTCTAGAAAGATCTCTTTTGGAGGGAAATTCAAATATTGTGCTAACTAACTTATGGAGGGAAAATTCAAATCCTAGATCTAGGGTTTTGGGAGTTCTATAAAAAAGAGCCTAGATCTAGGGTGAAGGTTGTTCAAGAATCACCATCATCTTCTACCCACAAGTTGAGTGACACGACTTGTGCCTCAAACCCTTACCCCAATTCCAATTCAATTTCAAGATCAAGATCCCAAGTGCAATTCAAGCAAGAGAGCCTTCAACCTTTAGAAGCGACGCCGGATTTCAACGGAGCAAGAGATCCACGCCGATCCGCGACTCAACGAGCCGAGCGAAGCCGAAATCGATGATCTAGTTCCTTCCTTTTGTAAATTCAAGAGAGTTGTAACGAAATTTGTCGATAAATAAAGGTGAATTTTCTATATTCTTGCTTATCTTTTAATTCAAGTATAATGATTAGATCTCAATTTGTGATTGTGTTTGTGATCATGATGTTTGAATAATCTCCGCTCATGTAGGAGTTGTGACGATCTTTAGATGATGATGATTTAGATATTTTTACAATTCTTAAATCCTATAATATTTGGAAATTCTAGTGAATCAAATGATTAATGACCTAGTTTCGAGATGATGCTTTCTTGATCGTGTTCACTCGAAACTAGGAAACAACTATTGACCATTTGATTAACTAGAAGCTAGAAATTGAATGCGATCCATCGAAAGGACAAAGGACGAGTTGCGAAATCCCTAATTTCCTCGCAAGATCCTTAAACCTCGATAAATTTGCATCGATCTAGTATCAATTCGTTAATGGATAAGAATGAGTAATCATTAGATCTCATCACATCTATAGATCCGATCTACTCCTACGAGCCATACTTCTAATCTTGATTGTTGGTTGGAAATTATCACGCATCTCAATTCTTGTTTTTAATGTTTCTTTTAGATCTAGATTTTTCTTATTCTTGATCTTCAATTACAAATCATGAATTGTTTTCTTTTCTTTTCCTTAAATTTTCAACTCATCTAATTCGGAAATTGAACGGATCTCACTTTCCCTGTGGACGATCCGCACTTTCTAACGCGCTACATCCGACACCGTTATTGATTACGGTCAAAATATTTTTGGTTGTGATTTCTAAATACAAATTTCTAAAAACCAACACACAACGGAAAATCGTTTCAATCAAAATGGCGCCGTTGCCGGGGATCGTGTGCTATTTGTTCATTTTTTTTGAAATTTGAGTTGAAAAGTTTATTCCATCTAAAATTTTGAGATCAAAACTCGCGCAAAACACTAAACGAGTTGTTGTGGTTAATTGCAAGGAAATCTGGAGCTTGCTGTGAAATTGGAAAATTATTTGGAGAATTCCAGAGAGCTAAGGAAGTGTTCAGGAGTGCTCTGGTGAATTTTTGTGCAGAGAGGAGCTTGAGGCGCGGCGGAACCGCGGTATAAGGCGACTATCGCGGCGGAATCGCGGCGGTTCAAGGGCTTCTCTGTAAAATTTTTAGAAGGTAACCTCTATCTTTCTTATCTCCTTCCTAAAATCTGCTCCAATTAACAATTTGTTGCAGGATTCTTTGCAAAAATCGCAGCGCCGCAAAAAGCAAAATAAATTATGCTTGTCTTTTATTTTGTGGTTGTTTGCATAATTAATACGGACATTAAGGGGCACGGCCAAATCCAGATTAGGTGGGGAGCTCATTACCCTTCCTAAGCCCCAAAAATCACAAACTTGCATCCGCATTACCCTCATTAATTAAAAAATATCTAAAGATGACTCTAAGGACCGTCGCGCTCACTTAGGACAGAAGAAGGCCGTGGGTAATTCATTGCTTATCCGCGTTTCTTTTGTGGTGTCTAAGGCAAGTGTGTCGAAGGCTAGTGGTTACTTAATTAGGGCCACTACTTACGTAGTGGAGAACCTCCCACTTACCTGGCGCTTACCTGGCCACAGGAGAAACAAAGAGGCAGTGGAGGATTTTATCCTGCGACTTGTCTTTTGGAAGTTAGGAGCGGTCTAGAGCTCTGACCTAGGTGACCATAGATTTTAGGGTTGCTTGTTGCATTTGTTGTGATCGCATCATATTTTCAAAATCCGTATCATTTTTCAAAAAAAACACCGCATTCACTTCATTTCCCCTAATTATAAATCACGCTGCCACTTGTACTAACCCCTTTTAGTGCAAGATAGACTGGACACGGGATTCTAGTGCCCGTTTAGTCCGCGTCCCCTCGATCGACTCCGAAGTCGGTATTTCTCCATTTACCTTTCTTTTACTCACCACCACACCCACACCGATGGATCAGTCCCCATCGAACCTCTTTACCGCTGCTCTGCCGCCATCCGTTGGTGTGCAGAATCCTCCCCGCATCTCTCTCCAAGAGAGGTGCTACCCTTTGCGAGGTCCTCTCTCGACCTGCTTATCCATTCCACCAGCCAACGGGGATAACTTTGAGATTAAGCCCCAGTACATCAACTTTCTACCCAAATTCCACGGTCTCGAGACTGAAGACGCTTACGTTTTCATTACCAAATTTGAAAACGTATGCGCAATGATGGGTACATCACAACTTTCTGTGGATGCCATGCATCTACGACTTCTTCCATTTACCTTGTGCGATATAGCCGAGAAGTGGCTGTATAACACCACCGCACATTCCATCATGAATTGGGAAGAATTCGTTGCGGCATTCCTTAAGAAATTCTACCCTATGCAAAAGACAGCTCGAATCCGTAGCGAACTATATCAATTCACCCAGCTCCCAGCTGAACCATTCTCAAAATGCTTTGAACAATTCAAGGATCTTTTGGTTCAATGCCCACATCACGGCATCCCGAGATGGGATCTTTGCCGAATCATATATGGGGGCATTAACCCTACCACTAAACAAAACCTTGAAAACATGTGTCAAGGCACCTTTATGACCAAGGATGATGGGGAAGCTTGGAGATATTTAGAAGAGTTCGCTGAAAAGTCCTTACAATAGGAGAGTGGAACCCAGCCATCGAATAGGGGTGGCGTACACCAAATAGACGTGTCCATAGGTGTTCGAGCTGAGATGGCAGCAATGCAAAAGAAGCTCGATGCTATGGAACACAAATTCTTAGCAGCCTCCCTAAACCCAATGTCGCTCCCCAAAACTGTATGTGGGTGCTGTTCTGATCCTTCTCACTTAACGGAAGAATGTCCATTAAACTCTCAGTTTCAAGGTCTCGAGCATACCAATGCCGCATTTCAAAGACCTAGAAACGACCCCTTTTCTTCCACATATAATCAGGGTTGGAGGAATCACCTGAATTTTGCTTGGAACCAATCCCAAAACACGGTTCCAAACCCGAATCAATTCCAAAGGGTCCTTCCTCCACAACAGCAACCACTTCAACTCACCCAGCACCCCTACCAGTCACAAAATTTCTAAAACCAGGTCAACCCTCCTGCACCGTCTAATCCTATGCAGTCAACCTGTTCTGACGAATTCTCTCAATTCGCTCAAACCATGAAATCACTCCTGTCAAATTTCATGGAAGTATCGGCTGAGGTTAGGTCTTCTGTCGGTGAGATAAAGAAAAACTCAGCGTCCCAAGCCGAGAGTATCAGAACGATGGAAGCTGAAATTGCACGACTTAAGGCCGAAATGAGTGCGAGAGAAAAAGGGAAACTCCCAGCTCAACCTTTACCCAATCCTGGCTATTCACATCATGTGAATGCAATCACCACGTTGAGATCTGGGAGAGTGCTTGACAATCATGTTGGGGGAGAGATTGATGACACTGAAAAATCTATCGATGATACCCCGGCTGAGACCTTTCCTTCCACTTCCACTTCTAATTCTGACCCCAGTTCTTCTACCCCACCACCTTCTAGCGAGCCTATTCTTCGTTTCTCACAAGGCTCGCCACCTCAGCCCAACTCTTCTAGTCCACCAAAAACGATCCCCACTCCTATTCTTAGATCGTTTTCACCCACACGATCTTCTCCAGTGTTGGACCCTGATCTTATTGCTTAAGCTCCTTACCCAAATCGATTAAGGGGAAACACACTGAGTCCACAAATGGAGAAGATCACTGAAATGTTTAAACAGGTTAACATCAACATCCCTCTTCTAGATACTATCCAACAAGTCCCTGCATATGCGAAAGTTCTTAAAGACTTGTGCACTAGGAAGAGGAAGAAACAAATGCCCAAGAAGATATTCATAGCAAAGACTGTAGACACGGCTTTCCCCCAGCAATTACCGAGGAAACGTAAGGATCCTGGCTATCCTATGATTTCCATCTCTATTGGAGAGAAACACATCAACCGTGCTCTACTAGACCTTGGGGCAAGTGTTAACCTGCTTCTTTTCTTAGTCTATGAGTAGTTAGGGATCGGAGAGTTGAAACCATCTCCTTGCACTCTCCAGATGGCTGACCGATCAATCACCAAACCTAGGGGTGAACTAGAGGATGTGTTAATAAAAATCGGGGAATTTATATTCCCTGTGGACTTTATTGTAATTGATACACAGCCTGTAACGAATCCACGGAATCAAATTCCGGTGATTTTAGGTCGCCCTTTTTTGGCCACTTCCAACGCTATCATCAACTGTCGTAATGGTTCTATGACCCTATCCTTCGGGAAGAGGACAATTGAGATGAACATTTACAAGTTGGGAAGTGTACCATCCGAACCTACTGCTCAGGTATGTTCTGTCGACTTAATGGATATCGACGGCAGCGAATTTGATGATCCTCCTGATACCGATCTTGACTCTTTTCATACGTTGTTGTTTGACCCAACTATGTATCATACACATATGGACTCTTCCACCGAGATATCCGGGTCAACAACTAACACCAATTATGAACTGATTTTAGAGTCTGAAGATCACCCCGCACTTTGTGATGACATTATTCTTCGGGGTATTGATGAAACTTTTGAGGAGATCTTCGCTGATGAACTCGCATTTCTGAATAACACGGGTGTTGAGATGAATCATGTCCCAATCATTGAAATTGAACCTCCACCCCTTCTTCTGAATTGTAAAAAGAATGCGAGTAATCCATCACAATCACTGCATCGTCTCTCCAAAATGAGACGCACACACATTCTGTTCCACCACTTAACCTTTCCCCACTTCTTCTTCCACCAACCAGAGCACTGCATTGATAAAATTTTCGAATGGTTGGTGTTGACATTCGGTCTTCGCAAAGCTTGGCATCGACCAACGATTCTTGCCCCCCTCATGTGATTTTCAAAGCTTAACTCAAGTTTGGGGGAGGAGACATTTTTTTCTGGCTCTTGGAAAGAAAATTTTTACAAAATTTTTGAGCCAAGAATAAGTTTGGGGGAAGGTCTTCACTTATATATTTTGCCCCCACTAATAAATCCCTCCCAAGCTTACAGGTTTTTCGAGATATAGCAGTTGGCAACAATGAGAACACTGTTGAAAATAAGTTTGGGGGAGGTTTGTGCTTAGTTTTGCATCAGGTGCATATCATTTGCATAAGCACAAAACATAAAATTTTCAAAACCCATAAAAATTTTGTGTAAATATTTTTTTTGGCTCATCATTTTTTGTAAATAGTTTTTCAAAACCTATTAAAACCTATAAAAATTCAAAAAAAAATTTCAAAACTCATAAAAATTAAAAAAAAATTCAAAAATATAAAACTATTTAATATTTAAGATAATAAAAGATTAGATAGTGAACAATTACATCCATGAGATTAGAAAAATTTAAGAAAACTAAGAAAATTAGAAGTTTTCTTATACGAACTAGTAATAAGTAGTTATGAGCCGTTGTCCCAAGGGTTAGTAAGATGAAGGACGTCGCTAATCTGAGGATAAAAATAAGTCTGAAAAATAGTTTCTATTCTGGAAGCCAAACATTTTGAACGTTGATACCCTGCTATTCGCACCTACACACGTCTTGAAACTCGGGATAGTAGAGGATACCTTGAAATGCTCTTGTCTTAAAGCCAAAAGTATGAAGGAAATAAAAAAATGAATAAAGTATAAAGTGGTGAGAAAAATGGACACTGGTTTTGTTATCACCGAGGGCAATAAAAATTTATAGCGAGGGTGCCTCTTCACCTAGTGCCCTAAGGCCAACTGGTCTGGGAGTCACTGCTATGCTTAAGGTAGTGCAAGACGAGGAAAATACACCAAATAAGCAAACACATGAGTAATCGGTCGGTTAGTACCTAAAGAAGCATTAACGGTCGCATGAAAGTGTGTGAGCAATTTCGACTAAATATTCATTAATTAAAAAGTACTGAGGCTGATGGACAAGAGTATGATAGGTTGAATTGAATTCTCCGGGTGTAGGGATGTCCTTTACACACACGCAGGGTGATATGATCGATATTTGGAAGAAAGATAGGAATGAAGAATAAGACGATGTTTTATTGAGGGAGGACGTGATTTCTGACATCTTTTCATGACCATTAAGATAGGGCTCATGACAACCGAAAAGCTAGCTTAGTTGGAAACCCTAATTTTCAAGGCTTTTCTTTTACAATTCTTATCTTTAAATGTAATATTCATGATCTTCCTTTTATTATTGGATTTTGTGGGTGCAATCCGCTGAAAACCCTCAGGAGACAACACTCCTCTTACTAGGGACACCTAGAGGTTTAAAGGCTTGTTGCACGTGCTCAGTGCAATCGTGTTGCTTACGAAAGTGTGCTAGTTAGTTTTTCTCTTTCTTTATTTTCTCCTTCTCTTTTAAATAAAACAATTCGATCGAGACGATCGAAAATAAGTTTGGGAGAATTTGATCAGTCGAAAATACTGCATTTTTAACACGGCAATTTCCCTAACATTTGCACTCATAAAGAAGTGTTCGGTATTCATAATTGCACATATTACCAAATCATCTCTGAAATACCAAATTGCATGTGTTAGACCTTTAAACCGACACTTTAAGGGAAATTGTGTGTTTATCATGGCATCGCATCTTCCTTGTATTGCGCAACTCTTGTCCCGAGAAATTTTGCAGGAAATTCCAGAAACAAGCCAAAAGGGCTGATCAAAAATACGCCAACTCCAAGATATGAGATCTGGTAGTAATACAGAAAGCAAAATACAATTTAACATATCAGGAAAAGGCCCAAACATCAGCCCAAAGAAGCACCAGAGAGAACAAGCCCTGAAGCTTCCAAACCGCCGCGGTTCCGCGGCGGGAGCTGGCTTAAGCCGCGGAACCGCGGCGTGATGACGTCATCATTGGCTCAATTTTTCTCACGTGGCTAATTCTAACGGCCTAAGCTTCCAGAAGACCCCAGAAGCTCTACGTGGCGCATCTAGAAGGCTCGGCTTAACAAACTATTTCTAGAAGGCTCTCTTTTGAAGGGAAATTCAAATATTGTGCTAACTAACTTGTGGAGGGAAAATTCAAATTCAAATCCTAGATCTAGGGTTTTGGGAATTCTATAAAAGAGAGCCTAGATCTAGGGTGAAGGTTGTTCAAGAATCACCATCATCTTCTACCCACAAGTTGAGTGATACGACTTGTGCCTCAAACCCTTACCCCAATTTCAATTCAACCTCAAGATCAAGATCCCGAGTGCAATTCAAGCAAGAGAGCCTTCAACCTTTAGAAGCGACGCCGGATTTCAACGGAGTAAGAGATCCACGCCGATCCGCGACTCAAGGAGCCGAGCGAAGCCGAAATCGACGATCTAGTTCCTTCCTTTTGTAAATTCAAGAGAGTTGTAACGAAATTTGTCAATAAATAAAGGTGAATTTTCTATATTCTTACTTATCTTTTAATTCAAGCATAATGATTAGATATCAATTTGTGATTGTGTTTGTGATCATGATGTTTGAGTAATCTCCGCTCGTGTAGGAGTTGTGACGATCTTTAGATGATGATGATTTAGATATTTTTACAATTCTTAAATCCTATAATATTTGGAAATTCTAGTGAATCAAATGATTAATGACCTAGTTTCGAGATGACGCTTTCTTGATCGTGTTCACTCGAAACTAGGGAACAACTATTGACCATTTGATTAACTAGAAGCTAGAAATTGAATGCGATCCATCGAAAGGACAAAGGATGAGTTGCGAAATCCCTAATTTCCTCGCAAGTCCTTAAACCTCGATAAATTTGCATCGATCTAGTATCAATTCGTTAATGGATAAGAATGAGTAATCATTAGATCTTATCACATCTATAGATCCGATCTACTCCTACGAGCCATACTTCTAATCTTGATTGTTGGTTGGAAATTATCACGCATCTCAATTCTTGTTTTTAATGTTTCTTTTAGATCTAGATTTTTCTTATTCTTGATCTTCAATTACAAATCATGAATTGTTTTCTTTTCTTTTCCTTAAATTTTCAACTCATTTAATTCAGAAATTGAACGGATCTCACTTTTCCTGTGGACGATCCGCACTTTCTAACGCGCTACATCCGACACCGTTATTGATTGCGGTCAAAATATTTTTGGTTGTGATTTCTAAATACAATTTTCTAAAAACCAACACACAACGGAAAATCGTTTCAATCACATACTTCGTATTTCATACCTAACCAAATAAATTCCTTAGACATCATAAACCCGGAATATCACATATTCCGAATTTCATGCCTAACGTTATAAACTTCGCATTTTAGTCTCAAATTGAAAACACTTTTCAATAACTAGTCGGGTAATTCAACAAGATTCCCGACAACCTGATCGAATGCTCGTCGGAAACTTTAGTAGACGGCCGCACCCCCGATGCCGTTGACGAAGTGCACTTAGGCGAAACACCGCGGCCGCGAGCACCCGAGTGGATGCTTTTGGCAACGGGGTTCTCCTATAGCCACTTGGTCGGGGTTATGAGGCGTGGCTATCTAGTAATGTTACCCGGCGAGTGTTCGCGTACACTATGTGATTGCGATGGAGTTTTGATCCGAATCAAAGCCCCGCGGCAACCGATCAAAAGAGACTAAATTGCTAGATTTACAAAATGCTAACTAGTTTTCACAAAACTAATTATTGTGGATTCCAAATATTGTATCACATATCACAGATGTCTAAACGATGTTAAACATTTCGATCGATTCATCAAACACCTATAATTCCCAGAGACCTCAACACTTGAGACTCAAATAAAAATACCATACGGAGCTGCACTGGAAAGGGGAGTCCCTGACTCACCAACTTTGCCGCGGAACCACGGCTCAACCTATGGTTCTGCCACGATTGCGCGGCGGCTTGGTTGAGTTGGGGCATCGTTTTTCTTGGGGCTCCATAGAAAAGCCTGCACAATTTTCTGCATATTTTTAATCTTAAAAATTCCAACTTTTGGAAAAATTTACAGAAAGTGGGTAATTTATGGGCTTTCGGAGTTTGATTGAACACTTTAACTTCGTTTAGATGTCGCCTAATGCTCTAGCTTGGCTCTGATAACATGAAAGTATTCCTTAGCACGACTACTAGGTTTCTAAAGGCATCGAGTATGCAATTTTAAAAATCTAGTGTGCTAAGTAATACTAACCTAGAATCGAACTAGAGAATTAGAGTTTTAAAGCAAGTAAACAAACTTTACTCTAAGTGAACAAGGAATACAACCTTTGTAGGCCGGTCCTTTACTTCTAAAGCTCCGTGTAGTAGTCCCTTAGCTCCAAGTAGTAGTCTCCCGGACTCCTCTTAGGCTCCACTAGGCGAAATGAACGAGCTTGCTCAAAGATCTTCGAGGCCAAAGATGATTTACCTTAAGGAATCTCTATCTCAAGCCACCTCTTCACTAATTTAGGAATTAGTGAAAGAAACAACCTATACTAAATTGCTAGTTTGGTATAGATTGGTGAAGTAGGAATTTTGCTCACTTTAGAATTATTTTTCTCTTTATCTTTCTTCGCTCATGAAAAGCTAGAGAGCAAAATGAGATGAAGAAGAAGATGAAGTGGTGAACCATGGTGAGAAAATATCTCAAATGATATTTGTAGAGACTTAACCATGGCTAAATGGTGGGGTTAATAAATATCTAGAGTAAAACAAAATTAGTGGAATTAGTCAAGGCTTCTACATGCTTCCATAAGCATCTTTAGCCATGCTAATTTCCACATAATTTTGGTTTTTCCTTTAATAATTAATCACCCAAATTATCTTTAGTTTGGTGTGAGTCTCATACACCCATGTGCAATGTATCATCCAACATGACACAAAATCAAATACATTAATATATATCTCATATATATTTAAATGTATTTGTAGAAAAGAACTTCTTAAGTGAGCTAATATTAATTAATATATATTAATACATCAAATATATAATTATATATATCAAATTATTAAATCAACACTTGATTTAATAATCCGGCTATATCACATACAACCGACTAATATCATTTATATGTATATCAAATATACATATAACAAATCATTGAATCAACATTTGATTCAATAATCTAGTTATATCACATAGAACCTATATCGCGAGATTAGAATACGGTATCACATACACGTATTAATCTCGGTCTCACACATATCACATATATGCCTTACTTCGTTTCGCTTGAGCTAGGAAACCTCTATGTAGGACTCTAAAGACTAGTCAATACGCCAGCAGTAGGTAATGATCATATCAGTTACCCACAAGCTGTCAGTGGTACTAGCTGGACGTAACAGCTACCCAGGTATTGAGCGATCAGAAGATCAGCAAGCAAGCTTGTCCAAACTCTTGCAAAGCCTATAAGTAACACTACCATACAGTCCGGTCTCTTCGTCTGATATGTCGCATATCGGGTCTGGGGGTGGTAAACGTCAGACCCCAATAACTTGATAAGTCATGCCAATGTGAGGCTCATAACGGTTCGAGAAACTACTGAAAACACTTACCAGTAAATCTCAACTGCAGCCCTGGCCAGGGACTTCCAGTTATGGTCAATCGAGCATAGCGCAACATCAAGCCCCAATACCGGGAGAGACGAAACCCCTCCTATCGCTCATTGCCTCCATGTGACTCGAGACTGTACCCAAAATCCACCTGTTTGCACGCTCTCTTGAGCGTGGTAGGGAGGAAATCAAAGCACAGTGAGAATCACACAAGACTCTATGACGATCTCGGATCTGCAGACTAACCTGTACCAGTGTCACCAGAGAACTGCTATCTGACGTCATGTATAATACCATCAAGGAGTTCTCGGCGAGTCCTGTTCGGTGTACCCATTCTTTAATGAGCACCTGTGTACAATCTTTGATGTCAAACACTTATGGCTGTGGGATCAACCATCGCCCCATACAGGGTCAAGAAACGTACACACTAGTCTACTCTGTAATATCGATGCCCTGTATCGATACTCCTTCGAATAAGAACAATTAAAGGATGTACTTGTGGACTACCCTGGCCCCACCAGTATGATCTCCATCATAGTCCTGGTAGTCAAGTACGCATCCTAAGGACTTTATCAACATATAACAGAGACACAGTATAATGATACAAGTGTACATGTTAAGATAAAGAATAACCAGATAGCATGCTACCATGTCGAGCAAGAAAGTCCTCTCTATATATGTCCACGCATCCACTATAATATACAATCATGTACAATAATGGCCTCTAGGCCATACATATAACTAACACGTCGAGATGATCTATAGACTGTAGATGTTACCATCGAGATCTGGAGGTAGGAATTTGTCATCACTCCTTTTTTATTTGACCCTTGGGTCCTTGTTGGCGTCGCATCTGCACCCTGTCGGAATGAGAAGGACGTAGAGATGATCTCTAGGCTGTAAATGTTGCCATCAAGATCTGGGGCTAGGATTTTTCCATTACTCCACTTTTATTTGACCCTTGGGTCCTTGTTAACGTCGTGTCTGCACCGAGAAAGAACGTCGAGCTGATCTCTAGGCTGTAAATGTTACCATCGAGATCTGGTTCTTCTTTTGACGAAACATGGTGGGAAAATATGGCTCCCCTTTTTTATTTGTGCCTATGGATTGTATACAAGAGTCGGCATGGATTTACTTGCAGGGCAGAAATTTTTTATTTTGTTATTTATTTTTTTATTTCCGTGATGCTCTATCTTTTCAGCTTTTCATATCGCGTAAGTCGCGACTGCCTAATTATTTCAGCTATTTATCGCGGTGCCCAATCATTTCGGCTATATATTTTTTTATTTTTGATTCGCTGTTTTTTATTGCGAGCCACCCCATCATTTCGGCTATTTCATATGCATTTTTTTGGCTCGCTGATTTTGTTGCGAGTCGGGGACTTTGGTCCTGATACCAATCTTGGTATCGGTGTCGCTACAAATGGAATATTGCCAGGAGCGAATCATCATTTGCCATGAGAAGACTTAGAGTTTGACACCTGTTTAAGCATCAGCATCGCTACAACTGGGATATTGTCAGGAGTGAATCATCATTTGCCTTTGTTAATTTGAACAAAGGTGACTTAGCAAACAGGGTTAGGATCCTGTCAACTAAAGCTTTTGACTTTATGATCCTTAAGGGCCTCATAAAGGTATTTCTGCCTACGAGTCGAGAGGATCTTGTAGGTGTATTTTCTCCTTAGGAATCGCGGGGATTCCTAAGTGTGCTTTCTCTTGTAAGTCGTAAAGATCTTATAAGAGTATTTTCTCCTTATAAGTCGAGAGGACTTACAACTGTCGTTCACCATATGGGGGTATTTCTCGTCATTAGTGGAACTCGGTTAGAACATATTTTGTTCGTTCTCGTAGATTGTATACAAGAGTCGATATCGAACTACTTGTAGGGAAGAAATTTGTGGGGATATGACAGCTTTAGAACGGTTTTGGATCCCTGTAACTTGAGGCTTTTGAATCCCATGAGCCGTGAGGGTCTCATAGGGGGGAATTCTCCTTACGAGTCGTAAGGATCTCACAAATGTAATTTCTCACTAGGAATCGTATGGATTCCTAAGTGTGTTGCTCCTTTGTGAGTGATAAGTATCTCACGCAGGTTTTTTTCTCCTTTACAAGGTCAAGAGGCCCTGCAAGTGTAAACAGTTTTTTTTATTTTACGAGATTACACCCTTTCGGGTTTTCACAAACTCGTCGGCGGTCCCGCTGTTTTTACTCACAGTGCCCTTTCGGGTTTTCATC
Organism: Agapanthus africanus; assembly: GCA_030015575.1. Classification (NCBI taxonomy): domain Eukaryota; kingdom Viridiplantae; phylum Streptophyta; class Magnoliopsida; order Asparagales; family Amaryllidaceae; genus Agapanthus; species Agapanthus africanus. The sequence goes on from CM057340.1 coordinate 683,324,517, forward strand.
CGTGCCCAATTCGTTTGTGGACATACCGTTTTTTTTCTTTTTCTTTTTTTACAAACGGTGGAACTCTCGACTGCAGGTAACCTATCTATTTGCCGGTAGGACTTAGGGGTGGCTGCATCGCTGGAGTAGCTGTGTAGCCGATGAGACTTGAGTTGCAATCTTCGCCGGTGGAACTTCAATTGAAAAATGGATCTCAAGGAGCATATTAATTTAGGGACATTGCGGTCCATTATCACCGTGTTTGGGGCGACGTGCTAGTTTAGGGACATTTCGATCCATTATCGCCGTGTTTAGGGCGATGCGCTAGTTTAGGGAAATTTCGGACCATTGCTTGCTTGCTGAGGCGCTACTGTCTATCCTTTGTTTGCATGGACACTTCACACCTTAAGCTATTTTCATCCTCTTTGACTGCTTCTTTTATTATCACAGCAATCAGGCTGTCTTGCGGGAAATACCGAGCATTTTACGCGGCACCTGCCCCCTGCTCATCAATGTCGCTTTCTGACGCTGACGAAGTATCTTCTTCATATACGAAGGAACGAGATATCATGTCACTCCTTCTGCTGAGTCTTCTTCTTTCTTGGAAGAATGGATCAGACTTGGGAGTTTTTCCCTCATCATCCATTTTAGGAGTGGGGCATGGCTTCTATGTCCCTTCCATGATTTCTGGTTCAAACGGGCAATTCCACTTGATTGCAGGACCCACTTGCAGATCTCTTAATATCCTTTCTATTATTTGAAGAAAGGACCATCTCACGTGGAGTTTCCTTCGCCAGCGAGCAAGATGCCCCCTACGTATATTTCGGAGGAGCGAGTATTCGCATCCCAATCTTTTCCCAAGGGTGGGATCTATGCTGTCGCTATTTTTGCGATAGGTTGCTTCAGAGCCGCTCATTTTTTGTTGAGTGTTGGCGACAAACGCCGCCTTGCCTCTGCACCTCTACCTTTCATATATCTTCATCGGAAGATGATGTGTCTTGAACCATCTGATCCAATCGAGACATTTTATTTATGAGCTCTTGGAAGATCGTCGGCTTGAAGAGGGCTATATATAGGAACACCTTTGAATTTGGGTCAAGGATGGCTATGAACATTCCTACGGCTGGAGCTTTGTCAATGAGTTGCTCATATTTAGACCAGAGATTTCGCCATCGGGTAACATATTGAACCCAGGTCTCATTCGGTCCAACCCTTTCGTTGACCAATGCCGCCACGGTAGTGCGTTTATTCGCACTGGCGAATCTCTGACAGAAGAGCATATCGATCTCGTCGAATGTATTCACAAAGTCATTTGGGAGTTCCGCATACCATTCGAACGCAATGCCCGCCAGACTGCTGACGAACTGTTGGAGGAGCAGTATATCATTTCCTCCAGTATTGCCATACATGGATTTAAATCGCGCGATGTGCTGGCGAGGATTTTCGGTTCCTTTGTACATGTGGAACGTCGTAAGTATGTATTCTGGCGGGTACTTTTCACGATCGTAGCATGTCGGATACGGTCGACCAGTCTTGATCGACCTATTTGCAGCTTCACCGGCATAATGAATTTTGATTTGCTGAGCGATATATGCATCCAGCCTTATTTTGGAAATCATTTCCTCTTTGGCTGTTGGTGGGGCTTGCAAAAGACTTGAAGTGTCACCGTTGTCATTAAGAATGAATACATGCGGTTCATCTGCCAGTGGTTCTAAATGGACTATCATTCCAGCCATATTCTGGATTAAAAGAACCATCTGGTTCATTTTAGCGGACATCGCTGCCGCTTCCTCATCTCTCTTCTTGAGAGCACGCTTCAGGAAGTCAATATCCGACTCCTGCATTACTCTTTCTTTGGGTGTGTCCTCGGGATTTTCCTTAGGCAATGGATTAGCGAGTGCTACCGCTTGAGCAAGTATCTTCAGCAACTTTTCACGTTGCAGTTGAGATTTTGTCGGAGACCGAGTATGCGGTCGATGAATAGTAGAAGCACGACCTTCGTCTTTGGAGCTCACTATATGAACTGAGTGAATTACAATGCCCCTAAGCTTGGAGCATTTTGAGTCTCGGCCCTTGGAGTTTGCCTCAGGCGTTTGGACTTTATTGGACCTTTCTTTTTTATGAAAAGCTACTTTAGGAGGAACAGTCAGAGCCGGGACTGCCTTGGGATGAATCCTCTTGTATTTAGAAGGGGAGTTGTCAGAGTTTGGCTGACGTTTTGCGGAAGAGCCGTAGACGACGACTGAGTCCTTCACCTACTTCCACACCATATATATAGATGAGGAAAGTTCTTTTAGGGAGCGAACTGACTTCTGCTCTCCTTAGATTTTAGTGGTTTGCGGAGACCTTTTCAATACCATAGTAGGGGAATTTTGCCTGACCCTTCGCAGCAGTTCAAAGCTATTCTCGGTTGGAACAACAACGTTTGCCATCGGAGTTAGAATCGGCTCAGGCAAAGAACTTCCGTTGGCTTGTCTTATTTGACGCCTATATTGACGTTGATCATACCTTCTGACCAGAGTTTCTTTAGTCTCAGGAATTTGCTGAGCCTGCTCTCTGTTTTATTTGAGAGCATGAAGATTATGCCCCCTGTGTTGACCTTGGTCTTCGGCAGAAGCCAATCGTATGAAGACCGACACCATCGGTAGAGCTACAGCTTGTGGAGTTAGCCTGTGGAAGACAGACTTCTTCTGGGCTTCCTCCTTCGGTGTTGAGGCGCTGAGGGTAAGAGAAGAGAGCATAGACCCAAAGATAAGCCCATTGATTTCTTGAAGAGCCGGATTACAGAGATTTGAGACTGCAAGTGTCCCATACTTGACTCCACCAGATGTGACAGAGCCTGAGTTGCGGTGAGTGGAAGTAAATGCCATTCTGCATAGAGATGAAATGCCAGCTTCAGTATCCCATCCCTAAGGGCAACTACAAACATATATACCGTGATTATTTGATCATGGAAAAACAGGACACACGAAGTGTGGAGAGGAAAGAGGAAAAGGTCCCACCGGGCATACCGGGATCTGTTTACCGCCGAAAACTTGACTGAGACGCTGAGACGTTGTTAGGACTTTACCCGCGCACGCTTTTATGGTTTTGAAAGAAAAGGTTTTAGAAATACGACGCACGCGAGCTCGGTCTCGTTTTAAAATTTATAAACTACAAGTGCACGGCGCGTTGTAGCGAGCTGGCAAGTACGAGTCGATCCATAGGGAATTGGTGATTAAGAGTTGTCATTAAAAATTCAAAGAGAAAGAATGAGTTTTGTCACAACAACTAGAAAATACGAAATTATAAAAAAAGTTAAGAAAACGGAAAAGGGGTCGTGGTTCCAGTTCGGATGGACGAATTATGGCGAAGTCTTCAACGCTCTCTTGATCATGTATGTTCCCTCCTTTGGTTAGAATCTGAAATGAAGAATGGATTTGTTCCCCCAAAATTTAAACACAATAAAAGAGCAAAGCTTTGTTGAAATTTAATGAGGCAGCACCTCAGGTGTTTCTCACGAGGGCGCCAGCGCCAATCTTTTAGGATTAAATCCTATGGTGGTGCTGCACGTGCTCCTCACGCCGGCGCCAATGTGCAAAGCACAGAAACACTTCCTGAATAAGAATTAAATTCTTATATGGCGTCGTACGTGCTCATCACGCAGGCGCCAATGTGCAAAGCACAGGAGTACCCATCATAAGAATTAAATTCTTGAGTGGATCCCACGTTGATTGAAAGAGATTTAGCGAGCTTGTGCGCTCTTAAAAGATGAATCAAAGAATTTATATAACCGCAATCAAGAACGGCGTCGCTTGGTAGCTAGCCGGTGAGTACGGGTCGGTCCACAGGGATATTGTGAATTTCCTAATTGTTATTACGAGTTAATTCCGAACGGTGTGAACGGATTGATTAAATCTAAAAACTAAATTAATCTAGATCTAAATCTTGCCAGGGTTAGGTTTAGGGTAAGTTTGGAAATGTAATAAATCTCACTGCTTTCTATACCCAAATTAAGATCTATGAGGTGTTATGGTAATTATCAATAAAGGGGATTAGTACCATCGGGAAGAAACGCGATGTTTCTCCCTCTAGGTTCTTGTCCTTCCTTTATCGATCCTTACCCTAACCTCCATGGAAAACACGCTCAACCGGGCCTTTATACTACGGTATCACTGCTACCTCGTGGGATAGGGTGCCGTAGGGAGCGGTGTGTGCATGTTTTGCATGGAGTCCTATAAAAAAGTGTGATGGGCAAGAAAGGGATGAGAGATCTGCATCTCTCAAACCATCCCCAAAGCTAACCCTAACAAGCGAGGAGACTACTCGCTCATTAGGGAATTGAAGAACATTCTATCTATCTAACTAGGGCAAGGAATTAAAGATCTATACTAAGGCAATTAAATAAAACTACTTACTTTATTGATGGCTCTCTCCAAACATTTACACAAGACTTGTCAGATCTGAATAGATGAAATGAAAAGAGGCATCGATGCTCTCCAAAAGAAATCTGAATTTTATTACTGAAAGGAGGCATGACCTAATACAAGAGTTTGGGTCTTTATTTATAGGACATAGAAAACCCTAGGTTTACAATCGCCGCATGTATGCTTTTACAAAAATACCCTTAGGAAGACTAGTCAACGCGCCGCCAATCTTTTGGAAATTTTTCTGCTACTACGGGTTCAGCACGGCCGCGGAACCGCGGCCGCAGGCCAGGTTTGGCCGCGGTTCCACGGCCAAATGGAGGCCTTGAATGCTGAATTTTCCTGTGCTGCCTTTGGGTGTTTTTGTCTTCCTATTTCTTGGGTTGGTTCTTCAGAATGTTTTCCATTTCAATTCCAGTTCTCCACAGTGAGTGATGTAGTGGACTTTTACCATTTTCTTCATGTCGAAGTCTTGAACCTTGCACTGCCTTGTACTTTGTGAACTGATCTTCGTGTAGTTTTGATTAAGATCCTTCTATTTGTTGGTCGTAGTCTCACTTTTGCATCGTCTTTTATCTTTCACTGTTTTTGTTCCGAGAACCTGTAACCTGTACTTATGTAGCAGACATGGGTCAAAAGCACCTGTTTATTTGTAAAATGCATAAGAATGGGGAATATAATAATGCAATATTATGATATGAACAAATACCCCCAAACTTATCTTTTTGCTCGTCCTCGAGCAAAACCAGTTTTATTCTCGAAAAAGACCCAGCCCCACTTTCACAGGGAAACGCGATTGCACTGAGCTCGTGCAACAAGCCGTTAAACCTGTAGGTGTCCCTAGTAGGAGAAGTGTTGTCTCCTGAGGGTTTTCAGCGGATACTACCTACAAAATCCTATCAATTCGGCCTATTAACTCTTGTTTTCCAATTAGGTTTTCTAACAAGGAATTCTATTATCTTCGACTTAGAAATTATCCACCCGTATTCTTCATGCTTCCTTATCATTTAACTTAAGATTATATATGTTCTGCAGACCTACTTAGCTTTTGGCATCTCTTAAGTTTTCCTTCTAGGGTTCCATCTCAACTTAGGAATTTTTATCATCTCTACTAAAGATACAAGTCATATTCTTCATTCCTATCTCTTATCTAAACCCCAATCACATACCCATACGTGTGTGTATATATCACCCATACACTTGGAAATTCAAATCAAGCAATCATACTCTTGTCCGCTGTACAAAGCACTTCTTAATTGGTGAATTTTTAGATGAACTTCGCTCGCACATCCTTCATGCGGCCGTTAATACTTCTTGAGGTACCAACAACCGATTACAAGATGTGTTTGCGCATTAAAACGTAATTTCTAGTCTTGTAACACCTAAGGCTTTAGCAGTGACCCCCAGACCAGTTGGTCTAAGGCACTAGGTGATGAAGCACCCTCGCTAAATATTTTTTTCTATTAATGCAGCCTTAAGTAATTACAAAAACCAGTGTTCATTTTTTTATCTCTTTATTCACACTCGTATTTTTATTTTATTTTCTTCGTACTAAGGACTTTAGACAATAGCATTTCAAGGTCTCTTCTACTATTCCAAGTTTCAAGGTTCGTGTTTGTGCAATTTGTAGGGTATACATTTTCAGAATTTAGACTTAAGTTAGGAATTATTTTTCAAACTTATACTTTAATAAAAATATCAATACTTTTTCCTTGTTTTAACTTAGCCCAAGAAGTCAACTCAAAATTTGCCTATTTCTAAATAAACTACAAAGACATATACTTTCTACCGTTAAATTTTAAGAAAGGTTATTTTTAGGGTTTTTAATTTACTAAGTATAAGATCTAGTTGTTCCTAACTAGTTAACATTTTTGTCAAACTCAAGTCAATTATGGCCAAAATTGAATTCTTTAATTTTTATAATTTTTTAAAATTTTAATTTTTATGGGTTTTTAAAATAAGTATGCAGATGCAAAAATATACATATGAATGCGAAGGAAGAAGACTTACCGAGCATACCCCCAAACTTAAACTTGACAGTGTCCTCACTGTCATGCTACACCAAGAGGGTCAAAATGTCGGCACTCCCCTGTTTATTTATTTATATTTTTTTTATTGTTAAAAGAAAAAAAACAAAAAAATATATATACATATATACAACAAGGTCCTCCCCAAACTAAACAAGGTCTTACACAGGCCAAAGGTTAGCACCAACCATTCAAAATTTTTATCGTGGTAATGGTAGGGTTGGTGAAAGAATGGGGTGTAGAGAAAGGCGTTGAGAAACACACGAGACCGTATGGGAAGAAGGGTGGAATATGATCTCGGTGGAGGAGAAGAATGGCGGAAAAGAGAAAGAAGTGTAGCACGAACTTGAGGGTGTAAATTGAGTGAATAAATTAGCGCAATTTGTGATGACCGATGTGTTAAAAGCGATTGTGCTAATCTATCAACCCGTCGAGAAATGGGGTCAAATCCCTCAAGATTCGTAAGAAAACATGGGTACGTCGAACTTGGTAAACCCTTCATTGAAAATGGAAACGCGACGGTGTCTTGCGTGGTCGAAACGATAGGAAGGACGAAAGGGAGTGATTTAGGGATAGTCTTATTCTCCCCTAAGCAAACTGTCTCGAACTTGAAGGATTCCATCAATGGTTTGAAATGACTGTAAGCACTCGAGTCTAATGGTTCAACTAACTCATCTGAAAATTCAAAGTACTCAAACTCGGGAGGTGAGTTTTCAATATCGTCCGAAAAAGTGAAACACTCGTAATCGTTATCCGCTGTGAGAACTGTGTCAGATTCAAAGAGGAACGCACTAGTGGCGTCGAAACCGTTGTGATCAAACAGAAATTTTTCAAGCTCACAGTCATCAAGCGTGATCTTTTGCGTAGTCGGAACGATGGAAAGGAGGGAGGGTGATTTAGGAAGTATAACAGTTAAAGGTTCAGGAGGATGAACTGGAAAATCCGACACATCAAACAAAAATGGTTCATCCTCAATACTATCCTCAATACTATCCTCATAATTCTCCTCAAAATTTAGCTTATCCATGCCATTATCATCAAAATCAAGACGCATATGAAGTTCGGGAGAAACATTTAATGACTCGGGATGATGAGTTGGAGATAAAATTTCAGTCAAATCTACGTGTTCATCATCCAAAATATTCCCGGCGTCAATATCCTCAATCAAGTGAAAATCAATTTTTTTCGGACACCTCATCAAAAGTATGGATATTTATCAATTCAGGTTCTAGATTGGAGGTGTAAAGATCGAAAGGATTAGGTGTGGTTTCACTCGAAAGGGACTCTTCACAATCTGGCAAATCAAGCACTACAAAGTCACACAACTCATTAAATGTTTTATTTTCAACTGATGAATCATTTGGGACACTTGTTTGAAAGCTGGAGTTGTGGAATTCAATTGGTAATGAGTAGGTTTGATTTGGAAGGGTGCACAGCTCACTCTCACCACTCAAATTCTCACTCTGTCCAACCGCCTCCTCATACATTGGAATTTTTTGGAGCTGGTTGGAAACTAGCTACCGGTTCTCTAGGTTGCATAAGGGCGGCCATGGACGCATCCACCTTCCTAATCATTTGGTTTGTCGCTACCATATAAGCCTCCAACGGCTGTTCTAGACTAGACATGGGTTGTGAAGGGGTTTCGGTAAAAAATTCAAAGTTGTTTGGATACGTAAAACTCTCAAATGGTTGTGCAGAAACAGTGTCAAGGGAAGGTGCGAAAGTCGGGTAGGACTGGTAGGAATTGAATGGTTGGACAAGAGTAGAATCAACATTTGGATAAAAAGGTGAATGGAACTGTTGATCCCTAGAACTGGATGTGTTGAGAGGATTGAAAGGTCGGCTACGAGATTGTTCAATATGCTCTGCAATAGACATGGGTTTCGGAGTTACAACAGAACTCGAAGAAGTGGTATCAACGTACGAAGGTGGTGAAGGTTGAAATGGTTGATACAAAGTGGATTGCAAAGTCGAACTATTTCTCCTAGACGCTTCTATTCGATCTTTCAAAGAAATTTTAGGCATGGAGGGGTCATCCATAATTCGACCAAAACAATTCGCGTAAGAGGCAAAGTTTGGTTCAGGGTACCAAAGTTCGGCAAGAGATTTGTGAGGTGGGGTACCCATGATGTAAGAAAGGAGAAGAAAAAGATTGTGGGGTGTAAGGATTTCTTAGCGACAAGTTGCAAGTTTTTATAAAAAAAATTCCTTTTTTTCTTTTTCTCTTTATTTGGAACTTTTTGCAAAAATTTTCGATAAAGGGCTTAGACACACTTTCAATCAACCACAAATGCACAATCAGTCCTAGATCTAGGGTCACCTAGGTCAGCTAGACAGCTCCTAACTTTCCAAAGGGCTAGAAATAGGACTTCAAACCACCTTTTCACCGCCAATTGCGGTCAGGTAAGTGCCAGGTGAGTGGGAGGCTCTCCACTACAAGTAGTGGCCCTAATTAAGTAACCACTCGTCTTAGACACACTTGCCTAGACACCGCAAAGTCAGGTTAGGATCAAAGCCGATGCCTACAACTAGTCCTCTATCTTATTGAGCGCGAAGTCCTTAGGGCCGAGTCTAGTATTTTTTAATTAAATATTGGTCAATGCATATGCCTTATGTGATTTCTGGGGTCCTGGGAAGGGTGATGAAATCCCCACCCAATCTGGATTGGTTTCAAGCCCCTTAAAGTCCGATTAAAAATATGCAAAACAGTAACAACCACTTGCAGTCAAAATTTTTTATTTTAAGCGCAGCGCAAAGAATCCTGCACAAGATCAAGTTATTGAGAAGGGGAAAGATTTTTTTTAAGCGCAAAGAATCCTGCAGGAGATTTTTCAGAAGATATATTTTAGGTTGCAGAGGAGAGAGAAAGGGAACAAACAGTGGGATTTCCTCGTGCTGACGTCAGCTTCCTGCCGCTAATCCGCCGCCAGAGGGAGGTTATTGCCGCGTATCCGCAGTCTTCCGTATGGTTCAGGCCCCGAGAAAAAATTGCAATTGATGACGTCACTACACCACGGCGGTTCCGCGGTCAGAAGCTGGTCAACGCGGTGGAAGCGCGGCCTTCTGGAAGGATCGGATCCCAAGATTTCTTCTGTTCTCTGTTGTGATACTCCTCTGTTAGTTCAGATTTGATGTTTTCTGTTTCGCTTTCTGGATTTTTCCAGATCCGAACTCGATTGTAGATCCTGCAAAATTCAAACAAAGATACCCTTCACAAAATAAAAAGATGATAAATTTTTATATTTTTGATTTTTTAGTTTTTATGATTTTTTAATTTTATATTAACCCGAAATTGCAAAAAGAAAATAACACGCCATCCCCAGCAACGGCGCCATTTGATTGAAAGAGATTTAGCGAGCTTGTGCGCTCTTAAAAGATGAATCAAATAATTTATATAACCGCAATCAAGAACGGTGTCGCTTGGTAGCTAGCCGGTGAGTACGGGTCGGTCCACAAGGATGTTGTGAATTTCCTAATTGTTATTACGAGTTTATTCCGAACAGTGTGAACGGATTGATTAAATCTAAAAACTAAATTAATCTAGATCTAAATCTTGCTAGGGTTAGGTTTAGGGTAAGTTTGGAAATGTAATAAATCTCACCGCTTTCTATACCCAAATTAAGATCTATGAGGTGTTACGGTAATTATCAATAAAGGGGATTAGTACCATCGGGAAGAAACGCGATGTTTCTCCCTCTAGGTTCTTGTCCTTCCTTTATCGATCCATACACTAACCTCCATGGAAAACACGCTCAACCGGGCCTTTATACTACGGTATCACCGCTACCTCGTGGGATAGGGTGCCGTAGGGAGCGGTGTGTGCATGTTTTGCATGGAGTCCTATAAAAAAGTGTGATGGGCAAGAAAGGGGTGAGAGATCTGCATCTCTCAAACCTTCCCCAAAGCAAACCCTAACAAGCGAAGAGACTACTCGCTCATTAGGGAATTGAAGAACATTCTATCTATCTAACTAGGGCAAGGAATTAAAGATCTATACTAAGGCAATTAAATAAAACTACTTACTTTATTGATGGCTCTCTCCAAACATTTACACAAGATTTGTCAGATCTGAATAGATGAAATGAAAAGAGGCATCGATGCTCTCCAAAAGAAATCTGAATTTTATTAATGAAAGGAGGCATGACCTAATACAAGAGTTTGGGTCTCTATTTATAGGACATAGAAAACCCTAGGCTTACAATCGCCGCATGTATGTTTTTACAAAAATACCCCTAGGAAGACTAGTCAACGCGCCGCCAATCTTTTGGAAATTTTTCTGCCACTACGGGTTCAGCACGGCCGCGGAACCGCGCCGCAGGCCAGGTTTGGCCGCGGTTCCGCGGCCAAATGGAGGTCTTGAATGCTGAATTTTCCTGTGCTGCCTTTGGATGTTTTTGTCTTCCTATTTCTTGGGTTGGTTCTTCAGAATGGTTTCCATTTCTCTTCCAGTTCTCCACAGTGAGTGATGTAGTGGACTTTTACCATTTGCTTCGTGTCGAAGTCTTGAACCTTGCACTGCCTTGTACTTTGTGAACTGATCTTCGTGTAGCTTTGATCAAGATCCTTCTATTTGTTGGTCGTAGTCTCACTTTTGCATCGTCTTTTATCTTTTTCACAGTTTTTGTTCCGAGAACCTGTAACCTGTACTTATGTAGCAGACATGGGTCAAAAGCACCTGTTTATTTGTAAAATACATAAGAATGGGTAATATAATAATGCAATATTATGATATGAACACACGTGCACAACACGTGAGCGCCAGCGCCCAAGTCGGGATCAATAGAATTAAATTCTACATGAGAATTTGGGATACTCTCTGCCGTTGGATCAAAGATCCAATGGAAATGATAAATCATCAAAATATAGAATTAAATTCTATTCGGAGAAAGTATCTCCCAAATCTTTCTAAATAAGAAAGATACTCTCGGTTGGATCAATGATCCAATAATAGAATAAAATTCTGTTTTGATAATATATTCCCTCAATTTTTCTGAACAAAAAGGATTGCTCTCTATAAAACAGAGAACTCTTGGATTAAAAATCCAATGGTAATTAAAAAATCACTATTTTACAGAATAAATTATGTATATGGGAAAATATTTTCCCAATCTTGTTAAAAACAAGAAAACATATTCTGTAAAACAGAAGTTCTTGGATCAAAGATCCAACGGTGGATAAAATTACCCAACTCAATTTTGAGACCAATTAAATCAATTAGAATCTTTCAATGAGGGATTTTCTCAAAATTAATTAACAAACTTGCCTCTATTATATAAAGAACCCGAGACTTCAAGCCTCAGAAAGAAGGAACCCCCCATAAGCTTCTGAAAAATATAGAAAGCTTCCAAAAACAACAGAGAATTCAATTCTCAAAGAGGAAGACTTCCCTTTCAAAAGAAACCTAAGTAAAGAAATACAGAGATCAAAATATCTCTTTTTTACCTATTTTAAGGGTTTAACCCTTCTCAAAAAACTTAGTTCTTTCTATGGATCAGAGAACCACAAAACAAGTCTTCCACAAGTTGAGAATTTATTCTCATTGGAAAGATCCTGTTCTTGAGAATCAAAGATTCAGAAAATAACTAGGTCCAAAAGAAAAACAAAAGGAAAAAGAACTTAGTTCTTAAAGAAAAACCCGAACCCAGATCTTGGTGATCATTAATGGTCAAAATACCATTAACAGAGATTTAATCTCTAAAAAGGAAAAAAGATTAGCACATCACGTGCTTCCCACGTGGGTGCCCTTTTAACAGCGCCTACTGCCTCACGTGAAAAACACTCGGGCGCCCAAAACAGAAGGCCAGCGCCTCACGTGAAACATGTGTGGGTGCTGAATAAAAGTGCTTAGCACTTCATATACAGCCAAAACGGCTGAGTGCTTAGCACTAATTGGGCAGCGTCCAACGCCGCACGTGCTTCTTACGTGGGTGCCATATAAAAAGTGTTTAGTACTTCATATACAGCCAAAATGGCTGAGTGCTTAGCATTGATTGGGCAGTATCCAGCGCCGCACATGCACCTCACGTAGACGCCATAAAAAGTGCTTAACACTTCATGATTAGTCAAAACGACTTGGGTGTTCAACACTCATTGGGAAGCGCCCATGACTGAATACTTCACATGATATACATGTGAACGTCATACCTCAAATAAGTGCTTAACACTCTTACATAAAAAAGAAAAGGGCTGAACAAACAGAGCCCAAATAAGTGCTTAGCACTTTTGAATAAAAAGAAAGAAAGAAAGAAAAGACTAAGCAGACTAAGCCCAAATTGGCTAAGTCTCTGAAGTTTTCTTGCAGTTGAGTCCAAATGCTCTTTGCTGAATCTTAAGTAAAAATGATCCCAAAATGTTGTTAAGTTGATCTTAGTCTCAAATTAGACTAACGTATCCTTAGCAAAAACAAATTGAGCCCAAATAATCATATATTTAAGTTGATTTTAATCTCAAACTAGATTAACGGTCCTTAAATAAAACAAACCAAAATCTAAAATATACGGATTTGGACTAATCCGCGCCCTACGGGCGACAACATAAAATAGTCTCCGTATACAATCCACGGGCAACCCAAACAAAAAAAAATACACACGACACGAAGTGAACTGCTGGAGTGGTTATCGCAATGCGGTAACGTAATTAACTGCAGAGGCTTGCGCTTGCAGGGAAGAGCACCCCCACAATCAAAAACCATTCATAATATGAGGGGGAATCTGATGAAGTCTGACATAACGGTCGCATCTATCCAAACCTCCAATATATGGTGCCATAAATCAACTTGGTATCTTCGGAGAGGTGAATGGATAAGTCCAAATAGCGTTTGCCCCCAAATTCAGACCAGACGTCCCAACGTCTTGATCCGTTCTTTCGGCGGTAAACAGGCTTATCAAGGCGTTTGCGAAGCATAAACTATCAAAACGAAGAACTTGCAACGCGAGAAAAGAACGGAATTGTTACATTCTCACTTACCGTTTGTATGTCCAAGCATATCGTATCGAAACACATCACTAAGGATCACAAGGCATACCACATCAATAACAACAAATAGCTAATAAGAAGTAAGGTGTTTAGCTTTAAATCTGCTAAGTGTTTTGGGTGATAGTATAGGATATTTATTTAATGAAGTTTTTCAAACAACAATAAGTAACATAGCCTATCTAAATTTCTTAGCAAACCCAACACTAAAACTTAATTCTAATTTTAACATTGCAAAATGAAAGTGTTGAGAGAATAGGTTATATCCTAGAGGTTACTTGTAACCATTGAAAACAAAATAACCTATCAACCAACAACAAAATTACAATCTTAAGATTACAATCAATAAATTAAGCACAAGAACAATTACAAGAGAATGGAGGAAGGTTTTGCATTTTATCACCACCCTAACCATCACCATAACCATAAGATTACTCAAGCATCATCATAGAAAGAATGAAAAACAAAAACAAGGTTAAGAACAAGAAATAATTAAAAGCAAAGAAGAAAAACAAGTCTTATTAATAATTGGAGAAGTTGAGATATATCGATAGGTTACTTGTTCAACCTTCTTAACGGAGCACTCAAATGAGAGCTCCAAGAGAGAAGAAAACCATGACTTGATCTCCACACAACTCTCCTCTTAAACTAACTAAACTTGGTGTAAAAACATGGCAAAAAGAATGGAAGAAGGTCGCTGTTCTGAACTGCTGTACTTATAAGTTTTGAAATGAAAGTACAAGAGTGTTTTCCAAAGTTCAATGAAGTTACAAGAATACCCCTGAAACACGGAAATGTTTGGCGCCAATATGGCCGCGCATCCGCCGCCCCTCTTCACAATAAATCGCGGAACCTCGGCCATCTGTTGGAATTAGGCCTCCAATTTTCTTGTGCGTTCTCATGGCATGAAATAATGATTTTTGGCTATTATCATTTTCTCTAAATAACACTAGATTACTCATACGAATCTGAAGACAGAGATGAGTGCAAACAATTCTGATTCACACTTCACATCACATCTTTATCTTATGATCCACCTGTGCAACTTGCACAAGTCATGATTCACAAAGTCAAGGTTGTCCTATTTGTGTTGCCTACTTGCACATCACATCAAAACTTTCCCTATCATGGGCCATGCCTACTTGTGTATCATGTCATGCTCATTTGTGTGCCAACATGCAATGCTATGAGTTCACACTTGTATCATGTTGGACCAAAAGAATGAATTATTTATACACAACTTCATTTGTTGCAAACTTATTTGATTTGACCTGTATTCTGTCCCATTTGCAGTTCCGGTTAAAAACCGTCGTTTCCGTTCATGTTGTGTACCGTCTTCAGTGTTTTTGCCTGTGTGCCTGTAATATGTACTAATGAGCAGACACGGATTAGATAGCACTGTTTATTGTTAAAATGATAGTAAATGAGCGGTATTAAAATATAATAAATCGTGCTGAACAAATACCCCCAAACCTATCTTTTGCTCATCCCAAGCAAAACAAAATGCTACCCTCATTTTCCCAGGGAACACGATTGCACTGAGCCCGTGCAACAAGTCGTTAAACCTCTAGGTATCCTTAGTAGGAGGAGTTTTGTCTCCAGAGGGTTTTCAGCATATTACACCCACAAAATCCCGTCAAGCTAGCTTTGTAAGGAAACTGTCGATTCTAATTCTAAGGTTTAGTATTGAAGCTGTCATGCCCCGCTTTCGAGTAGGCGAAAACGGTGACGTGGCAAGCCCGCGACATATTACTATGAAAATACGTTAAGCGTAATTAAGCAATATAATAATGAGTAAGAATGACAAGAGTAAAAAAACGAAACATCAACTTTATTTACATTCAGCTTTACAAACAACTGTTTGAAAATAAAAGATATAATAGTAAAAGCAAATTCCTAATCAATGGCATACTGAAAATAAGTACAGGCTGGTAGGAGCTATTAGTCAGGCTGAGCTGCAATCTGGTCCAAGTCTTCCTGGCTCGGCTCTACGTCTTCAGAGTCCGGTCCTCCTGACGAACATTCCAAAGAAAGAAAACAAAGAAGAATGCCGTCAGCGAACTAACGCTCAGTAAGTCCCAAAAGATGAAAGAGGAGATAGTATATAATGTGAAATGAATAGAGGACAGGTAAAGTTGTATATGATCGTTCATAGGTATAAGATAGTTATTCTAACGTGGTTATCTGTAGTTTATAAGGAAGATATTCATGTATACGAGAGGAATCTATCTTACCCCGTTGACTATGGTAACATGTAGTACAAGGCCCCATCATAACCCATGGGAAAATGACACGTGAATTCATGTAGGTGTCTTTCGAGTCAAGTATTCAAGTTTGGGTTTAATATTTGAATTCGTGTGTTCAGCTTCATGATTTAGTATTCAAGCCTGTGTTTGATTTTGGATTCTAGTTTGAGATTTGATTCATGTTGGAGTTAGAATCTTATGAAAAGACTTTGTTCTTGCAACATCTTAAGTTCGGGGGTAATCGGCAACTGCTGCATATGGACGGTTGGATTTGTGTTTTTTTCCAAGACAATTGCCATTGATAACTCCGTTAAGTTTTCTAATCTGAATAGGCAAGCACTCACTTTCTATGGCTCCCCGAGACTCAAGAGAATTGATCCCGCTTAAATCTATATTAATATAGAGTTCTTAAATATTGTTTGTATATCTCGAGGGGGTTTTATGAAAAATTACTTTAATATAATTTAAAAATAAATCTCGAGGGTGATTTATAATATTTAGGGTTTTATGAACATATATTTTAATTTAAATGGTATTTTTGTGATGAGGCTTAGGCATTTTAAAAGTTTATGGTATTTTATTGAAAACTATCTCTTTTGGAAACTTGATAGTATTTTATTAAAAATTTTAAATCTTCAATTTTAAAATTATAGTTTCATAACATGTTTTTATTGAAAATACGAATTCATAGTTTTATATAATTATCCAAAATTTAGTTTTTATTTAGAAAATTTGTATTTCTTAACAACCGTATTTTTATTTCTTTTCGAGACCGAATACTCCGTGAGGAGTTCTGCATCTCGCTCTACTGTCCCAAGGATGTGCGATAATCTGTGTAACACCCTAATTCATTTATACCATTTCTATTTGGGTATTTTCTTGATCTAGTGGCTATCTCTTGATTTACTGGTTGTTTTGGGTACGGATAGTATATGGTATCTGGGTTAGTATCCGACCCGACCCGCATGCTTAAAACCCATCTTGGTTCTTGATTACGTGTTTTATCCCTGCTAGTGCAGAGGATCCGTGCACACATGTTCTATATCCTGTATACCTGCATCGTATATCTGGCATCTGCATATATTTTTAATAATACAATTATAATCAAATAATATATTTTAAAAAATACCTAGCATGGCCTGCATCATACCCCTGACCCTATGGTTGCATCCGTACATCGTGTTCGCGTTCCGTTTAGTGAAACGGACTCGTTTTGATCGTTACGTGCATACCATGTGTATCCATTTTCTTTAACCGGGCATCGCTTTTTGGTTATGTTTGACACGTATAATATCCGTATTTTCAAACCATAATTTTATATCCAACCCGGGCATATTTTGGAGTATTTTTGTTTTAGCCAGAAAACTCAAATTTACTTAATATTATATTCTTTAAATTTCAACGGTTAATTATATACAAATATATAATTTTTTTAACTAAAAATATTTTTTAAATATTTTTCTAATCTAATCCTGACACACCCAGCTCTCTTTTCTTTCTCTCACTATAACTTGTGTGTGTGTGTGTGTGTGTATAGAGAGAATAATGGAGGAAAGATGCCATAGAAAAGATGCCATAGAAAGGAATTTCCTCTTATGGCGAAAAACACACCCTCCATCGTGTTTTCCGACGATCGGAATGCATCATCTTCATCGTTATCATCTAAGATATGGATACACCAAATTTCATGTGATTCTATAACTTTTTCACCGTTGAATTGGTGGGTTCAAAATTAACGGTTTACCGACAATAGAACTTTTTACATTGCTAAATCAACGGTGAAAAGGTTGTAGAATCACATGAAATTTTGTGTACCCACATCTTAGATGATAACAATGAAGATGGTGGGTGCCGATCGTCGGAAAATACGATGGTGAGTTCGTTTTTTCGACGCCATAGGAGGACTATGGTCTCTTGACTCCATTATTCTCATATATATATATATATATATATAATGGAGGAAAGATGCCATAGGAAGGAATTTCCTCCTATGGCGTAGAAAAAACACACCCTCCATCGTGTTTTCCGATGATCGGAATGCATCATCTTCATCGTTATCATCTAAGATATGGGTACGCCAAATTTCATGTGAT